>CM070701.1:1844520-3225946 GCA_036346265.1 Melocanna baccifera | reverse complement strand
GCGATCGGCGCACCGATCGCAGGCCGCTCGACGCCGGCGGCGAGTCGGGCCGATCGCGCCGGTGGTGGCGGGGTCGACCGTCGCGTCGACGGTGGCGGGGTCGACCGTCACGTCAGCGGTGGCGGGGGCGGGGTTGACCATCGCGTCGGCGGTGGTGGGGTCGACCGTCACGTCAGCAGTGGCGAGGGCGACTGTCGCGCGGTGAGCATCGTTGCCCGCGCCCGCAACCACCGATGCCGAAGCCCTGGGTTGACGCGGGACTTCGCCGCGCCCCCTTCCTTCTTCCTCGCCGCCGATGATGATGCTTTCTTCGGTGCCATTCTTGTTGAGATCTTGACGCTTGCTCTTGTCTTCCCCACTGACGGCGCCAACTGTTGTGGTTACAGACCAAACAGAGAGAGAGTGTGGTAGTGCAGAGTTAGGTGAGCAATGCTCTCTGCCCTCCCTCTTAGCTCACGTCATATGCATTTTTGTACACAGGAGGAGTGTCTTTACAGTTGTGCCCTTACATCCAAATATCCTTTACATGGGCATTCACGTCATTACCCACATCCTACTTGGGCCTTATAACCCTCCAACAGGCCGGCTGGGCTTAGGTGGGGGCCACCCCTACAACAAGGCTTATTTGGTAGGAGTGCTTTGAAGGTTCATTGAGTTCTTGGTTGCCCTAGATATAGTTAGTAATAAAATTTATTTTTGGTTGCAATATCAAAATTGATCTAGCTAATTAATTTTTGGTGACTGTTATATATATAATTTGAAGATCTAGCTAATTTAGATTTAGCTAGTCTCAATGCATGTGGTATATATGTAGCAATAATTAATTAAATTAATTTCAATACTAAGTTGTTATATATGTGCATAATATAAGACCGAAGCTGGATGTATACCGCAAACTGTGTGAGTGAAGAGTACATTAATGGCATGTCTGCTTTACAAGAGCTGCCGAGGAGGATATATTGAATAAGGGGGTGGAATATATGTATTGTCCATGCACTGACTGCGAGAATTTAAAGATGTTTAAGAATCGAGAGCAGATTGATGCGCACTTGATTCGGAGGGGTTTCAAAAAGGGGTATACGTGTTGGACCAGTCATGGTGAAGTCAATGATATGCCGTCGGATGATATCGTCGGTGAAGTCAATGATATGCCGTCGGAGGACATCGCTGGTAAAGTTAATGATATGCCGCTGAACGACATCGTCGGTGAAGTCAATAATATGCCACCGGATGATGATTGTGGTTCGAATTCGGATAGGCTGCATGATGACAATCTGGATCAGATGCTTCGTGATGTAGAAGAGAACTATGATGAGAGAGAGTATATTAAATTCCGAGGCTTGATGGAGGACTCAGAGAAACCTTTATTCATGTGCTGCAGGTCAAAGTACATGAAGTTGTCAGCTGTGCTTGAACTGTTGAAATTGAAGGCAAGCAACGGTTGGTCCAATAAGAGTTTCACGACGCTGCTAGGTCTTTTAGCGGACATACTTCCGGAGGGAAATGAGTTGCCTAAAACCACATATAAAGTCAAGAAAGTTCTCTGTCCATTGGGAATGGAAGTAGAAAGAATACATGCATGTCCGAACGACTATATCCTCTACCGTAAAGAGTATGCAAACATGCATGTCTGTCCGGTGTGCAACGCATCCTGATAAAAATGTAACAATCAATCAGATGATGATGGCGAGGGAACAGAGGTGAAGAAAGGACGTCCTGCAAAGGTGGCATGGTATCTTCCTATAATTCCCCGTTTGAAGCGGTTATTTGCGAATCCAAAGGAGGCAAAACTGCTGCGATGGCACTCGGAGGAGTGCAAGAAGGAAGGAATGCTGAGACACCTTGCTGATTCCATATCACAGATGATTTTTTGTTACAAACCATCTGTAATATTGATTTATCACAGACGGTTTTTTGTTAAAAATCGTCTGTGATATACCTATATCATAGACGATTTTTTTTCTTAAAAACCGTCTGCGATGATAGCTATCACATACGATTTTTAGTTACAAACCGTCTGTGATATTTACTCCACAGACGGTTTTCAAACCGTCTATGATAACCTTCGATTATCACTGACTCATAAATTCAGACGGTTTAGAAAACCGTCTGTGATGACGTTTTTGAACCGTCTGTGATACGGTTTTCTGTAGTAGTGTGTGTTCTGCTAGTACTGATGGTGCAGTGGCATGTGTACAAAATGTGCATGCGATTGATCCAGGAGTCCAACTGAGTGACCCTATTGCATGCATATCCATGTAGGAGGCGTGCATTCTAGGATAGAAATTTCTTTATTTTAGAATTGAAGAAAAGGAAGCCGCGATAAGGAGCTTTTCTCTATGTGATATGCTCTCTCCGTGCGTTTGGTTAGGGGCCACCAGAAAACTGAAAGCAACAAAAGAGGAGATGGCACACCAAAATATTTAATCGAGTACACATAACAACTCTCAGATGTAAAAGCACTGTTTATTTTGTGGGTCCAAATAGTTTTCAGATAAGTGTGTGCCTATGTTTGAGTTTTGTTCGGCCTTAAGCCGGGCGTGTGCACGCGTGAGTTGCTTGCTGGTTATTTATGTCATAGGGTGCACCCATGTATGGTTCAGAGTTGAGTTATGAATTAAAACATGTGTGCTTGTTGGACTTCGACCATTAGGGTTCATCTCTATTCTACAATATTCTTATGAATTTCAATCTAGGATTTATTCTTAGCATATTGTTTCCTAGTGTGGTGTAGGCATTTATCCACTGATTTTTTTCTATTTCTCGATCATGTGCAGTGGTGTGCACGTGAGTGAAATCATCTATCCTAGTGCAAATTAAATCCTGTAATTCATGCTCCACTTGTATCTAGCTGTTCTACCACCGTCAGAGATCAGGCTAACTATGGATTTCAATCTCATCTTGAGATTTGGTTCGCATCAGACTCCCTGGCTAGTTTGACCGCTGGTGGCACGCTGGTATGACCAAAGGCTGGTCTGACCGTTGGTGACCAATCGGTATGATTGGAGGCTGGTCTGACCACTGGTAATATGCCAGTCTAACCACAGGCTCGTCTAACCACTAAGTAGAGGACGGTCTGATCGTTCCCCTAATCCTAGGTGAAAAACTTATTGGGACAAAAACCAAATTTGATAATCTTAACCAAATCAAGTCCACTTGTCCCCAAAATTGGTATAGACCTTACCAAGGATGTCAAGAACCTAATCAAATCAAGAAGCACAAGGTTCTTAGACTTGATCCCATCCAATTTGGAAGAATTGCTTCTAGGTCACAAGGAACACACTAAACCTTAAAAACTAAATTACTTCTTGCATGTGAGGATCTAAATTATGAGACTTTCTAGATCATCTCTCACATATCCTAGCAAGATAATCTAGTCACAAGTTTGAGCTAGAAAGACCACGACAACAAAATCACAAATCTTGATCAAGTCAAGTCAAGAATGGAGCAAGATCTTGATTCTTACTATAGAGTGATCTAGATAGGCATAGATTATCTCAAGGGTTTACTAGCCCTTTAGGAGCAATCTCAACCCTTGGATTAGCTCATCGGCTAAGATTAACTTTCTTCACTCATTTATATCTACTTAAGTTTTAGCTAAATCTTTCCCTTGCCTAGAATACCTCTTTGGGCTAGCTACAATTACAACACATCACTTGACACCCATTACAAAATGCTAGCTACAATTACAACACATCACTTAGCACGTATTACAAAGCGCTATTACAAAATTTGTGTCCTCTTCTCTACATAACTCAACACACACAGTTTATCTAGCCCTAAACCATCTCCAAGAGTAAACCGTAGTTTCACACACCACTACTTTTTCTATTTGACAATTTACCAAAATACCCCTCTACCACCTTCCACAAAGTTTCCCACTTCCTTTGCCACAAACCATCGCCCATGTATCACCATCTTCCATATGGCCCCAATGACTTTCTGCCAAGCCTCTCACGTTTCTGGATCTCACCAAACCATGCTTGCTTGTAGACGACTCAAGTCACTTGGTGCACCACATGCTCTTCCTTGCACATGATGGCACCTGGCTTCCTTGACCACTCTAGACCTCAGCTCCTCCCTAAGCTTAGTCCTAATCCAACTTGCTGCTGCATATTATGTCCATCACCGGTATCTCCCTCTCTGGTTCCTCGTTATCCTGGCATGTAATCACCCCGTAAGTCTTGGTCATTTTCGATGGCTCCTTGATCGTCTAAACTTCAGCTCTTCCTAGCTTAGTCTCGGTCCCATCCATCTCACTATGACTTAGCTCCAGAGTCTTACAACCAACATAAATAAGTAAACCTTCACGTAGCACCGTACAATATACAAAGTCATCATTGACACAATTAATCTATATGATGCACCATGCAAAATGTATGCAACCAAACCACTGATCCTAAATCCAGAACCAAGCAATAAACACCTATGGACACAAGCAACAACCTAGATCAACAAAAATCATCGCAAATCTCAAACTCCCCAATTTTGAACTTTAGTTGAAACAACACCTCCTAGTCGGTCTAACTGGACCCCCATACTGGTCAGACCAGTATGGCCCACCAATCGAACCAGTGATGAACTCTGGTCTGATCACCTCCTCTTCGGCTGGTCTAGAAACCATCTGAAAAATTTGACAAATCGCAAACTTTGATTTCCATCCTTCTCAAATACTAATATCAAATTTCACAAATTCTCTTAACCAAAAGTCAATTACTCATCAAAACCACGGGTTTGACCTCCACATGGTCCCACAGTTTTCCAAAATACCCCTAACGAGCCTTCCAGGCACCTTCCCTTGATTCCGTCTTTATCTTGTTGTGTAAGCCATCATGCACGTCACGTGTAGGTTGACCAATGGGTTCCCTTCCATTGGCAAGTCTCCTCTGTTTTGGCTCCTACCGGACCACACCTCACTTAAACTGATAAAGCCAACTTGATTCAATCCATTGCTCAAACCTTCCTTTATCTGCATCCCTTGGTTTTGCCATATGCCATGCTTGATCCCAACCATCCCACATGACCACCTTGACCAATTGGACTTCTATCTACCCTGATCTAGTTTCAGTCACCAGTCGTTGACCATAGTCGCACCCAAACTTCCCTGCACATCTAAAACCAAATTTTTTTTTCAAGCACAAGTTCTTCATAACTTGATCCAGATTAGCATAAACATGCAACTCAATGCAATCATGGTAGGGGTTCTTAGATCAACCCATGATCAAATCTTCTTGTTTCCCAAAAATTTAGAAGCAATTAGACTCTAGCCAGTCTGACTGCCATGGTGTGGCAAGTCAAACAACTTTGGCCAGTTTGACAGCTACCTTAGTAGTTGATCAAACCACTAGGATTACCGTGATCATACCATGACCCTGGCTACTGTGGGACCCTGGAGTAGAAACTCCCGGACCCCCCTGTGTATTGCAGTACTAGTCCCAGATCAACTCTAGTACACACAGATAATCAGACAAAATGATACATTGCCAACAACGCTTTATTACAATAATAATGGAAATACATAAGTCCTGGCCCAAGGCCTTACAACTGCGGTTCACCGAACCTCTTACACAAAATAAAACAGCGGAAACAAAATATTCAGATAAACGGCCCATCAATCTGCGACAGGCAATTGACTTGAGCAACGAGACCTAGTCCTCCGGAAAGAATCCATCACAGCCGCAAGCGGAACAGTAGTCGTAGTCTCCTTCCTGAGCTTCAACCTCCTCTGAGAATTATTTGAAGTGTAGTATGTGAGTACATAAAGTACTCCGCAAGTCTTGGGAAAGATGCATTAGATGCAAGGTTGAACAAAGGAAGGCTATATGGCTCTTTTGCACAAATCAGCATTTTATTTCAAATTTATATACTCCTTCTAAAAGCATTTTATTAAACATTTAATTTTTATAATCTGAAGTTTAATAAGTACTTTAGTGAAGGTTACATCCACCATCACTGATAAATAGGCTATCTCCGCCAAGATTCAAAATCAAGGTTAAAACCACCTGAACAGGTTACATCCACCAGATCAACTTCACGAGAGTTCCATCCACTCTCTAGTTTTCCGAAACCATTTCTTTTTAAATTCAAAGTCAAATCTCTACTATGTGAATGCATTCCTTATCTGCCCTTGATCGTGGGCACGGCTATTCGAATAGTTTTATTACTCTGCAGAGTGCGTACAACTTTACCCACAAGAGTATGTTATCCTAACAGTCAACACGCTTCCTTTGGCATGAGACCCAGATAAAATATCACAAAGCTTTTCACCTACTCTAGTATAGTTTTATATCACTCGCTGAGGTTTCACCGCTGAAGGGTTAAATCCACCACATTCAGAAGCCCCCTCTTGCGCCATGTGAGTGCAGTAAGTCCCTGCCCCTCACTTTGAGTAATCAGTAAATCCCTAGCCGTCGGATGGCTCGGATGAGTGACGGGTGGCGGAGGGAAAAGAACCGGGCCGTCGGATGAGAAGCGAAGGGGTAAGTGAAGACGGACGGCGCGGATCAGATCCGGCAGCGGGGACGGCTCCGATGCGTGACAAGTGTCAGCCATCGGGGAGGGGAAGGCGGGCGACGGAGACGGACGCAGCTAGTGCCGCCGCGTGTGAGCGCGGATGCGCGACGCGTGGCGAGTGGTGGGATCGGGCGGTGGGAAGCGGGTGAGGGCGGGAAGGAGCGTACGGCGGCGGTGCGGATGCGAGGATGCGCGACGCGTGGCGGAGAGAGGAAGATCGGGCAGCGGGGAGATTTTCCAAAAAGATTTCTTTTTCCCGGAATTCAAATAAACTTCTAAGAGCTCTAGAAAATAGCAAATAAATCTAGAAAATTCACCAAAAATACCAGAAAATTCCTTGAGAGATAAGGAACCCAAATAAAATATTTCTAGCAAATTTTGATGTTGAATTTAGTCATATTAAATTCTTTTAAATTCTCAAAATTCATTTAAGCTTGTTTTAAATTCAAGAAAATTCTAGAAATTTATTTTTTTATTCAAGGTTTTAAAAATCTCAGGAAATCAGGATGTTACAAACCTACCCCCCTTAGAAAGAATCTTGACCCCGAGATTCGGAAGGACTGGGAAAAAGATTAGGGAACTCCGCTCTGAGATCCTCTTCACGCTCCCAAGTTGCTTCCGACTCTGGACAATTGCTCCACTGTACTTTGCAAAATTTGACAGTCTTGTTTCGGGTACGACGTTCCGCTTCTTCTAAAATTTTGACTAGAAACTCTGGATATGAGAGATCTTCTTTTAGATCCACTTCTTCTAAAGGCATCAGCTCCTCTGGCACTCTTAAGCACTTTTTCAATTGCGACACATGAAACACATCATGCACATCTGACAGTTGTGATGGAAGTCTTAACTGATAAGCAACTTCACCTCTTCTGGCTATAATTGGAAATGGTCCAATATATCTTGGAGCAAGCTTGCCACTAACTCTGAATCGACGCATTCCTTTTAGAGGCGATACTTTCAGATACACATGATCTCCTGGTGCAAACTCTAACATTCTGCGACGATTATCTGCATAGCTCTTTTGCCTGGTCTGTGCCGTTTTCAACCTGTCTCGAATTAAACGAACTTGCTCTTCTGCTAGTTTCAAAATATCAGGTCCAAAAACTTGACTTTCTCCTGTCTCTGACCAATACAAAGGTGTCCTGAATTTTCTGCCATATAAAGCTTCGAATGGAGACATCTTCAGACTAGACTGATAGCTGTTATTGTAGGAGAATTCTGCGTAATGCAAACTTTGGTCCCAACTGGCTTTATTGGCCAATGCACACGCTCTCAACATATCTTCCAAAATTTGATTTACCCTTTCTGTCTGACCATCATTTTGAGGATGATAGGCAGTACTGAAATTTAAATTGGTTCCCAAAACTTCATGAAGCTTCCGCCAAAATCTTGAGGTAAATTGAGATCCTCTATCTGACACAATCTTCTTTGGGATTCCATGCAAACACACAATCCTTGACATATAAAATTCTGCCAATCTATCTCCCGAATAAGTGGTCTTAACTGGTATGAAATGGGCAACTTTTGTTAAGCGGTCCACTATAACCCAAATTGAATCATAGCCGGATTTGGTCTTTGGTAGCCCAGTTATAAAGTCCATTCCGATTTCCTCCCATTTCCATTCAGGTATCTGCAAGGGATGCAAAAGACCAGCAGGTCTTTGATGCTCTGCTTTAACTCGCTGACATATATCACATAAGGCTACATATTCTGCAATTTCCCTTTTCATACTGGTCCACCAGTAACTTTCCTTTAGATCCTGATACATTTTTGTACTTCCGGGGTGAATTGAGTATCCTGCTTCATGAGCTTCTTTTAAGATTAAATCTTTTATTTCCTTTTTGTCGGGTACTAGGATTCTCTTTCCAAACCAAAGAGTCCCCTCTTCATCTTCTGAAAATCCAGACGCTTTACCTTTCTTCATATTCTCTTTAATTTCTTTAACATATTCATCCTCTCGTTAATGCTTTGATCCGATCTTCCAAAGTAGGGTGAACCTTCAATGTAGACAGAATACCTTCGTTAACTATTTCCAAATTCAATCGTTGAAATTCTTCATGGAGAGTTGACCGCTTATCCGAATTGACAGATTGTTAATATGACTCTTCCGACTCAAAGCATCGGCTACTACATTAGCTTTTCCTGGATGATAGTGTATTCCCACATCATAATCCTTTATCAATTTGAGCCACCTTCGTGTCTCAGAGTTAAGGTCAGTGGGTGAATATATACTTTAAACTTTTATGATCTCATATATATCTCACACCGACATCGACAGTAATGCCTCCATAATTTTAGAGCATGCACAACCGCAGCTAGCTCTAAATTATGAGTGGGATAATTTTCTTCATGCGGTCTTAACTGCCTTGATGCATAAGCTACCACCCTTCCTTCTTGCATCAATACACAACCAAGACCTTGTCTCGATGCATCACAATAGACTTCAAAGTCTTTTCTAATATCAGGTAACCGCAGAACTGGTGATGAAGTTAACCTCTTCTTTAGTTCTTGAAAACTGTCCTCACAGGTTTTACTCCATTCAAATTTCTTTTCTTTCTTTAACAACTGGGTCAGAGGTCTGGCGATCATGGAAAATCCTTCAATAAAACGACGATAGTAACCTGCTAGTCCCAGAAAACTTCGGATTTCTATTACTGTCTTGGGTTGAGTCCAATTAAGCACATCCTTAACTTTTCCTGGATCTACAGATACACCTCCTACGGAAATCACATGTCCCAAAAACTCAACTTCCTTTAACTAAAATGCACATTTGCTGAATTTGGCATACAATTGATGTTCTCTTAATCTTTGTAAAACTATCCTCAGATGTCCTTCGTGTTCTTTCTCATTCTTAGAATAGATAAGAATGTCATCTATGAAGACAACAACGAACTTATCTAAATAGTCCATGAATACTTTTTTCATCAAATTCATAAAGTATGCTGGTGCATTTGTCAAACCGAAGGACATCACCAAATACTCATATAATCCATATCGAGTAGAGAAGGCTGTTTTTGGTATATCTTCAGGTCTAATCTTTAATTGGTGGTATCCTGATCGGAGATCAATTTTTGAGAAAACACTCGATCCTTTCAGCTGATCAAACAGATCATCGATCCGAGGCAAGGGATACTTATTCTTGATTGTTACTTCATTCAGGGCTCTATAATCCACGCACATACGCTAGCTACCATCTTTCTTGTTCACTAGAAGCACTGGTGCTCCCCAAGGTAAAGAACTCGGTCTAATGAAACCTTTCTCTTGCAATTCTTGAATTTGCCTCTTAACTTCCGCTAGATCATTAGCTGACATCCGATAGGGTCTCTTAGCTATTGGTGCTGTACCAGGAACTAGATTTATAACAAATTCAATCTCTCGGTCTGGTGGCATTCCTGGTAAATCCTCAGGGAATACATCAGGGTATTCACTTACTACGCACACATCCTCCAAACTTCTTCCTTTTAAATTGGTCAACAGACTTCCCTTACTTGAGGGTATATTGGACTCATATCTTATCTGTATCCCATCAGAGTTGCTAAGAATAACGGCACGATTGGCACAATCTATTTGCCCTTTATACTTGGTCAGCCAATCCATACCAAGTATAACATCTATGCCTTCGGAGTCTATTATAATAAGGTTCACTAGGAACTTTACTCCGTTTATATCTATGGTTGCTCTAGGGCAAACCAAATTAGTCCTCAATTCTTTTCCAGGTGATTGGACTAACATGAGATTCTTTAGCAAACAAACATTCCAATTATTTCTTTCAGCAAAAACTTTTGTTACGAATGAATGTGAAGCTCCAGAATCAAATATTGTAATTGCAGGAACCGAATTAACAAGAAACTTACCCAGAACCACGTCTGGTGTATCCTGTGCTGCCTCTGCGGTGACATGGTTGATGCGCCCTTTGTTGAATGTCTGTGGAGTCTTGGGAGTCTGAGGGCTTCCACGTCCCTGACCAGCGGTTGGAGCTCTTGCCGGTGTAGGATCAAGGTTGAAGCGAACCGGGGTTACCGCTTGACGTTTCTGGGGACAATTATTGGCATAATGCCCCATGTTCTTGCAATTGAAGCATTGCAACCCCGCAGCTGCAGTCCTATTCTGTTGAGGTTGAGCTGTATTTCCAGATCGAGGAGCTTGAGGTAAAGGATGGGGTGCAGAAATTGGTGTCATTGATTGGTTGGGCAAAGGAGGCCGGCTAAACTGCTGTGAGTTGGAACGTTGACGAGAGCTGCTCGCAGACTGTTGAGCTTGAAACTTCCTCTTTCTGGACTCGAAGAGCTGACGCTGGGCATCTTCTTGCACAAGAGCTTTGTTCACCAAATGCTGAAAAGTGGGATAGTCATTGGATACTAACTGCACCTTGAGATTAGGATCCAATCCTCCCATAAACCTCCAGATCTTTGCTTCATCAGTTGCCACATCCTCTGTTGCATATCTCGACAGCTGAATGAACTTACTCAAGTATGCGGAAACGCTAAGGTTTCCCTGCTGTAGTTGGTGAAATTCTTTCCTCTTCATTTCCATGATGCTCGTAGGTATGTGAGTGGTTCGGAAGGCTCGCACAAACTCTGCCCACACAATATTCTGAGCATTTTGGTGTGCAGCGCAAAAGTTTTCCCACCAGTTGGCAGCAACTCCTTTGAGTTGATGGGCAGCATAAAGAACTTTCTCATTCTCATTGCATTGAGTCAGATTCAATTTCCTTTCGACTTCCTTTATCCAGTCATCCGCTTCCAACGGATCGACAGATCCTGCGAAGGTTGGGGGTCGAGTCCTCATAAATTCCCCCAGCTTGGATTGGGGTGGCTGAGCTGGTGCTTGATGAACTTGCTGAACTTGGTTCTGAGCTAACGCTTGAAGAAGCTGCAATTGCATGGCCATCATTTGCTCCAAGTTCGGGGCTTGAGCTGGCGGGGGTGGAATTGGGGCATTGTTGTCATTGGGCCCTTGACTATTGCTGACATTGCTCCTTGTATTTACCATCTGAAGCTCCACCAAGAGAACACAAGGTAAGAGGGAAAAGCATAGATAAGGAACAGGGGTAACTAACAACATCCCAAACCAACACACAAGAACAAAGCAACAGCTGAGAAAATGCAACTTTTGAAATTCAAATTAGTTTTAAGAATGGCTGTACCACAAGTACACAAGGCTCGGTACAGTCCATTTATTACATCACAATATTATAAGCGTTCTAATATCGAAAAGCAATCTAAGAAGGGATACTGCTGGCTAGCATCTACTCATCCTCCACGATGATGCGCTCCTCAGGATCCTCCTCGGGGTCCTCCTCTAAATCATCGGAGTGACTCTGTCCACACGTAGCGCAGTTGTTCGGCGAACGGGACCGAGATCGACTCTGGCTGAACGCAGCGATCCGAACGAGCGATGGCGTCCTCTGCTAGAATCTGCAATGTCGATGCTGGGTGGTGGACCGGGGCATCGCACACTCTTCTGCGCAGTGAGCACGTGCGGGTCCTGAAGGTCCGACCGTGCGTAAACAGGGTGGGTGGTCGGTGTAGTGGTGGCAGCTCGGAGACGCTCCACCTCTGCCTCGGCAGCAATCTTTGCCTGAACTGCGTCAGCGTGAGCAGACTCACTCTGAAGCAGCTGTGCTCGAAGGGTGTCGGAGTGGTCGTAGCTCGAAGTAAGAAGCATCCGAAGAAGTCCTATCTCCCCTAGTGCTCTGGCGTAGGTCGATGAAGTCACCTGAGTAAGCTGCACCTGGTGGGACAGACGAGGGTCGTCCACCACAATTTGGAAAGGCTCTGGGTGAGTCTGTCCTGCTCTCGTAGTTGGAAAGAAGCTGAAGGGTGACTGTCGCAGTTCTTCCTTATGCCTCTTGCACAACTCTGCAATCGCCATCTAAGCTGCATCTTGGATAGCATCTGAGCAGTGGGTCCGAGGATGCTCAATATGACGTTCCACCGAGTCAATCTTCCCGTCTTGGGCGTAAATAAACACCTCCATGGACCATGAATCCATAGTCATAACTCTAGTGTTCCGCCCTCTGAAGATGGGCTGCTGTGTATACTTCAGATGCTTCATTAACTGCCGTAGAAGACTCACGAATGCCCCCTCGCTCTCACCGTGAGAAAGGTGATCCCATGGAGCTGACGACGATGAACCTGCCATCTACAAATTTGAAAATAGGAGAGATCAGTAAAATTTTTATAGAATGAAAAGGAAGACAAGAACAAGATACTGAGTAGAAGAAGAGTAGAAGGAAAGGAACTTAAGTTTTCCTACATAAACTTTTATTAAACATAAATCCTTAAGGTTTGCCAAAACCTAGGGCTCAAATCCTCTGATCAAGTTGGCTCGATACACATACGTGGGACCCTGAGTAGAAACTCCTGACCCCTGTGTATTGCAGTACTAGTCCTAGATCAACTCTAGTACACATAGATAATCAGACAAAATGATACATTGCCAACAACGCTTTATTACAATAATAACGGAAATACATAAGTCCTGGCCCAAGGCCTTACAACTACGGTTCACCGAACCTCTTACACAAAATAAAACAGCGGAAACAAAATATTCAGATAAACGGCCCATCAATCTGCCACAGGCAATTGACTTGAGCAACGAGACCTAGTCCTCCGGAAAGAATCCATCACACCGCAAGCGGAGCAAAGAGTCGTAGTCTCCTTCCTGAGCTTCAACCTCCTCTGAGAATTATTTGAAGTGTAGTATGTGAGTACATAAAGTACTCCGCAAGTCTTGGGAAAGATGCATTAGATGCAAGGTTGAACAAAGGAAGGCTATATAGCTCTTTTGCACAAATCAGCATTTTATTTCAAATTTATATACTCCTTCTAAAAGCATTTTATTAAACATTTAATTTTTATAATCTGAAGTTTAATAAGTACTTTAGTGAAGGTTACATCCACCATCACTGATAAATAGGCTATCTCCGCCAAGATTCAAAATCAAGGTTAAAACCACCTGAACAGGTTACATCCACCAGATCAACTTCACGAGAGTTCCATCCACTCTCTAGTTTTCCAAAACCATTTCTTTTTAAATTCAAAGTCAAATGACTACTATGTGAATGCATTCCTTGTCCGCCCTTGACCATGGGCACGACTATTCGAATAGTTTTGTTACTCTGCAGAGTGCGTACAACTTTACCCACAAGAGATATGTTATCCTAACAGTCAACACGCTTCCTTTGGCATGAGACCCAGATAAAATATCACAAAGCTTTTCACCTACTCTAGTATAGTTTTATATCACTCACGAGGTTTCACCTGAAGGGTTAAATCCACCACATTGTAAGCCCTCTTGCGCCATGTGAGTGCAGTAAGTCCCTGCCCCTCACTTTGAGTAATCAGTAAATCCCTGATACCCATTTTCCAATAGTGACACAAAAACTAAACTTTTATAGGTTAATTAGCTAGGTTGTACCCATTTTAACTTGTGGTTGTACTGTTTTACTCAGATTGGACAAACACAAGAATCGGTCCTTAGACGACTAGGGTGGATCATTCACAAACCTATTTCTCGTGCTAACCCGCACCAGCCAAACATTCCATCCACCCTCGTCAAATTTTGCCTTGAACTTCATTTTTATTTTAAATTTACAGTGGTAACATCTATTACCACTTTTCAAACAAAACATTAAATCACAAATCATTCATTAACCATTTTTCTCATATGAGCTTTTTTTATTTATCAGCTAGACTAAGCATTTGCTAATAATTTAAATTCAACAAAAGTAATACTAACTCATTATTGAGCTAAATATTATCCTAAGTTGACAAGGGTACATGGTACGTAATTTCCAAAGGAGGGCATAACAAATTGGGTGCTTATCTAAATTTTAGAATTAAAATTATCAATTTACTAAACATAGCCATGCAAATAATTTAAATTAATTTGCAAAAACTATTTATAAAACGTAGGAGCAAAATGGTCAAGGAGACTTGCCTTCCTGAATTTGATCAGAATTTTCCCGAGGTTGTTCTTGAAAATCTTCCGAATATTCAGACTCTACACGAGAAACGAGGAGAACCAAATAAATAAAATAAAATACAAACTCAAAAATTCAAAATAAATATACCAAATGAAAGTTTGGAATTTTAGATGAATTTAGAAATTTGAACGGGTCAATTTGGAGCTAGGACGGAGGAGAACGGGCTCTCGGAAAATAAATCAAAAAGGAAATTCAGAAAAATCAGAAATCGCACTGTTCTGTGGACCCGGTGCACGGAATTCCGAGTCTACCGTGAACCCGGCTCACAGCACAGTACACACGGAGAGAGAGAGAGCTGACGCGGCGAGCTAGGGCTGACGTGGCGCGCGCATATGCCGCCACGTGGCTAGGGCTGACGTGGCGTGACACGTGGCTCGGGGGCGGGATTTGGCTGACGTGGCGTGACATGTGGCGCGACACGTGGCCTAGGGCTGACGTGGCATGCCACGTGGCTAGGGCTGGCGTGAATGGCTCGGGCGCGGCCGGCAGCGGTGAGATCGGACGGTTCGCGGTCGTCCACGAGGCAAGATCTGAGCCTTCGGCTCAGATTCGGATGGACGGCGACGATGCGGCGGCGCGGAGGCGGGAAGGCGAGGATTGCCGACGCGTGGCGCGGCGCGTCGCACGAAGCGTCACGCGGAGCGCGGGCGCGGGTGGGAGTGCGGGTGATGGGGACGCGTGGCCGGCGTGGGGAGTGGATCGGCGACGCGTGACGGGCGTGCTGCGCGAGGCGTCACGGACGCGGCCACGGCCGCGGAGTGTCGGTGGATCGGCGACGCATGGCGAGCGCTGATGCCTCGCGGTTCCGAGCTCGGACGGACGGTTGGGATGCGATGGTGCGGAGGCGGGGAACCGCTGGATCGCCGACGCGTGCCTGGCGCATCGCGCGAGGCGTCGCGCGGATGCGAGCGCGTCCGCGCGGGCGCGGACGCGGGCGGCGCGACCGAGGGAGCGGGTGCGGACGCGCGGGCGTAGCGCGGGGACCGAGGGGTGGAGCGAGCGACGGGAACGGCGGAGGAGCTCACTGGCGACGACGAAAACGTTCTCCGACGACTCAAAAACACGGCGGTGACGACGCGAGCGAAGAGAGGGAAGACGCGAAGGGCGAGAAGGCTTCCCGGGGATGAATTTTTATACGCCGCGGAGGAGTAACGCTCGCGCGAGCTCGCCGGAGTAAACGCGACGGTTTTCGTCTCCAAACGGCAGAAACGGGTGACGCCTCGAGGTGAAACGCCTGCTAGTTAACGCGCTCAACGAGAGGGCTCTCCGGAACCATTAATGGCGAGGAGTAACGGCCGGAAGGCGAAGAACGCGGAGCTCGGGCGGTGCAGTAATGGCGACGGCACTCGCGGAGGCGAAACGAGCGGAGACGACGGGCCTGACAGGTGGGACCCGCCTGTCAGCGAGAGAGAGAGAAAAAGAGAGATGGCTCGGATGAGTGACGGGTGGCGGAGGGAAAAGAACCGCGGGCCGATGAGAAGCGGGGTAAGTGAAAGCGGACGGCGCGGATCGATCCGGCGCGGGACGGCTCGGCGCGTGACAAGTGTCGACCATAAAGGAATACGCGTAGGCTACGAGCGAAAACAAAACTTTTCTACCGCGCACCCAAGAACATCATGCTAAGGAAGGATCATGGATCGTTACCACTTAGACGCCGCGCGCAGTGAAGAAGAATTGAAACCGATCCAATCACGCGTCGAGTAGTAGTGGAAGTAGCCGATCGTCCCGAATAGATCGTCTCTCCACGCACGCCGATCAAGATCGCAACGAGCAGCGCCTCCACCGGTATCCACACGCCCGGCTGGAACGCCGATCGCGAGTGTACTAGCACTCGTGAGCAGCTAGGGTTTGGCTCGGGAGGTGGCGCTAGGGTTTTGCTAGATGTTAACAGCACTCCTCCCTCCGCCCCTTGCCTCCATATATATAGACCTCCTCACGTGGGCCTCGTGGACCGAGGCCCAATAGGAGTCTATTCGGATCTCTATCCGAATTGAGCCCATATCCGAATCATATTCGAATTAGTGTTCCAACCCGTTAAGCGTGCGACCACGTGAGGTTCACGATACTTGGTCGTGACCGGAAACGCCTTTGCGGTTACCATGTTAATAGCGGTCTCTAGTAAGACATATTAACCCCAAAGTATATGTAAAGATCATATCGGCTGAACTGTAATGTTCTCTCATGTACGAATCCTTTGCCTCACGATATAGATTGAGCTCAAGGCGAGACTGTGTCATCCTCTTAATAGCTCAATCACTCTCGATTCCGTGATGGATTATAAACTCGTGATTGACTCTCAATCACCTTGGCATGGCCATGCACTTTCATAATCCATTACATCGAGGGCCGAGATATCTCTCCCATAAGGAGGGGCAAATTCTATCTTGATCATTCACATCCCACTACATGTTTCATAGCAAACCCAAGACTACTTTTATGACTACCGATTCACGGAGTAGTGTTTAGTAGTCCCAAAATAAGCTACTACTCATGTTGGGAACCATGATGATCTCAAGTCTAAGGACTCTACATAAACACTACTTGAGACCAAGCGATGACACATGGAATCTCGCGATTGTCTCATGGCAGTCTATCCAACATATGTTCACTAACACATGTCCATATTATTGATTTGGTATCACCATACCATGATCCATGAGACATGATCATCAATCAATACATATGCTGATCTTTATCTTTGAATCATATTTGTTCCTCATATGATATACGATCAGGGATCATTTAGAAATAGCAACATCTTAGTATTTAAGAGTCTCATGAATAAGTCACATACTCATTGATCAATAATGATGATGTCTATTCCAAGGAACAAAGTAATGTATCATAAACATAGTATGTGATATATACAACATCTCCATGTTGCCTCTAGGGCATATCACTAACAAGCCATCGGGGAGGGGAAGGCGGGCGACGGAGACGGACGCAGCTAGTGCCGTCGCGTGTCAGCGCGGATGCGC
Source organism: Melocanna baccifera (assembly GCA_036346265.1). NCBI lineage: Eukaryota > Viridiplantae > Streptophyta > Magnoliopsida > Poales > Poaceae > Melocanna > Melocanna baccifera. The sequence goes on along the minus strand of CM070701.1, from coordinate 3,208,465 downwards.
GACGCGTGGCGAGTGGTGGGATCGGGCGGTGGGAAGCGGGTGAGGGCGGGAAGGAGCGTACGGCGGCGGCGCGGATGTGAGGATGCGCGACGCGTGGCGGAGAGAGAAAGATCGGGCGGCGGGGAGATTTTCCAAAAAGATTTCTTTTTCCGGGAATTCAAATAAACTTCCAAGAGCTCTAGAAAATAGCAAATAAATCTAGAAAATTCACCAAAAATACCAGAAAATTCCTTGAGAGATAAGGAACCCAAATAAAATATTTTCAGCAAATTTTGATGTTGAATTTAATCATATTAAATTCTTTTAAATTCTCAAAATTCATTTAAGCTTGTTTTAAATTCAAGAAAATTCCAGAAATTTATTTTTTTTATTCAAGGTTTTAAAAATCTCAGAAAATCAGGATGTTACAGCTACTCATATCGCTCTGGTTTGACCCGAAAAAGCCCTCTCTAGGAAAACATACTATCAACTTGTTTTTAGTCATACTACAAACAAGTACTACTGCCTACTAGGTTAGTCATATCAGCGTTCAGTCAGACCACTATCCGAGGCCAGTCTGACTGGCCATGCAGTGGTCAGACAACTCGGGACGTAGTGGTTAGACCACTAGAGACTAGAAAAACTTGATTTTGTAGAACCTTTGCAAACCTCCAAAATCAACTTACCTTGTGGTGCCAATTGTTCATCATTACTTGACCATGACCTTCCCACATGGTCTCTCAATCTCCCTCTTGATGAACATATTGGTAAAACTAATGCAAATTGAGCTGATTTTTGGAAATAGAGAGAAGTTTTGCAAAGAAAAGCTCTCTTTGGTCTTGAATTGATTTCAGGACATGAGGATGACCAAAGCACTAAAATGGATTGAGAGCAAAGGAAAGAGTAGGTTTTCATCAAAACCACTCAAATCCAAGGAAAATTGAGAAATTCTCACTCTTGGTCGAAAATAAAGAACAAGTTTTGTATATGACATTGTTCAAGGTGAGAAGGCACAAAAGAGGTACAGTTTTACAAACAGAGATTAGAACACCAGTTGAAAGCAATTGCAAACTCCAAATTTTACTTTTCACATTCTTTTGACAAAACCCAAAAATACACTCCCCTTAGACTATGCATGCATTTTTGCCTAAATGTCTCCTCCTTTGACAATGAAATCATCAAGATACATGAGGAAGAAACCAAAATGAGGCTAAGCTAGAGAGATTGCTTCATGGATAATTTTCATTTTTGTTTTAGTGACATAAGGAACTTTGAAAATTATCTAGGCCAATTGACAAGGTATTTCAGCAAACCATACTATGAATGAAACTTATAAGATTATGTGGACACATATATAACAAAGCAAGCAAAAAAAACTAGCTATTTAGTGATTACATTGATTTACATTATATCAGGCTATATGAATATCACCAGTAGAGCCTAGAAGCTAAATCAAGCATGAAAGGTGCTAAAAACTCCAATCTGAATCACTTGAACTCAAGATACATTTGAACATTCCATTTTGACAAATAAAGTTTCATGCCTTTTCTTAGTAGAGCAAGTCCTAGACTAGGAACTATCTATAACTACACTCTACGCTTTAGTCCAGTTTTAGTTCATAACCATATGGCATATCTCATTAAAGCATGTATTAGACTAGGAGCCATCTACAATGGCCTTCCGAGTTTCAACCAAGGTTTAGTTTTGCAATTTTATGGTCTTATCTCAGTAAAGCACATATTAGACTAGGAGCTATCTACAAAATCCTTTAGAGCTTTAACCGTATTTTACAATTTACATCATCTTAAACAATTGTTGACCATCTTAAATATTACACTTAAAAGAATGGTCTTGGTCATATAAAACTCCCCGTGAGTTTATGCTAAGTGCAATGGCAAGCTCTCTCGTGAGAAAGAATTGTTGAAATATAATTTTGAGCACATTTTGAGATTTTAAAGAAATTTTTTCTAAAGCAAGAACTAACAGAAGATTCAAAGTTGGAATTAAACAACACTAACTAGGCTTGACACAAATTCAAAACTCAACTAAGCAGTTTGATATGACAGGAATAAGAAAGTGACCACTAGAGCTAAACTAGTCAAATGATTCAGTTTGAACAATTTTAATTCAAGTTGAGCTGATTTAAAAGTTAGTTATGGAACAAACTAAGCTACACATATAAGCATATAATAGAGAAAGCTTAGTAGAGAAAGCATGACTAGATACAAACTCAGACAAGGATAATGGACAAAGCTCCATATTATATTACAATGCATGTAGTAAGTAAAATGCATTATATTACATATGAATGCAAAAGAGCCAAACTCTCCTCAACCAGTCCCATTGGATGAATAACCCGCAACTCTTCCCTCAAGAAGGCAAAATGAGAAAATTCAAAGGTTTTGTGAAAATATCAGCAACCTGAAGCTTGGACTCAACAAAGTGAAGGACTACATCTGTAACACCCCAGGACCCATATTACCCTAGGATGCCACCAACCACTCCACAATTAGCCAATTTATAAGGTAAACTAAACTGACAACAACTTCTAAAACATGATAAGCTAAGCGGAAGCATACTACGACAAAAGGTAATGGAATACTATTAATTAAAATACAACCGCTAACAATTTGAACCAATTTAAACGAACCACAGTCTAGCAATAATAAATAAAAATGAACAACAATGAGGCACAATGATGAATAACTAGAGACTCCATGTATTTATTACAGCATAAATTATGAGATGGTGTGTGTAGTGTTGTGCCGCTCTACCCTTCCCATGCATACTCAAGGATTACCTGAAAGGGGGGAAACAAGAGTGAGATAAAGATCTCAGCAAGTAAAATGTTTAACAAGCTAATTAAACTACAATAGTTTAGTCATCAACATATATTACCCACAATGTCCACATTAATCTCCTCAACACCAAATCACCACCAACGACGGTAAAATATTAGCAAATAAATCCTAATTGATTACTTCATATCCTCAACCACTACCACTACTAATGACAATAAAGCATTAACATGTTTTACCTCACTATCTTTATTATTTCTCACATCCACAACTGCTATTAACAGTTACCATAAAAGAAACGAATCTCATACCACAATCACAACTCTTACCATACCATAAGGGGTGAACCCCATTCCACGATCACAGCCACATTCCTCATACCACAAGTGACTCTCATGAGCCAATTCCACATAAAAAACTACGAAGCTGCATAAGTATGCAAATAATTCATCTACAACACATTGTATAAGTATGCAAATGATCTATCCACAATGAAAATGCATTTGAATGCATATGATCCACTGCATCCTTACCCAACAAGGTAAAAGTGTGCATCGTACTACGACAATGTACGATGCTGTACTGGTACGGTCGTGGCTATAAGCGGTGACATCCACAATGCAAATGTCATGACATATTATGAATGATATGATAATCATAAAGCATAAGAATTTAACCACGAAAATTAACAACATAATCATCATGAATACTTTCTCATAATTCACATGTATCTCATTAAGCACAATGCCAATGTTTCATAAGATCATTACCACATAACCCACATTCAGTTCACCAAGATTATAATCAATCGATCTATAGGGAATTCTACCACATAGACCATAATATATTCATCAAGAATACAACCACCACAACCACAAATATTCACTAAGAATACACCACCTAGACCATAACATGTTCATAAAGAATTCTACCCCACAACTGTATTTGTTTCATCAAGAACAATTCCGCATACCCACAATTAAACCATCAAGACCATATACAATCGAATTCTTAAAATACTACTACATGGACCACATTAAGGTAGCATGTAACAATGACATAGCACCTCAAATTAAATAATTAATTAATGTGAATGTAGAACGATTAATAAGTTAAACAGTAGCACAACCGCTATGTTTACTTGCCTCTACCGTTGAAGCGAAGAAATCACGTGCGTTCAGGAGCAATACCACCTGTCCAAAAGTACCTCTCAGCACAATACAACAGCAATGAAAATGTGACTTAAGAATTAAAGATTTCACTAAACCCCAAAACCCCACAACTTCCCTCTCCGCTTAACGGTTCTACACTCTGCCCGCTGCTGCAGCGCTGCTTAATTTTTTTTGTATCTTTAAAACTATTAAACCATTTATAGAGAGAGATATATTTCTGGAATCTACACTTAAATACCTTCATCTTTCAAGTATATCACTTATTTTTATTTTGTTACTAACAAGGTGTAACCTAACGCGCAAAACAGAGAACGTTCTCTGTTCTGGCAATCTGAGCAGCCAGATTCTAACGCACCTCAATCACAGTACAAAGCTCTAAAAATTATGATTTTTATACAGTAGTTAGATTACTGAATTTCCTACATTTTTCATAATTGTGACCAAAAACATAAAAATCATATACTACTCCTAAATCACACCCGAACAGCCATCTATTCCAGTCTGCACCCCTGACAGACAACAAGGTTCCTGACCCTGCTGCGCCCAAATCTCATAGTCAAAAATTCTAAAACAAATATAGAAGATAGGTCTAGACGTCCTCTACAATTTTCCTTTTGGGTAGACCTACAGAAAAAATCATTTCATAGATCTAAACTACATAAATAGTCGCACTGCACGGATTGATCTACAGGTAGACAGCAAGAATTCCCCAATCAGAGAATCTAATTGCTAATCCCCATCAATTCTTACCCTAAGAACCCTAATTACAGCAAAATCAAAGGGATTTTTGATGAGAGAGAGTTACCTAAGGGATCCCTTGGGATCTCCCCTTCTTCCCTTCTCCTCCTCTTCTTCCTCCCTTCCTTCTCTTCCTCTTCTTCCTCTTCTTCTTCTTCTTGATTCCTTCTCGCACCAGTGGACAGCAGCCATGGGGGAGAGGTGGAGGCGTAATGGGAGGGGAGGGGGTGGCGGCTGGGGGGGGGGGGAAGGGGGAGGGGGCTACGGCCTCATGGGTTTTATGGGGGGTGGGGCGGTTAGGGTTAGGGTTGGGCGGTGCGGCCACCCCTTGGGCCTATTGGCCCAAGGTGGCAAGCCCACCCTCCAGCCAACCCACTAAAATATTTTTTATTATTTAATTATTTAATTCATTTTTTTTCATTTTATGTTGTGGATTATTTTTCCCTTCCTACGATTTACCGAAAATCCGGTGACTCCGCGATTACTTTAAAACCGACGCTGAAACAACATTTAGGATATTACAACATCCCCCTTATCGACATGGTCTCTAAGGAAATGATACCTTATATTTATGTGTTTGGTCCTAGAATGCTACACTAGGTTCTTGGCTATGTTGATTGTACTAGTGTTATCACATAAGAGTGGAGCACTATCTAGCTCTAACCCAAAGTCCTTGAGAGTACATGAGATCTATAGAATCTGAGAGCAAATACGGGCACCAGCTACATACTTAGCCTCAGTAGTGGATTGTGCAATAGTAGACCAAGAGATGAGAGAAGTGCCTAAGAAGCGACAAGTTCTAGAGGTACTCTTCATATCTATCCTATAACCTGTAAAATCAGCATCTGACAAAGCTCGAAGAGGGGTGAAAGAAGAAGAATACCAAAGTCTGAACTCAAGGGTACTGGAGACACCTAAATATGCGCTTCACTGCTTGGCGGTACGATGCACGAGGAGAAGACTAAAATCAAGCGTATCGACATATGGCGAATTGTATGCCCGACCTCGAAGCCGTGTGGTAGAGGAGGTAGCCGATTATGCTACGATACTCCTTCTAATCAACATGCTCACCATCCTCATCTGGGTCTTAGAAGTAGAAGCCATCACTATGGAGATTGGTTTGGTACTCCCCATGTCAAAGCATCAAAGCAGCTCTTGTTGTACTTAGCTTGATGAATGAAAGTGCCTTGCTTTGTCTACTTGATTTGGGTTCCCAGAAAGAAGTTCAATTCTCCATCACGCTCATCTCAAATTCTCTACTCATAATATCTAAAAACTTGAAAACAAGAGCATGAGAAGAGCCTAAAAAAATGATGTCATCCATATAAATCTGAATAGGAGGAAATTACTATAATGCCTGATGGTGAACAAAGTCTTATCTACTTTACCCATCTCAAACACATTTTTTTAGTAAAAATGACTTAAGCCTACAATATCAAGCTCTAGGGGCTTGTTTAAGGCCATATAAGGCTTTAGAAAGCTTGTAGATATGGTCAGAGAACTTAGGACTCTCAAACCTAGGTGGTTGCCTAACATTGACATCTTCTTCTATGGAACCATTAAGGAAAACAGTCTTGATATCTATTTGATACAATCTGAAACCTCTAGAGCTGCAAATGCTAAGAGTATCCTAATGGCCTCTAATATAGCAATTGGAGCAAAGATCTCTTCAAAATCTAATCCCTCCACTTGAGAAAAGCCCTTAGCTATAAGTCTAGCCTTGTTTATAGCTACTACCCCATTATTACTTTGTTTGTTCTTGAAGACCCACTCGATTCCTATAATACTATGATCATGAGGTGGCTCAACTAAGGTCTAGACTGTGTTTCTCTCGAAGTTCTCAAACTCCTCATGCATAACATTGATCTAACATTCATTGGTGAAAGTATGGCTGACATCACGGGGCTCAACAGAGGCAATGAACGTAGAATAAGCATGTGTGTTAAGAGAGATGAACCTTGAGCGAGTAACTCACTCATGAAGATCTCGAACATCTGTTTTGGAGGATGTGTCTATTGGAGATGTCGAGGAAGTCCTAGAGCAGAAGTGGTATCTACCTTATGGGTTGTGGAGGTCAGAGCAGAGCCATCCAATGCTGAAGAAGATGTGGGCACAGGCTATCCAGCAAAAGGTCTAGTAGTGGAGACAGGGGCTTCAACTGGTTGAAGTGAAAGTAGATCAACATACTCATCTTCTTCATCAGACTCCTAAAATTAGATACCTTTTGAATCTCCCTGAACCTATGTTCCTAAAATGTCTAGTCTAGTCTCTAGACTGTCTCATCAAAAGTAACCTCATAGGTTTTTATAATTTTGTTAGTCTCCATATTAAGTACACAATAGGCTCTAGATTGAGAAAGATATCATAGAAAAATCCCATATGAAGATCTAGATACAAATTTATCAAAATTGCCATATTTAAGAATGAAACACTTATAACCAAATACACTTAAATGAGATACATTAGGCTTATGATCAAATCCAAGCTCACAGGAAGTCTTATGAAATGAGGCTCTCAATAATGCGATGTTAGACCTCCTATGAGTAGTGGAAATCACTTCAGCCTAATACCTCCTATGAGTAGCACGCTCATCTAGTATAGTCCTAATCATCTCAAGTAAGGTCATGTTCTTCTTCACATCTACCCCATTTTGCTGTGGAATTCTAGGAGAGGAGAACTGATGTTCTAGCCCATGCTCAACATAGAAAGAAGAGAAGGAAGAATTCTTAAACTCAGCCCCAATATCACTCCTGATGATAGTAAGGGCTCCTAGAAAATCAACTAACAATCTATGAGCTAATTCTCTAAAATGACCAAATGCTTCATCCTTAGATGCCAAGATGTAAACTTATGAGTATCTGAAGTAATCATCAATAATTACTAGGACATACTACTTCTCTCCTACCAAATAGACTCTACAAGGTCCTATGGTATCCATGTGTAAGAGCTAACTTGGGCCACCAATTATAGCCATAGTAAGGGGTGGATGGGAAGCTGCAACCATCTTACCATATCTACAGGGAAAATACACTAAATCCTTCTCACCCTTGAGCTTAGGTAGTCCTCTAATTAGATCCATACAACTTACCCATGTCAGGTGATCAAATCAAATGTGTCAAAACCTATGGTACTAGAGGAAAAGATCTCTAGACTCTAAAGCAACGAGACACATAAGACCAAAAGTTGAAGACTCAGCAAAATCATCACTAAGGACTCTCTCAAGTTGAGAAATTCCAAATACTGGATCCTCAGATTGATCTAGAACTCTATAAGCATTCTTCTTAAAGCTCAGGTTAAGACTAGCATCAATTAACTATAAGACTAAATGCAAGTTGTACTTCAGTTTACTTACCAGGGCCACATCCTTAAGAATAAAGTTGTCATTGACATGGATTGTGCCCCTGGCCATCACGGTTCTGGTAGAAGCATCCCCGAAAGTGATCAAATAGTTGTTGGGTTCTCTAGTGAGGGAAGAGAATCATCTTGAATCTCTGGTCATGTATCGAGAACAGCCGGAGTCCACTAGCTACACGTTCTCCTTCCTCGCTAGCCGGACCTACAACACATGAGAAGAAGACATCAATGTTTTAGTACTAGGGTTAGTAATATAAGACTTAGGAATCCAGTATCGAGACACACGACAAGTAGGGACAATAGCACTAGTCTTAGAAGATGAAGCATATACAGAATGATGCAAAGCCTGACAACCCTGAGGATGCACCCCTACACGATCTCTACCTAGACTCCCGCCAGACTCTCGCCTAGACCTAACAAAAACCATGTGGACCTATCCTGTCCTCATGGTAACCAAGCCCTAGATGAGAGGCTGACCTGAACCCATTAAAGAAGTCCCCTACAAACCTAGGTCTGGCTGAGGATCTATGACCACTCTGGGATGCAGGAGCATGCTTAGCCTTAAGGGCTCTCTCTCTATCCCTCTTCTCATTATTAGCCCGCCTGAAGTAGAACTGATACAGGTGCCCATCCCTCTCATAATAGGTGCAATGGTATTTGACTCGATGAGAAGTCTCACCTGAAGCATGAGAAGCACTCATTGTGAGAGAGGGACTCTGTGCAAAATTAGCAAACTTGGAGACAATCTTCCCTAGGTCAATAACTGACTCAAATATACCATTCTTTAGAGCTCTCACAACCTTAGGAGAATTCTTCTTGGCATACTTTAAGGCACTGGAATCTAAACATCTATTCTTGACACTCACCTTGGACTGATCTAGGATCATATTGTGGTTTTTTTCCTTCCCACTGGAGAACCACTATAAGGTTTTTTTAAGGTTGGCATTTTCTTTAGCTAGGGCCTCATAAGAGTTATACACACTCTTCTTCACCACTCTAGTATATCTCTTCTTATGCACAGTTAGCTCAAGCCTAAGAGCCTCATAGGAGATACAAGTAGCATCCTTCACTCTTGTAATATCCTGAACGTCGTTTCGGCGTCAATTTTTAAATTAATCGCGGAGTCGCCCGGATTTTCAGTAAATCACAGGAGGTGAAAATAAATTCTTTGAAATAGTCTAAAATAATAAAAAGAGAATTAAAATAATTAATTAAGAGGTTTTGGGCAGTTCGGAGGGGTGCACCAGCCACTTTGGGCCAGCCAGCCCAAACGGGGCCCCGTACCCCCTCCCAAACCCTAGCACCGCCTTTATAAACCCCCTCCCTTAGCCCCTCCCCCCTTTTTTCCACCCCCAAGCCGCCTCCCCCCTCCTTCCTTGCACCTCCCCTCTGCCCAAGTGCTGCTGCCAGGAGAAGAAGGAGAAGAAGGAAGAAGGGAAGAGGAAGGAGAGGAAGAAAGGGAAGGAGAAGAAGGGAGGGAGAAGGAGAGGAAGAAGAGGGTGATCTCAATCCACTAGGTAACTCTCCCTCACCCCAATACCTTTGTTTTCTGCTGAATTTAGGGTTCTTAGTCCAAGTTTTATGGGGATTAGCATTTTAGAAACCCCCGATTAGAGAATCCCAGATGACTGTCTGTAGATCCAATCGCGCGGTGTTACTGTTTGTGCGTTTTAGACCCCTAAGACGATTATTCCCGAGGGTCTCCCCAAAAGGAAAAACGTAGAGGATGACGTTACACATCTAATATATTTATTTCAGATTTGTTGGCCGTGTAATTTTGACGTAACAGGGTCTGGAATCTCGCTGTCCGTCAGGGTTACAGACAGGGACAGACCGCTGTTCAGATGGAAATTAGGGATAGTAGATGAATTTTATATTTTTGGCCACCATTGAGAAAGTTGTAGGGAATTTAGTAATCTAGTGGTTGTATCAAAATCAAAATTTTTAGAGCCCTACTCTGTTGTTGGAAAGCATTTGAACCTGACTGTCCGGACAGACAGAACAGAGGATGTTCTCTGTTTTGAGCATTTAGTTACACCATGCTAAGAAGAAAATTAAAATATGTGATCTACATGAAAAGTGAAGGAAGATGAGTAAGGAAACCAGAAATATATTCCCCTCTCCAAAAGGTTTAGTAATCTTAAAGATATAAAAATGTTAAGTAGCAGTGCTGTAGCGGGCAGAGTAGAGAACCGTTAAGCGGAGAGGATTGTTGTGGGGTTTTGGGGATTAGCATCGCCTTTACTTCTTAAGATGCGATTTTCTTGCTATAGTATTGTGCTAATAGGTACTTTTGGACAAGTGGTTTTGCTCCTGAATGCACGTGATTGCTTCGCTTCAACGGTAGAGGCAAATAAAGGTAGCGGTTGTGCTACATATTTAACTTGTTAATTATTCTACCTTCACAATTATTTATTCTCTTAATTTGAGGTGCTATGACATTGTTACATGTTTCCTCAATATGGTCCATGTGGTAGTATTTTAAGAACTCAACTGTTTATGATCTTGATGGTTTATTTGTGGGTATGTGAAATTGTTCTTGATGAAACAAATATAGTTGTGGAGTAGTATTCTTTATGAACATATTGTGGTATATGATGGGGACGGGGTCCCGACTTTCCAACAGGTTCTGGATAAGTTTGATTTGGTGGAGGCGCGACACAAATCGATCCGGCTTCCGAACAACACGTCCCGAACCCCGCAATCGCAGCACCACGTCTCCTCAGGTTATCAACTGTGCGCAGCCGGTTGACCTCGCCAAGAAGGCTAATCCTCGCCTGCGAATCGAAGAACAGAAGCAAGAACAAGGAAGAACACAACGCAATTGCAGATGTATTGATTTAGCACTCGAAAATTGGGGTCTCACAAACTGATGAACGGCGAAACTGTTCAAGACAGAATTAATCTAAGCAAAACCCAACCCTAATGGTGGAGGTGGCGGCTGTATATAAAGGAGTGAGGGGCGTGCAAAACCCCTGGACACGCCCTAATGGGCTCCAACACGATACAAAGCCGAACGGCCCAAAATACGGTGGCGCAGCACCCTGACAGATTCTGAACATCCACTTGTTTCGATGATTCCCGTTGACTCAGAAGGAATTTTGATATGGGACTAGAGCCATTGGAAAGGTCTCCTTCTCAGCTTTCCATACATATGTGGAACGTCCAAAACGGAGTCCGTATGCGTCCTGGGCGTCCATTTTACTGCAGGCTGGTCCTGAAGGCCGAGGCAGACGCGAACTCGAGTTGGACTGGGCCTCCGGCTTGACTTGGACGTCCTTGCTGGTCTTCTCCGCCTCCACACCTTTCTCCATGTACTTCATGACCCTCTCCAATGTTCCTAAGCAAGATAATATCATTAGGTAGCAATCTATTCTCAAAACTATAAAAAGGATCGCTTAAGAACGAGCTCACCTCTAGATTTAATTGTCGCATGCGAGCTCGGGTCATTGGACCTTGCATAACGGTTGGAGGATCAGCGGTTGCATCCGAAGCAGTGATGTTCTCATCATCCTCCACCTCTTGAAATGGAGTTGTCCTCGACTCAAACTCATCTTCTTCTCCCAAGTATGGCTTCAAATCTGCAATGTTAAAGGTGGGACTAACCCCAAACTCGGGTGGCAACTCAAGTTTATATGCATTATCATTTATTTTCTCAATTATCTTAAAAGGACCAGCAGCTCTAGGCATCAATTTTGACTTTCTTAACTCAGGAAATCTATCCTTTCGCAAGTGCAACTAAACAAAATCATCCGGTTCAAGTTTAACTTCCTTTCTACCTTTACTACCAACAATCCTATATTTTTCATTCATCTTTTCAATGTTTGCCTTAGTAGTCTCATGCATTTTGACAATAAAATCAGCATGCTCCTTAGCATCATTATGAACTCTCTCACTAGTAGGTAAAGGTAAAATATCAATAGGGGCACGGGGATTGAATCCATACACTACCTGAAAAGGACTTACCTTGGTGGTGGAGTGTTCCGCTCGATTATATGCGAACTCAACATGCGGCAAACACTCTTCCCACAGCTTCAAATTGTTCTTCAAAACAGCTCTCAACATGGTAGACAATGTGCGGTTCACCACCTCGGTTTGGCCATCAGTTTGTGGGTGACATGTTATAGAAAACAACAACTTTGTACCCAACTTGTTCCATAGAGTACGCCAAAAATAACTCAAGAACTTGGCGTCACGATTTGAAATAATAGTAGAAGGCATACCATGCAAACGAACTATCTCTTTGAAAAAGAGGTCAGCAATATGAACGGCATCATCGGTTTTATGACATGGTATAAAGTGAGCCATCTTAGAAAAACGATCCACAACAACAAAAATGCTATCCCTCCCCCTCTTAGTCCTGGGCAATCCTAAAACAAAGTCCATAGAAATATCTTCCCACGGAATAGAAGGAACTGGAAGAGGTATATATAAACCATGTGGATTCAAGCGAGACTTAGCTTTTTGACATGTCGGGCAGCGAGCCACAAACCGCTCAACATCTCGCCTCATCTTTGGCCAAAAGAAGTGTGCGGCCAGAACGTCCTCCGTCTTCTTAGCACCAAAATGTCCCATCAAACCGCCTCCATGCGCCTCCTGCAACAATAAAAGACGAACGGATCCAACTGGAATGCATAGGCGGTTAGCTCTAAACAAAAACCCATCATTGATCACGAATTTATTCCATGCTTGTCCCTCTTTACAATGCAACAACACATCCTTAAAATCAGCATCAAAAGCATATTGTCCTTTAATAGTTTCAAGACCAAAAATGCGAAAATCAAGTTGAGACAATATGGTATAGCGTCGAGACAAAGCATCAGCAATCACATTATCCTTCCCTTTCTTGTGTTTAATGACATAAGGAAAAGATTCAATAAATTCAACCCACTTAGCATGTCTACGATTCAAATTGGTTTGACTACGAATATGCTTAAGTGATTCATGATCGGAATGAATGACAAATTCTTTAGGCTATAAATAGTGTTGCCACGTCTCTAAAGAACGAATAAGAGCATACAATTCTTTATCATACGTGGAATAATTAAGAGTAGTACCATTCAATTTTTCACTAAAGTAGGCAACAGGTTTGCCTTCTTGCATAAAACACCACCAATACCAATTCCGCTAGCATGTATCATTAACATTATCAATTTCAACAAGGTCTGATTTTGTGGCAAGCATAACAGAATTTTTCAAATGGATTACTTGCTGTTTTTCAGATTTAACATGTTCCTTTGGATCATTAGCAGCAGCAGCTCTCTCCCTATCGGCCTCTATAATCTCAGCTGGGGACAAAGGCAGTAAAGTAACTTTCTTTCCCTTATGCATAAAAGTATATTTGTTACTACTACCATGGTGTAAAGCATCATTATCAAATTCCCAAGGTCGACCCAATAAAAGAAAGCATGCTTGCATGGGAACCACATCATAATCAACATGATCAGAATAACCACCAATAGAAAAATAGACTCGGCATGTTTGTGTTACCTTAGCCTTTCCAGAGTCATTTAACCACTGAATATGGTATGGATGTGGATGCGGTCGCGTGGTCAAGCCAAGCTTCTTGACCAAATCAGAACTCACCAAGTTGTTGCAGCTTTCTCCATCAATGATGACACGTGCACGCCGATTCTTGATTGCGAAGAAAGTCTGAAACAAATTATGGCGTTGAAGCTTATCGGATTGTTGTACCTGTGTGCTGAGGACTCGCTGGACAATGATGCTCCGTAGCGTCGCTGTGGACTCCCCACCAAGGACCAAGTCGTCATCACCACCGCCATTGTCGTCCGAGGCAGCAGCAACATCATCATCATCCTCCTCGACATCCGAAGTGCTGATGTAGCCTCCATCTTCGTGGCGATGTATGCCCGCTGGCTAGGCAATTCTTCCGACATGACCAAGCCCATGGCAGCGATGGCATCGAATGTCGGAGGAGCGCCCGTTGAAGCCACGGAAGAAGAGCTCTTGGCTAGACCCTGCAAAGGAGTTTTTGTAGAATCTGCAAGGCGTGTCGTGGATGGTGGCTTCGGTGGCGCTGCTGCAAACTTGGTCGCAGGTGGTGGAGGAGAACGAAAACTCGAAGAAGACTTGGGCAGTCCCGTCGATGTAGTCGTTCGCGCGTGTAGGAGGGTCGTCCGGTGTTTGCCTTTGCTGATTCCTTGCGTCCCTGCAATTCTTTTTCTGCAAGCATAGCAAGCTGGAACAAGCGGTTGTGAGAGTAAATTCTTTATAATCAACAATGTCCTGAATTTCACGCCGAACCCCGTAGAAACGACAAATCTTATCCTCCGTTTTCTCAACAACCCCACAACGCACCATACCCTTTTGAAGCTCAAAGATAATAGTCCCGAATGTAACTATCACCTTGTTCTAAGCGCTGTAATTTTTTTCTCAAATCACATTTATATGAAGGAGGAACAAAACGATTACGCATAGCTTCTTTTAATCGCTCCCATGTATCAGGTTGTAAACGCATGGTACCCAGTTCATTCCACCAGATAATAGCAAAGTCCTTAAACTCACTAGTAGCTTGTCTAACTCTATGTTGTTCAGGAACCAAGTGAGAATTAAACTTCTGCTCTACCGTCATCTCCCAATCAAGATATTTTTCAGCATCATAAAGACCAGAAAAAGATGGAATGGTAAATTTGACTTTAGCAAAAGGATCGTCGTTACCATGACGGTTCTGGTTATTACCTCCCATACTATGTCGGTTTTGCTAAAGACGCCGACGTAGTCGTGCATCTTGTGTTGCTCGCTGAGCAATGTTGCCATCCGCATCAGACATTGTGTCATCGTCATGACGATGGCCGTCATTGACAGGTGGCAGGCGCATCTCCAATGTGTCCATCCGGCCAGTGAGGTCAGCCATTCGCCGCTCCACCCGCTCAATGCCTTCTGTGGTGTTCAACTAGGCAATGGCGGCGACGATGGTGTCCATTCGCGCGCCGAGATCAGTGAATGAAGCATTTTGTTTGTCGAGCGCAGCTTGTAGCTGGCCACGACTAACACACTCGTTGAAGTCGACCGGTGTCCCGTCCCCTTCGTATCCTGCCATGGTTAGTGGAAACACAGGGAAAACAAAAGATTATCCCTATCAACTACAAAGGAGGACAGTGTGTTAGTGATATGCCCTAGAGGCAACATGGAGATGTTGTATATATCACATACTATGTTTATGATACATTACTTTGTTCCTTGGAATAGACATCATCATTATTGATCAATGAGTATGTGACTTATTCATGAGACTCTTAAATACTAAGATGTTGCTATTTCTAAATGATCCACGATCGTATATCATATGAGGAACAAATATGATTCAAAGACAAAGATCAAGCATATGTATTGATTGATGATCATGTCTCATGGATCATGGTATGGTGATACCAAATCAATAATATGGACATGTGTTAGTGAACCTGCCATGAGACACCGCAGAGATTCCATGTGTCATCGATTGGTCTCAAGTAGTGTTTATGTAGAGTCCTTAGACTTGAGATCATCATGGTTCCCAACATGAGTAGTAGCTTATTTTGGGACTACTAAACACTACTCCGTGAATGGGTAGTCATAAAAGTAGTCTTCGGGTTTGCCATGAAACATGTAGTGGGATGTGAATGATCAAGATAGAATTTGCCCTCCTTATGGGAGAGATATCTCTGGCCCTCGATGTAATGGATTATGAAAGTGCATGGCCATGCCAAGGTGATTGAGGAGTCAATCACGAGTTTATAATCCATCACGGAATCGAGAGAGTGATTGAGCTATTAAGAGGATGACACAGTCTCGCCTTGAGCTCAATCTATATCGTGAGGCAAAGGATTCGTACATGAGAGAACATTACAGTTCAGCGATATGATCTTTACATATACTTTGGGGTTAATATGTCTTACTAGAGGCCGCTATTAACAACCAAGTATACGTGAACCTGCTGTGGTCGCACGCTTAACGGGTTGGAACACTAATTCGAATATGATTCGGATAATAGGTATGATATGTCTATATATATGAACATAGGAGGCGACGGAGGATTAGTAACATCTAGCCAAAACCTAGCCGCCACCTCCGAGCAAACCTAGCTGCCACGAGTGCTAGTACACTCGCGATCGGCGCCCACCGGACGTGTGGATACCGGTGGAGGCGCTGCTCGTTGCGTCGATCGGCGTGCGTGGAGGAGACGATCTGTCGGACGAAAATTCCACTACTAAACGCGAGATGAATCGGTTTCTCTGCCATGCACCTAAGTGGTAACGATCCATGATCCTTCCTTAGCATGATGTTCTTGGGTGCGTAGAAAAGTTTTGTTTTTTCTTTACGCTTGGAAACCCGCAAGGAAGTTTACCAAGCTCTTACAAGTGTTCTTACCATCGATGAGGTGGTACAATTGGTTTTCGAGTGTGCTGCAAGGGTCTGTGTTGTCCGGAAGTATGTATATTTTGGAAGGCCAAATATGTGAGTGGAACACAAGTCAATAAAATAGTAATGCTAAATAAATGTCCACACCTAGTTTCACCTATAATAGGTATGATATGATGAACAAGGAATCGACTGAATAGTAAAGCAAAGGAACAAAGATGGCTGTAAAAATAGCATAAAACGAATGAATGTCACCTAAAATCTCTGCTATAAGCATTTGTGTGTTTTTCTCTCCTCTCTACTATAAGCAAATTGTTTTATTTTTGCTTCTTTTTTATTTTTTCACAAAGCAGAGCACGTAAATAGGAACCACACAAAGCTGATGTAAGGTGTGGCCTCTGAAAATGATGAATGTGCTATAAATTCGGTGATGAAAGTTCGGAGCGCGAGTACTGCACTTTGCAGGCCGAATTCGGTGATTTGTTTTTGAAATTAGGTGAAATTAAATTTTGGATCCGAAACTCCCCCACTTCGTTGGGTTAGGTGAATTTATTTTGCCCAAATTTGGCCTGGAAAGTGCAGTACTCGAGCTCCAAACTTTCATCACCGAATTTACAGCAAATTCATCATTTTCTGTAGGCCACACCTTACATTAGATTGAGGTGAAACTTTGTGTGGTTCCTGTTTCTGTGCTCTGCTTTGTGACAAAAATAAAAGAAAAAAGAAACAAAAAATTTTTTCGACACCTTATAGTAGAGAAGAGAGAGAGTGCTCTCCGTGGCAAAAAAAAGAGAGCACAGTTTTCGGTGACGGTGACAGAGCTTCATTTGTTTTGTGCTGCCTTTGCCTGGCCATCTTTGTTGCTGTCTTTGCCTTACTAGCAACTATCATCATATCTGTTATTGATATAGGACACATCATAACTCCTTATTCTGGTCTTGATTCCTTGTTCATCATATCATACCTGAGATAGGCCACATTTAGACCAGCAACTAGGACCAGTGCGTTGGATATTTATTCAGCATTACTATCTGTTATTGATTTGTGTTCCACTAACATATTTGGTCTTCCAAGCTCCATATACCTACTTCCGGACAGCACAGTTTTTGACCCTTGCAATCGCCGGGTCACACTCTCCAGGTATCACGAACCAGCCACCGGTTGTACCACCTACTATTTGCGATGGTAAGAACACTTGTAAGAGCTTGGTAAGCCACTTCCTTTGCAGGTTCCCACTGTCCTTCCTTTGTAGTCGATAGGGATAATCCTTTTGTTTTCCCTGTATTTTCACTAACTATGGCAGGTGAGTCGTCTGATGCGCAAGAGTGTGCTGCAAAGGAAGAGCTCATGACGCTCTTGGGTGAACAACGTACTACCATTAATGAGGACATCGATAGGAAGCTTCAAGCTACGACGGATATATTGCAGCGCTCCATCAATGAGAATATTGTAGCACTCACCACACGTCTTGAAAGAATGGTGAATCGGCCACCAAACAACGGATGCAAGAATACACATGAAGCACCCCAAGACCTTGAGGAGGGAGATGATAATGAGAGGTGAAATCGTGATGCTCAAGATGTACGTTTACGACCCCGCCTACAACGCAACCGTCATGGTATGGGAGGTAATGACTTTCAGCACCACAATGCTCATGCTAATGATGACCCATTTGCTAAAGTTAAATTTACCATACCACCTTTTGCGGGTGTTTATGATGCTGAAGTTTATCTAGATTGGGAGATGACAGTTGAACAAAAATTTAATTCCTATATAGTTCCTGAAGTGCATAGAGTCAGACAAGCTACTAGTGAGTTTAAAGATTTTGCTATCCTTTGGTGGAGTCAAGTAGTTAATTCTGGTTTAACACCTGATACATGGGATAGATTGAAGGTAGCTATGCGTGCTAGATTTATTCCTCCTGCTTTTAAACGTGATATGCGTAAGAAATTACAGCGCTTAGATCAAGGTAATAATTCTGTTGAGGAGTATTATCAAGCACTACAAATAGGCATGCTGCGTTGTAATGTTGTAGAGGATGAGGAGGATAAGATGGCTCGTTTTTATGGGGGCTTAAGGAGTGAAATTCAGGACATAATTGATTACAAGGAGTATAATGATATCAATAGGTTGTTCCAGCTTGCTATGCTTGCAGAAAAAGAATTGCAGGGACGCAAGGAATCAGCGAGGGCAAGCACCGGACGACCCTCCTACACGCCGCGAACGACTACATCGACGGGACTACCCAAGTCTTCTTCGAGTTTTCGTTCTCCTCCACCACCTGTGAACAAGATTGCTGCAGCGCCACCGAAGCCACCTTCCACGACACGCCCTGCAGATTCTACAAAAAAATTCTTTGAAGTTTCCAACCAAGAGTTCTTCTTCCGTGGCTTCCATGGGCCGCGGTCATGGGCTTGGTCATGAGCAGAGGAATTGCCCTAGCCAACGGGCATACATCGCCACAGAAGATGGAGGCTACATCAGCACTTCGGATGTCGAGGAGGATGATGATGTTGCTACTGCCTCGGACGACAATGGCGGTGGTGATGATGACCTGGTCCTTGGTGGGGCGTCCACAGCGACGCTACGGAGCATCATTGTGCAGCGAGTCCTCAGCACATAGGTACAACAAATCGATAAGCTTCAACGCCATAATTTGTTTCAGACTTTCTTTGCAATCAAGAACCGGCGTGCACGTGTCATCATTGATGGAGGAAGCTGCAACAACTTGGTGAGTTCTGATTTGGTCAAGAAGCTTGGTTTGACCACGCGACCGCATCCACATTCATACCATATTCAGTGGTTAAATGACTCTAGAAAAGCTAAGATAACACAAACATGCCGAATCCATTTTTCCATTGGTGGTTATGCTGATCATGTTGATTGTGATGTGGTTCCCATGCAAGCATGCTCTCTTTTATTGGGTCGACCTTGGGAATTTGATAATGATGCTTTACACCATGGTAGTAGTAACAAATACACTTTGATGCTTCAAGAAAAGAAAATTACTTTACTGCCTTTGACCCCAGCTGAGATTATAGAGGCCGATAGGGAGAGAGCTGCTGCTGCTAATGATCCAAAGGAATATGATAAATCTGAAAAACAGCAACTAATCCATTTGAAAAATTCTGTTATGCTTGCCACAAAATCAGACCTTGCTGAAATTGATAATGTTAATGATACATGCTATGCTTTTGTGTGCAAAGATGCTTTATTTTCTCTTGATAATATGCCTTGCACTTTGTCTGCTCCTGTCACTAACCTTTTGCAGGAGTTTAGAGATGTTTTCCCTGATGAGATACCTTCAGGACTTCCACCCATTCGAGGGATTGAGCACCAGATTGACTTGATCCCTGGAGCGAGTTTGCCAAATCGTGCGGCGTACAGGACCAATCCCGAAGAGTCTAAGGAGATTCAGCAACAAGTCCAAGACCTTTTGGACCGTGGGTACGTACGTGAGAGCCTTAGTCCTTATGCTGTTCCTGTTCTGTTGGTTCCAAAAAAAGATGGTTCTTGGCGTATGTGTGTAGATTGTAGAGCCATTAACAACATTACTATAAAGTATTGTCATCCTATTCCCAGGCTAGACGACATGCTTGATGAGTTGTGTGGTGCTATAATTTTCACAAAGATTGACTTGCGTAGTGGATACCACCAAATAAGAATGAAACTTGGCAATAAATGGAAAACTACTTTTAAAACTAAGTTCGGCTTGTATGAGTGGTTAGTCATGCCTTTTAGGTTGACTAATGCACCTAGCATTTTCATGAGATTAATGAACGAAGTTTTACGTCCTTTCATTGGCAACTTTGTGGTCGTTTACTTTGATGATATCTTGATTTATAGCAAGTCCATGGATGAACATTTTAATCACTTACGTACTGTTTTTAATGTTTTGCGAGATGCACGTTTGTTTGGTAACCTTGAGAAGTGCACCTCTTGCACGGATCGAGTCTCTTTTCTTGGCTACGTTGTGACTCCACAGGGAATTGAGGTAGATAGAGCCAAGGTGGAGGCGATATGGAGTTGGCCCACGCCCACGACGGTCTCCCAAGTGCGGAGTTTTCTTGGCCTTACAGGGTTTTATCACCGCTTTGTCAAGGAATTCAGCACCATTGCGACACCATTGATTGAGTTGACAAAGAAGGGAGTCGTGTTTCATTGGGGGCCATCACAAGAGGAGTCCTTTAATCTTTTGAAGGACAAGCTTACACACGCACCATTGCTCCAACTTTCGGATTTTGGTAAGACTTTTGAGCTAGAATGTGATGCTAGCGGAATTGGTATTGGTGGTGTTTTGATGCAAGAAGGCAAACCTGTTGCCTACTTTAGTGAAAAATTGAATTGTCCTACTCTTAATTATTCCACGTATGATAAAGAATTGTATGCTCTTGTTCGTTCTTTAGAGATGTGGCAACACTATTTATGGCCTAAAGAATTTGTCATTCATTCCGATCATGAATCACTTAAGCATATTCGTAGTCAAACCAATTTGAATTGTAGACATGCTAAGTGGGTTGAATTTATTGAATCTTTTCCTTATGTTATTAAACACAAGAAAGGGAAGGATAATGTGATTGCTGATGCTTTGTCTCGACGCTATACCATGTTGTCTCAACTTGATTGTCGCATTTTTGGTCTTGAAACCATTAAAGGACAATATGCTTTTGATGCTGATTTTAAGGATGTCCTGTTGCATTGTAAAGAGGGACAAGCATGGAATAAATTCATGATCAAGGATGGGTTCTTCTTTAGAGCTAACCGCCTATGCATTCCAGTTGGATCCGTTTGTCTTTTGTTGTTGCAGGAGGCGCATGGAGGCGGTTTGATGGGACATTTTGGTGCTAAGAAGACGGAGAACGTTCTGGCCACACACTTCTTTTGGCCAAAAATGAGACGAGATGTTGAGCGGTTTGTGGCTCGCTGCACTACATGTCAAAAAGTTAAGTCTCGCTTGAATTCACATGGTTTGTATATGCCTCTACCTGTTCCTTCTATTCTGTGGGCAGATATTTCTATGGACTTTGTTTTCGGATTGCCCAGGACTAAGAGGGGGAGGGATATCATTTTTGTTGTTATGGATCGTTTTTCTAAGATGGCTCATTTTATACCATGTCATAAAATCGATGATGCCGTTCATATTGCTGACCTCTTTTTCAAAGAGATAGTTCGTTTGCATGGTATGCCTTCTACTATTGTTTCAGATCATGATGCCAAGTTTTTGAGTCATTTTTGGCGTACTCTATGGAACAAGTTGGGTACAAAATTGTTGTTCTCTATAACATGTCACCCACAAACTGATGGCCAAACCGAGGTGGTGAACCACACATTGTCTACCATGTTGAGAGCTGTTTTGAAGAACAATTTGAAGCTGTGGGAAGAGTGTTTGCCGCATGTTGAGTTCGCATATAATCGAGCGGAACACTCCACCACCAAGGTAAGTCATTTTTAGATAGTGTATGGATTCAATCCCTGTGCCCCTATTGATATTTTACCTTTGCCTACTAGTGAGAGAGTTCATAATGATGCTAAGGAGCGTGCTGATTTTATTGTCAAAATGCATGAGACTACTAAGGCAAACATTGAAAAGATGAATGAAAAATATAGGATTGTTGGTAGTAAAGGTAGAAAGGAAGTTAAACTTGAACCGGGTGATTTTGTTTAGTTGCACTTGAGAAAGGATAGATTTCCTGAGTTACGAAAGTCAAAATTGATGCCTAGAGCTGCTGGCCCTTTTAAGATAGTTCAGAAGATAAATGATAATGCATATAAACTTGAGTTGCCTCCCGAGTTTGGGGTTAGTCCCACCTTTAACATTTTAGATTTGAAGCCATACTTGGGAGAAGAAGATGAGGCTGAGTTGAGGACAACTCCGCTTCAAGAGGGGGAGGATGATGAGGACATCACTTCTTTGGATACACACAACACTCCTCCACTTGACATTCAAGGACCAATCACTAGAGCTCGCGCCTGACAATTGAATTTACAGGTGAGCTCGTTCCTACGTACTTCTTTTTGTTCATTTGAGAATCTACATAATGACTTAATTATGATTAGGAACCATGGAGGGGACCTGGAAGTACTTGGAGAAGGGCTACGAGGCGCACAAGTCCAGCAAGGGTGGTCGAATCATGTTGGAGGCCCAACTCAAGCCGACTTCGAATCCAATTCGGAGTCCAGGACTAGGCCGCACTAAAACGGACGCCCAGATCGCATCCGGACTCTGTTTTGGACGTTCCACATATGTATGGAAATCTGAGAAGACAACCTTTCCAATGGCTCTAGTCCCATGTCCAAATTCTTTCTGAGTCAATAGGAATCGTCGAAACAATTGGGCTTTTAGAATCTGTCAGGGTGCTGCGCCACCGTCTTTTGGGCCGTTTGGCTTTGTATCGTGTTGGAGTCCATTAGGGCGTGTCCAGGGGTTTTGCACGCCCCTCACTCCTCTATATACAGCCGCCACCCTCACCATTAGGGTTTGGGGGTTTTGCTTAGATTAATTCTGTCTTGAACAGTTTCGCCGTTCATCGGTTTGTGAGACCCCAACTTTCGAGTGCTAAATCAATACATCTGCAAATCCGTTGTGTTCTTCCTTGTTCTTGCTTGTGTTCTTCGATTCGCAGGCGAGGATTAGCCTTCTTGGTGAGGTCAACCAGGCAGCGCACGGTTGATAACCTGAGGAGACGGGGTGCTGCGATTGCGGGGTTCGGAACGTGTTGTTCGGAAGCCGAATCGAGTTGTGTCGCGCCTCCACCAAATCGAACATATCCAGAACCTGTTGGAAGATCGAGACCCCGTTCCCATCAGGTTCACCCCTTGTGGTATGATAGGAGTTGAGATTGTGGTACGAGATTCTTTTCTCTTGTGGTAACTGTTGATATCATTTGTGGATGTGAGAAATAATAAAAATAGTGAGGTAAAACCTGTTAATATTTTCCTGTCATTGGTAGTGGTAGTGGTTGAGGATATGAAGTAGTCAATCAATATTCATTTGCTAATATTTTATTAATGTTGGTAGAACATGTGGTTAAGGCTGTAATTGTGGTCATTGTACAAAATAAATATTGATGCTTAATAATATTGTAGTTTAATTAGCTTGTTAAACAATTTGCTTGCTGAGATTTTTATCTCACTCCTGCTTTTCGCCCCCTCCAGGTGATTCTCGAGCATGCATGGGAAAGGTAGAGCGGCACATCACTGTCACACATCATATCATGATTAATATTGTAATAGTTGTGTAGTCTTAATTACGGATTTATTTCCCTTATTGATGTTTGTTTCAAGGTAATAATGCTAGACAGTAGTTTATTTTAATTGGTTAAACCTT
Source organism: Melocanna baccifera (assembly GCA_036346265.1). Lineage (NCBI taxonomy): Eukaryota > Viridiplantae > Streptophyta > Magnoliopsida > Poales > Poaceae > Melocanna > Melocanna baccifera. Next base: position 3,184,736 of record CM070701.1, on the reverse strand, counting down.
TTAGTAGTTGTTCTCTAATTAATAGTGTTCCAATACCTTGCTTTAGTATGCTTCCTCTTAGCTTATCATGATTTAGAAATTGTTGCTAGTTTATGTTATCTTATAAATTGGCTAGCGGTAGAGTGGTTTAGTGGCATCTCAGGGTAATGTGGGTCCTGGGGTGTTACAACTCTCCTAAGCTGTTGATCAAATTTAACTTTAAATGCCTCATGCATTTTATCTAAGATCTATCCTATCTCAGTAAAGAATTAACAAGCAATAGATGCAACACAATCAGATCTCTTTGGTGCAAAAGATGTAGCAGTAACATCATTTAGAATTCTAGTTAAAGCATCATGGTACTCTTAAGCTTTAAATCTAGAAAGCACATCTAGAATAAGATGAAGCAATAGTACATATGTCCCCAGCTCTTAAGCATGAAGAAGAGTTCCTAGATTTGAGTTGAGTAATTTTATTATTTTCAAGTTTTAGTTGCTTGGCATGAGAAGTATATACTAAGGAACTAGCAAGTAACACAAATTTTATTTTGACTAGATTGCCCTTAGTAACAAGCAACACATCAATAACATAACAAGCAACTCATCAAAAATATATTCATGAATGGTAGTGCTGAGAGCAAAGCAAGAATTCATCTCCTCAATCTTATCATTTGCTACTCTAGCTGAACAAGAATAGATGAATGGACATTTCTTAGCTTGTCTAACTCATAGTGCAAAACTAAGTAAGCATCACAATTCTCATATAAGGTATTAGTGATCTAAGCCTAGCCAATTCTGTATTCAAGCTTTCAATTACAAAGTCTTGATTCATCATGTTCTTCTTAACTTTCCTAAGATCACGATCTAGGTGAATGACAGTAGGAGACATCTCATCGTCGATGACTTTATGTTATCAGGGTCACTGTAGATTTCATCCTCATCGGAGAAGACGTCATCTCTTGCCATGAAGCACATGCTAATGAAGTTCACGACCTTTTTCATCCCTTAAAGCTTGTCTTCATCATCCTCATTCTTTGAATCCACATCGCTCAAGTCAAGCTACTCGAGAGTAGAAGGGCCCGGTGGACAACCTTGTGGCAATTGCACTTCTTGGCTTGTGCATCCCAAAGTGGTGGACGTTAGCTATACTCCTTCTCTACCTTGATCTTCTTGCCCTATAGCTTGGGGCAATTGGCTCGAATGTGGTTCTGCTCACCACACTCATAACACTGTAACTAACTTCCTCCTCCCTTCTTTCTCATCCCCACTATATTGAGGGATCCCGTGAACTTTGTGGTTAGGACATCTAGGTAATCCTTAGGAAACTACATAAGTTGATCATCACTTAAATCATGCAAGGAAAATCCAATAGAAGTAGACTCAATTAAGAAAGAAGAAAGACCTTGAGCGGAATCACAAGCACCATAAACTGCGACTTGCTCTTATGAGTGAACAAGTCAATCTCATGAGTCTTGAGCCTTAAATAAAGCTTATCCAAGGTTAGCTCACTCATAATAGTGGTGTCATTGATTAATGTAACTTAATGGCAGTTCCTTTTTGAACTAGTTCTGACCCACTTTTGGCATTCCTTTTTGAATTAGTTTTGACCCATTTCCTTAATGGCAGTTGAACCCTTGTGGTAATAACATAGGTCAACCTTGTGCTCCGAACTGAGATGAGACACACGATCAACCTTGTTTTTGTTGAGTTCTTGAATGAGGAGGTCCTTGCTTTGTTGTTTGCCTCAATATCTAGAATATTTGCCAGAGTGATATGATCATTGGTAGGGACAACATAGAAACTCTGATCTTCTACCAGATAGCATGGCCTTGGCCCAAGATGTAGGTAGCCATCCTCACCTTTCAATGTGGGAAGTCAACCCCATCGAAGATGGGAGGCTTGGTGGAATACATATGTAATGCCATGGCTCTAACACTGGTTAAGATCTGCGAGGAAGAGTCTAACCAGGCTCTGATACCACATGTTGGACTGATGCTGGCAATAAGAGAGGCGGTGAATGATTGTAAAGCTTTTTTTATTCCCCCAAGTATTCTAAATCTTCACTTGAATGACTATGAGAGTCACCATGATCATATTACACCTCCTATACAAAATGATGCAAAACCTGAGCATTGGCATCCTGGTTGGTCTGATCATCGATATAACCGGAGGCCGGTTTGATCGCTGGTGATATGTTGGTATGACCGGAGGCTAGACTGATTGCTGGTCACAAGCTGGTCTAACCACCAGACAGAGGGTGGTATGACCACTCCCCTATTCCCAGGTGAAAAACTCCCCAGGACAAAAAATAAATTTGAGAATCTTGACTAAATCAAGTCCACTTGCTACCAAAATTAGTATATACCTTAGTAAGGATGTCAAGAATCAAATCAAGAAACATGAGGCTCTTGACTTAATCCCATCCAATTTGGAAGAATTGCATCTAGTTCACAAGAAACATGCCAAACCCTAAAAACTAAATTACTTCTTACTCATGAGGATCTAAATCATCTCTCACATGTCCTAGCGAGATAATCTAGTCACATGTTTGGGCTAGAAAGACCACAATCATAAAATTACAAATCTAGGTTAAGTCATGAACTGGGCAAGATCTTGGCGGGTCTAGACCCTAGCCTAACCCTAAACCATTTGACTTGCATCTCCCAACATCGTGGTTTTGGAGTAGGACTCAAGCAAAATTTTAGACATTTTCAAAATACCCCTGACAAAGCTTTGAGACATCTTTCCTTGACTTTGTCTTTATCTTATCATGCAAGCCACCATGCATATCACGTGTAGGTTGATCAATGGATTCCCTTTTATCGGCAAGTCTCTCTTATTCCAGCTCCCATTGGACCATATCTCACTTAAACTAACGAAGCCAACTTAATCCAACCCATTGCTCAAACCTTTATTCAACTGCATCACATGGTTTTGCCATGTGCCATGCTTGAGCCCAACCATCCCACATGACCACCTTGACCACTTGGACCTCAATCCACCCCGATTTTGTCTCGGTCACCCATCATTGACCATAGTCGTCTCTAAGCTTCCTTGTACACCCAAAGACTAAGAAATTATTTTCAAGCACAAGTTCTTTATAACATGACCCATGTTAGCATAAACATGTAACTTACAACTCAATGCAATCATGATAGGTGTTCCAAGATCAATCCATGATCAAATCTACTTTTTTCCCAAAAATTTAGAATCAATTAGACTCCGGCCAGTCTGACCACCATGGTGTAGCCAGTTAGATACCCCATTGGCTGGTCAAACTGCCAGGATTACCCTGGTCATACCGTGACCCTGGTCGGTGTAACATCCTGAATTTTGAAGCAATCAGAATTTTGAGGAATTTAAAATTTTTATTTGCATCTTATTAGTAATTAAATTTCTTCTACAATTTTGACTGAATTTTCCCAATTTATGTTATGCAAAATAACATTGGAATATAACTCCTAGATAAAGATAATAAAGATATATGAAATACAACAGATGCAACATAATTTAAAATATAGTATCTGGAAAACAAAAATCAGATCCTAAGATCGAGAATGAAGTTTCTAAAATCAAGCTGATATCCCGACTTCCCCCTCTCTAGCTTTCATGCATAAGAATTTAAATTTTGAAAAGTTCGGCACTACTTTTGGAGCTTAACAAACCCAAATTTTAAATCGTGCATCTAAGCCCTGAACCAAGGTCTCGAGTTCAAAAAAAAACTAATTAAAAAAAGTAAATTAAAAACAGAGTAAAACAAAATGCAGTTTGTAATTCAGACCAAACTTACGAATAATTTGAAGATACATATTTTATTAAGTTCCCTGGTTGGACAGCCTTCCTTCTCCTATTTTCCTTCTCTCACTTTCACGTGAGCCCCCTCTCTTCCCTTACTTCCTTCTCTCCCCTCTGTTCCTCTCTCGGCCCAGTGGACGCAGGGCAGTCCCCTCTTTTCCCCTCAATGCCCAATGGACACAGCGCCTCCCCTCTTCTCCTATTTCTTTTCTTCCCGCCCCCACTCCTATCCCCTCTCTACCAGGTGGGCCGGCGCTCCCCTCTTTCCCTCAGCGCCCCACCACCCGGCCTCTCTCTCTCGCTCTGCCTTCTTCATCCCCGAGCGCACCTGCCTGAGTTCTTCCCCAGTCGCAGCCGCCCATGCCGCTCCCGTACCTCACCAGAGCGCGCCATTGGCTCCCCGTCACCTCCCCGCGCCTCGCCCATGCCTAGCGCCCATGCCGGCCATGTGCCAAGCCATCCCGCACCCTGTTCCCTGGCGTCAGCTACAGCGCCCACCCGGCCTTCCCTTCCTCGCCTATAAAGGGTCTCCGCGTTCGCCTTGCCCTCCCTGCGCCTCTCCTTTCCTCCCCCTCCCATTTCCCCTCACCCGTGCGTGCTCCCGCCGCCACAGCCACAACCGGCCACTCCGACGGATCCCTGCCCTCTCCAACCTCGTCACCATGCGCCTCCTCCTCCTTGGAACCATCCCCGGCGGCCGATTGAATTTTCTTGAAGCCAGCTCGCCGCTCGGCCACTTCCCCCAATTCCGGCCGAAACAGCCACCGCCGACGCCATCCCTCGTGCAGAGCACTCCGGTCCAATTCCTCACCATGTGAGCATCCTTGCGACCTCTTGAAGCCGTCCCCGGCATTAATTCGGGCTCTCCTCCCCTCCGGTGAGCCGCCCATGGTGATCACCTCGCGCCGCCCTGGGCTCACGCCGCCCGGCTGCCTCAGCATCTCCCCGCCCCCGTCGTCGGCTTGGTAAGCATTCTGGTACCCGTCTTCCCTCATGCTCCTCCTCCTTTCTCCATCTCCCCGTCGGCGTCGTCATTCCGCATTGGCCCTGCCGTCGGTTGGCTTGAGTCGTCGCCCGCTGGTCCCACGGTGCCGCTCCGGCTGGTGCGCCGCCCCCTCTAAGTCCCTTGCCTCTCCATGAGCCTGTATAGCTCGTTGCCGTCGAGACCCCAGCTGTGCCTTGCCATCGTCGTCGGCACCAGGCGCTTGCGCCGCCGCCCCCCTGTTTCATTTCACTGGCGCCTCCTTAGCTGTTTAACTGAGCGATTCTTTTCCCTCCGGTCAGGACTCTGTTAAACTATTTAGGAGGGCAAATTTGGTTCACCATTTAAATGAAAGATGTGCCTCATTTATACAGTGGGCAAATTGTAGGTGATTCAAATGTAATATCATGAAAGTAGTAGCTAATACAAGTTCAAATAGTATAAGTTCACATGAAAGTATAAATGGCACACAATCTAGATTTAGATATATACATGTGCATGATAAGAAAATGAAAGAAATTGCATTAGACCAACATGTCATACGAAGGGATTTGGTAAGTTAAAATGATGTAGGGAATAAGTAGCAAATCCTTCCATATTAACAAAGATTACAGTGATAGACATTAGAACTAATTAGTAAAGATTACAGTGATAAACCATAACTACTATTTCTAGAGATTAGAACGTAAGTGACACGTTAGTTCATCCTTCAAACTAGATTATGCCATATTTGTACATTATGTAAACAGCAAGTAATTAAGAACTAAATATCGTAAAAGCCCTTTTTTTAAATAGTAGCTAGTACAAATAGTTAGCATAAACTTAAATAAAAGTGCAATGGCATATAATCTAGTTAGGGATATATATACATGTAATAATAGGGGTAAATTTGTGAAAATCAAGTATGGTTCTAATAAAATAAAAATGTTGGACTAGAGTAGTTACACATCTAAAAGAAGCTTGGTAATTGATCTAGAGTAGTAAGATGTGTTATTAATATTTATTTTGCAACACAACAGGCTAAATGGAGACATTAGGTAGCTGTAGGTAAACACCTAAATATCACGAAGTTGTAACCAAGAGTGCATATTTTGTTGTTGGCGAATAACTAGCGGGATGCCTCTAGCTAAAAAGAATCGTATGAAGCATCTATATAAAATCTCCAGGGCATCGGTAAATAAAATAATTTTTGGCCAATTAAACAAGCTGATATTAGGACCACATAAGATAATACCATCTGTATAATTAAGTGATTCCACGCTTTAAAAGAACTAGCAAACTAATCATTCAGTTGACCCCTTGATTAATTGGGAGTTCAAAACTACATAAAATAGCATAACATGAAATGCCACAAGTACAAACTCTAAAAGTAATTCAATAAGTTCTATCGATACATCTCACGTATAAAACCCGTGCCCTAACTCATGATTGCTAGCGCTCGATAAAATCGTGATCAGCTAAATTCATACACCTGTCCATAGGTATACCCTAACTCATGGAACCTCCTTAATAAATATAAAGTTATAAAAAGAAGGTATTAAATAAAATAGATCGAGCCATGATATTCTACAATCGGCTGTGCTTAGCCATCTTTTGAACTTGTAGAGGAATATTCCTGCGAATACTCCTCCCGCCAAATACTTCCTTTTCCTTTTCGCCATTCATCGCTCCGCTCCAACTCCGATGACTTCGTCAACTCTCCGCATCCACTCAATCCAACCCAAAAGTCACCTCTTTATCTCATAAAACTTAATTGAGTTTATTTGGATTTTACTTGGAACTTTTTGAATTATTTGAGTTTATTGGATTTCATTGCTTAGCACGTAATTAGATATTGGAATCCTGAAGAATCAATGGGTCCAGCAAGACCACGATCCAGAAGGCGATGAAGACCAAAAGCTCAGGATCAACAAACGCGAAAGCTTTAAGTGAGCTCAAGACCGCGGTAAAACCGCACCAGGCGAGTCAATACTTTGATCATATTGGACCTACATTTTCTGCAAATTATTTCTGTTTAAATTACCAACTGCATGCTTTTATTTTATGTGCTAAGTATTTGCCTGATTTCCATACCCTAGTTACTTACCAATTAATAAGTTTGCTAGTAATACCTTTTGTTAGAATAATTGAATATGTGAGCCTTGTCACCCTAGTAAAATTATAATGGTATTCTTTTGAAAATAAATCCGTAATTATATACTATGCTTAGTTGTGCTTAGATACTCGGGGGCACCAAAATGTCCCCAGCGTCACTTTAAACTATGAGAACTGGATTTGGGAAGACAGGGTGAAAATGGTTGGTGTATTTGGATAAGGATATTTTTATGTTCCCAAAAACCCCAACTTGCTTAAATATCTGGGCGGATGGTCCGGGGGTGTGGTGCAGTGGTGCACGAGAGAGGGGTTAGTGGTAGAACCGCCCAGGTAACCTAAGGACCGAATCTCGTGATGACCTCCCAAGGTACAACAGTACAACCACAAGCTGGCAAACTGTAGGCGGGGCTAACTAATCTGCATAGCTCTAGTGTGGTTACGTGAAGGTGTGAACACGAGCAAAGGGAAGGATGGTCGCATCCCCGCCTTTGCCCGTGATGGCTCACGAGGGACCCTTCTCGAAGGATGAACGCATCCTACAGAAGATAGACTTTAGCGGGCGTAACCACAAGTAGGATTATGCATTGTAACAGTCTCGTGATAATCTACTCAACCACATGGCCAAGGAATCATGTGGGGCAACGGGCAGATCTATCTCTTGTGGGTAAAGTGTACAAACTCTGCAGAGTCAAAACTATTCGAATAGCCGTGCCTACAGTCAAGTGCGGACATGGGAACTTGACTAGATATAGTTCTATTTCAAAAACCTGGTGGGTGGAATGTGTAAAGTTGAGGGCAGAGAAAGGCCCTGATTTGTGTTGTCCTGGGTGTCGTCCCAGTGTTAAGTTAAGCGGCTATGACGCTGAAAACTGGCTTTGTGGTATAAGAATCATAGATTGGTGGATGAGATCTATACTTATTCTATACAATCTTTTAATCAAAGGTATTATAAACTTTGGTCCAAAGGCTAAGTCTAGGAATTTCTTACACTTAACCTTAAGTCTTTCGAAACACGGTTTTTGGCAAATAAAATAACCCGAGCCTATCTTTGTCAAGCCATTCATGTTATATAGCTGCATTCTGTGTGTTGGCTCACTGAGCATGGGGTTGGAGTGCTCACACTCACATAACAAAATCCAGAATCAAGAGTCGAATCGATGCACCATAGCAATACACTGAGCCATGATGATGAAGATGACAAGAAGGCCAAGAATTAGGTCGCGAACCCCCAGTTGGCTGCCTGTGGGCATGTTCTGTGGGTCTCACCTGTGTGCTTCGTTTTCGCTGTTGCTTTCGTTGTCTTCGGCCTAATCGGCTCTTGTGTAAGTATCTTATTACATTTATGCTTCCGCTTGATATGTATCTTGATGTTCAGTACTGTAACTGTGAGCACTATCTACTGATCCAGGGAATAGTGCAGTGGCATCACAGAGGATTCTGGATTGAAAATCCGGGTCCGACAGAGCTGGTATCAGAGCATATCGACTGCAGGTCGTGACCTTAGTTACTATGGCCGTTAGTTTCACAACTAGAGTTATTTATTCAAAACCTATGTACAAAATGTAGGTACTATTTCTTATTCTCATCCCTCTTAGATGATTTCCTCTCATCTATATGCTGCCCTGTCCCTTTTTAAGTTCTAGAGTTTCTCATCTTGAATTCCAAGTGACGAAGGTCGAGACTCCTCTCGTAAGCCCTTTTGACAACCCTACCTTGGACCAAAAACCCAAGGCTTTAAATTAAAATTCCTTCTCAAAAATTGTTTTGTCCATAAAGACCTGATTTTCAGATGATTTCTAAAAACTCATTTCAAACCTATTTTAACAAACATGTTTGTCCAATGAAAACTTTCAAAAGTTTAACTTTCCACGAGAATTATCCCTAAAATTATCCTTGGCCCCTAAGAGTACCCATGTAAAATAAAAAAAATTGGTGGATTCTTGTCAATCATTAGACAGAGGACCTAGCGAGACCAAATTAAATGCTTGGATTTGGCTAGGCCTTAGCTAAAATAAATGAGTGGACCGAATCAAATTCATTCCAAAATTCATTTAGGATTTCTCGAATATATGCATGTACCAACCTGAGTGGACTTATGACAATTCTAGGAAAATCCTTGATACCCACTTTTTGGATGGAAGAAAATAGTCAGATTTAAATACTCGGATTAACTAATAAGACGAGTCAATTCAAACAGTTAGAATGGACGAATAGGTGAATTTATCTAATCGACTGGATTGGAAGAATTGAATTATAAAATTTGTAATGCTATTCTCGGTAATTATTTATGACAATGAGATAGTTTGGAACAAGATTGCGGATAGTAGAAATTGTGTACTTGGTGAGCAGATCATAATTATGCATCAATGAAGAAGGGAACGGAACCCATGATGCAAAGGGTGGATTGATGTAAAGAAAGTATTATTGGGATATAAAGTTGAGTGGATTGACTACCTAAGTTGATCAATTAAATTTTGAAGAAAAGGAAAGCGTGACAACACTTATTGGTTATAGCCCCAATAAATAATATAATTCCCGGTGGATGTTCCCCATGATGGGATAATGGTAAAAGTACAGTCGACTATTAGAAGGATTAATTAAAATTTTGAGAATATGGAAGAAGTAATAATAACCATGGGATTATAGACCTAAGTAATCACATTATTCCTAGTGGAGATTTACAATAAAAATTAGTTGAAGTAGACTGTGAAGAGCAAGATTGATTACCCGATGAGCAGATTATAATCTGGAATCCATGATGAATGATTGAGTTATTAGGAAACCCTGATAAAAAGGATATCGGTGAACTTGAGAGAATGAAGATAGTGGATTTTCCCTTAAGTGTACCGTTAAATAATTAATGAGTAATGGATCTAGAGTTCGTTTACAATACTTACGATGGAAATTGAGATTTTGGTAAAAATTAGATAACCCTAATTCGATTATTGAAACCATAGATAACCCAAGTGAAGTTATATGATGTAAAGTAGATTGAATTAGTAAATAACAGATATGCGGGTTGAATTGGTAAATACCATATATGAAATTGGATTTATAGATTCAAAATGGTTATCAAGATTTATGGGGGATTTAAACAATCGAGTGAGTTCATGTATATGATCAGTGGATTAAATAAATGTCGACTTTCGCTATTTGGAGTTTTAGATAGCAGCAATACCACGACCAAGTGATGGAGGAAAAATAGCGTGGTTGTAAATGGCAAGAAGTGGAAGTTAAAAGTTTACAAGGCTATTGGATTCTAAGCATGTGAGTAGAGGCAATCTCGAAGTGAATTAGTCCATCCAGTAATGTTCAAATATCGCAAAATATTACAATATTTTTACCAATATATATATATACATATATGTATATGTCCTTTTCAAAGTAAGTATTTCAAATATCAGTACTGGAAAATAACTACGAAAAAAAATTCCATTTTCGCCACCAAGTTTCATTTGCAAAGAAAATGGTAATACAAGAGTGAGTATTGGCATCGGTCAAATTTCCTCTGAATACTTACCTCTTCCTTCTGTGCTTTCAAAATGAAATTAATTACCTCTCCTCTTACCCTACTCTAAAGTTTAAGGATAGGAACGTTGAAGATATTTTTGAAGGCAAAATAGTCTCGTTTTAAAAGGACAATATACGTCAAACCTTGTGCCCTTTTTTGTGTAACCTCTCGTCTAGACGTTGTATTATTGCAAAATTTTATTTGGCCCCTGTGCAATGCCTTCTTACTCTTGAGTGTTGCATTTCGCAGTCACGGGAAAAGTTTACTTTCAAAAGTTTGTGTGATTTGAGTGCCATCCCCGTTTGCTGGGAGTGCTTTTGGGTATAGATGCTTATCCCCGCGAATCTTTCCTTTATCTCATGGTATTCCCTCTCGCCTCTTTTGCTCAAAACCCTGTCAGATCTACAAAAGCAAAGTGGTGGCTATCCGAACCAAGGCGATCAATAACAAATGAAGATCTCTCGACCCTCCAATAATTAGAGAAAACGACCTCGCCAAGAAGACGACAGTTAAAAGCCTCAACCCGCACCAAGGCTCCAGATTCAAACCACTGGATTGTCTCCTTCGCATCTACTCGAAGGACCCATAGCTCAAATCCTTGCCAATCAAACTCGAAAGCTGAAAACAGGATGACTACCACCAGCAGAAGGAAGAAGAGGAGGCTGATAATTGATGTCGACTGTAACCCTAGCTCTCGTTACAAGCTATCACATAACCCTACTCCACAAGGAAGAATGGAAGGAAGCCCCCAACGAAAGTTGGACAAACAGGAAAAAGTCGTCATCATTACTAGCCTGCCCCTCGACAAGAATGATAAGTGTTTCCACTGCGGCCTCAAAGGACACTACGCCAGTAGATGTCCGCAAAAGACAACAATAAAACAAGTAACGGGAACCATCGCAACCAACCTCAGCCTCAGCAAGAAGGAACAAGAGAGCCCAAGCAAAGAACGAGCTACGACCACCACGGCTCCACCACCAGACTCGGAAGCCCCACCCACAGCTACGTGTGCTGAGTGTGGCAAGACAGGACATGATGCTCAAACATGCCCTCCACTACGATAAGATAAAAAGGGATTATGCTTCACCTGTGGGCAGAAAGGACACTACTGCTACAATTGCCCAATCCCCTACTGTATCTACTATAAGATACACCATGAGCTAGGAGAATGCCTCAAGAATTTAGTGGCATGTACGCGCCGCGGAGAAAAAGGACATCAAGATGACCAGTGTCCCGCCAGTTGCCCTAACTGTGAAGAAGATCATCAACCTGGCCATTGTCCAATGAGCAAGTCACATGTTTTCTCTGTGAAGGACAAGATCACTGCCCTAAGGACTGTTCCATGAGCCTACTGCTAACCAAAGCTGCCGAGATACAACGGATGAGCCTCCGAGCCACCATCCGACTCGTTATGGATGAAGCTAACAAGAACAACTAGTATTGGCCACCCATCATTTAAGGGGGTAGCCAGGATCAATCGAAAGTGACAAGCACTTCGACGATGAACCACTTCTGCAACATAAAAGAGTAATCATTGAATCAATGTTACAAAGCTATCGGCTTATGGAAGGACAAGCAATCTAAGATTGAAGTTTTCAATCCCTTTTGATGACTCCAAGGACCGGATAACCTATCGAGCTAAACTTATAACCTATTGCTAGCCAGATTAACACCACCTTTATTCTTCCTGTTCTACCGGAATCTCGGGGTCGAGATTCATTTAAGGGGGGTAGGTTTGTAACATCCTGAATTTTGAAGCAATCAGAATTTCGAGGAATTTAAAATTTTTATTTGCATCTTATTAGCAATTAAATTTCTTCTGCAATTTTGACTGAATTTTCCCAATTTATGTTATGCAAAATAACATTGGAATATAACTCCTAGATAAAGATAATAAAGATATATGAAATATAACAGATGCAACATATTTTAAAATATAGTATCTGGAAAACAAAAATCAGATCCTATGATCGAGAATGAAGTTTCTAAAATCAAGCTGATATCCCGACTTCCCCCTCTCTAGCTTTCATGCATAAGAATTTAAATTTTGAAAAGTTCGGCACTACTTTTGGAGCTTAACAAACCCAAAATTTAAATCGTGCATCTAAGCCCTGAACCAAGGTCTCGAGTTCAAAAAAAACTAATTAAAAAAAGTAAATTAAAAACAGAGTAAAACAAAATGCAGTTTGTAATTCAGACCAAACTTACGAATAATTTGAAGATACATATTTTATTAAGTTCCCTGGTTGGACAGCCTTCCTTCTCCTATTTTCCTTCTCTCACTTTCACGTGAGCCCCCTCTCTTCCCTTTCTTCCTTCTCTCCCCTCTGTTCCTCTCTCGGCCCAGTGGACGCAGGGCAGTTGTTAGTGATATGCCCTAGAGGCAACATGGAGATGTTGTATATATCACATACTATGTTTATGATACATTACTTTGTTCCTTGGAATAGACATCATCATTATTGATCAATGAGTATGTGACTTATTCATGAGACTCTTAAATACTAAAATGTTGCTATTTCTAAATGATCCCTGATCGTATATCATATGAGGAACAAATATGATTCAAAGACAAAGATCAGCATATGTATTGATTGATGATCATGTCTCATGGATCATGGTATGGTGATACCAAATCAATAATATGGACATGTGTTAGTGAATATATGTTGGATAGACCTGCTATGAGACACTGCAGAGATTCCATATGTCATCAGTTGGTCTCGAGTAGTGTTTATGTAGAATTCTTAGACTTGAGATCATCATGGTTCCCAACATGAGTAGTAGCTTATTTTGGGACTACTAAACACTACTCCGTAACTGGGTAGTCATAAAATTAGTCTTCGGATTTGCCATGAAACATGTAGTGGGATGTGAATGATCAAGATAGAATTTGCCCCTTCTTATGGGAGAGATATCTCTGGGCCCCTCGATGTAATGGATTATGAAAGTGCATGGCCATGCCAAGGTGATTAAGGAGTCAATCACAAGTTTATAATCCATCACAGAATCGAGAGAGTGATTGAGCTATTAAGAGGATGACACAGGTCTCGCCTTGAGCTCAATCTATATCGTGAGGCAAAGGGATTCGTACATGAGAGAACATTACAGGTTCAGCCGATATGATCTTTACATATACTTTGGGGTTAATATGTCTTACTAGAGGCCGCTATTAACAGGGTGACCAGAAAGGCGTTTCCGGGTCACGACCAAGTATACGTGAACCTACAGGGTCGCACGCTTAACGGGTTGGAACACTGATTCGAATATGATTCGGATATGGGCTCAATTCGGATAAAGATCCGAATAGACTCCTAATGGGCCTTGGTCCGCAAGGCCCACGTGAGGAGGTTTATATATATGGAGGCGAGGGCTGAGGGGATTCGTCCTGTTAACATCTAGCAAAACCCTAGCCGCCACCTCCCGAGCCAAACCCTAGCGCTCACGAGTGCTAGTACACTCGCGATCGGCGCCCACCCGGACGTGTGGATACGGTGGAGGCGCTGCTCGTTGCGATCTTGCCGATCGGCGTGCGTGGAGGAGACGATCTGTTCGGGACGATCGGCTACTTCCACTACTACCTCGACGCGTGATTGGATCGGTTTCCAATTCTTCTTCGCATTGCGCTGGCGTCTAAGTGGTAACGATCCATGATCCTTCCTTAGCATGATGTTCTTGGGTGCGTGGTAGAAAAGTTTTGTTTTTCGCCCGTAGCCTACGCGTATTCCTTTAGTGGTATCGAGCCATCTTGCTTAGTTTGCAATCTGGATCGCGCATATGTTGATATGCGATAGTAGTAGATTGGATCTATTATAGTCTAAATCAGGTAGCACGGGTTGATGAGATCAATCGGTCATAAGGGGTTGAAATAGGTATGAGTTGATAGCATCATAAGGCCAAAAAGATTAGTTCGTGCTCCTTCTTTGATGTACACGCGACTTGCCCCTACCGCTGGAATCACCATCGGGGCTAAGCTGCGCGCACAATCGATGAGATCGAGCCAACGGATCGAGGTCTTGTGTTGTGGTCTCCTCAAGTATACCGATCGCGATGATCAATATGATTGATCTAATGAAAATTGAGACATTTTGAATGGCTCGGATTTGGGTTGATTTGATCGGCTCGATAAGATTTTCATAGCGATTTCATAGATGCGGGACCGCCGTGTGTATCCCCCCCTTGTATAGCATCTTGGGTCCACATCGTTAGGTAGAATGCGGTTCTACGTCTAACTTATTTTTGCAGAGAATGATGTGAATAGTATGGCCCTATAGCTTATTTGAATGTATGAGATGTATGTGATGCATGTAACATTCGCTCATGGCTGCGTGTCATGATTATTTCAGCTATTGTTAGCTGTATATATTGTATTTAACGACCTGCGTGTCGACCTTAATGCTTGAATCTATCTTTGTAATCTTCAATTTCTAGCTATTATAGGTAGAAGCCTAGTTTTGAGGTTACAAGCTTTTAAGCATGGTGGCCTAAAGGAGTGATGTGGAGGATGGAGATCGTCTACACCTACTTGGAGATGGATATCACCATTTTTGGGCCATACTACTTCACAGTTAAATGTGTTTATTTATGATGTTATCTATCTTATTCTTATGCAATGATATATGTGATATGTTGCTTTGGTAGGATAGAATCCCTCTTAAAATTAGGTGTTAATGCCCTTCCATATGCTGCACCAAAAGATAATGATCACCGCATGGTAGGTCTACCAAAGTAGAGTGCCATCGGTTATCATCATCATTTGGGGTAGATGTTGGACATCTACATGCGGAAGCATTTGGTTTACTTAACAAGGTTATCAAAATAGTTTTGGACCTTGGGGCATAGATTGGGGCCGAGGCATACAGATGTCACCCAATGTAGAGTCACATAGGGATGTGATTAGCAAGGTGTTGCTTACCCATGTCACTAGTTTTCTAGCCGTGATGCCAAAGCTCACTAGGAATTAGTGAAATGAGGATCTTTACCCACTATGTAACTTAGAGGAGTTTTGTTGCAAAACTCATAGTGGGAGTCTTTTGCTAAATAGTTTAATAAAAGATGAACATAAACATAGTGCTAAACTTTGCATATTCTTATGTTGTAGATCATGTCAGCTAACGCCGCATCCAGTACTTTTAATTTGCGATCTGTTCTTGAGAAAGAAAAACTCAATGGAACAAACTTTTTGGATTGGTATCGCAACTTGAGAATTGTTCTCAAGCAAGAGCGCAAGGAGTATGTCCTTGAGTCTCCTTACCCCGAAGACTTGCTCGATAATGCTCTGTGGATGCACGGAGAGCTTATGAGAAGCAAACGAATGATTGCCTTGATGTGAGTGTCTCATGCTTGCCACAATGTCCTCTGAGCTTGAAGCAATATGAGAACACAGATGCCTATAATATCATTGTGGGGCTACGTGGTATGTTTGAGAACCAAGCAAGGGCTGAGAGGTTCAATACTTCAAAGTCCTTATTTGCGTGCAGGCTTGCAGAAGGGAATCCCGTCAGCCCTCATGTGATTAAGATGATTGGCTACATTGAGAGTCTGAAAAAGCTTGGTTTTCCTCTTAGCCAAGAGTTGGCTACTGATGTGATTCTCCAGTCGCTCCCCCGAGCTTTGAGCCATTCATAATGAACTTTAACATGAACAACCTAGACAAGACCCTGACTGAGTTACATGGGATGCTAAAATCTGCCGAGGAAAGCATTAAGGAAAGCAGCAATCATGTGATGATGATGCAGAAAGGCAAGGGCAAGCCCTATGTCAAGAGAAGCGCGGTCAAAAGAAAGAAAGCTCCTAATGCGATCGCGAGCAGTTCTAAGGCCAAGAAAGACAAGAAGGGCGATGCTCATCCTGATGCAGATTGTTACTCACGTAAGCAATCGGGACATTGGAAAAGGCGCCCAAAGTATTTGGAGGATCTTGAGAAGAAGAAGGAAGTACGACTTCCACTCCAGGTATAAATGTTATAGAGATCAATCTTGCTACTTCATCAACTGATTCTTGGGTATTTGATACCGGATCGGTTGCTCACATTTGCAAATCGTTGCAGGGGCTAATAAGAAGTAGAAGTTTGAGGAGGAGCGAAGTGGATCTTCGCGTTGGCAATGGAGCAAAAGTTGCTGCGGTAGCTGTTGGCACCATGCCATTGTCTTTACCTTCAGGATTAGTTTTGGAATTGAATAATTGTTATTGTGTTCCATCTCTTTCAAAGAACATTATTTCTGCTTCATGTTTGCAAGCAGAAGGTTATGACTTTAAATCTATGGACAATGGTTGTTCTCTTTATTTCAAAGATATGTTCTATTGTCATACTCCATTGGTGAATGGGTTATACGTTCTTACTCTTGAAGGGTCACCGGTCTATAACATTAATGCAAAGAGGCAACGTCCGAATGATTTGAATCCCACGTTTATTTGGCACTGTCGCTTAGGTCACATAAATGAGAAACGCATGCAGAAGCTCCATAGAGATGGTATTCTGCACTCATTTGATTTTGAATCATTAGAGACATGCGAATCTTGTTTACTTGGCAAGATGACAAAGGCACCTTTCACCGATCAAGGTGAACGGGCAAATGACTTATTGGCACTCGTACATACTGATGTATGTGGACCAATGAGCTTAATGACCGAAGTGGTTTTCAGTACTTCATAACTTTTACTGATGACTTTAGTAGATATGGGTATATCTACCTGATGAAGCATAAGTCCGAATCCTTTGAAAAGTTCAAGGAATTCCAAAATGAAGTGCAAAATCATTTAGGCAAGACAATCAAGTTTCTACGATCTGATCGTGGAGGCGAGTATTTGAGCCATGAGTTTGGCAATCATCTAAAGGATTGTGGAATTGTTCCACAATTGACTCCGCCAGGAACACCTCAATGGAATGGGGTATCTGAACGGAGAAATCGCACCTTATTAGATATGGTACGCTCCATGATGAGCCAAAGTGATCTTCCGTTGTCTTTTTGGGGGTACGCTCTTGAAACAGCCGCGTTCACACTAAACAGGGTTCCATCAAAATCAGTAGAAAAGACACCATATGAGATGTGGACAGGACAACGTCCTAGCTTGTCTTTTCTTAAGATTTGGGGATGTGAGGCTTATGTAAAACGTTTACAATCTGATAAGCTCACTCCTAAATCTGATAAATGCTTCTTTATCGGGTATCCTAAGGAAACAAAAGGATATTATTTTTATAATCAAGGAGAAGGCAAAGTGTTTGTCGCCCGGCATGGTGTCTTCTTAGAGAAAGAGTTTCTCTCAAGAAGGGATAGTGGGAGCACAGTGCAACTTGAAGAAATTCAAGAAACACCTGATAACGTTTCAGCTCCACACAGAACCACAACAGGATGAACAAACTGTTGAAGAACTGTTGTGGACACACCAGCACCACGTAGGTCAGAAAGGTCACGTCGTGCACCTGAGAGGTACATGTTCTTGACTACTCAACAACGGGATATATTGTTGTTAGACAACGATGAGCCTAAGACCTATGAAGAAGCGATGGTGGGACCAGACTCTGAGAAATGGCATGAAGCCATGAGATCCGAAATTGAATCCATGCACAGTAATCAAGTTTGGAACTTGGTTGATCTACCTGATGGTGTTAAAACCATTGAGTGCAAATGGGTTTTCAAGAAAAAGATAGATATAGATGGAAATGTTCACATCTATAAAGCGTGATTGGTGGCCAAAGGTTTCAAACAAATTCAAGGTATTGATTATGATGAAACTTTTTCGCCCGTCGCAATGCTAAAGTCTATTCGGATCATTCTAGCGATTGCTGCATATTTCGACTATGAAATATGGCAAATGGATGTCAAAACAGCTTTCCTTAATGGAAATCTGAGTGAGGATGTGTACATGACACAGCCCACGGGTTTTGTCGATCCGCAATCAGTTGAAAAGATATGCAAGCTCCAAAGATCCATTTATGGATTAAAGCAGGCATCTCGGAGTTGGAACATTCGTTTTGATGAAGTAATCAAAGGGTTTGGTTTCATCAAGAACGAAGAAGAGCCTTGTGTTTACAAAAAGGCTAGTGGGAGCGCACTCGTATTTCTGGTCTTATATGTGGATGACATATTACTGATCGGAAATGACATTTCTTTGCTCGAATCTGTTAAGTCTTCATTAAAAAATAGTTTCTCTATGAAAGACTTAGGAGAAGCAGCATATATTCTGGGCATCAAGATCTATAGAGATAGATCAAAAAGGCTAATTGGATTAAGCCAAGATACGTACATTGACAAGGTGTTGAAAAGGTTCAATATGCATGATTCTAAGAAAGGTTTTCTACCTATGTCACATGGTATAAATCTTAGCAAGAATCAGTGTCCTAGTACACCTGATGAGCGGGATAAAATGAATGCGATTCCATATGCTTCAGCTATTGGGTCCATTATGTATGCCATGCTTTGTACACGCCGGATGTTTCAGTATGCTTTAAGTGCTACGAGTAGATACCAGTCAGATCCAGGTGAAAGTCACTGGATTGCCGTAAAGAACATCTTGAAGTACTTGAGAAGAACTAAAGATGTGTTCCTTGTCTATGGAGGTGAGGAAGAGCTCGTTGTAAATGGTTACACCGATGCTAGCTTCCAAACTGACAAAGATGATTTTAGATCGCAATCTGGATTTGTGTTCTGCCTGAATGGCGGTGCGGTAGTGGAAGAGTTCCAAGCGCAGACGGTTGTTGATTCTACAATGAAGCCGAGTACATAGCAGCTTACGAAGTTGCCAAAGAGGTCATTTGGATCAAGAAATTTATTTCGAGCTTGGTGTGATGGCTAGTGCCTCCAGCCCAATGGACCTCATTGTGACAATAGTGGGGCCATTGCACAAGCCAAGGAGCCTAGATCGCACTGTAAGTCCAAGCACATTTTACGCGATTTCATCTCATCCGCGAGATAGTGGAGAGAGGCGATGTGAAGATATGCAAAGTACAAACGGATTTGAACATTGCAGATCCGTTGACAAAGCCGCTTCCCACCAAAGCATGAGGCTCATACTAGGGCAATGGGTATTAGATACCTACATGGTTGACTCTAGTGCAAGTGGGAGACTGTTAGTGATATGCCCTAGAGGCAACATGGAGATGTTGTATATATCACATACTATGTTTATGATACATTACTTTGTTCCTTGGAATAGACATCATCATTATTGATCAATGAGTATGTGACTTATTCATGAGACTCTTAAATACTAAAATGTTGCTATTTCTAAATGATCCCTGATCGTATATCATATGAGGAACAAATATGATTCAAAGACAAAGATCAGCATATGTATTGATTGATGATCATGTCTCATGGATCATGGTATGGTGATACCAAATCAATAATATGGACATGTGTTAGTGAACATATGTTGGATAGACCTGCCATGAGACACTGCAGAGATTCCATGTGTCATCAGTTGGTCTCGAGTAGTGTTTATGTAGAATCCTTAGACTTGAGATCATCATGGTTCCCAACATGAGTAGTAGCTTATTTTGGGACTACTAAACACTACTCCGTGAATCGGGTAGTCATAAAAGTAGTCTTTGATTTGCCATGAAACATGTAGTGGGATGTGAATGATCAAGATAGAATTTGCCCCTTCTTATGGGAGAGATATCTCTGGGCCCCTCGATGTAATGGATTATGAAAGTGCATGGCCATGCCAAGGTGATTAAGGAGTCAATCACAAGTTTATAATCCATCACGGAATCGAGAGAGTGATTGAGCTATTAAGAGGATGACACAGGTCTCGCCTTGAGCTCAATCTATATCGTGAGGCAAAGGATTCGTTCATGAGAGAACATTACGAGTTCAGCCGATATGATCTTTACATATACTTTGGGGTTAATATGTCTTACTAGAGGCGCTATTAATGTGGTGACCGGAAAGGCGTTTCGGGTCACGACCAAGTATACGTGAACCTACAGGGGTCGCACGCTTAACGGGTTGGAACACTGATTCGAATATGATTCGGATATGGGCTCAATTCGGATAAAGATCCGAATAGACTCCTAATGGGCCTTGGTCCGCAAGGCCCACGTGAGGAGGTCTATATATATGGAGGCGAGGGGCTGAGGGGATTCGCCCCTGTTAACATCTAGCAAAACCCTAGCCGCCACCATCCGAGCCAAACCCTAGCTGCTCACGAGTGCGGTACACTCGCGATCGGCGCCCAGCCCGGGACGTGTGGATACCGGTGGAGGCGCTGCTCGTTGCAGTGCTGATCGGCGTGCGTGGAGGAGACGATCTGTTCGGGACGATCGGCTACTTCCACTACTACCTCGACGCGCGTGATTAGATCGGTTTCCAATTCTTCTTCCGCTGCGCTGCGCGTCTAAGTGGTAACGATCCATGATCCTTCCTTAGCATGATGTTCTTGGGTGCGCGGTAGAAAAGTTTTGTTTTCTGCTTCCGTAGCCTACGCGTATTCCTTTAGCAGTCCCCTCTTTTCCCCTCAATGTCCAATGGACACAGTGCCTCCCCTTTTCTCCTATTTCTTTTCTTCCCGCCCCCACTCCTATCCCCTCTCTACCAGGTGGGCCGGCGCTCCCCTCTTTCCCTCAGCGCCCCACCACCCGGCCTCTCTCTCTCGCTCTGCCTTCTTCATCCCCGAGCGCACCTGCCCGAGTTCTTCCCCAGTCGCAGCCGCCCATGCCGCTCCCGTACCTCACCAGAGCGCGCCATTGGCTCCCCGTCACCTCCCCGCGCCTCGCCCATGCCTAGCGCCCATGCCGGCCTTGGCCAAGCCATCCCGCGCCCTGTTCCCTGGCGCCAGCTACAGCGCCCACCCGGCCTTCCCTTCCTCGCCTATAAAGGGTCTCCGCGTTCGCCTTGCCCTCCCTGCGCCTCTCCTTTCCTCCCCCTCCCATTTCCCCTCACCCGTGCGTGCTCCCGCCGCCACAGCCACAACCGGCCGCTCCGACGGATCCCTGCCCTCTCCAACCTCGTCACCATGCGCCTCCTCCTCCTTGGAACCATCCCCGGCGGCCAATTGTATTTTCTTGAAGCCAGCTCGCCGCACGGCCACTTCCCCCAATTCCGGCCGAAACAGCCACCGCCGACGCCATCCCTCGTCCAGAGCACTCCGGTCCAATTCCTCACCATGTGAGCATCCTTACGACCTCTTGAAGCCGTCCCCGGCATTAATTCGGGCTCTCCTCCCCTCCGGTGAGCCGCCCACAGTGATCACCTCGCGCCGCCCTGGGCTCACGCCGCCCGGCTGCCTCGGCATCTCCCCGCCCCCGTCGTCGGCTTGGTAAGCATTCTGGTACCCGTCTTCCCTCATGCTCCTCCTCCTTTCTCCATCTCCCCGTCGGCGTCGTCGTTCCGCATTGGCCCTGCCGTCGGTTGGCTTGAGTCGTCGCCCGCTGGTCCCACGGTGCTGCTCCGGCTGGTGCGCCGCCCCCTCTAAGTCCCTTGCCTCTCTAGGAGCCTGTATAGCTCGTTGCCGTCGAGACCCCAGCCGTGCCTTGCCATCGTCGTCGGCACCAGGCGCTTGCGCCGCCGCCCCCCTGTTTCATTTCACTGGCGCCTGCTTAGCTGTTTAACTGAGCGATTCTTTTCCCTCCGGTCAGGACTCTGTTAAACTATTTAGTAGGGCAAATTTGGTTCACCATTTAAATGAAAGATGTGCCTCATTTATACAGTGGGCAAATTGTAGGTGATTCAAATTTAATATCATGAAAGTAGTAGCTAATACAAGTTCAAATAGTATAAGTTCACATGAAAGTATAAATGGCACACAATCTAGATTTAGATATATACATGTGCATGATAAGAAAATGAAAGAAATTGCATTAGACCAACATGTCATACGAAGGGATTTGGTAAGTTAAAATGATGTAGGGAATAAGTAGCAAATCCTTCCATATTAACAAAGATTACAGTGATAGACATTAGAACTAATTAGTAAAGATTACAGTGATAAACCATAACTACTATTTCTAGAGATTAGAACGTAAGTGACACGTTAGTTCATCCTTCAAACTAGATTATGCCATATTTGTACATTATGTAAATAGCAAGTAATTAAGAACTAAATATCGTAAAAGCCCTTTTTTTAAATAGTAGCTAGTACAAATAGTTAGCATAAACTTAAATAAAAGTGCAATGGCATATAATCTAGTTAGGGATACATATACATGTAATAATAGGGGTAAATTTGTGAAAATCAAGTATGGTTCTAATAAAATAAAAATGTTGGACTAGAGTAGTTACACATCTAAAAGAAGCTTGGTAATTGATCTAGAGTAGTAAGATGTGTTATTAATATTTATTTTGCAACACAACAGGCTAAATGGAGACATTAGGTAGCTGTAGGTAAACACCTAAATATCACGAAGTTGTAACCAAGAGTGCATATTTTGTTGTTGGCGAATAACTAGCGGGATGCCTCTAGCTAAAAAGAATCGTATGAAGCATCTATATAAAATCTCCAGGGCATCGGTAAATAAAATAATTTTTGGCCAATTAAACAAGCTGATATTAGGACCACATAAGATAATACCATCTGTATAATTAAGTGATTCCACGCTTTAAAAGAACTA
This sequence comes from Melocanna baccifera, assembly GCA_036346265.1. Taxonomy (NCBI): domain Eukaryota; kingdom Viridiplantae; phylum Streptophyta; class Magnoliopsida; order Poales; family Poaceae; genus Melocanna; species Melocanna baccifera. Next base: position 3,161,823 of record CM070701.1, on the reverse strand, counting down.
GTAAACTAATCATTCAGTTGACCCCTTGATTAATTGGGAGTTCAAAACTACATAAAATAGCATAACATGAAATGCCACAAGTACAAACTCTAAAAGTAATTCAATAAGTTCTATCGATACACCTCACGTATAAAACCCGTGCCCTAACTCATGATTGCTAGCGCTCGATAAAATCGTGATCAGCTAAATTCATACACCTGTCCATAGGTATACCCTAACTCATGGAACCTCCTTAATAAATATAAAGTTATAAAAAGAAGGTATTAAATAAAATAGATCGAGCCATGATATTCTACAATCGGCTGTGCTTAGCCATCTTTTGAACTTGTAGAGGAATATTCCTGCGAATACTCCTCCCGCCAAATACTTCCTTTTCCTTTTCGCCATTCATCGCTCCGCTCCAACTCCGATGACTTCGTCAACTCTCCGCATCCACTCAATCCAACCCAAAAGTCACCTCTTTATCTCATAAAACTTAATTGAGTTTATTTGGATTTTACTTGGAACTTTTTGAATTATTTGAGTTTATTGGATTTCATTGCTTAGCACGTAATTAGATATTGGAATCCTGAAGAATCAATGGGTCCAGCAAGACCACGATCCAGAAGGCGATGAAGACCAAAAGCTCAGGATCAACAAACGCGAAAGCTTTAAGTGAGCTCAAGACCGCGGTAAAACCGCACTCAAAGTAGTCAATACTTTGATCATATTGGACCTACATTTTCTGCAAATTATTTCTGTTTAAATTACCAACTGCATGCTTTTATTTTATGTGCTAAGTATTTGCCTGATTTCCATACCCTAGTTACTTACCAATTAATAAGTTTGCTAGTAATACCTTTTGTTAGAATAATTGAATATGTGAGCCTTGTCACCCTAGTAAAATTATAATGGTATTCTTTTGAAAATAAATCCGTAATTATATACTATGCTTAGTTGTGCTTAGATACTCGGGGGCACCAAAATGTCCCCAGCGTCACTTTAAACTATGAGAACTGGATTTGGGAAGACAGGGTGAAAATGGTTGGTGTATTTGGATAAGGATATTTTTATGTTCCCAAAAACCCCAACTTGCTTAAATATCTGGGCGGATGGTCCGGGGGTGTGGTGCAGTGGTGCACGAGAGAGGGGTTAGTGGTAGAACCGCCCAGGTAACCTAAGGACCGAATCTCGTGATGACCTCCCAAGGTACAACAGTACAACCACAAGCTGGCAAACTGTAGGCGGGGCTAACTAATCTGCATAGCTCTAGTGTGGTTACGTGAAGGTGTGAACACGAGCAAAGGGAAGGATGGTCGCATCCCCGCCTTTGCCCGTGATGGCTCACGAGGGACCCTTCTCGAAGGATGAACGCATCCTACAGAAGATAGACCTTAGCGGGCGTAACCACAAGTAGGATTATGCATTGTAACAGTCTCGTGATAATCTACTCAACCACATGGCCAAGGAATCATGTGGGGCAACGAGCAGATCTATCTCTTGTGGGTAAAGTGTACGAACTCTGCAGAGTCAAAACTATTCGAATAGCCGTGCCCACGGTCAAGGGCGGACATGGGAACTTGACTAGATATAGTTATATTTCAAAAACCTGGTGGGTGGAATGTGTAAAGTTGAGGGCAGAGAAAGGCCCTGATTTGTGTTGTCCTGGGTGTCGTCCCAGTGGTAAGTTAAGCGGCTATGACGCTGAAAACTGGCTTTGTGGTATAAGAATCATGGATTGGTGGATGTATCTTATTACATTTATGCTTCCGCTTGATATGTATCTTGATGTTTAGTACTGTAACTGTGAGCACTATCTACTGATCCAGAGAATAGTGCAGTGGCATCACAGAGCATTCTGGATTGAAAATCCGGGTCCGACAGTCGGTCATACCGCTCTGGCCTGACCCAAAAAATACCCTCTAAAAATATGTACCACCAACTAAGCCCTAGTCAAAATGCAAATAGGTACTACTGCCTCCCTAGCTGGTCATACTAGCCTCTGGTCAGAATGTCACCCTTGGCCGGTCTGACTGGCCATGCAGCGGTCAGACCTCCATCGACCTAGTGGTCAAATTGCTAGAGACTAGAAAAACCAGATTTTGTAGAACCTTTGCAAACCACCAAAATCAATTTACCCCTTGATACAAATTATTCATCATTACTTAACCATGACCTTCTGTAACATCAAAATTTTTAGTGCATTTTTGAAGTTTTCAAAATAAAATAACCATTTAATTTTTTCTATAATTAATTAACCTTATTTTGAATTTTTAGAAATTAAAAGATTTAATTTGAATAAATAAACATCAATTAAATTAATTAGAAATTTTTTTCTATATTTTCTTGAATTTGTTGGGTTTATTTGCTACTTTGTATAGCTCAATTTTCTTTTTTTCTCTTTGTTCTATAATTAGAAAATCAGGAAATCTAGATTTTTGCCCTTGGGCCGGATTCTTTTTGCTTCGGCCCATTCCTTTTCCTTCCTCGGCCCGGTCCAATTTCTCCTTCTGACCCAGTTTTCATTTATTCGTCGCCACTTGTCACTCATCCGAGAGCCAGTCCCGCTTGTCTGCCTGGGTCCTTTTCCTAGCCATGGACACTCCTCTGTCTCCGACCTGGAGTCTTCGCCGTGTGCACCATAGACTCTGCACTGAGCCAACGTCTCCATACCAAACCTCGCCCTCCTCCATGTATAAAAAGGCATGCCGAGCCCCCCCCCCCAACTCATCTTGAGTCTCCCTTGACTTCCTCACCTTGCACCGTCATCAAAATTTGAGATTGCGTCATCTCTGCTGCCAAGCTCCAACAAGAAATTCCTCCACAATTGGTGAGCTTCCACCTCCACCATCCTCCCCTCTAGCTTTGTAATGCTCTGCTCTCCCTTTTTTTTGTGTAGTGCCGACATCTGTGCACCATTGGAGTTAGCTTTCGCCGCCACCCATGTTTGCACTGAATGGGAACCTCGTCGTTGACCATGTTCCTGACCTCCTCTTCTAAATCGGAGCTGCTAGATGGGTTCCTCATCGCCAATGCTGTCGCTGCCGATCATTCAATCTGCGCCATGCAATTAGCATCAACATGGCTCACCATCTCAGCGTCCAAATCGATGCGCTTGCCCAAATGTGCACCACACAAGCCGTAGTTGACACCTCATCTCACCACAACTCCTTGCCACGTAATCTGCCATGTGTTTGCCATGTCAACACCACATCACCTTTGTTTTCCCATGTGTCATCCTGTGTGTCTACCCAATCAGCTTGCCATGTCAGCCCTAGTGCCCCATCAACCAAGCCACATGTCCACTATTTCGTGCACCGAGTCCACCATAGGCCGTCACTGTTCCATGCATCCAGTTCATAGCATAGTAAACTTTCTCAATTTTTAGTATTTTCTAGGCCAATTAATCTTCCAAAAGCCCGTTATTCTCTATCCTAACTTCGATTAACCTAATTCTTTTTCCTAAATTCATATAAACATGGGACCTATCATTTAGTTCTATTTTTGTTGTTTTTGGATTTTATTTGAATTTATTTATGTTTTGTTCACTTTCTCTCTCATTAGATAACATCTTCGAAGGGGCATAAGCATGAACTAAAGACCAAGAAATGGTAATTGAGCAAGGCCAAGAAAAGTCATAACTTTTTATCATTTTGAACCTATTGTTTTAAATCTACCATTTATTATTTTATTTTAAATTATCATGCAATGCTAATATAATACAAACCTTTGTAACTATTAGTTATCAACCAATTTGATTAATCTCTCTTTTGATATTTTGAATGCCATGATTTCATGGTCATCATATGATCCATTCGAACAGTTTGAACATTCTCCCCCAACTATTCGAACTGGTCTGAACGTGTGTAGTTCCACCTGTTAGTGAGAGATCTCTCTCTCCCTTCCCATTTTTTGGAATAAATTCAAACAGAGAACTTTAAATAGGCATAACTTATTCGTACTGGCTTCAAATTTGATGAAACAAATTTCTAAATTCAAGATCTATCTAGTGGAACCAAAACCAAAAACTGTGGAGCTTGTTTAAATTTTTATATGTGAATTTATTTGGTTTGCTAATTTTTATTCGAATTTTTGTGTAACATAAAATAGCGTACAAAGCTTAGGAAGAGGAGGCAGAAGCTGAAGCAAGTCAAGACCAGTAAGACCAAACTAATTGTGATCAAGGTGAGTCAATAGTTTGATTATATTGAACCTACCTTTAATGCAAGTTACTTCTATTTAAATTATCAAATTGCATACCGATATTTTACATGCAAAGCTATGATTGTTTCAAGATTTTAGTTACATGCCCATTATTTACCTTGTTACTATCGCACTCTCTTGGGACATCTTGATCATGTAAGCTTTGTCACGCTAGAAAAATTATAATGGTAACCCTTTGAAAATAGGTCTATATTTACTTGCAATGCTTAGTACTACTTAGATACTCAGGGGCTCTGAAATGCCGCAAGCATCACTTATACTCTATGAAAATGGATTTGAAAAAATGGCTAGTATATTTTGACATGGTATTTTATATTCCCAAAATTTTCAACATGCTTATTTATCTGGGTGGATAGTAAGAGGGGCCGGTGCAGTGGAGGCACAAGAATATGTGGTTTGGGGATTGAACCGCTTAGATAACCCTAAGGACTAAATCTTATCATGATCTCCTATGCAAAACTAGTGCACTCACAAGTCTATAAAGTACAACTTGGCTTAGTAAACTTACTGGACCCTGGAAGTCATCTCATCAGTGGGGGAATGGGGTAGTATAAGTGCAGAATGTGTTTCGACTTGTTGGGACACCAAAGGAAGGGTGAGGTCTGTTAGCTGCACTAGTTATTGCGGAAAGTTGTAGTACATATGGGTGAGATGATAGAACAGGTAAGGTATTTTGAAAGGTTATTGTGATGACCTCCTCATCTGCACGACCAAGGAATCGTGCGGATAAAATGAGATGGTTGTCTCTTGTGGGGTAAAGTGTACAATCTCTATAGAGTAAAAACTATTCGAATAGTCGTGCCCACAGTCATGGGCGGCATGGGAACTTAACTAGAGATAGTACTATTTCAAAACTTTGTGGGTAGAACTGAAAAATGATGGGCTACTGGAAGCCCTAATTTGATGTTGTCCTGGGTGTCATCCCAGTTGTAAGGTAGGCAGTTATAACGCTGGAAGGTTAGCATATGGATACTATTATTACACTTTTTGGTTCAAATAACATATTTTAGTTCAAAATGCTATGTCACAGAAAGTTTTCTATATACCCTACTCTCAAAAGCTATTTATGGCAAATAAAATAACCCTAGTGTTTCTTTGGTAAGCCATGCATATTAAGTAATTGCATCCTATGTATTGGCTCATAGAGTACGGTGGTTTGTGCTCACTCTCGCATCACCAAAAACTAGGGAACCAAGATCACTATGCATATGAAGATGCACTTACCATGGGAGGGAGAGCTGATGATGAGAATTAGAAGTTGTTTTCAAGTTCGGATCCTAGGCAAACAGACTTGAATAAGATGCATGCACATCTATTATCTAGTCTTAGATAATATCCGATACACTTATTTACCCCTAGTCACTTACCTGTGGCTAATGGTTCTACTTTTGTTCATACTATCCCCTGCTATCTTTTGCATTGTAACCATTTGGCCTGACTGACCCTTATATAAAATTGTCGCCCAACGTGGTATATTTTAACTCTAATGTGTAATATTTTAGTTCGGCCTATTTTATGTGATGTATGACTTGAGATAGTAATGTATTTGTGAGCACTATCTACTGATTCAGGGAATAGTGCGGTGGAATCACAGAGGAATCTGGGCTGACAAACCTAGGTCTGACACCTTATGGCCAAGCTTTCAAATAATAGCCTGAAGGGCTTTAACATACTAGCAGCGAAAAATAAATAAGTATAGTAGCCACTCGACATGCCCATAAGCAATTGACTAGTGAGCAAAATTATAATCCATGAAGTCGTCAAAGAAACCTCTTCATGTACTTCTGTCTGATATGGTTCTTCTTCAATAACTAAGCAACAAAAGGTATAGCAATGATGATGTAGAGTACTCAGTAAGTTATTTATAACAAGATGCAATATATAATAGTGCAAGGCTTACCAAATAATGGCTAAGTAGTTATTTTGCAAAAAGCAATAATTTAAAGTAAATATAGTAAATAGATTGAAAGCAAACTTTAAAAACACGTAATAAGTAATTAAGTTAAAGGAATTGAATAAACTATAAGTGAACTGACTATTCACCCAATGAACCACCCATGAACTAACTATTCATGTAATTAATCACCGGTGAACTAGCCATTCACCTTTGAAACTTAACTCAACAAGGTTTTTATGAAATCTCTACCCTCGCGTGAAATCAACGAGCATTATCCATAACCGGAGACATAGCTAGAATAGTTACACTCTACAGAGGTTACACAATTTTACTCACAAGAGATTTATAGTGTCAACATCTGGCACACTTCTAAAGGTGTGCAACTAAGTAATTATCACAACGCTTTTACAATGTTCAATCTCAACCCAGTTCTGCCCCTAAGGTTTCACGTCGAAGTAGGCTAACAACTTAGTCGGAGAGTCCCCCTTGTGCCCGATGGAAATGTCTAACTTATACCGACTTTCATCTTAATGACAAAACTGTTGAGACTCGAATATGCAAATCCGGACTCTCTATGCATACTGCACCAGTCCAGGATCATGCTAGTGCACACAGTGTAAACATAGATGAAATATCGACCATAAACACAATTAAAGAAAAAAAAGACTCAAATATTAATAATTATCAGAGTACGACCTTATGGCCAAGCTTGCAACTTACTAGCTTAAATGACTTAAGAAACTAACAGCAGAAAACAGAAATAAGCATAGTAGCCATTCAACATGCCTACAGGCAATCAACTGGAAAGCAAAGTCCTAATCCGTGAAGTCGTCGAAGTATCCTCCTTCAGGTACCTCCTATTGATATAATCTTTCAACTAAGCAACAGTAAGCATAAAGTTGTGAGTACATTGGTACTCAGTAAGTCATTTATAACAACAATGCAATATAATATGCAATGCTTACTAAATGATAGCTGAAAGGTTATTTTATAGAAAGCAATATTTTAAAGTAAATATAATAAATAGATTGAAGACGAACCTTAAAGAGAAATGATAATAAGTAACTAAACAAAGGAATGGAATAAACCACACTGAACCACTCGTGAATTAACCATTCATGAATCGAACCACTAGTAAACTGACCATTCACTTTTCAAAGTTATCCCATCCAAATTTTATAAAATCTCTACCCTTCGTGTGGAATCACCGAGCATTATCCATGATCGGGGACAAAGCCATTCAAATAGTTTTACAATCTGTAGAGGTTGTACAACTTTACCCACACAATGTGATCATTCTCACATTAAAGAAAATCATAACAAGGCCATTACAATGCTAAACCTCAACTCAATTCTGTCTGCTAAGGTCTTACGGCCAAGTAGGCTACAACCTAGTCGGAGAGCCCATCTTACACCTCATACAAATCAGCATCCATGTTAATCATATTGGCAAAATTAAAATTGAAATATTACAAATTAATCTAGCAAGTTTATTCCATACTGGATATGTGGTTGCACGGTAAGGTTCAGATCAATGGTGCATAAAGTTAAGTCCTTAATCATTACCTAGATGAGATATTCACATCTCTCGAAGTGAATCCACAATTCCCCCTTTACTATACGATCACTCGCCCAAGTGGAAACCAATTTTATAAAACCAATGCCAATGTCATGGCACATAATTTTTATATCTATGGCTACAACTATGATTCAATATCTCATTAAGTCAAAATTAATTAACTAATCACATATGATGATGAACCCAATGTGATTATAAGTCTAGGTGTACAATCCGTGTGAAAACTAGTATTGCATTACTAAATAATTTCCTATTCTATGGTAACAATGGAGTCATGGAGGGATTAATCAAATTAGACAATAACAACCAGGTACAATGTTTTGTAATAAAATAGCAACACATGATAATTTAAAATAAAATAAATAAAACTAGGTTCAACATTATCAAAGGACACAATTTGCCTTGGTCTTACTCAGTTAATTGCTTTGGATCTTCAAATATTGCTTCAACTCTGTCAAAGACACGATCTAACGAGAGAGAAAACACAGCGAAGCATCAAATACATTCAAATAAAATTAAAATAAACTCCAAAAACTTTAAAACTAGAACTAAAAGATAGAGCTCAATTATAGATGAATTTAGAAAAAAGAACAGGATCAATCATAGCTAGGGTGGAGGAGAATGAGCTCTCAGAAAATTTAAATCTAATAAAAAAGAATAAGAGGATTTCTTGGAATTATTTTTCTGAAGAAATTTTATTTATGACATCAGCAACTAATTTTATTTTTTGTCCAAAATTATTTTTCTATGGGAAATTAGGATTTATGACATCATTTGCTAATGCGGCGAGTGACTGAACAACTAAGGCTGATGTGGTGGACACATGGCCAACAAGTGGTTGACAGGTGGCAAGGTAGGGCTGACGTGGTAGGGTGAACTGGCCTGACATGTGGCTATTGACATGGTGCTACCATGTGGCATGGTAACTCAGCTCGGTGTTGACGTGGCACGATACATGGTGGCCACATAGAATTAGTGCTAATGTGGCTGCTGACTAAGTTGCAGGCTCGGCTTGGCTGGCTCATGGGTGTACGGCATAGTTGGCGCTGACATGTCAGAACCATGCGTCACTGAGATGGTGCACAGTGTACTCGGTTCACGGAGAATCTGAACTGACGCGCGGGCGCATTGCGAGGTTGCGTCAGCACTAACATGGGCTAGGCACGGAAATGGCTTCAGTAGGGGCAGATGCGAGCAGTGGTGACAATCACGTGAACCAAGGTAATGGCGATGCGATTAGGATGTTACGATAGAGTGTGGCAGAAAAGATGGGCTAGGGCTTGGTGGTGGACTCACCGGCGGTGAGGGTGGCTCAGCTAACAACAGCGGATGGTAGCGAAGAAGGTCAATGAGACAGCGGCGGGAATGACAGTGTGTGACATGAATGGCGAGGTGCACGGCGAGCTTTGGCAGTGGGGTGTGAAAACCAAGGGGAGGTGTGACCTCTATAGGTTCAAATGCCGAGGTGTCCATGATGTATGCAGCTCAGACGTTGAGGTCGTCTCGATCATGTATAGCGGCGGAGGAGTGCCCGACTTCCTGGATGGCTGACACTTGTCCAAATGGAAATCGGACGATCGATGGGATGCTCGGGTCGGATGATTGACATGTGGTAAGGAAGGATTTAACAGTTGAGGTTTAATGGCCGAAGGATTTTGATTTTCCAGGGCTTTCCAATTTTAGAAATTAAATAAATCCTTTTGAGCTCTAGAAAGTAGCAAATAAACCAATAAAAACCCATAAAATACCAAAGTACTTTTAGCCAATGGTAATATTTATTTTAGTCATATTAAATATTTTTAATTAATAAAAATTTATTTTCAACTTGTATTAAATTTAGAAAAATCCAAATGGTGAATTTTAATTTATAAAGCTTCAAGTAAACTCTGAAAATTAGGATGTTACAAAAACCAAAATTTAAGCATTTCGAATTAATTCACCAGGTCTATCCCATACTCGACATGTTGTTGCACTGTATGGCTCAGATCAATAGCGTACAAAGTTAAGTCCTTAATCAATACCTAGGTGAGACATCCACATCCCAAAAGTGTTGATCATACTTCCCCCTTTACTGCACGATCACTTGCCCTCATGAAAACTATTTTTTATAAGTAACACCAATGACACTACCGATGTCATGGCACATAAATTTTATAATTGTGGCTGACCACCATGATTCAATATCTTGTTAAGTCAAAATTAATTAACTAATCAACATATGATGAAAAGCCCAATGTACGATGAGCATGGCTAAGCATACTAAACATACAACCCAAGTGGACTCGACCAGTTGGGCGGACATTCGGACCGTCTGATTGCCTGGGTGGGTTTGGACTATTCGAATAGCCAAGGCGTGTGAGTCGTCCGATTAGTAAGGGATCACTCAGATCGTTAGGAGGGTTTGGATTGTCGGAACAGTTAGGGTGTGCAAGCCATCTGATCAGCAAAGGATTGCTCAGATTGCCCGAGTGGGTTTGGACCGTCCGAATAGCTATGATGCATGAGCCGTCCGATCAACGAAGGACCGTTTGATCGAGCGGGAAAGCTAGGACTGTCCGACTAGCTCGGACGTGTGAGTCATCTGATCAGTGAAAGAACACTTGGATCGACTAGGAAGGTTCAGACTGCCTAAACGGCTAGGACCTGTGAGCCGTCCGATTAGCAAAGGAACACTTGGATTGACCGGGAAGGTTCAGACTATCCGAGCAATTACCTTCATCAACTCCAAGCTCTGCTCCTGCCCCTTTTTGGATGACAATGAAAGGAGTCGCCACCGGCGATAGAGGTGGTGGCTGGACATGAGTATTTCAAAAGTAGAATACTCATTTCTGATTGAACGATTGGGCTTAGTCTCATCGACCAATTTGGTGGTGGTGGTCGGTGACGACCATGAGCACTGGCGGAATAGGGGAGGGGCGGTTACAGCAACCTAAGGTGATTGAAGGCAATTGCTTGGACTGGGAGCATTTAGAGGTAGATAGAAGGATACTTCGGGGGTTGGCATAGCTTGTGAATGGTTGTGGTGGTCTGACAGCATACAATGGTGACGAGCGGAGGAGGCGCACGGTGCCGCCAAGGTATGGGCAACGATTGGTGCGGCCGAGGGTGGGGATGGTATCGTCTTGCTCCACTGAAGCTCTAACTCGACAGAATTAGCTCGTGGTGGCTCTGGTCGCTGGATTGCTAGCTTACCAGAGTTGGGAAAGATGAAGGCAGCAATGAATGGTGGAGGCATGGGAGGTCGATTCCTTGTGGTGGGAGAAGGAGTGAGGTGTGAGGAGAGGGTTGACGGCCTGCCATAGCTTTTATAGGCGACACAGCGGCCTGGTGACGTGAGGGTGGTTGGATGGTCATGGTAGAGGATGCAAGCGATGGCCTGGCTACAAAGTTGGTAAGGAAAGATTGAGTTCCCAGATGACGATGCGCTGTAGGGCATGGCTGTCGCTCAACGGTGAGATGCGTGCATTGTGGCTGGCCCTACAGCATGGTATAGTGGTCTGGGCGGTGCTCTTCCCCTTTCTGCCAAGTGACAAATTAAATTCAAAGGGAAAGTAGACATGACAACACGAAGGTGATGGAGAAGATGAATATGGCAGTGGAGCTAGCTAACAGCAGCAGCATGAGCGAAGGAAAATTTTGTCATGGCGGAGCACGCGAATGCAAGAAGAGGAGAGCTGTGCTAGTTCGGCCAGGCCAAATAGGCAAAAACTTTTGGGGCTAGTCCAATCTTCCACTTTTCTAATTTTTACTAAGTCTCACTTGTCTAGCTTTTCTTATTCAAATTTTTCATTAGCCCATGTCTTTCATTGTTCAATTTATAACCAAAATCCTAATAGATTCCCTTACCCTAGTTACTGGACCATCTTTTCATATTTGTCTTTTGTTTCAAATTTAACCTCTATTAATTGTTCTTTCTTTTTAAATTATGTTTTCATTATCTTTATTTATTGGAACCTTAACCAAGAATCCAGACAAAATCCAATAAGATCCAACTGTAGAGAGAAATACATTCCGAAAGATTATTATAATTACATATTTTTCAGGATCAAAATTTTAGGATGTCACATAAGGTCACTACTCTGATAAGTAATAATATTTCAACTCTCTTAGTTAACCATGATCATGGTGAATATTTTATGTATATTTTCACTGTGTATACTAGTGTGATCTTGGACTAGTACAGAATACATAGAAACTCTGGATGTGCATATTCAGGTCTCAACAGAGGTGATATCAGAGCCATATCAACTATAGGACAAAGCCCTAGTTAGAAAAATGTTGGATTAGCATAATTATCAAAATCTATTCTCTAAATCAAACCAACAAATTGGATATTTAGTCATTTCTCTATTCTTTCCCCATTCTTCAGGTTCTTGCTTTTCACCTTTTTTCTGAATTTTGGTTTTCAATTCTTAATTTGACTTCTTACCCTTGTGATACCATAGATGTTAAGAATTATAAGTCTACATGAAGTACCTAAAAAGATAGTGTCAGATTGTGGATCATAGTTTACATCTCGATTTTGGAAAAGTTTCCATGAAGCCATAGGTACTTATTTGAATTTTAACACAATGTATCATCCCCAGATGGATAGATAGACTAAACATGTGAATCATATTCTTGAAGATATGTTAAGAGCTTGTATGTTAGACTATGGAGCCAAGTGGGACCAATATTTGTCTTTTGTAGAGTTTTTCTACAACAACAGCTATCAGTCTAGTTTGCAAATATCCCCATTTGAAGCTTTGTACGAAAGAAAATGCAGAACCTCTCTGTATTGAAAAGAGACTAGGAAAAGTCAAGTTTTTGGTCTAGAATGTTTAAAAGAAGCTGAGGAAAAAGTTCATCTAATTCTGGAAAGGTTGTGAATAGCCTAGACTAGACAAAAAAAAGTTATTTAGATAATTGTCATAGAGATTTGAGTTTTGAGCCAGATGTTTATGTGTATCTATGGATTACGCTATTCAAAGGAGTCAAGATATTCCAAATGAAAGAAAAGTTTGCACCGAGATATGTTGGACAGTTCAAGATTTTGAAGCATAAAGGAGAGGTTCCTTATCAGTTTGAGCTGTCTATGTCTTTTAGTGGGATATATGATGTCTTAGTCATGTGAGGTTGAAAAAGAGAAAAATGAGCTATTAAGTGAGAAAAGTGCATTTTGAGTCATTATTGAGATACTATGTTGAAGGGAATGTCATTTGTATTGCATTTGTTTTCTTTTCCTCTTTTGGTGCTTTTTCTTGCTACGAAAATGGTTATGTTGAATAATTGTTCTTTTATTTGGACTATGAGCAAGTACTTGAGGAGCTTTTGTTGAAAACATGCTTTTTCTTGGTGTTAGCACTAGTCCACATCCTGCCACTTTGGTTATGTTCATTTCTTTCTCTTGAAAATAGACTATTTGTGGCTTTCGCAACTTGCTTGCTTTTATTATCTAAATTCAAACTCAAATTCTTACCTTTTGGGTGTTTATCAAATTACTCATCAAAGGGTAGATTGTGAAACTATGTGGAGGTCACCCTATGTGTGTGATGAGTATTTGATTTTGCTTGTGCTTTGGTGAAGAAGATTGAGTTTGATTCTGTTAGATACCTACATGGTTGACTCTAGTGCAAGTGGGATTTGAACATCCGCGAGATAGTGGAGAGAGGCGATGTTAAGATATGCAAAGTACAAACGGATTTGAACATTGCAGATCCGTTGACAAAGCCGCTTCCCCAGCCAAAGCATGAGGCTCACACTAGGGCAATGGGTATTAGATACCTACATGGTTGACTCTAGTGCAAGTGGGAGACTGTTAGTGATATGCCCTAGAGGCAACATGGAGATGTTGTATATATCACATACTATGTTTATGACCGCCCGCCCGCTGACCGGCCAGCGGGACCGCCGTGTGTATCCCCCCTTGTATAGCGTCTTGGGTTCACATCGTTAGGTAGAATGCGATTCTACGTCTAACTTGTTTTTGCAGAGAATGATGTGAATAGTATGGCCCTATAGCTTATTTGAATGTATGAGATGTATGTGATGCATGTAACATTCGTTCATGGCCTGCGTGTCATGATTATTTCAGCTATTGTTAGCTGTATATATTGTATTTAACGACCTGCGTGTCGACCTTAATGCTTGAATCTATCTTTGTAATCTTCAAATTCTAGCTATTATAGGTAGTAGCCTAGTTTTGAGGTTACAAGCTTTTAAGCATGGTGGCCTAAAGGAGTGATGTGGAGGATGGAGATCGTCTACACCTACTTGGAGATGGATATCACCATTTTTGGGCCATACTACTTCACAGTTAAATATGTTTATCTATGATGTTATCTATCTTATTCTTATGCAATGATATATGTGATATGTTGCTTTGGTAGGATAGAATCCCTCTTAAAATTAGGTGTTAATGCCCTTCCATATGCTGCACCAAAAGATAATGATCACCGCATGGTAGGTCTACCAAAGTAGAGTGCCATCGGTTATCATCATCATTTGGGGTAGATGTTGGACATCTACATGCGGAAGCATTTGGTTTACTTAACAAGGTTATCAAAATAGTTTTGGACCTTGGGGCATAGATTGGGGCCGAGGCATACTGATGTCACCCAATGTAGAGTCACATAGGGATGTGATTAGCAAAGTGTTGCTTACCCATGTCACTAGTTTTCTAGCCGTGATGCCAAAGCTCACTAGGAATTAGTGAAATGAGGATCTTTACCCACTATGTAATTTAGAGGAGTTTTGTTGCAAAACTCATAGTGGGAGTCTTTTGCTAAATAGTTTAATAAAGATGAACATAAACATAGTGCTAAACTTTGCATATTCTTGTGTTGTAGATCATGTCATAACTTGCATCCGGTACTTTTAATTTGCGATCTGTTCTTGAGAAAGAAAAACTCAATGGAACAAACTTTTTGGATTGGTATCGCAACTTGAGAATTGTTCTCAAGCAAGAGCGCAAGGAGTATGTCCTTGAGTCTCCTTACCCCGAAGACTTGCACGATAATGCTACTATGGCTGCACGGAGAGCTTATGAGAAGCAAGCGAATGATTGCCTTGATGTGAGTTGTCTCATGCTTGCCACAATGTCCTCTGAGCTTGAAGCAATATGAGAACACAGATGCCTACAATATCATTGTGGGGTTACGTGGTATGTTTGAGAACCAAGCAAGGGTGAGAGGTTCAATACTTCAAAGTCCTTATTTGCGTGCGAGCTTGCTTGAAGGGAATCCGTCGACCCTCATGTGATTAAGATGATTGGCTACATTGAGAGTCCGGAAAAGCTTGGTTTTCCCCTTAGCCAAGAGTTGGCTCACGATGTGATTCTCGATCGCTTCCCCGAGCTTTGAGCCATTCATAATGAACTTTCACATGAACAACCTGGACAAGACCACGGTGAGTTGCATGGGATGCTAAAATCTGCGAGAAAGCATTAAGAAAAGCGGCAATCATGTGATGATGATGCGAGAAGGCAAGGAGCAAGCCCTATGTCAAGAGAATCGCGGTCAAAAGAAGAAAGCTCCCGATGCGATCGCGAGCGGTTCTAAGGCCAAGAAAGACAAGAAGGCGATGCTCATCGATGCGATTGTTACTCACTGTAAGCAATCGGGACATTGGAAAAGGCGCCCAAAGTACTTGGAGGATCTTGAGAAGAAGAAGGAAATCGACTTCCACTCCGGTATAAATGTTATAGAGATCAATCTTGCTACTTCATCAAGCGATTCTTGGGTATTTGATACCGGATCGGTTGCTCACATTTGCAAATCGTTGCAGGGCTAATAAGAAGTAGAAGTTTGAGGAGGAGCGAAGTGGATCTTCGCGTTGGCAATGGAGCAAAAGTTGTTGCGGTAGTTGTTGGCACCATGCCATTGTCTTTACCTTCGAGATTAGTTTTGGAATTGAATAATTGTTATTGTGTTCCATCTCTTTCAAAGAACATTATTTACGCTTCATGTTTGCAAGCGAAGGTTATGACTTTAAATCTATGGACAATGGTTGTTCTCTTTATTTCAAAGATATGTTCTATTGTCATACTCCATTGGTGAATGGGTTATACGTTCTTACTCTTGAAGGGTCACGGTCTATAACATTAATGCAAAGAGGCAGCGTCGAATGATTTGAATCCCACGTTTATTTGGCTTTATCGCTTAGGTCACATAAATGAGAAAGCGCATGCGAAGCTCCATAGAGATGGTATTCGCACTCATTTGATTTTGAATCATTAGAGACATGCGAATCTTGTTTACTTGGCAAGATGACAAAGGCACCTTTCACGGTCAAGGTGAGCGGGCAAATGACTTATTGGCACTTGTACATACGGATGTATGTGGACCAATGAGCTTAACAAACGAGAGGTGGTTTTGATGCTTCATAACTTTTATCGATGACTTTAGTAGATATGGGTATATCTACGATGAAGCATAAGTCGAATCCTTTGAAAAGTTCAAAGAATTCCAAAATGAAGTGCAAAATCATTTAGGCAAGACAATCAAGTTTCTACGATCGATCGCGGAGGCGAGTATTTGAGCCATGAGTTTGGCAATCATCTAAAGGATTGTGGAATTGTTCCACAATTGACTCCGCCAGAACACCTCAATGGAATGGGGTATCTGAGAGAAATCGCACCTTATTAGATATGGTGCGCTCCATGATGAGCCAAAGTGATCTTCCGTTGTCTTTTTGGGGTGCGCTCTTGAAACAACGCGTTCACACTAAGCGAGGTTCCATCAAAATCGATAGAAAAGACACCATATGAGATGTGGGCGGGACAACGTCCTAGCTTGTCTTTTCTTAAGATTTGGGGATGTGAGGCTTATGTAAAACGTTTACAATCTGATAAGCTCACTCCTAAATCGATAAATGCTTCTTTATCGGGTATCCTAAGGAAACAAAAGGATATTACTTTTATAATCGAGGAGAAGGCAAAGTGTTTGTCGCTTGGCATGGTGTCTTCTTAGAGAAAGAGTTTCTCTCAAGAAGGGATAGTGGGAGCACAGTGCAACTTGAAGAAATTCAAGAAACACACGATAACGTTTCAGCTCCTCTGAGAACCACAACGGGATGAACAAAGCTGTTGAAGAACACATTGTGGACACACCGGCACCACGTAGGTCGAGAAAGGTCACGTCGTGCACCGAGAGGTACATGTTCTTGACTACTCAACAGCGGGATATATTGTTGTTAGACAACGATGAGCCTAAGACCTATGAAGAAGCAATGGTGGGACGGACTACGAGAAATGGCTTGAAGCCATGAGATCGAAATTGAATCCATGCATAGTAATCAAGTTTGGAACTTGGTTGATCCACTGATGGTGTTAAAACCATTGAATGCAAATGGGTTTTCAAGAAAAGATAGACATAGATGGAAATGTTCACATCTATAAAGCGCGATTGGTGGCCAAAGGTTTCAAACAAATTCAAGGTATTGATTATGATGAAACTTTTCACCGTTGCAATGCTAAAGTCTATTCGGATCATTCTAGCGATTGCTGCATATTTCGACTATGAAATATGGCAAATGGATGTCAAAACAGCTTTCCTTAATGGAAATCTCGGTGAGGATGTGTACATGACACAGCCCACGAGGTTTTGTCGATCCGCAATCCGTTGGAAAGATATGCAAGCTCCAAAGATCCATTTATGGATTAAAGCGAGCATCTCGGAGTTGGAACATTCGTTTTGATGAAGTAATCAAAGGGTTTGGTTTCATCAAGAACGAAGAAGAGCCTTGTGTTTACAAAAGGCTAGTGGGGCGCACTCGTATTTACGGTCTTATATGTGGATGACATATTGCGATCGAAATGACATTCCTTTGCTCGAATCTGTTAAGTCTTCATTAAAAATAGTTTCTCTATGAAAGACTTAGGAGAGGCAGCATATATTCAGGCATCAAGATCTATAGAGATAGATCAAAAGGCTAATTGGATTAAGCCAAAATATGTACATTGACAAGGTGTTGAAAAGGTTCAACATGCATGATTCCAAGAAAGGTTTTCTACCTATGTCACATGGTATAAATCTTAGCAAGAATCGGTGTCCTAGTACACACGATGAGCGGGATAAAATGAATACGATTCCATATGCTTGGCTATTGGGTCCATTATGTATGCCATGCTTTGTACACGTCCGGATGTTTCGTATGCTTTAAGTGCTACGAGTAGATACGATCGAGATCCGGTGAAAGTCTTTGGATTGCGTAAAGAACATCTTGAAGTACTTGAGAAGAACTAAAGATGTGTTCCTTGTCTATGGAGGTGAGGAAGAGCTCGTTGTAAATGGTTACACCGATGCTAGCTTCCAAACCGACAAAGATGATTTTAGATCGCAATCTGGATTTGTGTTGCTGAATGGCGGTGCGGTAAGTGGAAGAGTTCCAAGCGTGACGGTTGCTGATTCTACAACGAAGCCGAGTACATAGCGGCCACGAAGCTGCCAAAGAGGCTGTTTGGATCAAGAAATTTATTTACGAGCTTGGTGTGATGGCTAGTGCCTCGGCCCAATGGACCTCTCTGTGACAATAGTGGGGCCATTGCACAAGCCAAGGAGCCTAGATCGCACTGTAAGTCCAAGCACATTTTACGGCGATTTCATCTCATCCGCGAGATAGTGGAGAGCGATGTGAAGATATGCAAAGTACAAGCGGTTTGAACATTGCAGATCCGTTGACAAAGCCGCTTCCCGACCAAAGCATGAGGCTCACACTAGGGCAATGGGTATTAGATACCTACATGGTTGACTCTAGTGCAAGTGGGAAGCTATTAGTGATATGCCCTAGAGGCAACATGGAGATGTTGTATATATCACATACTATGTTTATGATACATTACTTTGTTCCTTGGAATAGACATCATCATTATTGATCAATGAGTATGTGACTTATTCATGAGACTCTTAAATACTAAGATGTTGCTATTTCTAAATGATCCACTGATCGTATATCATATGAGGAACAAATATGATTCAAAGACAAAGATCAGCATATGTATTGATTGATGATCATGTCTCATGGATCATGGTATGGTGATACCAAATCAATAATATGGACATGTGTTAGTGAACATATGTTGGATAGACTGCCATGAGACAACTGCAGAGATTCCATGTGTCATCGGTTGGTCTCAAGTAGTGTTTATGTAGAGTCCTTAGACTTGAGATCATCATGGTTCCCAACATGAGTAGTAGCTTATTTTGGGACTACTAATCACTACTCCGTGAATCGGGTAGTCATAAAAGTAGTCTTGGGTTTGCCATGAAACATGTAGTGGGATGTGAATGATCAAGATAGAATTTGCCCCTCCTTATGGGAGAGATATCTGGGCCTCGATGTAATGGATTATGAAAGTGCATGGCCATGCCAAGGTGATTGAGGAGTCAATCACGAGTTTATAATCCATCACGGAATCGAGAGAGTGATTGAGCTATTAAGAGGATGACACAGGTCTCGCCTTGAGCTCAATCTATATCGTGAGGCAAAGGGATTCGTACATGAGAGGACATTACGAGTTCAGCCGATATGATCTTTACATATACTTTGGGGTTAATATGTCTTACTAGAGGCCGCTATTAACATGGTAACGGAAAGGCGTTTCGGGTCACGACCAAGTATCGTGAACCTACGGTCGCGCTTAACGGGTTGGAACACTAATTCGAATATGATTCGGATATGGGCTCAATTCGGATAGAGATCGAATAGACTCCTATTGGGCCTCGGTCCACGAGGCCCACGTGAAGGGTATATATATGGAGCGGGCGGAGGATGTGTGCTGTTAACATCTAGCAAAACCCTAGCCGCCACCTCCCGAGCCAAACCCTAGCTGCTCACGAGTGCTAGTACACTCGCGATCGGCGCCCAGCCCGGGCGTGTGGATACGGTGGAGGCGCTCGTTGCGATCTTCGATCGCGTGGAGGAGAGCGATCTGTTCGGACGATCGGCTACTTCCACTACTACCTCGGCGCGTGATTGGATCGGTTTCCAATTCTTCTTCATTGCTGCGCTGCGGCGTCTAAGTGGTAACGATCCATGATCCTTCCTTAGCATGATGTTCTTGGGTGCGCGGTAGAAAAGTTTTGTTTTCTGCTTCCGTAGCCTACGCGTATTCCTTTAATGTGGAGGTCACCCTATGTGTGTGATGAGTATTTGATTTTGCTTGTGCTTTGGTGAAGAAGATTGAGTTTGATTCTGTGCCATTTGCTCTGCGGTTTTACTCTTTAGGAGACAGCGGTCAGACTAACTAGGGGTTGGTGGTCTGACTGGCTGAGGTGTCGACGGTCTGACTGGCCATGTTAGCCGTGGTCAGATTGCTCCCTTATTCTCAGGGAGGAATAGGGCGGTCTGACTAGCATTGTCAGGTAGTGTGCGAGTATGCACTATGGTTCATGGTTTGGTCCTAGGGGGTAGGATCAATGATATAGGTGCATACATGTTGTATGATGCATTGTTTTGACTAACGTGAGCTAAGTGCATAGAATTTGTGCTCTTCATGGTTGCTTGATCTCTGGATGTGTAGATGGCTAGGAGGAGGCGAGAGAGCTGAGGTCCAAAGCAGTCATGTAATTCCAGGTGAACCTATGTGGCTCAAGCGGGAGTATAGAGAAGACAAGGATCATGGAGAGGCAAGTTAGTGCATGTGGTACACCAAGTGATAAAGCGGATGCAGGTAGAGATAGTTCGACGGAGACGAAATGCACAAAGGCGTGACGACTAGTCATTGGGAACTATGAGCTATGTGTCAAAGCATGTGGAGATGCTTTAGTGTAAAGTTAATTGTTCATGGCTCATCAATCGTGTCAATTGATGATTTTGTGCATTGTGAGGAACTACATAATGGTTTTCTCATGATGTTGGTTGTAGGACTCCGAAGCTAGGTCATGATGTGGCGAAAGGAATCGGGACTAGGTAAGGGGAGTTGAGATCCAGAGCAATCAAGGTGCAACCAGAAGATGACCAAGGCTAACAAAGTGGTTACAAGCCGAGAAAACAATGAACCCATCACTATCGGACCTCGAAGCAATGCCTCCAGATCCTCTGTGTTAATCGCACTAGTCCAGGATCAGCTAGTAGATACAGTGGTAACAGGGATATATGGCACATAATCAGACTTTATTAAACAGGGATACATATCAAGTATGATAGGGCTTTGTAGCATTATCTCATGGACCGATCCTTAATTGACTTAGGCAAACTTACCACATACACCTTATGCCTAGCACTCACATTGAGCCACCGAGCAACAACATATGTTAGTAAGCACACACCATCTAACCATTTGCCTAAGCCTAACCAAGTTTTATATTTTATTTTGAAACATTTGATAGACTTTCTTGACTCATCAAAGTCAAGAATACATATTAAAACTCATTACTTGAGGAGAAATTAATTGTCTCGAAGCTCACTGGAGAAGAAATGGCATAGGTGGCAGTTGATTTTGGCCAAAACCACCACAACTTTCCCCCACTGTGTGACGAATAGGCCAACACCGAGGGGGATGGTGGTGGTGACTGCAATGTTCTAGGAGACGATGAAGGGGGAGCCATCGAGCTTCTTACCAACCGGCACACCACCGCAGCTGCCATGGCTACTATAGATGCTGGATGCCATAGGCCACCTCTTGTCTCGCCACCGCCACCCATGGGATCTCCAAGGTCATGGGATTCTATTTTACTGCTCCCCTATAGCCGCTATTATAACATCTTGATTTTTTTCAAAATCATGTTGTTATAGGGGTGGCCCCCACCTAAACCCAGTTAGCCTATTGAGAAGATTATAAACCATATACTAAGTACGTAGCTGCTCTCGATCGGAGGTTCGGTGTAAGGTTACGATTGTAAAGACGCTCCTTATGAGGGAACACATATATATCGTACAGAGCCCTTGGGAATGACCAAGAGGACATTTTGCTCACCTAACTCTCCATTACCATACCTCTCTCGCTCTGTTTGGTTTGTAGCCACAACAGTTGGCGCCGTCCATGGGGACGACGGAAGCAACCTGAAGATCTCAAAGAAGGATGGCACCAACATCATCGGCGGCGAAGAGGAGAAAAGGGGTCGCGACAAGGCCTCGCGTCAGCGTCAGCACCGAGGCATCGGCATCGGCGGTCGTGAAAGTGAACAACAACGCTCACGACGCAGCGATCGACTCCAACCCCGCCTTCACCGATGCATCGATCGACTCCAACCCCGCCTTCATCGACGCAACGATCGACTCCAACCACGCCTTCACGGACGCAGCGGTCCACTCCAACCCCGCCATCACCGATGTCGACTCCAACCCCGCCTTTACCGACGCAGCGATCGACTCCAACCCCGCCTTCACCGATACAACGATCGACTCCAACCCCGCCTTCACCGACGCAGCGATTGACTCCAACCCTGCCTTAACCGATATAGCGGTGGACTCCAACCCCGCCATCGCCGCGGAGCAGGGAGATAGCGTAGGCGCCCACGGAGGCATGGCCACCATCTTCGCCCCTGGTACAGGAGCGCCAAGCGGCCCCGCCAGTACCGCGGACCGAGTCAGCAACGCGGGAACCCACCGCACCGACGTGGCGGGTAACTCGGCGGCACAAGCAGTGGTCGCGGCTGTCAGGCCAGCGCGATCTGGTGTGTCGCCCGCTTTGACTACGCTGGTAGTGCAGAGCTCCCTACTGGCGGCCCTCCATACGCTCCAACAGGAGCTGGCGGATCTCCGCGAGATCGTACGGGCCATGCAAGAGGCTTGGAGCCTGCAGACCCTGACGGCCATCGCACTAGGGACCCGTCCGCAGCAGCTGCAGCGAACGCCCCCGCAGGTTCAACTTGTCAACGTCATCTCCGGAGGTTCGTTGTCGGGGGTCTCGCAGCAGCCAAGGCCGGGAGTAGCTCAGGGCGAAGTCACCTTCGCGCCTGCCAACGCCCGGGGCGTGGAGTTTCCCCACCAAGACCCCCTGCTCATCCGAGCCAACATTGCAGGATGTGACGTCAGGCGCGTCCTCGTTGACGGGGGTAGTTCGGCGAACGAGCTTTTCGCGGAGGCCCCCGACCACATAAGAGTCCCTCGATGTCGATTACAGCCATCAAGGACCTCGCTGCACGGCTTTGGGGGCCAACCGCTTCCTCCATTAGGCCAGGTATATCTCCGAGTCTCCTTTCGTCAGGGCGACAACGTCAGGACCGAGGGCATCATCTTCGATGTTGCGGACACCCCAAGTCCGTACAATGCCATTCTGGGCCGTCCTGTCCTTATCTCCTTCGGGGCGGTCTCGCATCATGGCTTCCTATGCCTGAAGCTCCCAGGCCCGCGGGGTGTCATCACTGTCTTCGGCAACTAGGACCTCGCCCGATGCACGGAGCTTACGAGTCCCTGCCGTAGGGTGCACGCCCTCGCAGGCAAGCGCAAGGCGGACACACCATCCACCCCGGGGTGGACCCCTATGTTAGTGATATGCCCTAGAGGCAACATGGAGATGTTGTATATATCACATACTATGTTTATGATACATTACTTTGTTCCTTGGAATAGACATCATCATTATTGATCAATGAGTATGTGACTTATTCATGAGACTCTTAAATACTAAAATGTTGCTATTTCTAAATGATCCCTGATCGTATATCATATGAGGAACAAATATGATTCAAAGACAAAGATCAGCATATGTATTGATTGATGATCATGTCTCATGGATCATGGTATGGTGATACCAAATCAATAATATGGACATGTGTTAGTGAACATATGTTGGATAGACCTGCCATGAGACACTGCAGAGATTCCATGTGTCATCAGTTGGTCTCGAGTAGTGTTTATGTAGAATCCTTAGACTTGAGATCATCATGGTTCCCAACATGAGTAGTAGTTTATTTTGGGACTACTAAACACTACTCCGTGAATCGGGTAGTCATAAAAGTAGTCTTTGGTTTGCCATGAAACATGTAGTGGGATGTGAATGATCAAGATAGAATTTGCCCCTCCTTATGGGAGAGATATCTCTGGGCCTCGATGTAATGGATTATGAAAGTGCATGGCCATGCCAAGGTGATTGAGGAGTCAATCACAAGTTTATAATCCATCACGGAATCGAGAGTGATTGAGCTATTAAGAGGATGACACGAGTCTCGCCTTGAGCTCAATCTATATCGTGAGGCAAAGGGATTCGTACATGAGAGAACATTACGAGTTCAGCCGATATGATCTTTACATATACTTTGGGGTTAATATGTCTTACTAGAGGCGCTATTAACGGGGTGACCGGAAAGGCGTTTCGGTCACGACCAAGTATACGTGAACTCCTGTGGTCGCACGCTTAACGGGTTGGAACACCGATTGAATATGATTCGGATATGAGCTCAATTCGGATAAAGATCCGAATAGACTCCTATTGGGCCTCGGTCCACGAGGCCCACGTGAGGAGGTCTATATATGGAGGCGAGGCGGAGGATTTGTCCTGTTAACATCTAGCAAAACCCTAGCCGCCACCTCCCGAGCCAAACCCTAGCTGCTCACGAGTGCTAGTACACTCGCGATCGGCGTTCGGCCCGGGCGTGTGGATACGGTGGAGGCGCTGCTCGTTGCGATCTTGATCGGCGTGCGTGGAGAGACGATCTGTTGGGACGATCGGCTACTTCCACTACTACCTCGACGCGCGTGATTGGATCGGTGTCAATTCTTCTTCCGCACGCTGCGGCGTCTAAGTGGTAACGATCCATGATCCTTCCTTAGCATGATGTTCTTGGGTGCGCGGTAGAAAAGTTTTGTTTTCTGCTTCCATAGCCTACGCGTATTCCTTTAGTGGTATCAGAGCCATCTTGCTTAGTTTGCAATCTGGATCAGCGCATATGTTGATATGCGATAGTAGTAGATTGGATCTATTACAGTCTAAATCAGGTAGCACGGGTTGATGAGATCAATCGGTCATAAGGGGTTGAAATAGGTATGAGTTGATAGCATCATAAGGCCAAAAAGATTAGTTCGTGCTCCTTCTTTGATGTACGCGCGACTTGCCCCTACCGGCTGGAATCACCATCGGGGCTAACTGCGCGCACAATCAGTAAATCGAACCAACAGATCGAGGTCTTGTGTTGTGGTCTTCTCAAGTATACCGATCGCGATGATCAATATGATTGATCTAATGAAAATTGAGACATTTTGAATGGCTCGGATTTGGGTTGATTTGATCGACTTGATAAGATTTTCATAGCGATTTCATAGATGTGATCTATGTAATTCTGTGAGTTCACATCGTTAGGTAGAATGCGATTCTACGTCTAACTTGTTTTTGCAGGGAATGGTGTGAATAGTATGGCCCTATAGCTTATTTGAATGTATGAGATGTATGTGATGCATGTAACATTCGTTCATGGCCTGCGTGTCATGATTATTTCAGCTATTGTTAGCTGTATATATTGTATTTAACGACCTGCGTGTCGACCTTAATGCTTGAATCTATCTTTGTAATCTTCAATTTCTAGCTATTATAGGTAGTAGCCTAGTTTTGAGGTTACAAGCTTTTAAGCATGGTGGCCTAAAGGAGTGATGTGGAGGATGGAGATCGTCTACACCTACTTGGAGATGGATATCACCATTTTTGGGCCATACTACTTCACAGTTAAATGTGTTTATCTATGATATTATCTATCTTATTCTTATGCAATGATATATGTGATATGTTGCTTTGGTAGGATAGAATCCTCTTAAAATTAGGTGTTAATGCCCTTCCATATGTTGCACCAAAGATAATGATCACCGCATGGTAGGTCTACCAAAGTAGAGTGCCATCGGTTATCATCATCATTTGGGGTAGATGTCGGACATCTACATGTGGAAGTATTTGGTTTACTTAACAAGGTTATCAAAATAGTTTTGGACCTTGGGGCATAGATTGGGGCGAGGCATACTGATGTCACCCAAAGTAGAGTCACATAGGGATGTGATTAGCAAGGTGTTGCTTACCCATGTCACTAGTTTTCTAGCCGTGATGCCAAAGCTCACTAGGAATTAGTGAAATGAGGATCTTTACCCACTATGTAACTTAGAGAGAGTTTTTGTTGCAAAACTCATAGTGAGTCTTTTCCTAAATAGTTTAATAAAAGATGAACATAAACATAGTGCTAAACTTTGCATATTCTTATGTTGTAGATCATGTCAGCTAACGCCGCATCCAGTACTTTTAATTTGCGATCTGTTCTTGAGAAAGAAAAACTCAATGGAACAAACTTTTGGATTGGTATCGCAACTTGAGAATTGTTCTCAAGCAAGAGCGCAAGGAGTATGTCCTTGAGTCTCCTTACCCGAAGACTTGCACGATAATGCTCTTTGTGGCTGCACGGAGAGCTTATGAGAAGCAAACGAATGATTGCCTTGATGTGAGCTGTCTCATGCTTGCCACAATGTCCTCTGAGCTTCAGAAGCAATATGAGAACACAGATGCCTACAATATCATTGTGGGGCTACGTGGTATGTTTGAGAACCAAGCAAGGGCTGAGAGGTTCAATACTTCAAAGTCCTTATTTGCGTGCAGGCTTGCAGAAGGGAATCCGTCAGCCCTCATGTGATTAAGATGATTGGCTACATTGAGAGTGCGGAAAAGCTTGGTTTTCCCTTAGCCAAGAGTTGGCTCTCGATGTGATTCTCGATCGCTCCCCGAGCTTTGAGACATTCATAATGAACTTTCACATGAACAACCTGGACAAGACCCTGGCTGAGTTGCATGGGATGCTAAAATCTGCCGAGGAAAGCATTAAGAAAAGCAACAATCATGTGATGATGATACAGAAAGGTAAGGGCAAGCCCTATGTCAAGAGAAGCGCGGTCAAAAGAAAGAAAGCTCCTGATGCGATCGCGAGCAGTTCTAAGGCCAAGAAAGACAAGAAGGGCGATGCTCATCCTGATGCAGATTGTTACTACTGTAAGCAATCAGGACATTGGAAAAGGAACTGCCCAAAGTATTTGGAGGATCTTGAGAAGAAGAAGGAAATCGACTTCCACTCCGGTATAAATGTTATAGAGATCAATCTTGCTACTTCATCAACTGATTCTTGGGTATTTGATACCGGATCGGTTGCTCACATTTGCAAATCGTTGCAGGGGCTAATAAGAAGTAGAAGTTTGAGGAGGAGCGAAGTGGATCTTCGCGTTGGCAATGGAGCAAAAGTTGCTGCGGTAGCTGTTGGCATCATGCCATTGTCTTTACCTTCGAGATTAGTTTTGGAATTGAATAATTGTTATTGTGTTTCATCTCTTTCAAAGAACATTATTTACGCTTCATGTTTGCAAGCGAGAAGGTTATGACTTTAAATCTATGGACAATGGTTGTTCTCTTTATTTCAAAGATATGTTCTATTGTCATACTCCATTGGTGAATGGGTTATACGTTCTTACTCTTGAAGGGTCACCGGTCTATAACATTAATGCAAAGAGGCAACGTCCAATGATTTGAATCCACGTTTATTTGGCATTGTCGCTTAGGTCACATAAATGAGAAACGCATGCGAAGCTCCATAGAGATGGTATTCTCGCACTCATTTGATTTTGAATCATTAGAGACATGCGAATCTTGTTTACTTGGCAAGATGACAAAGGCACCTTTCACCGGTCAAGGTGAACGGGCAAATGACTTATTGGCACTCGTACATACCGATGTATGTGGACCAATGAGCTTAACCAGAGGTGGTTTTCAGACTTCATAACTTTTATCGATGACTTTAGTAGATATGGGTATATCTACCGATGAAGCATAAGTCCGAATCCTTTGAAAAGTTCAAGGAATTCCAAAATGAAGTGCAAAATCATTTAGGCAAGACAATCAAGTTTCTACGATCCGATCGTGGAGGCGAGTATTTGAGCCATGAGTTTGGCAATCATCTAAAGGATTGTGGAATTGTTCCACAATTGACTCCGCCAGGAACACCTCAATGGAATGGGGTATCTGAACGGAGAAATCGCACCTTATTAGATATGGTGCGCTCCATGATGAGCCAAAGTGATCTTCCGTTGTCTTTTTGGGGTACGCTCTTGAAACACCGCGCTCACACTAAACAGGGTTCCATCAAAATCGTGAGAAAAGACACCATATGAGATGTGGACAGGACAACGCCCTAGCTTGTCTTTTCTTAAGATTTGGGATGTGAGGCTTATGTAAAACGTTTACAATCTGATAAGCTCACTCCTAAATCGATAAATGCTTCTTTATCGGGTATCCTAAGGAAACAAAAGGATATTACTTTTATAATCGAGGAGAAGGCAAAGTGTTTGTCGCCCGGCATGGTGTCTTCTTAGAGAAAGAGTTTCTCTCAAGAAGGGATAGTGGGAGCACAGTGCAACTTGAAGAAATTCAAGAAACACCTGATAACGTTTCAGCTCCTACGAGAACCACAACAGATGAACAAATCGTTGAAGAACTTTGTTGTGGACACACCAAAGCACCACGTAGGTCGAAAGGTCACCTCGTGCACCGAGAGGTACATGTTCTTGACTACTCAACAAAGGGACATTTTGTTGTTAGACAACGATGAGCCTAAGACCTATGAAGAAGCGATGGTGGGACGGACTCGAGAAATGACTTGAAGCCATGAGATCCGAAATTGAATCCATGCACAAGATAATCAAGTTTGGAACTTGGTTGATCCACCTGATGGTGTTAAAACCATTGAGTGCAAATGGGTTTTCAAGAAAAAGATAGACATTGATGGAAATGTTCACATCTATAAAGCGCGATTGGTGGCCAAAGGTTTCAAACAAATTCAAGGTGTTGATTATGATGAAACTTTTTCGCCCGTCGCAATGCTAAAGTCTATTCGGATCATTCTAGCGATTGCTGCATATTTCGACTATGAAATATGGCAAATGGATGTCAAAACAGCTTTCCTTAATGGAAATCTGAGTGAGGATGTGTACATGATACAGCCCACGGGTTTTGTCGATCCGCAATCAGTTGGAAAGATATGCAAGCTCCAAAGATCTATTTATGGATTAAAGCAGGCATCTCGGAGTTGGAACATTCGTTTTGATGAAGTAATCAAAGGGTTTGGTTTCATCAAGAACGAAGAAGAGCCTTGTGTTTACAAAAAGGCTAGTGGGAGCGCACTCGTATTTTTGGTCTTATATGTGGATGACATATTACTGATCGAAAATGACATTCCTTTGCTCGAATCTGTTAAGTCTTCATTAAAAAATAGTTTCTCTATGAAAGACTTAGGAGAGGTAGCATATATTCTGGGCATCAAGATCTATAGAGATAGATCAAAAAGGCTAATTGGATTAAGCCAAGATACGTACATTGACAAGGTGTTGAAAAGGTTCAACATGCATGATTCCAAGAAACGTTTTCTACCTATGTCACATGGTATAAATCTTAGCAAGAATCAGTGTCCTAGTACACCTGATGAGCGGGATAAAATGAATACGATTCCATATGCTTCGGCTATTGAGTCCATTATGTATGCCATGCTTTGTACACATCCAGATGTTTCGTATGCTTTAAGTGCTACGAGTAGATACCAGTCAGATCCAGGTGAAAGTCACTGGATTGCCGTAAAGAACATCTTGAAGTACTTGAGAAGAACTAAAGATGTGTTCCTTGTCTATGGAGGTGAGGAAGAGCTCGTTGTAAATGGTTACACCGATGCTAGCTTCCAAACCGACAAAGATGATTTTAGATCGCAACTGGATTTGTGTTCGCTTCGAATGGCGGTGCGGTAAGTGGAAGAGTTCCAAGCAGCAGACGGTTGTTGATTCTACAATGAAGCCGAGTACATAGCAGCTTCTCGAAGCTACCAAAGAGGCCATTTGGATCAAGAAATTTATTTTCGAGCTTGGTGTGATGGCTAGTGCCTCCAGCCCAATGGACCTCACTGTGACAATAGTGGGGCCATTGCGCAAGCCAAGGAGCCTAGATCGCACTGTAAGTCCAAGCACATTTTACGGCGATTTCATCTCATTCGCGAGATAGTGGAGAGAGGCGATGTGAAGATATGCAAAATACAAACGGATTTGAACATTGCAGATCCGTTGACAAAGCTATTGGAATACGCGTAGGCTACGGAAGCAGAAAACAAAACTTTTCTACCGCGCACCCAAGAACATCATGCTAAGGAAGGATCATGGATCGTTACCACTTAGACGCAGCGCAAAGCGCAGCCGAAGAAGAATTGGAAACCGATCCAATCTCGCGCCGAGGTAGTAGTGGAAGTAGCCGATCGTCCCGAACAGATCGTCTCCTCCACGCACGCCGATCAAGATCGCAGAACGAGCAGCCTCCACCGTATCCACACGCCCGGGCCGAACGCCGATCGCGAGTGTACTAGCACTCGTGAGCAGCTAGGGTTTGGCTCGGGAGGTGGCGGCTAGGGTTTTGCTAGATGTTAACTGGGACGAATCCCCTCCGCCTCGCCTCCATATATATAGACCTCCTCACGTGGGCCTCGTGGACCGGCCCAATAGGAGTCTATTCGGATCTCTATCCGATTGAGCCCATATCCGAATCATATTCGAATTAGTGTTCCAACCCGTTAAGCGTGCGACCCTGTAGGTTCACGTATACTTGGTCGTGACCCGGAAACGCCTTTCCAGTTACCATGTTAATAGCGGCCTCTAGTAAGACATATTAACCCCAAAGTATATGTAAAGATCATATCGGCTGAACCTGTAATGTTCTCTCATGTACGAATCCCTTTGCCTCACGATATAGATTGAGCTCAAGGCGAGACTCGTGTCATCCTCTTAATAGCTCAATCACTCTCTCGATTCCGTGATGGATTATAAACTCGTGATTGACTCCTCAATCACCTTGGCATGGCCATGCACTTTCATAATCCATTACATCGAGGGGCCCAGAGATATCTCTCCCATAAGGAGGGGCAAATTCTATCTTGATCATTCACATCCCACTACATGTTTCATGGCAAACCCGAAGACTACTTTTATGACTACCGATTCACGGAGTAGTGTTTAGTAGTCCCAAAATAAGCTACTACTCATGTTGGGAACCATGATGATCTCAAGTCTAAGGACTCTACATAAACACTACTTGAGACCAACCGATGACACATGGAATCTCTGCAGTGTCTCATGGCAGTCTATCCAACATATGTTCACTAACACATGTCCATATTATTGATTTGGTATCACCATACCATGATCCATGAGACATGATCATCAATCAATACATATGCTGATCTTTGTCTTTGAATCATATTTGTTCCTCATATGATATACGATCGGGGATCATTTAGAAATAGCAACATCTTAGTATTTAAGAGTCTCATGAATAAGTCACATACTCATTGATCAATAATGATGATGTCTATTCCAAGGAACAAAGTAATGTATCATAAACATAGTATGTGATATATACAACATCTCCATGTTGCCTCTAGGGCATATCACTAATGATCTCCCACTTGCACTAGAGTCAACCATGTAGGTATCTAATACCCATTGCCCTAGTGTGAGCCTCATGCTTTGGTGGGAAGCGGCTTTGTCAACGGATCTGCAATGTTCAAATCCGTTTGTACTTTGCATATCTTCACATCGCCTCTCTCCACTATCTCGCGGATGAGATGAAATCGCCGTAAAATGTGCTTGGACTCAGTGCGATCTAGGCTCTTTGGCTTGCGCAATGGCCCCACTATTGTCACTGAGAGAGGTCCATTGGGCTGGAGGCACTAGCCATCACACCAAGCTCGTAAATAAATTTCTTGATCCAAACAGCCTCTTTGGCGACTTGGAAGCTGCTATGTACTCGCTTCATGTTGTAGAATCAGCAACCGTCTGCTGCTTGGAACTCTTCCACTTACCGCACCGCCATTCAGCGTAACACAAATCCAGATTGCGATCTAAAATCATCTTTGTCGGTTTGGAAGCTAGCATCGGTGTAACCATTTACAACGAGCTCTTCCTCACCTCCATAGACAAGGAACACATCTTTAGTTCTTCTCAAGTACTTCAAGATGTTCTTACGGCAATCCGGTGACTTTCACTGGATCGATGGTATCTACTCGTAGCACTTAAAGCATACTGAAACATCCGGACGTGTACAAAGCATGGCATACATAATGGACCCAATAGCGAAGCATATGGAATCGCATTCATTTTATCCCGCTCATCGGTGTACTAGGACACCGATTCTTGCTAAGATTTATACCATGTGACATAGGTAGAAAACCTTTCTTGGAATCATGCATATTGAACCTTTTCAACACCTTGTCAATGTACGTATCTTGGCTTAATCCAATTAGCCTTTTGATCTATCTCTATAGATCTTGATGCCTGAATATATGCTGCCTCTCCTAAGTCTTTCATAGAGAAACTATTTTTAATGAAGACTTAACAGATTCGAGCAAAGGAATGTCATTTCCGATCGTAATATGTCATCCACATATAAGACCGTAAATACGAGTGCGCTCCCACTAGCCTTTTGTAAACACAAGGCTCTTCTTCGCTCTTGATGAAACCAAACCCTTTGATTACTTCATCAAAACGAATGTTCCAACTCCGAGATGCTCGCTTTAATCCATAAATGGATCTTTGGAGCTTGCATATCTTTCCAAGCGATTGCGGATCGACAAAACACGTGGGCTGTGTCATGTACACATCCTCACTCGATTTCCATTAAGGAAAGCTGTTTTGACATCCATTTGCCATATTTCATAGTCGAAATATGCAGCAATCGCTAGAATGATCCGAATAGACTTTAGCATTGCGACGAGGCGAAAAAGTTTCATCATAATCAATACCTTGAATTTGTTTGAAACCTTTGGCCACCAATCGCGCTTTATAGATGTGAACATTTCCATCTATGTCTATCTTTTCTTGAAAACCCATTTGCATTCAATGGTTTTAACACCATCAGTGGATCAACCAAGTTCCAAACTTGATTATCGTGCATGGATTCAATTTGGATCTCATGGCTTCAAGCCATTTCTCGTAGTCCGGTCCCACCATTGCTTCTTCATAGGTCTTAGGCTCATCGTTGTCTAACAACAATATGTCCCGTTGTTGAGTAGTCAAGAACATGTACCTCTCGTGCACGACGTGACCTTCGACCTCACGTGGTGCTGGTGTGTCCACAACGAGTTCTTCAACAGCTTGTTCATCTGTTGTGGTTCTCAGAGGAGCTGAAACGTTATCAGTGTTTCTTGAATTTCTTCAAGTTGCACTGTGCTCCCACTATCCCTTCTTGAGAGAAACTCTTTTCTAAGAAGACACCATGCCAAGCGACAAACACTTTGCCTTCTCCTCGATTATAAAAGTAATATCCTTTTGTTTCCTTAGGATACCCGATAAAGAAGCATTTATCGATTTAGGAGTGAGCTTATCAGATTGTAAACGTTTTACATAAGCCTCACATCCCCAAATCTTAAGAAAAGACAAGCTAGGACGTTGTCCTGTCCACATCTCATATGGTGTCTTTTCTACTGATTTTGATGGAACCCTGTTTAGTGTGAACGCGTACTGTTTCAAGAGCGCACCCCAAAAAGACAACGGAAGATCACTTTGGCTCATCATGGAGCGCACCATATCTAATAAGGTGCGATTTCTCCGCTCGATACCCCATTCCATTGAGGTGTTCTGGCGGAGTCAATTGTGGAACAATTCCACAATCCTTTAGATGATTGCCAAACTCATGGCTCAAATACTCGCCTCCACGATCAGATCGTAGAAACTTGATTGTCTTGCCTAAATGATTTTGCACTTCATTTTGGAATTCTTTGAACTTTTCAAAGGATTCGGACTTATGCTTCATCAGGTAGATATACCCATATCTACTAAAGTCATCGATAAAAGTTATGAATCATGAAAACCACCTCTGGCATTAAGCTCATTGGTCCACATACATCGGTATGTACAAGTGCCAATAAGTCATTTGCCCGCTCACCTTGACCGGTGAAAGGTGCCTTTGTCATCTTGCCAAGTAAACAAGATTCGCATGTCTCTAATGATTCAAAATCAAATGAGTGCAGAATACCATCTCTATGGAGCTTCGCATGCGTTTCTCATTTATGTGACCTAAGCGGCAATGCCAAATAAACGTGGGATTCAAATCATTGGACGTTGCCTCTTTGCATTAATGTTATAGACCGTGACCCTTCAAGAGTAAGAACGTATAACCCATTCACCAATGGAGTATGACAATAGAACATATCTTTGAAATAAAGAGAACAACCATTGTCCATAGATTTAAAGTCATAACCTTCGCTTGCAAACATGAAGCGAAATAATGTTCTTTGAAAGAGATGGAACACAATAACAATTATTCAAT
This sequence comes from Melocanna baccifera, assembly GCA_036346265.1. Lineage (NCBI taxonomy): Eukaryota > Viridiplantae > Streptophyta > Magnoliopsida > Poales > Poaceae > Melocanna > Melocanna baccifera. The sequence goes on along the minus strand of CM070701.1, from coordinate 3,127,914 downwards.
TCCAAAACTAATCTCGAAGGTAAAGACAATGGCATGGTGCCAACAACTACCGCAGCAACTTTTGCTCCATTGCCAACGCGAAGATCCACTTCGCTCCTCCTCAAACTTCTACTTCTTATTAGCCCCCGCAACGATTTGCAAATGTGAGCAACCGATCCGGTATCAAATACCCAAGAATCAGTTGATGAAGTAGCAAGATTGATCTCTATAACATTTATACCGAGTGGAAGTCGTACTTCCCTTCTTCTTCTCAAGATCCTCCAAGTACTTTGGGCGTTCCTTTTCCAATGTCCCGATTGCTTACGAGAGTAACAATCTGCATCGAGATGAGCATCGCCTTCTTGTCTTTCTTGGCCTTAGAACCGCTCGTGATCGCATCGAGCTTTCTTTCTTTTGACCGCGATTCTCTTGACATAGGGCTTGCCCTTGCCTTCTCGCATCATCATCACATGATTGCTGCTTTTCTTAATGCTTTCCTCGCAGATTTTAGCATCCCATGCAACTCACCAGTGGTCTTGTCCAGTTGTTCATGTGAAAGTTCATTATGAATGGCTCAAAGCTCGGGAAGCGATCGGAGAATCACATCGATAGCCAACTCTTGGCTAAGGGAAAACCAAGCTTTTCCGGACTCTCAATGTAGCCAATCATCTTAATCACATGAGGGTCGACGGATTCCTCTCGCAAGCTCGCACGCAAATAAGGACTTTGAAGTATTGAACCTCTCGGCCCTTGCTTGGTTCTCAAACATACCACGAACCCCACAATGATATTGTAGGCATCTGTGTTCTCATATTGCTTCAAGCTCAGAGGACATTGTGGCAAGCATGAGACAGCTCACATCAAGGCAATCATTCGCTTGCTTCTCATAAGCTCTCCGTGCAGCCATAGTAGCATTATCAGGCAAGTCTTCGGGGTAAGGAGACTCAAGGACATACTCCTTGCGCTCTTGCTTGAGAACAATTCTCAAGTTGCGATACCAATCCAAAAAGTTTGTTCCATTGAGTTTTTCTTTCTCAAGAACAGATCGCAAATTAAAAGTCTTTGGATGCGCAAGTTAATGACATGATCTACAACACAAGAATATGCAAAGTTTAGCACTATGTTTATGTTCATCTTTATTAAACTATTTAGCAAAAGACTCCACTATGAGTTTTGCAACAAAACTCCTCTAAGTTACATAGTGGGTAAAGATCCTCATTTCACTAATTCCTAGTGAGCTTTGGCATCACGGCTAGAAAACTAGTGACATGGGTAAGCAACACTTTGCTAATCACATCCCTATGTGACTCTACTTTGGGTGACATTAGTATGCCTCGGCCCCAATCTATGCCCCAAGGTCCAAAACTATTTTGATAACCTTGTTAAGTAAACCAAATGCTTCCGCATGTAGATGTCCGACATCTACCCTAAATGATGATGATAACCGATGGCACTCTACTTTGGTAGACCTACCATGCGGTGATCATTATCTTTTGGTGCAACATATGGAAGGGCATTAACACCTAATTTTAAGAGGGATTCTATCCTACCAAAGCAACATATCACATATATCATTGCATAAGAATAAGATAGATAACATCATAGATAAACACATTTAACTGTGAAGTAGTATGGCCCAAAAATGGTGATATCCATCTCCAAGTAGGTGTAGACGATCTCCATCCTCCACATCACTCCTTTAGGCCACCATGCTTAAAAGCTTGTAACCTCAAAACTAGGCTACTACCTATAATAGCTAGAAATTGAAGATTACAAAGATAGATTCAAGCATTAAGGTCGACACGCAGGTCGTTAAATACAATATATACAACTAACAATAGCTGAAATAATCATGACACGCAGGCCATGAACGAATGTTACATGCATCACATACATCTCATACATTCAAATAAGCTATAGGGCCATACTATTCACATCATTCTCTGCAAAAACAAGTTAGACGTAGAATCGCATTCTACCTAACGATGTGAACCCAAGACGCTATACAAGGGGGGGATACAACACAAGACCTCGATCTGTTGACTCGATCTCATCGGACAGCGCGCAGATTAGCCCGATGGTGATTCCACCGGTAGGGGCAAGTCGCGGCGTACATCAAAGAAGGAGCACGAACTAATCTTTTTGGCCTTGTGATGCTATCAACTCATACCAATTTCAACCCCTTATGACCGATTGATCTCATCAACCCGTGCTACCTTATTTAGACCGTAATAGATCCAACCTACTACTATCGCATATCAACATATATGCGCGATCGGATTGCAAACTAAGCAAGATGGCTCGATACCACTATTGGAATACGCAGAGGCTACGAAGCGAAAACAAAACTTTTCACGCGCACCAAGAACATCATGCTAAGGAAGGATCATGGATCGTTACCACTTAGGCGCGCAGCGCGTGAAGAAGAATTGAAACCGATCCAATCTCGCGCCGAGGTAGTAGTGGAAGTAGCCGATCGTCCCAACAGATCGTCTCCTCCACGCACGCCGATCAGCATCGCAACGAGCAGCGCCTCCACGGTATCCACACGTCCGGGGCCGGGCGCCGATCGCGAGTGTACTAGCACTCGTGAGCGGCTAGGGTTTGGCTCGGGAGGTGGCGGCTAGGGTTTTGCTAGATGTTAAGCGGGGCGAATCCCTCCGCCCCTCGCCTCCATATATATAGACCTCCTCACGTGGGCCTCGTGGACCGAGGCCCAATAGGAGTCTATTCGGATCTCTATCCGAATTGAGCCCATATCCGAATCATATTCGAATTAGTGTTCCAACCCGTTAAGCGTGCGACCACAGCAGGTTCACGTATACTTGGTCGTGACCCGAAACGCCTTTCAGTTACCATGTTAATAGCGGCCTCTAGTAAGACATATTAACCCCAAAGTATATGTAAAGATCATATCATTTGAACTCGTAATGTTCTCTCATGTACGAATCCCTTTGCCTCACGATATAGATTGAGCTCAAGGCGAGACTGTGTCATCCTCTTAATAGCTCAATCACTCTCTCGATTCCGTGATGGATTATAAACTCGTGATTGACTCCTCAATCACCTTGGCATGGCCATGCACTTTCATAATCCATTACATCGAGGGCCTGAGATATCTCTCCCATAAGGAGGGGCAAATTCTATCTTGATCATTCACATCCCACTACATGTTTCATGGCAAACCCGAAGACTACTTTTATGACTACCCGATTCACGGAGTAGTGTTTAGTAGTCCCAAAATAAGCTACTACTCATGTTGGGAACCATGATGATCTCAAGTCTAAGGACTCTACATAAACACTACTTGAGACCAATCGATGACACATGGAATCTCTGCAGTGTCTCATGGCGAGTCTATCAACATATGTTCACTAACACATGTCCATATTATTGATTTGGTATCACCATACCATGATCCATGAGACATGATCATCAATCAATACATATGCTGATCTTTGTCTTTGAATCATATTTGTTCCTCATATGATATACGATCAGGGATCATTTAGAAATAGCAACATCTTAGTATTTAAGAGTCTCATGAATAAGTCACATACTCATTGATCAATAATGATGATGTCTATTCCAAGGAACAAAGTAATGTATCATAAACATAGTATGTGATATATACAACATCTCCATGTTGCCTCTAGGGCATATCACTAACAAAAGCCGCTTCCCCAACCAAAGCATGAGGCTCACACTAGGGCAATGGGTATTAGATACCTACATGGTTGACTCTAGTGCAAGTGGGAGACTGTTAGTGATATGCCCTAGAGGCAACATGGAGATGTTGTATATATCACATACTATGTTTATGATACATTACTTTGTTCCTTGGAATAGACATCATCATTATTGATCAATGAGTATGTGACTTATTCATGAGACTCTTAAATACTAAAATGTTGCTATTTCTAAATGATCCCACGATAAAGATATCATATGAGGAACAAATATGATTCAAAGACAAAGATCAAGATATGTATTGATTGATGATCATGTCTCATGGATCATGGTATGGTGATACCAAATCAATAATATGGACATGTGTTAGTGAACATATGTTGATAGACTGCCATGAGACAACTGCAGAGATTCCATGTATCATCGCTGGTCTCGAGTAGTGTTTATGTAGAATCCTTAGACTTGAGATCATCATGGTTCCCAACATGAGTAGTAGCTTATTTTGGGACTACTAAACACTACTCCGTGAATCGGGTAGTCATAAAAGTAGTCTTGATTTGCCATGAAACATGTAGTGGGATGTGAATGATCAAGATAGAATTTGCCCTTCTTATGGGAGAGATATCTCTCAGCCCTCGATGTAATGGATTATGAAAGTGCATGGCCATGCCAAGGTGATTGAGGAGTCAATCACAAGTTTATAATCCATCACGGAATCGAGAGAGTGATTGAGCTATTAAGAGGATGACATAGGTCTCGCCTTGAGCTCAATCTATATCGTGAGGCAAAGGGATTCGTACATGAGAGAACATTACAGTTCACTGATATGATCTTTACATATACTTTGGGGTTAATATGTCTTACTAGAGGCCGCTATTGCAGGTGACCGGAAAGGCGTTTCGGTCACGACCAAGCATACGTGAACTGCTGTGGTCGCACGCTTAACGGGTTGGAACACCGATTCAATATGATTCGGATGTGGACTCATTCGGATAAAGATCCGAATAGACTCCTATTGGGCCTCGGTCCACGAGGCCCACGTGAGGAGGTCTATATATATGGAGGCGAGGGGCGGAGGGATTTGTCCTGCAACATCTAGCAAAACCCTAGCCGCCACCTCCCGAGCCAAACCCTAGCCGCTCACGAGTGCTAGTACACTCGCGATCGGCGCCCACCCTGACGTGTGGATACCGGTGGCATTGCGCTGCGTTGTTGATCGGGCGTGCGTGGAGGAGACAATCTGTTCGGGACGATCGGCTACTTCCACTACTACCTCGACGCGCGTGATTGGATCGGTGTCCAATTCTTCTTCCGCTGCGCTGCGCGTCTAAGTGGTAACGATCCATGATCCTTCCTTAGCATGATGTTCTTGGGTGCGCGGTAGAAAAGTTTTGTTTTCTGCTTCCGTAGCCTACGCGTATTCCTTTACCCTAAGCCTCAACCGGAGGGCAGAGTCAAGAGGGTACCCCTCCAGGCCGACGGCCAAGTCGTCTCCATCGGCGAAGGCTTCCCCCCAGAAATGGAGCAAGAGCTACTCCAGGATCTCCGGAACAACGCAGATGTCTTCGCGTGGTCCCCGGAGGACATCAAGGGCGTGGACCGCTCCCTCATCGAGCACAACTTAGCGGTCCATCGGGATGCTAAGCCGGTCAGGCAAAGGCTTCGGCGTATGTCCGTTGACCGGCAGCAGGCAGCCAAGGTAGAAGTAGTGAAGCTCCTGCAGGCTGGAGTCGTCGCGAAGTCCAGCACCCAGATTGGCTGGCTAACCCGGTGTTGGTGAAGAAAGCTAACGGTGTCTGGCGTATGTGCATCGACTTCACTGCCCTCAACAAGGCGTGCCCGAAGGATGACTACTCTCTCCCACGCATAGACCAACTGGTCGATGCCACTGCCAGCTGCGAACTCATGAGCTTCCTGGATGCCTACTCCGGCTATCATCAAATCTACATGGCCAAGGATGACGAAGTCAAGACCAGCTTTATCACTCCGATAGGGACATACTGCTTTGTCAAAATGCCCTTCGGTCTGAAGAATGCCGGCGCAACCTTCACCCGCCTCATTGCGCTAGCGCTGACCTCCCAACTGGGGAGGAATGTGGAGGCTTACATCGACGATGTAGTCGTCAAAACCAAGCAACTGACCGCTCACGGCCAAGATCTCCAAGAGACCTTCGACAATCTCCGGAAGGCGGGCATCAAGCTCAACCTAGACAAGTGCGTATTCGGTGTGCGGGCGGGCAAGCTCTTGGTCTTCCTGGTGTCGGGGCGTGGCATCGAAGCCAACCCCGACAAGGTTGACGCGATCATCGCCATGGAGCCGCCCAAAATGACAAGGTAAATCCAAAGACTTGTTGGCCGTATGGCTGTGCTGAGTCGCTTTTTGTCCAAGGTAGCGGAGCGAGGCCTGCCCTTTTTCAAAACCCTGCGCGGCTGTGACGTGTTTCGTTGGGACGGCGATTGCGCCAACGCCTTCGATGACCTTAAGAAGCATCTCGCAAGCCTACCCACTCTGGTCACCCCAGCACCAAAGGCTCCCCTCTTACTCTACCTCGCCGCCTCAACGACAGCAGTCAGCGCCGTCCTCGTTCTCGAGGAGGGCGTTCGTCAACGCCCAGTCTACTTCGTCTCTGAAGCCCTCCAAGGCGCCAAGACGTGGTACACGGAGCTTGAGAAGTTGGCTTATACGCTGGTCATGGCCTCGAGAAAGCTCTGACACTACTTCCTGGCCCATCCAATCACTGTGCTGTTCTCGTTCCTTCTGGCGGAGATGTTGCACAATAAAGAGGCCACGGGACGTATTGGTAAGTAGGCAGCCGAACTCGCCCCTTTTTCCCTGACATATGCCTCGCGCACAGCAATCAAGCCCCAGATCCTTGCGGACTTCCTCGCGGAGTGGAACCCCTCGGCCCAGCACGCCCAGCAGCCGGAGGACCCGGTGTGGATGCTCGACACTGACGGAGCCTACTGCATCTCCGGCGCGGGCGTGGGTGCAGTGGTCACTACGCCGAGCCACATCGCCTATTATACTCGGCGCGCCTCGCATTTCCCACCACCAACAACACCGCGGAATACGAGGCGCTACTCTTCGACCTAGCAAAGCTCAAAGCTCTGGGCGTGTGGCGAGTTCTCGTCCGCACGGACTCACGGCTGGTGGGCAGGGCAGGTGGACAAGTCATACCAGGCCAAGGACCCTGACCTCGCCAAGTACCTGGCAGCCGTGAGAGCTAAGGAGCGGCATTTCTTGGGCGTCACGGTCAAGGCCATCCCTCGAGGAGACAATGAGCAAGCGGACATCCTTGCAAAAGCCGCTAGCCAGCAGCTCCCCGCCCCCAAAGGTGCATTGTACGAGGTCCTGCACGCGGTGGCCATCGCGCAGGACAATCATGATGCGGCTCTAGTCCACCAGATCACCCACCAGGGCGATTGGCGGGAGCCTGTTCACGCCTTCTTACAAGGCATCGCCGAGCCTGACGACCCTGTCGAGCTCTGCCGCCAAAAGTACCGCGCCAGATCCTTCCAGATGCTCGACGGAGTGCTCTACAAAAAAGGGGTCTGCGCACCGCTCGTACGGTGCCTCTCGCACGAGAGGGACAGCACCTCCTCGCGGAAATCCACGCGGGGCTTTACAGCTCGCATTTGGCGCCAAGGTCGCTCGTTGGCAAGGTGTTTAGGCAAGGCTTCTATTGGCCAACCGCCGTTGCTAACGCCCAAGACCTCGTGCGCCGATGTCAAGGCTGCCAATAGATGGGGCGGGTCATTCACAGACCCCCGACCGGCCTCAACCCCATCCCCCCGTATGGCCGCTGGCACGGTGGAGCATCGACGTTGTGGGACCTCTACCTCAAGCCCAAGGAGATTTGCACTTTATAGTGGTCGCTCTGGAATATTTTTCCAGGTGGCCAGAGGCTATGGCGCTAGCCAAGATCACCTCAGCAGCCATGCAGCACTTCCTTTGGCAGAACATTATATGCCGCTTCGGGGTGCCAAGGAGATCACCGCCGATAATGGCCTGCGGTTCGATTCTACTCCGTTTAGGGAGTTCTGCGACGACATGGGCATCACGCTGAGGTTCACTTCGGTTGGGCATCCACAGTCCAACGGAGTGGTCGAGCGGGCGAACGGTGCCATCTCCGCTTGTCGAACTACCAAAGGGCAAGTGGCCAAGCGAGCTCCACAGCGTCCTCTGGTCGCTCCACACAACACCGACACGCCCGACGGGGTTCATGCCGTTCAAACTCCTCTTCGGCGATGAGGCAATGACGCCTGAAGAGATCAAAGCCGGCTCGCGAAGGGTCCTCGCCCAGGCACCAGACGAAGAGTGCCACTTGTCCCTAGACCTCCTCGATGGAGAGCGCATCAAGGCCACCCAGCACGTCGCCAAGTACGCGCGACAAATGGCGCGCATGCATGGCTGCTCTGTGTACCCCCGAGCATTCCAGGCGGGGGACCTCGTCCTCAGGATGGCGCTCCGCACAGACACGGTCGGCAAGCTGGAGTCCAAGTGGGAAGTAAAGGAATACGCGTAGGCTACGGAAGCAGAAAACAAAACTTTTCTACCGCGCACCCAAGAACATCATGCTAAGGAAGGATCATGGATCGTTACCACTTAGACGCGCAGCGCAGCGGAAGAAGAATTGGGCGATCCAATCACGCGCGTCGAGGTAGTAGTGGAAGTAGCCGATCGTCCCAACAGATCGCTCTCCACGCACGCCGATCAAGATCGCAACGAGCAGCGCCTCCACCGTATCCACACGCCCGGGCTGGAACACCGATCACGAGTGTACTAGCACTCGTGAGCAGCTAGGGTTTGGCTCGGGAGGTGGCGGCTAGGTTTTGCTAGATGTTAACAGCACACCTCCTCCGCCTCGCTCCATATATAGACCTCCTCACGTGGGCCTCGTGGACCGAGGCCCAATAGGAGTCTATTCGGATCTCTATCCGAATTGAGCCCATATCCGAATCATATTCGAATTAGTGTTCCAACCCGTTAAGCGCGGCGACCAGAGGTTCACGATACTTGGTCGTGACCCGAAACGCCTTTCCGTTACCATGTTAATAGCGGCCTCTAGTAAGACATATTAACCCCAAAGTATATGTAAAGATCATATCGGCTGAACCTGTAATGTTCTCTCATGTACGAATCCCTTTGCCTCACGATATAGATTGAGCTCAAGGCGAGACCTGTGTCATCCTCTTAATAGCTCAATCACTCTCTCGATTCCGTGATGGATTATAAACTCGTGATTGACTCCTCAATCACCTTGGCATGGCCATGCACTTTCATAATCCATTACATCGAGGGGCCCAGAGATATCTCTCCCATAAGGAGGGGCAAATTCTATCTTGATCATTCACATCCCACTACATGTTTCATGGCAAACCCGAAGACTACTTTTATGACTACCCGATTCACGGAGTAGTGATTAGTAGTCCCAAAATAAGCTACTACTCATGTTGGGAACCATGATGACCTCAAGTCTAAGGACTCTACATAAACACTACTTGAGACCAAGCGATGACACATGGAATCTCTGCAGTTGTCTCATGGCAGTCTATCCAACATATGTTCACTAACACATGTCCATATTATTGATTTGGTATCACCATACCATGATCCATGAGACATGATCATCAATCAATACATATGCTGATCTTTGTCTTTGAATCATATTTGTTCCTCATATGATATACGACCAGGGATCATTTAGAAATAGCAACATCTTAGTATTTAAGAGTCTCATGAATAAGTCACATACTCATTGATCAATAATGATGATGTCTATTCCAAGGAACAAAGTAATGTATCATAAACATAGTATGTGATATATACAACATCTCCATGTTGCCTCTAGGGCATATCACTAACAGGAAGGCCCGTACATCGTCGCGGCAGTGTTGGAGCGAGGAGCCTATCACCTCGCCACGCTTGAAGGGCAGACACTCCGCCACACATGGAATGCGGACAGGTTGCGGAGGTACTATGTTTAGGCCAATAAAGGCCACCGTCGTGGCAACGAGTCCAATGGTCAGTCTCTGACCTTTTGTACTCGCTCACCCAAGCAAACGAGAATTTAATAAAGTTTGCCGTTTGCGGAGCTATTCGTGCCCCCCCACCAAAAACGTGCGGATGCTTGCCTCCGCACGCACTCGGAGTATAAAAAAGACGCGGATGTTCTCCCTGCGCACTCTACTGAGTATAAACAAGATGCGGAATTCCGCGCACGCGTCGGTGTCACTACCACGCATACTCCCCAGAGTATAAAGACGTGGTCGATGTTCCCACGCATCGCACGGAGACTCACCTCCGCACATGCACCGCACGGAGACTCACCTCCGCACACGCACCGCACGGAGACTCACCTCCGCACACGCATCGCACGGAGGTCCGCCTCCGCACACACTCTACGGAGTATAAATAAGACGTAGCGTCGAGGTCCGCCTCCGCACGCACTCTACGGAGTATAAATAAGACGTAGCGTCGAGGTCCGCCTCTGCACGCACTCTACGGAGTATAAATAAGACGCAGCAGGGGGCGCCTCCACGCGCACTCTACGGAGTATAAACAAGACGTGGATGTCCCGCGCGCGTGTTGGCGCACTTTCCGGAGCCTAACTAAGTCGTGATTGATAGTCCCACGCATGCTCCGGAGTACAAACTAGACGTGGATGTTTTCCCTGCGCACTCTACTGAGTCTAAACAAGACGCGGATGTCCCGCACGCGCGTTGGCGCACTCTCCGGAGCCTAACTAAGTCGTGGTTGATAGTCCCACGCATGCTCCAGAGTACAAACTAGACGTGGATATTTTCCCTGCGCACTCTACTGAGTCTAAACAAGACGCGGATGTCCCGCACACGCGTTGGCACACTCTCCGGAGCCTAACTAAGTCGTGGTTGATAGTCCCATGTATGCTCTGGAATACAAACTGGACGTGGTTGATCCTCCCGCGCACTCCACGAAGCGCTCACGCATCTACTTCGACTAGGCGCCAGCTTCGCTGCCACCACTTCGAAGAGTAGGGGATGGAGCGCTCGCGCGTCTACTTCGACTAGGCGCCAGCTCCGCTGCCACCACTTCGAAGGGTAGGGGACGGAGTGCTCGCACGTGTACTTTGACTAGGCGTCAGCTCCGCTGCCACCACTTCGGAGGGTAGGAGACGGAGTGCTCGCACGTCTACTTCGACTAGGCATCAGCTCCGCTGCCACCACTTCGAAGGGTAGGGGATAGAGCGCTCGCGTGTCTACTTCGACTAGGCGCCAGCTCCGCTGCCACCACTTCGAAGGGTAGGGAACAGAGCGCTCACGCGTCTACTTCAACTAGGCGCCAGCTCCGCTGCCACCACTTCGATGGGTAGGGGACGGAGCACTCGCGCGCCTACTTCGACTAGGCGCCAGCCCCGACGCCACCACTCTTCGCCCACAAGGCGCTGTTACCGTCAGCATAAGCGAAGATGTTCGGAAGGCGTCGGTCTTTGTCACATTAACACTCGACTGTACAAGTAGCGTGCAGCTATGGAGTACTTGTCGCAACGGTTCTTTCTTTCATAAGAAAGAGAGAGAAAACAACAACAAAAGCAAAAAAATTACATCACAACCACCAGGTCCTCGCACCACATCTAGGGGGCTGCGCCGTCTCCGTGGTGCTGACGAGCCTCCTCCAGGCACTGAAGGAAATTACCTTCCCGGTGTAACGTCCGCCGCAACAGGACTTTAGCCGCTTCCTCCCCAAGGTAGCCCCAGATCCGCTCTTAGAAGCTCTGGACGACGGGCATGGTGGCGCGGGCCACGCCAGACAATACCCCGGCTTCGGTCGGCATGCTCAGATTGGGAGCGACTAGCTCGTTCACGTGCTCACACCCCCGGGCGTGGAGTGTGGCAAAAGCGAGGCAGGCGCTGGCAAAGCCGCAGTGATCACCAAAGGCTTTCGCACCATGGAGCGCCAGGATCGAGCCCTCCTCAATCCGCGCCAACGACTGTGCCACATCCGCGACGTTCTGGGTAAGGTCTGGCACGACGACGGAAAGGTCCCGGAGGGCCCCCTCCAGCGACTCCATGGCCCTCCACGCCACCGCGGCCGCGTCGCCCAAAGTCTGATCCCTCCCTTCCAGGGTGGTGACGAGCTGAGCCATCTCCTCCAGCGTGCGGATTAGACTGAGCAAACCAGCACGCTCCTCTGCTGCGACGCGCTGGGCCTCTTCGGCAGCAAGTTCCGCCGCCGCACGGACTTCCGCCTCCAACAGAGAGATGCGGTCGTCCTTCGCAGCGTGAGCTTCGTCAGCAGCACGAAGCTGTTCCTCCAGCACCCTCCGCTCGCGGATGCGCGCCTCATGCAGTGCCCGACTGATGGCAACCGTCTACCAGCGGGAGGACATGACTATTTAAGTATGTATGTAGCACACGATATCGAACGCGGGCTCAGGTGCTTACCTTCATTCCCGTGGTGCCCAGTGTGAGTGCAAGAAGATCCCCCCGCATGACGACAGCGCTCCTCGATCCAGCTTGCTGTCACCGCACCCCGCGGCTCCATCAAGGGTGCGAAGCGCCTCCGGATGCGGAACGAAATCAGCCACGGCGAGCCTCGGGGGCCTTGCGACAGCGTCAGGCGTCCGTGCTGCGTTTTACGCGACAATGCCACCAACCTCGCAAACACCTCCGCTGCTTGATCCTTGGCCGCGCACGGGAGACCTCACCTCCCCTGATGCTGATGACGGCATGATCGAGAAAATCGGAGAGAGCTTCGCGAAGTTGCAGGGAGAAAAGGAGTCGCACGTACCTCCGTCACCTTCCACCACGGCATGGGGAGGTGTCGGCTCAGCCCCTGCCCGGGGAGCGAGGACCGCCTCCTCGGTCGGAGTGGCTTCCTGGTCGGACCCCAGGCCCCCGCCGACCGCGCCCGCCACATGGAATTGCCCCGCGCACGAAGGCGATCCCACTCTATGACGCTTCGCCCTTGGAGATTCAGGCGACGCACCCCCGACCACTCCAGTAGCTACACGGGCTGGAGCGGGCGGCAAAATCGTGGCAGTTGCAGCAGGCGAAGACGATGAAGCCTCCGCCACTCCAGTCATCCCAGCAGCTGGACCAGGCGAAGGGTCCGCGGCAACCGCCATGGCCGACGGGGGAGTAGGAGACAGGTCCTCGCCGGTCGGTACAGGCAACACGACCTCGTCCTCCACGACGTCGCCAGCAAGGCCCACCCCACCACAGCTTAAGTCCTCACTAGGCACAGGGCGACCCCTCGAGCTGGCATGATCAGATCCGCCACCCGACAGGTCATCCGGCTCAACAGCGCCTGTCGCTAGGCCGGCGGGCGGAGTAGATACAGCGGCTCTGGACTGAGCCCTTCGCCGCCGGGGCAACACTCCCGCCTCGCCGGTGCCGTCGCAGTGACGGGACGGACTTTGCACCGGCACCATGCATTCCGGTGCGACGAGACCAAGGACCTCGCACACCCGATTTATCCGCCCTAGCTCCGTAGGCCCGGTTGCGGTCTCGTGCAGGGAGTGCTCCTTCGCCGTGTACAGCCCCATGAAGACCACTATGGCGCACTCCGCGTCTTCCAATGAGAGTACTGCATGTGAAGCATTGCCTGTTCACAAAGCAGTTACATATGCATATGCAGCACACGGTCGAAGTACCTACCACGTCCGGAGGATTGTTGCAGCGAAGACACTGAGGGGTGGACACCATCCCGTCGAGTGTGACCTCGTTCATACTTCCACAAGCCAGAGAGAGGCGACACCCCGTACATTGTGAACTCCTCAGCAAGATCGCGCATATTGAACCAAAGGGTGACGCCGGCGAGTCTCCGTGCCTGATGACGATCACCGCTCCTCGGCTCCAACCCCAAAAAGCAGTTGAAACTTATTGGCTGACCCCAGCACCGAAGCTTGCTGGTGGGCGTCACGCGGTAGTAGAACCACTGCCGCATCCAGTCGGACTCCCACTTCTCTAGCGTTGCCAGAGCAGGGACTAGCTTCGCGTAGCCCGATCTCACCACGAAGTGGACGCTGCCAAAGTTGGACAGTGCCCCTCCTCCAACCTTCTTCGGCTGACAGCGCGCATCATGCAAAAGGGCGAACAAACTCGTGCGGGGATGAGCACCTTCCACCCGGACTGCCCAGGCAAACACCGCCAAGCGAACTATCGCGTTCGGGGTCAGCTGTGCCAACTCCAATCCGTAAACCTCCAAGACCTGATCGACGAAGAGTGTCGATGGCATTCACAACCCAGCCTCAAAAAAGGCAGCGAAGACAATCGCCTCCGACTCCTCTGGGCGAGGCTCTACTTCATCGTGCGTAGGCAGAAGAGCTCCTCCGAGCTCCTCTATCTTCTTCTCTCACAGGAGGGCCTCGAGTGTCTCCTTCGTAGCACGGCTCCGCCCTAGCACCCTGGAGCAATGCCCGTGCGAGCTCCGCATGGCATCGTACCGCTTATGCGCCTACGACGGCTTGAGAGCCACTAGGGGGACCTCTGCCGGTGGTGGCGACACACCACGCTGGCTCGACGAAGAGCTGCTCGCCATCCTTCTCCCCCGGCGAAGCGTTGATGAAGCAGTAGACGAGTGGATTTTCCACAACAGTACAAGGCAATCGGACGAACGTGCATGTGCCAGAAACGCGTCCGCGTGCCAGCGAATAGCAATTTATAAAGACCCTTCACCTGCTCACGATCGGGGACGCAACCGGTGAGAGCCCCGTCGGTTTGCCTCCCCACGTTTGGAAAGGGCAACCATCCACGGGCTGGCTCGCCACGTGTCCCGTATTCCTAGGGAACGGACGTGGGCTCACGGTCGTGCGACCCCTGACATCCCACAACGTGCCAACCAACAGTCGTCGCGTGTACCCCTACCTTGGGACCGTGCGTACGATCGAACAAGACCGCCCCAGTCTTTTCAGCACTACGCGTGCCGCCTCTGGACTTAGCGAGGACTCACCTCGCCACCACAGCATCGCGCGTCGAAGCCTGCTCCGTCCCGCACCAAGCGGAGTCTCCACGCCACTCCTCGCGCGTCCGACACCTTCGGCTCTGCAACATGGCCACGCCGACAAACATGTCACCGCGAGGGATGGCCCCAAGACCGGTCCCCCGCGGGGAGAAGCGCAATCGGCGGGAGTCGAAGCGTCGCCCCCGCGTGGAGAAGCGCAATCGGTGGAAATCGAAGCGACGCGGTCGCTGACGCATGGGGAAGCGCAACTGGCGGAAGCCGAAGCGCCACGGCCGCTCATACGCGTCCGACGTCCCAGCTCGATTGCACTTGCGTACAGGGCCGCGTCGACGAAGTCTTCGCCCCCGCAAGCCAGGCACGACTCCGCCAAGGGACCCCAGCTCCGCCTTCCGCAAAGCCCTCGCCTCAGCGGAACGACTCCGGCTCCGCCCTCGACGAGACCTCCGCCCTCGGCTCTGGTATTTCAACACGCAGCCACGCGTCCGCACGCCGCGCCAGAAGGCGTCCCTTCCACTTCGGTGGCATACCTCTCCACTCTTAGAACAACCGTTTTCGCACCCTAATGTGTCCCATGCCTTTCCATGGATGCTAGGTTGCATGAAGCACAGGCACAGCGGGTTGGTTGGAGCCGGGAGTCCGCACCAACCGGCGCAGGCTCAACCGTCGCGGCCCACCACACGTGTCCAACCAGCGGGAGTCGGACCGACGCGGTCGCTCACGCGCAGGAGACACCCCAACTTCCAACGCCTGCCCGCTCCCCCCGCATCGATGAGGTCTCCGCCTCCGCAGCGCAAATGCGACTCCGCCTGCGATCGCCCAGCGCAAGACTTCGACAATGGCTCCGCTGCGGACCCCCGGCTTTGACTCTGCTTCGCCCACAATCACATAACGCCACAGGCCACAGGGACGGAGGGGGCCAAAGGGCTCGGCAACATGGCTTCGGCCTGTGAAGCCCTTCACCATGAGAGGCTCCTGTTGTAGGGGTGACCCCCACCTAAACCCAGCTAGCCTGTTGAGAAGATTATAAATCATATACTAAGGACATAGCTGCCCTCAGTCAGAGGTTCGGTGTACGCTCCTTACGAGGGAACACATATATATCGTACAGAGCCCTTGGGAATGACCAAGAGGACATTTTGCTCACCTAACTCTCCACTACCATACCTCTCTCTCTGTTTGGTTTGTAGCCACAACACATGTTATCTATATTTAAGTTGACCATTCGTAAAATTTTGAGTCTATTTTAAAATGTTTCAACATTTAATTGAAGTGTCACATTAAATTAAAATTTAATTATTAAATTGAATTGTTTGAAAGGTTGCATCAAAATTTAATTAATTTGGTCTCATGTTTTCTCATGCATCTAAAAATCTTGTCGTTAGGCATTCATGTGTTCACCACCCTTTCCTCCAGTTTGACAGACAGTGAACAAAAACGCCTACATGTCACTCTTTTTCCTGCCTTCTCAAACCAGCCTATAAAACTCTCTTTTTCTCTCATTCACTCCCCACTTGCCTCCCCTGTCATTTCCCCAAACCAAACACTCCTGCCATTTTCTCCATGTTCATCACCACCTCCATTGCCATTTCTTCCAAAACAAGAACAAGTCTCTGCTCCCAATCTCAACCAAAAGCACAAAATCAATCCCTGCATGTTATACCATTGCAATCTTCATCACACAAGCATTCCATTTATCTAAGAATTCTTTGCATGCATGGTTGTTTGAGCGAGTTTCAAAGAAAGGAGGAGAAGTAGCAGTGGCACTGCTCGATTCAGCAGGTGCAAGGGAGCAAGAGCCAGACGGGGAGGTAGCACAGAGAAGAGGCAACACTGGCTTGGAGGCAACACTGGCATGGTGTCAGGACCAGATTTCTGAATCAAAACACTTTGTGTATTACTGCACTAGTTCCAGATCAAAGCTAGTGCATGTTGAAAATAGGCCCATAAATGAGACACATTTCCTTAATTCCAAAGCATGCATAGTTTAGTACCATATTGCTAAGACAAGGTGGAAGAGATCAATTTATAAGGTAGAGTTCATGCCAATCCTTGAATTATAGATGGGGATGGTATGTGGAGGGCTTTGGCTAATCACACACGTACGCACACACGCGCGCACGCGTATTCGCATATTTTCATGTGAAAATCGTGTGACTTGTGATGCGCAACCGCGCTGTGGCGTGATGTTCCACCCGACAATCCAAGTACACCTTTTTTTTTGCTTAACCATGTATCATCTCTCTTCTTTTTGATTGGTAATGAGACTGCTTAATTTTCATTATTTGATTTGAATATCAGCAGTTATCGGTGAATAATGGAGTCAGTTACTTCTTTTGACTGGTAATAAGACTGTTTAAATATTTGGTTTGAATATCAACAGTTACCAGTGAATAATGGAGTCAGTTAATTGAGTATTATTTCAGTCTAATGGCGTCAGTTACTATAGAGCAATTAGCATGTCTATAAAAGGCCTGGAGATGTCCAGGTTTGGAACCGAACTTCTCCATTCCTTTCTCCCTATTGTTTTCTTCCACTCTAGTGAAATTGTACTAAGTGTTGAGCAACCGAACCTCGTCGACCTTTCTTCTCGACGTGCACCGGTAAGAGAGGAGAACAGGATCTCCAAACCATTATCGCAGAGAGAACCTGCACGGGGCAGCAATAAGGTTTCTAGGTAGCGTATTTGCGTGACCGCTCCTACTCTACTTCATCTACATCCTACATTACATCGAGCCTACACTGCATCACGCATGTGCTGCTTCCTCTTCTTCATCAAGCCCAACAGTAAGTCGTTCATGTGTCCGTATGACTTTAATACTATATTTTTCTTGCGTATATTCTGAAGTATGATGAGTAGCCTACTGTTAGTAGTTAGCTTTGCATCACTACTATGTTGTATTTGTCTTCTAATACAACTTAGAATTAAAATATTGCCTACATTTTTAACAGTGCACACAGTTGAACAGTGATGAATACATAACCAATCAATGCTTTATTACAATAATAAAAAGTATAGTCCTTATTGTCACTTATTATAAATGAGATTACAAGACCTCACAGACTTACAAAACACAAAGTGGAAGCAAAAGATATAAACTCTGAAGAAGGCCCATCAATCACTATAGGCAATTGACTTAAGAAGAGTAACCTAGAAGCCACAGGAGAAGTAGTTGTAATCTCCTTGTATGTCTTCATATTCTTCTAAGATGTTTTTGTCGATTGCAAGGTGAGTACATAGAGTACTCCGCAAGTCTTGGAAAAATATAATTATATGTAAGCCTTAACAAAGGAAGGATAATATGATTCTTTTGCACAAAGTAGCATTTTATTTCAATTACCATTATAGATTTTCCAAAGCATCAATCTGACAAAGTAATTGTAATAACTGAAACTAGTATAAGCCTTCTAGTGAAGGTTCTAGCTGCCAACACTAGTAGTAAGGCTCTAATCGCCAAGGTTCATTGAATTTGGTTCTGCCTACCTGACTAGCACTATTTGCCAAAGTTAACACCTGAGAGCTCTAAGCACTCCTAGATTTCCCAAAAGCTCCTTTAAAAATAAAACCATAAATCTACCACGTATGCCCACCCTTGACTATGGGAACAGCTATTCAAATAATTTTAAATTCTATAGAGGTTGTACAACTTTACCCATAAGAGATAATCACCTTATGTTGTTGCCCATTACATACTTCCTTAGGCGTGTGACTAAGTGATTACCACAAGATCTTTACAATGCACCGACCCAACTAGAAACCACCTACTAAGTTTTCACCACTAAATGGGTTCAATTTGCCCAAGTCATAAGCCCCCTCTTGCACCGTGTGGCAATGCCACTAACTGACACCTCACATTCAGCCATCTGATGGAATCTAAGCTAAGCCATTGCAAATTAATTAGCTAGGTCGTACCCATTTAGACTTGTGATTGTATGGTAGTTGTCGGGACCCGGAATAACAACTTCAAGTCCCTCTGTGTAAATCGCACTATCCCAAAAAAAGCTAGTGCACACAGGGTCACAGCAATGTATATCATGCAAAAATCACCACAGAATATTATTAAATAAAGGTACGGCCTTATGGCCAAGTCTTACAATAACATGGCACAAGGCCAACTAAAAATAAAAAGCAGCGAAAAACAATAAAGGTAGCTGATCAGCCCATCCAGCCTCCCACAGGCGAATGACTCTAAGACGCATCCTACTCGCTGAAGTAGTCCTCACCGTCGAAGTCTGGCAACAGATTTAGCAAGGTGAGCATATAAAGTACTCCCAAGGTAAGCACACTAAGTGCTTACACAAGTTACACCAGATATTTTAACAGAGTGGATGCATGCATAGGAATAACAAAAGGAAGGCTTAATAAGTTTATTTGCGTGAAAAGCAGTACTTGAATTTTTAATACAACAATGTAAGTATGAAAGTTGAATTTTAATACAATATACGAAACAATATTTGAAACAAGTAATTCTGTTAGGGTAGGCTTCGACCTACACTAACCACGGGAATCCACCCGGACCATTATCCAAACCACTGTTATTTGTCCGAAAACCAAGTTTTATAAAAACCAAGTTTAATCTGTGAAGACTCTACTCAACATGTTCATGACCATGAACACGGCTATCCAGGATAGGTTTTACTCTGCAGAGGTGTACAACTTTACCCACAACATATTCCCTCTCACTTGAGCCACGCGATAAACACACTGCCTTAGATGTGCGGCAGAGAGTTCATGACAAGGCTGTTCCGATGATCCATCGCCAAAATAATCATGCCGCCACTAAGGTTTCACCACAACTCGAATCCACGAGTTGGAGCCCCCTCTGGTGCCATGTGAGACTTCTCGCGGCCTATGCCACGCTCATATTCAGCCTATAGCGAAACTATATTTGGAACTTCACAAATTACTTAGCCAGGTCCGTCCCATACCGGACTTGTGGTAGTACGAAGTGACTTCGTAAAATGAATCACAGAAACGGTCCTTAATCCGACTTAGGCTCAACCATATACCCACATGCACGACAATCAATCAGGTGTCACCAAACAAGAGGCATGTCGGCACCTACCACCAAACCATTAGCCTATGTCCAAAATATAAGTTTATATTTTCATTTTTAAACAATTTTCATAAACCATCCTTGACTCACCGAAGTCAAGATTTCATTTTTGAACCGTCATTTCATGTGAAAGATTTGATTCCACCTAAAATTACACTAGGCCAGGCTAAGCATTTCTATAAAATTTCTAGTCAATACTATGGTACTAACTAGTTTTCAGCTATGGTGACAAGGCATATGAATTCGGGATTCAAATGGGCTATAATCCAAGGGTTATGGGCATAACTAAAATTTAAACTGAATTTAAATTAAATTTGAATAGAAGTACGCATGCATATACAGTAAAACACATAAATAAATTTGAAATATTAGGTTCAACATGGTCAAACGTGTAACTTGCCTTGCTCGAAGTCCTGCAGAGAATCGTCGAACTCGAACTCTCTGGAATCGTCAAAATCTAGCGTAAAAAGCCAATTCAAAGGAAATTCAAAAACAAAATTCAAATAAATTCAAATTTTCAAAAGGATGTCAGAAATGGACAGATCATGATTTTAGAAAAATTTAGAAATTTGAACAGGTCAATTTGGAGTTAAAATGAAAAAGTTATAGCCTTCCAAAGTTTTAATACCACTAAAAAGAAAATACCCAATTTCTGGAATTAATTTTTAAACCGAAAACATTTATGACATCAGCATGAATTATTTTCTTAAAGGAAATAACAGGTTATGATGTCAGCAAGGTAAATAGGTTTTCGGTCGAATTATTTTTATATGAAAAAAATGGGCTTATTGCATTAGCATGACGTCATCAGGGATTTTTCAAATTTATTTAAATAATTGATCGCTGACGTGGCATCCACGTAGCTGCCGTCTGGCACCACGTGGTCGCAATGTGGCTACCACGTCACGGCATTCTACCGACGTGGCAGCGCACGAGGAGAGGTGGCAGCGGCGAGTGGGAGTGCTGGCGTGGCCTGGCCGACAGCGGCGGCGCTCGGGGCCTGATGGTCGCCGGAGCTCCGGCGGCCGGTGGTGTCGGCCGAGGGTACCAAAATGTAGAGGGAAGAGAGGGGAGTTGATCGGTACCACGCATGAATCCCGAGGGTGGCCGGAGCGGGTGATCGGAGGAGAGGGGCGACGGTCGGAGAGGGTCTCATGGCGGCGGAGGGGTTCCGGTGACGCACGGGCCTGGGGAAGAGGGGGCTTCTGGTCGCCAGGGCACGAGCAACGCATCGGCGTCGTCGGCGAGGAGCGGGGAGGCCTGGGGCGGTGGCAATCGCTCGCCGGAGTAGCTAAAACCAGCGGAGGGAAAATCGGGCTCGGGGATGCTCTGATGGTTGGATGCTCCGATTGAGAGGCGAGGGAGGGGCGGTGTGGGTAGAGGGTCCTCGAGTGTGCTTTTTATAGGCGGGGAGGGGGGTAACGGCCATGCACGACCTCGCCGGAGGCAACAGTTGCGGGGGTTCAATGCGACGGTGGAAACGGGCATAATTAAGAGTAATTATACCTTAAACGGACGCGGTGGAGGGGGAATTTGAATGTGCATTAGTGCGGTGGGGTGATCGGGAAGGAAACCGAAGCTTTAAAAGCTTCGGTTTTCAGCTTCAATGGTGGCAGTGGGCGGCGATTGCGCGGGGAAGAAAGGAAAGCCACGGGGAAGACGGAGCTGACAAGGAGGGCCCATCGGTCAGCGAGAGAAAGAAAAGAGAAGGGGCGAGGGCAGCGGCAGGATTTGCGACGCGTGGCGCACGGGAGAGAATTGAGCCGTTGGATGCTAAGCGAAGGGGTAAGTGAAGAGGTGCGGCCAAGATTCCATCCGGCAAAAGGGGTTAGATCGGGGCCGTTCGGGTGTGGGCCGAAGGGTTAAGTGACTGCGGGCGGACCCGATTCGGTACGGCAACGGGGAGCGGCGTAGATGAGGCCACGCGTCATCCCACGAGAAGAGTGGTGTGGCGAAGCGATAAGTGGTGACGGGCGGCTGGGATCAGATTAGGCGGAGGGGCGGCCGGTCAGATGGGTGCCAGGTGTCGGTCAGAGAGGTGGCCAAGGCGGGGAGAGAGGATAAGTTAGATCGGACGTCCGAGGAGGAATCCGGCGGCAAGGGAGGCTCTGATGGCTGACACTTGGCGGCCGGGGAGGATTTTGGTTTTTATTTTTCTTTTAAAGATTTCCAGAAATGATATTAAGCTTTAGAAAGCTCGAAAAATGCCAAATAAATTTTAAAAATCCCAGAAAAATTCAGAGAACCTCCTGGAACCATTTTAGACTTAATAAAAATATTTCCACCCCATTTTGATGATTGAATTTTACAAAAACACAATTTGACTTAAAAGGGAGGGTTTTAAATCTTTATAATTTTCTGAAAATTGAGGTAATTACAGATTGACCTTAGGAAAATGAAATACATTTATTTTGATTTTCATGAAATGCAATAAATTCATTTTGGCCTTTATAAATTTTTTATTTTCTCAAATTAGGCTTTGGAAT
Source organism: Melocanna baccifera (assembly GCA_036346265.1). Taxonomy (NCBI): domain Eukaryota; kingdom Viridiplantae; phylum Streptophyta; class Magnoliopsida; order Poales; family Poaceae; genus Melocanna; species Melocanna baccifera. Next base: position 3,105,761 of record CM070701.1, on the reverse strand, counting down.
TAAATCCAGGAAAAATCCAATAAATTTCAGAAAGCACTTTAATAAAGGAATAAAATTTTTGGGATGTTATAGTAGTGCTTAGTTTGGATAATCATAAGTGTTGTTCCTTAATTGACTAGGGTAGCACTTTCACTATACAAGTTCTCGTGCTCAATTTGCACCAATCCAATCTTACTATTCGTCCAAGTCTAAAATAAATTTTCACCATTTTATTTCATTTTATAAACCAATGGCAATACCTATTTCCAAACACATGATAAAAACAATTGGTTAGAGATTTGATAATATTATTCCCACCCATAGGGTTATAATGATCGATAAGCTTGTCTAAGTACTTCTACCATTCTAAAATTATTCAAATGGTAATATAATCTCAATATTGAGACAAGGGTATCCTAAGGTGACAATGGTATATAGATATCAATGTCAAATGAGGGTATAACAATGTCAGATTAACTAATATCCTTAAGATAGAAGTTGTCATTTTATGTAACATAACAATGCATTTAAATTTGGAAATAGCAAAATAATTTTGATAAAATTAGATACAACATGGTCAAGGAAGACTTGCCTTTGTTTACTATGGCTGGGGTCACATCTTGCTGGTTGGGAAGATTTTTTACGGCATCGAACTCTATGCGCAAAATGAGAAAGCACAAATAAATAAATACAAACAAAATTAGAAAAGTATAATATATATATATATATATATATATATTAAAAGGTATATTAGGATTTTAGATGAATTTAGGTAGTCATTGCGGTGGCCAACGCCATGGCTTGCATCGTTGAAGGGAGGCCAGGGAAGGTCGAGCAAGGGAAAAATGGGTCGAGCACTCCTCAAGGTACGACCAGCTGGCGGTGGCCCAACAAGCGGCAACACCAAAAGTGGCCAATGGCATGGGTTGACAAAGGCGGCGAGGAACAGGCAGGGAACGTGGAGAAGTAAGGTGAGCATGGGCATAGCCTCGACCTAAGGAACATGATGGTGTGATCGATTTGGCCCAAGGATGGTCGGAATAGGCTACCAATAGTGACATGCATCAGAAGCAAGGGGTGTCCCAGTGGTAGACTTTCTTGGTGATGCCCTTGGTGAACCAAGATTTGGAACACGTAGAGTAGGTCATGGTGATTGTGTAGTGTCAAAGAATTGGGTTTTGGCTCACCGGAGTTGACAAATTAACAACAAAAGACGAAGTAGATCGATTTGGGGAAACTCGATTCCTGTCAAATAGCTACACAAAAATTAAATTAACTTCACATGTGGGTGCAAGATACTCGAGAACATGAAGTGACATGGCAGGAATTTGAAGAAATGCACCGTAGTGCTCAGAACGCGAGTTGGGGCAACAAACAATTTTGGAAATGATGGGCTCTCAATGACAGAGGTGTTATGGAGTTTGAGGAGGCTTGAAGGAGATTGGAAGGGGTTAAGAAAGGTCACGGGTCGTATATAAGGGCTCAAAAGAGATAAAAGTGGAATCAAATCTATGGGCTTTGATTTTGAGTCAGTTTGGGAAAGGACAATATAAACGGAAAATGGATGATGAATCATGAAGAAAACGGAAGGAATGGTCTTTATTTTAGCACGAGGTGGAGATAATGTTCAGCTTGGAAAGAAAAGTGAGGTGCCATGGACTCTATTTTGCTATTGGCTGTTCAGTTCAAACCAGGAAGAAGAACAGTGGCCAAGGGAAGAGAGAGAAAGAGGAAGGAACGAAAAGGAAGAAGGGGAAAGAGAAAAGAAAGATGGACCAAGAAAAATGGTTCAACCTAGGAAAATAGAACGGATATTTTTCTAGAGATTTGAATTTTTGATATTTGAATTCAAATTTTAAATTCTAGAATTTAAATTTAGGCATTTCCAGGATTACACACAAAATCCAAATAAAACCAAATAAAATTCTAGATATTTGAAATTAAAATTTTAAAGAAAGCTAAATTTTGGGATGTTACACATAGGGCCAACAACGTGGAAGACTCATCTAGAGCATGGCACAGCTGAGACGAGCTGCGTTCGAGGAGCTCGCGAGTAGTGACGAGTGGCAGGAGAACCTGAGGTGGCTTGGCGAGGTGCCAAGCACACACGTGCGCATGGCCTGCGGCGCAACATCGAGCAGCAAGGGAGGTTGCCATGCCGACAAGAGCAGTAGCATGCAAGCACCAATGGTGGCCATGCCACGTGACAGCAGCGGTGCCAAGCAGCTAGCGGCGGTGGCCAAGGCTGGAGAAGGCAACAGGAGTGGCCAGAGGACAGTGTGGGCAAGGCAGAGACAATAGGTGCTATGTGGCATGACGACGGCAGAGACCATGGGAAGCAGGTGGCAGGTGGCCAGAGTTGACGCTGACCGACGGAGGTGGCCTATGTGACTAGTGGCAGAAGCCAGCAAACAGTAGACAGACTCGGCGTGGTGGGCCAGGAGGTAGCAAGAAGGAAGTGTCGGTGGGAAGAAGAGGAAGAAAGAGATGGGAGAAGAAGTGAAGAAGGAAGAGGAAGAAGCAGGCTATCGAATGGAGGAAAAATGAAATGGGAGGGAAAAGAAAGAAGGAAGAGCGGGAGGGTGTTTTTTTGGTAGAGCAAGAAAGAAAGAATAAATGAAGAAGAGATATGAAGTAGCCGACAGTGGTGGAAGGAAAGAAAAAGGAAGAAGAGGAGAGAAGAATAGGGTGGTTGTCAGTCAGAAGAAAAAGAGGAGGAAGGAAAGAAAAGAAAGGAGGAAAAGAAAAAAAAGAACGAAAACAAAAGGATAAAGAAAAAGAAGAAAAGGTAAAGGCGTAGATCTAGTGGCGACATTGGCAACTGCGCACAAGTGGCCAAGTAGATCATGTCTGGTGGTAGTTGGCACACCTAGTGCTCTCAGTGAAATCTTAATATTAATTGCATTATCATATTCATGGTATTTAGATGTGCATATTGCATTAACATCATTTATCATTGCATTTTAATGCATGTTTAGCAAAAAAAATGCGTTTGTTAGCCTAGAACTGGCATAAGTCTCCATTAGGTCTTAATTGTGTATAGGTGTGATCTAGCGGTGTTATGTTAGTGGATATGAATAATTAGATTATTACAATGAAATGTGTTTTGCTGAACTGTGGATGTTAGATTAAATAATTTTAATTGATTATTTCATCAAATAAATTTTTTTGGAGTTGTATGAAAATCAGAGGTCAACCACAGAGGTTAGATTAATTGAAAGTTTTTCTTTTTAATTGGTTTAGTAATTTTAGGATTTAAGATGCATAAGGATTTATTATTAATATTCTATGGATAGCTCCTGTGATGATATTTGATGGGATATGGAGGCTGAGTCAGAGGAATATTTAATCACGCACAAATTAGTTGGATGACTTAAGCAATAGTTATGTAAGTCATAGATGCTAGAATTGGGAGAAACTAGCAATGGATTATTTGATCGCGAACAATTACTTGGAGTACCATGTGATTAGTGGATGAGTCCTTTGTGCCAAATTGATAAACTCGTATGCTCAATTTGGATTAGTAAATGTACGATTATGAGATGGCCATGGTGGTACACATATGACTGGAATTTTGGATACTAATTTGGTAGAGTGAATATGTGTATGATCGACTATTGAGCTATTGGATGTTGGGTATGCAATAAAAATTGGAAGGCTCGTTAGGTGCTGGTTAGTCATATAAACCCCTGATTAGTGAAAATTTAGTGTATATTGTTATGATTTACCAAGTTGAGACAAGTAGAGCCAACTAGGTGGTGTTGGCATAAATAGTCTAGTGGAGAATGATTGTTGGATTGAGTCATGATAATATGCCCATAATGGATTATTTATGACTAGTAAGGTGCCCGTGCGTGGTAACGGAAAACCGAAGAAAAGTGATGCATACTATCAAATATGATCTTTGTTTATCCACAGCAACAATATTTTTGGTATTTAACAAATTAAGATCAATCCTAACAATTGCACTACATAATCAGTACATGGTATATTTGGTTGTTAAAAAAACTAATATATGTTGCCTGATCACTGCCCCAGAGCCAGGCATCACAGCCTGTGTCCCTAGCTCCCCCATAAATCATTCATACGGTCATCACCAATGTGCACAGCCTCTTCAAGTTTCACGCCCAACAGCACGCAGGCCTTCAAGAATATCGTTGGGTTTGGCTTTTCCGTTGCAACCTGCTAGTAGGGAGCCAGACAACATAATTTAATAGCAAAGATTAATAGGAAAACCATAGCTGAAGCTTGGATACAAAGTACGGTAACTGCAGGTTCAGGGCTTAAATGATAGGCTTAGCTAAACCAGCTCATCTGAAAATGGAAACCCACCTCAGCAGACACAGCAACTGCATCAAACCAGTGATCACATTTCAGGGCCTATAAAAGTGGCCAAAGACGGGTGTCAAAGTTGGATACAACAGCTGTTTTTACACCAGCCCTTCTCAATGCTTCAAAAACATATTTAACATCAGGGTCACAGAGCTGCCAAGCCTAGCAAACATAGAGCATATAAGGTCTAACATACAAGAAGGTTTGACAACATTTTGATTATAGCCTATCTCACCTTTTCAGTCATATAGTAATCATAAAGTTCCTCAAAGTACTGCAAATCTGAGCAGCCTGTAGAAGAACTGACTATATGTTGCCAAAAGGGTCTTCCATCATCAACATACCTAGAGATATTCGGATCCATTAGTCCATGCAGCAGCATATTTACAAGGGATTTGAAATGTAAATAGTAAATACGAAATCTTTGATTGAAATATGACTCAAGAAGGTGAATAACTCAATCACATGTCCAGAGGGCTGTGCAAGCCTACTAGGCTCATATTAATATTTCTGTAACATAACAAGTCCAACAGTTCAAGGAGGCATATGAATGCGCAGGCAAGAAGCTACAAAAGAATGAAATGACTGCAACCGTACTACCTATCACCAGCATCCATATATGATGAGGAAAATTAGTTCCAGATGATTTTCCATTAAGATGTTTCTCCTGATAAGTAATACGAAAGATGCTTACTGGTAATGTGTGCTTCAAAAGCGCACAAAACCAGGTCAAATTTTTACTTGTCAACTGCACAGTGGCTAAACTATAAACCACATAAAAAATTATCTCAATTTTCTTATTATTGCCAGAAACTTCAGGATCAATGTTCCTCCTTCACTCTTCTTTTAGCATCACCAAAAACCAGCAAAATTATCTCATTCCTGTCAGAGAAGATAAATGGCAGGGAACCAGCACCAACCGAAACTTAGGACCAGTCCAGTTCCTTGATCTCGAATTCTCGATCTGTAACATTGGTTATTACAAAATTCTCACAGTCGTTCTTGCAAGGATCCGTCTAGCATTCTAATGCTGCATTTACTTCAGTTGAATTTTATTTTTTATGGAAGTTTTTTTAATTCATGTTTTAACTCAGATTGAGACCATTCACTCTATTTGAAATTGTTGCATGTCTGTTCGCTTATCTGGATGTTCATATTTTCAGTTTTCATGAACCAGCACATGTATGTGCCATGCCCCATGTTAACCGCATGTCACATCTGCAAGTGCCTACAGTGCCAAATTCTCTGTTGCTTGAGTAGAGGGAACCACTTTTATGCTAATTGATTCAAAAGACCAACTTCCGTCAAGTGGACACACAAATATTAAGTTAGTTGCTACTTTACGTGCCATAGCATTTTTTTTAAATTGCACAAAAGCAACAGGTGATGGCATAATATCCCAGTCCCAGATGCTATTTTTTAATTCAATGGAACTACACAAGAACAACATCATACAGGGCCATCCAAGATATAGCAAAACCACAAACAAAGCTCACATCTGGAACAACAGAACAGTCAAAAAGTTAAATGCCAGACCTCAGCCGTGATCTACCCCATGGTTGCGCGTACGCCTTCCGGTACCTCATCAAGATCTCATCCTCTAAATACTTCACTCCATACTTTTCGCCGATTGTTCTGTACACCTAAACACAAATTTAGAACAAGCTACATCAAACGCATATATACCCCATGGTCACAAAAAAGGAGGGAGTTTTTCTTCGTAACTCATTATGCATGGAAGAGATTCACCCAAAGCCAAACCCGAAGAGCACAAACAAATCTCTCCATGTCCACAAAACCCAACTCTATGATATACTCGAACAGAACAGCTACAGATCAGATCGACGCTAATCACGCACTATCTCATCGTGCACAGTACATGGAAACATGCAGGCCTCATCCATTGGCATCTCATGGAAAAGAAGAGAACCTCCGCATCAAACATAGCAACAGAGAAATATGAATTGGCGATGGGAGAGGGGGCATGAGGCGACCTGGGCCATGGGCTCGGTGGGGGCGAGGAGGGTGCCGGCGGCGTCGACGAGGATGGCCTTGTGTGTGATGTTGCCGTAGATGGCCCTCCGGTAGTCGTAGTACTCCCGCGCCCCCAACGGCTCCCACATCGCGATTCCGGCCACTGGCCCCGCCTCCGCGACCTCCGTCGCGGTCGTCCTGAGCCGCCGCCTCTCGGCTCAGCCCGCGAGCGCCGGTTGGAACCACGCCGAGCACAGCCGCGCCACCGCCATTGTCGGCGCGGGGTGGGGAGGAGGGGAGGAGGCGGCAGCGGCGCGGGGTGGGGGGAGGAGGTGGCGGAGCGGGGGGTTGGGGGAGGCGGCGGCGCGAGGAGGGGAGGATGCGGCGGCAGGGGTGGGGGGAGTAGGAGGCGGCGGTGCGGCGGATGAGGGAGGGGAGGAGGTGGCGCGGAGAATGGGGGAGATGCGGAGAACGTGGGGAGACGGGGGAGAAGGTGGGAGGAAAATTCGGTGGGAGGAGGTAGCGCACGGTTTCGTGAGGTGGGGTGGGGGGCACACATCAGTCTGCAGATCTTTTTTATGAGAAGGAGGTGGGAAAGGCCATACCAACGACCAACTCCTTCTTTTTAAGGAGTAAAGATGGATTATTTATGATTATTGGATGGATCGAATGGACGGTATACCGTGAGTGTGGGCATTGTTTATTAGATTGACTACCTTGTTTATATCTCAAGTGGATGGTAGTGTGGAATTTAGACCAAAGATATGGGAATGAGATTGGAGAGTGCTACGCATGTGCTCGGATTGAACATCTATGAATCGATTAAATGAATTAATATGAGGTGACTATATACATGAGTTTATGCATGATGAGCAACCTTAATTGATAATAGCAGAGCAACACATGCATGTCAAATTGGATCGAGTTGGAGGAATTCTCATGGGTTCTATACTAAATAAATATCATGAGTAAGGAAGGAAATTAGAGGTTATATTTCAGAAATTCAAAACACAGTTAGCACAAAATGTTATTTTTTCTGGATTTTTCCAGCCAAACCAAATTGTTTTGCTAATAACTTTTGAATGCAAACTCCAATTTGAGTGTTTTCTATCTCTAGATTTTGTATAAAATCATGATATTTCATAATATGCAAACATATTTAGATTTAGTTTCTATTTGAATTTATTTGGTTCTTATTTGTACTTATGTGGTTTTTACCAATTAGATACCGACGTGTCGAAAATATGCTAGATCGATCCCAGGAAACTCTCTAAGCAACCAAACAAGGCAAGCACCCCTTTTGACCATATTGATTTTACTATTTCAATTATTTTATATTGTTCGCAAAAAAAAATATTGTGCAGGCGCGTATGTTTCATTAAAATCGCTATATTTGTGGGTAACGGTAGTTATATCCGCTTGTATGCATTGATTCTCCTTGTGACCTTCATAACCTCACTGATCTAGCCTTTAGGATATGACTAGATCGTAGCTAATGTCAACTTAGGTATGATACATTCACGTATATTATCTAGATACTTAGCTACACACTAGTTTTCACTAAGTTTGAATATGAAAAAACTTGTGCGTGGATATGGGAAATTTTTAAGTGTTGGACAAGAGGAGGAATCTCTGTTAGTTTGGTATAAAAATAAAATAAAAACTTAGTTTTAGATGCGAGTGAGTTACATGATAAACTAAAAAAAATGTGAGAGGGGATCTCACATGTAGATAAGAGAAAATTCTCGCCCGGGTCAATTAAGGACCAAACTCTATTGCCACACATCTAAGTTTAAACCGTACAACAATATATGCTATATGGGCTCTGGCTTTAGCTGACTAAGTTAGGATGCTCGTAGGGGCTCCCTTCATCAAAGTGTTGGAACCAAAGTTTGCCAATACAATAGTGAATGCCTCACTCAAGGTAGGGTATCCGCTGAAGTGAGGGTTTGTCTTTCATCGGGCTCATGCAAGGTTAGGACTAGATGATGTAAATGCTATATAATAATCATTTCCTCTACGCCTAAGGAAGCGTATAATAGCTGTCAATATATTTGATTATCTCATGTGGGTAAACCTGTACAACCTCTCGAGAGTGTAAAACTATTTAAATAGCCATCCTTGTGGTCATGAGCATGCTTGGGTACAGCCACAATAACAATAAGTCTAGTTTCTATTTTTGACAAAATGGATTTGTTGAAAATGATGGGATGATATATTGTGACGTATGTGTCATGTCTTTGGCTAGATTTGATCATTGATTGTAGCCAAGGAGGGCTGTGATTTACTCTTATTAAAGTTATAGAAATGTTAATTCATTACATGTCAATTGCTCTTTAAATTTTTGTTACAAATTACTACATATCGATATTGCAATTAAAAACTTGCTTTATGCTGACAATAACTTGTAGCGTAGAGCCTCGTTATGTGTGTGTGTGTGTGTTGTGATACACTGCAAGTTTTGCTGAGTACACAATATACTCAATCTTACTTAAATTGTTGTTCAGAGAATGAGGAAGAAACTATGCCTGACGACGTATACTTCGCACCCGGTACCGGAGAGTACAACGACAGATCATTCTAGGGCCTAATCGTTGTCGATTGCTTATGAGGTATGGATGGCTTCTGCTACACTTTATTAGTACTTATATTTATTTGGCCGGTTGACTTTTTTGTTGTAAACTTGATATATATCGCATTGTTTGGCCTTTTGTTGTAAGTTAAATGTATGTAATGTGTATGGATATGATCTCAATATTGTGGATGTGTGTACTAGCCACTGATCATGGGACTAATACGATACATATCGAGGAATACAGGTATTCAACGCCTAGGGTCCAACAGTTGTGGCCCTCCTCACTGACACCGAGCTTGACCGTGGCAATCCATGGCTGCTCCTCTGTTCTACCCGCACATGCTATAGCGAGAGACAGAGAGATGGATAGATAGAGAGAGAGAGAGAGAGCGAGCATGCTTGCGTGGTGTCTCGATCAGCACCACTCTGAGGCGGCATATATGCGTGGCATCCCAGATGGCACTCTGTTACAGTCGGTCATCACCTCATGTGTATGACAGGAGGGCCCGGGTTGTTAGCATGACCTAACCATGACAGAGCTGCAGTTTGTTGAAAAAAGGCTCGCTAAATGTGCAACTCCATAAAAGATGAAACCGATGATTTTAGCACTAAAGTTGTAGTTTTGTGAAATTTACTCAAGATATATAACTTATCCTCTACCAACTATATCTTTTGGATATGGAAGCAACATAGAACATAGGAAAATTTTGATATATGCCATTCAAACATAACCAATTTAGAGAAATGCCACTGCAAAGCGACTAACTCGTAAAGATGAGATTGTAAACTTCACTTTTTCACAGAGATGCCATCTCTATAAGTAGTTAGCCCATAGTGGACCAGATAACCCCTACATTCTCCCTCCTCACAATCCTTCTTCCTCCTCCCAATCGGTTTCCAAGAGCTCTGCCTGTAGAAGTGGATAGGCAGACTTGAGATCGACGTGGGAGCAAACTAACAACAATGGAGGTGTCGACGACCACACCAGAGTGAGTTGTGGCCAGGGAGGACGCCTACGACGAAGGTGTCACTACTACAGAAGTCATCATCACAGACGGTTCAAAAATATCATCACAGACAGTTTTCTAAACCGTCTGAATTTATGGGTCAGAAATAATCGAAGGTTATCACAAACGGTTTGTGAGCCGTCTGTGATAAATACAATACAGACGGTTTGTAACTAGAACCATCTGTGAAGAACACTATCACAGATGGTTCTAACCAAAAAACCATCTGTGATACTCACACATCACAGATCGTTCTAGCTACCAACCATCTGTGATGGACATGTATCACAAACGGTTAGTATATAGAACCATTTGTGATACTTTCTCATCACAGACGGTTGGTAAATAGAACCGTCTGCAATGTTTGAGTATCACAGATGGTTTTTATTTCGAGCTGTCTGTGATAGTGTTCTTCACAGATGGTTTATACCACAAAATCGTCTGTGATAGTTTATTCTATACCTAAATTTTTTTTCTGTTTTTCAATTATCCTCAAGAAATGTTAGCTATGCATTTTGAAACAAGCAAATACAATAGCAAACATAGCAAATAACATCAGCAAATAAGCATAGAACATTCTATTTCTATTACAATATCACAAGCAAACATAGCAGAGAATATTCTATTTCTATTACAAATCGAGCAACAGAGAAGAAAGAACATAGAAGAAATAGAGATCCTAATAGAAGCTCAACTGCGCCGATGAGGCCTCTATACCTAGGCCCTCTCGTCCCTGATGCAACGCACAAGTTGGATGTCCATGACGTCCATAATCGCAGGCGCCGACTTGAGCGTATGAAGTAGGGGTCAGGGTCAAGGAGGATGATGAGGAGGCTGGAGAGATTTTGAGCACATGAAGTAGGTAGGGGATGGGTTTGAGTCAGTATTTATAGGGGAGAGGTGGGAGCTATGATATGTAGGGTAGGGGTTGGTCGGTTTCTATTGGCTGGAATTGGGTTGGAGAGGATCGACGAGCCCAGCGGTCAGAGAATAAATTAACACAGATAATTTGAATCATAAACCATCTGTGAAACATAATTATCATAGACGGTTTGAACCACAAACCGTCTGTGATAAAGACTATATATATAAGACTAGTTGTTTATATTGTATATATATATATATATATATATATGAAATAGCAAAGTTCTATATAGCTTATATATATTCATTTGAAAGGTTTCGACGAGAACTACAACTTTGCAGTTGAGACAAACTCCAAATTTCGAAGTGAAGATCAAAAATTTTGGCAAAAACAGAAATAAAAAACTTACAATACAAATTTGAGACTAAAGATGGCCGATTTTAGAGGTCTTAGAGGGTGACTAGCATGAGCCGATCATTATTTTGGATTGGGCTCATTGTTAGCTTTCCAACGAGTACAAGAACGTCGAAAACGGACACCGTATGCAAAAGTTATACCTGTTTTACTAAAGATGTGTCGGAACAGAATTCTACTCGAACTCGGGTGGGAGATTATAAAATTTTAGAGGATTATGAGGTGGGAAACATATCACAGATAGTTGTAATACAAACCGTTTGTGAATTATCACAGACGATTCTTACCAAGAACCGTCTGTGATATTGCTAATATCACAGACGGTTTTTTGTAAGAACCTTCTGTGATGCTTCATAGACGGTTCTCACCATAAATCATTTATGATTGCATTTAATATTGACAGTTTTTGTGAACCACCTATGATGAGACGTCTAATATAAGTCTTTTTGTAGTAGTGTGTTGGTGACCACACCAGAGTGACAACCACAGCTGAGCCGAACTGAGGGGGGTACCGGTGAGCTCATCAGAGTGTTGGCCAACAGCGAGATTGGTGGCAGAGATCTTGAAGGTAGCACATGATGCCCTCTTCTTCTTCCTCGCTTTGCCTGTGATGGTGACTACGGTGGGCAAAGAAGTGGAAGGGGCAGGCTCCAGTGAAGACAAGGTAGAGGTTGGCGATTCAGATTTGTTGAGTAGGGGATGCATGGTGGCGCCCAGAGATCTAGTAAAAAAAGAGAGGCTTTTGGCAACCTCACACATTTCAGTGATAGCTCACCTCAGCGTCGTACAGACCTCCGTCAACCTCACCAGCATGATCACAAGCACTAGCACCGGTTCAGTCCAAGCTAGAGATCTTGATACGCTCTGATACCAAGATGATACGGGGTCGCCCGATCTTCTCGACGTAGGATTGGATACTCACGGGAGTCTTGATGAATCGTAGCAATCCTCTAATGCTAGTGCAAGGGACGAACACTCTTTAATCCGCCAAAACACACTCGCGTCGATTTCGCCGACCACCAAGCGAAGATCTATCGTGCACCCAATTCCCAGCGAAAAGGCTGAACAATCTTAATTGAAGAACATTCCTAATTCCCTATGGAATTTCGACAGCAATGATAAACTCGAACAAATTTTAGTAGATTGAGTTTTCTCAAAGGTGGTCCAAGCCCTAAGACTGCCAATACATGGCTTATATAGCCCTTTGGGACATCCATATGGTTCTCAAACCAAGTACAACTCAACCCTATATGGTTTTAGATACGAACTCTCACAAAAAGAAAACTAAATTTTACAGCCGTCATATTGTTTTTGTCATATCCATTACGTAGCCCTTGAAATTATCTTTTCAACGAGTACAAGAACACCCGAATTGGACTCCATCTGTGAAAGTTATGGCCTTTTTAGTAACTGCCTATCAAGCTGTACAGAACCGAATCCGAATTAAATTCTAAGTTGAATCCGAGTTTGAATCCAGTTGGGCTTATAGGAGGTACGAATTGGCTTTAAAAATCTTATCCAAACTTATAATTTAAGTCCTTGGGCTCCTCCGTTTTGCTCTCCCACTACATGGGCTTTCTTCCCCCCATCCACATGGGCTTTTCTCTTGTGTGCTCCTTCCGCGTAGGCTTTGTTTCTTCATGTCTTTAGTGTCGGGACCCGGAACAACAACTCCAAGTCCCTCTGTGTAAATCGCACTATCCCAGGTAAAGCTAGTGCACACAAGGTCAACAGTAATGTATATCATGCAAAAATCACCATAGAATATTATTAAACGAAGGTGCGGCCTTATTGCCAACTGAAGTCTAACAATAATGTGGCACAAGGTCAACTGAAAAAAATAAAAGCAGCGCAAAACAATAAAGGTAGCAGATCAGCCCATACAGCCTCCCACAAGCGAATGACTGTAAGACGCATCCAACTCGCTGAAGTAGTCCTCACCGTCGTAGTTGCCGTCGAAGTCTAGCAACAGATTTAGCAAGGTGAGCACATAAAGTACTCAGGTAAGCACATAAAGTACTTACGCAAGTTACACCAGAAGTTTTAACAGAGTGAATGCATGCATAGGGATAACAAAGGAAGGTTTAATAAGTTTATTTGTGCGAGAAGCAGTACTGAATTTAAATACAATAACATAAGCGCAAAAGCTGAATTTTAATACATCATATGAAAACAATATTTAACAAAGTGTTATCATTAGTGTAGGCTTCGACCTACACAAACCTAACCACGGGCATCCCACCCAGACCATTTTCTCAAAAGTGCTCTCATTAGTCCACAAATCAAGTTTTTAGAAAACCAAGTCTAATTAGTGAAACGTTTACTCAGCATGTCCATGACCGCGAACACGGCTATCCAGGATAGGTTTTACTCTGCAGAGATATACAACTTTGCCCACAAGACATTCCCTCTCACTTGAGCCACGCGATAAACACACTGCCTTAGGTGTGCGGCGGAGAGTTCATGACGAGACTGTTCCGATGATCCATAGCCAAAATAATCACGCCGCTACTAAGGTTTCGCCACAACTCGAATCCACGAGTTGGAGCTCCCTCTGGTGCCATGTGAGACTTCTCGCGGCCTACGCCACACCCACATTCAGCCTATAGCAAAATTATATTTGAAACTTCACAAATTACTTAGCCAGATCCGTCCCATACCGGACTTGTGGTAGTACGAAGTGACTTCGTAAAATGATTCACAGAACCGGTCCTTAAGTTGATTTAGGCTCAACCACATACCTACATGCACGACAATCAACCAGGTGTCACCAAACACAAGGCATGCCGGCACCCGCCTCCTAACCAATAGCCTAAGTCCAAATCATAAGTTTCTATTTTCATTTTTAAATAATTTTCGTAAACCATCCTTGACTCACCGAAGTTAAGATATCCATTTTTCAGTTTGTCATTTCATGTGAAAGATTGATCCCATCTAAATTATACTAAGTCAGGCTAAGCACTTCTATAAAATTTCTAGTCAATACTATAATACTAACTAGTTTTCCGCTAGGGTGACAAGGTAAATGAATTCGGGATTCATATGGGCTATAATCAAAGTATCAGGGGCATAACTAAAGTTTAAACTGAATTTAAATTAAGTTTGAATAGAAGTACGCATGCATATACAGTAAAGCAACGTAAATAAATTTAAAATATTAGGTTCAACATGGTCAAAGGTGTAACTTGCCTTGCTCGAAATCCTGCTGAGAATCGTCGAAGTCGAACTCTCCAGAATTGTCAAAATCTAACGTAAAGAGCCAATTCAAAAGAAATTCAAAAACAAAATTTAAATAAATTCAAATTTTCAAAAGGATACCAGAAATGGATAGATCATGATTTTAGAAAAATTTAGAAATTTGAACGAGTTAATTTGGAGTTAAAATGAAAAATTTATTGCCTCCCAATGTTTTAATACAAATAAAAGAAAATACCCAACTTCTAGAATTAATTTTAAACCGAAAAAAAAACATTTATGATGTCAGCCTGAAATTTTTTTCTAAAGAAAATAATAGATTATGACGTCAGCAAGGTAATTAGTTTTCGGCTGAATTATTTTTAAACGAAAAATCGGATTTATGGCGTCGGCATGACGTCAGCCCTGGAATTAAAAGAAGCTAACAGGTGGGCCCAGGTTCACGGTGGACTGAGTCCACGGACCCGTGGTGACAGGTGGCGTGTGGGCCTGATGGCGCGTGAGGGGGCGCTGGCGTGGCTGCCCGAGGCCGAGGTGGCTTCCGGGTGGCGGCCACGTCGGTTGCCAGCTTGGCCCATCGAGCTGACGTGGCATGCCGACCGGTGGAGGCGGCACGGGGACCGAGGGTCGTCGGCGATTCGACGGACGGCAGGGCTGGCCGAGGGGTGCAAAACGTAGAGGAGGGTAGAGGGAGTTCACCGGTACCTTGCGCAGTGCACGGGGACGGCCGGAGAGGGTGATCGGCGGAGAGGGGCGGCGGCCGAAGAGGGGTCAACGGCGGCACACGTGCTCGGCGAAGTGGTGGCCGAGGATCGCCGTAGCTCGAGGAAGGCTGGGGAGGCATCGGCAAGGAGCAAGGAAGCCCGAGGTGGCCGGAATTGCTCGTCGGAGCTAAAGGAGGCCGGCGGAGAAATTTGGCACGGGGAGGAGCTTCGGTGCTTAAACACGCGAATTAGAGAGCGAGGGGGAGGCGGTGAGTGGAGAGGGTGTTCAGGGTACTCCTTTTATAGGTAGAGAGAGGTGGCAACAGCCGCGCACAACTCGCCGGTTTTGGAAACGGCCGGGAACTTAATGCGACGGCGCACAGGGCGTAATTGGGGGTAATAATTCTTGAAACGGGTGCGGGGAAACGGCAATTTGAATCTGCAATAGTGCGGGAGGGAAATTCGGGGAGGAAACCGAAGCAAGTAAAGCTTCGGTTTCGTCATCAATGGCGGCAGCGGAGCGGCGATCGCGCGAGGAAGAAAGGAAAGGGGGCGGAGAAGACGGACCAGACAGGCGGGGCCCACTGGTCAGCGAGAGAAAAGAAAAGGAATGAGGCGAGGCAACGGTCGGATTTGTGACAGGTGGCAAGGGGAAGATCGGGGCCGTAGGGTGCTGTGCGAAGGGGTAAGTGAACGGGGACGGCCGAGATTCCATCCGACAACAGGGATTAAATCGGGGCCGATCGATGCATTAAGTGAAAGGGGGCGGCTGAGATCTAGTACGACAACAGGCGATGACTTGGATTGAGGCACACGTCGGAGGGAGGGGAGAGGGGAGCGGGCGAAGCGGTAAGTGGCCACGAGCGGTGTAGGATCGGATATGGCACAGAGGGGGGTGAATGGTGCCTTTAAAAACTTGCCCCCAAAGTATTCACAAAAATCTCAACTCTGCAATAGCTACAGAAGCTAAGAAGAGGGAGATTCAAACTCTCTAGAAAATGCACTTAGCATCACATAAGATTTTAACAACCACCTTGGCTGAAGCTTGATTGCATTGAATTGCATCTCTCAGTCGAAATCTAATTTTCACACAGACCACTGCCAGCAGCAGTTAAATATGGACAACATGTTCTGAGGAATTACTTGCAGACCAGAGAAATCAGTGAGATTAAGAATTACTTGCTGCCCAAAAAAAAATTCAAGGACCAACACTTCAAGCAAATAGCAGTGGGAAGTTAACTGAGTGCAGCAATTCTGGAAAGAAAGTCTTCCTGAGCAATCGACTTGCTAAAGAAGAATTGCAGTGAGCTCTTGCTGCTCTAAACTGCAGACCGAAATATCAGAAGAGGTACCGATTGCTTCCATAATAAATACCGCTAGCCGAACAATACACAAGTAAGCCGACTGACAAGGACAACTACTGCAGCAACTACACAAGTAATACCATATAGCGAAACACATGCGGGAAATAAAGCGAGGACCTTCAAGCTGCGGCCGAACCAGAATATATGACTAAACACGGCACATACCAGCCACCCGAGTACTGAAATTTCAGACCTCAGTTGACAACAGCAGATAAGACTTTTAGCAAAATAAATTCTGCTGCATACCTCAACCGAAAGCATCTGAAATCACCGCAGCACCACACATTTGGTTTCCCTGTGCATACGGCACAACCGACAGCTGCAGTAAAGATTTCACCCAAAAGAATTTCTGCCGACCGAATGAACTTCAGACAAAAAAAAAATTTGCGCTGGACTTCTACTGCTAGCCGAACCAACCTGGATTTTTGCTGCTGCTAACTGAACCAAAAAGAATAGGGATACTGCAGAGCCGAAAGAAGATCAGGGACAGCAAGCTACTGCTGTTCGGCTGCTTGTACTGCCCAAAATCACAGCAGAAAAATGCAGTTCGGCAAGGGTTAAGACACTGCAGCTAACTGGAGGCACCGTGTGCTGCTGCTGGCCTAAGCAGTACTTTCAGAGACACATCCAAACGGCAGCACAAGCCTGCAGAGCAATCAACTCCTTCATGGTCAAACCGAACAGTAAATAACAAACCGCCTGAATTCAGCAGAACAGAAACACAGGGCTGTAGTACTTTAACTACTTGAAAAACTGAGAAATTGACAATTGATGGCTGGAGGATTTTGGGGCAAATGATCTGAACTATAAGCTAAATAACCCCATGTCCTCAGGGAACAAAAGATTTCAACAAGAGATCAAGAATTCAAGATTTGAGCTTAAATCTGAAGCTTGCACAGAGAATAAAGAAGCAGGGAAATCATTTTAGCACAAACTCAGAATTTCTCACTGGATAATGAACGATGAATGATTACAAGGCAAAGCATACATCCAGTTCATCTTATCCTTACAAATTGAGATCACACAACTCAAATTGCAAAAGAAAATGACCAAAGAGCAACAAGAACACATACACCCTGTGTTTGCTGTTGCTTACACTCTACATCTCCTCTCTTCTTACATCTAGAGAATATTCCTTTTTCCTCTACTTTCTTGAACCTCAATCCCAGAGAGAGAGGGAGGGAGATGCAAGAACCACAAGCCTCAAACCCTCTCACACCATCCAAGCACCCATCAACTGGAGTACTAGCTCATACACAAGAACACCTTCTACCAACTAAGCACTCTAGAGCTCCAGACCACCTTGAGCTCCAGCACACACTCACGCACTAAGCTCTCCTCATGTCTAATGCATACACCAGGAAGAGAGCACTAGAGAAAGCACACTAGCAGGGCTCACCTCCAGAACACACAAGCACACAGCTCATACAAGGAACACACATACCACTGGAGCTCTACCTCTATCTTACTCGGCGCCCACACCCTTTGGAGACAAAAGGAGAACGCCTCTTTCTTCCCTTCTCCAAATTGCAAATCAAGAAGTGGCGGCCCGTTCCAACCACAAGCCTCACTCCCATCGAGGCAAAGGTCATACTCAGGACAAAATGGAGGGAAACCTCAATTCCACTCCTCTCATTTGCTTGAGCCAAATTACCAAAATGCCCTCAAGCACTTATCCGGAAACTTCCGCATCCAGTACCTTGACCGTCTGGACCTCCGGCTCCTCCCTGAGCCTAGTCCTGATCTGCTTGTCATCGCCCGTCGTGTTCGTCACGGGTAGCTCCGGTTCCTCGTCTCCCGGCTTGCAACCACTTCAGTAGCCTCGATCATCTTCGGCATCTTTGACCGTCTGGACCTCGACACCTCCTGTGCCTAGTCCCGGTCCACCTCGCCTCACCATGACCTAGCTCCGAAATCCTGCAGTCACACAGACAAGCAAACCATCACATAGCACCGCACGAAACAGTATATTCCACATTAGCACAGATAGAGGTACTCAAACCTAGAATACCCAAAACAAACTCTAACTCACTAAACAAACTGTCAATATCTCATCACAAACATGGGGATACTCCACATGGTCTCTCAATCTCCCCCTTGATGAGTATATTGACAAACACAGAAAAAGTATAAGTTGAGTTTGTTTGCAAGTCATACATGGTCCGAGAGAAGAAATTGATGCTAATGACCATGTAGATACAAGGAGCAAAAGAAAGAGCAAGTTTTCCTCAAACGCTCCCAAAACTCCCAAAGGACTTTTCTCCATATTCTCCCCTTTTGGCAATAGAATCATCAAGATACAAAGAGAGAATATAGCATGGTGTGGTTGAATGTTATGCAATGCTAAGCAATTAGAGCCATGAAGATTATCCAAAATGACTATTTAAGTATTACACCAAGCCATAATAGATATGAAAGCTATCAAGATCATGACAAAATATGCATAATCAAGCCAAGCCAAGTAAGTAGCAATATGAAGATTAGATGAATTTCTTAGCATGTCAAGCCACTCAAGAGTATAGTCTAACTAGAGGTATCCAAAGATGATGCAAGCCATGTCAATAATCTAAGTGGAACCAAGAAGCTAGAATTGAGTCAATTTAGAGTGCTACAAGTTCAAGAATGAATCATTTGCACAAGTACTTAGTTCTCTTGGCAATTAAGCAAATTTAGCACAAATCACATGTTTTCATTTGAAACTCATAATTTTGGTGATGTGCTAGATCTCAAGCCTTATGCGACCATTCCAAGCGAGAAGCTTAAGGAGATGATCTTGGTCATCCAAAACTCCCCCCGAGTTCATGCCTAGTGTAATGGCAAGCAGTCTCACGAGAAAGAATTGGTGAGATCAGTTCTTTCGCACATAAAAGAGATCTTTTGCTTTCTTAAATAATTGTACTTACTCATGCTTCATCAAGAAACTAGCATAGCTCAAACTAAAGCTCAATTAAAGATTCAAGACTCAACTTAGCCTATTTGACATGGCATGAATCATAAGAGGATAACTAAAGACAGACTAGTCTCAAAAGCTAACATGACATGTCTTAGTTCAAGTTATGCAATTTTAATTAACTCAACAATGGCAAAGGCTTGACGACACATATGAAGCAATGATAAGTCTAGCGATTAAGCATAATCATGGCAAGATGTAATGCATTGTAATCATGTCAACTATGGATAATAGTCAAGGCTCCATGTAGTTATATTACAATGAAATGCAGAAAATCCAGCTCCCCTCAACATGTGAAGCACCTTTTTAGTTCAAGTTGAGTATGACAATATTAAGCTCGAGCTCCCAAATGAACTCCCCTTGAACCAAAGCTATAAAGCGAGAAAGTGGCAAAGAAATCGAAAAGGTCCTTAAAGCATAGACAAGATATAGAGAATACTATGGCTCTGAGTGACTCTCATCTACCCCATATGACACTAGGACTATCAACTGCCCAACTAACACACTAAGGAGCAAACACGTTCCCTGTCTACCCA
Organism: Melocanna baccifera; assembly: GCA_036346265.1. Lineage (NCBI taxonomy): Eukaryota > Viridiplantae > Streptophyta > Magnoliopsida > Poales > Poaceae > Melocanna > Melocanna baccifera. The sequence goes on along the minus strand of CM070701.1, from coordinate 3,085,866 downwards.
AGGGTGGCCCAACCCTTGCTAGAACCTATAAGAAGTGAGTAAGCTCAACCTAGTGAGAAGAAAAACAGCTAACAAGCAGCATCCTAGAATCACAAGATGAGAGGAAGAAGTCTGACTATCTAGTTACGAGAAACACTCTAATCTATGCTAGAAGGACTAACCCGAATGCACCCAAATGCAATGCAACAGTAAGGAGCAACAGCAAAATATACAAGATAACACAGTAAAGCACAAAGCTCCCCCTCACTACAGTCCATAAGGACAAACCACCCCAAGCTCTCCCCGCAAGGCTGAAAACCTAGAGCTATCCAAAGGCTTGGTAAAGATATCAGCCAACTGGCGGTCACTCTCCACAAACTGAAGCACTATATCACCCTTCTCCACATGGTCTCTAAGGAAGTGATATCGGATATCAATATGCTTGGTCCGAGAGTGTTGCACTGGGTTCTTAGCAATGTTAATAGCAGAAGTGTTATCACAAAAGAGTGGAACACTTTCTATAACTAACCCAAAGTCCCGCAGGGTCGAAGCCATCCAAAGTATCTGGCTGCAGCAACTAGCGGCAGCAACATACTCGGCCTCTGCGGTGGACTGTGCAACACCGGACTGCTTCCTAGAAGACCAAGAAACGAGAGAAGTACCAATGAATTGGCAGGTGCCAGAAGTGCTCTTTCTATCTATCCTACAGCCAGCAAAGTCTGCGTCCGAATAGGCTCTGAGGAAAAGACAGGATGAGGAAGAGTACCATATACCATAGTCAATGGTAGCTCGAAGGTACCGAAGAATGCGCTTCACCGCCTGGCGGTGAGATACGCGAGGAGGCGCTGAAATCGAGCACCTGCACACACGGAGAAGTGTATGTCCGGTCTCGAGGCAGTGAGGTACAAGAGGGAACCAATCATGCTGCGATACTCCTTCTGATCAACTGGCTCGCCGTCCTCATCTGGGTCGAGTGAAGCTGAAGAAGCCATCGGAGTGGACACTGGCTTGCCATCACTCATATCAAAGCGTTTCAGGAGGTCACGAGTATACTTGCCCTGATGCAAGAAGGTACCCTGCCGAGTCTGCTTGATCTGAAAGCCAAGGAAGAAACTCAACTCGCCCATCATACTCATCTCAAACTCTGAGCTCATGACATCGGAGAACTGAGAAACAAGAGTATGAGAAGAGCCACCAAAGATGATATCATCCACATAAATCTGGACGAGTAGAAGATCATTGCCATGCCTGCGAATGAACAAGGTCTTGTCCACCTTACCCATCTCAAATCCATGACTCAACAGATAAGACTTAAGCCTCTCATACCAAGCTCTAGGGGCCTGCTTAAGTCCATACAAGGCTTTGGAAAGCTTGTAGACATGGTTTGGATATTTGGGGTTCTCGAAACCTGGAGGCTGTCTAACATAGACTTCTTCCTCAATAAACCCATTGAGGAAGGCACTCTTGACATCCATCTGGTAAAGCTTGAAACCTTTAGAAGCCGCGAAAGCAAGCAGGATTCTAATGGCCTCAAGTCTAGCAACAGGGGCAAAGGTCTCCTCAAAATCTAGACCCTCAACCTGGGAGAACCCCTGAGCTACCAGTCTAGCCTTGTTTCGAATGACTACCCCATCCTCACTCTGCTTGTTTTTGAACACCCACTTAGTCCCAATAACATTGTGACCTCGAGGGGGCTCAACAAGCGACCAGACCTTGTTTCTCTCAAAGTTCTCCAACTCCTCATGCATAGCATTGACCCAAGACTCGTCAGAAAGAGCATGATCAACATCCTTGGGCTCGAAAGAGGCAACGAAAGCAGAATGGAGACAGAAAAGAGAAGTGCCAGATTTTGAGCGTGTGACACGCTCAAAAAGATCTCCAATTATCTGCTCTGAAGGATGATGTTCTCGGACTCTACGAGGAGGTCCTTGATGAGAGGAAGGAGAAGTGGCCTCTACCTCATGGTGACGAGGTAGGAGCAGGCCACTAGCTCCGGAAGAAGCGGAAGGCATGGGTGATCTCCTTGAGGTGCGGTGGTAGAGGCAGCACCTCGGGGAGGAGGAGGCTGGATCGATCGTAGACAACCCTCATCTCCATCCTCCTGATCATTCACAAATATGGTCTCGGACTGCTCTACAGAACTTGAGATATCGGGCCTAGTCCCCGGACTAGCCTCATCGAAGGTCACCTCACAGGTTTCTACCAATTTACTAGACTCATGATTCGGACCCTATATGCCGCGAAGAAGTCGAGTAACCTAAAAGATCCCATCACAAGATCGTGACTCGAACTTATCTAGGTTTCGGACTTGAGAATAAAACACTTGCAACCAAACACGCGAAAATGAGATATACTGGGCTTTCGCCCATATCTCAACTCATAAGAGGTGCGATGCAAGTGTGCCCTGAGAAAAACTCGATTTGAAACATGGCACGCGGTGGCTATTGCCTCAGCCCAAAACTTCCTCGGTGTAGAGTACTCATCAAGCATCGTCCTGGCCATCTCGACCAAGGTACGGTTCTTCCTCTCCACAACGCCATTTTGCTGAGGGACGTATGGAGAAGAGAACTGGTGCTCTACACCTGTCTCATCACAGAAACTCTTAAAGTAGGAATTCTTGAACTCCGTGCCATTGTCACTGCGGATCGCTCGTAAGGCACCCGGAAGCTCAACAGAAATCCTACGAAAGAGACCTCGAAAATGTGTAAATGTCTCATCCTTCGAGGCTAAGAAAAACACCCAAGAATACCTCGAGAAGTCATCGACCACGACAAGAACATACCACTTCCCTCCTGCTGACTGCACTCGAGCTGGTCCAACTGTGTCCATGTGGAGCAGCTGTCCTGGTGCATCGGTCATAGTCACTGTGACCGGAGGATGAGAAGCGGCAACCATCTTGCCGTGCCGGCAAGGAGCGCAAACAAGATCTTTGACCATCTTGAGTTTCGGCAGACCACGAATGAGATCGTGGCCGCTAACTCGAGTCAAATGGTCAAATCCAATATGACCAAGTCTCCTATGCCAGAAAGTAAGGTCACGGGACTCAGAAGCAACTAAACACCTGAGAGGATCACCAGAAGACTCAGCAAAATCAGCACGAAAGATCCTCCCATAACGAGATATCCCGCAAACCAAACTCCCCGAAGAATCAAGAATTTTGCAATTGTTCTTCTTGAAGCTTACCTCGAAACCGTCATCGGTAAGCTGAGAAACTGAAAGCAAATTGTACTGCAGCTTACTCACTAATGCAACATCTCTTAGAATGAATGAATCATTAACATGCACTGTACCTTTTGCAATGACGCGCCCAGACGAAGCGTCTCCAAAGGTGATCGTCTCATCACCTGGAGCACGGGCTAGGGAAGAGAACCAACGAGAGTCTCCGGTCATATGGCGAGAACAACCGGAGTCCACAAGCCAAACCTCTCTCTTCCCAAACCCGCGAACTGAATCAAGCAGTGTAAAGGCTCAGTACTGGGATAAATCAAAAGAGATTTTGGCACCCAATACTGAGTCACACGCCGAGCAGAGAAAGTAGCCACACACGACTGACCTCTAGCTACCCTACGCTCTCTGTCGCTCGAAGAGCCAGAAGGTCTACTAGCAGACCTAAAGCTGTCATTGGGTCCGACTGCTACGAGGGAGCGAGTCAGAGCACCAACAACATGCTGATCACGCCGCGGATAGCCATCTCGATGGGGGAAACGAGAACTACCCTCAGAACGGCGAAAGTCATAACCAGGAGCAACATGAGGACGAAAAACAGAAAACTCAGAAAAACCAAGTCCTCGATGCTGCCCAAACCCATCAACAGCAGTAATCCTAGACCTCGTCTTTGGTGCTAGGTGCACTCGGTGCGGGCTGACCACGAATACGCCTAAGTGCTCTTGCCACGGTCTCTACGCGCAATCTTGGCGCGCCTGAAGCATCGATCGACTGTGTGTCCATCCTTCTGACAGAAGGTGCAGTGATACTTCACCTTCTGAGAGGTAGAAGTGACAGGTGGAACCACCTTGCTGTCAGAGATCCCCTGGACATAGCCCGCTGACTTAAATTGGACTTTCTCGGTCCTGGGCTCAGTCTCGATCACACCTGGTGCTATGGGTCTGAGCACGGCAGGTGGATGCTTCCTCATGTCCTCATAGAAATCATATCCTAGACCCTGATTAAATCTGCAGATCTTAGATTGGTCTAGAATAAGATTGAGCTTCTTCTTGCCTCCAACAAACCTCTCAAGAGTGTTCATAAGATACTGACACTCCCGAAAGAGAGAGATGCAAGAAGAGCAGGGGGAAGAAGAGACAGCAGAAGGTAAGGGAGTAGAAGAAGAACCAATAGCAGAGGAACGAATGGCATGTGCACGCACAGCCGACTCAGAAGGGACAGTCCTACTGCTAGCAATTTGGTTCACGTCGCTAGTCGTCTCTACCTTACCCTTGGGCTTCTCCTCAACCCCAGCACACACATCACAAGCAGATGGTTGCTTCTCTAGAAGGTCCTTAGTTAGCTTCACACATTTTTCATCCAAAGCAACAAGTTCAAGTTTTAGTTTTTCACAACTATTGCAAGGTGAGCTAACTGGGGCCTTAGTTGCATACTTAGCCAACTTGTTGTTATGGTCAATCATTTCTTGAAACTGTTTTGAGACAGATTCAAGTTCAGCAGTTAATTTAGGATAGTTCAAACAAGAAGCAATTGGCTCAAGTAGTGAAGCTTGTAGTTCAGCAATTTTATGATCTGGCCCGTTTTAGGTTCATCTTTAAATTATTGCAGGTTTCACATGACTCGGGCAAATCCGAAGCATGGCATAAGGTCCTCTAGTAGCAATGTCCTTAACATCACATGAGGTGGGAGAAGTAGTCTCATCAGTAGTAAGTAGGGTAACAGCCATCCTACTCAGTTCTAATTCGGCAAGCAGACTAGCATTCTCCATCTTAACAATATCAAGCTCAGAGGACAAACTATCATGCGAGGTCCTTAATTTCTCCATATCACCCAACAGAGCACAGCATGTCTCACACTCATCACAGGAGGGACCAGATGTAAGAGCAATAATCTCTAGTGACAATCTATCTACTTCCTTCTCTAACTCAGTACACCTAGCCCTAGCTCTAGCATGAAAACCACCTAACTTAAGAAAAGCATGATTGAGCTGGTCGTAGGTGGGGTATACCTCGTCGGAGTCGGAGTACAGCTCGCTGTCGCTCAGTTCGCCCTCGAGGGCCATGAAGCACATGCCGGAGAAGTCGTCACCGCCATCCTTGAGCTCTTGGTCACCCGTCCCGTCGTCGTCGCTCCATCCTTCCACCTCGCCGAGGTCGAGTCGTCGTCGAAAGCGGTGAGGACGCGGTGGAAGAGCTTCTTGGCTTTGCCAAAGTTGCGGAACTTCTTCTTGCCTTGTGCGTGAGCCGGAGGCTTCTTGTTGCGGTTCTTGTCGGTGTAGTCGTTCTTGCCCGAACCGCCGTAGTCGTTCTTGCCCTTCTCCAGCTTGGGGCGCTTTGCCGAATGTGGTTGGGGCCACCACACTCGAAGCAAATCACAGGTCCTCCCTCTTCTGTCCCTCCTCCTCTTGTAAGCATGGGAAAACTTCCGAGCTAGGAGGGCCAGCTGCTCATCCTCGAGCTGCTCTAACTGATCATCAGTTACGTCACATAGAGCAGCAAGGGAGAAACCACACAACAGATCAGCAGAAGAACCAGAAGCCAAACTGGGATCGGTGACTAGGGCCATCGACTGTGACTTCGACTTTCGAGAGACAATGTCAATCTCGTGAGTCTTGAGACGCGAGTACAGCGCATCAAGAGTCAAAGTCGAGAGGTCCGTGGTGTCCTTGATGGTAGTCACCTTCATTTCCCAAACACGAAGATCAAGTGCAGCAAGCATCTGTCGAGCGTTATCCGAGTCGGGGTATGTGAGACCGACCGCTCGGAGGTTGCTCAGAATCTTGTGAAAACGCGCAAAGCACTCATCCAAGGACTCTCCAGCGAGCATTTCAAACTTGTTGTAATCTCGCTTGAACTGGTCCTGTCGTACCGTCTTTATTTGGGTGGTGCCCTCATGGTAAGCATCGAGGGTCTCCCAAATATCGAAGGCAGATGAAAGATGAGATATGCGATCAAACTCACTACGACTCAGGCCTTGGATGATGATAGTCCTTGCCTTTGCATTCGCCTCAACATCAGCCATATTCCCGGCATTGATGTTCTCATCGGCAGGAACAACAAACCGGACCTTGACCTTGCGCCAGATGGCGTACCCCTGGGCCTGGATGTATGTCTCCATTCGGCTCTTCCAGAAGGGGTAATCGATGCCATCGAAAATGGGCGGCTTGGTGGAATACTTGTCCGTTGCCATGGCTCACAGACCGGTTAAAGATCTATCGAGAAGAGCTAACCGGCTCTGATACCAATTGTAGGATCGGATATGGCACAGAGGGGGGGTGAATGGTGCCTTTAAAAACTTGCCCCCAAAGTATTCACAAAAATCTCAACTCTGCAATAGCTACAGAAGCTAAGAAGAGGGAGATTCAAACTCTCTAGAAAATGCACTTAGCATCACATAAGATTTTAACAACCACCTTGGCTGAAGCTTGATTGCATTGAATTGCATCTCTCAGTCGAAATCTAATTTTCACACAGACCACTGCCAGCAGCAGTTAAATATGGACAACATGTTCTGAGGAATTACTTGCAGACCAGAGAAATCAGTGAGATTAAGAATTACTTGCTGCCCAAAAAAAAAATTCAAGGACCAACACTTCAAGCAAATAGCAGTGGGAAGTTAACTGAGTGCAGCAGTTCTGAAAAGAAAGTCTTCCTGAGCAATCGACTTGCTAAAGAAGAATTGCAGTGAGCTCTTGCTGCTCTAAACTGCAGACCGAAATATCAGAAGAGGTACCGATTGCTTCCATAATAAATACCGCTAGCCGAACAATACACAAGTAAGCCGACTGACAAGGACAACTACTGCAGCAACTACACAAGTAATACCATATAGCCGAAACTTCTGTGCAGGGAAATAAAGCAGGGACCTTCAAGCTGCAGCCGAACCAGAATATATGACTAAACACGGCACATACCAGCCACCCGAGTACTGAAATTTCAGACCTCAGTTGACAACAGCAGATAAGACTTTTAGCAAAATAAATTCTGCTGCATACCTCAACCGAAAGCATCTGAAATCACCGCAGCACCACACATTTGGTTTCCCTGTGCATACGGCACAACCGACAGCTGCAGTAAGGATTTCACCCAAAAGAATTTCTGCCGACCGAATGAACTTCAGACAAAAAAAAAATTTGCGCTGGACTTCTACTGCTAGCCGAACCAACCTGGATTTTTGCTGCTGCTAACTGAACCAAAAAGAATAGGGATCTCGCAGAGCGAAAGAAGATCGGGGACAGCAAGCTACCGCTGTTCGGCTACTTGTCTTGCCCAAAATCACGCAGAAAAATGCGATTCGGCAAGGGTTAAGACATCGCAGCTAGCTGGAGGCACCGTGTCTTCTGCTGCTGCCTAAGCGATGATTTCAGAGACACATCAAGCGGCGGCACAAGCTGCAGAGCAATCAACTCCTTCATGGTCAAACCGAACATAAATAACAAACCGCTGAATTCAGCAGTAACGTAAACACAGGTGTAGTACTTTAACTACTTGAAAATCGAGAAATTGACAATTGATGGTGGAGGATTTTGGGGCAAATGATCGAACTATAAGCTAAATAACCCCATGTCCTCGAGGAACAAAAGATTTCAACAAGAGATCAAGAATTCAAGATTTGAGCTTAAATCAAGCTTGCGAGAGAATAAAGAAGCAGGAAATCATTTTAGCACAAACTCGAATTTCTCTTTGGATAATGAGCGATGAATGATTACAAGGCAAAGCATACATCCAGTTCATCTTATCCTTACAAATTGAGATCACACAACTCAAATTGCAAAGAAAATGACCAAAGAGCAACAAGAACACATACACCTGTGTTTCTTTGTTGCTTACACTCTACATCTCCTCTCTTCTTACATCTAGAGAATATTCCTTTTTCCTCTACTTTCTTGAACCTCAATCCCAGAGAGAGAGGGAGGGAGATGCAAGAACCACAAGCCTCAAACCCTCTCACACCATCCAAGCACCCATCAACTGGAGTACTAGCTCATACACAAGAACACCTTCTACCAACTAAGCACTCTAGAGCTCCAGACCACCTTGAGCTCCAGCACACACTCACGCACTAAGCTCTCCTCATGTCTAATGCATACACCAGGAAGAGAGCACTAGAGAAAGCACACTAGCAGGGCTCACCTCCAGAACACACAAGCACACAGCTCATACAAGGAACACACATACCACTGGAGCTCTACCTCTATCTTCTGGACGCCCACACCACTGGAGACAAAAGGAGAACGCCTCTTTCTTCCCTTCTCCAAATTGCAAATCAAGAAGTGGCAGCCCGTTCCAACCACAAGCCTCACTCCCATCTGAGGCAAAGGTCATACTCAGGACAAAATGGAGGGAAACCTCAATTCCACTCCTCTCATTTGCTTGAGCCAAATTACCAAAATGCCCTCAAGCACTTATCCGGAAACTTCCGCATCCAGTACCTTGACCGTCTGGACCTCCGGCTCCTCCCTGAGCCTAGTCCTGATCTGCTTGTCATCGCCCGTCGTGTTCGTCACGGGTAGCTCCGGTTCCTCGTCTCCCGGCTTGCAACCACTTCAGTAGCCTCGATCATCTTCGGCATCTTTGACCATCTGGACCTCGACACCTCCTGTGCCTAGTCCCGGTCCACCTCGCCTCACCATGACCTAGCTCCGAAATCCTGCAGTCACACAGACAAGCAAACCATCACATAGCACCGCACGAAACAGTATATTCCACATTAGCACAGATAGAGGTACTCAAACCTAGAATACCCAAAACAAAATCTAACTCACTAAACAAACTGTCAATATCTCATCACAAACATGGGGATACTCCACATGGTCTCTCAAGCGGCTAGGATTGGATCGGGCGGCGAGGTGGGTGGCCGGATGCGTGACACGCGTCAGCCAGGGAGAGAGGGAAGGCGGGGCGAAGGGGTAAGTGGGATCAAACGGCTCGGAAAGAACCCAGCGGCGGGGATTGGCCCGATGGGTGACACGCAGCAGCCCGAGAGGGTTTTGGATTTTTAATTTCATTTTGATTTTCCAGAAATGAGAATAAGCTTTAGAAAGTTCGAAAAAATACTAAATAAATTTTAAAAATTCTAGAAAAATTCAGAGAATTAACTGAAACTAATCTAGACTTAATAAAAATAGTTTCAAACCAATTTGATACTTATATTTTGCAAAAACACAATTTGATTCAAAAGGGAGGGTTTTAAATCTTTATAAATTCCTGAAAATTATTATAAATGCAGATTTGACATTGGGAAAATGAATTGCATTTATTTTGCCCTTTGAAAAATGAAGTACTTTTATTTTGACTTTTATAAAATAGATATTTTAATTTTCTCAATTCAGGACTTAGAATAAAATCCAGGAAAATCCAATAAATTTCAGAAAACACTTTAATAAAGGAAATAACATTTTTGGGATGTTACATTTAGTAACTAATGTGGTTATCCCTTTCGTTTTGCCTCTCCATGTAATAACATGGGATAGTATTCTATCCTTACGAATAACATTATGTTTAATTTGGAATGAGTTCACCTGGTCATATTTCATGCGGCTCAATAATTTTTTTCAGTTGAACAAAATATTTAACTGAAAAGAACAAGACGTATATCCGCATCAGTTCTAATAACCATCCAAAAATTCCAGGTAAAATCTCGTACCGACCAAATTATTTCAGCCCATTTTGAATTGAAAGCCAAGCCAAAATGGCTCATGGAGGGTGTCGAGTCAAGGCACAACCGTGTAGAATGGCATCCTCCTCGGTCCTCCCTTCTAGTGGCTGTGGCTTTCCCTTCGGCAGTGGCACTTCAACTGCTCCTCATGAATTCCCCCGTTCGGTATATCTCTACCTCTCTACTCCTTTTCTCTCAAATCCCTAGAGATTGTCGGGGAATGAAGGGTGCTGAAGGCGGTGAGGGGGAAGCCCATATGGTGGTGGAGGCAAGGACAGCATGGAGAGAAACCAGATCGATGGTAGAGGCCGAGGCGGCAGGGGAGAAGGGTAGGAGGGTGATGGCGGTTGAGGCGTTAGGGGCAAAGACCCAGGCGGCGGGGGTAGAGGCCAAGATAGCGATGGCGGCAGAGGCAGAGGCCATATCTGCGGCGGGGCTAGCAGTGGTACACCTATGGAAGGATTCGTAGCAACAATATCTACAGGTATGGATATGAATCCTATGATTTTACTATAATTAGTAGTAGCAACTGTTTGTCCGAGAGGATTGTCACATGATTTTGATGTTTAAAATCATGCGAAATTGCTCAAAATCGGCCGCAACTGATTTTGATGTACAAAATCGACAGCCACGGATTTTGTCAGAGAGCAATCAGCAGCTACTGATTTTGATGTAGTGGCAACATCGGTGAAGTTCAACATAATGATTTTGTAAAGTTGCAATTCATTAATTTGATGCATTAGTTACACTTTGAAAAACAGAGGATATTCCATTAATAGCACTTACATTAGTGTAACTGTATTCATGTCAAAGACTTCGCTTATTTAGGTTGCAACTCATTTTGTCTGAAATTCTAGATGTTGTCTGAAATTCTGGATGTTGCAACTGCTTTATGTCATCCTAATATCCGTCGATTTCAAACCAATATTTTCATCCGATCATTCGCCGATAATCGACGATTTTTTGCTGAAATTTATTTGAAATTTAAATAGACTTAAAATTTTGTCAAAATTTATCAATTATTGTTCATATCATTTATATCCCCATAAAAATTTATGCTTTAGAATGTGGCTTATAGCTTACAGTTACGGCTTATAGATTTTAGCCCTAGTGCGAATGCTTGTACGAACAAACAAAAAACCAATGAGCTGCTTTTAAAAGATTATCCTGATAAACCGCTTTAAAATGACAGCAGAAAAAACATCCTGTTTATTTATTAAAAAAAACCATAAGCTATAAGCTAAAAAAAACATATATCAATTCTAATTTTGAAACTACCATGATTACACTTTTGAAATCCAACATCGGTTGCATCATTTGCTCGCCAGAATGATGAAACAATAACGAAAAACTTGAGCATAACTCAACTTTCCTGTCATTACACTCCTTTAAATCGGCCGGGCTGAAGTAGATTAAAACAAGAGGGCAATAGAAACAAAAAATACGAAAGTAGTTTTGGCCAGCTCTGTTGTCCCCATGCTAGGAAACAACGTGAGCAAAATGCAAAACAATGCCCATCCTATGCTTTGCACTTGAAATTGTTTCAAAAAAAAAACATCCATCATCCCGAAAAAAGAAACGTGACCTCCATTTTGGTTGCAATGCAACCGAGAACTTCGGTAAACGCAAACATTCTCCATGCGGACGACAAAAACCCTAAACATTTCATCAGTTACTACGACTACTCCTGATAAAAAGGCTATATAGAGTGGCACCACAGCCCACAAGCCACACATATATAAAGCATGAGCAGATTCATCATAACTAAACATTGGAAGTAAATTATGTCATAAGTCGTGACGACATAAAATTAACAGATTTTCACAATGGCCACCCACAGCACACCCGAGTGGTCGAGCTATTTTCTGCTAGGCAAACTAGCTAGCGGACTGATACAACTACAACACAGTAGCAAGTTAAAAAAAAACTAATAGTTCGGAATGAGCACATACACCCAGCTCTTTCCATTAGTGGATATACGGTACCTGGTACTGTACCTGATAACCATTACCATAATATGTTGTGTGGGCAGGTGATATAGTGTACGGAGCTGAGCTTATCATTGTAGGATGATGGGCCTCAGTACCATACGCATACAGCCTCTCGTAAGGGTAGGGGTGCCTCTGGGGGGCTGCCTGGTAGAAGCTTTTGTCAGGGAAGCTGGTAACATGCGTCGCATAGACTGATCCATTGGCACGAGGCCTCTTGGGCAGTGGTTTTGCTGCTTCAACTGCCCTCCTTTTGTCTGCCTTGGCTTTCTCCAGCTGGATGACTCGTTTCTGAAGCGGATCGACAGGGTATTGCTCCTCAAGTTTGTGTTCCTCAATGCACTTGATGACAGCTTTCAAGGCAGATAGCTCACGTTCATTCATTTCATTCTAAAAAAGAGTGGTCATTAAACCGCCGGACTATGCTTATGTATGCACACCAACACGATAAGAGAAATATGAATTACACCAGCACCTTAGAGAAATTTTTTTATGATTCAGCATAGAAAGGAGAGCAGCAGACAACTAGTTTAATCTGTTTCTTGCATGCTAAGCTAGTTCTCTATTATTCATGTTCTTTGCAACCTAACTAAAGCACTCAATGTAAAGCTGATTGGAGGCCCAACTTTTTGATGCCATCAAGTCCAATACTGAACTACTTCCAGAATAAACTAATCAAAAAATATTGTAAGTACAAAAATTAACAGGTGGTACAATCACAAAAGCTATGACCCAAAATAACTGGAAGTAAATTGCTGAAAGGACCAAATATTTGGATTACTGTTCACATTAGGAATTTTTTGGGACAGGATAAGCTGAGTCACACAAGGCGATTAGGTATTCAAATAATTGCAAAGGTGCAAGTAGCTTAGTTTTGCAACAGAAAAATAAAGGGAAAATGAACATGTATCGCATCTTTCACAGACGTGTCAAAACAAGCTCCTCAACAAAAAAAAGAAGCTATTTAAGTTTTGCTGTTATTTGAAAAAGTGTACGAACATAAACTTAGATAAGGTGGCAAAAAGGATGCTGAGCTGAGAAACAAAACTTGAGCCAGTTTAGCACTGCTTATGAGGGTTGGTGGAAAAAATTGATCAAAATTTCTTTAATTTCCAAAAAAAAAAGAAATAGGGGACTAGTTCAATGATTGGTGAAAGCAGAGGCACATTTGTAGATCTACGCTGGTTTCCAATTCCCGGTTGTGGGCAAAATCACACGCAAACTAGCCATTCCCGAGAAGATGTACAGCAATATCAGATCCTAAGTTTTGGCTGCCATTGTTGGGGCGAGAGGAGATATGCAACCGGTTACAAGTTCATGCAATGGGGTGAACATGCAATTTGTGGGTCATGGCGATGCGGCATCATGGTGTGTATGAAGAATGAGAGTGCAAATGTGCAAAGAACAAAAAGTAAAGGGTTGCTTTCACTTCAGACAGTTCGGTCTACTATTGTGTCTCTCTCCATATATTCACCCTTTATTCTATTTACTTACAGAACTATCATCATCTGCCCAAATCCTACAAGAACGCCAATTACCATCAACTGATCCCATCCGAGACAAAACAGGATCGCAACAATCTGCATGTACTATTCAAATATTATAATTTCAATTTTCCGTCAGCTTTTAGATTTTTCTGTTGATCTAATGCTTAGTTTGGAGTGAGTTTTCCAATTTAACAGTTTTGGAATAACATTTTTTCAGAAATTAAATTGAAATTCAGCCCGTCCGGTTATTAAAAACTGTTAGGAAAAATAGTCCCACATAGATTGTGAGAGAGAAAAAAGCACAACTTATAAGTGTGACAGGGTCTCCACCCATTAGACTAATCTTTTGGAGGGAGATAACCCAATACCACTTATAAGGTTGTTGCTTAGGGGTTTGCTTGTAGACAGCCTGTGGGCTTAGTGCGCAGAGAACGCAGCCCATTTAAGACCTGGGGATCGGGAAGTGAACTCGATGGGACCTAAGGTGGGTCTGGATCCAATAAGTGGTATTAGAGCTCAGGCACCTAACATCTCTCAGGAGTGTGGTGTGCACAATCCATGTGTGAGGAGGAGATTGTTGGAAAAAATAGTCCCGCATGGATTGTGAGAAAGAAAAAAACACAACTGATAAGTATGAGAAGGTCTCCACCCATTAGACTAGTCTTTTGGGGGGAGAAAGCCCAATACCACTTATAAAGTTGTTGCTTAGGGGCTTGTTTGCGGGCAGCCCGTGGGCTTAGTGTGCAGGGAGCGCAGTCCATTTAAGATATAGGGACCGGGGAGTGAACCTGGTGGGTCTGGATCCAACAGAAACTGGACTAGGCCGGGATTACAGGATTCCACCAGAATCTTGAAACCTGGTTCTACGGGGGGAAAATTATAGAATGCATCACAAACATGTAAAATGGAAATAAAAAAAGAGCACCTGAACTCCAGGAGATATCTTTCCATTCTTGACATGTGGCACCTTCCTAACATCCTTCAGATATGCTTTCAGTAATTGCACTGGTTCAAACTGCTCCATGAGCTCAAATGCATAAGCCAAATTAATTGCATCAATAGGTCTTCCACTATCCATCAGAACTCCAATGACACCTGACCTCATGAAACACCATCAGTAAATCACTTATTGTCATGTAAGAACATGCTAGCATGTTAAAAAAAAAGAACATAAAAGAGAAAAGCAAAAGGACAAAAGAGAATAAAATGCAAAATTAAGAGCACCAAGATAAGGATAAGACAAACAAAAATAATAACATAAAGAACATTTGCATAAAACAACTGTTGAAATTGTTAAGACAAAAGCAGATACAAGACCAGAAGAGCATGTGACACATAGGCTTGTGCCATGTTGTAACAATAACTCAATAAGCAATATTCTTCCCATTCCATAAGCATGTGAATGATCAAGAAAATCACACCTATGATCAATGCTTATAAAAGCTAGGTATATGATCAATCCATAATAGCACTGACCTGGCATCTTCTGTGACAACCCAAGTAATCGACAAAGCTCAGGTGTTTGGCGACGACGACTGACAGAGGGAAGAAGCTTACACAGCTCATCGTCCGCAAATTCAGAAAAAATACCAAAGGTAGCCAGGAGTTGAAGAAATGCATGTGCTTCCAGGCAGTTCCCATTGCTAGCATCGAAGTCAAGGCTATCCAATTTGGATTTCCATTCCCATGCAATTTTTTTCGCTCGCTCTTTGATATTTTTTGTCAGAATTTGTCCATCAGAACTGTATCCAGTTACAGCATCAGATTGCAGCTGACCAAGCGATTCCATCAACATGAGGCACGTCCTTCTTACACCCAGAAGGCTTCCATCCTTTTTGCCATCCAATACCAGATTATCTCCAGAATAAAAGTCTTCCAGAGAATCCAACACCAGGGCATATGGATCAGATGCTCTCCTGAGTGCCATCGGGATTTCCTCACGGATGGCTGTTAAGTTCTTCCGATTGTCCGATATGAACTTATGAAGCCCATTAACGTTCATTTCCTCACAGAGGACGACAAGTTCAGAACGAGGCTTTACAGCAGTGTCGTCATATTGCAATTGTGCACTGTCTTCAGGAGTAGATTTGGGCCATTTTACAGCAAGGGTACCCGTGTTTCCAACAAAGACAGTATTATTAGCCAGTGCCATGTTCATTGGGTTGATAACAGGAACAGGCAAGGACAGCTTGGACTTGCCAAAGATCATAGCTAGCGCAGCATCTCTTTTCTCCTGTAGCCTTTCCAGGGAAGTCAGCTCCTTAGCCACAACAACAGCTTCCCGTTGCTCCAGCATCTGCTCCGATTTCGCAACCGCCTCCTCAAACTCCTTCTCCTGCTCTTTGAGCTCATCAAACTTTTTCTTGAGCGATTGTTCTAGGCCATGGAAATGATCCTCAAGTTGCTTCCACTTCATGTTCAAGGAAACAGCACTCTGGCTTTCAAGCTCGGCAAATGCCTGCTGAAGCTGCTGTATCTTAGAGCTCGTTGACTCCATAAGGGTAGCCACAGACTCCACTTCAGACATGGTGACAACCTCTGCAAAGAACTAAACGACATAAGAACTTGCTACCCCGATCCAAAAAGCATAATCGAAGCATAATAACAACAAAAAATTTCACATGATTTCCTTCAAATGAGTCGATTCTATTCCTGTTCTTCTACGGAGGCACATATACAAGAACGAGTAGATGGAAAACCTAACCCCACCACTAACCTACCAAGAAGGCAAAAACTGGACTGAAAAATCGCTAGCATAGTAATAACAAAAACTTCAAATTTCACAAGATTTCCCTAAAATGAGTTGGTTATCTGCTGCACTGCAACGGTATACACAGCAATTTCATTGGGAGAAGCTAGGGAATGCTATACTGTCAAGGGAGCTCCTGACGGTATAGCCTCCCCTCCCCTCCCCCGCCGCTCTCCCTCCCCTCCCTCTCTCTTCGCCAGCACCAGCACAGCTTCCCCACCAGCGAGCTCTCCCTCCCCTCCCCTCACTCTCTCTTTCTCCAATGCAAGCGCAGCTCCGCACCCCTCCTCCACCTGCCCCTGCACCACCGGCGGCGACCTCACCACGCCCCCCCCCCCAACACCCACACACACACACCAACAAACCTAATATTCAGTGCGCCTCCTCGCCGTACCTCCCGCCGCCGCCGCCCACCCACCGGACCACCGCCTCCCCGGCCGCCCTTTACATTGGGGGACGCGGTGAACGACGGAACGGCTACCGGGAGAGAGAGAGTGAGCAAGAGAGGATGCTATACCATTCGAACGGTATAGCGTTTTCTAGTTTCCTTCAATTTCATTTGCAAGAACAGCCAGCACATGTAGCCACCAATTCTATTCCTAGCCTGCTACAGAGCCATACAAGAAGAGTAGATGGAAACCGAATTCATCCCCCTCTGAGAAAATTCGATGGCTCCATGGGGCAATCATTCAAGGGTTGCCTACCCCGCCGCTAACCTACCAACAAGGCAAGAACCGAAGTGAAGTATCGCTAGTCCGGATGGCTGGATCTGACACTGAACAGAGGAAATCGGGCACGTACCTACCGCCGAGTCTGCCAGGCGTTGTCGCAGGAGCTTGCCCCCCGCCCCCGCCACCACCTCCGGTGGCTTGGGGAGGAGATTGAGTGGGTCGCCCGCTGCCGGAGAGCGGTGGTAGGGGGAGGACACGGAACCCTAGGAGTGGTCGCTTGTGCGGGCGCCTTTTGAGGGATGGGAAAGGAGACGAGCAGCAGCCGGGATGCTCTGGGCAGGGAGTAAACTCGAGACATGGGTCCTAGATGGCAGTGACTACCTTTGACTCTTGATAGTTGGAAGTTTCGCTTTCCGTCTCTAGTAAAACAACGCGCTTTAGTTTTACGGTCTACGAACGTTACTACGGACTACAAACTTCTATTCTACGCTACTCCCAATGGTTCTATATATATAAGTAACTAGCTGCGTGTGCGTGATAAGACGTCACGCAAGTTAGGTGGTGTAAATGGTTGATTATCGTTAATATCTTTATGTTGATGAATATACCGTAGAGAGTGAGCGTATCTGATGTAATGTGCTTTAATGGGATTACTTTGTCTACGCTGTTAAGAGAAACAATATGAATTAAAGAGGCATCAATAACTGTAGAGGAAAACATAATACATAACTAAATTCAAGACGGTAAGCTAGTATATAGTTTCCTTGTAGAAACCTGTATATGTTCTGGAGCATGAGGAAAGCGAAGATTTCACCTATCATATTAACATTAGCTGACACAGCGCTAACTATAACAGAGAGTTGTTCAATAACGGTAACTTTGCTCGTAGGTTTTGCATAATTGGTAACATTCTGTACCACAAAACAGATTTAATCGACAGGAGTAAATTTTGGTCAAAGCGAAGATGTTGGCGATGTTGGTACGTTGTGTAGCAAAAGCTGTGTTAGCCACTGTGAACCGCTGAGGTGAGCCGAAGCTAGCACTGAAAGGGAGGAAATACAAGAGATAAAAACTGTAGACACAGGTAGAATGTAGGAATGAAATAAGAAGCATGAAAAGAAGGAAGCTAAATTTACTGGTATAAAACTATGGAAACTCACGTAATCCATACGTAGAACAAGAATTTATAAAAATTGGTAAGCAAAGCATCAGTAGGAACAGAAATCACTACAAGCAGCGTAGAAATGGCTATGTAAGCAAACATGCCAAACACAAAAACTTAGAAATGCTATCGCAGTAGGCCTATAATATAAGGCTAAGCATAGAAAGGGAAAAAACTGGGAATATAATAATAATAATTACAGGGTAGCAGTAACAAAATACAAATGGTGATCTATACTGTAAGGCAAAGCATAAAAAGGATAAATCTGGGAACATAACAATAACAACTACAGCATAATAATAGCGAAATAAAAACATTGTATTAAATAAGAACAAAAAAAGGTAAGCATTACTACGGGGAAATAAAATTAGCGATAAGTAGACGGGATGTAAACTGACCAACACAACTGGTGATAAACAATGATGGAACTAAAAATGGTCCTATATTATACAATGAGTGACAGTAACTTTACAAATAAAACAATACTAAGAACGCATGAAGCAAACAACTATTCAATTATAAGAGGGAAACAAGCTAGCCATAAAAAGAGGGGAAAGGGCGCATAAAGTAATAACAGAATAGAAACAGTATGATCACAGAAAGGCTTTAAGAAGAGGTAGACCTAAATATGAATGAAGATGAAAAAACAATCTGCAGCAGCACAATCGCTGATGAACGATGATGGAACTATAGATAGACACAACATAACGCAAGAAAAAAACTTATCTTTGTAATTAATTGAGAATATAGTAAGTATCAAAATACAAACTATATTAGTCACCGAAGCAGAGATACTAATAAGAAAGCCACAGAAGCGATGGAAAATGGCAACAACTAACAGCACAAGAAAAATAACCAGTACATGAGGAAAATAACCAGTACGGGGGAAACTAATCGTATGAAGAAGAAAACCAGCACAAGAAAGATTATTCAGAACTACTCAATTCTAAAAGGGAAATAGGACAGGCACAAAAAGAGGGAAAATAATGTAACATGCATGACGTAATAAAAAAACAGGAATGGTAAGATCACGGAAAGGCTATAAAAAGAGAGAGGGGTAAACATAAATAAAAATGGAAAAATGATCTGTAGAGGCAGCATAGCATGGGCACGAAGCCTATTTCTGTAATTAATGGAGAATATACTAAGCACCGAAATATGAATTCCACTCACCAGTGACGCAGGAATATTACACAAGAAGAGCACAAAAAGTGATAGCAAATATAAATAGTTCATTATACAAAAAAGATAACTAACGTAGAGGAAATTAAGCGCATAAAGAAAGCAATTACCACAAAAAGGATTAATCAAGACGATGTAGGGACGGAGCCTAAACACAATGAATTAAGACAGCGATCCTTAGACGGTATATAAGGTGGCCAGCAGCAACGATCCAGAGCGGTGGCTGAACTCAGAATGATGCCTGCATTCAAAAGAGAATAAGAAAACAGCAGTAAAGAAAAGGAAGAAGAAATCAGTAAAGAACCAACAAAGCAGCAATCAGGATAGATGCATAATAAATAACAACCAAACGATAAGAAGAAAACAGAAGAAGAAAACCCATGAAGAGAAGGTAACAACAGTAAACAAAGGGGAGAACAAATCGACAAAAACCAAGGAAATACAATATTTAAAAAAACGAATAAATGATCTGCAAGCAACAAAAAGAAAAAGTGCTAACGAATGAGTAGCTCATAGTGAGCACTCGCCATTTACGAGAAGAATTCAATAAAAAAGACACAGAAAGAATGTGCATTACAAAGTGAACCAAGAAACGTATGAACCAACCAAGGAGGCGAAAGAAGCGACAACATTCAGTAAACCAAAAGGCGAAACACAAGAGCGCAAAAAGAACCGAGGAGGCAAAAGAAGCGGCAACATTCGGTAAAACAAAAGGCGAAACAGAAGGGTCCCTAGTAAACTAAACACTATATACCTACCAGACCAAACATTAAAGATGCAGAGCGACCATTCAACCCGCAATGGTCCTGCATGTAAAAGGAAGCAAGAAGCTAACAATAAACAAAATAGAGAAGGAATCACTAAGAAACCATAAGCACAACAACTAAGAAGACCGAACCACTCATTCATAAGGGCAACAAATGAAGCAAAAGTTAGTAAACACAGCATGTAAAGAAATGAATAAATGTTCTATGAGCAATAGCAGAAAAGAACGGTAATCGAAGAGTACCTCGCAGTGAGCAGTCGATGTGTATCGTGAGGACTGAACCAAGACGGCACAGAAGTAACGCGCATCACAGACCAACCGAGGACACAGAAGAGATAGCAGTGGCCGGTAAGCTGGAACGCCATACAGAAGGTTTCCTGGTAAAATCCACGCTCCGTGCTCAGCAGTCCAAATAAACAGGAACAAAAAAGGAGCACCGATGGCGCAGAGCGTTGCTTCAACTCGGAATGGTACTGCATATAGAGGAAAAGCAATCAGCAAGAAGCCACAGGCACAACAACAATAACAACAAATCACCTATTCATAGGGAGAACAAATCAGGGAAAATCAGCAAGCACAATATCTAAGAAGACAATAACAGAAAAGAGTAGCACTGAAAGAGTACCTCACAGGCAACACCTGTTGTGCATGACGCGAACCGAATCCAGACGACGCAAAGTCAGCGCGCACCACAGACAGCGGCGATTCAACTCGAAATGGTATTGCATTTAGAGGGGAAAGCAATCAGCAAGAAACCACAGGCATAACAACTAACAAGAACAAATCACCTATTGATAAGGAGAACAAATCAAAGAAAAATTAGTAAGCACGATATCTAAAAAAGCAATAACAAAAAAGAATGGCACCTAGAGAGTACCTCACAGGCAACACCCATTGTGCACGACGTGAACCAAAGCAAGATAGCTGCAGAAGCAATGCGCAGCACAGACCAAAACAAGAAGCCTCTCAACCAAAAGGCAAATAAAAGCCTAAGCAGACGTGCTCCAAGCAAGGACGGAAGAACCGACGGCGCAAGAAGAGCCACAACGAAAGAAGAACCGAGAAGAAAGAAGCGACGGACACGTCTGGCAATCGGAAAGGCAAAATAGAAAGGTCTAACCAAGTCTGCGTGCCGCACACAGCAAAGCCTCATCTCAAAATTTCCACAAGAGGGCCGAGGCACACACCAGCGAGACACGGCTGTCAGGGAGACATGCGGGCGTGGGAGAGCTTCACCACGTGAGAGCGCCTCGCGCAGCAATGAAGCAAAGTCGCGCCTCGCTAGCCTGCTCGGATCCCGCGCGCCACGCGTCGAACCAACATCGCAGCAAGCTCACGTGGCACATGTGAGCGACGAGGAAGTCCCCCGGTAATAATATACGATGTATATCTATAGTATTAATTAATCTACTAAGTAAAATTTACGATGAGGTGGAAAGAGAATTAGGGCACTTTCAATGGACAGTTTCTATAGCAATATTTATGAGGAGAGAGACTGTATTAAATGAGTGTTTAGATATCACTACTTCAATGGTTAGTGTCTATGTGTTTTATTTGAAGGTCATTATTATTGTATGTATTATGATCTAAATTACATTTCAATCTTGTGATCTATACATTTTTCTTTTTGCTATTTTGTATAGAAATAATAGCCGGTTCATACGAGACAAACTATTTGGTATAGAAATACATGCTCCGATGAACCAATCACGATACTTGCTGACAAAGCGTGTTAAAGCGTTCCAAGTGTGGGGAGTTTGATGCTTGTATTGAGAGGGCAGAGGCTACTCGAAGTCAAGGGGCTCTTGCAAAGAAAACAGAGATATGCATGGAGAGAAGATGCTATTCTTCATGCTCGGAATCTCTTGCTGAGGCACTTCTGAGAATCTCATTTACTCACCTGAATGACTTCTCCCATGCGAGACATTCAGAAATGAGAAAGTTGAGGAGGTTCCATTTGGAGCCACGAAGGAGCACATTGAAAACAGTGTGAGATGGTAGAGCCATTTATTTTGTTATTATTTGTGCTTACCCAAGCTATCTTTATATGGAGTATTGGAGGAGCCGAGGCAGTGAGTTTGTTACTTGTTGATTTATTCATTTTGGAGATGAGGCATTTAAAGATTGGACTTTTTTTATATCAATAATCTTGATATGTTTGCTCTATGGTTCAATTGTGTCGGGACCTGGAACAACACTCCAAGTCTCTCTGTGTAAATCGCACTATCTCAGAAAAAGCTAGTGCACAGAGGGTAAACAGCGATGTATATCACACAAAATCACCACAATTATATTAAGCAAATTCACGGCCATATGGCCAAGTCTTACAACAAAATGGCACAAGACCAACTGAAAATAAAAGCAACGAAAAATAATAAAGGTAGCAGTTCAGCCCATCCAGCCTCCCACAGGCAAATGACTGTAAGATGCGTCCTACTCACTGAAGTAGTCCTCACCGTCGTAGTCACCGTCGAAGTCTGGCAACAGATTTAGGCAAGGTGAGCACTATAAAGTACTCCACAAGTTACACCAGGAGATATAACAGAATTGATGCATGCATAATGGATTTCAAGGAAGGTTTAATATGTACAAGTGCGAAAAAGTAATACAGAAATTTAAATACCATAATGTAAGTATGAAAAGCTGACTTTTAATACATCATATGAAACAATATGTTTAACAAAAATACTATCGTTAGCGTAGGCTCCAGCCTACACTGACCTAACCACGAGCATCCCACCCAGACCATTATTAAAACCATTGTCACATATCCCAAAACCAAGTTTTATGAAGACCAAGTCTAATCTGTGAAAACTCTACTCAGTATGTCCATGACCGTGGACTCGGCTATGCAGGATATATTTTAACTCTTTAGAGGTGTACAATTTTACCCACAAAACATACCCTCTCACTTGAGCCACGCGATAAACACACTGCCTTAGGTGTGCGACAGAGAGTTCATGACAAGGTTGTTCTAAGGATCCATAGCCAAAATAGTCAAGCTGCTACTAAGGTTTCATCACAACTCGAATCCACGGGTTGAAACCCCCTCTAGTGCCATGTGAGACTTCTCGCGGCCTACGCCACGCTCATATTTAGCCTATAGCGAGACTAAATTTGGAATTTCACAATTTACTTAGCTAGGTTCGTCCTATACCGGACTTGTGGTAGTACGAAGTGACTTCATAAAATGATTCACAGAAACGGTTCTTAATTTGACTTAGGCTCAATTACATTCCCTCATGCACGACAATCAACCAAGTGTCTCCAAACACGAGGCATGCCGGCACCCCACCACCTAACCAGTAGCCTAAGTCCAAACCATTTTTCTATTTTCAATTTTTAAATTATTTTATAAGCTTTCTTGACTCACCGATATCAAGAATTCATTTAAAATGATTGTCATTCCATGTGAAAAGGTTGATCCCACCTAAAATCAGACTAAGCCAGGCTAAGCAATTCTATAAAATTTCTAGTCGGTACTATGGTACTAACTAATTTTTAGCTATGGTGACAAGGTGTATGATTTCGGAATTCAAATTGGCTATAATCAAGGATCCTTGGCGTAACTAAAATTTAAAATTAAAATTAAATTACATTTGAATGAAAGTACGCATGCATATACAGTAAAATAACATAATTAAATTTGAAATACTGGGATCAACATGGTCAAAGGTGTAACTTGCCTTGCTTGAAGTCTTGCTGCAAAGCGTCGCCGAAATCGAACTATTCGGAATCGTCGAATTCTAACGTATAGATCTAAATTCAAATTCAAAAACAAAATTCAAATAAAATTCAAAAATTCAAACTAATTGTAGAAATGGAAAATTCATGATTTTAGAAAAATTTAGAAATTTGAACGGGTCAATTTGGAGTTAAAATAAAGAAGTTATAGCCTTCCAAAGTTTTAATATAATTTAAAAGAAAAATACTCAATTTCTGGATTTATTTTTATACTGAAAAAGCATTTATGACGTCAGCAAGAACTATTTTTCTAAAGGAAATTACAGATTATGATGTCAGCAACAATATTAATTTTCAGACAGAATTATTTTTAAACAGAAATTCACCTTTAATGCGTCAACATGACGTCAGCCCTAGGGTTATTAAATTCGGAGAGAGGCTGACATATGGGCCCGGGTTCATGGTGGACTGAGTCCACGGACCTGAGGGAGGGTGAGGTGGCATGTGGGTGACGGGGCGCGGGGTGGCCCTGGCATGGGCGGCCTGGGGTGCACGTGGCACCTGCGTGGCGGCCACGTCGGCTACCACCTCGACCCGACTGCTGACGTGGCAGGGGCGGCCGGTGGTGGCGCACGGGGCCCGATGGCCACCGGCGGACGGCGGCGCCAACCGAGGGCACCAACAGGGAGAGGGGTCAAGGGGAGTTCGTCAGTACCTCACACGAAGCCCAAGGATGGCCGATGCGTTGAGTCGGTGGAGAGAGACGGCGGTCAGAGATGGCTCATGGCGGCGAGGGAGTTCCAGTGCTGCAACGTCTAGGTGGAGGGGTGGCCGATGATCACTAAGGCACGAGGAAGGTGTAGGTGCAGTCGACGAGGCACAGGGAGGTCTGAAGCGGTGGCGATTGCTCGCCGGAGCTGGTGAATGAGTGGAAGAAACCGATGTTTTAAAAGCTCAGTCTCGGTCATTAATGGCAGCAATGGCGGCGGAAATTGCGCGGGGAAGAAGGAAGGGAATCGGGGAAGATGGACCTGACATGGGGGACCCACCGGTCAGCGAGAGAAAGAAAAGGGAAGGGCGGGGCGGCGGCTGGATTTGCGACAGATGGCAAGGGAAAGCGACCGCGGCCTCTAGATTGCAGGCGAAGGGGTAAGTGACAGCGGTCGGCTATGATTTAATTCGACAACGGGAATTAAATCTGAGCCATTGGGATTTCAAACGAAGGGTAAGTGACAGCGGGTGGCGGGGATTCATTCCGACAATGCAGAATGGTCCGGATTTAGACTCTTGGCGTTCGGAGGGAAGAGGGGAGCGGTGAAGCGGTAAGTGGAAGAGTGCGGCTGGGATTAGCTCAGTGGAGGGAAAGGTTGGCTCGATGGACAACAAGTGTCGACCAAAGAGAAGGGGAAGGCGGGGTGAAGGGGTAAGTGGGATCGAACGGTTGGAATTGAATCCGGTGGCGCGGATTGGCCCGATGAGCGACACGTGTCAGCCCCGGGGAGGGTTTAGGATTTTAATTTCTTTTTGATATTCAGAAATACTTAGGAGGCTTTAAAATACTCAAAAAAATACCAAATAAACTTGAAAAATTCCAAAAAAAATTCAGAGAATCATCTGGAACTATTTTCCACTTAATAAAAATATTTTCAACTTATAATAGCATTTAATTTCTTGCAAAAGCACAAATAAATTTATTTAGGTGGGTGTTAAATTTCTATAAGTTTCTGAAAAGTATTATAAATACATAGTTGACTTAGGAAAAAGAAATGCACTTGAATTGACTTTGATAAAATGAAATAGTTTTACTCTGGCTTTTATAAAATGAAAATTTTCACTTTTCTTTCTTCGATGCTTGAAATAAAATCCAGAAAAATCCAAATTAATACTAGAAAATCACTAAAAAGGGAAACAAAATTTTGGGATGTTACAAACCTACCCCCCTTAAACGAAATCTCGCCCTCGAGATTTGCACTGGTTAGCAAAAGAGATGGGGGTGGTTGGCCTTCAAATTGTCTTCTCGCTCCCAGGTGGCTTCATCTTCGGTGTGGTTGCTCCACTGAACCTTGTAGAACCGGATGGTCTTTCTTCTGGTCTGGCGCTCTACTGTCTCGAGGATTTTGATCGGCTACTCCTAATAGGTGAGATCATCCTGAAGATCCAAGGTTTCCAATGCAGCTTGCTCTGTGGGCACTCGGAGGCACTTCTTCAGTTGAGAGACGTGGACGACGTCGTGCACTCCTGACATGCTTGGCGGCAGTTCCAACTGATATGCAACTTCACCTTTTCTGCCCAAAATCTTGAAAGGTCCCACAAACCTTGGTGCCAGTTTTCCTCTGACTTGAAACCTCTTGACTCCTCTGAGTGGGGATACTCTCAGATAGAAGTAGTCTCCGACCTCAAAGGTCAAGTCTCGTCGACGGTTGTCCGCATAACTCTTTTTTCGGGATTGAGCTATCTTCAATCTGTCCTTAATCCTTCTAACTTGATCCTTGGTGTCTTGAAGTAGGTTTGGAACAGCTTCTTGAGGTTCTCCTTGCTGTTCCCAAAGCAAGAGTGTCCTGCACTTTCTACCATACAATGCTTCGAAAGGCGCCATCTGAAGACTTGCTTGGTAGCTACTATTGTACGAGAACTCTGCATAGGGCATGGAATGGTCCCAACTATTCCCAAAATCCAGAGTACAAGATCTTAACATATCTTCGAGTACTTGATTTACTCGTTTCGTTTGCCCATTTGTCTAGGGGTGGTAAGCCGTACTGAAATTGAGTTTACTCCCCAACTCTTCATGCAGTTTCTACCAAAATCGAGAAGTGAACTGGCTACCTCGATCTGATATTATTTTCTTGGGAACTCTGTGTAGACACACAATCCGAGACATGTACAATTCTGTCAACTTACTTCCGGAGTATATGGTCTTGACTGGTTTGAAGTGAGCTACCTTCGTCAATCGGTCGATGATTACCCAGATCGAATCATAACCCGATTGAGTCCTCGAAAGTCCGGTTATGAAATCCATACCGATTTCTTCCCACTTCTAATCATGCATTGGTAACAATTGCAGAAGTCCAGCGGGTTTCTGATGCTCTGCTTTAACTCTTTGATAGGTGTCACAGGCTTCAATAAATTCTGCTATCTCCCTTTTCATACTGACCCACCAGTATCTTTCTCTTTGGTCTTGGTACATCTTGGTACGACCTGGGTGAAATGAGTATGGGGTGTCATGAGCTTCTTTCAGAATCAGGGTTTTGATTTCCTGATTATTCGGTACATAGATGCGGTTCTTGAACCAAACCGTGCCCTACTCATCTTCACTGAATCCTGGTGCTTTGCCTCTTCTCATGTTCTTTCTTATTTCCCGAATATCCTCGTCAACTTTCTGAGCTTCTTTGATCTGATCAGGCAAGGCTGGTTGGATTTCTAATGTAGCGAGAAGGTTTGGATTCACTGGATTTAGACTTAGACGGGCGACTCCCTCCTGAAGTCGGGTCTGATCTTCCTCCGATAAAACCACATTCGCATAAGACTTCCTGCTTAATGCATCAGCCACAATATTTGCTTTTCCGGGGTGGTAATGTATACCAATATCAAGTCCTTTATTAACTCTAACCATCTTCGCTGCCTCAGGTTGAGTTTGGCTTGAGTGAAGATATACTTCAGACTCTTATGGACCGTGTATACTTCACAACGGTTACCGATAAGATAGTGACGCCAGATCTTTAAAGCATGCACTACGGCTGCTAATTCCAAGTTATAAGTAGGATAATTGCACTCATGAGGCCTTAGTTGACGTGATGCATAAGCAACTACTTTGCCTTCTTGCATCAAGACACAGCCTAAGCCAAGGCGAGAGGCATTACAGAAAATCTCAAAGTCTTTATGCACATTCGGCAAAACAAGTACGGGTGCTGAGACTAGCCTTTTCTTGAGGGTTTGAAAACTCTGCTCACAAGTTTTTGTCCGTTTGAACATCTTTTTCTTCTTTAGCAACTGCGTCATTGGCTTGGCTAATTCTGAAAATCCTGCTATGAACCGGCGGTAGTAACCTGCAAGGCCAAGAAAACTTCTTACTTCTGTCACGGACTTTGATTGCTTCCATTTCATTACTGCTTCTATCTTGGAAGGGTCCATCGCTATTCCTTCAGTTGTTACAATATGTCCGAGGAAAGCAACATCCCTTAACCAAAATTCACACTTACTGAATTTGGCATAGAGCTGATGTTCTCGAATCTTTTCTAAAGTGATCCTGAGATGCTGCTCATGCTCTTTTTTAGTCTTGGAGTATATAAGAATGTCATCGATGAAGATCACCACAAACTTATCTAGGTATTTCATGAATACATTGTTCATCATGCTCATGAAATAGGCAAGTGCATTGGTCAGTCCAAACGACATGACAGTGAACTCATAATGTCCATATCGGGTGGAGAATGCAGTCTTGGGAATGTCCTCTTCGCGGATCTTCAATTGGTGATATCCTGACCGCAAATCAATATTGGAGAAGACGCCAGCTCTCTTCAATTGGTCAAACAGGTCATCGATCCTGGGCAGAGGGTACTTATTCTTGATTGTAACTTCGTTGAGGGCTCGGTAATCCACACATAGCCTCAAACGTTCATCCTTTTTCTTGATAAATAGAACAGGTGCTCCCCAAGGCGACGAGCTTGGACGGATATATCCTTTATCTTCCAATTCTTGAAGCTACTTCTTCAGTTCTGCTAACTCATTAGTAGGCATCCAATAAGATCTCTTAGAAATTGGAGCGGTGCCTGGAGCTAGGTCAATCACAAACGTGATTTTCCTATCCGGTAGGTAACTCCTCGAAAAATACATCTGGGTATTTCCGCACAACGGGCACTTCTTCTAAGGCCTGAAGGTGATAGAGAGTACATCCTTCATCTGCAGGAATCTCCGAGGAAAAGACAACTTCTAATCCCTGGTCATTGGTGAGGGTGATGGATCTAGTAGCACAATTGATTTGGCCCTTATTCTTGGCTAACTAGTTCATTCTGAGAATAACATCCAATCCTTGTGATTTCAAAACCAAAAGGTCAGCTAAGAATAGGGTTCCATCTATGAGCAATTCTACTCTTAGGCACAAGGTCCCTGCTCTCATTTCTGCTCCAGGGGAGTGAACTATCATAAGGTTGCTAAGGGTCACCACACCAACCCATACTTATCCACAAAAGCTTTTGACACAAAAGAATGCGAAGCTCCGGAATCGAAAAGAACTGATGCTGGTACTAGTTAACAAGGAACATACCCAGCACGACGTCTGGTGCGGCCTGAGCTTCTTCAGCCGTCACATGGTTCACTCTTCCTTTGATGAAGGTCTGCGGCTTCTGCTGCCCCTGGTTCTGGCTTCACGATGCTCCTGGATTGGCTGCAGCTTGCATCTTCTTGGGGCATACCTTGGCATAATGCCCTATTTCCTTACAGTAGAAATAGGTCACTCCGTCTGAAGGGAGACTGCTCTTCTGGACTTGGCCACTGGCAACTGGGGTGTGGTTGGTCTAGAACTGCGAGCGGTTGGCTTGGAATTGTGGGCGGCTGGTTGATGGCTTGAACTTGCTTGATGAAATCTTGAAGCTCTTGCCTTGCGGTCTAAACTTGTTTAACTATGGAGGGGTGCTGCGAGCCTTATGAGAACTTCCAGAGCTACCCCTCTGATCAGCCATTATTCTCTTCCGGTTTTCCATCTCCATGTGCTTGCCTTCTTGGCGGATAGCCTTACTGACTAGCTGATGGAAATCAGCGTAGTCGCCTGATATCAGCTGCACCGATATATTGTCATTCAGGCCTTCCATGAATCTTTCCTGCTTGGCCTCGTCGGTGGCCACATCCTCTGGCGCATAGCATGACAGCTGATTAAATTTCTACACGTACTCGTTGACCGTGCGGCTTCCTTGGCGAAGGGCTCGGAAGTCCTTCTTCAAGGTGATGGTTCCGGTGGGGATGTGGGCCTTTCGGAAGCTCTGCACGAACTCGTTCCATGTCACGGCCTGAGGGTTGGCATGAGTGGCAGTGAAGGTATCCCACCATTCAGCAGCGGGTCCATTCAGTTGATGGGAGGCGAACAAAACTCGCTCCCGATCTGAGCACTGCAGTATGTCCAACTTCTTGCCGATTTCCCTGAGCCAATCATCGGCATCCAAAGGTTCTAAGCTGCCGGCAAAGGTTGGTGGCTTGATCCGCAGGAACTTTGAAAGCCTGTTGGGAGGAGCTTGGGCGGGTTGGTGATGAACTTGATGTGTAGGATTGTTGATGGTCTGAGCTAACAGTTGGATTAACTGATTCTGGTTGGCCATCAATTGAGCCCAATCTAGTCCTGTCACTGGCGAAGGCGGAGGGAAAGGAGTAGATTGGTTACCCTGAGCTCTGGGGGTTGGCATCGTCGTTGAGGTTCCTTCTTGTGTTCACCATCTACTGAGGCTTCCAGATTTAGAGGAAAGAGAGAGAGAACTAAAGGAGGTTTTTATGTAACAATCCCACAACCACACACAGAAAGCAACAAAAACAACAGAAGTACGAATAAGAGCAAATGAAAACTTTTATTTTATTATAATAGTCTTGTGGCTGTTAACAAAGGACTATAGCTCGTAGATAACGTTTTAGGACTTAAACTCTAGTGATGCGGATACAAAACTCTAGTGATGCGGATACACACGTGTCTTGTACTTTTCAGTTAAATATATTATTCAACTGGAAAGAGTTATTGAGCCGCATCAAACATTGCCAGGTGAACTCATTCCAAACTAAATATAATGTTGTTATTCATAAGAATATAATACTACCTCATGTCATTAAATGGTGCATTCTTAGGTTTGTCGATGGCAAAGCAATGGAGACGCAAAATGAAGAGGATAACCATATTAGGTGTCAAAGACATGAAGGAAGAAAGCCCATTCAGTGAGAGAGCAAAAGGGAGAAGCCCAAGAACTTAAACTACAAGTTTTGGATAAGATTTTCAAGCCCAATTCGTACCTCCCACAAGGCCAATTGGATTCAAACTTGGATTCAACTCAGAATTCAATTCGGATTCGGTTCGGGACAGCCTAACAGGCACTTACTAAAAAGGTCATAACTTTCACAAACAGAGTCCGATTTGGGTGTTCTTGTACTCCTTGGAAAGATATTTTCAAGGGCTACGCAATGAATCTAGTCCTAGCATCAAATTCATTACGGATAAAAAGTTATGGCCAAAACAATATGATAGCTGTAAAATCTAGTTTCCTTTTTGTGAGAGTTCGTATCTAAAACCATATAGAGTTGAGTTGTACTAGGTTTGTGGACTCTATGGACGTTCTAAGGTCCTATATAATCCATGTATTGGTAGCCTAAGGGCTCAGACCACTTTTGAGAATAATCAATATACTAAAGTTTGTTCGAGTTTATCATTGCTGCTGAAATTCCGTGAGGGAATTAGGAGTGTTCTTTAATCAAGATCGTTCAGCCTTTCCGCTGGGAATTGGGTGCACGGTAGATCTTCTCTTGGTGGTCGGCGAAATCGACGCGAGTGTGTTTTGGCGGATTAAAGAGTGTTCGTCCCTTGCATTGGCATTGGAGGATCATTGCGATTCATCAAGACTCCCGCGAGTATCCATCCTACGTCGAGAAGATCGGGCGACCCCGTATCATCTAGGTTCCCTAAACACTAGCGCTACACTTGAGTCTCTTCAGGGGTGGCTTGGAGGTAGTGGAGTCCTCATCGTCAGCACAGTAATTGGCCAGTTCTTCCTCCGCTGCACAGAGCCTTTGTGCAGTGGAGTGCAGCTCGTCCAGGGCGGCCTAATACACAGAGTCCATGGCCTTGGTGAACAAATCAGGGAAAAATCAGCAAGCACAATATCTAAGAAGACAATAACAGAAAAGAGTAGCAACGAAAGAGTACCTCACAGGCAACACCTGTTGTGCATGACGCGAACCGAATCCAGACGGCGCAGAGTCAATGTGCACCACAGACAGCGCCGATTCAACTCAAAATGGTACTGCATTTAGAGGGGAAAGCAATCAGCAAGAAACCACAAGTACAACAACTAACAAGAACAAATCACCTATTGATAGGGAGAACAAATCAAAGAAAAATCAGCAAGCACGATATCTAAAAAAGCAATAACAAAAAAGAATGGCACCCAGAGAGTACCTCACAGGCAACACCCATTGTGCACGGCGTGAACCAAAGCAAGATAACTACAGAAGCAATGCGCAGCACAGACCAAAACAAGAAGCCTCTCAACCAAAAGGCAAACAAAAGCCTAAGCAGACGCGCTCTAAGCAAGGACAGAAGAACCGACGGCGCAAGAAGAGCCACAAGGAAAGAAGAACCGAGAAGAAAGAAGCGACGGACACGTCTGGCAACTGGAAAGGCAAAATAGAACGGTCTAACCAAGTCCGCGCGCCGCACACAGCAAAGCCTCGTCTCGAAATTTCCACGAGAGGGCCGAGGCACACACCAGCGAGGCACGGCTGTCAGGGAGACATGCGGGTGTGGGAGAGCGTTGCCTCGTGAGAACACCTTGCGCAGCAACAAAGCAAAGCCGCACCTCGCTAGCCTGCTCGGACCTCGCGCGCCATTCGTCGAACCAACATCACAGCAAGCTCATGTGGCACATGCGAGCGACGAGGAAGTCCCCCAGTAATAATATATGAAGTATATCTATAGTATTAATTAATCTACTAAGTAAAATTTACGATGAGGTGGAAAGAGAATTAGGGCACTTTCAATGGACAGTTTCTATAGCAATATTTGCGAGGAGAGAGACTGTATTAAATGAGTGTTTAGATATCACTACTTCAATGGTTAGTGTCTATGTGTTTTATTTGAAGGTCATTATTATTGTATGTATTATGATCTAAATTACATTTCAATCTTGTGATCTATACATTTTGCTTTTTTGCTATTTTGTATAGAAATAATAGCCGGTTCATACGAGACAAACTATTTGGTATAGAAATACATGCTCGGATGAACCAATCACGATACTTGCTGACAAAGCGTGTTAAAGCGTTCCAAGTGTGGGGAGTTTGATGCTTGTATTGAGAGGGCAGAGGCTACTCGAAGTCAAGGGGCTCTTGTAAAGAAAAGAGAGATATGCATGGAGAGAAGATGCTATTCTTCATGCTCGGAATCTCTTGCTGAGGCACTTCTGAGAATCTCATTTACTCACCTGAATGACTTCTCCCATGCAAGACATTCAGAAATGAGAAAGTTGAGGAGGTTCCATTTGGAGCCACGAAGGAGCACATTGAAAACAGTGTGAGATGGTAGTGACATTTATTTGGTTATTATTTGTGCTTACCCAAGCTATCTTTATATGGAGCATTGGGAGGAGCCGAGGCAGTGAGTTTGTTACTTGTTGATTTATTCATTTTGGAGATGAGGCATTTAAAGATTGGACATTTTTGATATCAATAATTTTGATATGTTTGCTCTATGGTTCAATTGTGTTGGGACCCGGAACAACACTCCAAGTCTCTCTGTGTAAATCGCACTATCTCAGAAAAAGCTAGTGTACACAGGGTAAACAGCGATGTATATCACACAAAATCACCACAATTATATTAAGTAAATTGACGGCCATATGGCCAAGTCTTACAATAAAATGGCACAAGACCAACTGAAAATAAAAGCAGCGGAAAACAATAAAGGTAGCAGTTCAGCTCATCTAGCCTCCCACAAGCAAATGACTGTAAGACGCGTCCTACTCGCTGAAGTAGTCTTCACCGTCGTAGTCTGGCAACAGATTTAGACAAGGTGAGCACTATAAAGTACTCCACAAGTTACACCAGGAAATATAACAGAATTGATGCATGCATAATGGATTTCAAGGAAGGCTTAATATGTACAAGTGCGAAAAAGCAATACGAAAATTTAAATACCATAATGTAAGTATGAAAAGCTGACTTTTAATACATCATATGAAACAATATGTTTAACAAAAATACTATCGTTAGCGTAGACTCCAGCCTACACTAACCTAACCACGGGCATCCCACCCGGACCATTATTAAAACCATTGTCACATATCCCAAAACTAAGTTTTATGAAGACCAAGTCTAATCTGTAAAAACTCTACTCAGCATATTCATGATCGTGGACATGGCTATCCAGGATAGATTTTAACTCTACAGAGGTGTACAACTTTACCCACAAGACATTCCCTTTCACTTGAGCCACGCGATAAACATACTGCCTTAGGTGTGCGGCGGAGAGTTCATGACAAAACTGTTCTAAGGATCCATAGCCAAAATAGTCAAGCCGAAACTAAGATTTCACCACAACTCGAATCCACGGGTTGGAGCCTCCTCTGGTGCCATGTGAGACTTCTCGTAGCCTACGCCATGCTCACATTCAGCCTATATCGAGACTAAATTTGGAATTTCATAATTCAAGAATTTCATAATTTCAGAAAAATTCAAAGAATCATCTCGAACTATTTTCCACTTAATAAAAATATTTTCAACTTATAATAGCATTTAATTTCTTGCAAAAGCACAAATAAATTCATTTAGGTGGGTGTTAAATTTCTATAAGTATCTGAAAATTATAATAAATACATAGTTAACTTAGGAAAAAGAAATGCACTTGAATTGACTTTGATAAAATGAAATAGTTTTACTCTGGCTTTTATAAAATGAAAATTTTCACTTTTCTTTCTTCAAGGCTTGAAATAAAATCCAGAAAAATCCAAATTAATACTAGAAAATCACTAAAAAGGGAAACAAAATTTTGGGATGTTACAAATTGTCATTAAGGTGAAAAATTGTGGTAATGTACATCCTCTAATTTCACTGTTTGGACTTCATCTTAGCTAATATATATGTAAAACATTGCTTATATGTATAGTAAGATGAAAATAGAGTTGTTTGTAATAATCTGAAGCTTTGTAGGTTTTTTTGCAAAGCTTCCATTTTATATCGGAACCTACCTCGAACTACGAGGACTTGTTTCTTTGCTTAAGAGAGTTAGGGTTAAAAGAGGAGAATAGGAGAGGTTTAGATCACCAAATCCATCCATTCAAGAGTGAGATTTGGGGAATTTTGAGTCTCTCTTTGTTGTTGGTTCCCACCTTGTCTACTTGATTCATCTCATTAGTGGATCATATGTATCGTCCTTGCATGTAGTTTTTTTACAAGGAGTTTCCATGTAAATCTTGGTGTCTACTCTTGATTCAATATTGTCCTTGCCATATATATTGATTTGAGTTTACATCTGGCTTGTTATTGGTTCAGATGTGTTCTTTGATATGTTGATGAAGATAATAGGGTGTTGAAAAAGTGATCTGAATTCGTAACCGTATCCATGTAGGACACTTAATTATCTTATGCCAGACGTGGTATGGTAGGTATATGCACAATTTGTATCAGACGTGGTATCAACCTGTAGCAACCGACTGTGATTCGGTTTCCTCTTCGTGTGGGACTCTATTCTCCCACACTATATATGTACCCCAGTAATTCATAGGAAAAGCAAGCCCCAAGAGAAGCACTACATTGTAATCTCTCCTCATTATAGTGATTTGCCTTCGAGTGTCTGTGGTTTTTTCCTACAAGGGTTTTCCACGTAAAAATCCATGTCTCTTGTCTCTATTTTTCTGTGCATTATTTGCACATAGGGTATTGGTGTTCTAGTGAGTTGATTGTTGCAAGTATGTTATTGTTGTAAATATTGGACAGTTTGGTGCTTGTAGATTTAATGCCAAGGTGCTGCTTTGTTATAAGTAGAGCTGGGAGTTGGGCCGTGCTGTGCCGTGGGAGCCCGCCGTGCCGCCCGAGCCCGTCGTGCCGTGCCGGCCCGAGCACTAGCCCGATCTGTCGTGCCGTGCCGTGCCGCCCACCGTGCCGGATTTTGAGACCCAGCCTGGCCCATCGTTCGTGCCGTGCCGGCACGGCCTGCCACGTGTCGGGCTGGGCCGTTCTTGGGCCGAGCTGTGCCGGCCGTGCTTCGGGCTGGCCCAAAGAAGCACGGTCTAACAATCAGCTCTAGTTATAAGCATATAAGGTGTTCGGCAAAATACTTGTAACTAATTGCCTTGCAAAATACTTCCGCCGCCTCTCCTTGGGCGGTGAAGGTGTATGCCGGTTCTAAGTTCCAAGCTCCCTTTGTAGATTATTATGTGATCCGGCTGTCTGTTTGTTCTTTTGCAGTGTTGGAAAGTTTATGCAGTTCGTTAGAAAAAAAGTTTCGAATTTTGATGAAGTTCAGACGAGATTTGTCATATTGCAAGTGTGTGTAGTGGACAGCGATCAGTAGCTATGCAAGACAAACTACATTGCAAAGGCATCGCAGTTCACACCAGCAATGCAAGCTGGAGAGAAACACCAATACATCACCACATCATTATCATTAATCACTCAACATAAACTGATAAGGAAAACACAAGACAAACGAAGAAAGCAAGCAAATTAACAGCACAGCCACTCAAGTTCATCACAAAGACAAGGCTGCAAATTCACCCACTACAATTCTGCATGCAAATGCCTAGCATGCTGACTCAAAAGGAGTGAAGAAGTAGATGTCGTCGAGCCGGTCGTTCGTCGGCGAGTTGCCGCCGTAGACCAGCAGCCCTCGCCGGTTGTCGAGCGCCCCCGCCGAGAACGCGCACCATCCCCGAGGCCCGGGGTGGTGGTCGGAAGCGTCGTCCAGCCTGGCCCACGCGCCGGTCTCCGTGTCCAGCGCGAAGGCTTCGGATGAGAACTTGCCGGAGCCCAGGTGGCCGAGGTCGCTGGGGTCGACCTCGCCGCCGAAGGCCACCACGTACTTCCCAACACTGGCGGCGCAGAACACGCTGCGGGGGGTCGGCTTGTCGCCGGTGGTCTCGACCGTGGCCCACTCGCGTGTTGCCGGGTCGTAGCAGTGCACGTCGTCGAGCTCCTCCCCGGAGAAGCCGTACACCACCCACACCTTCCCGCCGATGACGGCCAGCCCGGGGCCGCCGCGCGGCCGGCATGCCTCCCCCGGCGACGGCAGCTCCTTCCACCGCCCGGCGGTGACGTCGTAGGCCCATAGGTCGTTCAGCCTGCCAGCGTCGCCGCACCCACCGAAGATGTACACCCGGTTCCCCTCGCTGTCGGCCACCATTGAGTGGTAGCTCCGGTGCGGCGGGCCGTTGTCCCCTGAGGACAGCAGGGCCCACGTGTTAGTCGTCGTGTCGAAGGAGTAAAGCTCGTTGAGCTCCTTGTGGTCCTGGTCGCGGCCGCCGAACAAGAAGACCGTGCTGCCGACGGACGCCATGGTGACGCCGACGCGCGGCGGGGGCACGTCGCCGGCGGCGTCGAGGACCGACCAGGACTGCGCCTTGAGGTCGAAGGCGTACATGGTGTTGTCCACCGGCACGCGCGGGGTGAACTCGCCGCCGAACGAGTAGGCCGTGTCGCCGACGAGGGTGATGGCGTGGGAGCTTCTTGCTCCCGGCGCATCTCCCTTCTGCTCCAGCTGTGTGATTAATTAGTGGTGTTGATTAGAAGAGGAGATTAACTAAACAAAAGTACATGCTGCAAACTGTAAGAAGAATCACAAGGAAAGGAAATTGAGGTTATATGTCTTGTTGGAATGCGGAAATTCCGTTGGAATTTTGGAGCAAATTAAACATTTACACTGACTTGGTATGGGATTTTTTTTATGAAATACCTGTCAGAATCTTGCATTCCATAGAAATTTGTGTACGTAGCAAATACAAATTGGCTAGATTAATTAGCTAGGGATTAACTAACTGGTTGCAATTATCAATGATATTATGCCAAGGTACATTTTAATGAGGTGGATTAGCTAACGTTCGACAATCCCTAATTTTGGCCTAATATGGTCTGAATTTCTGGAATGTTCTGGTTTTGACTATATGTAACTCTAATTGTACACACCCGACAGCTCTCATTATCCTTTTCTCTATCATATTTTTAAAATATTTTATAAAAATAATCTTTTCAAAACTACTATTCAATGTACAAGTAACATAATCACATGGCACTGGAAACGTAACCGGAGAAATTGCTGACATATTTCTGTGGTGTTTCTTCAACAAAGTTTCCCCATCACATGGGACTCAAACCCCTTTATCAACTTTAGGAGTTCCAAAGATTTTTTTTGGCAATTTCCTTGAATAATCTTCCTTGTCAACAGACATTGGAAATTTGGAACCAATTAGACAATTCATTGAAAGATGCAAGACCTTAAAATCTTCAAAGAGTTACTATCACAAACTAACCCCATTAGTTGGCACTCTACCCTGCAAATGACCCTGGAACACGAAAAAATCTATAGGTAAACTCCCCCAAAATTAAAACTGGGTTTATTATATGCTACTCTGATTCTGCCCTGCTGACATCTCTAAAAATTTCCTCAAGGGTAAGTCTCTTGTGTCACAACAAAGTTTCATACTCACATGGCCTTCGAATCCAAAGATTGGCAATTTCTTCAGGAATAATTTTCCTTGTGAACATGGCTTGGAATCAAGACAATCTTGCCAAGATAGAAATTCCTTCTTAAAATCTACAAAGATTTAGTACTATCATCAAGAACAAAGCCAATCCCAACCATTTCCAAGGCATAACTGCAGCTCTACCAATCACTCTCCACTGCAAATGCTCTAGCAACATAAACAAATCTCAACCAAAACACCCAAAACTAAAGCCAGTTTTTTTAATCCAAATTACATAAATCATTTCGACAGACAAAGGGAAGAAACAATCAGTTGCATGTGCAGGGGGGAAATATGATGAAATAAGAAACAAGGAAATTAAGGTGGGGAAGACAAACCTTCACCCAGGCACCGGCCATGGCCACTCACAAGCTGGAGCTCTGCTTCCTCTGCTCTGCTGCCTTGCTGCTGAAATTTTGGTGCCTGGAGAAGTTGTAGGCGGTCGAGGGGCATGATGCCATCGCTCTGTGAACCAATCTAACCACTTTCCTCCCGTTGAATTACTATTAAGCCACTATGGTTGTTTGGCATTTGGTGGGGCACTATCATGACCAGAAGGGACTAGAAATTAGGACCCATGTCTCCATCTGAGCACAGCCACACTTACAAATCAATATTTTTTTTATCCTATGTAGGCACATCTGGTGCTGTTGGACAACCGAAGTTGAGTCATTTAGGAAAAAAATATTGCGAATGCGTTAAGGGTTAAAGCCCCGCTCGGTTTGAGTTTTTTGAGTTTTTATTTTTTTTGATTTTTTTAGTTTTTTTTGCTGATTTTTTTCCGTATTCGTTTATATTATATGTGATAGGCTAACCTTCTTTTATTTTAGATTTTTTTAAAATTAATTATGTCAAATAAGCCACCATCAATTATAATGTAATTTTAACTAGTTACAGTGTAATTTCAGCTATAATCTACCAAATTTTAGTCCAACTGAGTGGCCTCTAAGTTATAAGTTTACTAGTGAATTCTTTTTTGAAAAGGGTAACAAACATACAATTTACATCTATTC
Source organism: Melocanna baccifera (assembly GCA_036346265.1). Classification (NCBI taxonomy): domain Eukaryota; kingdom Viridiplantae; phylum Streptophyta; class Magnoliopsida; order Poales; family Poaceae; genus Melocanna; species Melocanna baccifera. The sequence continues at coordinate 3,046,949 of CM070701.1, read as the reverse complement.
ATACCGTCACAAGCACACAAGCGTGTGCACATACTCTGACACACGTTTGAGAATTTTACGAAGACATCAAGACCTTACGGAGTACAGTCACACGTCTTCCTACTAAACACGTATACGTGTATACCTTATTCTAATTATTTAGTAAGACATACCGGGTTCGGTCCAATAGATTGAACCCAGGTGGACTACGTGCACTACAACAATGCCAACTACCCGAGCTACACTCGGCTCTCTACATGGGAATTCTTGGTATCATATACTGGGTTCTTTGAAATTTTTCTAAGAAAATAGGCACCTTGATGATCTAACCATCCATCTGCAAGCTAAAAAAATGAGCCTAACAATCCATTACACCATTACCTGTGATATATTATTAGGGAATACTCCATATAACAAACCCGGGGGACTCCCCGGCTCCTCAGGCGTGCCACGTCGGCCCCTGCGCTCTGGTTGCGACGCGTGTGCGCGCGCGCGCTTCGATCGCGCGAGCGCCTCGCCACGGTAGTAGCGGCGCGGTTTCGTCGCTTCCTCGTTCACGCGCCCGTTCGATTCCCCAGCGTCAGCATCCGGCCGTCCACCTCCGCGCCTCGCGCCCGCGTCGTCTTCTTGCGAAGCTTCGGCTTTCCTCGTGGCGCATCCACCTTTTCCGCACCACACCACCGCCTCACTTGGCCCCTCCGCGATTCCCTTCACCACCTGCATCGGCGCTGCTCCCCCCTCCCCCAGATCCGGTGTAGGCCGGCCACTCCGCTCTGCATCCCCTCCCCCTGTCGCCGCCTCACCGGCTGGCCCCTCCGCAGCTCCCTCCATCGTTCGCATCAGCGCCCAGTGTCGGCTAGGCTTTTGGTGCCCTCCAGTCTCATCCCTTCCCCTTTAGATCCGGCGCCGGACGAGGTCCCCACTCCGATCTCGGCCTCTTGTGAAGCACCTCGCCTCGCAAATCCCTAAATCCCCTCGAAAAGCCTTATGCTTTTAGCCTCCAAACCGGACGATTCGGAGCGGGGTGGCTCTGGTTGAATCATCGCATGGCGGAGATTGGCAAGTACGGGCTGTCCAATCAGCCCCCAGGTGCGGATTTGCTCCTAGACTTTTTTGCGGCGGATGATCCATACGCCCTGTGAAGAATTTTCCCGAGATTTTTAGGGTTTTTCCTCTCCCTTTGTTAGGGTCGAGCTGGTATTTTTTGCATTTTTTTGGGGGTTTTGTGGGGTTGTCTTTCTGGAGATTTCTGGCTTGATGTTGTGCTTCGAACAATTCCTCTGGATTGATTTTTAGGGCTTTTTCTCTCCCTTTGTTTAGGGTCGAGCTGATATTTTTTTGCGTTTTTTTGGGGGTTTTGTGAGGTTGTCTTTCTGAAGATTTCTAGCTTGATGTTGTGCTTCGAACAATTCCTATGGATTGCAAATTGTTGGAGATCCTTTCGTTTCTCCTGGTTTGGAATTTTTTTTAGCTCCTTCTAGAGGCCCGTAGTTGATTAGCGAGTCGTAGAGAATTGAATTACTCAAAATGAAGAAAGCTAATCGGAGTGTAAAGGAAACTTAGACCATATGCTAGTGCAAGAAGCGAAGCGTGAGCAGTTACTAGTGTCGTTGGTTAATGGCTAACTAATGTCGTTGTTAATTTGCAGATATTCCCGAATCTTTGTTGAAAGCTCGGCATTCTTTGGCTGCGTCAACGAAATCGCCAAATCTTGTCGAATTACAAAAAGTTCTCCATTGCACCGGAGCCACCAAACAAGCCTGCAAGTATGGATTCTTACTGTTTTTGAAGTATCACACTGCAGTGTTTGAGTCATCTTGATGCTGTAGACTTATGCTCGGGTGCCATACCATGATATACCATGGAAATGGCATGCAGTTATTCTCATAACAAAAGCCCGTCCTTTTTAAGTTATTAACTCTAAATTATAGTTAGTGTTTAATCATAAGTTTGAAGCATGTTACTGTGCATTTGAATGTTTTTGTAGGCATGTTAGTTTGAAAAGCCTGTGCTGCTAGCAAGTTGCTCCCTCTGTCTTCCAATCCAAAATACTTGTCATTTTGCTTTCTCTAGGAAATATTTCCACCGAAATGCCCTTATTAAGTGCTGAAAGGTATAAATGCCCTATCAGGCTCACTTCAACCAAGTAACTTAAGTCGCTTGTTTCTAAAACCTTCATTTGTTTCCGAGACCAATTAATAAGGTCAAGCATATCAAAAACTAAGGTGTTAATCTTTTTCCCTCTTCGTGTGCGGAAAGCTAGAATGACATCTTTTTGGATGTGGGAAGTGATTTTAATAGATTTTTGTTCTAGATAACATAATGCTCCGAGCATATCTTTATCTCAGCAAATATGATTTCTCTTACAAAAGATATTTATTTATTTACATTATCTTGCAGGTTTTTTGGATAGCTATTAAAGGAATACGCGTAGGCTACGGAAGCAGGAAACAAAACTTTTCTACCGCGCACCCAAGAACATCATGCTAAGGAAGGATCATGGATCGTTACCACTTAGACGCGCAGCGCAGCGGAAGAAGAATTGGAAACCGATCCAATCTCGCGCGTCGAGATAGTAGTGGAAGTAGCCGATCGTCCCGAACAGATCGTCTCCTCCACGCACGCCGATCAGCACTGCAACAAGCAGCGCCTCCACCGGTATCCACACGTCCGGGGCTGGAACACCGATCGCGAGTGTACTAGCACTCGTGAGCAGCTAGGGTTTGGCTCGGGAGGTGGCGGCTAGGGTTTTGCTAGATGTTAAGCGGGACGAATCCCCTCCGCCTCGCCTCCATATATATAGACCTCCTCACGTGGGCCTCGTGGACCGAGGCCCAATAGGAGTCTATTCGGATCTCTATCCGATTTGAGCCCATATCCGAATCATATTCGAATTAGTGTTCCAACCCGTTAAGCGTGCGACCCTGTAGGTTCACGTATACTTGGTCGTGACCCGGAAACGCCTTTCCGATTACCATGTTAATAGCGGCCTCTAGTAAGACATATTAACCCCAAAGTATATGTAAAGATCATATCATTTGAACTGTAATGTTCTCTCATGTACGAATCCCTTTGCCTCACGATATAGATTGAGCTTAAGGCGAGACTGTGTCATCCTCTTAATAGCTCAATCACTCTCTCGATTCCGTGATGGATTATAAACTCGTGATTGACTCCTCAATCACCTTGGCATGGCCATGCACTTTCATAATCCATTACATCGAGGGCCCGAGATATCTCTCCCATAAGGAGGGGCAAATTCTATCTTGATCATTCACATCCCACTACATGTTTCATGGCAAACCGAAGACTACTTTTATGACTACCCGATTCACGGAGTAGTGTTTAGTAGTCCCAAAATAAGCTACTACTCATGTTGGGAACCATGATGATCTCAAGTCTAAGGACTCTACATAAACACTACTTGAGACCAGCGATGACACATGGAATCTCTGCAGTGTCTCATGGCAGTCTATCCAACATATGTTCACTAACACATGTCCATATTATTGATTTGGTATCACCATACCATGATCCATGAGACATGATCATCAATCAATACATATCTGATCTTTGTCTTTGAATCATATTTGTTCCTCATATGATATACGATCGGGGATCATTTAGAAATAGCAACATCTTAGTATTTAAGAGTCTCATGAATAAGTCACATACTCATTGATCAATAATGATGATGTCTATTCCAAGGAACAAAGTAATGTATCATAAACATAGTATGTGATATATACAACATCTCCATGTTGCCTCTAGGGCATATCACTATGATCTCCCACTTGCACTAGAGTCAACCATGTAGGTATCTAATACCCATTGCCCTAGTGTGAGCCTCATGCTTTGGTGGGAAGCGGCTTTGTCAACGGATCTGCAATGTTCAAATCCGTTTGTACTTTGCATATCTTCACATCGCCTCTCTCCACTATCTCGCGGATGAGATGAAATCGCCGTAAATGTGCTTGGACTTCAGTGCGATCTAGGCTCTTTGGCTTGCGCAATGGCCCCACTATTGTCACGAGAGGTCCATTGGGCTGGAGGCACTAGCCATCACACCAAGCTCGAAATAAATTTCTTGATCCAAACAGCCTCTTTGGCGGCTTGAAGCTGCTATGTACTCGGCTTCGTTGTAGAATCGGCAACCGTCTGCTGCTTGGAACTCTTCCGACTTACCGCACCGCCATTGAGCAGAACACAAATCCAGTTGCGATCTAAAATCATCTTTGTCGGTTTGGAAGCTAGCATCGGTGTAACCATTTACAACGAGCTCTTCCTCACCTCCATAGACAAGGAACACATCTTTAGTTCTTCTCAAGTACTTCAAGATGTTCTTTACGACAATCCAGTGACTTTCACTGGATCTCGATCGTATCTACTCGTAGCACTTAAAGCATCTGAAACATCCGGACGTGTACAAAGCATGGCATACATAATGGACCCAATAGCGAAGCATATGGAATCGCATTCATTTTATCCCGCTCATCGGTGTACTAGGACACCGATTCTTGCTAAGATTTATACCATGTGACATAGGTAGAAAACCTTTCTTGGAATCATGCATATTGAACCTTTTCAACACCTTGTCAATGTACGTATCTTGGCTTAATCCAATTAGCCTTTTGATCTATCTCTATAGATCTTGATGCCGAGAATATATTTGCCTCTCCTAAGTCTTTCATAGAGAAACTATTTTTAATGAAGACTTAATGATTCGAGCAAAGGAATGTCATTTCCGATCAGTAATATGTCATCCACATATAAGACCGAAATACGAGTGCGCTCCACTAGCCTTTTGTAAACACAAGGCTCTTCTTCGTTCTTGATGAAACCAAACCCTTTGATTACTTCATCAAAACGAATGTTCCAACTCCGAGATGCTGCTTTAATCCATAAATGGATCTTTGGAGCTTGCATATCTTTCCAACGATTGCGGATCGACAAAACACGTGGGCTGTGTCATGTACACATCCTCACTCGATTTCCATTAAGGAAAGCTGTTTTGACATCCATTTGCCATATTTCATAGTCGAAATATGCAGCAATCGCTAGAATGATCCGAATAGACTTTAGCATTGCGGCGGGCGAAAAAGTTTCATCATAATCAATACCTTGAATTTGTTTGAAACCTTTGGCCTAATCGCGCTTTATAGATGTGAACATTTCCATCTATGTCTATCTTTTCTTGAAAACCCATTTGCATTCAATGGTTTTAACACCATCAGTGGATCAACCAAGTTCCAAACTTGATTCTCGTGCATGGATTCAATTTGGATCTCATGGCTTCAAGCCATTTCTCGTAGTCCGGTCCCACCATTGCTTCTTCATAGGTCTTAGGCTCATCGTTGTCTAACAACAATATGTCCCGTTGTTGAGTAGTCAAGAACATGTACCTCTCGGTGCACGACGTGACCTTTCGACCTACGTGGTCTTTGGTGTGTCCACAACGGGTTCTTCAACGGTTTGTTCATCTGTTGTGGTTACAGTAGGAGCTGAAACGTTATCAGTGTTTCTTGAATTTCTTCAAGTTGCACTGTGTGCCCACTATCCCTTCTTGAGAGAAACTTTTCTCTAAGAAGACACCATCTTGAGCGACAAACACTTTGCCTTCTCCTCGATTATAAAAGTAATATCCTTTTGTTTCCTTAGGATACCCGATAAAGAAGCATTTATCGATTTAGGAGTGAGCTTATCAGATTGTAAACGTTTTACATAAGCCTCACATCCCCAAATCTTAAAAAGACAAGCTAGGGCGTTGTCTGTCCACATCTCATATGGTGTCTTTTCTCTCGATTTTGATGGAACCCTGTTTAGTGTGAACGCGGTGTTTCAGAGCGTACCCCAAAAAGACAACGGAAGATCACTTTGGCTCATCATGGGCGCACCATATCTAATAAGGTGCGATTTCTCGTTCGATACCCCATTCCATTGAGGTGTTCTGGCGAGTCAATTGTGGAACAATTCCACAATCCTTTAGATGATTGCCAAACTCATGGCTCAAATACTCGCCTCCACGATCGGATCGTAGAAAATTGATTGTCTTGCCTAAATGATTTTGCACTTCATTTTGGAATTCTTTGAACTTTTCAAAGGATTGGACTTATGCTTCATCGGTAGATATACCCATATCTACTAAAGTCATCGATAAAAGTTATGAAGTATTGAAAACCACCTCTGTTTATTAAGCTCATTGGTCCACATACATCGGTATGTACAAGTGCCAATAAGTCATTTGCCCGTTCACCTTGACCGGTGAAAGGTGCCTTTGTCATCTTGCCAAGTAAACAAGATTCGCATGTCTCTAATGATTCAAAATCAAATGAGTGCGAATACCATCTCTATGGAGTTTCGCATGCGTTTCTCATTTATGTGACCTAGCGACGAGTGCCAAATAAGCGTGGGATTCAAATCATTGGACGTTGCCTCTTTGCATTAATGTTATAGACCGGTGACCCTTCAAGAGTAAGAACGTATAACCCATTCACCAATGGAGTATGACAATAGAACATATCTTTGAAATAAAGAGAACAACCATTGTCCATAGATTTAAAGTCATAACCTTACGCTTGCAAACATGAAGCGAAATAATGTTCTTTGAAAGAGATGGAACACAATAACAATTATTCAATTCCAAAACTAATCACGAAGGTAAAGACAATGGCATGGTGCCAACAGCTACCGCAGCAACTTTTGCTCCATTGCCAACGCGAAGATCCACCGCTCCTCCTCAAACTTCTACTTCTTATTAGCCCACGCAGCGATTTGCAAATGTGAGCAACCGATCCGGTATCAAATACCCAAGAATCAGTTGATGAAGTAGCAAGATTGATCTCTATAACATTTATACAGAGTGGAAGTCGTACTTCCTTCTTCTTCTCAAGATCCTCCAAGTACTTTGGGCGTTCCTTTTCCAATGTCACGATTGCTTACAGTAGTAACAATCGCATCGGGATGAGCATCGCCCTTCTTGTCTTTCTTGGCCTTAGAACCGCTCGCGATCGCATCGAGCTTTCTTTCTTTTGACCGTGATTCTCTTGACATAGGGCTTGCCCTTGCCTTTCTGCATCATCATCACATGATTGCTGCTTTTCTTAATGCTTTCCTCGCAGATTTTAGCATCCCATGCAACTCGGCCCAGGTCTTGTCCAGTTGTTCATGTGAAAGTTCATTATGAATGGCTCAAAGCTCGGGAAGCGGCGGAGAATCACATCGATAGCCAACTCTTGGCTAAGGGAAAACCAAGCTTTTCGGACTCTCAATGTAGCCAATCATCTTAATCACATGAGGGTGTGGATTCCTTCTCGCAAGCTCGCACGCAAATAAGGACTTTGAAGTATTGAACCTCTCGGCCCTTGCTTGGTTCTCAAACATACCACGTAACCCCACAATGATATTGTAGGCATCTGTGTTCTCATATTGCTTCAAGCTCGAGAGGACATTGTGGCAAGCATGAGACAGCTCACATCAAGGCAATCATTCGTTTGCTTCTCATAAGCTCTCCGTGCAGCCATAGTAGCATTATCGAGGCAAGTCTTCGGGTAAGGAGACTCAAGGACATACTCCTTGCGCTCTTGCTTGAGAACAATTCTCAAGTTGCGATACCAATCCAAAAGTTTGTTCCATTGAGTTTTCTTTCTCAAGAACAGATCGCAAATTAAAAATCTTGGATGCGGCGTTAGTGACATGATCTACAACACAAGAATATGCAAAGTTTAGCACTATGTTTATGTTCATCTTTTATTAAACTATTTAGCAAAAGACTCCCACTATGAGTTTTGCAACAAAAACTCTCTCTAAGTTACATAGTGGGTAAAGATCCTCATTTCACTAATTCCTAGTGAGCTTTGGCATCACGGCTAGAAAACTAGTGACATGGGTAAGCAACACTTTGCTAATCACATCCCTATGTGACTCTACTTTGGGTGACATTAGTATGCCTCGGCCCCAATGTATGCCCCAAGGTCCAAAACTATTTTGATAACCTTGTTAAGTAAACCAAATGCTTCCGCATGTAGATGTCCGACATCTACCCCAAATGATGATGATAACCGATGGCACTCTACTTTGGTAGACCTACCATGCGGTGATCATTATCTTTAATTGCAACATATGGAAGGGCATTAACACCTAATTTTAAGAGGGATTCTATCCTACCAAAGCAACATATCACATATATTATTGCATAAGAATAAGATAGATAACATTATAGATAAACACATTTAACTGTGAAGTAGTATGGCCCAAAAATGGTGATATCCATCTCCAAGTAGGTGTAGACGATCTCCATCCTCCACATCACTCCTTTAGGCCACCATGCTTAAAAGCTTGTAACCTCAAAACTAGGCTACTACCTATAATAGCTAGAAATCGAAGATTACAAAGATAGATTCAAGCATTAAGGTCGACACGCAGGTCGTTAAATACAATATATACAGCTAACAATAGCTGAAATAATCATGACACGCAGGCCATGAACGAATGTTACATGCATCACATACATCTCATACATTCAAATAAGCTATAGGGCCATACTATTCACATCATTCTCTGCAAAAACAAGTTAGACGTAGAATCACATTCTACCTAACGATGTGAACCCAAGACGCTATACAAGGGGGGGATACACACGGCGGTCCCCAATGAAAATCGCTATGAAAATCTTATCGAGCCGATCAAATCAACCCAAATCCGAGCCATTCAAAATGTCTCAATTTTCATTAGATCAATCATATTGATCATTGCGATCGGTATACTTGAGGAGACGACAACACAAGACCTCGATCTGTTGGCTCGATCTATTGATTGTGCGCGCAGTTAGCCCCGATGGTGATTCCAGCCGGTAGGGGCAAGTCGCGCGTACATCAAAGAAGGAGCACGAACTAATCTTTTTGGCCTTATGATGCTATCAACTCATACCTATTTCAACCCCTTATGACCGATTGATCTCATCAACCCGTGCTACCGATTTAGGCGTAATAGATCCAATCTACTACTATCGCATATCAACATATGCGCGATCCAGATTGCAAACTAAGCAAGATGGCTCGATACCACTAAAGGAATACGCGTGAGGCTACGAGCGAAAACAAAACTTTTCTACCGCGCACCCAAGAACATCATGCTAAGGAAGGATCATGGATCGTTACCACTTAGGCCGCGCAGTGCGTGAAGAAGAATTGAAACCGATCCAATCTCGCGTCGAGATAGTAGTGGAAGTAGCCGATCGTCCCGAACAGATCGTCTCCTCCACGCACGCCGATCAAGATCGCAACAAGCGGCGCCTCCACGGTATCCACACGTCGGGTGGAACACCGATCGCGAGTGTACTAGCACTCGTGAGCAGCTAGGGTTTGGCTCGGGAGGTGGCGGCTAGGGTTTTGCTAGATGTTAACTGGGACGAATCCCCTCCGCCCCTCGCCTCCATATATATAGACCTCCTCACGTGGGCCTCGTGGACCGAGGCCCAATAGGAGTCTATTCGGATCTCTATCCGATTTGAGCCCATATCCGAATCATATTCGAATTAGTGTTCCAACCCGTTAAGCGTGCGACCACAGCAGGTTCACGTATACTTGGTCGTGACCGGAAACGCCTTTCAGTTACCATGTTAATAGCGGCCTCTAGTAAGACATATTAACCCCAAAGTATATGTAAAGATCATATCATTTGAACTGTAATGTTCTCTCATGTACGAATCCCTTTGCCTCACGATATAGATTGAGCTTAAGGCGAGACCTGTGTCATCCTCTTAATAGCTCAATCACTCTCTCGATTCCGTGATGGATTATAAACTCGTGATTGACTCCTCAATCACCTTGGCATGGCCATGCACTTTCATAATCCATTACATCGAGGGCCAGAGATATCTCTCCCATAAGGAGGGCAAATTCTATCTTGATCATTCACATCCCACTACATGTTTCATGGCAAACCGAAGACTACTTTTATGACTACCCGATTCACGGAGTAGTGTTTAGTAGTCCCAAAATAAGCTACTACTCATGTTGGGAACCATGATGATCTCAAGTCTAAGGACTCTACATAAACACTACTTGAGACCAGCGATGACACATGGAATCTCTGCGGTGTCTCATGGCGAGTCTATCAACATATGTTCACTAACACATGTCCATATTATTGATTTGGTATCACCATACCATGATCCATGAGACATGATCATCAATCAATACATATGCTGATCTTTGTCTTTGAATCATATTTGTTCCTCATATGATATACGATCAGGGATCATTTAGAAATAGCAACATCTTAGTATTTAAGAGTCTCATGAATAAGTCACATACTCATTGATCAATAATGATGATGTCTATTCCAAGGAACAAAGTAATGTATCATAAACATAGTATGTGATATATACAACATCTCCATGTTGCCTCTAGGGCATATCACTAACAGCTATCATGGGCAATGCGGATTGGAAGCCTTTGCAGTTCCTATGTTTTGCTTCCTTCTACAGAATACTTTTGAAGCTGAGAGCTATTGAACCACCAATAACTCCAATATATAATGTGAGACTATTCGTAGTCACCCCCCATTTACTTTCTCATGAGGCAATTATTTGCACATTTTACTGTAGCGTGATGTACTGCTGTTGCTACCAAAGGTTTTATATTTATTCAGAATTTTCTTCTTGTTTATGGTAGTTCCAATGAGGGGGGAAATAGTACAGATTCTAGAAACTTTAGAGTTAAGTGGAATGCATTTCATTCTCTTTGAGTTCTCTCTTTTTCATGATGGCCATGCAAATACATTCAACTGATTTTAACTCAGCTTATTTGATTTGATTTCCTTTTGGTACTTGATTCTGGTGTAAAACAAAAGGTAGTACTTGAATCAATGATAAGCCAATATTTTTTTTCTCTAAAGCTCATGTAAATTCACATGGGATGGTTCTTGTTGATAATGGGTATCATCCTCAATTAATTTAAAATTTATCACCCTATAACTGTTATTTGAAATGATTAGCCACATAATCACATTATCGTGCTCTCCATAGGAATATGGTGAAGTTGAAGGACGGGGAATACGAATGGCAAAATGAGTAGTCCGTGCATTGGGTTTGATATTTGGATGCGTATTTGCTGCATCCTTGGTCAGTGGGCTCTCATATAATATAGTGCCACTGGATATTTCTCAATGCAGCTGCTGCACTGTTATCTACCTGTAATCGTCAATAATTATTACTTATTAGTTGTCTTTTGGTTCGTCTGTTTTGTCTGCTAATCTTTTCAAGGCTATACAGTAGCTATTAACTTGATTGAGTTTTCATGGCAGTATACCCCCTTGTATTGTGCATTACTACCAGGTATAACCAACATTAGTGCACTTTCCTATTTTTTCAAACCAATCCTGTGATCGTCAATAATTATTACTTATTAGTTGTCTTTTGGTTTGACTGTTTTGTCTGCTAATCTTTTCAGGACTATACAGCAGCTATTAACTTGATTGAGTTTTCATGGCTGTATACCCCCCGTATTGTGCATTACTGCCAGGTATAACCAACATTAGTGCGCTTTCCTATTTTTTCAGATCAATTTCAATGTGCTTGTAGATCTATCAACCATATGGGTAGAATCATCATGCTCTAAAAGGAACGTCTCCCACATTTTGCACTAAAATTGTGTCTTAGATTGTTCTTGCATCAAATATTAAAAGCATGATCGAGGAATACTCCGTATACTCTTCTCCCTCTAAAAGTAGTTCCGTTCGGAGTTGAATTGTCGCTTTGCACTGTTGGCGCTCCTTCTTAGCTCCTGTTTACCTGAGTTGCTGAGCACGGGAGGTGGATTTTACTAGGAAGCTTTTTGTTTAGCATTTCAGCTTACGGACCGCTGATATCTCCTATTGGTAGGACAAATGGGGGTCCAGGATGAACCTCATGGCGTCTTGGATGGTCTCTATGTGGTACAGCTTGGGCGTTGGCCACCACAGACACAGAACGCCCATGAAGCCATCAGGACCTGCGTTATTGATTCGTCAACTTGTGAACCTCAAAAGGGAGGTAGAACATAGCAGCAAAGATTGCTGATCTGGTGAGCTATTTGGCAGCAATACACTCAACACCAATGGATGGAAGTATACTTCATTTGTCTACTAAGACTAATGGCATCAGACTGACATGTCCTTTTTATACATGCAGACGACTATAGCAGCATAGACTCTGATGCTTGAAGCCCATCCACTGTACCATTACATGTATGACACCTTGCATCCGCCCAAACAAGTTGTACCCCAACATCCATTTGTTAAGTAAAGATTATTTGTTTGCAGTTTTCTTTGAGCAGGTGACAATAATGCCGGTGAAACTATTGCCAATGTTGCCACTTGCCACCTCCCTCCCCTTTATTGTTCTTGGGCTGCAGGCTCCAAGGCAAGACACCTTCTAAAACAAGATGTTTCTCTGCTTTCTTTGTTGAGTATATATCTACTAACAATCCATGAACTAGTGTTGCAAGAAGGACTTGACCACTGCACTCTACGCACCTTCGCTTGTCGGGGTCAGAATCATCATCCATATAACCAAGTTCGGGGACTTCCTGCTTCCTCCTCCGTGCCACGTCGATCTACTATGCTCTTGGCTTGGCATATGACTGTGCAACATGTGATTACGATCTATCGTCGTTTCTGGATTCTTCTACGGTCCTATTATTCCTGTGAGCATACTTCCCAGAGTTTTTTATTATGTTAGTGCTATACACTACTCTCTTGCCTCATTTCTTGTCATAATGTTTGTTATTTCATTTGCTATACAGGAGTGCCTCCAGATAGTTCAATAAGTTGTATTGTGAAGTGCAATCGTCTCGCTGCTGATCTTACACCGCTTGCCTTGGCTTACTCTTTGCGATGTGCATTTGTGAAGTATTTTTCTTGATCTTTATCGCGTTGGCCATTTCTGCTATGAAGTTTTTTATTATGTTTCACACTGCTTTGTTTGTGCTGCGCTAGTGCTTTTTTCGGATTAGAGCATGTTTCTTGTCCTGTTGGTTCTTTGTGTTGTGAAGTGTTTTGTTTGGATTGTACTGGTGTCTTCCTTGGATTAGACTGTGACTTCTGTGTTCTTGTAGAGTGTTTTGTTTTTGTTCTTTGTGCTAATTACAGTGTGTTTTTCTAGTGAGCAGATTGTTTATGCTTTTTAGGTCTTTCTTTGTTCTCTCTTTTTTTTGGGTTTTCCCAGTTCGTTTGGTGTTAGCTACCTTCTCTATATGAAGTTTCCTTTCCGAGGTGGTCTTGTGCCGGTGATATCGTGTGCCTTTTTACTTTTTTTTTGCGTGCTCTTTTGAAGTGTTTTGTTTGGACTGTCTTGGTGCTTTTTTTGGATTGGAGCGTGATTCCTGTGTTCTTGCAAAGTGTTTTGCTTGGGCTGCACTGGTGCTTTTTTTCGGGTCAGAGCATGCTTTTTGTGCCGCTGGTTTCCCATGCTTTTTTGGGTTCTTGATCTTTTTCCTATTTTTTTCCCTATTGGTTTGTCCGGCGTTAGGCAAACTGCTTTTCTTTGGGTTTTTTTTCCTTTTGTCTGCTCAGTGTGAAATGTTTTTTCGGTTCCCCATTTGTGCTTCTAAGATATTGCTTTTCCAGTTCATGTTGTTTGTATGATATTGCTCTCTTGAAATATTGCCTTTTTTAGTTTTGTCTCTGTTCTGATGTTTCTCTGTCTTTGTTTGCAGATGGTTGTTTATTTCGCCTTCCAGTTCACGTGCTTCAGTGGTGTGTTCTCTCGCTTCATTGTTTTCCCTTTCGCGGCTCCCTCAGTGTCAATTGATCGTTTTACATCTTGCTCCAGTATCTTCGGAATCACGACTGTTCTGCGTTTTCGTTTATCGCAGGTGCTATCTCTTTTCCGTGATTCTTGTGTTATATGCTGTGGTGCTTCGTGCATATTAGGATATCAGTCTTTCTCTAGGTTGCATAAATTCGAATGTTTTCTATACTATTATTCACATCTAGGCTCAGTTATTTCCTGTGTATAGATTTTTTACGGCGCTTATGTTGCTGTATAGATCTTGCGTTTCGTTGGGTGCTTCTGGAAATAATGCTCCTCTTTTCGATGCTTTTTCAATCCACCTTTTTTAAAGTTTCATCAGTTTTAGATATTTTTGTTGCTTAGGCTACAACATACTTTTACGTACTAAGTATGTGCTGGTCAAGTTTTAATCTTAAAGCAGTAAAAGATAACTATTTTTGTGTTGCTTTTTGTTCTCGTGTTTACAAAACTTATAGCGTTCATATTTACGCCCAGTTATTATCTGTGTACACATTTTTTTACGCTGCTTATGTCTCCCTTCGTTTTCGTTGGTCCTTTCCTGTTTGCTCTCTCCAGAACTTTTTTAACGCTCAGTCCCCTATTTTTCCTCATACCCAGTTCAAGCTGCTATATTTATTACCTTTACGTATTGGTTATGTGCTATTTACGTTACAATACGAAACCATTAAAAGATTTCTAGATTTATATTATTTCCTGTTACCATGATTGCAGCTTTTTTTTATATCCCTTTTGTTCTTGCTGATCTACTGCCACATGAGGATCTGCATCTCTGCTTTACTCTCGGTCGGTGCCAATGAAAGTTCTTCCTGTGCCGCGCTACGGTTACCTTCTTGTTGCGCCGCATTGGGTTTTCATCATCGTCTTGCTCTGCACGCCCCTCAGTTTGTGCCGATTGGGTGCCCAATCTGAAATCCACTGTTCTCCGGTATGCCTTTCTTCAGTTGTTCCTTCTTTGTTTTCTTCTTACAATTTCCTTGCTATTTTGTTTGTTCACTTTTATTTCTGCTTTCTGCTCACGGTCTATGTTGTTTTCTCCCCAATATAAGAAGTCTGAGGACCTATAGCTCTGCTTTATTGTGCCTGATTTTCATTCGTGCGTTCTTCTGGTTAATCTTCGCTGCGTTAATTTGTCCTTTCATGTGGTTTCTTATTTACATTTCGCATCTCATTCATTCGGTCCATATGCATTGTTTGTTTTTGCGTGCTTAGGTTGCGGTGTCCTCATTACATTGTGCATATAACTCATTCGGCTGATGTATATTGTGTGTGCCTTTTATCTAGATTACATACCTTTGTACATTGTTTCTGCTTCCATGTTTACACTTGAGTCCCTTTTATAGAGTTTGATAGATTCACACATCATTTAGGGTGCTATGTACATCTAAAATCAGAACTTAGATATCCTTAAAGCAAGCAGTGTTTACAAAAGATGATTTTTGCATCCTTTGTTCAACGTTAGAATGACAAATAATTTTTTTACAGAACTTGGCTTACATTATTGATTGCATTTAAAATTAGAATTTAGATATCCTTAAAGCAAGCAGTGTTTGTAAAAGATCATTTTACCATCATTTGTTGAATGCCAGAATGACAAAAGGATTTTTTTTACAGAAGCTGGCTTACATAGTTGATAATCATTATGCTTGGCATCGTATTGCTGCTCTTAAGAACTTAGCTAAACTACAGGTCTAAGAACTTACTTGAATAACATGTGTGCACATATACCAACTCATAGTGAATTACTGAAATTTATAGCACGAGTGATAAAGCAAATAACATGAACTGACCTACATGTATACTATTTTACTGAAAATTTTCGCCTAGATTACGTGTTTTTATCCAGTCTCTTATGTTTTATTCTGTACTGACTAATGCAAAACAGACTTCATTCCTTCTGATAAAACCCTTTGCTTTGCTCATCGTAAAAACCATGTGACAAATAGTCTGCATGAAGATGTGCCTACTCAGACTTCATCCCTTTTGATAACCATGTGACAAATAGTCTACATGAAGATGTGCCTACTCTATTATGGTCACAACACATACCCTGTTGTTATACATTTAGATCCACATAAACATGTTAACCTATCCTCCTTTTACCTCTATGTTACATTTCCTTGCAGTTATACATGTCTATTAGAATAGGTGTGTCCATCGTTCTTCATTCGTTTTGTGTTCTGTTGATGCGTTCGCTGCTGCTGTTTTGCGCTGCTGTTTCCTCAGTAGTTCATACTCCGCTTTGATTGTTCTTGCGCCAATGGTTGTTTCGTTGTTAGTTTCGCGTTTTTGCTGCTCGGGCCTCTGATGCGTGCCGTCTCTTTATCGTCTTGACCCGTCTTCACCGGCGTGCCCTGCGGCTACTCGTTCTGAGGTGATTTTCTTACTGCTCTTTTATGTTGTTACTCTTGGTTTCGCTATTTGAGTTATAACGAGTGCTCAGTAAATTACGAGCTTGATTTTGGTTCCGCTTCTTGCTCTAAGCAAAAAGACTTGTCGGAAATCTACGTATCTTTCCTATGGGCAACACCCAAGGTGAAAAATCAAATCAAAGTGCTAGGAAGAAATGTGTTTTTTGTGCGTGCTTTTTCCCTAGCAAAAGCAAATAATCTTGCTGTTATATACATTTCTTTCCTTCTTATGCCTGCTTCTTTTACAAATGCAGGGCTGTTATGGATTGTGACTCTAATTCGTTGCGCTCGCTCTTCGTCGGTGCATTTTTTCGATTACAGAACTACCTCGTCGGTTGCTTATGCGATTCGGTTTTAGGCCGATCGCAACAAACTAAAGCTATGATCAAAAGAAGGTACTTCCTCTTAATTAAAAACTGTCTTGCGGTAATTGCTTGGTTGCCATGTGTGTTACGCTACTTCCGTCTCTTTTCGTTTCTTGCGTTGCTTCTTTGTCTTCATTTACATTTCCCTTTTTCGTTTCCCGCGACCTTTTTGTGGTCTTTGCGTTTATAGTTTGTTATTACATTATGTATGTTCCTTCCTTTTTTATGCCTGTCTTATTTTTTTCTTACAGTTCAACAGTTGCTGGTCCGATTTAGTTTGAATATTGCTTCGTCTATACATTAGTTGCCGCTTGTTGTGCGGATCTGGAATATTTCTAATCACCGCTACTGTTTAGCACCGCTCACGCTGGTCAGTTCATACATTATTCTATTTTGTTATGATAGTGATTATTCTTTTTGTACTTTTGATTATTTGATACATCATACTGCCTTTATTTCTTATAACAATGACTGATTTTATTATGCTATTGGTTATCTAATACATCTTTCGTTTTTTATTCATGCTTGTGCTTATCTTTTCTTAGAGCTTTCTTGTTTCCTTAATATTCCTATTTTGTTATTGCATTATATATATTGCTATAAATACTGCACTTATTAATACGAGGCCCAAAACGCTACACACAGATATATATGGAGGGAAATACAAACAGATATGCTACATAAAAATAAGCCATACATAGAATAGTTTATCCTTAGCTTTTCTTGCAGCCTTTCTGTAATCTCTCCGTTTCTATTATGCTACTATATTAGATGTATTATAGTGCCGTTCCTTTGTTTATGCCTCTCTTATCTACTTTCTATATACTTATACTTATCTTTTCTTAGAATGTTTTTGCTTCTTCCTTTTTAGTTGTGTTTATACTTAGCTTTTTTTAAGGTATTTCTAAAACTTTGCCTTTCCTATTTTACTGCTACATTACATATATCATTGTCGATATTATATGTGTTAATGTAAAGCTCAAAGGGCCATATGTGTATACACACACACACACACATATACATATAACCATACACACACACACACACATATATATAAATAATAGTACTAAGAGATATGTCATATACAAATAGAGTATATATAAAATAGTTTAGCCTTATCTTCTCTTACAGTCCTCCTATAGTCTTAGTATTCTTGTTCTGCTATTATATGATGTATATCGTAGTGTTATCCCCTTCTTTATACCTGTCTTGCTTCCTTTCTATATGCTTACACCTACCTTTTCTTAAAATCTTTCTGTGATCTGACCATTTATATTTTGCTATTGTATTTTATATACCAATATATAAAGAGGTGTATCATATAGAAATAGATTATATATGAAATAGTTTAGGTTTATCTTCTTTTGCAGCTTCTTCATATCTATTCGTGCTTATACTTATCTTTTCTTACAATTTTTCTGTGATCTTAGTATCCTAGCTGTACTACTATATTACATATAGTGTCTATTGATATGAAGCCCAGAGAGCTATATATATATGTATGTAGAGAAATAGAGCACATATAAAATAATTTAACTTTACCTTTTATTAGGAACCTCCTGTAATCTTAGTATTTTTACTCTGCTATTACATTATGTATATCATACTGTTAGCCCCCTGTTTATGCCTCTCTTGCTTCCCTTCTATATGCTTACACTTACCTTTTGTTAGATTCTTTCTGTGATATTACTATTTGTGTTTACTTACATAGCTCTTTTTTAATACTGCTTTGTCTACGAGCTCATTGTAGTTGCTCACACAGTTAGCTTACTCCCTATTTTCCCTCTTTTAATCTTTTGTGCTTGTTCGCTTTGAATACTAACCTCGTGCCCGAATTGCTGTTCTTTGACCCTTTCTATTTTTTCATTCCGAATATTAATCTCATGGTTAAATTTTTTTCCCTTTTAGTAGTTTCTATCTATTTTTATGGATTTAGCGCATTCTGCTAGAACTAGACGCAAAGAAATTTAGTGTGGAAAACATCCGGTTAGCTCCGTAGCCTCATCACTGTTGCCTGTGTGTTTACACCGGTTCTTCCACAAACAACGCCCCAATCATGTATGTTCATTGCTTATGCTAAATACATACTTTATCCAGTTTTTTTTGAAAGCTTTAATTACCTGCAGATTTCTACTTTGAATTGCTTTACTATGCTACAACGCTTACCACAGATGTTAACGCATATCCTATGCCTTCTCAGCTCAAAGTGCTTCTCACAGATCCTACTACACAATGTGCCAGCGGTGTTCTCATCTTCGGTTCAACATAAGCTTATTCCCAGCAACTGCACTTATTATGTTGTCCAAAATATTACCAACTATGTTACGCTGACGAGCAGATCTACCATTACTACATACTACTCTCTTATAGCTAACGCTATAACAACTAGTGTGAACATATTTAGTGAGCCCTTCGCTTCATGGTCAACGACATCTGCCAGTTTGTGCAAGAAAAAAAAACGTATCAACTTAGTTTCCTTCATTTATCTGTACATTAATTACGTTTCCCTTTACAATCATTATTGCCTTTTGTTCATCATAATGTTCTTTTTTGCGCCACAAACAGAACAACACCACCAATTCGCTCAGAATTAAACAAGGTCAGTACATACAATGCGTTCACCAAATCATATAGCAAATTGGTTACCAACACGAAAAACTCCTGCGATCACCGATCGCTTACATAGACTAGCCTGCGTAACGTCTCGCCACACACGCGCATCTAGTTTGGTACAAAAATAGCTTGCGTGGCGTGCCGCCACGCAAACGTATCTAGTAAAATGGCATTTACAAGAAATGGTGTAATTTCTTTAGGAATACTGTAAGACTCCAATGTTCCATACGGGAGCGGGCCAATTTCAAACTGTGTATCAAAGAGATCTGATCAGAAAAATATATAATCAAAATGATGGTTGTAGGAAAGTTTGGTATTACAGGTTTCTAACTGTTGGTTTATAATTATAGATGGCGTATTCTGGAATGGCATGTTGAGTTTGAACTATCTATGCACGCGATGCATAGCTCCTGCATTGGTTAGGTAAACTTTTTGGACAGGAAATTCTAAAGTTCAAGCATTGACTTTTGGAGATACTTCAACGAAACAGAGATGATTGTATCAATGTTTAAAAGAAAGACACGCCAAATTGTCAATTGGTCATCAATTTACTAACTACTAACTCAATGGCATTCCTGTAATATGCCACACATATGCTGGCCTAATTGTCCATATCTAGAAAGCTGCACGATCTGACACTTTCTTGTTTGTCCACATTGGAGTAGTTTTTATTCGAACAATACTTTGGAGGGATCGATAGGTGCTACCCAAGGACGCTATCAACTTAGGATCTGACTCAGATGCTTCAGGTTTGTTGGAATAATATAAACAAGCCAGGGATATGTTATTTTAAGATTATCGTTAATGGTATTTGGGTGGAGCAGCTATCAGATCACACCATGCTGAGATGTGCACCCATGGTTTTCGTTCTAAGCAGGCAAGTGGTTTCCGAGAGTGAAATCACTAGGATATGTATTGATCCAAGTATGCACTTTGGATTGGTGTCAGGCGTATACATCTGCCAACTACATGCTCTTTTCTTTTTTATATGACATTTTATAGTTTATACTACAAACTTTCTAAACTTCGATCATCAATGTGTTTAAAATTATCTTGATTGATTATATAGAACTATCTCCCCTTATATTATAGACTACAAAACAAGACCCGAGTACATCACCCAGAAGTTAGTAGCCGTTGGATTATTGTTTGAGAATTTTTATGATATATTCTATTGGTAGTAAGGGGTAGTAGTAAAAATCACATCTAACTATTGATTTATATAGGGTAGTTTAGACATTTGGCATTAAATCTCTTTGCAACAACAAAGAATAGAGATACCTTATCAACCGAAATATCTTAATTTTCACATGACCCTGCTCGTTTATTCTCCATGGCATCCGACAGCACGCCGTGAGGGCTTCGTCCGACAAACTGATCTCGGCCGTTAAATGGATGATCAAAAAGGAACATGTATACACGCGGAATGGTCGAATGGAGTCAACAATTTTACTCAACAAAAGGATTGTGTACAAGAATTACTACTTTGAACACAATCTAATACTACTTAATTATCTACGTAGAGTTGAAGTGGATACATTGACGTGGTGCAAAAACGACATAGGGTGATCGGAATAGCGATGACTTTTGATTTTTTCTGAAAAAACATTGTAGCTGGCTGAAAAAACACTGTAACTGAGTTGATTTATTGAGTATAATTAAATGTAAAAAAATATATTAAAAAATCGAAAACAAAAAACGAAAAAATATAAGTAAATTTTTTAAAAAAACGAAAAAAATAAATTTTACTGTAGCAGGTACTGTAGCTACAGTACCTATTACAGTAAAAAAATTGCCACCGCTAACGATCACAGAAGCTGTATTGAACGTCCCCATAGTTCATAGTGGGTTCTTGTATGTACGGGCAACAAGATCAAGCGGGCTACTTTATTACCTAATTAGTAGCCTGCATATAGATCGAATCGGTTCTCGATCTTTGCCATTCAATAATCATGCATGCCATTGGTTTTGTTCTATTCACTGCATGCACCAGGACAACGGCACCAATTAATAGAAGCGCTTGCCGGCAGTATGTGTTGGAAATATAGGTAATATTGTAATTCTAAATCTTATTAGAAAATAAATATAATAAAAAATCAGTGATGTAAAATTTATAATTAATAGCAGACTACTCATTATATTTTAGAAAATACATAAGAAACATATAATATTAAAATCGATCGAATGTGCGAACGATTTACTATTGTGTTTGATGAAGAACAATAAACAATCCATGTTTGATATAATGCTGAATGTAGATGACACAGTGCAGGAGCGATCGTGTAAATGTGCTACCTAGAAATCTTATTGTCGTCCCGTGCAGGTACTATTTGCGGCAATTGTTCAGAGATAGCCGCTCTTCCTCCTTCCAGGTGCACGCCGAGAAGAAAGGCCAGCGAGATACGGTCGCACAGCACAACAGCACAGAAGAATGGAGGTGAAATACTCCGCATTTTTTTGGACGTCTCTAGACCCTTTTAAGGACGCTGCAGTTATTCACTAGTAATTGCTGTGATTAAATATATTTAAGCACTGGTAACTGCCTCATCAAATCACAAAGTAAATAGTATTAACTCAGTAGTAACTGCATCATCAAATCATATTATGATATTTAAGCAGTATTATGATTAGTTAAAAGAATAGAGGTGATACATGATTTAGCAAAAAATAAGATGGACTTGGTATACCAAACAACACGTCACAGCGTGGTTGCATGTCATAAGTCACGTGATTTTTATGTGAAACTACGCGAACACACGTGCATGCATGCGTGCGTATGTGTGTAATTAGCTAAAACCTTTCTTATGCTATTATCATCTATAATTTTACGAATGATATGGACTCCACATTATAAATTAATCTCCTTTATTTTATCTTAATAATATGATACTAAATTATATATATTTTAAAATAAAAAAATTAGAACTTATATACACCTATTTCTAACAGTCTGCTGCAGAGGACAAGAGCCGCAACGCCGTCGAAGGACGTACTCGATAGAATCGTCCGCCACAGAAATCAGTGTTTCAGTAGGATTCACAAATATCACTCGGTAGGACCAATATGCTTGGATGAGCAGACACTTTTGACACTCCAAAGTCCAAGCAAAGAGAACCCTGTTAGGAAACGGATCCCGTAAGGAAGGTGCGACCGACCCCTCAGCCCCCGCTCGGGTTCCTAGCTGCTTCCTCAACAAGGAGAGGTAGGTTCGTACTGTTTTTTTTTTCACTTTTAGGCGATTTTTATTTATATGGACTACAATATTTTTAAATAGTATATTTTTAAGGTAGAATTAATAAAAAGATTATAGTAAAAAATATACTGAGTTCAGCTGTGCTGGTCAAAATCACATGCGACTATTTTCTTGTATGTATCACCTCTCGTGAACAAGCTAAATTCAAATATTTAAACTATAAGCCTAAAAAAATCCACCCTTGACTCTTGATTAATTGACTATAAATATATAAAGGAGAGGCTATCTATTTTATACACTAGAAATCACTGGAATAAAAAAGATGGTTGGATTGCTCTCTCACACATTTGTCTACGAAAGATTTCTCATGAAAAAATGTCTCGAAAGCTAGGTATGTCCTAGTCGCCAAATCCGATGGGCTAGCTGTTAGTGATATACCCTAGAGGCAATCATAGAGATGATTGTATTACTTATATGTTTATGATCTTTTAAATAATATGTTATTTTATCTCTTAAATAAATGTCTTTTATATTGATCAACAAGTATGTAATTTGTTCGTAGAACTCTTTATTTATGTTTTGATGTTATTCTAAATTATCACTGATCTTATATCATTATGTGGGATAATTATGATTTATAGATCAGTACATGTATTAATTGATGATCATGTTTCACGGATCATGGATATAGGATATCAAATCAATAATATGGACATATGTTAGAGAACATGATGTTGGATTAACCCACTATAAGACACTATGTGAATCGTTATATTCTTAAATGTCATCAGTTGGTCTCATACATAGTGTATGTAGGATTTTTAGATATAAGATTATCATTGTTTCTTACATGTGTAATAGTTTACTTAGCAATTGCTAAATACTACTCTATGACTGAGTGGTCATAAAGGTACCTTTCGAGTTTACTATGAAATATTTGGAGAAATATGAGCAATCAAGATGGAATTTGCCTCTCTTATATAACAGGAGAGATATCTCTAGGCCCCTCAATATGGTTGGATTAAGAAAGTGCATGGTTATGTCGAATGTGGTGATGAGTCAATCACAACTGAATAATCTACTATAGGTTCGAGTGAAGGATCGAGCTATCAAAGGATGGCACACTTCTCACCTTGAGTTCGATCTGGAATCATGAGGCTAAGGGATCGGTACAAAAGTACTATATTGAAAGCATCTAGGCCCTTAAAATTAGGTTTTAGTAATTAATGACAATTTAAGAATATGAGACTAATATGTTTGCTTAAGAATTGTATAGACAAAGTCTTATATATGAGCAGTGGACAAGATAAAGTTGCATGGAAGATGGACATGGAGAAGGATAAAAAACAAGGTACATGAAATGTAGGATCACTTTTCGATTTTACCGGTCTTAGGTGAAAAGGCAGAATATCAAATTATAGGTTAGATGCTGTACTATTAAGATGGATCATTGAAAGTAGCTTTATAGCATGCTTAGATCAATTTAGGATCATGCATGCACATGAAAATTTGTTTCAAAAATAATTGTGCTCTCTCAGTAAAATCGGTAGTACTGCCGGTATAACCGCAGGACTACCGGAGTTCGATAGTTCCGGCATGATAACAGCGGAATTACCGGCCTTCGGTAGTATCGGATTTTCAGCGGTGTGTTTTTTCCAGAGAGCACCCTCGGAGGGGACTTAGACCCACAGAAATTTGTAGTACCAGAATTTTAACGGCGGAACTACCGCAGTGTGGTAGTACCGCACAGTACCGCGGAACTATCAATTTCCAGTAGTACTGACTTTTGAAGCGGTACGTTTTTTCCAGAAGGTACCCCCAGAGAAATTTAACTGGCCAAAAATCGGAAGTACCGGATTTAGCACAGCGGAACAATCGCAGTGCGGTTGTACCGCACAGACTTACGGAACTACCGCAGTATAGTAGTACCACAGATACAACGGTGGTAGTTTCGCTCTGATTTTAAAATGACTAGTTCTGACGTCTGACCTAGCCGTTATTGTGTGCTACAGTAAAGTGCAGTAGTACCGCACTTACAACGGCAGTAGTTCTGATTTTTCTGATTTTTTAGATTAAATTTTTGCAACTGTTAGTTTTGATTGGTGTGGGTATAAATACCCCTCTACCTGCCAAGGGCAGGCTGCTGAACTCATATTGAACACTCTTGAGCCTAGAGCATTCATTTCACACTCTTTTCTCACTTGAGGTGCGGTGAGATTTTCAAGTGCATTCATTCCTAGTTTGATCCATTTGCACTTGAACGCCGTCAAGCGAAGCTTTGGTCTATTCTCTTGGTGCTTGCCGGCACCTAGACGGCGAGGAGGTTGATCGCGAGGTGACCTCTTCAAGAAGCGTGTGAAGAGGCCCGAGCAATTTGTGAGTGGTTCGGTGCTCACTATCTCCGGAGTGGAGGAAGAGCAACCACTAGTGATCGAGGAGCGAAGGCTTAATTTGTGGAGCCGGTCAAAGTGCGCTTAGGCTATCCTCAACGTGGACTAGTGAAGATCGGCAATTATTCGATACCACAGGAAAACATCGCACGTCTCATTGTGATCATTTTTTAATCTTCATTTAGTTTTTATATTTGAGCAATTTGATATTTGCATTATTTATTTGTACATGTAATTGAATTATTTTATAAATTGCTTAGGGTGACTAGAATTGAATAGGTTTAGTTTATTTAGAGCACTTGCCTAGTTTTTAATTATCCATATTTGTTTATTTAGACGAGAATTTTTATAACCTCCTATTCACCCCCTCTAGTCGGTCATCCTTTATCCTACATATATAGGTTTGTCCGATATGATCTTTATATATATTTAAGAGTCGTTATGTTCTGCTAGGCACCACCACCGACTTATAGACCAGAAAGGAGTTTTCAGCCCATGACCAAATATACATGAGCCTATAGGGTCACACACTTAATGGACTGGAACGATAAGGGTTCGGATAATAGTTTTCGAGTGGGATACGATGTCTACTCGTATCGGATAAGGATCCTATTGTGGTTACAGACCAAACAGAGAGAGCGGGGTATGGTAGTGGAGAGTTAGGTGAGCAAATGACCTCTTGGGTCTTTCCTCTGGGCCGATCATGGCATATATGCGTTCCTCGGGGAGGAGCGCCTAACCCATCGTAACCTTACACCGAGCTTTCCTTCCAGGACAAGCTACATCGCTTACATGGTTTATAATCTTCTCAACAGACTAGCTGGGTTTAGGTGGGGGCCACCCCTACAACAGGAGCCTCTCATGGTGACGGGCTTCACAGGCCGAAGCCATGTTGCCGAGCCCTTTGGCCCCCTCCGTCCCTGCGGTTTGTGACGTTGTGTGGTTGTGGGTGAAGTGGAGTCGAAGCTGGGGGCCCGCCGCGGAGGGCGGTCACGGGCGGAGTCATATCTGTGCTGCGGAGGCGAAGGCATCGTCGATGCGGGAGGAGCGGGCAGGCGTTGGAGATTGGGGCGTGTGGCCAGACGATCGCGGGTACGCGTGCCTTTTTGGCGGCTGGCTTCGCGTCGGTCGGAGCGGACTCCCGCCGATTGGCCCGCTGCGCCAGCGCTCTCTGCAACCTAGAATGTATGGAAAGGCATGGGATATATTTGGGTATGAAAATGGTTGTGGCAAGAGTGAATGGGTATTATGTGCAGGAAGCACCGGGGCTGTCCCGAGGGGGCGGAGTTGTATGTGGCCTGCAGGAGCGAAGGCCTCGTCGACGCGGTCAGGTGCGCAGGTGCAGCCAAGCTAGAACGTTGCCCGCGCATGAGCGGCGGCTTCCGCCGATTGCGCTTCTTGACGTGTGGATGATGCTTCGGCTTCCGCCGATTGCGCTTCTTCACTCGTGGACGATGCTTCGGCTTCCGCCGATTGCGCTTCTTCGCGCGTGGACGATGCTTCGGTTTCCGTCGATTGCGCTTCTTCGCGCGTGGACGATGCTTCGGCTTCCGTCGATTGCGCTTCTTCACTCGTGGACGATGCTTCGGCTTCCGTCGATTGCACTTCTTCACGCGTGGAAGATGCTTCGGCTTCCGTCAATTGCGCTTCTTCGCGCGGGGGACAACTGTATATATATTTACCCGAAGGGCCGGGGCGCTTCCCAGGCGTGGCTGAGGTGGTCCTTGATTTCGAGAATATGCCTTCTTCAGTTCATGAACATGTGGAGGGATACTGCCGTGTTGATGAACTGACAGAGGCCTATTCTTGAGCACAATGCTCCGACAGCCGCCGGCCGCCGCGCGCTTTGCGGGGGAGGCCGCTGCGCTGCAAGCGGTTGGCCTCTCGGTACGTCTTGGGCGCGCGGCGCTGGCTGGCCCTGCAGCGGCTGGCGTAGAGTCTACCAAATAGACTACTCCGCAAGTGCTCCCGGAGGCGAGGGGGGCGTCTCTTGGCGCGCCCCGCCGGCGCGCGGTTGCGTGTCGTCGTCGGGGGCGGACCCGGGACTGTCTTGCGAAGGCGAAGATGCCGACAAAGGCGGAGCCAGGTTGTTTTGCATAGATTCCCAGGCGGACACATGCCGAGGCGCTATTTGCGCGCCGTGCTCTTGCAGGCCCCTTGGTTGGACCGCCGCTTGACCGAGCGTGGCGCGCACGGATGGGTGTGCCACTACCGTGACAATCGTGGGAAGGTGGGCGGTTCACCTTCCAGCAGTTATGTTCATCTATGACGTGGGAGACACAGGGGTATTAAATACCCCTTGCCTTATACCCCGTGGATCTTCATCGCCTTGCCTTCTAGCTCCCATTCACGTGCCCCAGTCTCTTTTGTCTTCCTTCTTCCTCCGCGCCTCGGAGTTGTAGGAGAACGATGGCGTACGACAGGGCGCACGCGCTGGCGGCCGATGACGGCGCCGTCTTCCGGCGGGCGTCGCCGCTCGAGGTGAGGTACACCCTCGAGGGGCGCGACTCCGCGCCTATGGACAAGTGGTGGACGGCAGCGGGGAGAGTAGGGGGACCGTGCTTCCGCATCCTAGGCTCGACGCTGGTGACGGAGGAGACGATCCGTGGCCTTCTGCGTGAGGGAAAGCTGTCGGACCGCCGGGAGGTGCGACTGCCCACGGGCGACGAGACCGAACCGCACCCCGAAACATCAGAGGCGATCGTGTTAGTCGCCTACCTCGAGGCTGGGCTACGCATTCCGGCTGCCAGACTTGTCGGGGACGTCTTGCGAGCCTTTGAGTTTGAGCTAGTGCAAGTAACGCCGAATGTGATAGCCCGTCTTGCCGTATACAGTTGGGCGGTGCGCACGGAGGCGTGCTGGCCGGCCGTGTCACTGTTCGCGTTCCTCCATGATGTCCGGTGCGCGGCGGAGGAGTAGGGGGACGGGGCGCTGCCCGCCTTCGGTGGCGTCGATCTCGTGCTGCGCCTGCAGTGCAAGAAGATATTTCCGCGGAGTTGAGTCAGGCAGAGTGGGGGCCGGACTGGACGAGGCGGTGGTTTTACCACCGCGTGGCAAGCGGTAGCAACCTTGAGTGCTCGGGTGGCGGTTAACGCCATGCCCGGCGCCCCCCTAAATGATGATGACGAGTGGATAGCACAGAGGCTTGTGGGGATCACCGCCCGCTTCCACATGCGTGACCTCGTTGAGGAGTTCGTCATGTACGGTGTGGCGCCACTTGGCGCGGAGTGGCGTGTCGCTCTTGGGAGGTTTTGGCGCGACAACGTCCGCCCTTCCGTGTCTTCGCTGCCGAGGCCCTCCGGTTCACGTAAGTTGTGTTGTTTGCTTTCGTGTGGTATTCGTCGAGGTTGTTGTTTTTGTAACGTGCCCCCGTGCCCTTCGCAGGTACTTCCCTGGGGGACGCGGAGCGTGTGGTGGGTGCATTCCTTGGACCGTACACAGCCAGGGAGAACACGCTGCGCGTGTCTGTGACCACGGAGGAAGGTTTGGGGCGATTGAACCGCATGTGCGAAGCCTTGGGTATTAGGGTGCCAGAACGCATTGTTCCGGTCCCCAGCCCGCCTCACCGCGACTCCACGGGGGAGGGGGTACTAGCGGACGTGGGCTCCAGCTCGGCGGAGCACGCAGACTTGGAAGCGAGGGCGAGTGCTGCGTCGCCACCAGTCGGTGTTGGGACGGAGCCATCACCCCTGGAGGATGTTGGGGCGGAGCCATCGCTCGCGGAGGATGCTGGGGCGGAGCCATCGCTCGCAGAGGATGTTGGGGTGGAGCCGTTGCCCGCGGGTGTGGGACCTCCTTCTGCGGCGGTTTCTGAGGCGGGGCCGCCCTCTTACTCCCCAAAGGTGAAGCGACCCCGCATACGGTCTCCCCTTCGCTCGTGTGGGGGGTTTGTTGTAGCGAGCCAGGTCGGAGCCCTATGGGACTCCAACTTAGACACCGAGTGCTTCGGTGCCCTCGTGACCCCGATCGAGTCTGCGGCTGCCGGTGGCGAGGGCTTGGTGGAGCTAAGCTTCGACACCGAAGTTCCCCCGGTTGGCGAGGTGGGTGCGGATGCGGAGGTCCTTGTGGATTCGGGCGGGGTTGAAGGTAGACCTTTCTTGATTGTGACCTGCTGGGTATTCGTAGGGTTGACCGTTGTTTGCCCTTACAGCAACATGGTTCCCCGAACGCGGGCGGCCCTCAACGCCCGAAGATGGCTGCTTGGGAGGGGCATCTGGCGCCGCCGAGACTATTGCCGCGGATGCCGCCCATCGTCTGGCGGACTTCGTCCCTCGAGCAGAGGCGTTGGCGGCGTAGCGGGGTGAAGGATCGGAAATGGCAACAGAGGGGGGGTGAATGGCAACACACGATAGCTATTAGAAGCTATTAAGAGATGAAGTCAAAGCTTACTGAAATCCGAGAGAACCAACAACTGTTAATTGCATGAACTGAAAAAGAAGCTCAGAAAAGGACTATCGACCTCACCAAAGAACCAAGAAAGAAAGTCTTAAGGAAATTACAGAGACTATCAAAAGAGGGGAAGCTCAAAAAGAAAAACTGAAACGAAAATATACTGCAAAGATCTAAGAACTCGTGCCTCACCTGCTGGAAAGACTACACTAAAAAGAACTGAAAAAGAGACTTTAAAGGCAGAGAATGAAAAGCAAAGTGGAACACTTAATCTTGCTAAGAACCGCAGCAAAAACAAATCAAAAGACAGGAAAATGTAGTTGATCCAAACCAACAAAGAGAACAGCAGCCTGCTGGCCGAGAATAAAACTGAAAAAGATTAATTTCTACTGCTCTATTCTGGACAAAAGCTTAAAAAAAATTGAAACTCCAAACTAAAAAACAGAACTGCTGTTGGCAACAACTGAAAAAGAAATCAGAAACATGTACTGCCGAAAGGAGTAGAGGGCAGCAGCACCTGCGGTTGCAGAAGGAGTACAGCTTCTACTGCAACCGAACAAGACCAGGGGACAAGGACTACACACTTGCTGCTGCTGCACAACCAAGAGAAAAACAGCGTGTTCGGCAGGAGAGCAACCACAACAAAAGGATTACAGCTCTCTCTCTTCACCCGAAAGAAAACATCACAAACTGCAGGAAATCGAAAACTTCTGAGACTGGACCGAAAACTTTACTGCAGCACAAATACTACCTGCAGCCGAAAACAAACACAGCACTTGGACTACACTGCAAAACTGAATGAAGCAGCTGTTCAAGAACTGTGCAAATCAACCGATCAGTACTTAAACAAACCGAACTACATGAGATCGGATGGCTGACTGCACCTACTGTTTAACCGAAAACTGCACCTCTTAAAACCAGAAAAGAAACAGCAAGCACTCAACCAATCAAGAGAAAGAAGAGGATAGAACCTGCTGAAACTAACAAGAATACTGCTGACCGAATAAACAACGGAGGTTGCAGACACCAGAAACCGATAGAAACTACTACTACCGAAATCTAAAGACTTGCCGACTGAAAACAGACCGAAGGAACAAAAACTGCACTGCACCGAAAGCAATTCACACGAACTGCTGCTGAAAAAGGGACCGAATAGCACTTTGCTGATTTTCTCTGATCAGTTGGTTTGCACTTCAACTAATAAGATAAAAGGATCAGTTCTGAGGAGAGAAAACAGGGATGTGAATGATTGCTCTCAAAGGAGCCATGAGACACTACCCTATTCAGAGCAAAGCAACATTACAAACTCTCCTCAAATCAAGGCACTAGCGGAGAGTTAGCAAAAACAGATAGAATTATCAAAATGAGAGTAAAAACAGAATTCCCAAAATGAGACGAAGAGAGATGAAAGATTATAAACGATAAATGTTTACATCTACTCTTCCATGTCTCATCCAAGAACACACAAGGAGAGAATAAAACCCTAAATCTTGCATACAAAAATTCTCTCCCAAGAGCACAAGCATTAGGAAATCCTAATACTCATACCCATTTCTCTTTCTCTCTATCTCTCAAGTGCACTTCTCCCATTAGAGAGCACCTCTATTTATAGCCTGCACTAATGGGTTTACAAGCCTACTTTACCCATTAGGTCACACCAACTCTCCACTAATGGGTTTACACACCATTTTACCCATTAGGTTACAACACCTCTCCACTAATGGATCATTCCTTATCCAAATCCGCTTCCTTTTGCGCAGCTCTGTGCATTTACCAAAATACCCCTCCTGCACCTTCCTGGAAGCTTCCTCGTTCCTTGTCGCGCACGCCTCGCAACCACTTCGAGTTCTCGCCGTCTTCGACACATCCCTACCGCTCTGACCTCAGCACCGCCTGTGCCTAGTCTGGTCACCCGTGTGTCGCCACGACTCCGTCTCAAAGTCCTGCAGTCATCACCGACAAGAAAATACATTACATAGCACCGCACAAAATGATATAATTAAATATCCGCATCAGTAATTAGCATAAAAATGCCAAAACAAACTCAGACTTTATAGGACACGTGTTAATTACTCATCACACAATCGGGGTTACCTCCACATGGTCTCTCACGGGGGGCCACGGATAATGCGGTCGCGAGCTTAGATCGTGGCGCATTGGAGATATGCGGGCCTGAATTGCTTCAGGGGGTGCTGGAGGTCTCTCAACTGAGGGTAAGTGTCTGACCCTGAGCGGCACATAGCCACTGGGAGGTGTATTGATTGCTTCATTGTGTAGACTTTCGCCCTCAGCCGGGCGCTGCAGGCGGCCCATGTCCGGGAACAGGAGGCCTTGGAGGGCCGGCTGCGCGCCGTCAAAGGGGCCCTTCCCGCGTCGGAGGAGGTGCACTCCGCTAAGGATGACCGCATGCGGCTCCTGGAAGCGGAACGCGCGGCGGCCGTCTCATATGCCACGGAGCGCGTGGCATGACTCAGCAGGCAGCGGTGGTGGAGCGTGACGGGTTACTCCAGCAGGTTGCCGTACTGGAGGAAGAGAATGGCCGCCTCGCTGCGTCCCTGAGGGAGCGGGATGAGGCGCTGGGTGCCACCTCGGCAACGGCGTGGGAGGCTATGCTGGCCCTGGAAGGTACCCTTGAAAATCTCGTTGCCGAGGTACCGCCCCACTCCTTCGGGCCCGAGGAGCTTCCACGGACACTTCGACGGATTGCGGAAGCTGCCGATCTTGCTCAGGCCGCCGCGACGTCCTTTGGCAATCACTACTCCTACGTGACTGCTTGTCTAGCGTGTGCTCTTCTCCATCACCGGGGCTGCTGTCACGTCGACGACTTGGGCGACCCGCATCTGGAGATGCTCGGTGGGGCCGAGGTGATGTCCGGTGCCATGTGCGCCGTTCGGCCCGCCGTTCGGTTTTTTCACGAGCGGATCTGGGAGTACATCGGGGAGGCCACGGCGAAGGTGGAGCTGCGGCGGAACATGTACGGCGAGGGGAACCTTGGCAAGTGGCTTGATGAGGTTGCCCGGCGCAACGATGACGGGGCCGACGATTCAAAGCAGGTGTGACCCCGGATTCTTGTACACTGGTGTGTGTTGTAAGCTTGTGTACTCCATGCTGCGAATGAAGTCACGGTTGCTTCGCTTCTTTGATCGACCTTGCCACTTTGCTCCGACCAGCTGGCCGATGGGGACCTGCTGCTGGTTTCTGACGTCGTAACCCGGCGCCGCTTACGTCCCTGTTGGCGGGCCGAAGACTCACTCGACTTCTGGGTGAACCGACCCTCGGCAGGCGAGACTTCGGTGCGAAAGGTCGACCCAGCGAAGCCAGATGAGTAGTGCCGACCCGTCGGGTTTTGTAAGAACGTTGTGGCAGCGTGGTAGACAAGCCGGGACATTCGTCATCGCTGTCGTTTTTTGGATGCATGCGCTTTGCGCCTTGTTTTTTATGGGGCTTGAGGGTTAGTCAGGGCAGGAGGTTGGGGTAGGGGTGGAGCTGGGGCGTAGTCGAAGTAGACGTGCGAGGGCTCCATCCCCTACTTTCCGAAGTGGTGGCAGCGGAGCTGGTGCCTAGTTGAAGTAGACGTGCGAGCGCTCCGTCCCCTACCCTCCGAAGAGGTGGCAGCGGAGCTGACGCCTAGTTGAAGTAGACGTGCAAGCGCTCCGTCCCCTTCCCTCCGAAGTGGTGGCAGTGGAGCTGGCGCCTAGTTGAAGTAAACACGCGAGTGCTCTGTCCCCTACCCTCTGAAGTGGTGGCAGCGGAGCTGGCGCCTAGTGTTAGTGATATGCCCTAGAGGCAACATGGAGATGTTGTATATATCACATACTATGTTTATGATACATTACTTTGTTCCTTGGAATAGACATCATCATTATTGATCAATGAGTATGTGACTTATTCATGAGACTCTTAAATACTAAAATATTGCTATTTCTAAATGATCCCTGATCGTATATCATATGAGGAACAAATATAATTCAAAGACAAAGATCAGCATATGTATTGATTGATGATCATGTCTCATGGATCATGGTATGGTGATACCAAATCAATAATATGGACATGTGTTAGTGAACATATGTTGGATAGACCTGCCATGAGACACTGCAGAGATTCCATGTGTCATCAGTTGGTCTCGAGTAGTGTTTATGTAGAATCCTTAGACTTGAGATCATCATGGTTCCCAACATGAGTAGTAGCTTATTTTGGGACTACTAAACACTACTCCGTAACTGGGTAGTCATAAAAGTAGTCTTCGGATTTGCCATGAAACATGTAGTGGGATATGAATGATCAAGATAGAATTTGCCCCTCCTTATGGGAGAGACATCTCTAGGCCCCTCGATGTAATAGATTATGAAAGTGCATGGCCATGCCAAGGTGATTGAGGAGTCAATCACAAGTTTATAATCCATCACGGAATCGAGAGAGTGATTGAGCTATTAAGAGGATGACACAGGTCTCGCCTTGAGCTCAATCTATATCGTGAGGCAAAGAGATTCGTACATGAGAGAACATTACAGGTTCAGCCGATATGATCTTTACATATACTTTGGGGTTAATATGTCTTACTAGAGACTGCTATTAACAGGGTGACCGGAAAGGCGTTTCGAGTCACGACCAAGTATCACGTGAACCTCTGGTCGCACGCTTAACGGGTTGGAACACGATTCGAATATGATTCGGATATGGGCTCAATTCGGATAAAGATCCGAATAGACTCCTAATGGGCCTTGGTCCGCAAGGCCCACATGAGGAGGTCTATATATATGGAGGCGAGGGGTGAGGATTCGTCCTGTTAACATCTAGCAAAACCCTAGCCGCCACCTCCGAGGCAAACCCTAGCTGCTCACGAGTGCTAGTACACTCGCGATCGGCGTTCAGCACGGACGTGTGGATACCGGTGGAGGCGCCGCTCGTTGCGAGGCTGATCGCGCGTGCGTGGAGGAGGCGATCTGTTCGAACGATCGGCTACTTCCACTACTACCTCGACGCGCGTGATTGGATCGGTTTCCAATTCTTTTTTCCGCTGCGCTGGCGTCTAAGTGGTAACGATCCATGATCCTTCCTTAGCATGATGTTCTTGGGTGCGCGGTAGAAAAGTTTTGTTTTCTGCTTCCGTAGCCTACGCGTATTCCTTTACCTAGTTGGAGTAGACGTGAGAGCGCTCCGTCCCCTGCTACTGGGCAGGATAAGATAAGCTTGGGAAGGGGCAGGGACCTAGCCTCGTAAGTCCTGTCCCTGGCGGCCGATGGGGGTGTCACGGGCGCCTCTGTTTCGCTGCAATCCCGGACGCCGATGGGACAGCTGAGGTGGGATCAACGGAGGTCCACGCGTGGTGCCATACGACTGCGAGGGAGGTGTCCCTTGGCCATCGTCTGTTGCATTGGGCCCCGCGGGATAAGGGGGGACGCGTTGCGTGTAGCAGGCATAGCCCTGGTATAGGGCAACGCTATCGCACTACGTGCTCCTAGGGCGGGCGATGGGACTCTTGAAGCGTAATGTCCGCGGTCTTGCTTCCGGGGCTCTTTAAAAAGGGGACGAGTGGCCGAGTGGAGCGGCACTCGCCTTCCCGGACATCGCACCCCCACAACTTCTGGTAAAACTACGGTCCTCGGTGTGTTCCAACTTCGCCCAGTAGTGTGGAGGGCTCCAGAACGCGGCTGATGCCACCTAGGCGATCGCGGGGTGGGGCATCCCGCCCTTGTGGGGGGATGTGACACTGCGATGTGTTTTCGCCTCGCCCGTGCGTTGAAGAGCCGTGGTTGGTGCGGGGTAGTGGGCAATTCACTTGTACTTCGTAAAGGCCGCTCCTATCTTCAGGAGTAGACTGCTATGGCATGCCGGTGAGGCCACGCCCGTCGTCTTTCTCTCGCACTGCGCTGTTCTCTCCCCCAGTTTCCTCCCTTGGGATGAGGGGAGTAGGGGGGCTTGGCGCTTGCGGCACCACAGGGGCCGTCTTTGCTCCAAAGACGGCGCCGACTCCTCGGCTGGCATTGGGGCCTTGGCGTTGTCCGTCTTGTGGCGCCATGCGTGGTGACATCGCATCTCGAGCTCGAGCGTCAATGGGCGTTCATCGGCGCGCTTCTGCGCCGGAGGGGCTGCGTCGCGTGGCGCGCCGCGAGGCGTTGGTTTCTCGGATCCTCTGCAGAAGCGCTGGCCATTGAGCTCCTGCGCCACCTGCTTGATCGGCATGCAGAAGTACTAAGCGTAAGCCCCACGTTGAGCTCCTGCGCCTCGCTCCTGCACTCGCGGCCGTTCATGCGGTGCGCGCGCTTTGCCGGGATCGCGCGAAGCCTCTGGAGTCCGTGCGCCGTTGCATGTAGACTCCGGTAAGTACGTGGAAATATTGTCCATGTCTTATTTATACTCTGGGGAGTACGCATAGTGAGAACACCAGCGCGTGCGTGGGACATCCGCGTCTTGTTTAGACTCAGTAGAGTGCGCATGGAAAACATCCACGCTTTGTTTATACTTCGGAGAATGCGTGGGACTGTCAACCACGACTTACTTAAACTCCGAAGGGTACGCCAACGCGCGCGTGGGACATCCGCGTCTTGTTTATACTCAGTAGAGTGCGCAGGAAAAATATCTGCGTCTTTGTTTGTACTTCGGAGAATGCGTGGGACTGTCAACCACGACTTACTTAAACTCCGAAGGGTACGCCAACGCGCGCGCGGGACATCCGCATCTTGTTTATACTCAGTAGAGTACGCAGGGAAAACATCCGCGTCTTATTTATACTCCGCAGAGTGCGCGCGGAGGCGTCCCCCCGCTGCATCTTATTTATACTCCGTAGAGTGCGTGCGGAGGCGGACCTCGATGCTACATCTTATTTATACTCTGTAGAGTGCGTGCAGAGGCAGACCTCGATGCTACGTATTATTTATACTCCGTAGAGTGTGTGCGGAGGCGGACCTCGACGCTACATCTTATTTATACTTCGGGGAGTGCGTGCGGAGGGAAGCCTCCGCACATTTTTGGTGGGCAGCATGAATAGCTTCGCAAACGGTGAATTTTATTAAATTCTCGTTTGCTCGGGTGAGCGAGTACAAAAGGTTATGAACTAACCACTGCACTCGTTGTTATGGTGGTGAGAAGCGGAGCCTCTGGTTCTGGGCTGCTGTAGGGTCTGTATGGGCACACCTGACCTACAGGCCTCACTGAGCTCCCAGGGGCGGGCCTCGGGTTCCATGCTCCAGGTGCCGGGCCATGTGCTGGTCGCCAAGGACAGTGATGATGCCTCGCGGGCCCTGCAGCTTCACACATAGGAAGCCATGGTGTGGTACCGTCCCAAAGGAATTGAGGGTCGATCTCCCTAAAATGGCGTTGTAGGGGTACTGCATATCGACGACATCGAAGGTGGCGTCCCTGCTCACCATATTGTCATCCTGACCGAAGGAGATCTGCAAACATACTTGGTGCGCGCTAGCGGCGGTGACCCCGAAGCCTGCGGCGAGCTCGTGAGGGCCTAGGCAACCGAGGATCGCCATGCCGTCGAAGGCTGTGCGAACAAAGCGTTCGCGAGCTGCCCCATCGACCGGGGACACCGGACGTCGCACCGCAAAGCGGCGACTGGATGACTAGGGGGTCCTGATGGGGGAACTCCACGCCTTCGGCATCAGCGGGCGTGAAGGTGATCTTATGCTGTGCCCAATCGGGCGGCGCATGAGTCGGGTATGCCGCCACGTGGTGTAGTCTCCGCACGTAGGCCTTGCGTTGTCGCTCCGAGGCGAACTCCAAGGAGGAGCCTCCGAAAATTACGTTGATGACCCTACGCGGAGCACCCTCAAGGGCATGGAGGTCCTGATACCTCAAGCACCAGAGACCCTCCTGAGGCTGCGGCTCCTGATCCCGAATCCTTAGGGGACCGTCTAGGGGCTGCTGAACGTGCGCCACAACGGGCGGGCGCACCTCGAGGTCCCTGTCTTTGGCGACGCTTTGGCGAAGCGCCGCGATGGTGGTGCAGGAGCGGGTGTCATGATTGCCCTGTCTGTGCACCTCGCACCACTGTGGGCGGTGTTGGTCGCCATACTCCGCGCGGGCCCAGCCGTCGCGGCCTCGGCCTCGGCCTCGTCCCTGACCTCGTCGAGCCCTGGCCCCGCGGTTGGTTGGGGCATTGTCCTCCGAGCCGCCCTCGATGTCGAAGACGTAGCGGGGTCGCCGAGACGTCTGATGGCCGCGTTGAGGCTTATCAGCCGGCGCGTCCTTGCACTGGGAGGCATCCCTCGACGGTTCCTGCCTACGCTTGCTCCGCGAGGAACTTGCTTTCAACGGGTCGACGCTCCTCGCGTCACCTTCCGCTGGGTTGGCGTCGGCCTCATTGTCCTGGCGCTGCCTCGCGTCTTCTTCGCCCGTGCGTATCCCTCCATCTTGTCGAAGAGCTTCGCGACTGTCTTGATTGGCTTCCGCGCATTGTACTCGGGTAGCGGCCCCGGGCGGAGGCCCTGTACTGATGATTGTTGTCTCATTGACATCTTTGACCTGGCAGCGGACCTTCGCGAAGCGTTTGAAGTATTCGCGGAGCCTTTCCGCTGGTTTTTGCTTGATCGCAAAGAGCTGATCTGCGTCGACACGCTCGACGTAGTTCCCTTGGAAATTGTTGTAGAGACGATCGCGAATCTGCTCCCACGCGTATATGGAGTTCGGCTCTATGATGAAGAACCATGAGAGCGCCACTCCGTGCAACGCGAGCAGGAGCCTCTTCACCTTGGTGATGTCGTCTCCGCCTGCCGCCTCGATAGCAGTCTCGTATACACGCACGAACTCTCGGGGATCCGTGTCGCCTTTATACGACGTGACGGAGTTGGGGAATTTAAAATCCTCCAGCCACACTGCCTGCTGTAGGCCCATCGATAGCGGGGACTCCGGGTCCACACGCCGCAGCAAAGTGCGACTGGATGTGGGGGCATCCCGGCTGTCCGTGCGCTCAGGCGTGGGCTCCAACGCGATCACCGGTGGGGTCGGCTGACCCCGAGCCTCTTGCATGCTCTGCACGGCTCCCCGGAGATCCGCCAATTCTTGCTGAAGCATGCCGAGGGCTGCCAGCAGGGCTGTCTCCACTACGGGCGTAGGTGGGACAATGGGCGCATCCGGTCACACGGTCGAGGCAGTCGCAACCACTCCAGCGGCGACGGTAGGGCCCATGCCGCCGGAGGGGCCACTTGGTGCTCTCGTAGCGGGTGTAGGGGTGGCGGTCGCGTCTCGACGGGCGTCGGGGCTACCGCTCCCTAACACCCGACCTGCGTCGTCGGAGTTAGTTGTCGTACCGGCGGCGGGGTGGCGCATGACGTGCGGGTGGGGTCGGCCATCACGTTGGTGGTGGCGGGGTCGGTGGCGTCAGTGATGGTAGGGTCGATGGTCACGCGATGATCGTCGTCATTTTGGTCCCCGACCACCGACGCCGAAGCCGTGGTGTTGATGCGGGGCCTCGCCACGACCACCTCCTTCTTCGCCGCCGATGATGCTTTCTTTGGTGCCATCCTTCCTACGATCTCTGAGGCTTGCTCCCGTCGTCCCCACGGACGGCGCCAACTGTTGTGGCTACAGACCAAACAGAGAGAGAGGGGTATGGTAGTGGAGAGTTAGGTGAGCAAATGACCTCTTGGGTCTTTCCTCTGGGCTGATCATGGCATATTTGCGTTCCTTGGGGAGGAGCGCCTAACCCATCGTAACCTTACACCAAGCTTTCCTTCCAGGACAAGCTACATCGCTTACATGGTTTATAATCTTCTCAAAGGCTAGCTGGGTTTAGGTGGGGGCCACCCATACAACAGATCCGATTGGAGACTATATAAGGAGAGGTGCAGGGGCTGAGGGAGGCATCCTGAAACACACCCATCGAAACCTTAGCCGCCACCTCTCATAATCCCTATCATACGCGCTGTTGCTAGCACACCGATGCATGGTATTTCATCCCTCGACGTGTGGATCTCGGTAGAGGTATTGCTACAATACGACGCTGATTGTTACGATCATGAGGAGGAGATGGTTGGTTAAAGGACGATCAATTGCTTTCACTACATCGATGCGCTCTTCGTTGAAACAACTACTTTAACTCTACTTTCACTGCACTGTGCATCTAGGGGTAACGATCTATGATCTCTTACTCGCATGACTTTCTGATTTACAAAGTAGAAAATTTTAATTTACATTAGCGTAGCCTACCCGTATTCCAACTGTGGTATGAGAACCATCCTGTGTAGTATTTGATCTGGATTGGTTGTATATAGTTGATATGTGATAGAAGTAGATTCGATCTATTACTGGTCTAATATGATAACTTAGATTAGTTCATGTTATTGGATTGATTTAGGCACTGGTTGATAAGATCAATCAGTTTCGTCGATAGTAGATGGGTTTAGAGGAGATATGAATTGATAGCACCGAGTTGTTATTCTTTCTGGAAACCTCCCAGGCTGATCAATATGATTGATCAATGGAAAATTGGGTCCATCAGATTGGTTCAAAATTGGGTTAATGTGATTATAGTTAATTGGGCTAGAGGGACCACTGTGCTAGGTAATCGTATCACACATTATAGGTGTTATGTGTTCATATCATGCGATGGAATTAGATTCTGCACACAACTCATTTTTGCAGGGTTTCGTGAGTAGTATGACCCATTGTGTATGTGATGCATGTATGAGTTTTTCATGACCTGCGAGTCATGCTAATTTATATTCATGTTCTATATATTATTGTATAATGGCATGCATGTCGATCGGTGGACAGAAAACTTGGTGATGGAGATTGCCGTACTAAGGGTCATACTATATCACAATTTAATATGATTTAATTGTGAATGTTTTTATATTCCTGTTATACTATTATTCCTGTTATTACTTTTTAGGTGTTTTAACATGTCGGGACCCGGAACAACAACTCCGAGTCCCTCTGTGTAAATCGCACTATCCCAGGAAAAGCTAGTGCACACAGGTTTAACAGCAATGTATATCATGCAAAAATAACCACGAAATATTATTAAACAAAAATACAGCCTTAAGGCCAAGTCTTACAATAAGGGCACAAGGCCAACAAAAATAAACAAAAACAACGGAAAGATAGTAAAGGTGGCAAAGACACCCATCCGACCTCCCACAGGCGAATGACTGTAAGACGCGTCCTACTCGCTGAAGTAGTCCTCACCGTCGTAGTCGCCGTCGAAGTCTGGCAACGGGTTAAGCAAGGTGAGTACGAGAGTACTCCCAAGGTAAGCAAGTAATTGCTTACGCAAGTTACACCAGGAATTATAACAGAGTTGATGCATGCATAATGGATATCAAAGGAAAGCTTAATAGGGCATTGTGCGGAAAGCAATACTTGAATTTAAATACAATAACGTAAATACGAAAAGTTGAATTTTAATACAGTATACGAAACATTGTTTTTAACAAGTATTATCGTTAGTGTAGGCTCCAACCCACACTAACCTATCCACGGGAATCCACCCGGACCAGAACCAAGACTACTATTTGTTTGCTCAAAAACCAAGTTTATAAAATCCAAGTTTAATCTGTGACAACTTTACTCAGCATGTCCATGACCGTGGACACGGCTATCTAGATAGGTTTTTAACTCTGCAGAGGTGTACAACTTTACCCACAAGACATTCCCTCTCACTTGAGCCACGCGATAAACACACTGCCTTAGGTGTGCGACAGAGAGTTCATGACAAGGCTGTTCCGATGATCCATCGCCAAAATAATCACGCCGCTACTAAGGTTTCACCACAACTCGAATCCACGAGTTGGAGCCCCCTCTGGTGCCATGTGAGACTTCCCACAGCCTACGCCGCGCTCACATTCAGCCTATAGCGAGACTATGTTTGGAACTTCACAAATTACTTAGCCAGGTCCGTCCCATACCGGACTTGTGGTAGTACGAAGTGACTTCGTAAAATGAATCACAGAAACGGTCCTTAAGTGGATTTAGGCTCAATCACATACCCCGTGCACGATAATCAACCAGGTGTCACCAAACACGAGGCATACCGGCACCCACCACCTAACCATTAGCTTAAGTCCAAAATCATGTTTCTATCTTTCGTTTTTAAATAATTTTCATAAACCACCCTTGACTCTCTGAAGTCAAGGTTTCATTTCCAAACTGACATTTCATGTGAAATAGTTGATCCCACCTAAAGTTATATTAAGTCGGGCTAAGCATTTCTACAAAATTTCTAGTTAATACTATGGTACTAACTAGTTTTCAGCTAGCGTGACAAGGTATAGGAATTCGAAATTCAAATTGGCTATATACAAAGGATCATGGGAATATCTAAGTTTCAAATCCAATTTGAATTATACTTGAATAAAGATACGCATGCATATACAGTAAAACAATATAAATAATTTAAAATATTAGGTTCAACATGGTCAAAGGTGTAACTTGCCTTGATTGAAGTCTTGCGGGGAATCGTCGAACTCAACGTCTCCGGAATCGTCGAAATCTAACGTAAAGAGCCAATTCAAAGAAATTCAAAACAAAATTCAATTGAAATCCAAGCAACTTCCAAAAATTATAAAATAAACTGGGAGACAGAATTTTGAATTTTGGATGTGGACTAACAATTCTTGGAAAGGGATTGAGGCTTTTAAAAGAAATTAGAAATTTTAATTTAAATTTAAATCTTTGGATTACAAAATATATTCAAACAAAATTTAAATAAATTTCAAAATTTCAGAATTATTCCAGAAATGGATAGATCATGATTTTAGAAAAATTTAGAAATTTGAATGGGCCAATTTGGAGTTAAAATGCAAAAGTTATAGCCTTCCAAAGTTTAAATTCAAAATAAAAGAAAAAGGGTATTTTCTGGATTTATTTTTAAACCGAAAAGGATTTATGACGTCAGCACGAATTATTTTTCTAAAGGAAAATACAGATTATGACGTCAGCCCTAGGGTTAATATAATCGGACAGAGGCTGACATGTGGGGCCCGGATTTGGTGGACTGAGTCCATGGACCCGAGAGGGAGGTGAGGTGGCAGGCGGGCGCTCGGGGGCGGGGGTGGCGCTGACGTGGCGCCACGTGGCTGCCACTTGGCACCACGTGGTCGCTACGTGGCTGCCACGCCACGCAACGCGCCGACGCGCGGCGACGGCGCAGCAGGTGGCGCGGGGCCGGTGGTAGCGGCGTGGCGCCAGTGGCGGCCACGCTGCGCCACCTCACCCGGCCACGACGGGCGGCGCGCGGGCGGTGGTGCACGGGACCGATGGTCGCCGCGCCGCCGAGGCACCAAATGAAGAGGAGGGCGCGGGGATTGCATCGGTACCTTGCGCGGAGGCCGAGGATGACCGGAGAGGAAAATCGGCGGAGAGGGGCTTCACGGCGGCGGAGCAGCTCCGGTGGTGCAGATGCTCGGGGGAGTGGTCGCCGGTGTTCGCCTGGGCACCAGCAAGGTCGGGGAGGCGTCGGTGAGGGGCGAGGTTGCTCGAGCCGGCGGCGATTGCTCGCCGGAGCCGCTGAGTCGGGCGAGGGAAATCGGGCGCAGGGGGAGCTCCGAGGTTCGGGGGCTTCGATTGAGAGGTGAGGGAGGGGCGGTGTGGGTAGAGGGTGCCCGGGGAGGCCCTTTTATAGCCTGGGGAGGGGTGTAACGGTCGCGTACAACTCGCCGGACTTGAAACGGTCGAGGAGGCTTAATGCGACGGCGAGTGGGGCTTTAATCGGGGAGCTAATGGCTGGCACGGATGCGGCGGAGGGGGAATTTGAATTTGCAAGCGGCTCGGGGAATCAATTTGGAAAGGAAACCGACGAATTAAAAGCTTTGGTCTCGGCATTCATGGCGGCAGCGGGGCGGGGATCGCGCGAGGAAGAAGGAAACTGCGCGGGGAAGAAGGGTCTGACGAGTGGGGCCCACCGGTCAGTGAGAGGTAAAGAAAATGAAAGAGAGAGGGGGACGGTCGGATGCTTGACGGGTGGCACGGGGGGGGGGGGAGATCGGGACCGCTGGCGCGTTGCGAAGGGGTAAGTGAATGGGGACGGCCGAGATTCGATCCGACAACGAAGATCAAATCGGGGCCGATCGGTGCTTAAGTGGGAGGGGCGGCTGCGATGAGGTACGGCAATAGGGGACGGCCCGGATGAGGCCACATGCCGGTCGGAGGGGAGAATGAAGCGGGCGAAGCGGTAAGTTGGTACGGGCGGCGAGGATTAAGTCGTGCGGGGAAATGAACGGCCCGATGCACGACACGCGTCACGAGCGGAGAGAGGGAAGGCGGGGAGAGGGTTTAAGCCAGATCGGACGGCTGAGGGGGAATCCGGCGGGCGGAGGGGGCTCGATGGGCGACACGCGCAGAGTCCGAGGGAGGTTTGGGATTTTAATTTCCTTTTTGATTTCCAGAAATGCTATTTAGCTTTAGAAAACTAAGAAAAATACCAAATAAATTTTGAAAAATCCAGAAAAATTCAGAGAACCTTCTGGAACTAATTGGGACTTAATAAAAATATTGTTCACCCAATTTGATAAGTATATTTTGAAAAAGCACAGTTTGACTTAAAAGGGAAGTTTTTAATTCTTTATAAAATCTGGAAAATTAATGTAATCTCATATTTGACTTTAGGAAGTTGAATTACATTTGTTTTAACTTTCAGTAAGGTAATAAATTCATTTTTGGCTTTTATAAATTAAAGTTTTTAATTTTTCTCAAACCAGGACTTTGACATAACTCCAGATAAATCCAATAAATTCCAGAATTGATTTTTTATGAAGGAACAAAATTTTGGGATGTTACATGACATGATAGAATAGTATTTCTCTAGAAAAATTAAATCAAACTTGATGCCCATCCAATAGTTGCACCTATCAAAATTTTGATCATTAACTGATAGGTCTACCAAAGTAGAGTACCATTATTTTCTCAATAAAATAAGGTAAAGTGATGAACACTTCATACATAATATTGGTTTAACTTAATTAGGCTATCAAAGTAGTTTTGGGTCTAGGGGCGTAATGTTGAGACTAGAACATATCGATGTCACTCAAATTGCAAGAGTTGCATGTGATGCAATTAGTAACAGATTGCTTACCTATGTCGCTAGGTTTTTAGCAGTGATGTCAAAGTTCGCTAGGACTTAACGAAATATAGATCTTAATTCACTATATGTTATTAGAGGGTACATGATTTTAAACATATAGTAGGAGTATATTTTGTTAAATTATTCAATTGAAGATTTCACATAAACATAGTACTGAATTTTTGCATATACTTTTTATGATGTAGACAATACCATCATCTATTTCTTCTACACCAAGTTTTAACCCGTGATCTATTTTTGAGAAATAAAAACTAAGTGGAACAAACTTCATTGACTAGTATCACAACTTGAGAATTGTTCTCAAGCAAGAAAAGAAGGAATATGTTCTAGAAGTTATATATCCAAATGAACCAGCTGAAAATGTTACTCGTGCTCAAAAGAATGAGTATGAGAAACATTGTAATGACTCACTTGATGTTAGCTGTCTCATGCTTACCACTATGAACTCTGAGCTTCAGAAGTAATATCAGAACACGAA
The DNA here is from genome assembly GCA_036346265.1 of Melocanna baccifera. NCBI lineage: Eukaryota > Viridiplantae > Streptophyta > Magnoliopsida > Poales > Poaceae > Melocanna > Melocanna baccifera. The sequence continues at coordinate 3,002,311 of CM070701.1, read as the reverse complement.
TGCGTACAATATGATTATGGGTCTTAAAGACATGTTTCAGAACCAGGCAAGTGCTAAAAGGTACAACACCTCTAAGTTATTGCTTACGTGCAAGTTAGCTGAAGGAATTGTTCTAGAAGTTTGAAAAAGCTTGGTTTTCTCTTTATCCAAGAGTTGGCTACTGATGTGATTCTTTAGTCGCCCCTCCACGCTTTGAGTCAGTCATTTTGAGTTTTCATATGAATGGTATGGAGAAGTCAATGACCGAGTTGCATGAGATGTTCAGGTTAGCAAAAGTGAGCATTAAGAAAAGCTCTAATCATGGGATGCTCAGGTCAACAAAAGAAAGCATTAACAAAAGACTACTAACTTTGAAAAGAAAAATCAAAAGGTTTTAAGCAAAAGAAAGGGCATGGGCAAAACTCAAGATGAGATCTTGAGTATCAAATCTAAGCTTTAGAAGCTCAAGATTGGTACTACACCTGATGCCATTTGCTACCATTGCCAAGGGACTGGACATTGAAAGAGGAACTACGAGAAGTATTTGGTAGAATTGCAGAAGAAGAGAAGTAAGACTTCTACTTCAAGTATAAATGTTATAGAAATAAATCTTGCTACTTCTCATGTTAATTCGTGGGTATTTGATATCAGATTGATTGCTCATATTTGCAACTCGATGTAGGGGCTGATAAAGAGTAGGAGTTTCGCAAGAGGCGTGGTTGATCTTCGCGTGGGCAATGAAGCAAAAGTTGTTGCGTTGGCTGTTGGCACTTTACCATTATCTTTACCCTCAGGATTAGTTTTAGAATTAAATAATTATTAGTATGTTCCTGCCTTAAGGAAAAACATTAGTTCTACTTCATGTTTAGGAGCAGAAGGTTATGAGTTCAGAATAAAGAACAATTAATGTTCAATTTATTTAAATGATTTGCTTTATGGTCATACTCCATTGATAAATGGATTATATGTTTTAAATCTTGAGGATGTGCTTGTCTATAACATTAATGCTAAGAGGTTTCGGCCTAATGATTTGAACCTTACTTATATTTGGTATTGTCGTTTGGGTCACATAAATGAGAAGTGCATGGTGAAGCTTTATAAAGATAGTCTTCTAAACTTATTTGATTTTCAATCATCCGAAATATGCGAGTCTTGTTTACTTGGCAAAATAAGTAAGACACCTTTCATTTGTCTAAGTGAGAGGGCAAATAACTTGTTGGCCTTAATACATTCAGATGTATGTGGACCAATGAGCTTAACGGTTAGAGGTGGTTTTTAGTACTTTAAAACTTTTACTAATGACTTTAGTAGATATGAATACATCTACTTAATGAGACATAAGTCTAAATCATTTGAAAAGTTCAAAGAATTTCAGAATGAAATATAAAATCAACTTAGTAAGACAATTAAAGCCCAATGTTCATATCGTGGAGGTGAATATTTGAGCTATAAGTTTGGTGATTATCTAAAACAATATGGAATTGTTCTACAGCTAACTTCGCCGGGAACACCTCAGTAGAATGGGGTGTCTGAACGACAGAATCGGACATTGTTAGATATGGTTCAGTTTATGATGAGCTAATCTGATCTACCATTGTCTTTTTAGGGGTATGCTCTAGAAACAGCTACGTTCACATTAAATAGATACCATCAAAAGCCGTAGAGAGGACACCATATGATATATGGACTAGAAAGTATCTAGGGTTGTCTTTTCTCAAAATATAGGGATGTGAAATATATGTAAAACACTAGATGTCTAACAAACTCACAATTAAATCTAAAGAAACTAAAGAATATTACTTTTATAAAAGGGATGAGAATAAAGTGTTTGTTGCTCAAAATGATGCCTTTTTGGAGAAAGAGTTTCTCTCAAAAGGAGTTAGTGGGAGCACGGTGAGACTCAAAGAACTTCGAGAGACATCAGAAAATGTTTCAACTCCTATTAAACCTCTACAGAGTGTACAAGATATTGTGAAAACTGTGGAAGAGGCATCAGCCCCACGTAGGTCTGAAAGGCCACGTCAATTGCCGATAAGGGATCGATATGATATTTTACTGTTAGACAATAATGAGCCTAAGACTTATGAGGAAGTGATAATGTGACATTGTGACATTGGCGAGCCCTTTGGCACCCTCCGTCCCTGCGGTCTGTGACCTTGTGACATTGGGCGGAGATGATTTGGCGCGTGTGGCTCGTCGTGGCTTCGTGAACTCAGAGCCGGGGGGCCATAGGCGGAGTCGATGTCGAAACTGTGCGTCGATGCAGGATAAGCACGCAGGTGCAGCAAGTTGGGACGTCGCACACGCGTGAGAGGACCTCGATCGAGGACGCAGCGTCGGGCTGGCCGTCAAGGTAGCGCACGAGTTTGGAGCCACCCCTCACAGTGTCGCCGAGTAGTGGCGGAGTCGTCTTGCTGAGCCGAAGGTATGCCCTACTTCGGGCGCGGCATCGGGACACCGTTGGGCGGGGTTGGGCTGAGCTGTCGTGCCTTTGGGAGTTGAGTGTGGGTGATCTTCGCCCAGCGCGGAGTCAGCACGTCCTGACAGCTCCGTAGTCCGGAGGTGGCGTCTTAATGGCGACGCGAATCGCGCTAACCTTTGAAAAGCCAGAGGGTTGCTGCTGCCGTTTGCGCTGTCCCGAGGTGATGGTATACGTGGTGTGACGCGATTAGCGCGTCGTGGGCTGCGAGCGATCGCACGACCACGATCGCACGCCCCTTCCTGAGAGAGGCGGGACACGTGGCGGGAAGCTATCGGCGCGTCGTGCGTTGGCCATCCGGCTGATAGGCGCGCCCTGTGCGCGCTTTAACCACGACGCCCCCCTCCTGTTGGTTGGCTTTTCGTTGATCGGCGTGGACTCCCGCCGACTGACCTGCCCCGCGAGCGCTCTCTACGGCCTAGCATCCATGGAAAGACGTTGTACATATTAGGGTTAGGATGCGAAAACGGTTCCTTGTGCCAAGAGTGTGGAAATATGGGGTGCAGCAGGTGCTGGGGTTGCCCCGAGCCATCGAGGTGGGGGGCGTCTTTGGGCGTGCCGCGTCGGCGCGCGGGTGCGTGTCAAAGTGACGGAGCCGAAGGCGGACCCAGAGTTTCCCTGTGGAGGCGAAGGCCTCGTCGAAAGCGGAGCCAGAGTTGTCCCGCAAAGGCAAAGGCCTCATTGAGGGCGGAGCCGGAGTTGCCCTACATGGATTCCCGAGTAGACGCATGGCAGAGCGCTATTGGCGCGTCGTGCGCTGTCAGACCTTTTGCGCGACCGTCGTGTGACTGGGCCCGGCGCAGGTGGGCAGTTGTGCTACTTCGGCTTCGATCGTGGGGAGGCGAGCGGTTCGCCTCCCGCCGGTTACCCTTACCGGTGGCGTGGGAGATGCAGGGGTTTTAAATACCCCCTACGGTACACCACCTACATTCTCCTCGCCTCGCCTTCTAGCTTCCAGCCGCGCGCCCCAATCTCCTGCCTTCTTTGCCGCCTCCATCATCGCGTAGCTCTTGGAGAATGATGGGCACACGACGGAGAGTGCGTTCAGCAGGCCGGCAATAGCACCATTTTTCGGCGGTCGTCACCGCTCGAGGTGGAATACACACTCGAGGTGCGCGACCCCACGCAGGTGGACAAACGGTGGGCGACGACGGGGAGAGTAGAAGATCCGTGCTCCCGTGTCCTGGGCTCAACGCTGGTGATGGAAGAGACGATTCGCGGCCTCCTGCACGAAGGGATAACACCGAATGTGATAGCCCGTCTTGCCGTGTACAGTTGGGCGTTGCGTACGGAGGCGTGCTGGCCAACCGCCTTTCTCCACGATGCATAGTGTGAGCTGGAGGATCGGGGAGACAGGACGTTTCCCAGCTTCGACTGCGTCAACTTTGTCCTGTGGTCGCGGTGCGAGAAGATCTTCCCCGCGAACTCGGCTCAGGCGGAGTGGGAGCCGAACTGGATGAGGCGGTGGTTCTACCACCGTGTGGCGAGCGGTAGCGGCCTTGAGTGTTCGGGGCAGCCAGTGACGTTCAACACCACGCCTGGTGCGCCGATAGATGCTGAGGATCAGCGAATGGCACGGAGGCTTGTGGGGATCACCGCCCGCTTCAACATGCGCGATCTCACTAAGGAGTTCGTCATGTATGGCATAGCACCACTTGCTGCCGAGTGGCATCTAACGCCTGGGAGGCTTCGTGTCTTCAATGCCGAGACCCTTCGGTCCAAGTAAGTTTTGATGGAGTTTAGTTTTCCAGTGCTATCCATCGGGCCTGTTGTTTTAAATCATGCCCCTTGCCGCTCATAGGTGCTCTCCTGGAAGACGTGGAGCGTGCGGTGGAGACGTTCCTCGGACCGTATATGGCCAGGGAGCACACCCTGCGCATAGCTGCGACCGCAGAGGCAGGTCTGGGGCGGACGAACCGTCTGTGCAAAGTCTTGGGCATTAGAGTGCCAGAGCACGCTGTTCCAGCCCCGAGCCCACCTCTGCACGGTTCCAAGGGGAAGGGAGTACCAGCGGGCACGGGCTCCGACTCGGCGAAGTATGCCAGCTCGGAGGTAGATGCGGATGCGGAGGGTAGAGGAGGGCCTCGGGCATTGGAACGGAGGAAGGGTGCAGCGTGCGCGATGCGGGGGGAGAAGCTTCTTCGCCGCCGGCCGGCATTGAGGCAGAGCTGTCTCCCGTGGAGGATGCTGGGGCGGAGTCCCTGCTTACGGCGGTTACTCGGATGGAGCCCCCTCCTACGGCGGTTACCGAGGTGGGGTCGTCGCTTTACTCCCGGCGCGGCGGCCTCAAGACGCTATCGCCCCTTCGCCGCGAGGGGTTCATCAAGCGAGCAAGGTCGGGGCCCTATGGGACTCCAACTCAGACACCGAGTACCCCTGCTTCGGTGTCCCTGTGGTCCCATCTGGGTCTGCGGCTGCGCGGGGCGGGGGCCTGGTAGAGCTAAGCTCCGACACAAAGGCCCCCCGCCTGGCGGGGTGGTATTGCCGGGGGACGCCGATGTCCTTGCAGTTCCTGGCAGGGCTGAAGGTAAGCTTACATTACTTGGTGTGATGCCGCTAGGCATTCGTAGGGCTGACCGCCATGTCCCCTTGTAGCAACATGCCTCCCCGAACGTGGGCGCCTCGCGGAGCACGAGGACGTTCGTTCGGAAGGGACATCTGGTGCCACCGAAGCTATCACCGCGGATGCCGCACGAAGCCTAGCGGACTTCGTCCCTTGACCTGAGGTGCTGGCAGTGTGGTAGGGGGTCGCGGATAGCGCGACCGCGAGCCTAGACCGCCTGGCACTATAGACCTGTGGGTCGGGACTCCTTGGAAGAGTGGTAAAGATCTCCGAAATGAGGGTAAGTATCTGACCCTTAGCAGTGCACGGCCCTTCGGAGGTGTACTGACCGCTTTATCATGTAGACCCTCGCCCTTGGTCGGGCACTGTAGGTGGCCCATGCCCATGAGCGGGAGGCATTAGAGGACTGACTGTGCGTCGCCGAAGGAGCTCTTCGCGCGGCGGAGGAGGCGCATTCCTCTAAAGACGACCGCATTCGACGTCTGGAGGCGGAACGTGCGGGGGCCGTCTCATATGCCGAGTAGCTTGTGGCGGCAGCTCGGCAGGCAGCAGTGGAGGAGCGGGACGGCCTGCTCCGGCAGGTTGCTGTCCTAGAGGAAGAGAAGAGCTGCCTTGCTGCGTCTCTGAGGGAGCGGGACCACGCTCTGGGCGACGCCTCGATGGCGGTATGGGATGCTATGCTGGCCCTAGAGGGCACCCTTGAAAACCTTTTTGCCGATGGATTGGGGGAAGCTTCCAATCTTGCTCATGCCGCCGCGATGTCCTTTGGCAACCATTGCTCCTACATGACCGCATGCTTGCCGTCATGTCGATGAATTGGGCGACCCACAACTGGAAATGCCGGTGGGGGCCGGAGTGATGTCCAATGCAGTGCGTGCTGTTCGCACCGCCGTTCGGTTTTTTCACGAGCGGATCTAGGAGTACATCGGGGAGGCCGCGGCGAAGGTAGAGCTGCGGCGGACCACGTACGGCGAGGGGAACCTTGGCGAATGGCTGGATAAAGTTCCCCGGTGCGACACGCGAGGTAGGCACGCAAATGCTCCGTTCGCTATCCCTCGAAGTGGTGGCAGTGAAGCTGGCGCCTAGGCGAAGTAGACGCGCGAGGGCTCCGTCCCCTACCATTCGAAGTGATGGCAACGGAGCTGGTGCCTAGTCAAAGTAGACGCGCGAGCGCTCCGTCCCCTACCCTTCGAAGTGGTGGCAGTGGAGCTGGTGCCTAGTCGAAGTAGACGTGCGAGCACTCCGTCCCCTACCCTTCGAAGTGGTGTGCGGAGCTGGCGCCTAGTCGAAGTAGGTGCGTGAGCGCTCCGTCCGCTACCCCTCGAAGTGGTGGCAGCGGAGCTGGCGCCTAGGCGAAGTAGACGCATAAGGGCTTCGTCTCCTACCCTTCAAAGTGGTGGCAGCGGAGTTGGCACCTACTCGAAGTAGACACGCGAGCGCTCCGTCCCCTACCCTTCGAAGTGGTGGCAGCGAAGCTGGCGCCTACTCGAAGTAGACGCATGAGCGCTTCGTCCCCTACCCTTTGAAGTAGTGGCAGTGGAGCTGGCGCCTAGTCGAAGTAGGCGTGCGAGCGCTCCGTCCCCTACCCTTCGAAGTGGTGGCAACGGAGCTGGCACCTAGTCGAAGTAGACGTGCGAGCACTCCGTCCCCAACCCATCGAAGTGGTGGTAGCGGAGCTGGTGCCTAGTCAAAGTAGGCGCGCGAGCGCTCCATCCCCTACCCTTCGAAGTGGTGGCAGCGGAGCTGGCGCCTAGCTGAGGTAGACACTCCGTCGGCGATCGCCTAATAGGATAAGGATAAAATAGGCTTGGGAGATGACAGGAACCTAGCTCCGTAGGCCCTGGCCTTCGCGGTCGATGCGGGACTTCACGGGCGCAACTGTTTCCCCGCAATTGTGTATATTGATGGGACATTGGGAGCGGCATTCGAAGAGCTCTACGCACATCGCTTTACAGCTAGTGGGGAGGGCTTTGCCTGCTATGTGTTTCTTCAGAGGCCCCCAGGATAGGGGGAACGCATGAAGCATAATTGGCGGAGTCCTGTTGCTGAAACGGGGCAGCACTGTAGCATCACATGCACCTGGAACGGCCGATGGGACGCTTGCGATGCAATGGTCGGGCTCTCGATTCCAGGGCTCTTTAAAAGGGCGAGTGGCCAAACGAAACACCACTCGCCTTCCCAAACATTGGTGCCCTTGCCACTTCCCCTCTTAAACTCGCAGCCCCTACTCTGCCCCAGCTCCCTCCGGTGCTTCTTTACCGGCGTCGATAGCGATGAGGGCTTCCGCGCACGGCTGATGCGCTGGGACGACCGCGGGGTTGAACACCCCATCCACACAGGGTGGACGTGACGCCGCGGTGTGGGGCCCCTTTGCCAACTTGCCTAAGGGACGTGGCTGATGAAGGGTGGTGAGCAATTCACTTGTACTTTAGCAAGGAAACTTTCGGCTTCGGGGGTAGACCTCCCTTTGCCGCCAGCGAGGCCGTGCCTTGCCTGGGGTGTCTCGTACAGGTGCCCTACTTCCCCACAGTCTCCTCCCCTAGCTCGAGGATGCTCCTAATGGGGGGGCTTTTTACTTGCACCTCAACAAGGGGTCTTGCAACTGCAGAAGCGGACTTCGACCTCCCCGTGCCAAGGCTGCACGCCCCTGGGGGCACCTTTAGTGAGCACTATCGTCTCTTCTCCAGAAGCGTAGGGCGTTGAGCTCCTGTGTCGCCTCTTCTCCACGGTGTCACGGGCCAGCTCGTCTTGCATGACGCTGCTGCCGGGCTATGGCACCCGGAGGAAGCTTCCAATGCCCCCGAACCGGGGAGGTCCCCTTAAATGGGTGCCGCACCTATGTCTTGAAAATGTATGTGCGGCACCTCGCCCTTGTAACCGCAGCATTCCGTCCATGTGGCACACACGGCTGGCAGAAAGCGCGGGGAGCCTTTGGTGCCCGTGCGCCACTCTATTTATACTACGGGGAGTGCGTGGGAATATCATCCAGGTCTTGTTTATACTCCGAAGAGTGCGTGGAAATATCATCCACGTCTTATTTATACTCCGGAGAGTACGTGAAAATATCATCCACGTCTTATTTATACTCTGGAGAGTACGCGCAGTGATGACACCAACGCGTGTGGGGTACATCCGCGTCTTATTTATACTCGGTAGAGTGCGTAGGGAGAACATCCGCGTCTTATTTATACTCCGGAGAGTGCGTGGGAATATCATCCACGTCTTATTTATACTCCAGAGAGTACGCGCAGTGATGGCACCAACGTGTGCGTGGGACTTCGTGTCTTGTTTATACTCGGTAGAGTACGCAGGGAAAATATCCGCGTCTTATTTATACTCTGTGGAGTGCGTGCGGAGGCAGACCTCAACGCTACGTCTTATTTGTACTCCGTAGAGTGCGCGCGAAGGCGTCCCCCCGCTGCGTCTTATTTATACTCCTTAGAGTGCGTGCGGAGGCGGACATCGATGCTACGTCTTATTTATACTCCGTAGAGTGCGTGCGGAGGCGGACCTCGATGCTACGTCTTATTTATACTCCGTGGAGTGCGTGCGGAGGCGGACCTCGACGCTACGTCTTATTTATACTCCGTGGAGTGCGTGCGGAGGCGGACCTCGACGTTACGTCTTATTGAAGGATCGAAATGGCAACAGAGGGGGGTGAATGTTGCAGAAAACTGCACTTTTAAAATAGCACTAAAACTGCAGGATACTGCACTTAAAACAACACTGCTGACTGAGAATAAAGAAGAGAAAACAGCAACTGAAAGGAACACAAATTGCTGTCCAAAATAGCCTGAAAATCATAAAGTAAATTCTGAAAAGCACAAAGTAAACGCTAAAAAGCACAAAGTAAAAGCTGAAAAGCACAAAGTAAAAGAAGCACAAAGTAAAAGCTGAAAAACACAAAGTAAAAGCTGAAAAGTACAAAGTAAAAGCTGAAAAAGCACAAAGTAAAAGTTGAAAGCTGAACCAAAAATTAGCAACTAGCAGCAGCCAAATAACTACAGATAGATAGCAGAAAATAGTAGCAACTGAACATAGAAAATGCTTCTAGTGACCTAGCTGAAACAGCTAAAAAGAGAGGCAGAGCAAGCCGAAAGAACTGGAAGAAAAATTCAGAACAAAACAGCAAACATGGAACACATAAACTTAACTCCTGTTACTTCCTGACCGCAAGAATCAAATACTTTGCTCTCGAAAATACTAGCAAACAGGCCTTGTGAATATATCCAATTCTGAGCCAAGAAAATATGTAATTTAACAAATATTTCAGAGAGCCAAAAAGATTAGAATGCTTGCTTTCGGGATAAACTAGCCAAGAGGCCTTGAGATGTTTCCCAGTTCAAAGCAAAGAAGGAGCAGTCAAAAGATCAACTGAAAACTAGAGAAAACCGATTTGCTCATGGAAATTAACTGACCAAATGGTCTTGAGACAGATTTCCACCACAAGCACGAACAAGGTTTACTTTCTCAATAACTGAAAAAAAATAAAACACAGGAGCCAAACATCTCAAGCAAAAAGATTTCTTAGATTGAGATAAAGAGAGATGAATGATTATAAAAGAGGAATGTTTACAAGAACTCTCTCATCTCTCACTTTCACACACATATGGAGAGAAATAAATGAAACCCTAATTTCACTCTCTCTCAAGAACATAAGCCCACACATGGAGAGAAAACTTTAACACTCATAGAGCACAAGCATTAGAGAAAACCCTAACACTCACACCCTTCTCTCTCAATTCTATCCATCTCTCCCACTAGAGAGCACCTCTATTTATAGCCTCCCCTAATGGGTTTACAAACCACTTTATCCATTAGGTCACAACAACTCATAGCACTTTATCCATTATCCCCTAACCAAATCCACTTCTTTTGTGCAGCCCTTCGCATTTACCAAATGCCACTCCTACACCTTCCGGGAAGCTTCCTCTTTTCTTGCTGTCCAAGCTTCACGCAATCACTTCGAGTCCTCGCCGTCTTCGACATATCCGACCGTTTTGACCTCAGCACCGTCTATGCCTAGTCTGGTCACCCCGTGTCTCGCCACGACTCCGTCTCAAAGTCCTACAGCCATCATAGACAAGAAAACATATCATAGCACCGCACAAAAATATTCTAATTAAAAATTAGCATCCGTAAAATAGCACAAACTACCCGAAAACAAACTCAAACTTTCCAAAACACGGTCAATTAATCATCACATAACCGGGGTTACCTCCACATGGTCTCTCAATCTCCCACTTGATGAGTATATTGACAAACACGAAAAAAGCATGAAGTTGAGTTTGTGAGTCAAACATGGTTTAAAATAAGAATAAGAAAACTCAAGACCATGTCGACAAAAGAGAAAACTGGAGCAGAAACTGAAAGAGCAAATTTTTCTGCAAAGCTCCAGAAGGCTTTTTCTCCAAAATTATCTCCCTTTCTGGCAATAGAATCATCAAGATGCTCAAGAGAGAATGAAATGAATGCATTTTATTTATTTTAAGCAATCGGAGCCATGAAGATTATCCAAAATGATCTTATGAGTATTACACCAAGCCATAACACATAAGAATGCTATTAAGATCATGACGATTCATGTATAGACAAGTTAAACCAAATAAGTCATAATCTAAGAATTAGCCAATTTTCTGAGCATGTCTAGTCAACCACGATTATAGTCTAGCTAAAGGTATCCAAGGATAATGCAAGCCATGTCAATTAATCTAAGTGGAACCAAGAAGCTAGTATTGAGCCAGTTTAGAGTGCTACAAATTCAAGAATGAATTATTTGTTCAAGTACTTGGTCATTTTGTAAATAAGCAGATTTAGCACAATTGATATTTTCTGAAAATCATTTTTGGTTTTATCTTAGCAAAGCAAATCCTGGACTAGGAGCCATCCACAACTGCCTCCTAAGTTTCAACCAATTTCATAGATTTTATTTTCTTAGCCATGTGCTAGATCTCAAGCCTTATGCGACCACTCCAAGCGAGAAGCTTAAGAAGGTGATCTTAGTCAAACCAAAACTCCCCCTGAGTTCATGCCTAGTGCAATGGCAAGCAGTCTCATGAGAAAGAATTAGTGAGATCAGTTTTTTCGCACAAAAGAAAGTATTTTGCTTTTGTTGAATGTAGTTCTTAGACCAAGGAGTTAATGATAATTCATGCTTCATAAAGGAACTAGCATAGCTCAATCTAAAGCTTAATAAAGATTCAAGACTCAACTCAGCCTATTTTGACATGGCATGAATCATAAAAGGATAACTAAAGATAGACTAGTCTCAAGAGCTAATATGACAAGATTTTAATTCAAGTTGAGCATTTTTAATCAACCTATCATGGCAAGATGTAATTCATTATAAACAGATCATACAAGGATAATAATCATGGCTCCATATAGTTATATTACAATACAGAATAAAGAAATGCAAGTGTCGTAGGGGTGGCCTCCACCTAAACCCAGCTAATAAAGAAATGCAAGCCATCCACGCCTGCGGTGGAGAACGCCGCCGGTAGCCCTCGCACGCTCAGCAGGAGTTAGCGGATCTCCGGGGCCGCGGAGAATGCAAGAGGCTCGAAGTCAGCCGACCCGCGGTGGTCGCGCGCGAGCCCACGCCGAGCGTCGCGGACAGCCGACGCCTCACATCCGGGCCACGCTTCAACGCGACATCGTGGACCCGTGAGTCCCGCTTATCGGCGGGCTCGCAGCAGTCTTAGTGATATGCCCTAGAGGCAACATGGAGATGTTGTATATATCACATACTATGTTTATGATACATTACTTTGTTCCTTGGAATAGACATCATCATTATTGATCAATGAGTATGTGACTTATTCATGAGACTCTTAAATACTAAGATGTTGCTATTTCTAAATGATCCTCGATCGTATATCATATGAGGAACAAATATGATTCAAAGACAAAGATCAAGATATGTATTGATTGATGATCATGTCTCATGGATCATGGTATGGTGATACCAAATCAATAATATGGACATGTGTTAGTGAACATATGTTGATAGACTGCCATGAGACACCGCAGAGATTCCATGTGTCATCGCTGGTCTCAAGTAGTGTTTATGTAGAGTCCTTAGACTTGAGATCATCATGGTTCCCAACATGAGTAGTAGCTTATTTTGGGACTACTAAACACTACTCGTGAATCGGGTAGTCATAAAAGTAGTCTTCGGGTTTGCCATGAAACATGTAGTGGGATGTGAATGATCAAGATAGAATTTGCCCTCCTTATGGGAGAGATATCTGGGCCTCGATGTAATGGATTATGAAAGTGCATGGCCATGCCAAGGTGATTGAGGAGTCAATCACGAGTTTATAATCCATCACGGAATCGAGAGAGTGATTGAGCTATTAAGAGGATGACACAGTCTCGCCTTGAGCTCAATCTATATCGTGAGGCAAAGGGATTCGTACATGAGAGAACATTACGAGTTGATATGATCTTTACATATACTTTGGGGTTAATATGTCTTACTAGAGGCCGCTATTAACATGGTGACCGGAAGGCGTTTCCGGTCACGACCAAGTATACGTGAACCTGCTGTGGTCGCACGCTTAACGGGTTGGAACACCGATTCAATATGATTCGGATATGGGCTCAATTCGGATAAAGATCCGAATAGACTCCTAATGGGCCTTGGTCCGCAAGGCCCACGTGAGGAGGTCTATATATATGGAGGCGAGGCCGAGGGTTTTCGCCCTGTTAACATCTAGCAAAACCCTAGCCGCCACCTCCGAGCCAAACCCTAGGCGCCACGAGTGCTAGTACACTCGCGATCGGCGCCGGCCCGGACGTGTGGATACGGTGGAGGCGCCGTTGCGTTCTTGATCGGCGCGGCGTGGAGGAGACGATCTGTTCGGGACGATCGGCTACTTCCACTACTACCTCGACGCGTGATTGATCGGTTTCCAATTCTTCTTCACGCGCACGCGTCTAAGTGGTAACGATCCATGATCCTTCTTAGCATGATGTTCTTGTGCGCGGTAGAAAAGTTTTGTTCTCGCCTGTAGCCTACGCGTATTCCTTTAGTGGTATCGAGCCATCTTGCTTAGTTTGCATCGGATCAGCGCATATGTTGATATGCGATAGTAGTAGATTGGATCTATTACGCCTAAGTCGGTAGCACGGGTTGATGAGATCAATCGGTCATAAGGGGTTGAAATAGGTATGAGTTGATAGATAAGGCCAAAAAGATTAGTTCGTGCTCCTTCTTTGATGTTGAATCACCATCGGGGCTAATCTGCGCACAATCGATAGATCGAGCCAACGGATCGAGGTCTTGTGTTGTGGTCTCCTCAAGTATACCGATCGCGATGATCAATATGATTGATCTAATGAAAATTGAGACATTTGGAATGGCTCGGATTTGGGCTGATTTGATCGGTATCCCCCCCTTGTATAGCGTCTTGGGTTCACATCGTTAGGTAGAATGCGGTTCTACGTCTAACTTGTTTTTGCAGAGAATGATGTGAATAGTATGGCCCTATAGCTTATTTGAATGTATGAGATGTATGTGATGCATGTAACATCTGCTCATGGCTGCGTGTCATGATTATTTCAGCTATTGTTAGCTGTATATATTGTATTTAACGACTGCGTGTGTCGACCTTAATGCTTGAATCTATCTTTGTAATCTTCAATTTCTAGCTATTATAGGTAGTAGCCTAGTTTTGAGATTACAAGTTTTTAAGCATGGTGGCCTAAAGGAGTGATGTGGAGGATGGAGATCGTCTACACCTACTTGGAGATGGATATCACCATTTTTGGGCCATACTACTTCACGATTAAATGTGTTTATCTATGATGTTATCTATCTTATTCTTATGCAATGATATATGTGATATGTTGCTTTGGTAGGATAGAATCCTCTTAAAATTAGGTGTTAATGCCCTTCCATATGTTGCACTAAAAGATAATGATCACCGCATGGTAGGTCTACCAAAGTAGAGTGCCATCGGTTATCATCATCATTTGGGGTAGATGTCTGACATCTACATGCGGAAGCATTTGGTTTACTTAACAAGGTTATCAAAATAGTTTTGGACCTTGGGGCATAGATTGGGGCCGAGGCATACCGATGTCACCCAAAGTAGAGTCACATAGGGATGTGATTAGCAAAGTGTTGCTTACCCATGTCACTAGTTTTCTAGCCGTGATGCCAAAGCTCACTAGGAATTAGTGAAATGAGGATCTTTACCCACTATGTAACTTAGAGGAGTTTTTGTTGGAAAACTCATAGTGGGAGTCTTTTGCTAAATAGTTTAATAAAAGATGAACATAAACATAGTGCTAAACTTTGCATATTCTTGTGTTGTAGATCATGTCACTAACGTGATCCAAGATTTTTAATTTGCGATCTGTTCTTGAGAAAGAAAACTCAATGGAACAAACTTTTGGATTGGTATCGCAACTTGAGAATTGTTCTCAAGCAAGAGCGCAAGGAGTATGTCCTGAGTCTCCTTACCCGAAGACTTGCTCGATAATGCTACTATGGCTGCACGGAGAGCTTATGAGAAGCAAACGAATGATTGCCTTGATGTGAGCTGTCTCATGCTTGCCACAATGTCCTCTCGAGCTTCGAAGCAATATGAGAACACAGATGCCTACAATATCATTGTGGGGCTACGTGGTATGTTTGAGAACCAAGCAAGGGTGAGAGGTTCAATACTTCAAAGTCCTTATTTGCGTGCGGAGCTTGCAGAAGGAATCCCACACCCTCATGTGATTAAGATGATTGGCTACATTGAGAGTCCGAAAAGCTTGGTTTTCCTCTTAGCCAAGAGTTGGCTATCGATGTGATTCTCCGCCGCTCCCCGAGCTTTGAGCCATTCATAATGAACTTTCACATGAACAACTGGACAAGACCACGGCCGAGTTGCATGGGATGCTAAAATCTGCCGAGGAAAGCATTAAGAAAAGCAGCAATCATGTGATGATGATGCAGAAAGGCAAGGGCAAGCCCTATGTCAAGAGAATCGCGGTCAAAAGAAAGAAAGCTCCTGATGCGATCGCGAGCAATTCTAAGGCCAAGAAAGACAAGAAGGGTGATGCTCATCCCGATGCGATTGTTACTATCAGTAAGCAATCGTGACATTGGAAAAGGAACCGCCCAAAGTACTTGGAGGATCTTGAGAAGAAGAAGGAAGTATGACTTCCACTCCATGTATTAATGTTATAGAAATCAATCTTGCTACTTCTTCCACTAATTCTTGGGTATTTGATACCGGATCGGTTGCTCACATTTGCAAATCGCTGCAGGGGCTAATAAGAAGTAGAAGTTTGAGGAGGAGCGAAGTGGATCTTCGCGTTGGCAATGGAGCAAAAGTTGCTGCGGTAGCTGTTGGCACCATGCCATTGTCTTTACCTTCGGATTAGTTTTGGAATTGAATAATTGTTATTGTGTTCCATCTCTTTCAAAGAACATTATTTCGCTTCATGTTTGCAAGCGAAGGTTATGACTTTAAATCTATGGACAATGGTTGTTCTCTTTATTTCAAAGATATGTTCTATTGTCATACTCCATTGGTGAATGGGTTATACGTTCTCTACTCTTGAAGGGTCACCGGTCTATAACATTAATGCAAAGAGGCAACGTCAGAATGATTTGAATCCCACGCTTATTTGGCATCGCCGCTAGGTCACATAAATGAGAAACGCATGCGTAAGCTCCATAGAGATGGTATTCTGCACTCATTTGATTTTGAATCATTAGAGACATGCGAATCTTGTTTACTTGGCAAGATGACAAAGGCACCTTTCACCGGTCAAGGTGAACGGGCAAATGACTTATTGGCACTTGTACATACTGATGTATGTGGACCAATGAGCTTAACAGCCAGAGGTGGTTTTCAGTACTTTATAACTTTTACTGATGACTTTAGTAGATATGGGTATATCTACCTGATGAAGCATAAGTCCGAATCCTTTGAAAAGTTCAAAGAATTCCAAAATGAAGTGCAAAATCATTTAGGCAAGACAATCAAGTTTCTACGATCTGATCGTGGAGGCGAGTATTTGAGCCATGAGTTTGGCAATCATCTAAAGGATTGTGGAATTGTTCCACAATTGACTCCGCCAGGAACACCTCAATGGAATGGGGTATCGAACGAGAAATCGCACCTTATTAGATATGGTGCGCCCATGATGAGCCAAAGTGATCTTCCGTTGTCTTTTTGGGGTACGCTCTTGAAACACCACGCGCTCACACTAAACAGGTTCCATCAAAATCAGAGAAAAGACACCATATGAGATGTGGACAGACAACGCCCTAGCTTGTCTTTTCTTAAGATTTGGGGATGTGAGGCTTATGTAAAACGTTTACAACTGATAAGCTCACTCCTAAATCGATAAATGCTTCTTTATCGGGTATCCTAAGGAAACAAAAGGATATTACTTTTATAATCAAGGAGAAGGCAAAGTGTTTGTCGCCTGGCATGGTGTCTTCTTAGAGAAAGAGTTTCTCTCAAGAAGGGATAGTGGGAGCACAAAGTGCAACTTGAAGAAATTCAAGAAACACTGATAACGTTTCAGCTCCTACGTAACCACAACAGATGAACAAACTGTTGAAGAACCCGTTGTGGACACACTAGCACCACGTAGGTCGAAGGTCACGCCGTGCACCGAGAGGTACATGTTCTTGACTACTCAACAACGGGACATATTGTTGTTAGACAACGATGAGCCTAAGACCTATGAAGAAGCAATGGTGGGACCAGACTACGAGAAATGGCTTGAAGCCATGAGATCCAAATTGAATCCATGCACGAGAATCAAGTTTGGAACTTGGTTGATCCACTGATGGTGTTAAAACCATTGAATGCAAATGGGTTTTCAAGAAAAGATAGACATAGATGGAAATGTTCACATCTATAAAGCGCGACAGGCCAAAGGTTTCAAACAAATTCAAGGTATTGATTATGATGAAACTTTTCGCGTCGCAATGCTAAAGTCTATTCGGATCATTCTAGCGATTGCTGCATATTTCGACTATGAAATATGGCAAATGGATGTCAAAACAGCTTTCCTTAATGGAAATCGAGTGAGGATGTGTACATGACACAGCCCACGAGTTTTGTCGATCCGCAATCGATTGGAAAGATATGCAAGCTCCAAAGATCCATTTATGGATTAAAGCAGCATCTCGGAGTTGGAACATTCGTTTTGATGAAGTAATCAAAGGGTTTGGTTTCATCAAGAACGAAGAAGAGCCTTGTGTTTACAAAAGGCTAGTGGGAGCGCACTTGTATTTTCGGTCTTATATGTGGATGACATATTACCGATCGGAAATGACATTCCTTTGTTCGAATCATTAAGTCTTCATTAAAAATAGTTTCTCTATGAAAGACTTAGGAGAGCGCATATATTCAGGCATCAAGATCTATAGAGATAGATCAAAAGGCTAATTGGATTAAGCCAAGATACGTACATTGACAAGGTGTTGAAAAGGTTCAATATGCATGATTCCAAGAAAGGTTTTCTACCTATGTCACATGGTATAAATCTTAGCAAGAATCGGTGTCCTAGTACACCGATGAGCGGATAAAATGAATGCAATTCCATATGCTTCGCTATTGGGTCCATTATGTATGCCATGCTTTGTACACGCCCGGATGTTTCGTATGCTTTAAGTGCTACGAGTAGATACGATCCGATCCGGTGAAAGTCACTGGATTGCCGTAAAGAACATCTTGAAGTACTTGAGAAGAACTAAAGATGTGTTCCTTGTCTATGGAGGTGAGGAAGAGCTCGTTGTAAATGGTTACACCGATGCTAGCTTCCAAACTGACAAAGATGATTTTAGATCGCAACTGGATTTGTGTTCTTTGAATGGCGGTGCGGTAAGTGGAAGAGTTCCAAGCAGCAGACGGTTGCCGATTCTACAACGAAGCCGAGTACATAGCGAGCTTCGAAGCCGCCAAAGAGGTGTTTGGATCAAGAAATTTATTTCTGAGCTTGGTGTGATGGCTAGTGCCTCCAGCCCAATGGACCTCTACTGTGACAATAGTGGGGCCATTGCACAAGCCAAGGAGCCTAGATCGCACCAGAAGTCCAAGCACATTTTACGGCGATTTCATCTCATCCGCGAGATAGTGGAGAGAGGCGATGTGAAGATATGCAAAGTACAAACGGATTTGAACATTGCAGATCCGTTGACAAAGCCGCTCTCCCACCAAAGCATGAGGCTCACACTAGGGCAATGGGTATTAGATACCTACATGGTTGACTCTAGTGCAAGTGGGAGATCGTTAGTGATATGCCCTAGAGGCAACATGGAGATGTTGTATATATCACATACTATGTTTATGATACATTACTTTGTTCCTTGGAATAGACATCATCATTATTGATCAATGAGTATGTGACTTATTCATGAGACTCTTAAATACTAAAATGTTGCTATTTCTAAATGATCTCGATCGTATATCATATGAGGAACAAATATGATTCAAAGACAAAGATCAGCATATGTATTGATTGATGATCATGTCTCATGGATCATGGTATGGTGATACCAAATCAATAATATGGACATGTGTTAGTGAACATATGTTGATAGACTGCCATGAGACATCGCAGAGATTCCATGTGTCATCGCTGGTCTCAAGTAATGTTTATGTAGAGTCCTTAGACTTGAGATCATCATGGTTCCCAACATGAGTAGTAGCTTATTTTGGGACTACTAAACACTACTCCGTGGCGGGTAGTCATAAAAGTAGTCTTGGGTTTGCCATGAAACATGTAGTGGGATGTGAATGATCAAGATAGAATTTGCCCTCCTTATGGGAGAGATATCTCTGGCCCTCGATGTAATGGATTATGAAAGTGCATGGCCATGCCAAGGTGATTGAGGAGTCAATCACGAGTTTATAATCCATCACGGAATCGAGAGAGTGATTGAGCTATTAAGAGGATGACACAGTCTCGCCTTGAGCTCAATCTATATCGTGAGGCAAAGGATTCGTACATGAGAGAACATTACAGTTCAGTGATATGATCTTTACATATACTTTGGGGTTAATATGTCTTACTAGAGGCGCTATTAACAGGTGACCGGAAAGCGTTTCGGGTCACGACCAAGTATACGTGAACCTACGGTCGCACGCTTAACGGGTTGGAACACGATTCGAATATGATTCGGATATGGGCTCAATCGATAAAGATCCGAATAGACTCCTAATGGGCCTTGGTCGCAAGGCCCACGTGAGGAGGTCTATATATATGGAGGCGAGGGTGAGGTTTCGTCCCGTTAACATCTAGCAAAACCCTAGCCGCCACCTCGAGCCAAACCCTAGCTGCGCCACGAGTGCTAGTACACTCGCGATCGGCGTTCAGCCCGGACGTGTGGATACGGTGGGGCGCCGCTCGTTGCGATCGATCGGCGCGTGGAGGAGACGATCTGCCGGGACGATCGGCTACTTCCACTACTACCTCGACGCGCGTGATTGGATCGGTTTCAATTCATCTTCATTGCGCTGCGCGTCTAAGTGGTAACGATCCATGATCCTTCTTAGCATGATGTTCTTGGGTGCGCGGTAGAAAAATTTGTTTTCTGCTTCCGTAGCCTACGCGTATTCCTTTACAGGCGGCATGGCCGGAAGACTTTAAATTCCCCAGCTCTGTCACGTCGTACAAGGGCGACACGGACCCCCGGGAGTTCGTGAAGGTGTAGGAAACCGCCATCGAGGCGGCAGGCGAAGACGACACCACCAAGGCGAAGGGGCTCCCGCTTGCGTTGCAGAGAGTGGCGCTCTCGGGGTTCTTCACCATTGAGCCGAACTCCTAAAGGAATACGCGTAGGCTACGGAAGCAGAAAACAAAAATTTTCTACCGCGCACCCAAGAACATCATGCTAAGGAAGGATCATGGATCGTTACCACTTAGACGCCGCAAAGACAACAGGAAGAAGAATTGACACCGATCCAATCACGCGCCGCCGTAGTAGTAGTGGAAGTAGCCGATCATCCCGAACAGATCGTCTCCTCCACGCACGCCGATTAGCACTGCAACGAGCAGCGCCTCCACCGATATCCACACGTCCGGGGCTGGACGCCGATCGCGAGTGTACTAGCACTCGTGAGCAGCTAGGGTTTGGCTCGGAGGTGGCGGCTAGGGTTTTGCTAGATGTTAACAGGACAAATCCCTCAGCCCCTCGCTCCATATATATAGACCTCCTCACGTGGGCCTTGCGGACTAAGGCCCATTAGGAGTCTATTCGGATCTTTATCCGAATTGAGCCCATATCCAAATCATATTCGAATCGGTGTTCCAACCCGTTAAGCGTGCGACCAGAGGTTCACGATACTTGGTCGTGACCCGAAACGCCTTCCGGTCACCCCGTTAATAGCGCCTCTAGTAAGACATATTAACCCCAAAGTATATGTAAAGATCATATCGGCTGAACTCGTAATGTTCTCTCATGTACGAATCTCTTTGCCTCACGATATAGATTGAGCTCAAGGCAGACTGTGTCATCCTCTTAATAGCTCAATCACTCTCTCGATTCCGTGATGGATTATAAACTTGTGATTGACTCCTCAATCACCTTGGCATGGCCATGCACTTTCATAATCCATTACATCGAGGCCCGAGATATCTCTCCCATAAGGAGGGGCAAATTCTATCTTGATCATTCACATCCCACTACATGTTTCATGGCAAACCAAGACTACTTTTATGACTACCCGATTACGGAGTAGTGTTTAGTAGTCCCAAAATAAGCTACTACTCATGTTGGGAACCATGATGATCTCAAGTCTAAGGATTCTACATAAACACTACTCGAGACCAAGCGATGACACATGGAATCTCCGCAGTTGTCTCATGGCAGGTCTATCCAACATATGTTCACTAACACATGTCCATATTATTGATTTGGTATCACCATACCATGATCCATGAGACATGATCATCAATCAATACATATGCTGATCTTTGTCTTTGAATCATATTTGTTCCTCATATGATATACGATCAGGGATCATTTAGAAATAGCAACATTTTAGTATTTAAGAGTCTCATGAATAAGTCACATACTCATTGATCAATAATGATGATGTCTATTCCAAGGAACAAAGTAATGTATCATAAACATAGTATGTGATATACAACATCTCCATGTTGCCTCTAGGGCATATCACTAACAACTCCATCTACGCATGAGAGCAGGTTCGCGACCGCCTCTACAACAACTTCCAGGGGAACTATGTCGAGTGTGTCGACGCGGATCAGCTCTTCGCAATCAGGCAAAAACCATCAAAAAAGCTCCGCGACTACTTAAAACGCTTCGTGAAGGTCCACTGCCAGGTCAAAGATGTCAACGAGACAACAATCATCAAGACAGTGGCGAAGCTCTTCGATAAGATGGAGGAGTATGCCCGGGTGGAGGAAGACACGAGGCGGCGCCAGGACAACGAGGCCGATGCTAATCCAGCGGAATTGGTTCTGTCGTACGGTCTTAATCTGGGTGGTGCCCTCATGGTATACGTCGAGAGTCTCCCAGATGTCGTAGGACGACGAGAGATGAGAGATGCGATCGAACTCGCTCCGGCTCAGACCTTGGATTATGATGTTCCTTGCCTTAGCATTTGCCTCAACATCAGGCATGTTGTCCACATTGATGTTTTCATCGGCAGGAACAATAAAACGAGTTTTTACTTTTCGCCAGATCACATAGCCCTGAGCCTGTATGTAAGACTCCATCATACTCTTCCAAAAGGGATAGTCGACCACATTAAAGATAGGAGGCTTGGTGGAATATCTGTCTGTTGCCATGGCTCACAGACCGTTAAGATCTATCGACGAGAGCTAACCGGCTCTGATACCAATTGAAGGATGGACATGGCAACAGAGGGGGGTGAATGTTGCAGAAAACTGCACTTTTAAAATAGCACTAAAACTGCAAGAAACTGCACTTAAAACAACACTGCTAGCTGAGAATAGAGCAGAGAAAATAGCAACTGAAAGGAACACAAATTGCTGTCCAAAATAGACTGAAAATCATAAAGTAAATGCTGAAAAGCACAAAGTAAAATCTGAAAACTGAACCAAAAATCAGCAAGTAGCAGCAGCCAAATAACCACAGATAGATAGCAGAAAATAGCAGCAACTGAACACAGAAAATGCTTCTAGAGACCTAGCTGAAACAGCTAAAAAGAGAGGCAGAGCAAGCCAAAAGAACTGGAAGAAAAATTCAGAAGAAAACAGCAAATAGGGAACACATAAACTTATCTGCTGTTACTTCCTGACCGCAAGAATCAAATACTTTGCTCTCGGAAATACTAGCCAACGGGCCTTGTGAATATATCCAGTTCTGAATCCTCGCCGTCTTCGACACATTCAACCGTCCTGTACCTAGTCCGGTCACCCCGTGTCTTGCCGCGACTCCGTCTCAAAGTCCTACAGCCATCATAGACAAGAAAAATATATGATAGCACCGCACAAAAATATTCTAATTAAAAATTAGCATCCGTAAATAGCACAAACTACCTGAAAATAAACTCAAACTTTCTAGAACACGTGTCAATTACTCATCACATAACCGGGGTTACCTCCACATGGTCTCTCAATCTCCCCCTTGACGAGTATATTGACAAACACGAAAAAAGCATGTGACGTCGAAGACATAACGGGCTCTATGCGCTGGGCCATGTCCTGGTTGCTGTGGATGGTGATGATACCCCGCGGACCTAAGAGCTTCATGCATAGGAATCTGTGGTGTGGGACTGCCCCGAATGAATTGAGGGTTGGTCGCCCCAATATCGCGTTGTAGGGGTACTGGATATCCACGACGTCGAAGGTGGCGTCCTTGCTTCTCACGTTGTCGCCACACCAAGGAGACCTGGAGGCAAATCTGGCCCAGCGCCATCAGCGGCTAACCTCCGAAGCCTTGTAGCGGAATTGTCGAGGAGCCCAGGCGACTCCGAGGGATCCCCATTTGGTCGATGGCCCCAGCGAACAAAATGTTCGCGAAACTTCCTCCATCGACTAGGACACACTTGACGTCGCAGCCTGCGATGGCAGCACGGATGACCAGAGGGTCTTGGTGGGGAAACTCCACACCGTCGGCGTCTGCGGGCGTGAAGGTGATCTCATGTTGCGCCCAGTCCGGCGGTGCCTATGCTGGGTATGCTACCACATGGTGTAGCCTCCGCACGTAGGCCTTTCGCTGCCGCTCCGGAGATGACGTTTATGACCCTATGCTGGGCACCCTCTGGGGCGTGGATCCGCAGGGGGCTCTCCTGAGGCTGCTGCACATGAGCTTGCATCCGTTGGAGGCCCTCATGAGTCTGCATCCCCTGGTCCTGAATTCGTAGGGGGCCGTCTGGGTATTGCTGGACGTGTGCCACAACGGGCGGTCGTGCCTCGAGGTCTCTGTCCCTGGCGACGCTTTGCCAAAGTGCCACGATGGCGGTGCATACGCGTGTGACGTGGTTGCCTTGGCCATGCACTTCGCACCACTGGATGTGGTGTTGGTCACCATACTCTGCGCGGGGCCCATCCTCGCGGCCCCGACCTCGGCCACGCACCCGACCCCAGCGAGCCCTCGCACCGCGGCCAGCGGGGGCATTGTCCTTGGAGCCACCCTCGACGTCGAAGACATAACGGGCTCTCTAAGACTTCTGTTGGCCGCGCTTGGGCCTGTCGCCCGCTGGGTCCTTGTACTGGGAGGCATCCCTCGATGGCTCCTGCCTGCGCTTTCCCTTCGAGGAGCCTTCCTTCGGTGAATCTTCGCTCTTCGCTGTGCCCTCCGCCGGATTGGCGTTGGTGTATTCTTCCATCTTGTCAAAGAGCTTCGCCACCATCTTGATTGGCTTCCGCGCATTGTACTCGACCAGTGGCACCGGGCGAAGACCCTGTATTGCTGCGTTGATGATGGTTGTCTCGTTGACATCTTTGACCTGGCAGCGGAACTTCGCGAAGTGTTTGAAGTACTCCCGAAGCCTTTCTGATGGTTTTTGCTTGATTGCGAAGAACTGATCCGTGTCTCCATGCTCGACGTAGTTCCCCTGGAAGTTGTTGTAGAGGCGGTCGCGGACCTGCTCCCATGCGTAGATGGAGTTCGGCTCTATGGTGAAGAACCAAGAGAGCACCACTCCCTGCAACGCGAGGGGGAGTCCCTTCGCCTTCGTGGTGTCGTCTCCACCTGCAGCTTCGATGGCGATCTCGTACACGCGCACGAACTCCCGGGGGTCTGTGTCGCCCTTATACGACACGATGGCGCTGGGGAACTTGAAGTCCTCCAGCCATGCCGCCTGCTGGAGGCCCACAAATAGTGGGGACTGTTAGTGATATGCCCTAGAGGCAACATGGAGATGTTGTATATATCACATACTATGTTTATGATACATTACTTTGTTCCTTGGAATAGACATCATCTTTATTGATCAATGAGTATGTGACTTATTCATGAGACTCTTAAATACTAAGATGTTGCTATTTCTAAATGATCCCTGATCGTATATCATATGAGGAACAAATATGATTCAAAGACAAAGATCAGCATATGTATTGATTGATGATCATGTCTCATGGATCATGGTATGGTGATACCAAATCAATAATATGGACATGTGTTAGTGAACATATGTTGGATAGACCTGCCATGAGACACTGCAGAGATTCTATGTGTCATCAGTTGGTCTCAAGTAGTGTTTATGTAGAGTCTAGACTTGAGATCATCATGGTTCCCAACATGAGTAGTAGCTTATTTTGGGACTACTAAACACTACTCCGTGAATGGGTAGTCATAAAAGTAGTCTTCGGGTTTGCCATGAAACATGTAGTGGGATGTGAATGATCAAGATAGAATTTTCCCCTCCTTATGGGAGAGATATCTCGGCCCTCGATGTAATGGATTATGAAAGTGCATGGCCATGCCAAGGTGATTGAGGAGTCAATCACGAGTTTATAATCCATCACGGAATCGAGAGAGTGATTGAGCTATTAAGAGGATGACACAGTCTCGCCTTGAGCTCAATCTATATCGTGAGGCAAAGGGATTCGTACATGAGAGAACATTACAGAGTTCAATTGATATGATCTTTACATATACTTTGGGGTTAATATGTCTTACTAGAGGCCGCTATTAACGTGGTGACGGAAAGGCGTTTCGGTCACGACCAAGTATACGTGAACCTGCTGTGGTCGCACGCTTAACGGGTTGGAACACCGATTCGAATATGATTCGGATATGGGCTCAATGCGGATAAAGATCTGAATAGACTCCTAATGGGCCTTGGTCCGCAAGGCCCACGTGAGGAGGTCTATATATATGGAGGCGAGGGGCTGAGGGGATTTGTCCCTGTTAACATCTAGCAAAACCCTAGCCGCCTCCTTCCGAACCAAACCCTAGCTGCTCACGAGTGCTAGTACACTCGCGATCGGCGTTCCAGCCCCGGACGTGTGGATACCGGTGGAGGCGCTGCTCGTTGCAGTGCTGATCGGCGTGCGTGGAGGAGACGATCTGTTCGGGACGATCGGCTACTTCCACTACTACCTCGACGCGCGTGATTGGATCGGTTTCAATTCTTCTCACATTGCGCTGCTGGCGTCTAAGTGGTAACGATCCATGATCCTTCCTTAGCATGATGTTCTTGGGTGCGCGGTAGAAAAGTTTTGTTTTCTGCTTCCGTAGCCTACGCGTATTCCTTTAGGGACTTCGGATCCACGCGTCGTAGCAAGGCGCGACTGGATATGGGGGCATCATAGCTATCTGCCCGTTCTGGCGTGGGCTCCGGCGCGACCACCGGCGGGGTCTGCTGACTCTAAAACTCTTGCATTCTCTGCACGGCCCCGCGGAGATCTACTAACTCCTCCTGGAGCGTGCCGAGGGCCACCAGCAGGGCGTTCTCCACTGCCGACGTAGACGAGGCAATCGGTGCGCCCGGTCGCGCTGCTAGGATAGTCGCGACCACGGCTCGTATCGTTGGGTTGCCCGTCGCACCGGCGTGATGGACCTCAGCGTCGATGACGGGGCCCATATCGCCGCCGAGACCACTCGGTGCTCCCGCACCGGGTGTAGTGACGGTGGTCGTGCCTCCTTGGGCGTTGACGTTACCGCTCCCTACCACCCGGTCGGTGCTGCCGAGGTTGACTATCACGCCGGCGGTAAGGTCGGGCGTTGCATCGGTGGTGGCGGGGTCGACCGTCACATCAGCGGTGGCGGGGTCGACCGTCACGTCGGCGCTGGCTGGGTCGATCGTCACGCGGTGAACGTCGATGCTCGTGTTTGCCATGCCCGCGTCGTCGTTCACGCCGCGACCGCCGATGCCAAAGCCCTGGTGTTGACGCGGGACCTCGCCGTGTCCACTTCCTTCCTCCTTGCCGCCGATGATGATGCTTTCTTTGGTGTCATCCTTCTCGAGATCTTGAGGCTTGCTCTCGTCCTCCCTACAGACAGTGCCAACTGTTGTGGTTACAGACCAAACAGAGATAGAGGGTGTATGGTAGTGGAGAGTTTGGTGAGCAATGCTTTCTCTTGGGTTCTCCCCAGGGCTTGCATCACGTATATATATCCTCGTAGGGAGTGTCTTTACAATCGTACCCTTACATCTGAGTATCCTTCCCAAGGACAACTATGTCATTGTATTTATAACTTCCTAACAGGCTAACTGGATTTAGGTGGGGCCACCCCTACAACACATGGCTAATCCTGGAAAAGAGTATTGGAAAATAGTTCAATGGATTTTCATATATCTGCGGGGTACATCTAATGCTTGTTTACAGTTTGGAAGGACAAGAGATGGACTCGTTGGTTATATGGATTCTGATTTTGTTGGAGATTTGGATAAAAGAAGGTCTCTTGCTGGTTATGTGTTCACTGTTGGAGGGTGTGCCGTAAGCTGGAAAGCAAGTTTGCAAGCTACCGTTGCCTTGTCTATTACAAAGAAGCTATTTGGTTAAGAGTTTTATTTACTGAGCTTTGTGGAAGTACATCTTGCACTATAATATTTTGTGACAGTTAGAGTGCTATTTGCATTATAAAAGATCAAATGTTCCATGAGAGAATAAAACACAGTGATATCAGGTATCACTACATCCGAGGTGTCATTACTTAAGGTGATATTAAAGTCTGCAAGAAAAGTACTCATGATAATCCAGCTGATATGTTGACAAAAACAGTTCCTGCATCTAAGTTTGAGCATTACTCAGACTTAGTTGGTATTACTTACTAGTCCTTTGGACTTTCGATGCTCAAGGTGTACATGTTGATTTTATTAGAGGAGTTCATGATATTCTTCGACTACTGGAGGGAATTCAGCTCAAGGTGGAGATTGTTGAAAAGTGATCCGAATTCATAACCATGTCCGTGTAGGACTCTGATTCAAATTCCTCTCCATGTGGGACTCTATTCCCCCACATTATATATGTACCCCAGTAGTCCATAGGCATCAAGGCCTAAGAGAAACTCTCCATTGTAATCTCTCCTCATTATAGTGATTTGCATTCGAGCGTCCGTGATTTTTTCCTGCAAGGGTTTTCCATGTAAAAAATCTATGTCTCTTATCTCTATTTTTCTGTGCATTATTTGCAACAAAGTCATTGGTAAGATATGTCACTGACGGTGAAGAAGTGAAAGATGCTGGAGAGGTGTGTCACCAGCGGCATAGTCAACAAGAAGAAGGCAAAACTCCTTAGAGATATGTCAGGAGATCGGACTTCATCTTGTGAAGTTTAACAAGTCAAGATTAGGGGGGAGATTGTTGGAACTAATCTTGACTCATACTAATTGTGTTGAGTGTGGTCGAAGCAGTCATAGCGTACTGTAGTAGCCGAGAGCATTGTAGCAGTCTGAAATCAACGTAGCACTCATAAGTATTGTAGCAGTCTGAAATCACTGTAGCAGTCGAGAGTACTGCAGCAGTCTAAAATCATTGTAGCCCTCATAAAAGTACTATAGCAATCTAAAAATCACTGTAGCAGTCTTAAATTACTGTAGTAGGAGCAGTCATAGGTCGTAGGAGCCTAGACGTGGTCTCAGTGAGACCAGGTCTTTCGGATAGTGCACGAGCTACGTGAGTCATGGAGTCATGGTGCGAGATGTGCGTAAGTCGTGGAGTCGTGGTCGGTAGAACCGAATCACATAGTGTCTATTTATATTCTTTGTAATCAGTCTGTTAAGGTAAGATGAGTAAATAATAGAGAAAAGAAAAAATAGCATAAGTTGTGTTACACGCCGGTAAATTCTTATATTCTTTATTGTTTATTATCTTTTCTATAAAAGTGTATCTATGAATAAACTATGTGTATGATCCTAATATTGTGTTTCAACAAGATCCATTCCTAATTCTCCCTCTCACTCATCTCTCTATAGGAAGGTTCCATCGAAAGTGAGCAAAGAAGAGTAGTACTAGGTAGGGTAGGCCTTGCGTTGCGCCTACCCAACTACTTGTGGCCTCAGCCTCACCGCTGATGGGAGAGTGGGAGAGTACAAGCAGAAGGTACAAGGAGAAGAGGAATTTTTTTAGGCGTTGACTGCTCTGCTTGGTGTTCAGCAGCAATGGAGGAGAAGGCTTGGGGAAGAAAGGAAGCTTTAAGATTGGTAAAGCCATGTGGCATAAATGTAAGGTAGGACCTTAATGGGTAAGACCCAGGGGTCTACCCTCAAGAGAATGTTTTGCCCAGAACGATATCATTCAATTAGCAATAGCATAAGAGGAGAAAATGTGCACAAGTGCCTCAAAATTATAGAATAACTTATATTTTGATAAAAGTTGAGAAGGCTAAAATGATCTATATTGTTTATAGCATAGGGCCCGTAATTTTTCCAATATTTTATTTTCTACTTTCGCGGGATTAGTATGTCTGGATTGAGAGACCACACTGATTTCTATGCAACTAGAAGAACACTCTTCTAGGCTCCCGTTCACTAGCGAATTATGCAGTGAAAATATGAAATTTTGGTAAATTGCATTTCCACATAACTTAGTAGCTTCTTAAAAAAATACCTATGGCTCAAACTTTCAAGACTTTGAACTTAAATTTTGTAGAGAAACAAAATGAACCCTCCCTACGTCTTTTTTGAAAACCTTATAAACTTTCAAGTTGGATGAAAATGACACAAACCATACCATCATTACATCTGGTAATTTGTGAAAAATATCTAGAAATTCCTTGCTAAAAAAGTTATAAAAGCTTCTAATCTAAGTGAAAATAGATTTGGAATCGACTAGGCACTGTGCAAGCATGCCATAGTCCAACCGAGCGCACATAGAAGTGGGATTGGACCTGGGTTGTCCAAGGTCCAATTAGACACAACTAGCTTTGAACTTGACTGGACTATGGCTATTTGGATGTGGACATCCATCACTATGAGTTCTAATAAGCATAAATATTGAAGGGAGTTAGTCAGCATAAATTTGAGAGCAATTCGCTATAAGTATGTATGCAAGTTGGGATAAACATGGGAGGCAAAATGAGTATAATTTGCAATAAATTAGAAATAAATTTCAAATCAAAATAGTGCAAATGTGAAGCAAAATCAAGATAACTTGAACAAGAAAATCAGAAAATATCCAAACCAATTGAAGCGAGTCAATATAAATTTGGAACCAAAGTCGTGATAAACTTTCAAAGCAAAATTTTTTATAAAAATTTTAATCAATTTAAATTTTAGAACAAGCAAGCATAAAATTGGGACCAAGTCAAAATAACTTTCAAAGAATGTTGGGATGAACATGGAAGCAAAATGAGTATAATTTGCAAGCAAAACAAAAAATAAAACCAACTTAGTATAGGTGTGAAGCAAGTTGGCATAAATTTAACTGTATGTTGGGATAAACATGAAAGCAAAATTATTATAATTTGCAAGAAAACTATGACCAACTTAGCATAGATGTGAAGCAAGTCTATATAAATTCCAAAGCAAGTTAGGACAAACATAAAAGTAAAATAAAATAAAACAAAATTAGTATAGATGTGAAGCAAGTCAGGATAATTTTGTAAAACAAGTCTCGAAATGCAATCTTTCAATTTGAAAGTCAATATAGATTTTAGACAAAATATGGGTATAACTTTGGGAGCAAAATTTAGAATAATTTGGATGGAAACCGGTAAAAAAAATCAAATTAGATTCGTGTGACTTCATTGTACCACCATCCATGATTCAATCACAGACTGTCAATCTACCTCTCGGTACGTTACTTGAATCAAAGCTACTCCTATGCCATTACCTCTTGGCCTCATAGAACAATATTCTATATATGTGAGTGGGTTGGTACTCGCTCTATTCATTTTTACTTGACTTTCTAGAATTCGTGCCATCAAAATTTCTAAAGTTTGACAACCAATAGACTTAAAACTATCTATATTAAATCATTACTGTTGTGGTTACAGACCAAACAGAGAGAATGTAGTAGTGGAGAGTTAGTGAGCAATGCCGTCCTCGGGGGTCTTCCCCTGGTTAGCATTACGTATATATATATATCCTTACGGGGAGTGTTTTTACAATGGAACCCTTACATCCAAACATCCTCTAAGGGCAATTATGTCAGTACACATATTACTTTGGGCTTTACAACCCTCTAACAAGCTTGCTGGGCTTAGGTGGGGGTCTCCCCTACAACAGGAGCCTCTCATGGTGAAGGGCTTCACAGGGCAAGCCATGCTGCCAAGCCATTTGGCCCCCTCCGTCCCCGCGGCCTGTGAGCTTTTGTGATATTGGGCGAAAATGATTTCGCGCGCTTCTTCGTAGTTCCTGCGTACCAGAGCCGAGGGCCGCAGGTGAAGTTAATGGCGAAACCGTGCGTCGATGCAGAAAAGGCACGCGGACGCATATGATTGGGGCATCGCACGCGCGTGGGCGATCGTGTCGCTTCCACTCCCGCTGGTTGCGCTTCCCCGTGGAGGGAAATGGCTATATATATATATCGATGGTGCTGTGGCACCATCCTTCCGCAATCCTGCCGGTGGCTTGGTCGCTCGGTGCTCCTACGCGTTGCGTTGGCGCGTAGCTGGGTACAGCTGAGATGATCTTGGTCTCGAAAAATCCTCAGTTCATGTACGTGCAGCAAGAATATCGCTGCAAGAATATCGCCAATTAGGGCGATCAGCAGACGTTGATGAACTGAAGGAGGCCTATTTTTGAGCACATGATCAAAACTTCGACAGGGATTCTCGGCCATGCTTCTTAGTCATGGATGAAGTGGAATGTTAGACTTCGGCCGGTTGGACTCTGCTTCGCGCCGAGGATGGGGCGTCGGGCTAGCCGCCGAGCTGGCTTTCGGGCTTGGAGCCATCCCTGGCAGCGTCGTTGCTGTCAGCAGAGGCGGTTTACTGGGCCGAAGGCACTCCGTGGTCCAGAGTATCGTCATGACGGCGGCGAAAATCATGGCGACCCCTGAAAAGCCAGGGGGGTTGTTGCGGTCATACGCACTTTCCTGATAGGGCGGTACACGCTACCTCATGGGAGACATGTCATGCGTTGCCCATCAGCCTGGGCGGCACGCTATGTGCACACTTTGACCACAACGCGCCACCTCCCGCTGGTTGCATTTGTGTCTATCGGCGTGGACTCCCACCATCGGTTGAACTCTCCCGCGGGCGTTATCTGCGAATCGTTAGCTACGGAAAGATGTTACGCATATTAGGGGCGGGATGCGAAACTGTCCCTAGTGCGCAAGGGTGCGTCGGAGGTCGTTGCCCCGAGTCATCGAAGCGGAGGGCGCCTTCGGGCTTGCGGCTCCAGCACGTGGATGTGCGGCGAAGTCTCCTCCTCCGGGGTTGCCCTGCGGAGGCGGAGACCCCCGTCGAAGTTGCTGTCCAGATTGACCAACCCGTGGACCAACATTATTGTGATGATGGCCCCGAGGGTCATGCTGTCGCGCGGTGGTGGGATACATCACACCGCACGAACTGCATTTACTCCGAGGGAGTGGACACGGGGCGGTAGACGATTGGTGCATCGTGCTTTGATAGGCCATTTGCATGGTCACCTTGTGACAGGCACGACACGCGTGGGCGGTTGTGCTGCTTCCGCCTCCATCGTGGGGAGGGCGAGTGGTTCGTCTCGCGTCGGTTATGCTGACCAGTGGTGTGGGAGATGCAGGGGCTTTAAATACCCCCTGCGGTACCACTCTTACGCTCTCCTCCCACCTTTTGGTCTCTCTTCCTATGCCCCGCTCTCCTGCCTTCTTGGCCGCTTTGTGCCCGTCGCCTAGCTCGCGGAGAACGATGGCTCACGGCACAGAATATGCACAGCATGCTGGTAGCGGGGCCTTCTCTCGGTGGCCGTCGCCGCTTGACGTGGAATACACACTCGAGGGGCGCAGCTCCACGCTGGTGGATACATGGTGGATGGCGACGGAGAAAATGGGAGGTTCGTGCTCCCGCGTCTTGGGTTCAACCCTCACGACGGAGGAGACGACCCGCGGCCTACTGCACGAAGGGAAGCTGTCGGAACGCCGAGAGGTACGACTGCCTGCGAGCGACAAAACCGAACCGCACCCCGAGGATCCGGAGGCGATCGTCTTTTCGTCGCCTACTTCGAAGCCGGGCTGCGCATCCCAGCTACCATGATTGTCGGGGACGTCTTACAAACCTTTAGGCTTGAGTTGGCACAGATGTGTAACAACCCAGTTGTTTATTTCAAAAAAAATATTAAGTAAAAGAAATTTTGAATTTCTGTATAAAACTAATTCAAATTCATTATTTGATCTCATTTGGAGTTTAATTTGGAATTTCTGGATTTTATTCCAAGCCTTGAAGTGAGAAAATTAAATTATTTCATTTTATAAAAATCAAAATAAGTGCATTTCTTTTCCTAAGTCCTTTCTGTAATTATAATAAATTTCAGGATTTTCTAGAAATTAAAATTTCCCTTTTGAAAGTTAAATGTGTTTTTATAAAATCTAAATACTAATATAAGTTAAAAATATTTTTATTAACTCTAGAAAGGTTCCAGAGGATTCTCTGAATTTTTGAAATTTATTTAGTATTTTTCTGTGTATTTTAAAGCCTGCTAAGCTTTTCTGAAAATCAAAAAGAAAATTTAAAACCGAAATCTCTCCCTGACTGACAAGTGTCACCCATCGGGCCATTCCGCACCGCCGGGTCCATTTCCAACCATCCGATCCCACTTACCGGTTCACCCCGCCTTCCCTTCCTCTCTGACCGACACGTGGAGTGATCTGAGCTGTCCGTGTCCATTGTCACTTACCCCTTCAGCCCTCGCCCGAATGGCCCCGATTCAACCTCCGTTGCCGGATTGGATCTCACCCGCCCGCTTTCACTTACCGTTTCAACCCTGATCTAGCGGCCCCGATCCTCTCCCTTGCCACCTGTCGAAGATCCGACCACCCGCTCTCCCTCTTTCCTTTCTCCCTCTCTCACAGACAGGCGGGCCCCACCTGTCAGGTCCATCGTCCCCACCCCTTTCTTTTCTTCTCCGCGCGATCCCCACCCGTTGCCGCCATTGATGTCGAAAACCGAATCTTTTAAAGCTTCGGTTTCCTTCCCAATTGATCTCCCGCACCAACTGCAAATTGAAATTCCCCCTCCACCGCGTCTGTTTCTGGCATTATCTCCTCATTTAAGCCCCCAATTGCCGCTGCATTGAAGATCTCCGGCCGTTTCACCCCGCTGTCAATGCACGCGCCCGTTACTCCCCTTCTCGGCCTATAAAACCCGAAACGGTCCTTAGTTTGACTTAGGCTCAATCCACATACCCACATGCACGACGATCAACTATGTGTCACCAAACACGAAGCATATTGATACTAATTTATTCTAAGCCAGGCTAAGAAATTTTGCTAGTTAATACTGATTTTTAGCTAAGGTGACAAGGCATATTGAAGCAAGATCATGTTTGGCTAAATTCAAAGGATTATGAGTATAACTAAATTTAAATTACAATTGAATAAAAGTACGCATGCATATACAGTAAAATAATATAAATAAATTTGAAATAATAGGGTCAACATGATCAAAGGTGCATCTTGCCTTGCTCGAAGTCTTGCTGTGAAGCGTCGTCGAAATCGTACTCTCCGGAATCATCAAAATCTAAACGTGAAGATCCAAATTCAAATTTAAAAACAAAATTCAAAAATTCAAAATAGTGGCAGAAATGGAAAGTTCATGATTTTAGAAAAATTTAGAAATTTG
This sequence comes from Melocanna baccifera, assembly GCA_036346265.1. Taxonomy (NCBI): domain Eukaryota; kingdom Viridiplantae; phylum Streptophyta; class Magnoliopsida; order Poales; family Poaceae; genus Melocanna; species Melocanna baccifera. The sequence continues at coordinate 2,968,184 of CM070701.1, read as the reverse complement.
AATGGGTCAATTTGGAAGTAAAATGAAGAAGTTATGGCATTCCAAAGTTTAAATACAATTAAAAAGAAAACACCCATTTTCTTGAATTACTTTTAAACCGAGAAGCATTTATGACATCAGCAGCAATTTTTGGATTTATTTTTATAAAGGAAACATAATTTATGATGTCAGCAATTATTTTCGGATTTAATAAAAAAGGAAATGCTGACGTGGCGACGTGGCGCCACGTGGCTGCCACGTCACGGCATCAAGCCAACGTGGTCGCGCGCGCGAGGTGGCGGTTAGGTGCCCGCGTGGCCGAGGCGTGGCACACACGTGGCTGCCACCTAGGCGCCACGTGTGCGGCAGTGCTGATATGGCCAGGGCGGCCGGCGGCGCCGCACAAGGCCCAATGGTTGCCGGTGCTCCGGCGGACAGCGGTGCCGGCCGGTGATACCAAATGCAAGAGGGGGTCACGGGAAGGCCGGTGGTACCTTCAGAAGGACCCGAGGGCGATCGGAGAGGGCCAGCGGCGGTGAAGAGCGGCGGTCGGAGGGGGGTTGCCGGCGGCGGGGGTGATCCGATGGCGTAAATGCTCGGGATAGGGGTGGCTGGTGATCACCGGGGCACAACGAAGGTCGGAGAGGCGTCGGCGAGGCTCGCGGAGGCTCGAGGTCACCGGAATTGCTCGCCCGAGTGGGCGAAGCTGCGAAGGTGAAAAACGGCTCGGGGAGACTCTGGTGCTCGGATGCTCGAATTGAGGAGTGAGGGGGAGGCGGTGTGGAGAGGGGATCCTCAGGGAGGTCTTATATAGGCTGAAGGGAGGAGTAACGGGCATGCGCACATTCAACCAAAGCAAAAACGGCCGAGACCTTCAATGCGGCGGCGCACAGGGGGCTTAAAGGGGGGGAAGTAATGCCTGAAACGGACGCGGTGTAAAGGGGGCTTTGATTTCCCATCGGCGCGGGAGAGCAAACGGGAAGGAAATCGAAGCTTTTAAAGCTTCGGTTATCTTATTAATGGTGGCAGTGGTGGTGGTGATCGCGCGGGGAAGAAGGAAAGGAATCGGGGACAACGGGTCTAACAGGCAGGGCTCACCGGTCAGCGAGAGCGAAAAAGGGGAAAGGAAAGAGGCGACGATTGGATCCGCATCAAGTGGTGAGGGGGAGATGGCGGGGCCGTAAGATCGGGGACAAAGCAGTAAGTGAAGAGGGACGGTCGAGATGTGATCCAGCACGGTGAGTTAAATCGGGGCTGATCAAGAGAGGTGCGTGCTCTGTCTCCTACCCTTCGAAGTGGTGGCAGCAGAGCTGGCACCTAGCCGAAGTAGACGCGCGCGCACTCCGTCCCTTACCCTTCAAAGTGGTGACAGCGGAGCTGACACCTAGCTGAAGTAGACGCGTTAACATGCGCTGCGGAGGCAAGCCTCTACTGCATCTTATTTATACTCCATAGAGTGCGTGGGAACATCAACCATATCTTATTTATACTCCGAAGAGTACACGTAGGGGCGGTTCCCGCACGTGCGTAGGGAATCCGTGTCTTGTTTATACTCAGTAGAGTGCGCAGGGACAACATCCGCGTCTTGTTTATAATCCGTAGAGTGCGTGTGGAGGCGGACCTCGACACTACGTCTTATTTATACTCCACAGAATACGTGCAGAGGCGGACCTCGACGCTACGTCTTATTTATACTCCGTAGAGTGCGTGCGAAGGCGTCCCCCCGCTTCGTCTTATTTCTACTACGTAGAGTGCGTACGGAGGCGGACCTCAACGCTACGTCTTATTTATACTCCGTAGATTGCGTGCGGAGGTGGACATCGATGCTACGTCTTATTTATACTCTGTAGAGTGCGTGCAGAGGCGGACCTCGATGCTACATCTTATTTATACTCCGTAGAGTGCGTGCGGAGGCGGACCTCGATGCTACGTATTATTTATACTCCGTAGAGTGCGTGGGAACATCAACCATGTCTTATTTATACTCTGGAGAGTACGCGTAGGGGTGGTGCCCACACGTGCGCAGGGAATCCGTGTCTTGTTTATACTCAGTAGAGTGCACAGGGACAACATCTGTGTCTTGTTTATACTCTGTAGAGTGCGTGCGGAGGCAGACCTCGACGAAAGGTTGGCGAACGATCAGCTTTATTGATCATATCTTTGTGTGAGCGAGCGCCTTACAATAGACAGGGTGTCGTTGTTGCGACATGCTTCCCTTATTGTCCTAGACATAATACCGGTGCAACCTGTCTGCGTTCCATGTGTGACGGGGGGTTTGTCCTTCTAGCGTGGCGAGGCGATAGGGCCCCCACTACAAAGCTGCCGCGACGATGTACGGGCCTTCCCACTTGGACTCTAGCTTGCCAACCGTTTTCGCGTGGAGTGCCATTTTGAGGACGAGGTCCCCCGGCTGTAATCCTTGTGGGTATATGGAGCGGCCACGCATGCGCACCATTTGGCGTGTGTACTTGGTGACGTGGTGGGCTGTATTCACTCGCTTTCCATCAAGGAGGTCTAGGGACAACTGACGCTCTTCCTTTGGTGCCTGGGCAAGGACCTTTCATGAGCCAGCCTTGATTTCTTCGAGCGTCATTGCTTCATCGCCGAAGAGAAGTTTGAACAGCGTAGATCCTGTCGGGCGCGTCACCGTTGTGCGGAGGGACTAGAGGATGATGTGGAGCTCGCTTGGCCACTTACCCTTTGGCAACCCGCAAGATGCTTCTTGACTTCGGTGGAGATGGCGCCGTTCACCTGCTCGACTGCTCCGTTAGGTTCTGGGTGCCCAACCAAAGCAAATCGGAGCATGATGCCCATGTTGTCACAGAACTCCCTGAACGGGACGGACTCGAACTGCAGGCTATTGTCGGCAGTGATCTTCTTGGGCACCCTGAAGCGGCATATAATGTTTTGCCAGAGAAAGTGCTGCATGGCTGCCGAGGTTACTTTAGCTAGAGCCACAACCTCTGGCCACCTGGAGAAGTATTCCAAAGCAACCACTATGAACCGTAGGTCTCCTGGAGCCCGAGGAAGTGGTCCCACGACATCGATGCCCCACCGTGCCAACGACCATACTGGGGGAATGGGGTTGAGGCTGGTCGGGGGTCTGTGAATGACCCGCCCCATTCATTGGCATCCTTGACACCGGCGCACGAGGTCTTGGGCATTAGCAATGGCAGTCGGCCAGTAGAAGCCTTGCCTGAATGTCTTGCCGACGAGCGACCTCGACGCCAGATGCGAGCCGTAGAGTCCCACGTGAATTTCCACGAGGAGGTGCTTTCCCTCCTCGCGTGAGAGGCACCGTAGAAGCGGTGCGCGAACCCCTTTTTTATAGAGTACTTTGTCGAACACTTGGAAGGACCTGGCACAACATTGTAAGCGCCGGAGCTCGGTAGGGTCGTCAGGCTCTGCGATGCCCTGCAAGAAACTATAGATGGGCTCTCGCCAGTCACCCTACTGGGTAATCTGGTGGATGAGGGCCGCATCACGGTTGTCCTGAGCGATGGCCGCCGCGGGCAGAACATCATAGAAAGCGCCCTCGGGAGTGGGGAGCTATTGGCTGGTGGCTATTGCAAGGACGTCGGCTTGCCCGTTTTCTGCCCGAGGGATGGCCTTGACTGTGACACCCAGAAAGTGTCGCTCCTTTGCTCGTACGGCTGCCAGGTACTTGGCTATTGGAATACGCGTAGGCTACGGAAGCAGAAAACAAAACTTTTCTACCGCGCACCAAGAACATCATGCTAAGGAAGGATCATGGATCGTTACCACTTAGACGCGCAGCGCAGCGGAAGAAGAATTGGAAACCGATCCAATCTCGCGCGTCGAGGTAGTAGTGGAAGTAGCCGATCGTCCCGAACAGATCGTCTCCTCCACGCACGCCGATCAAGATCGCAACGAGCAGCGCCTCCACCGTATCCACACGTCCGGGGCCGAACGCCGATCGCGAGTGTACTAGCACTCGTGAGCAGCTAGGGTTTGGCTCGGGAGGTGGCGGCTAGGGTTTTGCTAGATGTTAAGCGGGACGAATCCTCCGCCCCTCGCCTCCATATATATAGACCTCCTCACGTGGGCCTCGTGGACCGAGGCCCAATAGGAGTCTATTCGGATCTCTATCCGAATTGAGCCCATATCCGAATCATATTCGAATTAGTGTTCCAACCCGTTAAGCGTGCGACACAGAGGTTCACGATACTTGGTCGTGACCCGAAACGCCTTTCCAGCTACCATGTTAATAGCGCCTCTAGTAAGACATATTAACCCCAAAGTATATGTAAAGATCATATCGGCTGAACTGTAATGTTCTCTCATGTACGAATCCCTTTGCCTCACGATATAGATTGAGCTCAAGGCGAGACTCGTGTCATCCTCTTAATAGCTCAATCACTCTCTCGATTCCGTGATGGATTATAAACTCGTGATTGACTCCTCAATCACCTTGGCATGGCCATGCACTTTCATAATCCATTACATCGAGGCCCAGAGATATCTCTCCCATAAGGAGGGGCAAATTCTATCTTGATCATTCACATCCCACTACATGTTTCATGGCAAACCCGAAGACTACTTTTATGACTACCCGATTACGGAGTAGTGTTTAGTAGTCCCAAAATAAGCTACTACTCATGTTGGGAACCATGATGATCTCAAGTCTAAGGACTCTACATAAACACTACTTGAGACCAAGCGATGACACATGGAATCTCTGCAGTTGTCTCATGGCAGTCTATCCAACATATGTTCACTAACACATGTCCATATTATTGATTTGGTATCACCATACCATGATCCATGAGACATGATCATCAATCAATACATATGCTGATCTTTGTCTTTGAATCATATTTGTTCCTCATATGATATACGATCAGGATCATTTAGAAATAGCAACATCTTAGTATTTAAGAGTCTCATGAATAAGTCACATACTCATTGATCAATAATGATGATGTCTATTCCAAGGAACAAAGTAATGTATCATAAACATAGTATGTGATATATACAACATCTCCATGTTGCCTCTAGGGCATATCACTAATGATCTCCCACTTGCACTAGAGTCAACCATGTAGGTATCTAATACCCATTGCCCTAGTGTGAGCCTCATGCTTTGGTGGGAAGCGGCTTTGTCAATGGATCTGCAATGTTCAAATCCGCTTGTACTTTGCATATCTTCACATCGCCTCTCTCCACTATCTCGCGGATGAGATGAAATCGCCGTAAAATGTGCTTGGACTTCAGTGCGATCTAGGCTCTTTGGCTTGCGCAATGGCCCCACTATTGTCACAAGAGAGGTCCATTGGGCTGGAGGCACTAGCCATCACACCAAGCTCGAAATAAATTTCTTGATCCAAACAGCCTCTTTGGCGCCTTGAAGCTGCTATGTACTCGCTTCGTTGTAGAATCAAGAACCGTCTCACGCTTGGAACTCTTCCACTTACCGCACCGCCATTCAGCAGAACACAAATCCAGTTGCGATCTAAAATCATCTTTGTCGGTTTGGAAGCTAGCATCGGTGTAACCATTTACAACGAGCTCTTCCTCACCTCCATAGACAAGGAACACATCTTTAGTTCTTCTCAAGTACTTCAAGATGTTCTTTACGGCAATCCAGTGACTTTCACCGATCGATCGTATCTACTCGTAGCACTTAAAGCATCTGAAACATCCGGACGTGTACAAAGCATGGCATACATAATGGACCCAATAGCCAAGCATATGGAATCGCATTCATTTTATCCCGCTCATCGGTGTACTAGGACACCGATTCTTGCTAAGATTTATACCATGTGACATAGGTAGAAAACCTTTCTTGGAATCATGCATATTGAACCTTTTCAACACCTTGTCAATGTACGATCTTGGCTTAATCCAATTAGCCTTTTGATCTATCTCTATAGATCTTGATGCCCAGAATATATCTGCCTCTCCTAAGTCTTTCATAGAGAAACTATTTTTAATGAAGACTTAATGATTCGAGCAAAGGAATGTCATTTCCGATCAGTAATATGTCATCCACATATAAGACCAGAAATACGAGTGCGCTCCCACTAGCCTTTTTGTAAACACAAGGCTCTTCTTCGTTCTTGATGAAACCAAACCCTTTGATTACTTCATCAAAACGAATGTTCCAACTCCGAGATGCTCGCTTTAATCCATAAATGGATCTTTGGAGCTTGCATATCTTTCCAAGCGATTGCGGATCGACAAAACACGTGGGCTGTGTCATGTACACATCCTCACTCGATTTCCATTAAGGAAAGCTGTTTTGACATCCATTTGCCATATTTCATAGTCGAAATATGCAGCAATCGCTAGAATGATCCGAATAGACTTTAGCATTGCGACGGGCTAAAAGTTTCATCATAATCAATACCTTGAATTTGTTTGAAACCTTTGGCCACCAATCGCGCTTTATAGATGTGAACATTTCCATCTATGTCTATCTTTTTCTTGAAAACCCATTTGCATTCAATGGTTTTAACACCATCAGGTGGATCAACCAAGTTCCAAACTTGATTACTATGCATGGATTCAATTTGGATCTCATGGCTTCAAGCCATTTCTCGAGTCCGTCCCACCATTGCTTCTTCATAGGTCTTAGGCTCATCGTTGTCTAACAACAATATGTCCCGTTGTTGAGTAGTCAAGAACATGTACCTCTCGGTGCACGAGCGTGACCTTTCGACCTACGTGGTGCTGGTGTGTCCACAATGAGTTCTTCAACGTTTGTTCATCTGCTGTGGTTCTCAGAGGAGCTGAAACGTTATCGTGTGTTTCTTGAATTTCTTCAAGTTGCACTGTGCTCCCACTATCCCTTCTTGAGAGAAACTCTTTCTCTAAGAAGACACCATGCTTAGGCGACAAACACTTTGCCTTCTCCTCGATTATAAAAGTAATATCCTTTTGTTTCCTTAGGATACCCGATAAAGAAGCATTTATCAGATTTAGGAGTGAGCTTATCAGATTGTAAACGTTTTACATAAGCCTCACATCCCCAAATCTTAAGAAAAGACAAGCTAGGACGTTGTCCTGTCCACATCTCATATGGTGTCTTTTCTCTCGATTTTGATGGAACCTGCTTAGTGTGAATGCGTTTGTTTCAAGAGCGTACCCCAAAAAGACAACGGAAGATCACTTTGGCTCATCATGGAGCGCACCATATCTAATAAGGTGCGATTTCTCCGCTCGATACCCCATTCCATTGAGGTGTTCCTGGCGGAGTCAATTGTGGAACAATTCCACAATCCTTTAGATGATTGCCAAACTCATGGCTCAAATACTCGCCTCCACGATCAGATCGTAGAAACTTGATTGTCTTGCCTAAATGATTTTGCACTTCATTTTGGAATTCTTTGAACTTTTCAAAGGATTCGGACTTATGCTTCATCAGGTAGATATACCCATATCTACTAAAGTCATCAGTAAAAGTTATGAAGTACTGAAAACCACCTCTGGCTGTTAAGCTCATTGGTCCACATACATCAGTATGTACAAGTGCCAATAAGTCATTTGCCCGCTCACCTTGACGGTGAAAGGTGCCTTTGTCATCTTGCCAAGTAAACAAGATTCGCATGTCTCTAATGATTCAAAATCAAATGAGTGCAGAATACCATCTCTATGGAGCTTCGCATGCGTTTCTCATTTATGTGACCTAGCGATAGTGCCAAATAAACGTGGGATTCAAATCATTGGACGTTGCCTCTTTGCATTAATGTTATAGACCGTGACCCTTCAAGAGTAAGAACGTATAACCCATTCACCAATGGAGTATGACAATAGAACATATCTTTGAAATAAAGAGAACAACCATTGTCCATAGATTTAAAGTCATAACCTTCGCTTGCAAACATGAAGCGTAAATAATGTTCTTTGAAAGAGATGGAACACAATAACAATTATTCAATTCCAAAACTAATCTCGAAGGTAAAGACAATGGCATGGTGCCAACAGCTACCGCAGCAACTTTTGCTCCATTGCCAACGCGAAGATCCACTTCGCTCCTCCTCAAACTTCTACTTCTTATTAGCCCCGCAACGATTTGCAAATGTGAGCAACCGATCCGGTATCAAATACCCAAGAATCAGTTGATGAAGTAGCAAGATTGATCTCTATAACATTTATACAGAGTGGAAGTCGTACTTCCTTCTTCTTCTCAAGATCCTCCAAGTACTTTGGGCGTTCCTTTTCCAATGTCCCGATTGCTTACAAGAGTAACAATCTGCATCGTGATGAGCATCGCCCTTCTTGTCTTTCTTGGCCTTAGAACCGCTCGCGATCGCATCAGAGCTTTCTTTCTTTTGACCGCGATTCTCTTGACATAGGGCTTGCCCTTGCCTTTCTGCATCATCATCACATGATTGCTGCTTTTCTTAATGCTTTCCTCGGCAGATTTTAGCATCCCATGCAACTCAGCCAGGGTCTTGTCCAGGTTGTTCATGTGAAAGTTCATTATGAATGGCTCAAAGCTCGTGGGAAGCGACAGGAGAATCACATCAGTAGCCAACTCTTGGCTAAGGGGAAAACCAAGCTTTTCGGACTCTCAATGTAGCCAATCATCTTAATCACATGAGGGTCGACGGATTCCTTCGCGCAAGCTCGCACGCAAATAAGGACTTTGAAGTATTGAACCTCTCAGCCCTTGCTTGGTTCTCAAACATACCACGTAACCCCACAATGATATTGTAGGCATCTGTGTTCTCATATTGCTTCTGAAGCTCAGAGGACATTGTGGCAAGCATGAGACAGCTCACATCAAGGCAATCATTCGTTTGCTTCTCATAAGCTCTCCGTGCAGCCATAGTAGCATTATCAGGCAAGTCTTCGGGGTAAGGAGACTCAAGGACATACTCCTTGCGCTCTTGCTTGAGAACAATTCTCAAGTTGCGATACCAATCCAAAAGTTTGTTCCATTGAGTTTTTCTTTCTCAAGAACAGATCGCAAATTAAAAGTCTTGGATGCGGCGTTAATGACATGATCTACAACACAAGAATATGCAAAGTTTAGCACTATGTTTATGTTCATCTTTTATTAAACTATTTAGCAAAAGACTCCACTATGAGTTTTGCAACAAAAACTCCTCTAAGTTACATAGTGGGTAAAGATCCTCATTTCACTAATTCCTAGTGAGCTTTGGCATCACGGCTAGAAAACTAGTGACATGGGTAAGCAACACTTTGCTAATCACATCCCTATGTGACTCTACTTTGGGTGACATTAGTATGCCTCGGCCCCAATCTATGCCCCAAGGTCTAAAACTATTTTGATAACCTTGTTAATAAACCAAATGCTTCCGCATGTAGATGTCCGACATCTACCCCAAATGATGATGATAACCGATGGCACTCTACTTTGGTAGACCTACCATGCGGTGATCATTATCTTTGGTGCAACATATGGAAGGGCATTAACACCTAATTTTAAGAGGATTCTATCCTACCAAAGCAACATATCACATATATCATTGCATAAGAATAAGATAGATAACATCATAGATAAACACATTTAATCGTGAAGTAGTATGGCCCAAAAATGGTGATATCCATCTCCAAGTAGGTGTAGACGATCTCCATCCTCCACATCACTCCTTTAGGCCACCATGCTTAAAAGCTTGTAACCTCAAAACTAGGCTACTACCTATAATAGCTAGAAATCGAAGATTACAAAGATAGATTCAAGCATTAAGGTCGACACGCAGGTCGTTAAATACAATATATACAGCTAACAATAGCTGAAATAATCATGACACGCAGGCCATGAACGAATGTTACATGCATCACATACATCTCATACATTCAAATAAGCTATAGGGCCATACTATTCACATCATTCTCTGCAAAAACAAGTTAGACGTAGAATCGCATTCTACCTAACGATGTGAACCCAAGACGCTATACAAGGGGATACACACGCGGTCCGCTGGCGGTCGTGAGCGGCGGGGGTCGAGGGGAGCGCCGCATTCTATGAAATCTATGAAATCTCACAGAATTACATAGATCGCATCTATGAAATCGCTATGAAAATCTTATCGAGCCGATCAAATCAACCCAAATCCGAGCCATTCAAAATGTCTCAATTTTCATTAGATCAATCATATTGATCATCGCGATCGGTATACTTGAGGAGACCACAACACAAGACCTCGATCCGTTGGCTCGATCTATCGATTGCGCGCAGATTAGCCCCGATGGTGATTCCGGCCGGTAGGGGCAAGTCGCGCGTACATCAAAGAAGGAGCACGAACTAATCTTTTGGCCTTGTGATGCTATCAACTCATACCAATTTCAACCCCTTATGACCGATTGATCTCATCAACCCGTGCTACCTTATTTAGACTGTAATAGATCCAATCTACTACTATCGCATATCAACATATATGCGCTGATCCAGATTGCAAACTAAGCAAGATGGCTCTGATACCACTATTGGAATACGCGTAGGCTACGGAAGCGTAAAACAAAACTTTTCTACCGCGCACCAAGAACATCATGCTAAGGAAGGATCATGGATCGTTACCACTTAGACGCAGCAGCGCGTGAAGAAGAATTGAAACCGATCCAATCTCGCGCGTCGAGGTAGTAGTGGAAGTAGCCGATCGTCCCGAACAGATCGTCTCTCCACGCACGCCGATCAAGATCGCAACGAGCGGCGCCTCCACCGGTATCCACACGTCCGGGGTGGAACGCCGATCGCGAGTGTACTAGCACTCGTGAGCAGCTAGGGTTTGGCTCGGGAGGTGGCGGCTAGGGTTTTGCTAGATGTTAAGCGGGACGAATCCTCCGCCCCTCGCCTCCATATATAGACCTCCTCACGTGGGCCTCGTGGACCGAGGCCCAATAGGAGTCTATTCGGATCTCTATCCGAATTGAGCCCATATCCGAATCATATTCGAATTAGTGTTCCAACCCGTTAAGCGTGCGACACAGAGGTTCACGTATACTTGGTCGTGACCCGAAACGCCTTTCCGATTACCATGTTAATAGCGGCCTCTAGTAAGACATATTAACCCCAAAGTATATGTAAAGATCATATCGGCTGAACTGTAATGTTCTCTCATGTACGAATCCCTTTGCCTCACGATATAGATTGAGCTCAAGGCGAGACTGTGTCATCCTCTTAATAGCTCAATCACTCTCTCGATTCCGTGATGGATTATAAACTCGTGATTGACTCCTCAATCACCTTGGCATGGCCATGCACTTTCATAATCCATTACATCGAGGCCCAGAGATATCTCTCCCATAAGGAGGGGCAAATTCTATCTTGATCATTCACATCCCACTACATGTTTCATGGCAAACCCAAGACTACTTTTATGACTACCCGATTCACGGAGTAGTGTTTAGTAGTCCCAAAATAAGCTACTACTCATGTTGGGAACCATGATGATCTCAAGTCTAAGGACTCTACATAAACACTACTTGAGACCAACCGATGACACATGGAATCTCTGCGATGTCTCATGGCAGTCTATCCAACATATGTTCACTAACACATGTCCATATTATTGATTTGGTATCACCATACCATGATCCATGAGACATGATCATCAATCAATACATATGCTGATCTTTGTCTTTGAATCATATTTGTTCCTCATATGATATACGATCAGGGATCATTTAGAAATAGCAACATCTTAGTATTTAAGAGTCTCATGAATAAGTCACATACTCATTGATCAATAATGATGATGTCTATTCCAAGGAACAAAGTAATGTATCATAAACATAGTATGTGATATATACAACATCTCCATGTTGCCTCTAGGGCATATCACTAACATTGGCTAGTTCGGGGTCCTTGGCTTGGTATGACTTGTCCACATGGCCCGCCACCAGCCATAAGTCAGTGCGGGCGAGAACTCACCGCGCGCCAAGAGCCTTGAGCTTCGCGAGGCCGAAGAGTAGCGCCTCGTACTCGGCCGTGTTGTTGGTGGAGGGAAATGCAAGACGTGCCGAGTACGACAGGTGGTGTCCCTCTGGCGTAGTAACCACTGCGCCCATGCCTGGGCCTAAAACGCCGTAGGCTCCATCGGTGTCAAGCATCCACACTGAGTCCTCTGGCTGCTGGGCGGGCTGGGCTGAGGGGGTCTACTCCATGAGGAAGTCTGTGAGAAGTTGGGACTTGATTGCTGCTCGCGAGGCATACGGTAGGGAGAACGGCACGAGCTCGGCTACCCACTTGCCGATGCGCCCTGTGGACTCCTTATTGTGCAGCATCTCCACCAGGGGAACGAGGACGGCACGGTGATTGGGTGAGCCAGAAAGTAGTGTCGGAGCTTCCTCGAGGCCATGACCAGTGCGTATGCCAACTTCTCGAGCTCCGTATACCGCATCTTGGCACCCTGAAGGGCTTCGAAGACAAAGTACACGGGGGTGCTGAAGAGTGCCCTCCTCGAGAACAAGGACAACACTGACCGCTGTCACAGAGGCGGTGAGGTAGAGCAAGAGGGGAGCCTCTAGCGCTGGGGCGACCAAAGTGGGGAGGCTTGTGAGGTGCCTCTTGAGTTCGTTGAAGGTCTTCGCACAATCGTCATCCCAATGAAACCCATCACAGCCGCGAAGGGTCTTAAAAAATGGCAAGCCCCGCTCCGCTGCCCTAGACAGGAAATGGCTCAATACGGCCATGCGGCCAGCAAGTCTTTGGACTTCCCTTGTCGTCTTGGGTGGTTCCATGGCGAGGATCGCATCGACTTTATTGGGGTTGGCCTGAATGCCGCGTCCAGACACTAGAAAGCCCAAGAGCTTGCCTGCCTACACACCGAATACACACTTGTCCGAGTTGAGCTTGATGCCCGCATTCCTGAGGTTATCGAAGGTCTCTTGGAGATTTTGGCCGTGGGAGGATAGCTTCCTGATTCTGACGACTACGTCATCGATGTAAGCCTCCACGTTCCTCTCAAGTTGAGAGGCCAGCGTTAGCGCGATGAGGCGGGTGAAGGTTGCCCCCGCATTTTTCAACCCGAATGGCATCCTGACGAAGCAGTATGTCCCTATTGGCATGATGAAGCTAGTCTTGTCCTCGTCATCCTTGGCCATATATATCTGGTGGTAGCCAGAGTAGGTGTCCAAGAAGCTCATGAGTTCACAGCCGACGGTAGCATCAACCAGTTAATCTACACGAGGCAAAGGGTAGTCATCTTTCGGGCATGCCTTGTTGAGGGCAGTGAAGTCGATGCACATACGGCAGGCGCCGTCGGCTTTTTTTACCAATACCGGGTTGGCCAGCCAATCCGAATGCTGGACCTTGCGGATGACTCCGGCCTGGAGAATTTTCGCTACTTCCAACTTGGCCGCTTGCTACCGGTCAATGGACATGCGCCGAAGCCTTTGCCTGACTGGCTTAGCATCAGGGCGGACTGCCAGGTTGTGCTCGATGAGGGAGCGGTCCACGCCTTTGATGTCCTCCGGGGACCACGCGAAGACATCTGCGTTGCTCCGAAGAACACGGAGCAAGTGCTGCTCCACCTCCGGGGGAAAGCCTTCACCGATGGACACGAATTGACCTTCGGCCTGGAGAGGTATCATCTTAACCCCTCCCTCCGGTCGGGGCTTGGGCATCCACCCCGGAGTGGACGGCGGGTCCACCTTGATCTTGTCGGTGAGAGCATGTACCCTGCGGTGCGGGCTTCTGGCACGAGCCTCCAAGCGTCGGGCGAGATCCTGGTCACCGAAGATGGCGATGACACCCTGCGGGCCCGGGAGCTTCATACACAAGATGCCATGATGCGGAACCACCTCAAAAGAGTTGAGGATAGGGCGGCCTAGTATGGCGTTGTACGGGTTTGGAATGTTCGCAACATCGAAGACGACGTCCTCGCTCCTGGCGTTATCACCCTAACGAAAGGAGACTCAGAGACATACTTGGCCCAATGTATTCAACAGTTGGCCCCCAAAACCTTGGAGCGGGGGCCCTGGAGGCTCCAAGAAACTTCGAGGGATCCCCATGCGGTCGGAGGCTTCCGCAAATAGGACGTTCGCGGAACTGCCCCCGTCGATGAGGACACGCCTAACGTCACAGCCTGCGATGTCGGCTTGGATGACGAGAGGGTCCAGGTGGGAAAACTCCACGCCCTAGGCGTCGGCTGGTGTGAAGGTAACTACACCGTGCGCCACTCCCGAAAGCGATTGCGCCGAGGTCCCCAACGAGGAGCCTCCAAAAACGACGCTGATGATGCGGTGCTGAGCCCCCGCTGGGACCTCAGCTCGTGGAGGGGGCCCCCTACGGCTGGTGCCCACGGGCCACTGCGGGGGGGCAACACTTCCGAGGCCCGAGCTCTGAGTCCCTTCGCCTTCGTGGTGTCATCTCCGCCCACCGCTTCGATGGTAGTCTGCCGTAGGCCCGCAAATGGCGGGGATTCTGAGTCTACACGTTGCAGCGAGGCGCGGCTGGATGTGGGGGTGTCGCAGCTATCCACCTGTTCTGGCGTGGGCTCTGGGGCAACCACCGGTGGGGTTTGCTGACCTCGAGCCTCTTGCATACTCTGCACGGCTCCACGAAGATCCGCTAACTCCCGCTAGAGCGCGCCGAGGACCGTCAGCGTGGTGTTCTCCACTGCCAGCGTAGCCGAGGCGATCGGCGCACCTGGTCGCGCTGCCGGGACAGCAGTGACCATGGTTTGCGCTCTTGGGTTGCTCACCGTGTCAGCGCGGTGGACTTCGGTGTTTATTACGAGGCACGTGTCACCACCGGGACCGTTCGGCGCTTCCGCTCTGGGTGTAGGGACGGCGATCGCGCCTCCACGGGCACCGACATTACCACTCCCTGCCATCCAGCCGGTACTACTAGAATTGACCGTCACGCCCGCGGTGGAGTCGGGCGTTGCATCGGCGGTGGGGTCGATCGCTGTGTCGGCGGTGGTGTCAATCGTTGCGTCGGCGGTGAAGTCGGGCGTTGCATCGACGGTGGGGTCGATCGTTGCATGGTGAGCACCGACGCCCATGGTTGCCGCTCCGGCGTAGACGTTCGCGCCGACGACCACCGATGCCGAAGCCCTGGTGTTGACGTGGGACTTTGCCGCGTCCCCTTCTTTCTTCTTCGCCGCCGATGATGAAGCTTTCTTCGGTTCCATCCTTCTCGAGATCCTGAGGCTTGCTCTTGTCGTCCCCATGGACATTCACGTGATTACATGATGAGGACATCACTTCTTCGGATACACACAACACTCCTCCACTTGACATTCAAGGACCAATCACTAGAGCTCGCGCCCGACAATTGAATTTACAGGTGAGCTCGTTCCTAGGTACTTCTTTTTGTTCATTTGAGAATCGATTGCTTTCTAATGACTTAATTATGATTAGGAACCATGGAGAGGACCTGAAAGTACTTGGAGAAGGGCTACGAGATGCACAAGTCTAACAAGAGCGGTCAAATCATGTTGGAGGCCCAACTCAAGCCGACTTCGAATCCAATTCGGAGTCCAGGAGCAGGCCGCACTAAAACGGATGCCCAGATCGCATCCGGACTTCGTTTTAGACGTTCCATATATGTATGGAAAGCTGAGAAGACGATCTTTCCAATGGCTCTGGTCCCATGTACAAATTCCTTCTGAGTCAATAGGAATCATCAAAACAAGTGGACTTTTAGAATCTGTCAAGGTGCTGCGCCACCGTCTTTTGGGCCGTTCGGCTTTGTATCGTGTTGGAGCCCATTAGGGCACGTCCAGGGGTTTTGCACGCCCCTCACTCCTCTATATACAGCAGCCACCCCCACCATTAGGGTTTGGGTTTTGCTTAGATTAATTCTGTCTTAAACAGTTTCGCCGTTCATCGGTTTGTGAGACCCCAACTTTCGAGTGCTAAACCATTACATCTGCAATTCTGTTGTGTTCTTCCTTGTTCTTGCTTGTATTCTTCGATTCGCAGGCGAGGATTAGCCTTCTTGGTGAGGTCAACCGGATTACGCACGGTTGATAACCTGAGGAGACGTGGGGCTGTGATTGCGGGGTTCGGAACATGTTGTTCGGAAGCCGAATCGATTTGTGTCGCGCCTCCACCAAATCGAACCTATCCAGAACCTGTTGGAAAATTGGGACCCCTCTCCCATCATTACACATGTCCCACTTGGGCCTTATAGCCCTCTAACAGGCCGGCTGGGCTTAGGTGGGGGCCACCCCTACAACAGTGATCATCTCTTCACCTTCATTTAGTTTTTATATTACTAGTTGAACAATTTGATACTTGCAATATTTATTTGTGCTTGTGATTGAATTGTTGTATAAATTGCTTAGGGTGACTAGAATTGAATAGGTTTAATTTATTTAGAGCTCTTGCCTTGCTTTTAAGTTTCCATATTTGTTTAATTAGGTGAGAATTTTTATAATCTCCTATTCACCCCCCTCTAGTCGGTCATCCTTGATCCTACAAGCATAGAGGAGTACTTTTGGGCAACGAAGCTCTTGCTTCTTGTTTTAAAAGTAGAAAACTTTGGGGTATGGTTTTCAGAAACATTTATTTTTTATAGGTAGGTTGCTTTATGTTTTGCAAAGTGAACAGATTCCCAAGCTTTGGTTTTGAAAACTAACCCTTGGGAATTAAGTTTCTTGGGTTTTCATGTGTTGGGGATGGATTTCAAAGAAAATTTTAAAATCGAGTTTTCTTTGTCAGGGAGATATACAAAGTATGTAAAATTCTAAAGCAAAACCAAGAATAATTTCCCTTTTTATAAGGTGGTTTTGAAAATAGTTGAATTTTTTTTGGAAACCAAGTCTCCTTGCGGATGTACTCCAGCATTTTCCAATATTCCGACATCAGTCCACAAACTAATGTATTCTCATAATTCTCCATTCTTAAACTTATAATCCATGGCCTTGTTAACTCCACTTTTCCTGGACTAATTCTGGGCTATCTCTTTTTTACCTCCTAGTTTGTAATATCATTGCCGTTTAAAATCCTCAATCAGCAAGGGTTATCATTTATCTAATCCACCAATCATATAATTTTTATTGCATTATTAAATCAAATATGAAATCCCAAGCTCCATCAATCTTTGGATCATCTAACTCCTAGGAATCCCAAGATTCACCAAATGATATAATTCCAGCTTGGGGTTTGTTATTGGTCAATCCATTCAACTTTTTATCCCAGTAATACTTCTATTACATTGATCCACCATTTATACCATGGCTCCTTAATAATCCAAGCCTTTCCATTATTGATACATAATTATGATCTGTTCATCAAGTAATTAAATTTTTACCATTCGTAATTTTCTTCCGAGCTACCACCTTGTCAATAATTATCCACCGGGAATAAGGTTGCAAGTCAATTTCATAACCCAGGGTTATCACTACTCATCTCAAATTCTTAGATAATCCAGTAATCCTAACAATTAACTATATCTTATTATCTTTCCATGTATACGTTCATCCGAATTTCACCTTGCCGATTAAAGATGCAATGCGATAATCCCGATTATACTTCCCTTCTTTATGGAATTCAATTGGTCTACTTATTTAACCAATCCAATCTATTAAATAAGTCCACCTATTCATCCACTCCAATTATTTGAATTGAGCCCCTCCTTAGTTAATCCAAGTATTTAAATCTGACCATTTTCTTTCATCTGAACGTGAGTACCACTGATTTTCTGAGAATCGACATGAATCCACCAAGTTTGGTCCATATACATATTCGAGAAATCCCAAATGAATTTTGGAATGAACTTTATTCAACCCATTTATTTAGTTTAGCTAAGGTCTAGCCAATCCAAGCATTTAAATTGGTCTACCCGTTTTCCACCCAAGAATTTATACCATTATCTTTATGAGATCGGACTTGAATCCACCAGAGTTTGTACACACCTATTAGAGAGATCACGACATATGTTATTATTTTGTCATTGCTTTTTCCCACTGATTTGGCAAATCTAGTCAATCCAAACATTTAAATTGGTCCTAGCCACTTCTCTTAGAAATTTTCTTCCTAACAATTGATATAAACCCCCCAAGATTTATTCAAAAACTTACACCATTGTTTCTCCCTAGTGATTGATAAGAATCCACCATCTTTCATCTATATTTGAGAATCCAAAGCAGGTTTTGGGAATAACTTGGAAAAAATTAGTTTTCAAAATTTTTCTCGAGTACCAAGTTTGTTGAAATAAGTTTTGAAAATGATCTTCGTAAATAGTTTTGATACTTCAAATTTTCAGGGGTAAATAAATTTTTCAACCAAATTTTCACTTAAACTTCGCAATTTTGACCCAAGATGGGGTTTTCGAAAGAATTTTCAAGAAGAGTCCTGAAATCCTAAAATTTTGAATTTCGAGGTAAGAGAGCTTCTAGAATTCAAATCTTGGCCAAGACATGATATAGATAAGAAGAGCTTTTCTAAGAAGGGTGAGACAAAGCAGTAGTGCTTATATTTTCACAAATAGGTTTTTTTAAAGAAGTAGTTCTAGTTATCAAGCTAATGGCCATGCTAACTAAGGTCATGACCTACAGTTGATATGCTTCGATACCAGCTCTATCGGACCCCAGGTAAGCAACCCAGATCCTTTGTGATTCCACCGCACTATTCCTTGGATCAATAGATAGTGCTCATAGATACATCACTGTATATCAAAAACATATTATACGGAAGCGTAGTTTATATAGTAATAACTTACACAGGAGCCGACCGGGCCGAAAATAAAGAATGCAGCAGCGAAAACTTCACACAGGTGGAACCCTTAGGACTTGCCCATAGGCAGCCAACTAGGGTTTCGTGACCTAGTTCTTAGGCTCTTTGGATACCAGATTTGTCGACCCTTTTTGAAGTATTGCAGGGCCTTTTCTCCTTTTTCCTAACTGACTGGATGGTAGTAATTAAGCAAGAGTGATGAGTACAATCGTACTCAACAAGCCACCACACAGAATGCAATAATAATACATGCAGGGTTGTGAAAGGAAGGCTTGAGATTTTTTTAGTTGCTAGAGCATTGTTTCAGAGATACAGTAATTAGGAAAACTCCTAAGACTTAGCAGTTTTAACCAAATCATATTTTGTAAGTGATTATGAGAGTGCAATAGTGATAATAGCACAGGCTACATCCACCTTTTACAGTGCATGGTTACCTCCAACAATGCTAGTTTTTATCACCACTTGAGTACGTCTCTATAGGAAAAGTTAAAGTCAGAGTACGTCCCTCTGATAGATTTTTATTCAACCTAAAAAAGTTTTTTGAAATAGAACTAACTCGAGGAAATTCCCATGTTTGCCCTTGACCGTGGACACGGCTATTCGAATAGTTTAGACTCTGCAGAGTTTGTACATCTTTACCTATAAGAGACAATCAGCGCGATAGGCCCACGTGATTCCTTAGTCACGTAGATCGAGAGATCGTCACGAGGTCTTTACAATACCTCAGCCCCTTAGCATCTCACCCCTAAGGGCTGCTCCCACCTGTGTGGGTCCCTTAGGTTATGCGAGATGTCCAATCATAGCAGCTGGCGCAAACCAGACTCCACTCTCCGCAATGCCACCATATCTAGAAAACATCACCCTCCACTCGGTGTCCCATTCAGGTCGGACCTTCGCTGTCCTCCTGCAAGTTCCCTTCTTTCCCCTACCTGTGAGATGACATTGGGGGGTCTAGTAAATTATTTGGCCAAGCCTACAGTTTGCCAGCTTGTGTTTGTGCTGTTTTACATGAAGAAGTCAACACAGGATTAAGTTCTTAATTTGTTCAGGCAGTGCCTACCGCAAACCAGAAGTTCTCATGCTACATCCACACCAATCACTCTTACCAACCACCCAGACAGGTAAAGCAAGTTTTAGGGTTTTGAGAAGCATAAGATGAGTTGTACCAAATTATCAGTCATGAACATCCAATGATTGCCCAAAATAATTTCGCATGTTTGAAAAGTAATGAGTAGGGCAATTTAATGCCTCGGACTTAACTTGCTTAGCACTAAGTATGATTTAGCTAGTAAAGCTATTATTAATTTCTATGGCGACAAGGATTAGTAAGTTCAAGTGATAAGGAATGTCATGATAGTAGTTACAACATTACGTAGGCAAGTAGCTACCTTATATTTGACATATATTTGCATAAGGAATTAAGCATGCATATTGATAATTTAAAAGAACATAATTTTTGTAAAATATAGGATCAATATGATCAAAGTGATGACTTGCCTTGCTCGTTTACCACGGCCTTGATTTAGCACAAAGCTAGCTTAATCAGTCAGTTGTATCGGATCCTCGGGGTTTTTCTCCACTTGCACTTTCATTCTGCTGGGTGATGGGGACGGGGTCCCGACCTTCCAACAGGTCTGGATAAGTTCGATTTGGTGGAGGCGCGACACAAATCGATCCGGCTTCCGAACAACACGTCCCGAACCCCGCAATCGCAGCACCACGTCTCCTCAGGTTATCAACCGTGCGCAGCCGGTTGACCTCGCCAAGAAGGCTAATCCTCGCCTGCGAATCGAAGAACACAAGCAAGAACAAGGAAGAACACAACGCAATTGCAGATGTATTGATCTAGCACTCGAAAATTGGGGTCTCACAAACCGATGAACGGCGAAACTGTTCAAGACAGAATTAATCTAAGCAAAATCCAACCCTAATGGTGGGGGTGGTGGCTGTATATAAAGGAGTGAGGGGCATGCAAAACCCCTGGACGTGCCCTAATGGGCTCCAACACGATACAAAGCCGAATGGCCCAAAATACGGTGGCGCAACACCCTGATAGATTCTGAATGTCCACTTGTTTTGATGATTCCCATTGACTCAGAAGGAATTTTGATATTGCACCAGAGCCATTGGAAAGGTCTCCTTCTTAGCTTTCCATACATATGTGGAACGTTCAAAACGGAGTCCGTATGCGTCCTGGGCGTCCGTTTTACTGCAGGCTGGTCCTGAAGGCCTGAGGCAGACGCGAACTCGAGTTGGACTGGGCCTCCGGCTTGACTTGGACGTCCTTGCTGGTCTTCTCCGCCTCCACACCTTTCTCCATGTGCTTCATGACCCTCTCCAATGTTCCTAAGCAAGATAATATCATTAGGTAGCAATCTATTCTCAAAACTATAAAAAGGATCGCTTAAGAACGAGCTCACCTCTAGATTTAATTGTCGCATGCGAGCTCAAGTCATTGGACCTTGCATAACGGTTGGAGGATCAGCAGTTGCATCCGAAGGAGTGATGTCCTCATCATCCTCCCCCTCTTGAAGTGGAGTCGTCCTCGACTCAAACTCATCTTCTTCTCCCAAGTATGGCTTCAAATCTGCAATGTTAAAGGTGGGACTAACCCCAAACTCGGGTGGCAACTCAAGTTTATATGCATTATCATTTATTTTCTCAATTATCTTAAAAGGACCAGCAGCTCTAGGCATCAATTTTGACTTTCTTAACTCAGGAAATCTATCCTTTCGTAAGTGCAACCAAACAAAATCACCCGGTTCAAGTTTAACTTCCTTTCTACCTTTACTACCAACAATCCTATATTTTTCATTCATCTTTTCAATGTTTGCCTTAGTAGTCTCATGCATTTTGACAATAAAATCAGCACGCTCCTTAGCATCATTATGAACTCTCTCACTAGTAGATAAAGGTAAAATATCAATAGGGGCACGGGGATTGAATCCATACACTACCTGAAAAGGACTTACCTTGGTGGTGGAGTGTTCCGCTCGATTATATGCGAACTCAACATGCGGCAAACACTCTTCCGACAGCTTCAAATTGTTCTTCAAAACAGCTCTCAACATGGTAGACAATGTGCGGTTCACCACCTCGGTTTGGCCATCAGTTTGTGGGTGACATGTTGTAGAGAACAACAACTTTGTACCCAACTTGTTCCATAGAGTACGCCAAAAATGATTCAAGAACTTGGCGTCACGATCTGAAACAATAGTAGAAGGTATACCATGCAAACGAACTATCTCTTTGAAAAAGAGGTCAGCAATATGAACGGCATCATCGGTTTTATGACATGGTATAAAGTGAGCCATCTTAGAAAAACGATCCACAACAACAAAAATGCTATCCCTCCCCCTCTTAGTCCTGGGCAATCCTAAAACAAAGTCCATAGAAATATCTTCCCACGAAATAGAAGGAACAGGAAGAGGCATATATAAACCATGTGGATTCAAGCGAGACTTAGCTTTTTGACATGTCGTGCAGCGAGCTACAAACCGCTCAACATCTCGCCTCATCTTTGGCCAAAAGAAGTGTGCGGCCAGAACGTCCTCCGTCTTCTTAGCACCAAAATGTCCCATCAAACCGCCTCCATGCGCCTCCTGCAACAACAAAAGACGAACGGATCCAACTGGAATGCATAGGCGGTTAGCTCTAAACAAGAACCCATCATTGATCACGAATTTATTCCATACTTGTCCCTCTTTACAATGCAACAACACATCCTTAAAATCAACATCAAAAGCATATTGTCCTTTAATAGTTTCAAGACCAAAAATGCGAAAATCAAGTTGAGACAACATGGTATAGCGTCGAGACAAAGCATCAGCAATCACATTATCCTTCCCTTTCTTGTGTTTAATGACATAAGGAAAAGATTCAATAAATTCAACCCACTTAGCATGTCTACGATTCAAATTGGTTTGACTACAAATATGCTTAAGTGATTCATGATCGGAATGAATGACAAATTCTTTAGGCCATAAATAGTGTTGCCACGGCTCTAAAGAACGAACAAGAGCATACAATTCTTTATCATACGTGGAATAATTAAGAGTAGGACCATTCAATTTTTCACTAAAGTAGGAAACATGTTTGCCTTCTTGCATCAAAACACCACCAATACCAATTCTGCTAGCATCACATTCCAGCTCAAAAGTCTTACCAAAATCCGGAAGTTGGAGCAATGGTGCGTGTGTAAGCTTGTCCTTCAAAAGATTAAAGGACTCCTCTTGTGATGGCCCCCAATGGAACACGACTCCCTTCTTTGTCAACTCAATCAACGGTGTCGCAATGGTACTGAATTCCTTGACAAAGCGGCGGTAAAATCCTGCAAGGCCAAGAAAACTCCGCACTTGGGAGACCGTCGTGGGCGTGGGCCAACTCCATATCGCCTCCACCTTGGCTCTATCAACCTCAATTCCCTGTGGAGTCACAACATAGCCAAGAAAAGAGACTCGATCCGTGCAAAAGGTGCACTTCTCAAGGTTACCAAACAAACGTGCATCTCTCAAAGCATTAAAAACAGCACGTAAGTGATGCAAATGTTCATCCATTGACTTGCTATAAATCAAGATATCATCAAAGTAAACGACCACAAATTTGCCAATGAAAGAACGTAAAACCTCGTTCATTAATCTCATGAAAGTGCTAGGTGCATTAGTTAACCCAAAAGGCATGACTAACCACTCATACAAGCTGAACTAGTTTTAAAAGCAATTTTCCATTCATCGCCAAGTTTCATTCTTATTTGGTGGTATCCACTACGCAAGTCAATCTTTGTGAAAATTATAGCACCACACAACTCATCAAGCATGTCGTCTAGCCTAGGAATAGGATGACGATACCTTATAGTAATGTTGTTAATGGCTCTACAATCTACACACATACGCCAAGAACAATTTTTTTTGGGAACCAAAAGAACAGGAACAGCACAAAGACTAAGGCTCTCACGTACGTACCCACGGTCCAAAAGGTCTTGGACTTGTCGCTGAATCTCTTTAGTCTCTTCGGGATTGGTCCTGTATGCCGCACGGTTTGGCAAACTCGCTCCAGGGATCAAGTCAATCTGGTGCTCAATCCCTCGAATGGGTGGAAGTCCTGGAGGTATCTCATCAGGGAAAACATCTCTAAACTCCTGCAAAAGGTTAGTGACAGGAGCAGGCAAAGTGCAAGGCATATTATCAAGAGAAAATAAAGCATCTTTGCACACGAAAGCATAGCATGTATCATTAACATCATCAATTTCAGCAAGGTCTGATTTTGTGGCAAGCATAACATAATTTTTCAAATTGATTACTTGCTGTTTTTTAGATTTAACATGTTTCTTTGGATCATTAGTAGCAGCAGCTCTCTCCCTATCGGCCTCTATAATCTCAGCTAGGGACAAAGGCAGTAAAGTAACTTTCTTTCCCTTATGCATAAAAGTGTATTTGTTACTACTACCATGGTGTAAAGCATCATTATCAAATTCCCAAGGTCGACCCAATAAAAGAGAGCATGCTTGCATGGGAACCACATCACAATCAACATGATCAGAATAACCACCAATAGAAAAATAGACTCGACATGTTTGTGTTACCTTAGCCTTTCCAGAGTCATTTAACCACTGAATATGGTATGGCTGTGGATGCGGTCGCGTGGTCAAGCCAAGATTCTTGACCAAATCAGAACTCACCAAGTTGTTGTAGCTTCCTCCATCAATGATGACACGTGCACGCCGATTCTTGATTGCTAAGAAAGTCTGAAACAAATTATGGCGTTGAAGCTTATCGGATTGTTGTACCTGTGTGCCGAGGACTCGCTGCACAATGATACTCAGAAGCGTCATTGTGGACGCCCCACCAAGGACCAAGTCGTCATCACCACCGCCATTGTCGTCCGAGGCAGAAGCAACATCATCATCATCCTCCTCGACATCCGGCGCTGATGTAGCCTCCATCTTTCGTGGCGATGTATGCCCGCTGGCTAGGCAATTCTTCCGACATGACCAAGCCCATGGCAGCGATGGCACCGAATGTCGGAGGAGCGCCCGTTGAAGCCACGGAAGAAGAGCTCTTGGCTGGACCACGCAAAGGAGTTTTTGTAGAATCTGCAAGGCGTGTCGTGGATGGTGGCCGGTGGCGCTGCTGCAAACTTGGTCGCAGGTGGTGGAGAACGAAAACTCAAGAAGACTTGGGCGATCCGTCGATGTAGTCGTTCGTGGGCGTGTAGGAGGGTCGTCCGGTGTTTGCCTTTGCCGATTCCTTGCGTCCCGCAATTCTTTTTCGCAAGCATAGCAAGTGGAACAAGCTGGTTGTGATGAGTAAATTCTTTATAATCAACAATGTCTGAATTTCACGCCAGAACCCCGTAGAAACGACAAATCTTATCCTCCATTTCCTCAACAACCCCACAACGCACCATACCCTTTTGAAGCTCAAAGATAATAATCCCGAATGTAACTATCACCATGTTCTAAGCGCTGTAATTTTTTCTCAAATCACATTTATATGAAGGAGGAACAAAACGATTACGCATAGCTTCTTTTAATCGCTCCCATGTATCGGGTTGTAAACACATGGTACCGATTCATTCCACGAGATAATAGCAAAGTCCTTAAACTCACTAGTAGCTTGTCTAACTCTATGTTGTTCAGGAACCAAGTGAGAATTAAACTTCTGCTCTACCGTCATCTCCCAATCAAGATATTTTTCAGCATCATAAAGACCAAAAAAAGATGGAATGGTAAATTTAACTTTAGCAAAAGGATCGTCGTTACCATGACGGTTCTGGTTATTACCTCCCATACCATGTCGGTTTTGCTGAAGACGCCGACGTAGTCGTGCATCTTGTGTCGCCCGCTGAGCAATGTTGCCATCCGCATCAGACATTGTGTCATCGTCATGACGATGGCCGTCATTGACAGGTGGCAGGCGTGTCTCCAATGTGTCCATCCGACCAGTGAGGTCAGCCATTCGCCGCTCCACCCGCTCAATGCCTTCTGTGGTGTTCAACTGGGCAATGGCGGCGACGATGGTGTCCATTCGCGTGCCGAGATCAGTGAATGAAGTATTTTGTTTGTCGAGCGCAACTTGTAGCTGACCGCGACTAACACACTCGTTGAAGTCGACCGGTGTCCCGTCCCCTTCGTATCCTGCCATGGTTAGTGGAAACACAGGGAAAACAAAAGATTATCCCTATCAACTACAAAGGAGGACAGTGGAAACCCGCAAAGGAAGTGGCTTACCAAGCTCTTACAAGTGTTCTTACCATCGCAAACGATGAGGTGGTACAACCGTGGTGGTTCGTGATACTCGAGAGTGTGACCCGCGATTGCAAGGGTCAAAACTGTGCTGTCCTAAGTATGTATATGGAGTTTGGAAGGCCAAATATGTGAGTGGAACACAAATCAATAACAGATAGTAATGCTGAATAAATGTCCAAAGCACTGGTCCTAGTTGCTGGCCTAAAATGTGTCCTATAACAGGTATGATATGATGAACAAGGAATCGACCAGAAAAGTAAAGCAAAGACAGCAACAAAGATGGCCAGGTAAAGACAGCACAAAACGAATGAATCTCTGTCACCTAAAACTGTGCTCTCTCTGTTTTTTTTCTTTTCTTTTTTTTCTTTTTTTAGCCACGGAGGCACTTTTTGTGTGTTTTTCTATCTCCTCTCTACTATAAGCAAAATTTTTTTATTTTTGCTTCTTTTTTTATTTTTTTTCACAAAGCAGAGCACAGAAATAGGAACCACACAAAGTTTCACCTCAATCTGATGTAAGGTGTGGCCTACAGAAAATGATGAATGTACTGTAAATTCGGTGACGAAAGTTCGGAGCGCGAGTACTGCACTTTGCAGGCCGAATTTGGGCAAAATAAATTCGACGAACCCGACGAAGTGGGGGAGTATCGGATGTAAAATTTAATTTCACCCAATTTCAAAAAAAAATCGCCTGATCACGAGACAAAAACAGAGGGTGGGATATGGGTGGGAAGCTATGTGATCACGAGACAAAAACAGAGGGTGGGATATGGGTGGGAAAACAAAAGTCGGCTACGGTTTGTATGAGAGGTAGCGGAAGCAAGACAACCCGAAACAAAACACGATCTAAACCAGCAACACAACTCGACTAAGGACACAAACTCAACACTACGGACTCTGAAATTAAAGTGTGCAAAAGGCTAAACGAGATCTGGGACAGGAAACAACCTATGACTACAATCTTTTTTTTTTGGGCTTTTTCTTGGACTCTAAGATGAAACCGAAAACAACAAAGGTAGGGTAAACTCGAACCTGAAGGAACACCTGAAGCTCTGATTACCACTTGATGGGGATGGGGTCCCGACCTTCCAACAGGTTCTGGATAAGTTCGATTTGGTGGAGGCGCGACACAAATCGATCCGGCTTCCGAACAACACGTCCCGAACCCCGCAATCGCAGCACCACGTCTCCTCAGGTTATCAACCGTGCGCAACCGGTTGACCTCACCAAGAAGGCTAATCCTTGCCTGCAAATCGAAGAACACAAGCAAGAACAAGGAAGAACACAACGCAATTGCAGATGTATTAATCTAGCACTCGAAAAATTGGGGTCTCACAAACCGATGAACGGCGAAACTGTTCAAGACAGAATTAATCTAAGCAAAACCCAACCCTAATGGTGGGGGTGGCGGCTGTATATAAAGGAGTGAGGGGCGTGCAAAACCCCTGGACGCGCCCTAATGGGCTCCAACACGATACAAAGCCGAACGGCCCAAAATACGGTGGCGCAGCACCCTGACAGATTCTGAACGTCCACTTGTTTCGATGATTCCTGTTGACTCAGAAGGAATTTTGATATGAGACCAGAGCCATTGGAAAGGTCTCCTTCTCAGCTTTCCATACATATGTGGAACGTCCAAAACGGAGTCCGTATGCGTCCTGGGCGTCCATTTTACTGCAGGCTGGTCCTGAAGGCCGAGGCAGACGCGAACTCGAGTTGGACTGGGCCTCCGGCTTGACTTGGACGTCCTTGGTGGTCTTCTCCGCCTCCACACCTTTCTCCATGTACTTCATGACCCTCTGCAATGTTCCTAAGCAAGATAATATCATTAGGTAGCAATCTATTCTCAAAACTATAAAAAGGATCGCTTAAGAACGAGCTCACCTCTAGATTTAATTGTCGCATGCGAGCTCGGGTCATTGGACCTTGCATAACGGTTGGAGGATCAGCGGTTGCATCCGAAGGAGTGATGTCCTCATCACTGGGGCTCGTCACCTTTTGAGACTGCAGCTTCTAATATACGGCAAACAAACGAAAAATGAGCTCATTTATTTTTGTTAAAAGTCAAGAGTAGAGAGAGGGTTGGAGTTAGGGTGACATAGGCATTTAGTCAAGGGAATTGAGCAAAGAAAGGAGGTGACTAGGTAGTTTTACCGTGAGGGAAAAATTTTATGATCAGGAAGAGAAAAGGGAGTACCCGTAGGAGTATTTTTACTTTGGAAATGAAGGTGGCCAGACATAGTCGATCAGGAAAGGTTAAGACTTGAGTTTTTACTCCATAACTATCTTTTTATTGATTTATATTTATTAAGGAAGTTCCATGAGTTAGGCAAGATTTATGGATGGATGGGAGAGCGTAATCAGGGACACTGGGTTTAGTTGGTCGAATTAACTGTTTAATTCGAGATGCGGTATTATCTTTGAGTGGCATCCTTTGAATTAATTAAATCATTGAATAAAATGGATTTAATTAAGATATAGGGTGATTATTAGCCTGATAGGGTTGATCTTTACACAAGAGAAGCCGTTACTTAATGCATCTTTGTCTAAAAGTTAGGTTTAGGGTAATCATCGGTGGGCCATGATTCATTTTGAGAACCACTTGAGTTGGGGTGAAAACAGATCGGATAGTTTCCAACCGATCCGGACGAATACGAATACGGATTGTGTCGGATTGGATTTTTTTGGATAATTCTCGGATCGGATATGGATACGGATTTTTTTTATCGGATACGGATACGAATACAGTAAGCCCGGTATCCGTTGAATACGAATACTAATATGGATTATCCGGATATTATGAAAACGGATATCCGGGATTTTAGCCCAATAGCCCTCCAGCCCATAATGCCTCCAGCAGTCCAGCCCAATACATACAACCCAATATATACAGCCCATGAATACGAAAACAAATATTTTGGATGTTTTGAATATGAAATATTTAGATTTCATGAATATTTTGACAAGATGAACTATTTACGTATTTTCGTTAATTTTGGATGTATAGTTTAAGGGGTTTTCATGTTCTGATAAATATTCGTAACCGTATTCATTTCGATTCGTATTTGCTCCGTATCTGTATTCGATATTATTTGTATTTGTATTCGTATTCGAGTTATCCGTATTCGTGTCCGTATCTAAAAAAAATATGAAAACAAATATGGTAGAGGTATTATCCGTCCGTATCCGATCCGTTTTCACCCCTACACTTGAGTAGTGATAGGTGCTGAGAGGATTGTTGATGTCTTTGGAGGTTTTGAATAATTATAGGATGATCCTCGATTCAGTCCTAGGCATTTTACAGGTATTTTTCAGATACTAAAATAGTTTACTATAATGTATTTAAGCATTAATTAAAAGAAAAGCCTTGTCATATCATATCATATTAAATAGTTGAGTAGAGTCAGGGCTATTATTTTGTGTGGCTCAATCTTGTCATATCATATGGCTTTAATTTTGTATTGTTAGACTTATATTTGGGGAAGAAAGGGTAGGGTAGGACCTTAAGATTAACCTTAGAGTTTTTAGTATCATGCTTGAGATCATTTGTGGGTTATCTTGTAAAGTTCCTTACTTTAGTTGGAGGTAATTTACAAATGCCAATTCTTGCATTATTCTTATTATCTCTCTAATTTCTTGGTCGTTATAAACTTTAGATAGTATTAATTGTGTGTAAATCTTTGTATTATGTTTCAAAATTAGATATCTTCATCATATTGGAGTTATAATAATTACTGATAAGTCGCAGTTTACGGTATAATTCTTGCTCTATCAATTTTACAAGAGGATTAATCAAAGTTTAACATTTTAATTTATTAGTATAAACTTTTGTCAATATAATAATTACTGATAAGTCGCAGTTTATCACATTACTCTTTTGTACATTTCTTAAGCATTTGGGAATATACAAGAGGTATGCAAGATCTACTTATACTTCCAGCTAGCTGGGCCCACCCGTCACAAACCGAGAGGGAGAGGGCAAAGGAAGAAAGCAGAGAGGAGGAAGCTCCGGCGGAAGTGAAGGCCAACATGGGGAAAAGGGGTTCGACGCATGGCAGGCGGTGGCGTCATCGACGAAGGGTGGCTGGACAGGTTGCCCCAGAGGTGAGGGGCCCTGGGAAGGCGGTGGTGTATGCCGGGGTGGTGGTGACCCCATGCGATGGCGGTGGAAGCCAAAGAAAGCACCGACAACCGCATGGGAAGAGGGAGGTAAAGGAGGTGATCGTGAGCAAAAGGAGATCGCGGGGAACTCAACAGCTGTGGCGGTGTGGCTGAAAGGTTGCGGAGGCGGGCTGGCATCGGAGGCCACGGGCGGTGCGGGGAGGCTCACGCGGTGGGGTCACCTCGATGGGGGAGAGCATCGGCCAGCTGCTGGGGAGGCTTTGGGGTGTCGAGGAGTCGTTCCCACCATGAGGAATCGGAGGGAGGCCGAACGAGGGGGAGGGGGCGGCGAAAATAGCGATGGCCGACCGGAGGCGAAGGAAGAGTGCGTGCGGCGTGCTCGAGTGACGAATGTCCAATCGACTAAGGGAAGAGGTAGAGGGTGGGTGGTGGCACACCGTGACACAGGTGGCGCGCCATGAGGCGATCGGTGCTGCGCACAGAGGTGACATGGGCCGGCTCTGCTCGGGGTGACAAAGGGGAAAGTGCCGTGGGAGTGAGGAGGTGGGCTGAGACCTCTTTTATAGCCAGGATGGGAGGGTTGGTGTCTTGAATACGATGAGTGCGAAGGTCTTGGCGCATAGGGGCTCTAAGGCCTGCCATGGCAAGCCATTGGTGTAGGGGAGTAGCGTAGGGGTAGGCCAGTGAAGGTCTTGAAGGTGCTCGGCGGCCGAAAGCCAGACTGGGCTAGAGAAGCAGGGCGGTTAACTTGGTGGAGCAAGGTGGTGCGCCAACGCGGTATTGAGGCCAGGGCGAGGCCAGTGGTAGGGAAGGGGCTGAGAGAAGTAGCGGGTAGCGCCGGGCGAAGACGAGGCTAGGCCGGTGGAGGCGAGGCACTAGGCCAGCTTGGCATTGAAGCCTGTGGTAGAAGGCGGAAGCTAGCTCGGCGGAGCGACGCGATGTGCAACATTGAAGTGGGTGACGTTGATGCGGGAGCGGTGCTAGGCATACAGTACAGGGGCAAAATCGGGGCCGATGGCTTCCGAGAGGCGCAGTTGGCATGCGGCGCGCGGGTTGGACTGGCTGCGAACGGGTGCCAGGGAGAGGGGAAGGGAGGAGTGGAGGACGCCCGGGGTGGGCTGAAGTGGCTGGAGGCGAGGGAGAAAGGCGCTGGGCTGGAGCCAAACAGAGGGAGGAAGGGGGGAAGCGTAGAGGGAGACGGCTGAGTGGGCTAGGCGCGGTGGCCGCTGAAATGGAGGAGGGAAGAAGCAACGGCAAAATGAGGAGACCGAGAGAGAGGGGAAGAAAGATGGGGGAGGAGTGGCCGATGGGCCAAGTAGGCCAGGGATCCAAGAGAAATGGACATGGGCCGAAAGGAGAATTTCTGAATTTTGAGAATTTTGCAAATTTTAATCTCTAACTTTGGCTTTTATGATTTTGTTTTTCTTAATTGGATTTTTGCCACCAAGAACTTTAAATCAAGAGCTCAATTAACAGCAAAATTTTAAAATACCCAGAAAACCAAGAAAAGATTTTATTATTTTCACAATACAATAATCCCGTAATTTTGGGATGTTACAAATCCTACCCCTCTTAAAAGGAATCTCGCCACCGAGATTCGGGTAGAGTAGAAAGAAAGAGGTGGGGAACTAGCGGGCTAGCAATAGGTTACAAGGTTTTGTTAAACAAGTCGTCCTTCCCTTGGAGTAGCTGGGAGTGAGAGAAAATCTGCACAAAAGAGGGTTAACACTTGGAGAGATGAGGCGCGTAGGAAGCCTTGTCCTTCCATGTAGATTCCGTAGCGGTTGTCTCTTTACTGCAATGTACTTGATCTTCCAGGTGCTTTGCTGCTCATCAATCCTAGGTCAAAGATCCTTCTTTCAGCTAGATTGGCAGTCGTGGCCCATTGCTGTGGTGCTTGACATTTTTGTTTAATTCTTGCTACCCCCCTTAAAATGACAGGTGGCCGGTACTAGTTTCTTTTATCAACTCCAGCCATGACAAGCTTGATGGCGGCTTGAAGGCTCATCTGTTGTATCTCAACAGCCTTGGTTAGCAATAGGTTCATGGAGTAGTCTTTGGGGCAGTGGTCTTGTCCTTCACAAAGGAAGCATGTGACTTTGCTCAATAAAAGTGATCACTCAATATCACGATGTCTTTTCTCTCCTAAAGTGTCTCATTAATCCACCTGCATGAGATTCCTGCAATAAAAGCAAACACATAAATGAATCCGGAACACAAACTTTATTAGCACGAAATAAGAACCCATCATGAACATAGAACTCCCATCATCTTCCATCTTTGTATTTAGAATATGGTTCTGCCAATTTATGATTGGAAGCATATAAATCTTTCAAGCTCTATAACCCGGGTACCTTTACTTGCAATTGAGTTAAAAGCACATTCTTTTTAGATAAAGCATCAGCTACCACATTCTTTTTAGATAAAGCATCAGCTACCACATTCTCTTTTCCTTTCTAGTGCTTAACAATATATGGAAATGTTTCAATAAATTATATCCACTTAGCATGTCTACGATTCAGTTTAGCTTGGATTTTTAAATATTTCAAAGCTTCATGATTCGAAGTGAATAACAAATTCTTTAGGCCAAAGAAAATATTGCCAAGTTTCAAGCACACACACACCAAAGCATACAATTCTTTATTATACACAGGATAGTTCAATTGAGCATCTTCAAGTTTCTCATTAAAGTATGCTACTGGTTTTCCTTCTCGCATTAGAATACTACGAATACCTATTCTATTAGCATCACATTCACTTTCAAAAATCTTAGTGAAATCAGGCCAAGAGATCACAGGTGCTTCAATTAATCATTTCTTTAGTTCTTGAAAAGTTTTTTTTTGTGATGAACCCCATTCAAACACAACACCCTTTTTAGTTAACTCATTTAATGGGGCAGCAAATGTACTGAAATCTTTAACAAAATAACGATTGTTATGGCTACAGACCAAACAGAGAGAGTATGGTGGTGGAGAGTTAGATAAACAAATGACCTCTTGGGTCTTTCCCAAGACTCGATATCATATATATACATGTACCCTCGTAGGGAGTGTCTTTACCACCGTGGCTTCCCACCGAAGCCTTCCTTATTATATAGTTCTCAACAGGCTAGCTGGGTTTAGGTGGGGGCCACCCCTACAACAGGAGCCTCTCATGGTGAAGGGCTTCACAGGGTGAAGCCATGCCGCCGAGCCCTTTGGCCCCCTCCGTCCCTGCGGCTTGTGGCTTGTATGATATTACGTGCAGGTGACTTCGCATGTGGCGCGCATTGTGGCTCTGCGAGGGCACGGGTGGATGTCAGCAGTTGTGCGGGGTCGAAAACCTTGCCGAGGGCGGAGCTGAGCCGCTCTGAGGGTGCGAAGACCTTGCCGAAGGTGGGGCTAAGCTGCTTCACGAAGGCGAGGATCTTGTCATTGCGGGAGGGATATGCGGGGGTGGCAAGTTGAAACGGCGCTCGCACGCGCGAGCGATCACGCCGGTTCGACTCCCGTCGGTTGCGTTTCCCGATGGGAAAGCTGGTGTATATATATGGCCGTGGTGAAGCACTGTGCTTCCCAGACCTGCGCGCCGTGCTTCCATGCTCTGCGATGGTCTTGTTCTCATAAATAGGGCTTTGTCAATTCCGACGCCTATTTATGAGAACAAGATCACCTCCGAGCTTGGAGCAATATCTTTGTGGGGGTGTGGTACCGGTGCATGTTGGGGCGGTCGTGCTTCTTCAGCCCACGAACGTGCGGTGGCAGCACGGGGGGTTGACTCCGACGTGTCCTGTGTTGTCCCGCATCCTGGTGAGTGCGCCGCGTGCGCATTTTTCCCGTGTCGCCTCGTCGGCCGCCGGTTGGCCATGCCGTGACGGCGCGTGCTTCGACCAAGTGACTTGCCGCGTCGGTGCTCTTTGCAACCTGGTGTCCGTGGAAAGGCATGGGACACATTAGAATAGCGAAACAGTTGTAGTAAGATCAAAGGGGTATAGTGTGCAGGAAGCTCCGGGGTTGTCCCGAGCCATTGGAGCAAAAGGGGCACCCTTGTGGTGCGGCTTGTGGAGGCGTGGCGACGAAAATGGCGTCAAGGGCAGAGTCGAAGTCGTTCCGCTGAGACGAAGGCTTCACGAAAGGCGGGTTGGTGGGCCATTGGTGGTGTCGCATGTGGCCTGCGCGGGTGGAGACCTGCCCGGCGCAGGCATGCGCGCACGTGCATGTTAGTGATATGCCCTAGAGGCAACATGGAGATGTTGTATATATATCACATACTATGTTTATGATACATTATTTTGTTACTTGGAATAGACATCATCATTATTGATCAATGAGTATGTGACTTATTCATGAGACTCTTAAATACTAAGATGTTGCTATTTCTAAATGATCCCTGATCGTATATCATATGAGGAACAAATATGATTCAAAGACAAAGATCAGCATATGTATTGATTGATGATCATGTCTCATGGATCATGGTATGGTGATACCAAATCAATAATATGGACATATGTTAGTGAACATATGTTGGATAAACCTGCCATGAGACACTGCAGAGATTCCATGTATCATCAGTTGGTCTCAAGTAGTGTTTATGTAGAATCCTTAGACTTGAGATCATCATGGTTCCCAACATGAGTAGTAGCTTATTTTGGGACTACTAAACACTACTCCGTAACTGGGTAGTCATAAAAGTAGTCTTCGGGTTTGCAATGAAACATGTAGTGGGATGTGAATGATCAAGATAGAATTTACCCCTCCTTATGGGAGAGATATCTCTGGGCTCCTCGATGTAATGGATTATGAAAGTGCATGGTCATGCCAAGGTGATTGAGGAGTCAATCACGAGTTTATAATCCATCACGGAATCGAGAGAGTGATTGAGCTATTAAGAGGATGACACAGGTCTCGCCTTGAGCTCAATCTATATCGTGAGGCAAAGGGATTCGTACATGAGAGAACATTACAGGTTCAGCCGATATGATCTTTACATATACTTTGGGGTTAATATATCTTACTAGAGGCGCTATTAACGTGGTGACCGGAAGGTGTTTCCGGTCACGACCAAGTATACGTGAACCTACAGGGTCGCACGCTTAACGGGTTGGAACACTGATTCGAATATGATTCGGATATGGGCTCAATTCGGATAAAGATCCGAATAGACTCCTAATGGGCCTCGGTCCGCAAGGCCCACGTGAGGAGGTCTATATATATGGAGGCGAGGGCTGGGGATTCGTCCTGTTAACATCTAGCAAAACCCTAGCCGCCACCTCCCGAGCCAAACCCTAGCTGCTCACGAGTGCTAGTACACTCGCGATCGACGTTCCAGCCCCGGACGTGTGGATACCGATGGAGGCGCTGCTCGTTGCAGTGCTGATCGGCGTGCGTGGAGGAGACGATCTGTTCGGGACTTTCGGCTACTTCCACTACTACCTCGACGCGCATGATTGGATCGGTTTCCAATTCTTCTTCCGCTGCGCTGCGCGTCTAAGTGGTAACGATCCATGATCCTTCCTTAGCATGATGTTCTTGGGTGCGCGGTAGAAAAGTTTTGTTTTCTGCTTCCGTAGCCTACGCGTATTCCTTTAGTGCAGCCCCATGGGGGTGTCGTACGCATGTGAGCGGCCGGGCTGCGTCGGCTTCCTTCGGGTGCGCCTCCGGACGCGTGGGCGATGCGTCGACCTCTAGCGATTGCGCTTCTGGACGTGCGGGAGGTCTCGCGCGGGTGCGTGTCGGTGCCGGGGGCAGAGTTGAGACTGCACCGTGAAGGCAGAGATGCCGCCGATTATACTGCGTAAACTGCCGAGCAGACACGCGGCGAGGCGCAATTGGCGCACCGTGCCCTGCCGGGGCCCTTGGTGTGACCGCCGCTTGACTGGGCTCCGTGCACACAGGTGGGTGTGCTGGTACAGCAGCGATCGTGGGGATGTGGGCGGTTCGCCTCCCAG
This sequence comes from Melocanna baccifera, assembly GCA_036346265.1. NCBI lineage: Eukaryota > Viridiplantae > Streptophyta > Magnoliopsida > Poales > Poaceae > Melocanna > Melocanna baccifera. The sequence goes on along the minus strand of CM070701.1, from coordinate 2,932,291 downwards.
CAGTTATGCTTATCAATGGCGTGGGGGGCCGAGGGGTATTAAGTACCCCTTGCATTAGGCCACTTGCCTTTTCATCGCCTTATCCTCTATCTCCCAACCGCGCGTCCCCATCTCTTATCTCTTAACGTCGTTGCTTCCTTCTTCATCGCGGAGTTCCCGAAGAATGGCGGCACACCGCAGGGCGGGCATGCGGGCGGCTGACAACGACGCCGTCTTCCAGCGGGCATCGCCGCTCGAGGTGAGGTACACCCTCGAGGGGCGCTGCTCCGCGGCGGTGAGCGAGTGGTGGACGGCGTTGGAGAGAGGAGGGGGCGGCACTCCTACGTCCTGGGCTCGACGCTGGTGACGGAAGAGACGATCCGCGGCCTTCTTTGGGAGGGGAAGTTGTCAGACCGTCGGGATGTGCGGCTACCCGCGGGCGACGAGATCGAACCGCACCCTGGCATTTTGGAGGCGATCGTGTTCGTCGCCTACCTGGAGGCTGGGTTGCGCATCCTGGCCGCCAGGCTTGTCGGGGACGTCCTGCGGGCCTTTGGACTTGAGCTGGCGCAGGTAACACCGAATGTAATTACCCGGCTTGCCGTGTATAGTTGGGCTGCGCGTACGGAGGCATGCTGGCCGACCGCGTCACTGCTCGCGTTTCTTCATGATGCCTGATGCGCGGCGGAGGATCGGGAGGACGGGGCGCTGCCCGCCTTTGGCAACGTCGATCTCACGCTGCGCCCGCAGTGCCAGAAGATATTTTTCGCGGAGTCGAGTCGGGCCGAGTGGGGGTCAGATTGGACACAGCGGTGGTTTTATCACCGCGTGGTGAGCGGTAGCGGCCTTGAGTGCTCGGGGCGACCGGTGGCAGTTAGCGCCATGCCCAGTAGGCCCCTGGATGCTGATGACGAGTAGGTAGCACGGAGACTTGTTGGAATCACCGCTCGCTTCAACATGCGCGACCTCGCTGAGGAGTACGTCATGTATGGCGTAGTGCCGCTTGCTGCGGAGTGGCGCCTGGCTCCTGGGGGGCTTCGACATGACAACGTCCGTCCCTCCGTGTCTTCGCTGCCGGGGCCGTCCGGTCCGCGTAAGTTGTGTTGAAGCTTGTTTTCGTGTGGTGCTCGTCGAGGCTGTTGTTTTTACAATGTGCCCCGGTGCCCTTCGCAGGTATGTCGCTGGGGGACGTGGAGCGTGCGGTGAGTGCGTTCCTTGGGCCGTACACGGCCAGGGAGCACACATTGCGCGTGGCCGCGACCGCGAGGCGGAGTGCAGGCGGTTGAACGCGTGTGTGCGAGGCCTTGGGTATTAGGGTGCGGCGCGCGTTGTTCGATCCCAGCCCACCTCGACGGAATGCCGCGGGGGAGGGGGTTGTAGCGGAGGCGGGTTCCCGTTCGGTGGAGCATGCGGAGTTGGAGGTAAGAGTGAGTGCCGCGTCGCCACCAGCCAGTGTTGGGACGGAACCATTACTCCCGGAGGATGTTGGGGCAGAGCCATTGCTCGCGGATGATGCTGGGGCGGAGCCATTGCTCGCGGAGGATGTTGGGGCGGAGCCATTGCTCACGGCCGTGGGACCTCCTTCGGCGGTTTCTGATGCGGGACCGCCTTCCTGCTCCCCGAAGGCGAAGCGACCCCGCACACGGTCACTACTTCGGTCGGGTGGGGGTTTTGTTGTAGCAAGCCGGGTCGGAGCCCTATGGGACTCCGACTCCGAGACCGAGTGCATCGGTGCCCTCGCGGCCCCGATTGAGTCTGCGGCTGCCAGTGGCGAGGGCTTGATGGAGCTGAGCTCCGACACCGAAGTTCCCCCAGCTGGCGAGGTGGGCGAGGACGCGAAGGTCCTCATGGATTCGGGCGGGGCTGAAGGTAGACCTTCCTTGACTGTGACCTGCTAGATATTAATAGAGCTCACCCTGATGTGCCTTGACAGCAATGTTGTTTCCCGGGCATGGGCGGCCTGCGGAGCCCAAGGTGGCTTGTTGGGAGGGGCGTCTGGCGCCAGTGAGGCCATTGTTGCGGAAGCCGCGCGATGTCTAGCAGACTTCGTTCCTCGAGCAGGGGCGTTGGCGGCATGGCGGGGGGCCATCGAGGATGCGACCGCGAGCTTAGATCGCGACGCTTTGCAGATCGGCGGGCCTGACTTGCTTGAAGGGGTGCTCGAGGTCTCTCAACTTAGGGTAAGTGTCTGACCCCGAGCAGCCCGTGGCCTTCTTGGAGGTGTACTGATTGCTTCCTTGTGTAGACCTTTGCCCTCAGCCGGGCGCTACAGGTGGCCCATGCGCGGGAATGGGAGGCCTTGGAAGGCCGGCTGCGCGCTGCCGAAGGGGCCCTTCGTGCATCTGAGGAGGCACACTCCGCTAAGGGTGACCGCGTGCGACTGCTGGAAGTGGAACGCGCGGCGGCTGTCTCATATGCTGCGGAGCGTGTGGCATCGACGTGGCAGGCGGCGGTGGTGGAGCGTGACGGGCTGCTCCAGCAGGTTGCCTCCCTGGAGGAGGAGAACGGCCGCCTCGCTGCTGCCCTGAGGAGCGGGATGGCGGCCCTGGTGCCGCCGGCAACGGCATGGGAGGCTATGCTGGCCCTGGAGGGTGCCCTTGAGAATCTTGTTGCCGAGGTACCGCCCCGCTCCTTCGGGCCCGAAGAGCTTCCCCGAACTCTCCGACGGATTGCGGAAGCGGCCGATCTTGCTCAGCCAGCTGCGACGTCCTTTGGCAACCACTGCTCCTACATGACTGCCTGCCTGGTATGCGCTCTTCTCCAGCACCGGGGCTGCCACCATGTGGATGAATTGGGCGACCCACAGCTGGAGATGCCCGCTGGAGCGTGGTAATGTCGCGCGTCGCGCGTCGTTAGGCCCACTGATTTGGTTTTTCACGAGCGGATCTGGGAGTATATCGGGGAGGCCACAGCGAAGGTGGAGCTGCGGCGGAACATGTATGGTGAGGGGAACCTGGGTGAGTGGCTTGATGAAGTTGCGCGGCGCGACGATGGCGGGACCGCCGGCCCAAAGCAGGTGTGACTCCGGGCTATGCCGCGAATGAATTGCAAACCGCTTTGCTTTGTTGATCGATCTTGCCACTTTACTGTGAGCAGCTGCTTGATGGGGACCTGCTGCTGGTTTTTGACATTGTAACTCGGCGCCGCTTACGTCGATGGTGGCGGGCCGAAGACTCCCTTGACTTCTGGGCGAATCGACCCTCAGCGGGCGAAACTTCGGCGTGAAGGGTCGTCCCAGCAAAGCCAGACGAGTAGTGCCGGCCCGGCAGGTTTTGTAAAAATATAGCAGCGTTGTGGTGGACGAGTCGGGAAATGCATCCTTCTCCTGTTTATGGATGCGTCTGCTTTGCTTCTTCTTTGTGGTGGAGTTTGCTGGTTGGGGGCAGACGCCTAGGGTAGAGGTGGAGGTGGGGCGTAGCTGCTGTTACGTGCGAGCGCTCCGTCCCCTACCCTCCGAAGTGGTGGCAACAGGGCTGGCGCCTTAGTCGTTATAGTGGCGCGAGCGCTCCGTCCCCTACCCTCCGAAGTGGTGGCAGCGGAGCAAGCGCCTCAGTCCATGTAGTGGCGCGAGCGCTCCGTCCCCTACCCTCCGAAGTAGTGGCAGCGATGCTGGCGCCTCAGTCGATGTAGTGGCGCGAGCGCCGCCCCTACCCTCGGTGGTGGCGCGAGCTGGCGCCTTAGTCGATGTAGTGGCGCGAGCGCTCCGCCCCTATCCTCGAAGTGGTGGCGCGAGCTGGCGCCTTAGTCGTTGTAGACACGCGATTGCCCGCCCCTACCCTCAAGTGGTGGCGGCGAGTGGCGCCTTAGTCGATGTAATGGCGCGGCGCCCGTCCCCTACCCTCCGAAGTGGTGGCAGCGGAGCTGGCGCCTTAGTCATTGTAGACGCACGAGCACTTCGTCCCCTACCCTCCGAAGTGGTGGCAGCGGAGCTGGCGCCTTAGTCGATGTAGTGGCGCGAGCGCTCCGTCCCCTACCGCCAAGTGGTGGCGGCGGGCTGGCGGGCGCTTAGTCGATGTAGTGGCGCGAGCGCTCCGTCCCCTACCTTCCAAAGTGGTGGCAGCGGAGCTGGCGCCTTAGTCGTTGTAGACGTGCGAGCGCTCCGTCCCCTACCCTCCGAAGTGGTGGCAGCGGAGCTGGCGCCTTAGTCGTTGTAGACGCGCGAGCGCTCCGTCCCCTACACTCCGAAGTGGTGGCAGCGGAGCTGGCGCCTTAGTCGATGTAGACGCCGGTGCTGGGCAGGGTAGGGTACACCTGAGGAGGGATTGGGGCCTAGCCTCGTAGGTCCTGTCCCTGGTGGTGAATGGAGGACCTCACGGGTGGCGCTGTTTCGCTATATTTTCGAGTGCCGATGGGACAGCTAAGGCAGGATCGACTGAGGTCCGCACATGGTGCGGTACAGCTGCAATGGAGGTGTCTCTTGACCATTACCTCGCTCCGAGCCCCGCAAGATGGGGGGACACATGGAATGGGGCAACCTTGCCGCGCCACGTGCCCTTGGGGCGTCGATGGGACTCTTCGGCGTACTGCCGTGGTCTTGCCCTGGGGCTCTTTAAAAGGGGCGGGTGGCCAAATGGAGTGGCATTCGCCTTCCATACGCCGCACCCCATACCCATTTTGTTCCAACCTCTCTTAATAGCGTAGGAGGCTCCAGAAGGCGGCCGATGCCGCCTAGGCGGTCATGGGGTCGGGTGTCCCGCCTCTGCTGGGGGATGCGCCGTCACGATGTGTTTTCCCCCCACCCGCGCGCCGAAGAGCCGCGGGTGGTGCGGGGTAGTGGAAAATTCACTGGTACTTCATCCGGGCCACTCCTAACTTCAGGAGTAGATTGTTATGGTGCGCCGGCGAGGCTTCGTCCCGTCCTGCTGTCCCGTACAGGCGCCTGTTCTCTCCCTCGTCTCCTCCCCTAGCTAGTGGACGCTTGGGGTGAGGAAAGGAGGGGAGGGGAGTCGGCTTGTGGTGCTGCAGGGAGCCACGCTGCTTCGAGGGCGGCAGGCTCTCGTGGGAGCCCTGGGCGCTCCCCGTCTTGAGGGTCTGGGTCCGCAGGGCGCCTTCACCGGGAGCGTTTGTTTGCTCGGCCCTGCTGTGGAGGCGCTGGCCATCGAGCTCCTGTGCCGCCTGCTTGATCGGCATGCAGAAGCGCGAAGCGCGGGCCCCACGTTGAGCTCCGGCGCCTCGCTCCTGTACTCGCGGCCACCCGTCCGTGCGGCTCGCACGGCTTGTCGAGGTCGCGCGGCACCTCGGGGGTCCATGCGCCGTTGTATGTGGCCTCTGGCAAGTGCATGGGAATACCATCCACGTCTTATTTATACTCCAGAGAGTACGCGTGGTGAGAACACTGGCGCGTGCGCGGGACATCCGCGTCTTGTTTAGACTCAGTAGAGTGCGCAGGGAAAACATCCGCATCTTTGTTTGTACTCCGGAGAATGCGTGGGACTATCAACCACGGCTTACTTAAATTCCCGAGGGTACGCCCTCGCGTGCGCGGAACTTCCGCGTCTTGTTTAGACTCAGTAGAGTGCGCAGGGAAAACATCCGCGTCTTTGTTTCTACTCCGGAGAATGCGTGGGACTGTCAACCACGGCTTACTTAAATTCCGGAGGGTACGCCCTCGCGTGCGCGGAACATTCGCGTCTTGTTTATACTCAGTAGAGTGCGCAGGGAGAACATCCGCGTCTTATTTATACTCCGCGAGTGCGCGCGGGGGCGTCCCCCCGCTGCGTCTTATTTATACTCCGTAGAGTGCATGCGGAGGCGGGCCTCATCGCTACGTCTTATTTATACTCCGTAGAGTGCGTGCGGAGGCGGACCTCGACGCTACGGCTTATTTATACTCCGTAGAGTGCGTGCGGAGGCGGACTTCATGACTACGTCTTATTTATACTCCTAGAGTGCGTACGGAGGCGGACCTCATCGCTACGTCTTATTTATACTCCGTAGAGTGCGTGCGGAGACGGACCTCATCGCTACGTCTTATTTATACTCCGTAGAGTGCGTGCGGAGGTGGACCTCATCGCTACGTCTTATTTATACTCCGTAGAGTGCGTGCGGAGGCGGACCTCCGTGGAGTGCATGTGCGGAGGTGAGTCTCCATGTGGTGCTCGTGCGGAGGTGGGTCTTCGTGCGGTGCGTGGGAACATCGACCACGTCTTTATACTCCAGGGAGTACGCGTGGTGACAACACCAGCACGTGCGCGGAATCTCGCGTCTTGTTTATACTCAGTAGAGTGCGCAGGAAAAACATCCGCGTCTTATTTATACTCCGTGGAGTGCGTGCGGGGACGAGCCTCCGCACACTTGTGGCGGTGGGGGTGGGGCCACGAATAGCCTCGCAAACGGTGAACTTTATTAAATTCCCGTTTGCGTGGGTGAGCGAGTATAAAAGGGATATGAACTAACCACCGGACTCGTTGCCGTGGCGATGAGATGCGAAGCCTCTTGTGCTTGGGCTGCCGTAGGGTGTGTACGGGCGCGTCTGACCTAAGGATCGCGGTGGGTTCCCAGGCTTGGGCTTCGGGTTCCATGCTCCAGGTGCCAGGGCACGTGCTGATCGCCGAAAATGGTGATGACACCTCGCGAGCCCGGAACCTTTACACATAGGAAGCCATGGTGCGGTACTGCCCCAAAGGAGTTAAGAGTTGGTCGCCCCAGGATGGCGTTGTAGGGGTACTGGATGTCGACGACATCAAAGGTGACGTCTCCGGTCGCCACGTTGTCATCCTGGCCGAAGGAGACCTGTAAACATATTTGACCAAACGCAAATAGGGGCTGGCCTCCGAAGCTCTGCAACGGGATTCGTGAGGGGCCTAGGCGACTCCGAGGGATCGCCATCTGGTCGAAGGCCTGTGCGAACAGGACGTTCGCGGAGCTGCCCCCGTCGACCAGGATGCGCCGGACATCGCACCCAGCGACCGCGACCTGGATGACTAGGGGATCCTGATGGGGGAACTCCACACCTTCAGCGTCGGCCGGTGTGAAGGTGATTGCGTGCTGCGCCCACTCTGGCGGCGGCTGGGCTGGGTATGCCGCCACGTGGTGTAGCCTCCGCACGTATGCTTTGCGCTGTCGCTCCGAGGCAAACTCCAAGGAGGAACCGCCGAAGATGACGTTGATGACCTTGCGCGGGGCGCCCTCCAGTATATGGATCCGCAGGGGACTTTGCTGGGACTGCTGTACATGGGCTTGTGTCCGCCGGGGGTCCTCCTGAGGCTGCGGTTCCTGGTCGCAAATCCTCAGGGGGCCGACCGGTGGCTGCTGAACGTGCGCGACGACGGGTGATCGCGTCTCGAGATCCCTGTCCCTGGTGGCGCTTTGGCGAAGTGCTGCAATGGTGGTGCAGGAGCGGGTATCATGGTTGCCTTGACCATGCACCTCGCACCACTACGGGCGCTGTTGGTCGCCGTACTCCGCTCGGGCCCAACCGTCGTGGCCCCGTCCTCGGCCTCGCCCCCGACCTCGTCGGGCCCTAGCCCCGCGGTTGGCAGGGGCGTTGTCCTCGGAGCCGGCCTCAATGTCAAAGACGTGCCGGGTTCGCCGCGACGTCTGACGGCCGCGCTGGGCCTTGTCAGCCGGCGTGTCCTTGTGCCGGGAGGTGTCCTTCGACATCTCCTGTCGGCGCTTGCTCCGCGAGGAACTTGCTTGCAATGGGTCGGCGCTCTTCGCGATGCTTCCCGCTGGGTTGACGTCAGCGTCGTTGTCCTGGCGCCGCTTCACGTCTTCTTCCGCCCGAGCATATTCCTCCATCTTGTCGAAGAGTTTTGCCACTGTCTTGATCGGCTTGCGCGCGTTGTATGCGGCCAGTGGCCCTGGGCGAAGACCCTGCACCGCTACGTTGATTATTGTTGTCTCGTTGACATCTTTGACCTGGCAGCAGACCTTCGCGAAGCATTTGAAATACTCGCGGAGCCTTTCCGATGGATGTTGCTTGATGGCGAAGAGTTGATCCGCGTCGACGCGCTCAATGTAGTTCCCCTGGAAGTTGTTATAGAGGCGGTCGCGTACATGCTCCCATGCATATATGGAGTTCGGCTCTATGGTAAAGAACCATGAAAGCGCCACTCCTTGTAACGCGAGCGGGAGCCCCTTCGCCTTGGTGGTGTCGTCCCCACCTGCCGCCTCGATGGCGGTTTCGTACATGTGCACGAACTCCCAGGGGTCCATGTCGCCTTTATACGATGTAACGGAGCTGGGAAATTTGAAATCCTCCGGCCACGGTACTTACTGCAGGCCCGGTGATAACGGGGATTCTCGGGTACAGGCTCCGGCACGACCACCGGTGGGGGCGGCGGAGCCCGAGCCTCTTGCATGCTCCTCACAGCCCCCCTGAGATCCGCCAATTCCCGCTGGAGCATGCCAAGGGCCGCCAGCAGGGCATTCTTCGTGGCGGGCATAGATGGGGCGGCGGGCGCGCCTGGCAGTGCAGTCGATGTCATCGCGACTGCTGCTTGCGCTCCTAGGTTGCTCCTCGCGTCCGCGCCATGGAATTCGGTGCCGACGGTGGGGCCGCTTGGCACTTCCGCACCGGGTGCAGAGGCAGTGGTCGCGCCTTTACGACCGTCGAGGCTACCGCTCCCTAACGCCCGGCCGGTGTCGTCAAGGTGACTCGTCGCACCAATGGCGGGTTGGGGTGCAACGGGTGGGTTGGGGCCGATCGTCACGTCAATGGTGGCGGGGTCGATAGCGTCGATGGTGGCGGGGTCGATGGCGTCGGAGGTGGCGGGGTCGATGGCGTCGAAGGTGGCGGGGTCGATGGTCGCGCGATGAGCGTCGTCATTTTCTTCCCCGACCGCCGATGTCGAAGCCCTGGTGCTGCCGCGGGGCCTCGCCGCGGCCGCTTCCTTCTTCCTCGCCGCCGATGACGAAGCTTTTTTCGGTGCCATCCTCCTTCTTGCAGTCTTGAGGCTTGCTTCCGTCCTCCCCACGGACGGCGCCAACTGTTGTGGCTACAGACCAAACAGAGAGAGTATGGTGGTGGAGAGTTAGGTAAACAAATGACCTCTTGGGTCTTTCCCAAGACTCGATATCATATATATACATGTACCCTCGTAGGGAGTGTCTTTACCACCGTGGCTTCCCACCAAAGCCTTCCTTATTACATAGTTCTCAACAGGCTAGCTGGGTTTAGGTGGGGGCCACCCCTACAACAACGATAAATGCTAGTAAGACCATGAAAGCTTCTGATTTGACTAATATTCACAGGTGCAGGCTAATTTTTAATTGCTTCAATTTTAAATTCATTTACCTCAATGCCTTGTCCAGAAACAACATAGCCTAAGAACATAACTTTATCGGTACAAAAAGTGCATTTTTCAAGATTACTGTACAGTTTCTCACTTCTAAGTACTTCTAACACTTGTCTAATATGATCAATGTGTTCATCCATCGTTTTGTTATAAATCAATATGTCATCAAAATATACCACAATAAATTTTCCAATGAATGATCTTAGAACATGATTCATCGATCATATGAATATACTAGGTGTATTAGTCAAACCAAAAAGCATTACTAACCACTCATACAATCCAAAATTAATTTTAAAGCGGTCTTTTATTCATCACCAAGTTTTATCCTAATCTAATGGTATCCACTTCTCAAATCAATTTTAGTGAATATAATAGCACCACTAAGTTCATCTAGCATATCATCTAACTTAGGAATAGGATAACGATGTCTAACAGTGATATTGTTAATGGCACGATAATCAACATATATTCTCCATGTACCATCTTTCTTAGGAACAAGAATTGCAGGAACAATATAAGGACTAAGACTTTCACGTACATACCTTTTCTCAAATAGCACTTGCGCTTAGCGCTAAATTTCTTTGGTTTCCTCCGGATTGATACAGTGTGGTGGACGGTTTGAAAGTGTTGCACCAGAAATTAAATCAATTTGATGCTCTGTTCTGCGCAGTGGTGGAAGTCCTGCTGGTATCTCCTCTAGAAACATGTCACCAAAATGCCAACAAAAGAGAGGAAACACAACTACAAAGAGAGGTTAAGTCGTTAATTGAAAGCAAAACAGTTGCATTCTTGTTGGGTCATTGCTCACATTTCTCAAATCTGATTTTGTGGCTAACATAACTACCCTCCCTCACTCTTGCTGTTTTATCTTATATTTGGTTTGTGGCTCTCACTCACTGATGTATGAAAGGCTCTCTTTTTTCTCTTTTTACTCTCATTATAGCAAGTTTGTATTACTAAAAGTTAGCATGTATTTGACTAGAAATCATTGAATTAAGCTCATTTGTCTTCCCTTTCTAATTAAAAGCATATCTATTGGAATGGCCGTCATGTTGCACACTTCTATTATACTGTCATGATCTTTCCAATAGCAAATGACACACTACCATAGGCACAACATCACACTCAACGGTATCCTTATAATCACCAATCATGAAAATAACATGCACCACAAATTGAACCTTCATATCCCCACTGATGCGGATACGCACGTGTCTTGTACTTTTCAGTTAAATATATTATTCAATTGAAAAGAATTATTGAGCCACATAAAATATGGTCAGGTAAACTCATTCCAAACTAAACTTAATGTTTTTACTCATAAGGATGGAATACTACCTCATATTATCACATGGTGCATTTTCATTTTGTCAAATGGAAGATATAGAAACTGAGAGGAAGAAGCTGGAGGCCGGGGTCGAAGCAATAGAGAGACACAAGAAAAAGGATAACCACATTATGTGCCAAAGACATGAAAGAACAAAACACATACGGATGGAGCCAACAAGAACAAAACCTATGTGGCTGGATGGAGCACACAAGAGAAAGACCTATGTGGATGGGGGAAAGAAAGCCCATATGGTGGAAGAACAAAAGGGCGAGCCCAAGAACTTAAAGTATAAGTTTTGGACAAGATTTTCAAACCCAATTCAGACTTCCCACGTATTCAACCCAATTCAAACTCGGATTCAACTCAGAACTCAATTTGGATTCTATTTGGGAAAGCCCAACATGTTGTTACTAAAAAGGTCATAACTTTCACAAACGGATTCTAATTCAGGTGTTCTTTTACTCATTGAAAATCTTATTTCAAGGGCTACGCAATGGATAAGGCCTGACCTTTAAATTTATCATGAATCATCTGCTATGACCGATACAATATAATGGGTGTAATATCTAGTTTCCTTTTTATGAGAGTTTGTATCTAAAACCATATAAGGTTGAGTTATACTCAGTTTGGGGACCATATAGACGTCCCAAGGGGCTATATAAGCCTTGTATTGATAGCCTTTAGAGCTCAGACCATCTTTGAGAAAAAATCAATCTACTAAAGCTTATTCGAATTCATCATTGCTGCTGAAATTCTATAGTGAATTAGGAGTGTTCTTCAATCAAGATCATTCAGCCTTTTCGCTGGGAATTGGGTGCACGATAGATCTTCACTTGGTGATCGGTAAAATCAACGCGAGCGTATTTTGGCAGATTAAAGAGTGTTTGTTCCTTGCATTGGTATTGGAGGATCATTACGATTCATCAAGATTCCCGCGAGTATCCATCCTACGTCGAGAAGATCGGGCAACCCCATATCACCCACATTCGCTAAACCATTGCAAATAATATGGATGTGGATGTTTCAGCATCTTTAAACCAAGCTTATCACATAATTCAACACTAGCCAAATTATGATAACTACCCCTATGAATAATAAGTTTGATTACCTTATTGTTTACCTTGGCTTATGTTTGAAACAAGTTGAATCGCTGTGGATGTGTATCTCATTCTTATTCAAGCATGCTCAAATTTTTAGTGAATACTAATGCCTCTCCCGTTCATAATTCAATGCATCAATCTCTTCATTTTCATCCGATGCATCCTCATATATCTCTTTTTCATGACTGAGCTCAACCTCATCTTGCCTTACAGATTCATACTCTCCATCTTCCGTCACAAGCATAACTTAGTTGTTGGGACACTCCCTAGAAATGTGACCATACCCCCAAACACTTAAAGCATTCAAGTTCTCTACTATTTGCAGTAGCTCCAATTGAGGGTGTAGGGGATGGAGTAGCTTTTGTCTCACTTAGTGTAGGTGCTGATTTTGCAATTGAGAAAGAATGAGCATTAGTATTTGAATTAGTACTAGTTGAAAATGTACCTCATTCCAAACTAAAATTTGCTTTGGTGGTATTAGAGAATGATGATGGAGCTTTCAAGTTGAAGGATACTGTCCTTGGTGCTAGTTTTACATCTTCTAGTAATTGTTTCTGCGCCTTTGTCACTTAATACACCAAATCAACAACAATATTGTAGGGCTGATATTGCACTATGTGTTTAATATTTTTATTCAGGCCAAACAGAAAACGTGCAAGTGTTTGCTCTTCAACTTCATGCACATGTGCCCTAATCATAGCTTGCTCCATATCATTGTAGTATTCCTTCACTGAGCGACATCCTTGTCCCAAATTCTGTAGTTTCTCAAAAAGATGAGCAAATTGTGCTCTCAATTCTTGCTTCATTTCAACCCATAATGCAATTGGAGGTTCCTCATTATCTTCTCTTTGGTTTAATGCTTGCTCCCACCAAATCAATGCATACACATCAAACTTAAGTGACGCCATGTGTAGCTTCTTCTCCTCTGAATAATTGTGCATCTGGAAGATTTTATCTACCTTGAGCTCCCATGTGAGATATGCATCTAGATCAGAAGCAACTTCAAATTTGAGAATAGTGAATTTGAGTTTTCCAAATTCCTCCTCCATGTGCGGGTCATCATGACAACGGCAATGGTGTTGATTGTTGTAGTTGCAGTGTAGCGAAAAGTCATCGCCAAAGTCCTCAATGTGGGTGGCACCGTCGTGCCCACGGCCACAACCTTTCCCTTAGCCATGGTCAGCGCTGAAAATACCTCCCCCACGCCTAGGAAAGGGTGGTCGAACCACATTGACAGTGGCTCGATCTGCTTGAGCTTCTCTAGCGAATCATGCAGCCCTCTCCTTATTGATCTCATCAAGCTCAATGCCTCCATCATGGATGTCAACTGGGCCCCACTCTTTATGAATTTTCTCTAGTATCTCCCTCCTCAAGATACTCATGTTGTCATTCAACTGAGAATTAAAATCATTTATGAGCTTCTCAAGGTCAGCTTGTCTAACATATGCCTGTTCTCCTTCCTTTCCTGCCATGGTTAGTGCAAACAGCAACAAAACTATGTATGTGGATGTGAAAAGTTTTATTTGTGGAATGCACTCAACCTCACCTTCTCTTACCAACTGAAGTTCTTATGCGTCCTTGATGGAATTAAAGAGCTACATGTACTTTGGTAACGGTAGACAACACAAGGTGTTAGATTAAGCGAATTCAATTACTCAAGCACTGTTAAACAATGGCTTATTTATGGAGCTTGGAGGAAAAAGTATTTGTTAGTAATATGCTCTAGAGGCAATTATGGAGATGATTGTATGATTTAAATGTTTATGATCTTTTGAGTAATATGTTGTTCTATTCGTGGAGCTCTTTATTTATGTTTTAATGTTATTCTAAATTATCCTTAATCTTATATTATTATGTGGGACAATTATGATTTATAGATCAGTACACGATTGATTGATGATCATATTTCACGAATCATAGATATTAGATATCAAATCAATAATATGGACATATGTTAGAGAACATGATTTTGGATTGATCCACTATGAGATATTGCGAGAATTGTTATATTTTTAAGTGTTATCAGTTGGTCTCATACATATTGTATGTATGATTCTTAGACCCGATATCGTAATTGTTTCGTACATATATAATAGTTTACTTAGGGGTTACCAAACACTACTCCGTGACTGGGTAATCATAAAGGTAGCTTTCGAGTTTACTATGAAACATGCGAAGGAATATGAGCGATCAAAATTAAATTTGCCCCTCTTATATAACAGGAGAGATATCTCTGAGCCCTTCGATATGGTTGGATTAAGGAAGTGCATGGCCATGCTAAATGTGGTTAAGGACTCAATCACAATTGAGTAATCCACTAGAAGTTCGAGTGAAGGATCGAGCTATCATAGAATGGCACGTTTCTTGTCTTGAGTTTGATTTGATATCATAAGGTAAAGGGATTAGTACAAAAGCACTATATAAGTTTGTCCAATATGATCTTTATGTATGTTTAGAAATCGTTATGTCCTGTTAGGGACTGCTACCGAGTTATGGACTAGGAAAGAGTTTTCAACCTATGGCCAAATATACATTAACCTACAAGGTAACAACACACTTAATGGGCTGGAATGATAAAGGTTCGGATGATAGTCTCTGAGTGGGATACGACCTCTACTTGTATTAGATAAGGACCCGATTGGAGCCTATATAAGGAGAGGTGCGGGTGCTGAGAGAGACATCCTGAAACACATCCATCGAAACCCTAGCCGCCACCTCTTATAATCCCTACTATGCGCACTAGTGCTAGCATACCGATGCACGGTGTTCTATCTCTGGATGTGTAGACCTCGGTAGAGGTGCTGCTATGATTGCGGTGCTGATCAGGACGATCACGAGGAGGAGATGGTTGACCGGAGGACGATCGACTACTTCCACTATATTGTTCGTTCTTCATTGAATCAGCTGCTTTAACTCTCTCGCATAGCTTCCTGATTTATGCGGTAGAAAATTTTAATTTGCACTAGCGTAGCCTATCCGTATTCCAACAGTGATATTAGAGCCATCTTGTGTAGTATTTGATTTGGATTAGTCGCATATAATTGATATGTGGTGGTAATCAATTGGATCTATTACTGGTCTGATATAATAGTTTAGATTGGTTTATATTATTGGATTGGTTTAGACATTTGTTGATAAGATAATCGGTTTCGGTAATAGTAGATGGGTTCGGAGGAGATATGAATATCAAGCACCGAGTTGTTGTTCTTTTTAGAAACCTCCTATACCGATTAATATGATTAATCAATGAAAAATCATATCGGTCAGATTGATTTGAAATTAGAATAATATTTGAAGGGCAATATTTTTTCGCAACCTATGGGTCCAGTACTGGTAGTACTCGATATCCGTAACACACGCACACCAGTATTTGGTTTGGACTCTATTAATGATACATGACCGAATCACTGGCTAGGCCAGATTGACGCAAAGCTTTGGATTATTTTCTAAGCTAATGACTGCACTAATGATCCCGACTAATCACATGACCGAGACACTATGGATGTCAATAGTTTTGGCCCAAACTAGTTGAGAAGCAAACCACCGTGGGTTGAGGTCCCCCTGGCCGTGACTTCCTGCATGCAGTTGTAATTGAACTCCACGCCTTGGATTTCTCTCATGTGCATGCCCCTCTCTTCTTGCTATGTGAACTTTGCTCCCTTGGTGCTTGCAGGACACATGAAGACTCCCTCCTTTGACGTTGCATGCATGCATGCTTTCCTCTCATCGGTTGATTTCTTCTTTTGGCGTCCCAAAATCTCCTTATGTACAAACCTCAGAATAGTTAAAATACTAGCATTCGATAATAGCCAGTTTTCATATAAATTAAAACCAAATTCAACTAAGAGTGATTTTACCTGTTGATTAATCTTTTTAGCTTGTGCTCATTTAATCGGTACAATCGGGATGTCATCGTCAAATCAGCAAAACAACCATCCCTATCCAATATTACGAAACCTAGAAGGTTCCGGTGTAGGTAAATATCAAAATTACTTCTAGTGGGCTTAGACTATAAATAGAGAGGCCATTATAACATGCAATTAGAGATCTCAAATAATAAAGACAACTTCTGGTGTCCTCTCTCAATTGTGTCTCTTAGTGATTGATTTATGTTGTTCGTGATGATTGATTGTGTGGATTGTGTTACCGTTCATCTGTTCTTCATTGATTTCTTAACACGTTATCAACACGAATCGCTCTACAAGGCGCACAGTATGCAAATCACAATCCAATCTATTATGCATTGCATTTAATGTTTCGATCTAGATTAATTTTATATTCACTAACAATGCCATGATTAGAACAATCCTGCATTATTTGTTTCTAGCAATAGATTGATATGAAATTTGTGTATTAGATCTAGAGCACAGTAGATTAAAATGCAGTCTCTAGATTGGTATCCACACTCAAATTAGAATTGAGTAAAAACTAGATGAACACGGGTATATTTGATTGCCACCCGGGCGCTGCATTGACCTCAGTCGGCTTGAAGACACCGGCCGCTGGAACCTACAACCGCATGGAGCTGACCGTCGCCCGAAGCTCAGTGCCTCCACCAATTTCCAGTGTTGCCGCATGGTCGCCGACTGTCGCAACACCGTCGCTTGACCTCGACCATCTTGGCCATCGATCGCATGGTAGCTGATCGTCGACTGAAGCTTGGCGTCTCCACCGCCATCATGGCCTCGGATGCTACCGACCCATTGCCTGAAGCCATGTCAACTGCCGTTGGGGTACACCGCCACCCATGGCCGAACCCAACCATCACCGCTTGAGGCCAAACCTCGACGCCCCCACCCGTGGCTGAACCCGGCACCGCCACCCACCGGCGCCCCCCAGACATTGCATCCTGCCACTGGTCAACCAAAGACGGCCACCGCCTCTGTGCGCAGCCGACGGCACCCCAAAAATGCCACCGCTCTTGGCCTCTCCACACCACCTGAAGCCGTCAGCTCTACGTCGACCCACACACTTGCAGTCGACACCTTCCCGAATTCCACCTGAGCAAGAGCACAAGAGGAGTAAGCGAAGGAATGTAGATCAGGATGATTCGGGGGGGCGAGGAGTGTCTGCGGTACTCACCGCTTCCCACTGAAGTGGTCACCGAGAAGAAATGAGACCCCCCGAGCATGCTTTCATGCACGGCGCGTTCGAAGGCCACAAGATCTCACACTCACCATGCATGCTGGCGCACCAACCACTGAGCATCACCTTGGCAGCTCGTTGTCACACCGCGTTGTCACCACCACCACCACCCCATAGAGCTGCCAGCATGCGCACACTAGTGTTGGATAATTATTGTTTGTTTTAAAAGCTCCTAATTGATAACTCATTTAGTGTGTTGCATTTTAGTGTCTACAGTTTGTAAACTGCATGCATGCATCATCAGTTTTAAGTAGTTTCAATACTCATTACTTATACATGTAATACTCATCAGTTTTTCATGCATGGAGTTAGCAGCAGTTTCAGTTTTCATCCATAGAGTTAGTGAGTTGTTTATGTCTCTTATATTTGCATTATAAATAAAGAAGAAAAGCTGCTGTTGAGAGTGTGCAACACCAAAACATTATCTGTGTTCATATTGTTTGAGTGCTAGTGCCTAGCTACCTTCATCATCACGGCAAAGGAGAAGCCAAAGGTGATCGCGTGAATTTTTTTCTGGGCTAACAATTTGTATTAGAGCTTCTGTTCGTTTGCACCTTCATCCATGTCGTCTTCGAGCTCGTCAAAAAACGTCACCACCGATGGGGGCGTTCTGAAGATCGGCGATGGGAGCGTGCCGAAGGTGTTGGCGCGCGAGGGCAGCATCTCCCTCCCGTATCCCATGCTCACGAGGAGAAACTACACGACGTGGGCCGTGAAGATGAAGGTGTTCATGCACGCTCAGGGCGTGTGGAACGCAGTCGTGGATGAAGAAGTGAATGAGCGGCAAGATCAAATGGCACTCGCGGCAATCTTCCTCGCGGTGCCGGAAGACATGCTATTGGTCCTAGCTGAGAAGGAGACCGCAAAGGAGGCCTGGAATACTCTGAAGGTGATGCATCTCGGTGCCGATCGCATCAAGGAGGCGCGTGTACAAAACCTCATAAGCGAGTTTGAAAACTTGCGCATGAGGGACACCGAACAGATTGATGACTTCGCGATGAGGTTGACGACAATCGTCAGCAAGATACGAGGTCTAGGCGAAAAGATGAAAGAGGCCTACATCGTGCGGAAGTTTCTTCGTGCAGTACCTAAGAAGTTCTCTCTCGTCATCACCACAATTGAGCAATTCGGAGACATAAAGAATGTGTTGATCAAAGAGCTAATCGGGCACTTGAAGACGCAGGAAGAGGGAGAACGTCGCTACGGCAACAACGACAGAGACGAAGAGCACTTGGTCTTCACGCGCGTAGAGTGGGAGGCCCGATCGACGAAGTATGAAGGCTCCTCAGGTGGTTTTGGTGACGGCAGTGGACATCGATACCGACGGATTGACAAGGCAAAAGTAAGGTATTTTAACTGTAACGATTATGGACACTTTGCTTCAGAATGCCATAAGCCAAACAAGAGAGAGAAAGCGCAGGCATATCTCATCGAAGCGGATGCTGATGACGAACCAACACTGTTGTGAGCGCGTCAGGATTAGGGGGAGAAGTGTTGACAACGCCTCATCAAGATCAAATGAACTGAACAAGAATTAGGTGGAGATTGTTGGATAATTATTGTTTGTTTTAAAAGCTCCTGGTTGATAACTCATTTAGTGTGTTGCATTTTAGTGTCTACAGTTTGTAAACTGCATGCATGCATCATCAGTTTTAAGTAGTTTCAATACTCATTACTTATACATGTAATACTCATCAGTTTTTTCAGTTTTTCATGCATGGAGTTAGTAGCAGTTTCATTTTTCATGCATAGAGTTAGTGAGTTGTTTATGTATCTTATGTTTGCATTATAAATAAAGAAGAAAAGCTGCTGTTGAGAGTGTGCAGCACCAAAACATTACCTGTGTTCATATTGTTTGAGTGCTAGTGCCTAGCTACCTTCATCATCACGGCAAAGGAGAAGCCAAACGTGATCGCGTGAATTTTTTCTGGGCTAACAACTAGAAGAAACCTGGCACTGCCGCCCAAAGATGAACCCTGACAATCGTCACCAGAAGTCGATCTCAACATCCAGAGGCCATCGTCGCCTCCGCTTGCGCTCAACCCTGCTGGCCTCCGCCATGCTTGGTCGTTGCCACCTCCACCCGTACCTAGTTCCGTTGACCGCCATTGCGCCCGACCTCCTGTCGCTCGGCCGCCCACCGTACCCGAAGCGTGTGTACACACAACGTCGCCGTCGGCCACGCCCACGAGCCTGTGCCCCGAGCCACATGCCGGAAGTGGCCATTGCTCCGAGCCCAAGGTCACCGGCTGCTCCTCCCATGCCACTCGACTCCAATGGCCGCCGCCACTCACACGGGAAGCAGATGGCTAGGGTTAAAACCCTAGCCACTGGATTAAAATGCTGGCAAGGGTACTAGGCCGAATGGGCCCAATTTTTTTTGGCTCAAAGCAAAGAAAAGAGAAAAAAAGGTTGGCTGTGATTTTTCATTTTAACCCCTGGATTCTATTTGAAATTAGGATATTTTCTAATGAAGTGGTGATGATATAGAATTTTGACCATGAAGTTTGTCAAAATAGTTAATAAGTCCAGCATCTCCGGCTCGCCGGTCCTGGTCCCGGCCACCGTGTGGACGTCCTCCACCTCCTCCTTGCTTGGATTCGACTCATGCTCCCATGATGCGGCTGCGTCCATTCTAAGCTGCCGGGGTCGCTGGCCAAATTTCGACGTCATTGGCGGTGCTCCAACTCCCAGTGGTCGGCACCACCGCTCCTAGGGCCTTTTCTAGCATCGAGATGCCCCGGGCTTGCCGCCGTGGCCTTCCCTTGCTCCTAGCCATCACGGCCTTCCCCTGCCCTGGTATGTTTTTTCTTTGGAGTTGGACACAGGTAGAGGTGTTGGAGATGCATCCCACCGTATCAAACGCAAGTCGACGCGCCGAAAAAGTTTTGGACACACAAGTCCTGGTAACACTGTTTGAAAGTTTAGACAATCAATAGAAAAGGGATGAAGTGCAACAATGTTTTCTTGTTTCTCAACATTGTATTTTTATCTCTCCAATAACATCATTTCTAGCAAAAGCAACAATGTTTGCACTCGGTATTGTTGAAACCAGTAGGGTTGATATTTCCGGTAACCGGTCGGTTATTGTTCTAAAAACAGGTGTACTCATCTGAATACTTCGTAACAGGTCACCTCCCCGGTCACGAGTATGCAAAATAGGTTAGTTAACAGGTTTAACTAGGTGATTACTTAAGTCTCACACCTTTTAGTCCTTCATACAAGCGACCATGATGGGATCATCTTCAGGAGCAATGGAGGCCTTAGATGAAGATGATGATGACAGGATGCTTGATAACAATGATTCAAAATGTGTTGCCAGTGATGCGGGAGAGTATGCTAGCAGTCTTGCACTTACTAGTATAGCTGATTACTTGATACATTAGCTTTAGTTTAGTCGTATGGTAGGTTTTGGTTTGGTTGCTAACTTGCTATATAGAAGGCCGTTAGGGAAATTTGGACACTGTTGGACCTATGCCTCTCGAAAATTCCATTTTTGGCCCCCGAAGCAAAAAATTCCAGAACTGGACCTCGTTTGAGCGCGCGTTAACCACCTGCTGCCACGTGCCCCGGTCGTGCGGTGCAGTACCGCCACGACCAAGATGTTCATCCGTCGTGCGGTACGCACCACGACCGTCCTGCGAGGCGCCGAAGCGCGACCTCCGCCGAAGCGTCGCCCGCCCGCCCGACCGCGCGTTTTGGCTCCGAGCGCGCGTCTGCCCCGCGCGAATAATTGCTGCCGACCGGGAATCTCTGCCACGCGCGTAATTGCCGCCCGAAAGAAGGAAAAGCCCCCAACGCGCATTGCTTTCTTTCGTTCGCTTGCACACGTGTCTTTAAGGCAAGAACGGCCCCCTTTCCATGAGTGCTGCATGCATACTTCAAAACCCAGAACCACAGCGCAAAGGAGGGATATCGAAGGCAGAACGCTCATTTGCAGCTGAAGTGAAGATAGAGTGAGGGAGAAAGTGAAGGGAAGAGAGGAGTGAAAACACGGAGATTTGAGAAGTTTTTGTTTGGAATCAGCGGATTTTACAAGTATAAAAGTTGTAGATCGTGTCGTGAGCTTCAAGAAGAGGTAAGTCTTGTGCCCGTGAAACTAAATTTTTATGTATGTGATTAGTCCATAATTAGTCGATTAGCACAAATCACCGTTTGGTAATGTTATTTTATGTGAATGTGTGATACGCCATGTCAATATTTGGTACGTTATGTATTTGTAGGTAATCTTTATGTGAACATATGTATTATAAGCCAATGTGTCATACAGTGTGTATGTGTAGGTAAAAATCCACATATGATGCATGCTTTATTGTAGTGTAGATAATGTCGTATTTTATGTTCAAGTTACGTATTGTAATGTAGTTAGTTTTTGTTGAAGAAAAGTGAGGAGCGAAAGCCAGAAGAGTTGAGTTGTTGTCGTTTGGAATCAGCGGATTTGGCAAGTACAAAAATTGTAGATCGTCTCGTGAGCATCAACAAGAGGTAAGTTTTGTGCCCATGCAACTATAATGTTATGTATGTCATTAGGCCTTAATTAACGAAACCATCTTGTATTACTGTTATTTTATGTCAATATTTTATACGGTATGTATGTATAGCAAATCTTGCATATGTCTAGCATGATGTATTGTAGTGTATATAGGGTTTCATTTTTTTGTGAACATACGTACTGCAAAGTAGTTTCAGTTAGGTGGAAAATATGAAGTTGTAGTGTGTAGACGTTGAGAAAACACATATGTATGTTAGAGCAATTGTAGGTGATAACAATAGTACTAGGAATAAAATAAATTAGAAATAAATTTGGTATATTAGAATTAAAAAGTTAGAAAAGACTATATTAAGTAAAAGTTAGAAAAGATTGTAGTGTAAATAATGTGTATGAGTTGAAAAAGTAAATATTTATGTTGGAGCATTTGTAGGTGGTAAATTTGTAGATTAGAGATAATTTGTATAATTAGTATGCTTAGTGAATGACCGTAGTATGAAGGTCATTTGATGAAAATAAAAATATGTGTGTATTTAATTTGATGTATGGTACAATTTGAAAGTAAAATAGTTACGAATAAATCATAGATTTAGAAATACAAAACATATACTAATCGAAACTGTTAATTACATGATACGATTATTACATGCTGTGTACTAAAATGGTTGATTATGCACTTATGTTAGGTACGCAATGGCTGGCATTGAACAATTGTTCGTGTTTTATGGAAGTGGTCTCGTACGTGATGGGCCGTATGGGGCGGACCTGTCAAATTGCGAGCGGACCGTGATCCAGGCATCCGGTCTAAGCGCCATGAGCTTGTCTGAGCTACGGAGGTGGGTCCGTTCAGCGTTCGATCGACAGACCGCAAGGAAGAACTTACATTGAACATAAACTTCTATTACAACTTTATCTTATTTTTACGCAGTTTATAACTACAAAATTGCCAAAATATACAAACATCACGCAGATTGCAAACCCTTAAAACATACCAACCCTAAAAGTCACTTACCACTTTATATATCGATCGTTCTACGCACAATCGTTTCTAAAAAAAATTACCATAATTTTTTATGCATCTACAACGAGCCAATCAACATAAACTTGTTTTACAATTTTATCAGATTTTTTTCTGTTTCACAACTACAAAATTAACAAAACTTACAATCATTACAGTTCATGCACTCATTCCCACGTGTTCAATATCACTTTCATTCATTTCGTCCAATTATTCATATCACATTTGTGTTCAAAAAAATTTTCATTATATTGCTTCTAATAAAACAACATATCATGATCGAAATTTGTTATTGTCACTTCAACACATTTTTCACGGTCAGCAATATACGAAAATCACAAATACACTAATCGTTACTTCACACAAATTTCGTTCGTACTCTACCAAACAATATTTTAAATTTTCAAAATTGCACACAAAATTACACAACCATTACAGTGGACTCCACTTCAAATTTATATTTTTTTCACTCATTTTATGTATACACATAATTTTTTTTAAATAATTATTTTACATATGCATAAGTAAATATATATTTTGGGTGGAGCATTAATTTTAGAAGAGGAGAGGGAATCGCGGTCGGCTCGAGCGGGGCGGACGCGCGCTCGGAGCCAAAACGCGCGCTCGGAGCCAAAACGCGCGCTCGGGCCGGGCGGACGCGCGCTCGGGCGAAGCAGACGCGCGCTCGGGCGGAGGTCGCGCGCTCGGGCGCCTACGCAGGACGGTCGTGCGATGCAGTACCGCACGACCGGATGAACTGATCAGATCGTCGCGGTACCGCACCGCACGACCGGGCACGTGGCAGCAGGTGGTTAACACGCGCTCAAACGGGGTCCAGTTCTGAAATTTTTGCTTCGGGGGGCCAAAAATGGAATTTTCGAGAGGTATAGGTCCAACAGTGTCCAAATTTTGCCGTTAGGCACATGAACATTTAATGAGAAGACACAGACAATAGGTCTTGCATTTATGAAAGGGATTTGGTAACAAGGTATAGTTATGTGACTGATTTGTGAAGGGATTTAGTGACTAGAGATGCATTACATGTTTGTTTTGATGATATATGAATATCTGTACTACTACATAATAGACGAGTTTTGAATTTGGATTTAAAATCCCCTTTCTATTTTCCCACCCAAACAACCGAAGATCAATTCCAACCGTTGATTTGCTTTCTAACACTAATCTCCGCCCTGCATCAACTCTAAACACACAGAATCTTACGGTCAGAACCTGCCGGATTTGCCTCCTGGCTCACCTTGATGCATGTGCTAATTCAGACCACTCCACCACTTTCCAGTGACTTCCAACGCCCCTATGTGTGGTGCATTTTTTAAAACAAAATGAATTAACACATCATCTCTGGCTCTGCTAGCAAGTCGCTTGCCTATGGTAGCTTTCTCTTCACATTCAATTGCATCTCTCACCTGCTGATTGCAGCTACGGGCATACCGTGCATGTGTTCAACAATTAAGTGGACATTATCCATATTTCATAGGATGATCAGAACCATGAATGCAGATAACTTTTATTTATTTATTTGGGATTTTTCTAAATGCAACAGTAGCTCCTTTTTTTGGGGGGTAACGTTGGAAATATAAATAATATTTTAATTCTAAATTTTACTAGGAGACAAATAAAATAAACTAGTGATGCAAAACACATAACTAACAGTAGACTACTCATTGTACTTCAGAAAAAAAACAGAAAGAAAATACAGTATCAAAGTCGATCGAACGTGCGAACGACTTAT
The DNA here is from genome assembly GCA_036346265.1 of Melocanna baccifera. Classification (NCBI taxonomy): domain Eukaryota; kingdom Viridiplantae; phylum Streptophyta; class Magnoliopsida; order Poales; family Poaceae; genus Melocanna; species Melocanna baccifera. The sequence continues at coordinate 2,908,238 of CM070701.1, read as the reverse complement.
TGTTTGGCTTGATGAAGAACGGAAAGCAGCGTAGGATCGATGCAGTATAGAACATTGATGAAACAGAGCAGGAGCGGTCGCGCAGATGTATGCTGCCTAAAAACCTTATTACTACCCCCGTGCAGGTCTTCACGGTAGCAACGGCTCGGAGATACTGCTCACCCTCCCTCCAAGGTGCAAGCCGGATACATGGTTCGGCAAAAACACAAGGTGGGCTTGGTCTGCCAAGTGGGATTAGTCACAAGTCATGCGATTTTCACGCAAAAATACACAAATACGTGTGGGCGCGTGTGTGATTAGCCAAAGCCATCATCATGCCATCACATCCATAATTCAAGGAGTGACATGGACTCCACCTTATAAATTGGTCTCCCCCACCTTGCCTTAGCAATATGGTACTAAACCTTGCATGCTTTGGAATTAAGAAAATGTGTATTTCTAACAATCCTTTACCAATTGCAAAGCAGGAAGCAAAAAGATATCAAAGATATTGTGCTGAAGTACTGTTAATATACCAGTCTTTTAGTGTAAGTTCCGTACGGGTTGAACTTGCACCTACATTAACAAGATTCATCTTCTCATAGTTGATTAATAGACTATGCCTTGAATTCACAGCTTTTTGTGATCAGATTTCACTTGAAATCTCAACTAGTACTAGGCTGCCAATGAACCACGTCTAAATGAACCGTTATATGGTTATCCTCCATTATCTGCTCATGAGCTTTCTAGAGAATACTCTGTTCTCGTGAACTACGATCATACAGTTAAACTCAAGTAGGTGTATTCTTTCTAGGTATTTGTAACATCCCAAATTGGCGAGATTATTTTAATTGTGAATTAATGGAAATTTTTTCTCGATCTTCAGCATATTTTAAAATTTCGTTTATTTAAGTTCTTCAGTTGGAACTTTTGGCGACAAAAATTTAATAAGGGAAACAAAAACTTCAAAAAGAGAGAATTTAGATTTCAAATCACAATCCGAATTCTCAAAAACCTTGGCAAGTCCTAAATAAAAATAATTCTGAGAATTAAAAATACCAAGGTTCCAGTTAAAAATTAAAAATTGAGTATAAAGATTTTCTCTCCTAATTAAATTGGCAAGAAGAACATTAATTGGCAAAATCCTCAAAAATCTGAAAGACCCTTTCAGGCCTTTGGCCCATGCAGCCCGACCGGCCCATGCGGCCGTCTCCCCTAATCCTCTTCTCCCTCACTCCCTGGCTGCCCCTCTCCCTCATTTCTTCCCTGCTGTGCCGCCAGGCTCTTTTCCCTGGCCTTGCGTCGTCCCCTCCGTCTGGCCCCTTCTCCCCTCTCCTCCAGCCTATGCACAGCTGCTCCTCCCGCCGGCCCTCGAGCCCGCCGCTTCGGCCCAGCTCCAAGCACCGCGCAAGCCACGCCGATACCACACACTGCGCGCTCAAAGACCTAGCGTTGCTCCTTCAATGCCAGCGTCGCATCTGAGCCCTGCACCTACGCGCCCCTCTCCTACATCGCCTTCAATTGCCGGACCTTGCATCCACGCCAGCACCTCGACCGGCTTACGGCCGCCCAGTTACTCCGCGTCGGATCGATCAGCTAGTAGCCACCCGGAGTTACTCCTCTCCACTCCCCTGCTAGCTCTGCTGCTACCATCCAGTGGCCGCTCGGGCATTACTCCACCAGCGCCATCCCCATGCTCTTCGCCGGCCTTTTCTTCCCCTCAGCTTCAATGCTGCGCTAGCCTACTGTGCCCAAGCCAGTCTCTGGACGTCGCATCACCGCGATAGCTACCGTTACTGGCCTAGTCTCGACTGCGCGCAGCACCATCCACTGTCCCACTTGGCAATTGCCCCGTCTGCAACAATCTTCAATGAAGCCCAACTACCCTCTGCTCCCGTCGGCTATAAGCGAAGGTTCGGTCCGTTTCTTCACCCCCCCTCGCACCCCCCTTCAACCCCCAAGCCGAGCTCTTCTCGGATATTCCCTCCTCCCTTTTCTATTCCTTTCAGGTGATCCACCGCCGCTGGGCTTACTCCCGTGCTGCCACACCTCGAGCCAGTGGTCGGCACTTGGAGCTCCTCCATGGCTTCCCGAGGTCGCCCCACCGCCGGCTGAGCTCCTGTCGGCCTCAGCTCGATGCCCACGGGAATCGCTCCGCACCACCACCCAGAGGAGTGATGCACCCCCTTCATGCCCTCTTCGGCCGAGCCTCCTCCTCCTAGCAGCCCTGCCTCCCCTTTCTCTTCTCTGAATGACAGGTGGGTTTTCTCCCCCCTAAACGTGGCAGATATCTGGTGATTAGCTTTAGCGGCATGCTCAATTGTGAAATCTAAATCTGCAGGTTGTACTATAAAGAAAATGGTTGGACATGTGTATAATCCCTTTTGCAATGAGTTTGTGCTTGTGAAACCAAATAAGCATGCAGGTAACCGCCAAATGTCAATTTACCCTTGTATGAAAATTTTATCCCGATCAAAGACCTCATGGCCAATTTCCCAATCGACAGCATATTCTTACTACTTGAATGTTAAAAACTCAAGTGTACAATATTTGCAATCTAAGCATGTTCTGTGCTTTCCTTTGAGGTGAGAATATGATATTGAAATCGAGTAGAGATGCTTTTGTTAACCAAGTATTTCTTTGCCGAAAATCAAAGGACTCTCTTGTAGTCAATAATTAAGCTAATCTTGGCCAAGCTCTCCAAATGGCGGCATGTTCTTATTACTTGAAGGTTAGCAGTTCAATTGGGCAATATTAAGCAGTAGATATTTCCCCCCTAAGCATGTTGAGGCAGTAGTTCTAAAAATGTTGCCAGACAAAGAAATTGCATGCTAGTTGCATAAGAATTTAATGAAAGCTCTTGCCTTCCAAAAATCAAGAATCATCGCTTGTACTGATACTTCAATATCCTCAATTGCAAATTCATGTGTGAAGATGTCAAAGATAGGATTCTGGACTAGCATTCTTAATGAAAACCTAAATTTGTTTAGAAACAGTAATAAGATCCTTGATTATCATGATCTGTAACTTGCTCACTGCTCCTAGTATTTTAGCTAAATCATACCCTGATGCAATTGTTATACATCTTATATTTAATTCAATTTCAGATTTGCCAAGGTCCCCAATAATCTATCTGCAATCTGCCAAATTAAAAATATTTATGCAAATCCCTTAGAAATCTGAAAAGATTCATTAAACTCCTATGACAAGAATTTCATATGGCAATGTTTAGCCTAATCTTGCTAAATTTTGATAATTAAATTCTAGTAAATATTAAGATTTAAAATAATGCCACCTAACATCAAAACCTACCAGTAATCGAATTAACATACATCATGTCCTTCTCCTGATATCCATAATCCATGAATACAAGGCAAGGTTACTAATTTAAACTATCTTTTGGACACATAAATATCAATAGTCTTCTTCAATAGAAATCAAAAAGACTCTCTTGCATATAACCATTTAAAATGATCCTATAATCTGATTGTATAAGTCCAAAGCTTGTATAAAATAATAACTATTGAGCAATTGCAATCTTATTTAAGAAATCTTGCTAAAACATGGTTTTGCATCCAAAATAATCTAATTGCTTTTCCAGCAATTAGAATGATTAATATTATGCAACCTTATCATCATAAACTTTATTAAACCCTAACTCACCTTTTCGCTAAATCACAACCTTCGGTCATTCCTACCAAGACCATCAAATCACTAAGATGATTAATGTTATTTCAAGTCATAATGGGATCAATGACTAGCTCCATACTAAAACTAAAATATAAATAGTTGGATTCAAGTATCTAACAAATCACCTCCTTGGCAATCTTTCTAAAAGACACATATGTTCTGTTTAACTCACGGAACTTCCTTAATAAATATATTTTATTATAAAAGAAGTTACAAAGAAAAGACCGAGCCATAGCATTCCTAATCCTTTATCCCGAACCGGCAGAAAGATCCTGCGGATAATCTCTTAATCAACTTCTCCCTGTTTCGTAAAATTTTCCCTCACGGTAAAGCTATTTAATCAATCCCTTCCCATCAAATAAATCCATTCCAATCGCTCCCTCTTTACTCTCAATTTATAAGCAACATCTAAATAAGTTCAATTAATTTAAAATAGACTTTTGCCGCATTTGGATTTATTTGGTTTTCCCTATGTTGCCGCGTATTAGAAGGCTACAATCTGAAGACGACAAGACCAAGCAGATCCGGGCGGTAGTGAAGATTCAAGATTTTAATACAACTGACTGGATAAGCGGGCTTTGAAATAAGTCAAGACCGTGATAAATAAGCAAGGCAAGTCATCACCTTGATCATATTGATCCCAAGTTTTATAAAAGTTATGTTCTTTCAAATTATCAAACTGTATGCTTATGTTGTTATGCAAATTATATCAAATGTAAGGTAGATATTGCCCTTTTATGCTACCAATATTATTAATATGGCGTTCTTTACCATTTGATTCAGTCAATCCTTGTCGCCCTAGATAATATTGCTATTAACATTAGCTAAGTCATATTTACTGCCAAGTGAGTCCAGAGCTAGGGCATTCAATTGTCTAGCTCATCATTATTCTTCAAACATGTGAAATTGTTTTGGGCAGTCATGGGATGTAGATGACTGATAGTTTTGGTACAGATTATCTTATGCTTCTCGAAACTCTAAAAACTTGCTTTACCTGTCTGGGCGGATAGTAGGAGTGGTTGGTGGATGTAACATTGGGCTGTGGACATCCGTCTGGACAAATTAAGGACTTAATCCTGTGTTGACCTCTTCATGTAAAACAGTACAACCACAAGCTGGTAAAGTGTAGGCATGACTAAATAATTTGTACTCGCCAGTAAATGAATGCATTTCGGGGGAAAGCACGATTTTTCTCGCTGGACGCAAAGCATCCTGGAGATGGTCGTATCACTCGATAGCGGTGGGCGCAAGAGGGGGTCTAGCTGGCGCCAATGGCCTTCCTGTAGACGAAACCTTAGCGAGTGCATTCATTTACTAGATGCATTGTAAAGGTCATGTGATAATCTGGTTGATCTGCATGTCTAAGGAAATGTGCGGAATATAACAATTGGGTTATCTCTTGTGGGTAAGATGTACAACTCTAGAGAGTCTAAAACTATTCGAATAGCCGAGCTCACAGTCAAGAGCGGACATGGAAACTTCCTCGAGTTAGTTCTATTTCAAAAAACTTTTTCGGACAGGATGAAAACTAAGTAGAGAGATGTACTCTACTTTGATGGATTTTTCCTGGAGAGATGTACTATAGCGATAATTAGGGTAGAGGTAGCCCAGTAATCAAAATTAGCATTGGTGGAGGTAACCATACATTGTAAAATGTTGTAACATCTTGATTTTTGGGGATTTTTAAAACCTTGAATTTAAAAATAAATTTCTGGAATTTATTTGAATTTAAAACAAGCTTAAAAGAATTTTCAAAAATTTAAAAGAATTTAATATGATTAAACTATACTTCAACATTAGCTGAAAGTATTTTAATTGAGTTCCTTGTGTCACAAGAAATTTTCTGGAATTTTTTGAAATTAAATTAAGCTTCAAATGAATTTCTGAATTTTAAAATGATATAATCTGAGTACAATAAACATTAACATAAGTTGAAAATATTTTATTTGGATTCTTCAGGTCTCAAGGAATTTTCTGGTATTTTGGTGAATATTTGGGATTTATTTGCTATTTTCTAGAGCCTCTAAAAGTTTATTTGAATTTGTAGAAAACAATTAATTCGGGAAAATCTCTCGGCCGCTGGATCTTCTCTCTCCTCCACGCGTCACCAATCCGGCCCCGCTCCCGCGCGCTGCCGCCCGCGCCCTCGCGTTGCCCTAGCGCCGCCACCGCACAGCCGTCTGATCGACCACGCGGCGGCACCCGCGCTGCTCCCGTTCCACCTCGCGCCGCCCCGCTCCCCGCCTGCCGCGTGTCAGTGCCGCTCCCTCCGACCCGCCTGATCCTCCCGCGCCCACTCCCCGCGCCGCCGTCGGATCGTGCCCGCACCACGCGTCGCGCTGCTCGTGCCCGCGCCGCGCGCGTCCGCCTAACCCTAACCCGCCGTCACTCCGCGCCGTCCGATCCGCCAACGCCCGATCCCAGCCATCCATTCCTCGCGCCTGCGCGAAACCCTACCCCTACCCGAGCCATGCCGCCCGCCGTTGGATCCGCCGCGGTGCATCTGGGCCGTCGTTTCCGCACCTCGGTTCGCGTGCATGCCAACTCCGTCGCCCTCGCCTTCGCCTTCCTCGCGCTCCCGCCGCCGTTTCGGAGCCGCGCCGCCGTCGCTCGTGCCTCCCCTGCCTCCCCCGCAGCCGCCGGAGTCGTCGCCGTCGCCGGATTCCCGCCGGTGAGGCCCCTCCACCGCTTCCCTCCTCTGCGTCGCCCGTCGCCTCCTCCATCGCTGGACCCCGCGCCTCGCACTGCCCCTCGGTCCCCGCGCTGGACACCGCGAACCCTCGCGCGCCACGCGTCGCTCATCGCCGCCTTCCCGCCTCCGCGCCTGCGCATCCCCGCCGTCCATCCAAGATCGGAGCCGTGAGGCACCAGCGCGCGCCACGCGTCTCCTCCTCCGCCGTTGGATCCTGCCGACGCGCTCCCGCCTCGCCCGCGCGCCCGCGTCCGCGTGACGCCTCGCGCGACGCGCCGCGCCACGCGTCAACCATCGCCGCCATCCCCGCGCCCGCACCGCTCCATCGCCACCGCTCATCCAGATCTGAGCCGACGCCCCGGATCTCGCCGCGTGTCGCGACCGCAATCGTCGGATCCCGCCGCCCGCGCCGCGCCGCGCCGCGTCAACCCTGCCACCTCAGCCCTCCACGTCAGCCCTAGCTGACGTGGCAAGCCACGTGTCATGCCACGTCAGCTGCCACGTCAACCGGAAACCCGCCCAGTGCCACGTGGCATGCCACGTCAGCATGTGCCACGTGGCAGCATATGCGCGTGCCACGTCACCGCCGCCCTGCCGCGTCAGCGCCCCTCTCTCCGCGTGTACTATTCCGTGCGCCGAATTCACGGTGGACCGGTAATTCCGTGGACCGGGTTTACAGCACAGTGCGTTTTCTGAATTATCCCGATTTAATTTCTGATTTAGTTTCCGAGAGCCCGTTCTCCTCCGTGCTAGCTCCGATTGACCCGTTCTTTTTTCTAAATTCATCTAAAATCGAGCTCTAGCTGTTGGTTCTGGTTTTGTGAATTTTGGAGTTCATTTGCTTATCATTTTATGTGTTTCTTTGTTTTCGGTCGCTTTCTCTCTCGCTAGATTCGGATTCCGGAGGAGCAGGTTCCGCGCCCGAAGACCAGGAGTACCTCACTGAGCATAACCAAGGCAAGTTGTGTCATTTGATCATGTTGAACCCAGTTTGTAATCTATTATTTAATTAATTTATTTTAAATTACATTGCATCGCTATCTTTATTCAAACACTCGTATTGGTAGTTATCGTCCCAATTGAATTTATCTCTCCTTGATAATTTGGAATGCCATGATACCATTGTCACCTTAGGTTGGGAATTTAACTAGTGATGTTACCGTATTTGTCACATGGGTTGGTACGATAGAATTGCTTAGCATTGTATATAGTTACGAAAGGGTTTATCATCACATGTGAATCATAATTTTGACTTAATGAGATATGGAACTGTGGTTGGTGCCACATATATTAAAATTTGTGCCATGACGTTGGTGCGTCATCGGCGGTGGTTATACAAACTTGGTTTTGCACTCGGGCAAGTGATCGTGCAGTAAAGGGGGAAGTGCACGTGCACTTTGGGGGATGTGGTAGTCTCGCCCGGGTATTGATAAGGACTTAACTTTGTGCGCCATTGATCTAAGCTATACCGTGCAAACCACATGTCTAGTATGGGATGGATCTGGCTGACTAATTTGGGAGGTTCCAACTTTAATCTTGCCATTGAGATGAACATAGTTGCTGATTTCCATGTGGCGCAAGGGGGGGTGTGATGCGAAACCCTAGCAGGCGGATTAAGTTGTAACTGAACTTTGTAAAGGCCTTGTTGTGATTACCTTAAGCTGAGGCTAATCACATCGTGTGGGTACAGTTGTGCAACCTCTGCAGAGTGTAAAACTATTCGAATAGCCGCGTCCTCGGTCATAGACAATGCTCGGTGATTTCACACGAGGGGTAGTTATTTCTGAAAACTTATGAATGGAAGTGGACAGGTGTTCACTGTTGATTTAGCTTATGGATGGGAGGTCCATAAGTGGTTGGTTTAGCTTATGGATGGGAGGTCCATAATCGGTTGGTTAGCTTGTGGATGGGAGATCCGCAAGTGGTATGTCAATTCCTTTGATTATTTACTTAATTATTGTTTTACTTAAAGTTCGCCTTCAATCTATTATTTGTATTTCAACTGTCCTTTATGCAAATTAACCATTCAACCATACTTTGGTAAGCCTTGCATACTATATTGCATTCATTTGTTACAAACGACTTGCTGAGTACCAATGTACTCACGGCTTTATGCCCAATGTTGCTCAGTTGAGGAAGAGGAGTATCACCAGCAGGAGGTTCCAGAAGGAGAGTACTTCGACGACTTCGCGGATTAGGCTTCGTTCTCCACTCGATAGCCTGTGGGCTTGTCGATTGGCCACTACGCTTTATTTTGGATTTCCGCTGCTACTTTTGTTAAGCCTTCGGGCCAGTTTATTGTAAGCTTGACCATAAGGTCGTATCTTTTGAGATTTATCGACATTTGAGCTTGCTTTTATTTTATCGTGTATATGGTTGTGATGACATCTATGTTTAACTGTGTGCACTAGCATGATCCTGGGACTAGTGCAGAATACACAGGGAGTCCGAATTTGCATATTCGGGTCTCGACAAATGTGGATGTAACCTGCGCTACTATTAATATTGCACTCTCTCTTTATAACTTGCATTTTCGTTAAAATTGCTAAGTCACAGGAATTTTACCTATTGTATTGGAAATGTTACTTTAGCAAAAAAAATAGCCTCAAGCCTTCTTTTCACAGCCTTGCATATAATAGTTATTAGTGTTGCATTCTGTGTGGTGGCTTGTTGAGTACAATTTGTACTCACTGTTGCTAATTACCATCCAGTCAGTCAAGAATAGAAGAAGTCCTTACAAGGCTCCAGAAGGATCGACAGAGCTAGCATTCAAGAAGGCCATGGACATAGGTCGCGAAACCCCAGTTGCTGCCTGTGGGCAAGTCCTGAGGGTCCCACTTGTGTGAAGAATTTCTGCTGCTGCATTCTCAGCCTAATCGGCCCATGTAAGTTATTACTGTATAAATTATTCTTCTGCTTAATATGTTTTTGATATACAGTGATGTAACTGTGAGCACTAGCTACTGATCCAGGGAACAGTGCAGAAATCACAGAGGAATTCGGATTTCCAAATCCGGTTCTGACAGTATTCTATAGGCTAAAACATTTTCCTTATTTACACAACAGAATACATTAAGACTTTATACTAACCTTCCATACAATTGAGAGTACTTTATTTATTAGGACATGGGTACAATCAATATATACTCTCTTGTTACAACATTGACTTATTTTTCTTATTACCTAAGTCTTATCAAATTTCTCGTGCCATTGTTTAGGTGCTTGTTTTAAAACTATATAGCTTTTTTCCCCTTTCGAGAAATCACAAAACCATCTGATAAATCTATATAGATTTATTCCTCCAACTCTCCATTAAAGAAAGTTGTTTTTACGTTCATTTGATGAACATATAGACCATAGTAAGATGCTAACGGAAGGAGCACTCTGATGGTGGTTAATCTGGCGACATGAGAATAGATATCAAAGAAAATTGCTCTCTCTTTCTAGGTGTAACTCTTGGCCACAAGTTTTGCCTTTTACTTGTTAGTAGTATTGTTAGGCCTTAGTTTTTTTTAAAGACCCACTTACATCCTACAGGTTTGCACCCAATAGGACGATCAGCAATCTCCCAAGTGCCATTAGCCAGGATAGAGTCCATGTCGCTACGGACTACCTCTTTCCAATACTCAGCATCATAAGATATATAAGGCTCTAAAAGAGTATATGGCACATCATCCACGAGGTATACAAGAAAGTCATCACCAAAGGTTTTGTCAACCCTTTGTCTCTTGCTCCTGCGATGAGCACCTGCGACTAAATTGTTATCCTCTTTAGGACTATCACAAATTGGTTCAGAAATAGTGAGAAGTTCAGAAGTTTGATTATTCTCTTTTTGAAATTATCGGTTTGAACATTCTCAGTTCGTGTTGAAGTACTGTCTGTTGTTTTCATAGGAAAGATATTCTCAAAGAATGAAGTATCTCTATACTCCATTATTGTGTTAGCAATAATCTCATGAGTTTCTGATTTAACTACTAAAAATCTATAGGCAGTGCTATTTTGAATATATCCTAGAAAGATACAATCGACTATTTTTGATCCATTTACCCACTAGTAACTGCCTGTCATTAAATCCAACAAAGTCTCAAATTCAAATGTTTGAATCTCATTCGAACAAAGAGAGAGAGAAAGTAATGCACGTTTCAGTAAAAATAAATGTGGACTTGGTCTGCCAAGTGGCACGCCATGTCACGGCGCGACCACAAGTCATAAATCATAAGTCACGTGGTTTTCACGTGAAAATACGTGAGTATGCATATGTGCACGTATATGATTAGCCAAAACCATCATCATGCCATCCACATCCATAATTCAATGAATGTACTACACCTTATAAATTGGTCTCTCTCACCTTGCTTTAGTAATATGGTACTAAACTTTACATATTTTGAAATTAAGAAAATGAGTCTTATTTTATGAACCTATTTCTAACAGGTAAATGACGGATTTGGTTTTAAAACCAATACGTGCTTCATGCAGAAAAGCTTTATTTCATGGATGTGCGCTGCTGGCTCGAAAACTAATTTAGTTATGTTGAGATTTTTCCAGTCTATTTATCCACCAATTGGCCTATCCCATTTCAGGTCCACTTTAAAACACATGAATGAATTTCACAAGATTCGTGTAAGATTATGTTCTTTCCTACAAATTCATATGAAAATTCAAGTTCTAAACATGGCATTAATGTCAATTCACACGTCTGGTACTGTGTAGTCACTGGGCATCTGCTTTTTTCGGAGCTTTTTATTTTCTTATGTGTTTTGTAGTGTTTTTCTTGTGTATAACGTTGATAACACGTCTAATATTACTTTTGGTATACTTAAATATTAATTATACAATACTTCAATGCGATCTAGTTGAAAATTTTTCATCAAAACCCTTTATTTTTGCTTATACCATTTTCTATATATAAAAAGAGTATATACACGAATTACGCTATAAAAAGTGAACTTTGATGGAATTTTTTACAAAACTCACTTTAGAGTATCAAATAATCATTATTAGAGTATGGTCAAAAGGATAAAGAGGTATAACATCTTTAAGGAGAAGTAGGAGTATGTACTCCTATTTGTTATATACCACTTAAATAAAGTTGTTATACCTCTTTATCCTTTTAACCAAAATCTAATAATGATTATAAGGTTTTCATATATAAAAGAAGTATATACATAAATTATGCTATAAAATAGATTTTAATGAAATTTTTTTGTGAAGCTCACTTTGGAGTATGTAATAATCATTATTCAAGTATGCTCAAAAGAATAAAGTAGTATAACAATATTATTTAAGCGGTATATGAAAAAAGAGAGTGTACTCCCAGGAGTATGGAATCATAATTCCTATAAATAGAAAACTGGTTACAAGGCTGATTACCACACAGTCGCTAAATGGTGATGTTGCCTACCAAGTACCTATTACCGAGTTGTTTAGAACCTTTGCTCACATTTTCCTGATGACACATTCCCCGCTTGCCATATAATAGCCCTATGCTAAAGCTGGTTTTTGGGTGAACTGAAGTTACCTACTCTTGTTAGGAAACAGTGCCAAATTTTCCGTTTAACTCCTGCATCCCAGATGTGCAACTTGTAAGTTCAGTCCCATGGGTCTTCTTCGTCTTTGTTTTCATTTTGACTGTCTTACATGTAGTTTTGTATCTCTGTAATTATCTAACTGTTTTTTTTTTCAGAACAGCTACTGCCATACCACTGTATGCATGCAACCTGCAGTTTGCTCTTGTATACGCCATTGGGTTGAGTTATACAGGTGAATAATCCTTTAGGCTTTAACCTTTTTTCCCGTTTCTTCCGATTCTTCTAATAATGCAGTGTGCTATTTTCTGCAGTGATGATGTTGCATGCTTCTCTTCGAAAGTTGACTCCCTCAAGCTTACCTGATCTGGGGAATGCCCGCTCAAAACCGCTGCTGCCGCTGCGAGCTTTTTTTTTACTGTTGCTATTTTTTTTCTTTTTTTTATTTCTTTGTATTGTCTGTGATGAGCTAACATATTTTTTCTATTCTTAAATTTTTTAAAATTTAATTATGTTAAATAAGCTAACTCAGCTATAATAAAAAATAAATCAATTATAGCAAAAATGATATAAATCATCGTCATTCTGAACACCTCTGGACCAGGAAGGCACAGCCAAAACTAATCTTCTTATCGATGGAGTTAGGCTGCAGAGTGCAGGTACATTTCCATGTGACACCGTAGAGAGGAGTCACTGCTGCATTGGTGCTGTTGGAAGCTAGAGGGAGCCTCATCAAAAATAGGACGGTGTGGCCGTGTGGGCACAAAGACGAGCCCTTCTACAAATGCTACCAATTTGCAGCGTTATGCTAGCTGTGTTATCATGCTTAGTGCTTTTCGTACCTTTTATTTTACTGGTAGACAGAACAAAGACAACTGATTCTGTTAATTCAAGTTAATTAAGCTGCGTCATCTTTGGTAATCATTAGTACCAGAGGGAAAATGTAATGTTTGTCTGAGTGAAAAATCGGTAGACTGGACATCAGTTTGCATCCATAAACAATCCAGGGGAAATTGCATATTTACCATCACAAATGAGCTAATTTCTTGCAAATGTAGGGAACAGGTTTTATCCCGATTCATGTAAGGGCCAATGGTTCAGGCTACGACCAACTGACCGTTTTTGCCCTTTCCCAGATATAGAAAAAAGGAAAGCCGAACGCCAATGCTTGCTACTGCCACGCTGCGGCGCAGCTTCCCCACTGTCATTGCCTTCCTTGCGCTGGCTTTGTAGCCTTGATAGCGCTCAGTTTGAGATTGGTTTATAATTTTTTACTGTAGTTGGTTTATTTTTTTACTGCAGCTGATTTGATTTATTTAGCATAATTAAATTTAAAAAAATATAAAAGTAGAAAAAACATGTTAGCTCATCATAGACAATATAAAGGAATACAGAAAAAAGGCAAAAAAGCCTAAAAAATTTAAAAAAACTCAAAAAAAAGACAAAATTACTGAATAGTGAAAAAACAGAAATCACAGGTAAAAGTTAATTTTAAGCCAACTTAAGCACCACCAAAGTCCTGCTGCGTGCTGCCGTCGTGACGGTTGCTGGCTTCAAGATTAGGACAGCAATTTTAGCAAGTTTAATAACAACTAGATACTTGGGCGCGGCGCCACACCGCGCCAGCCATTGTGCGTAACGAAATAAAAGAGGCGAAAATTTGAAACAAAAGGAAAAAGTAGGGGGTTTTTCTCTCTATATATATTGATATATATATAATATAATAGCAAAATAGAAATGGTAAGATCGCAGAAAGATTCTAAGAAAAGATAAGTGCAAACATGTAGAAAGAAAGAGAAGCATAAAGAGAGAGTTAGTATTATGATATACATAATGTAATAACAGAAAAAGAATACTAAGACTATGGGAGGACTGCAAGAGAAGATAGCACTAAACTATTCTATATGTGCTTATTTGTATATGGTATATCTCTTCAGTATACACACACACACACACACACATATATATATATATATATATATATATATATATATATATATATATATATATATATATATATATATATATATATATATATATATATATATATATATATATATATATATATATATATGTGTGTGTGTGTATATATATATGTGTATATATATATATGTATATTTGTATATGTATATGTATATATATATATATATATATATAGCCCTTTGAGCTTTACATCAATACATATAATATTGATAACGATATATGAAATGTAGCAATAGAATAGGAATGGTAAGGTTAGAGGAATACTTTAACAAAAGGTAAGTGTAAGCACGAATAAAGATGAAGAAGTTTCTAAGAAAATATAAGTATATAAAAGGGAGGTAAGAGAGTTATAAAGAGAGGCACAACACTATGATACAGCAAATGTAGTAGCAGAGTAGGAATAGTAAGATCACTGAAAGGCTGCAAGAGAAGACAAGGATAAAATATTCTATGCATGCCTTATTTCTATATAGCATATCTATCTACTGTAGTATATCTGTCTGTATTGTCCTATATATAGGAATAGTAAGATCACTGAAAGGCTGCAAGAGAAGATAAGGATAAAATATTCTATGCATGACTTATTTTTATATAGCATATCTGTCTAGTGTAGTATATCTGTTTATATTGTCCTATATATAGGAATAGTAAGATCACTGAAAGGCTGCAAGAGAAGATAAGGATAAAATATTCTATGCATGACTTATTTCTATATAGCATATCTGTCTAGTGTAGTATATCTGTTTATATGGTCATATATATATATATATATATATGGAGCATATCTAGTGCAAAAAGGTATTTCAGTGCAAAGGTGCAAATGAAGATGTGGACCATCCGATCTAGATTCTGTGGCTCGAATCAAGTAAGGTGGAAGCCCCACCTCATAAAACATAATCTATGCAGGGGGTTTTCTACAAAAGTTTTTAAGTGGGATGAGTTCCCACCTACCTCCACCTTTCTTGATCCGAACCACACAATTTAGATCGGATGGTCCACATCTTCATTTGCACCTTTGCACTGAAATACCCTTTTGCACTAGATATGCCCCCATATATATATATATATATATATATATATATATATATATATATATATATATATATATATAACCTCTTGGGCCTCATATTAACAAATACAATATTCATAGCAATATATGTAATGTAATAACATAATAGAAATACTAAGGACACAGGAAAGATCTAAGCGATAGTGATGTTTAAATTGTAAAAATGAATTGAGAGTAGAAGGAAGCACCTGTTTACCTATGCCCGATAGTGAAGTGGATAACTATACCCTTTTGTTCTTGTAACTGATGCAATCTTCCACCTGAGAACACGAAGAAAGCTTTAGCAAAAAGGAACTTGTTGACTACAATAACACTTGGAATTTAATGATGATGAAAGGGCTAACAAACAGTATAGTGATTTTAAGAATTCTCTCTTCTTGTAAAGATTTTGGTATAACATCTTTACAAAAATTATAAAACTCCATGAGCTGCCAACCACAGGCACTAGTAGCTTTCCCATTGCCAATGGAGTTTATATATGGAAAGCAAACCGTAAGAAAAGTCACACACCTGCCAAACAAATAATCTTTACCTAACAGATAGATGTTGGGGTACAACTTGTTTAGGCGGATGCGAGTTGTCATATATGCAATGCTATAGTGGACAGGCTTCAAGCATGAGGGTCTGTGCTGCCATACTCGTCTGCAAGTATATGTAATGTAATAATAGAATAGAAATACTAAGGACACAGGAAAGATCTAAGCGATAGTGATGTTTAAATTGTAAAAATGAATTGAGAGTAGAAGGAAGCACCTGTTTACCTATGCCCGATAGTGAAGTGGATAACTATACCCTTTTGTTCTTGTAACTGATGCAATCTTCCACCTGAGAACACGAAGAAAGCTTTAGCAAAAAGGAACTTGTTGACTACAATAACACTTGGAATTTAATGATGATGAAAGGGCTAACAAACAGTACAGTGATTTTAAGAATTCTCTCTTCTTGTAAAGATTTTGGTATAACATCTTTACAAAAATTATAAAACTCCATGAGCTGCCAACCACAGGCACCAATAGCTTTCCCATTGCCAATGGAGTTTATATATGGAAAGCAAACCGTAAGAAAAGTCATACACCTGCCAAACAAATAATCTTTACCTAACAGATAGATGTTGGGGTACAACTTGTTTAGGCGGATGCGAGTTATCATATATGCAATGCTATAGTGGACAGGCTTCAAGCATGAGGGTCTGTGCTGCCATACTCGTCTGCAAGTATAAAAAAACATGTCAGTCTAATGACATTAGTCTTAGTAGACAAATGAAGTATGCTTCCATCCATTGGTGTTGAGTGTATTGCTACCAAATAGCTCACCGGATCAGCAATCTTTGTTGTTGTGTTCTACTTCCCTTTTGAGGTTCACAAATTGACGAATCAATAACGCTGGTCTTGATGGATTCATCATCGTTTTGTGCCTCTGGTGGCCAACGCTTAAGCTGTACCCCGTAGAGACCATCCAAGACGGTATGAGGTCCATCTTGGACCCCCATTTGTCCTACCAACAAGAGATAGCAGCGGTCTGTAGGCTGAAATGCTAAACAAAAGGCTTCCTAGTAAAATCTACCCCCCATGCTTAGCAACTCAGGTAAACAACAGGTAAGAAGGAGCGCCAACAGTGCAAAGCGACAATTCAACTCCGAACGGAACCACTTCTAGAGGGAGAAGAATATACAGAGCATTCCTCGATCATGCTTTTAATTTTTTATGCAAGAACAATCTAAGACATAATTTTAGTGCAAAATGTGGCAGATGTTCCTTTTAGAACATGGTGATTCTACCCATATGGTTGATAGATCTACAAGCACATTGCAATTGGTTCGAAAAAATAGGAAAGCACACAAATGTTGGTTATACCTGGTAGTAATGCACAATACGGGGGGTAAACTGCCATTAAAACTCAATAAAATTAATAGATGCTATATAGCCCTGAAAAGATTTGCAGACAAAACAGTCAAACCAAAAGACAACTAATAAGTAACAATTATTGACGATCACAGGTAGATAACATTGCAGCAGCTCGATTGAGAAATATCCGGCGGCACTATATTATATGAGAGCCCGCTGACCAGGGATGCAGCAAATACACATCCAAATATCAAACCCAATGCACGAACTAGTCGTTTTGCCATTTGTATTCCCCGTCTTTTAACCTCACCATATTGCTGCGGAGAACACGATAATGTGATTATGTGGCTAACCATTTCAAATAACAGCTACAGGGCGATAAACTTAAAACTAATTCAGGATGATACCCATCATCAACAAGAATCATCCCATGTGAATTTCCATGAGCTTTGGAGGAAAAAAATATTGGCCTATCATTGATTCAAGTACTACCTTTTGTTTTACAACAGAATCAGGTACCAAAAGGAAATGAAATCAAATAAGCTGAGCTAAAATCGGTTGAATGTATTTGAATGGCCATCTTGAAAAAGAGAGCACAAAGAGAATGAAATGCATCCCACTTAACTCCAAAGTTTCTAGAATCCATATTATTCTGACAAGAATCATCCCATGTGAATTTCCATGAGCTTTAGAGAAAAAAAATATTGCCTTATCATTGATTCAAGTACTACCTTTTGTTTTACACCAGAATCAGGTACCAAAAGGAAATGAAATAAAATAAGATGAGTTAAAATCGTTTGAATGTATTTGAATGGCCATCATGAAAAAGAGAGCACAAAGAGAATGAAATGCATCCCACTTAACTTCAAAGTTTCTAGAATCCATATTATTCTAACAAGAATCATCCCATGTGAATTTCCATGAGCTTTAGAGAAAAAAAAATATTGCCTTATCATTGATTCAAGTACTACCTTTTGTTTTACACCAGAATCAGGTACCAAAAGGAAATGAAATCAAATAAGTTGAGTTCAAATCGGTTGAATGTATTTCAATGGCCATCATGAAAAAGAGAGAACACAAAGAGAATGAAATGCATCCCATTTAACTCCAAAGTTTCTAGAATCCATATTATTCCTCCCTTACTGGAACTACCATAAACAAGAAGAATATTCCGAATAAATATAAAACGTTTAGCAGCAACAGAAGTACAGCAAACCACAGTAAAAAACGCAAATAATTGGCTCATGAGAAGGTAAATGGGGGGTGATTACGAATAGTCTCACATTATATACTGGAGTTATTGGCGGTTCAGTAGCTCTCAACTTCAGAAGTATTCTGTAGAAGAAAGCAAAACATAGGAACTACAAAGGCTTCCAATCCACATTTCCCATGATAGCTATCCAAAAAAACCTGCAGGATAATGTAAATAAGAAGCTCAGACCTGTAAGTAAGAAGCTCATATGTTGGAAGGACTTGCAATTGTAATGCATAAAGATCGCTTCCATTTGGCGCATGCAGAAGTTCTCTATTAACAGAGCCATGTCAGATATATACAAACTGGCTGAATATGCTTGAGCATGCTTGTAGGCACTAAATAAGTCTAAATAAGTTTTAAAACACAACCGAAAGGCTTGTGACTTCATGACAGTTCAGGCATTTCCAAATGCTTGAGTACAAGCATGGAAATGGAGAACTTGGGGCATAGATTAATTGGAATAGAGCACTGGCTGAGGGCCTTGATAAGGTGGCATTGCCAGTCATTTTATGTGTGAATCATAAACACTGAAGATGACATCTGGAATAACCAGAGGCAGCTTGCTTATGTACATGAACATCCATATGAGGTTTTCTTTTGACACAGTCTCCATGTCGACCACATCTTGGCCCTTGAAATAAATCCACAAGCCACCAGGGTCAGTCTTCTTCAAGCTGTCACGGCAGAATGGGCAGGACCGTGATCTTGAATTCCTGCAACAAGGTAGTACTTTTGTTAAAGCATGTTTTTTGGGATACAAATAATTATGCTTCTAATGATTATCAACCATAGGCTATAAGGCAGATCTAGAATAACAGGGCTTCATCCAGGCTATGCTAAAAAAAAGGGTTGCATTGGCTACAAGAATACAGGCAGATCACGAATAATGTAGGGACACCTAAAGCACGTGTTTGCATGTAAGATTGTCTAGAAAAAAATCTATTATGCATATTGCAAATGAGGTTGTTCAGCAAAAAATCCTATATGCATAAACAAATAACTTAAAGATATACACCGTCAACGTTTGCTAATACATGAAGCTAGGTTGATCTGCATGGTCCACATCATGTTTAATAAGTGGAACGGTTAACTATAGTAAATCAAAGAGAGCTATGTTTTCATAACCTGGAATCAATGAACTAAATGCAAAAAGAGTGCCTAGATTACACAGAGGTTGCTTAAGCATGCTAAAGAATTGGACTAAAAACAAGGTCAATAATCAATATAATGCCACACTAAAGTTCTTTGGAATAAAGAATAACATAACATAGTTCAGAATATTGTTATGTTGCTAAGCACTGCATTTTGCAGAACTTCTATAGATTGCGAAATACCTGAATATTGTACTGCCACTTTGTATTGTTTATTCACTGCAAGAAATGCAGCAACCACTGGAAATGGGGATAAATGAAATGATGCTCGTTGCATCACTTGCAAAAGGCTTGTCCTGTTCAGTTTAGTTACTGGACATTCATTTAAATTAAGGCTTTGTATAGAAGGGCTGAAGCCTGTGTATAAGTCTATACGCATATAAGTTATTGGAAAACAACCGAAAAACGAGGACTAAGCTTATGTATAAGAATATTTAACTACAGTAGGTTAATCCGGGATCAAATGAAGTACCTATCATTGGGCAGGTTCCATGCCTCTTGTGGTAGCTCAGGGACCTCAAGCGTTGCGAGGTAGTTCAATATGAACTTGTGGGGGTGTTCTACATGGCAAGTAAACCTCATCTCCTTCAATAGATGCCATTCTGTCCTTATTAGATCATGCCTCAATTCTGAATATTTTTGCATCAAAGATGAGAGTTACAGCTTTAAATTAGCACAATTCAGTTCAACAAAATATACCGTTGGAAAAACATCTAGGTGTTCTATTGGCATGTTTTCTCTCCTACACTCCATTCTATGCAAGGCAAAGGTAATATGCTTTGATTTCCTTGAACTCTCCTCCAACTTTCCTGCCAGCCAAACGCAGCTAGCAGCAACTCTCTGCAAGCAAATACAAACAGACTCATAAGATCTGCTCATAAAATTCTTAGAATAGTTTTAATAGAGTAACTGGAGACAAAGATATTTACCTTCACACTAAATCGGACAAATGATTTCTTGCAGTAAAAACAATGGAACAATACTTGTGCTGTGGCCATCACTGCCTGTGGTCTTTGGTGTGCCAAGGAATCCGCAACATATATAAAATTAAAAAGTAAACAGAAAACTAAATATAGCGAGGATGAGGCTCAAGCTACATAGAAAATGGTAACAAAATTGGAACTTCCCAACCAAAAACTCTATTCGTTAATCATAAATTATCAATAACACTGAAATATTGAATATATACAAAGATTTGGGATGTCACTCCCTGTGATATCCTGAAAGGTAGTATGAAAACAAGGTTATTTCTTTAGCATAACATTTATAATGGAGCCTCATATTTACTGCTTTCCATAGCTAACTAACATTGCAGATGGCATCAACACTCTATATTATTCCATCTGACTTCTTTTTTTCTATTTAATGGTGATCCTACCAGGCAGAAGGTAATATGGTGTAATGAATGCAAAACAGCAAAGTAAACTAATACCACATCTTTCACTAAAAGTACCACTTCATTCAGCCTATCTAACTACAGCCAACCACTTCCACTGTATTTCATTAACCAGGAGAAAGCTAACAGATGTGTATAGTGGTTACCGCTGCAGAGTCAAGGCCCATATCATCCTAATCCAACAAAACAGAAAATTGCGAAGCTTCTGATCATCTAATAACACTTTGAGAAGGTACTAATTCTACAAGTAAAATTGTCAGGCAAAAAAAAAGTGCAGATTGGTCACTAAAACTCATCCTCCAACAACCTATCATCTTAATTAAGCAAGAAAGATCCTCATTTTGGCCAACATCATGAACAATCCAAGAAAAGGAAGATCTAATTGCATTTTTCTCTTGAAATGTCCAAATTAGTGATGGACATAATCTCATATAACTTTAATCTGCAGGGGAACCTCAGAACTGACATATGAACAACGTTGGAAAACAACACAGATCCCAAAACAAGACCCAATCCGACAGACTTATAAGAGAGTACGTACAATTAAAGCAAGCAACAAAACTATCATGAGTTGGCATTTCATTACGTAATCCTAACATGAAAAGAAGATATCATCAACGATCTATCTTAAATGCAGAAGTACAAAAGCACAACTCATATGCAAGCATTTTCTTTGGCACAAAGGTCCAATTGACCACCCAAGCAACCTAAGACAGCTACATTGCAACCTTAATATGCACGCACAATCCCACAGATGATGAAGGGCATCCAGCAACTAAACAACTCGGAGATAGTAAGCATTTCACTACGCCAGAAAACTAAAAACTGGAACACCTCATCGATTCAATCCCTTGAAGGAACCCACAAATCTGACGAAGCCAAAAACCCTACTCCCAAGGAAACGCAGATTAGGCTAAAACTAAACAAACGAGCTCGATTAGTAACAGCTCCTCCCAGGAAGGTAATAACCAAACCCTAGGACCCTTGAGAAATCCCTAATGACTGGACATAAAGGGAAAGGGGAAGAAGGTGGGGAACGAGAGGAAGAGAGGAAATAGGATACACCTCGAGGACGATGGCGCTCTCTTGGATGAGGCCGCAAGTGCGGTAGGTCGGGAAGAGGGAGCAGCAGTGGCAGATATGGCACGAGACGAAAGGGGAGAAGGCAGAAGAGGGGGAGGAGGCGGAAGAGGGGGGAGAATGAAGGGGAGGAGGCGAAAGAGGGGGAGGATGGGGCGGCCAGCGCAGCAGGTCGGGAAGAGGGAGCGGCGGTGGCAGATACGGCACGGGACGAAGCGAGCGCGAAGGCGGGGAGGAGGCAGCAGACTGAAGGTAAACGCGCCGAAAGCAAGGGCGGAACAACCGAGAGCCAAAGAAGAACCGGGACGGAGGAAGAATCGAGAACGAAGACACGACACGAAGACCGGACCTTCTCTGGAGTATTCGGCAGCTGAGCTCGGCGCAGTAACTAAAACGAAGCAAAACCGCCGCTTGCTATCGAGCATCCAAGAGCGCTCGCTCACCCGCTCGCACCGTGCGCACCACGCGTCGAGCCCTATCGAGCATCCAAGAGCGCTCGCTCACCCGCTCGCACCGTGCGCACCGCGCGTCGAGCCAGGAGTGCTGACGTGGACACGCTGAGGAGTCAGGAACTTCCCCCACTTTGAATAGAGGATAATTGTTTACTAGCATAGTCTCATCAATCCACATTTGAGCAACACAACATTTTTTAGAATTTTGACCTCATGCATCACACCAAGAACCAACACCAACAACCGATTAACAACAATGGATTGCATTATTCTGTTTCCAACCAACTAGCATAAAGCATTGTTCAGAAAAGAGACGGAAAAAGATCAACCGATCTGAATCACTTACAATTCAATTTTACAACCAAATCTCGTTCCATTGTTCATAAAATAAACAAGAAAAAGAAAACGAAAACGGAAGGGGAGCTGAAGGGGGCAACGCAGCAGAGATCCAGATTCAAATCTGGAGGGAGACGATGAAGGCGTTGGAGGCCACCGGACATCCGGACGGACGAAGGAAGGAGCGGGCTGCCAGACGGACTAAGGTAGGAGCAACGGTGGTGGAGATCCTGCGGCGATCGGGATCCTTGGGATTTTTACACGGCTTGTAATATTTATTATAGCCTATTTAACTCAGTGTGAAATTATTTGTATTACTGATGTAAGTGATAGAAAATATTTTGATGTAAAATTTAACTTGAGGAATTAATACTCCAGGTGCCGAGAACGATTTTGCTGGAATATGTAAACATATTTATTGAGATCGAGTCTGCTGGGATTTAATATACATGTATATATTTAACCCGAGTAAGTACAAGGCGGAATAGCTGGGTTTGTTTTGCAAAATTGGCTCTACAGGCTGTTGATCCGTATGATCATATTGGAATTGATCTAATAAACAATCTTAACGTAGCGCATAACTTACACATATGTGCTAAAGACTAATATATTTTAGACTCATAAAACTAGCATGTCTAATCATAATTGGTGACATAGTTCAGAAGTTTCACGGTGTACTGAAAACAGATAGATCGCTTTGTAACACCTAGAAATAGAGTCTATAAACATGTCTCTACCCGCTAGCCTCATAATGTAATTATGAACGACACCACGGAAAAGACAAAAAAATAAAAGGTAGACTAAAAAGCCTTCACAAAATCAACATAATGTAATTGTGATCAACACAACTAAAAAAGCAGAGAATAGAGGGTAACCAGAAAGCCTCCACGAAATAAATCTACGGTTTAAAAACCCACTATTGATATTAGAGCCAGGCTTTTTACAGTACACTGCATGGAGTTCTTCCCGATTCGGTCTAATCTCATCCACATGCTGTGAATCAAGCCATCACACGGGTCATCCTCAACATATCATCGATCACCGTGTAGAAAGGGAACGAAGCACAGCCGAAATCGTCCGTCGGTCAAGACGCACGTGGCCAATCCTGTGATGAAAATATAGGTAATATTTTAATTCCTAATATTACTAAAAGATAATACAATAAACTAGTGATATAAAATACATAACTAACAGTAGGCTACTTATTGTACTTTAGAAAATACACAAAGAAAATATAGTATTAAAGTCGATTGAACGCATGAACGATTTATTGTTTGGCTTGATGAAGAATAGAAAGTAGTGTATGCTCGATATAGTGTAGCAATCTCACTGACTAAGAGCTGAAAGTTATGAGCTTGTCCAACTATGGACTTAGCCTCATCCATGCTAAAGTTAAAAAATTGCTCTCACATGTAGAGCCAGCGACCTGCCTCTACCTCTGTATATTTGTGCTCTAGTGAATTCCATAACTCTGAGGTGGACTTGTAGTCCATATATACATCGTAAAGCTAATCTGCCAGAATAGTCAGAATGCAACCAAGAGCAGTGTTGTTTGCATTATCAAATTACATGAACTGCTCAACCATAAATGGATATTACAGGTGGATAACCCACCACAACCCTAAAGACATGAGCCAAAACTTGGCTCTAATCTGCCATCTACGAAAGTTCTGACCAAAAAGCCTTTCAGGTTTCATTGCATCAGAAGCATTAACTATTTCTGTATTGTAACAAAATTTACAATAAGATTTCTGGAATAATGAAAATATATGCAATATTTTAATTCTAAATATTACTAGAAGACAATATAATAAATTAGTGATGAAAAACACATAACTAACATTAGGCTACTCATTATACTTTAGAAAATACAGTATTAAAGTCGATCAAACGCGCGAACGACTTATTGTTGGGCTTAATTAAGAATATGAAACAATGCAGGCTCGCTACAGTGTAGAACATAGATGACGCAGTGAAGTGAGCGGTCGCGTAGATGTGCGCTTCCCAGAAACTTTATTGCTGCCTCCGTGTATGTCTTCACAACAGCAACAACTCGAAGATATTACTCCCCTTCTTCACGGTGCATGCCGGGAAGAAGAGTCGACGAGACTCAGGTAGCGCAATACAACAGAAGTTCGCAGGAGGAAGAGAATGGAGGCAGTGAGATTCTTGGCTATACTTTGGACGTCTCCAGGCATACGTAAAGATAGACTAATAATTGACATGATTAAAAATAGTCATTTACCCATTGGTAACTGACATATTTAACAAGCCATTTACCTACTAGTAATTGTCTGTCATTAAACCCAATAAAGTTTCAGATTCAAAATTTTGAATCTAATTCAAACAGAGAGAGAGTGAGTGATGCACGTTTCAGTAAAAATAAAAGTAGACTTAGTCTGTCAAGTGGCGTGTGTGCGTGTGCATGCACGCGTGTGTGATTAGCCAAAGCCCTATTCATACCATCTTATCCATAATTTAAAAAGTGATATAGACTTCACCTCATAAATTAGTTTTCTCTATCTTACCTTTACAATATAGTATTAAATCATACATATTTTGAATTAAAAAAAATGGACCTCTTAGATCTTTTTGTAACATCTTCGTCCTTGACGTGAAGGCCAATCCTTCATCACGGACGAGTTGAAAAAGGCGCTCTTAGTCTGCGCAAATTAATCAAGTCACGGTTAGCTCGCCCGCAACCAACAGAAGTTCAATCACCAGCACCAACCGATCTGAAGTACTCACGTGAAGAAAATTCCAATCACCAGTACTGATTCACGTCCTAAGGCAGCAGTGTGAAGAAAAGTTCAACCACCGGCACGCTTGCGTCAACCTCCAGTATCGTCCTCGCTCGCACGTGAAGTCCCAGCACCAACTGATCTGGTAACATTTTTTCTTGTAATGGTAACCAACAGATTTTTTTTTTCTGAATTGTTTAGATCTTGTAAATTTAATGGCTCAAATTTCAAGGTTTGAAAAAAATCATGTTTTTACTTTTTGCTGAAAATATAGATTATATCATAGACAAAACCAACTGGACAAACCAAAAAAATGCCACTGATGATGAAAAGGAAAATTATGTAGAAGAACATAAAAATTGGACTAGGGATAATAAAAGGACCCGTATTTTTATGTTAGGATTGATGACTGGTTCTTTAGCTGCTGAGTATGAAAGTGTACAGAATATGTGAAAAATAATACACAATTTGGAACAAGATTTTGGTAAAGTACCTCTTATTAAAGTGTTTAATCTTGTTTATTATTTTTTCTCTACTAGGATGTATGATAGCACTACAATTAATGAGCATCTCAATAAACTCTGTATTTAAGCAGAGGAATTAAAATGCTAGCTATCCTTTTTCTGAAGAAGTGTAGGTCATGATTGTTCTAAACTCATTGTCAAATTCACAGGAATAATTTAAGATATCTTTCTATCATTCTGAAATAATACTCAATATGCGCACTCTCAGATATCATTTGTTCATGGAAAAAGATAGAAAACTCTCTCAAGGAAAGGAAAGAAATACTCATAATTCTGACTTACACCTTGGAGAGAAAAATGTAATAACCAAAGGAATTGACAAAAGAGAAGACTTAAAGGTGATTTGAGAGAAAAGCTTAACCAAAAATACGATCGGAATGATCGTGGAAATTATAACTCAGTTCAAAGGAATGATAAGTATAAGAATTTCAAGTGTCACAATTGTGGTTAGTATGGGCATTTCAGGACTGAGTATAGAAAAAGAAAAACAGAATGAGTAAATGAATCAAAACAATTAACTAGTTGAGCGTAAAAACAATTCTTCGCCTAACGATATGTCTAATATTTTTGTATGCACTGAATCTTTACTTACTACTACATTTTCTAAATAGTTGGGTCATCGATTCTGATTCTACATCTCATACTACTAGAGATTATAGATTTTTTACTTCTATGCAAACAATTCTAAGGAGAAATAGATATGTCTTTTTAGTCACTAATGCTGAAGCTGATGTACTTGGAATTGAAAATTATGTCCTAAAACTAACCAATAGAGGAAAATTATTATTAATGATACTTTATATTCATCTAGCATGAGAAAGAATTTAATTTTTGTTTCTCAGTTAGAATCTATTGGTTATGACATACTGTTTGGAAAATGAAGAGTTAAAATATTGCTAAATAGGAAATTAGTGCATACTGGAACCCATCATGAAGGTCTTTTATTTCCTTGATAAACTATCAAATGATGACAATATTGACTGGTTAGTTAGTGAAAATAACTCTACAGTGAGAAATACTAATAATAGGAACACATGCTTAGAATCTTATTTATGGCATTTACAACTTGGTCACATATGTAAAAAAAATAGAATTTAGAGACTTATTAATTTTGAAATTATGTACTTTAAGTGGGTGGATTTTGGTATTTGTGAGGCATGTATAATTGGTAAGATGACTCGTACGCCTTTTTCAAAGACGGAAAGATCTAACGAGCCACTTGCTATTATTTTATCACATTCATTAATGATTATTCTAAATTTGGATATCTGTATCTTCTTAAACTAAAGTTGAAAGGTTTTGATGTGTTCAAGATATTTAAAACTAAAGTGAAAAATCAATTAAATAGAAAAATCAAAGTTTTGAGAATTGATCGTGGAGGATAATACAATTTAGGAATATTAAATAATTTTTGTAAAGAGCATGGATTTATTCATCATTGTACCATACCTAACACTCTGCAACAAAGTGGTTTTGCTGAGTAGAGGAATAGAACACTTATAGATATGGTTAGGTCTATGATGGCTTTTTCAAATCTCCATTTGTCTTTTTGAGGGGATGTAAGTTTAAACTCCATTAAATTGCTTTTGGTGATAATGACAAATACAATTGTAAGACTAATATGGTTATTAGTTATAATATTTTCTAGTCTTATTTGGATGTAATAAATGATAAATGCAATTGTGAGACTAGCATGATTGAATGATTATGATATGGTTTAGTCTCATTTGGATGAAAGGTAAAATCATATAGGTATATATTCGACACTCACATTCATTTATATCCTAGTGCAATCCTCGGATCCAAAATATAGATTAAATTTCATCACAAGTCTAAGATGAATATATGCATATGTTTTTCACTATACATTCTTATATGCACATATTTAGAGGGAGTTCAATCTATACTTTGTGGTTTCATAGCATTGATCAATGTTTCTCTTTCCACATATTAAGGATCTTTACTTTGAAACGTATTCTTTGAGTATATATAGCTTGTGTAGTTCATATATACTCATAATCGGGTTGTCATCTAGTTTCTCCATTATGTGTTAATGGTTAAATAATTAACGGCAATCGGATGAGTATATTTTCCTAGCAATTAATCTCAAAAATAAATACATACATTCAAATGAGTTAATTACTTAAGAAAACTTATTATAAAGTATACAATTATTGTGTACATAGTGTATACTCATAAATTATTTTATATCTCATTATTTGTTGAGATTGTTATGAATTACTAAAAAGGGAAGATTGTGAAATCTAGTCCCCCCATTGTGTGTTAATAGTAAAGTTTTGGTAATTGATGGCAATTAGTTTGTGGATTAACATTTTCTATGAGTTGGATGAATAGGTTAGATTCCACAAGTGAGGATAACTTGGGATGACTTCATGTGTTGAAGATCATCAAGTCAAGATGATGGAAAATAGCTTTATGTGTTGAAGGCCATCAAGAAGAAAAGATGATCATGAGTTGATCATCGAGTAAAGATAAGACCCATCATGTGTTGATGCAAGTCAAGTGAAGGATGCATCATTGGTTGATGCACATCAAGATAAAAACCCAGACTAGAAGTGATGATGTGTATCATCAAGCTTCAAGAAAATACACAAGGTAAAAGTATGATTAAGTAGAGCTAAGGATATGTTTTTATTCTTTTACCAGCCTTAGAGTTTAGTTGGAAAACCGGATTGCTAGTATAGGTTGTCGTACTGTTAAGAGGGGTCATGTCTAGTAACTTGAGTCTAATCACGTGTTGATAGCTCAACCTCACCTGCTCTAGCTCTCTATGGTATGATGCTTATATTTATGAATGTATTTTGCAAATAGTTGAAACTCATGTGTTAAATTGTTGTAACATGAGACTATACATTGCGAATGTGTTTTACAAATATTTGTGGTATGTGATTTATATTTGCAAATGTGTTTTATAAATGGTTGAAACCCATACACAATTCTTGTAACATGCGACTCAGGTTTGTAAATGTATTTTGCAAATGTGTTAAGTCCATTTACAAATTCCTTGTGTCATGATTTCAAAGGTGTGCAAATGTGTTTTGCAACTTAGTAGGAATCATATATGATCCTTGTGTGTATGATACTATAGTTTGCAAATGTATTTTGCAAAATCTGTTGAAGTATTTGATTTGTCAGGAAAATCAGAAATACCGGCTGTAGGATCGAGGAGGCCAACTAGAGGAGGGGTGAATAGGTAATTTTAAAAATTCTCTTCTAATTAATATCAATTTCTATTTGACTAAACCAAGTATATAATATGGAAGCTTAACTCAAATTGATTTAGCACAAATAACGTCTAAATCAATAATGTTCACCTAAGTACATCAATAACTTAAGTCAATGTCAGAGGTTTGCAATCCTAGGGTGACAAGCAATCAATTTAATTCTATGAATATAAATTACTTGAATGCAAATTGAGCATAAGAGAATAAACCACAATTGATACACGATATTTTACCGTGGTGTTTGAAGATTTGCTAGTCTCCCCTAGACTACGTTGAGGTTAGCCAAAATGAATTGGATCAGTTCCACAAATTAAGCCTTCCACTTCAATTCTATTAGTGGTAGCTCTTTCCTGCTTTGCCGATTTTCTCACAATCTTCCTTCAGAAGATAACCGTGCATGACGCCTCCAACGCGGTATAGGAGTTGTAGACTCCAAGAGTAACAGATCAAACCCCTCACTTGACTCTCACCACGTGCAACAAATGCACAAGTTCAAGTGGACACTCCATCCCACTCTAGATACAACACATGCACTCTAGACACCATTCTCCTTGCTCACAACATACAACATATGCACAATTGAGAGGAGAGCCTCACACTAGCTCAAGAAACAGAAAAGAGGTGCCAAGTGTAACATCCTATTTTTCTGGAGTTTTTAAAGCCCTGAATTTAAAAATAAATTTTCTGGAATTTAAAGAAGCTTAAAATGACTTTTTAGAAATTAAAATGATTTAATTTGATTAAAATAAACTTCAACATAAGTTGAAAATATTTTATTTGGATTCCTTGTGTCACAAGGAATTTTATTGTTATTTTGGGTGAATTTTTGGGATTTTTTGTAATTTTCTGGAGCTCCTGGTATTTTATTTGAATTTTATTAAAAGAAAAATCCTAAAACCCTCCCCAAAACCCTTGCGGGACGGACCCAGCCCGGCCCACCTCCCCTCGGCCTACTTCCGCCCCGCCATGCGTTGGCCTCTCGGCCCATGCCCACGCAGCCGCGCGCCGTGCCCGCTTTGCCCCACTCCGCGCCGTCCGATTGGCTGCCCTCGCGACACGCATCGCTCATCCGCCGCCGCACCCCGCTTCACCCATGGTCGCCCGATCCTTGCCCTGCCCGCGCGTTGCAAATCCGAGCCGCCACGTGTCCTCGCCTATGACCGACCTGGACACAACGCGCTGTCTCCTTCCCAGATGCCTCGATGTGTGTGCATAAAAGTATGCCACCGCCTCGGTTCGTGTGCTCGCCGCCATCCCTCTCTGCCGCGCACCTCGTCCCCGCTGACGCTAGAGGATCCCGTCGCCGCCGCCGTCAACTTCCCCGCAGGTGAGCGCCCGCCTCGGCCGTCGTCACAACGCTTCGCAAATCGCGCCGCCAAGCGTCGCCCATCGGACGGCCACCGCCTCCAATCGCAACCGCTCATCCATATCCGAACCAACGTCCTGGATCTTGACACGTGTTAGCACGCCCGCCGTCTGATCTAGCCATGCCGCCGCCACACCTGAGCCACCACGTCAGCCCTAGGTGCCACATGTCATGCCACGTCAGCCAAAACCGAGCCCCGGGTGCCACGTCAGCACTGCCACGTGTCAGCACCCCGATGTGCCACATCAGCCCTAACCTGCCGCATTAGCACCGTCGCCCGCATGCACTGTTCTGTGGATCGGGTCCACCATGGACTGGCTTTTCTGTGCACCGGGTTCACAGCACAGTAGCTTTTTCGAATTTTAGCTTTTTTCTTTAAATTTAATTTTTCAAGAGCCGTTCTCCTCCATCCTGCTCCGATTGACCCCATTCGTTTTTCTAAATTCATCTAAAATCGAGCTCTACCTTTTGGTTCTAGTTTCAAAGTTTTTAGGGTTCATTTGCTTATTATTTTATGTGATTTTATTATTTCAGTCGTTTACTCTCTCGTTAGATTCCGATTCCAGAGGAGCAGAAGTGACCCCAGAAGACCCCGAGTAGCTCGCTGAGCAAAACCAAGGCAAGTTATGTTCTTTGATGATATTGAACCTAGTTTGTAATATATTATTTAATTATTTTATTTTAAATTACATTGCATCGCTATTTAATTACAAACTTTGTATATGGTAGTTACCATCCCATATTGAATTACCCTGTCTTGATAATTTGAATGCCATGATACCATTGTCACCATAGGTTGGAAAATTTACTAGTGATGCTATGCTAGATGTCACATGGATTGTACGATTAGAATACTTAGTCGTGCTTATTTTACGAAAGGGTTTATCATTGCATGTGAATATTTAACTTGACTTAATAAAATTTGGAACCGTGGTTGGTGCTATAATTATTAAAAATTGTGCCATGATATTGGTGTGTCATTGGCGTGGTTATACAAACTTGGTTTTTCACTCGAGCAAGTGATCGTGCAGTAAAGGGGCAAGTGCAGGTTCACTTCGTGGGATGTGGTAGCCTTATCCGGGTAGACTTAAGGACTTAACTTTATGCGTCATTAATCTGAGTTTTATCGTGCAAACCACATGTCTCGCATGGGTTAGACCTGGCTAGTTAATTTGGGATATTTCAACTTTAATCTTGCCATTGAGGTGAATAAGGTTACTGATTTCATGTGGCGCAAGGGGGGTGTGATGCGAAACCCTAGCGGGCGGGATTAGGTTGGAATAGAACTTTGTAAAGGCCTTTTTGTGATTTTCTTATGTCGAGGCTAATCACATCGTGTGGGTACAGTTGTGCAACCTCTGCAGAGTGTAAAACTATTCGAATAGCCGCGTCCTCGGTCATAGACAATGCTCGGTGATTTCACATGAGGGGTAGTAATTTCATTTAAACTTGTGGTTTATGGTTGGTTAGTGAAAATGTAGTTCACTATTGGTTTAGTTTGTGGATGGGATGTCTCCAAGTGGTTTACTTCAATTCCATTGATTATTATTATTGTTTTCTAGCAAAGTTTGCTTTCAATCTATTTATCATATTTATCTTGAAATGTCATTTATGCAAATTAACCTTTCAGCCCTCCATTGGTAAGCCTTGTATACTATATTGTATTCATTTGTTACTAACGACTTGCTGAGTACCAATGTACTCACGACTTTATGTCTATGTTGCTTAGTTGAGGAGGATGAGTATTATCAGCAGGAGATTGCAGAGGGAGAGTACTTCAGCGACTTCACGGATTAGAACTTCGTTCTCCACTCGATTGCCTGTGGGCATGTCTTTTGACTGCTACACTTTATTGTGGATTTCGCAGCTAGTTTTGTTAAGCCCTTCGGGCTAGCGCTATTGTAAGCTTGGCCATATGATCGTACCTTTGGATGTTTATCGATATTTGAGTTTTCCTTTATTTTAGCATGTGTATGGTTGTGATCATATCTATGTTTGACTGTGTGCACTAGCGTGATCCTGGACTAGTGCAGTTTACACAGAGAGTCCGAATTTGCATATTCACGTCTCGACAGAGATGGTATCAGAGCCATATCGACTATAGGACGAAGCCCTAGTTAGAATGGTCGTTTAGCCCAAAAACTTATTTTCTAAATCAAACCAACTAAATTGGATACTTAGTAATATCTCTATCTTTTTACCTCTTTCTTAAGGATTCTCGTTCTTCGTCCCACTTTTGCAAAAATGGTTTTCATAAATCCTTAAACTGATCTTTACTCTTATAAATGCATTAGATGTCCAAAGCTTCTTTCAGCCAGACGAGAGGATGGGATGGAGAGGACTTCTTCGTGTTCTGTTGCGGAGCCTTGGATTAAAGAGATCGCCCGTCTACTTCACCAAGGATGAGAAAAATAAAGGACAACGCATCGGAAGCATCACTAGGTTGTACTTCACTACCAGAGTCGGCAAGCAAGTTCTACACCACAGTTTCAAGAACGTTAGTGCTTATGGAGAGTGATCAGCACAAGGAGCTCACACAAGGCCATTCGATGACTTTGCAAGCCATACAAGATCAACATATCCAGACTCATCCAGAATTTCAAGGAACAATATGGGGCTACCCCTAGTCTACCGGAGCGGTCAGGAGGAGCCCCGACCGTAGTCGCCAGTACCTCTACCTTCGCCTACACCGCCGAGCCCGGAGGAGAGACGACGCGTCATCGGCAACCGATAGGAGTACCTTCGGCACTTCATTCCAGCCACAGTCGAAGAGCAGTCGCCGCAAGTCCAAAACTCGTGGGTGGTCTACAACGATTCAGAGAACGGGAGTAGCGAACCCTACCTGTCAGGACCCGAGTGGGAGCCTTTAGATTAGAGAGTGCAAGTAGAACGATGGATCTTATTTGCAGTTGTGTGTGATGTGAGCTGCAAATCTTGCCCCTAAAAGGATTATATTGCAATCATATCAATCTTTTTATTGGAGTTATTTTTTCCCGATTTTGTTGTCAGCCTTTCTCGGCTAAGTGTTTCTTTAGACTAGGATTGCCATTAGAAAAGCCCCCTTAGACGAATTTACACCCTTATGTATGCTTTTCCCTCACCTTTGTGCCCCTTAAGAAGTCAACAGTTGTTCCCCCTTTTCAAAGCAGCAGCAAGATGGTTGATACCAGAAACTCTTCAGGCCGTAGCCAGGTGAACCAAGATCCAGAGAGAAGTGCCACTCAGCCAGTTCCACCGAGTTTGGAACCCGCCCTCAGTCAGTTCTTAGTGGCTCAGACACAGATGATACAGGAAATGATGCAGAACATGAATGCTATGATGCAAAGATCGCACTGTGGAGGTAGTAACACCTCGAGCAAAGACGTCGCCAGCCCGGCTATGCAGAGTTCATGAGGACAAGACCGCCCACCAACTCCAGTTCTTTAGAGCCTTTGGAGGCAGATGATTGGATCCGTTCAGTTGAGAAGAAACTGAACCTAACTCAGTGCACAAATAAAGAAAAGGTGTTGTATGCAGCACACCAGCATGAGAGAGCCGCAGTAGAGTGGTGGGAGAACAACTGCACTGCCCATGAGGACCAAAACAACATCACTTGGGCAGATTTCGCCACCGCTTTCCGTCATGCTCATATCCTTGATGGGGTGATCGAGATAAAGAAGGAGGAGTTCAGAGAACTGCAGCAGAAGAACATGTCAGTGAGTGAATATCTCAATAAATTCACTCAGTTAGCTTGCTATGCGCTAGAGGACGTAGCCACAGATGCCGCTCGCTAGAGGAGGTTCAAGAAATGCTTGAACCCAAGATTGAAGTGGTAAGCAATGATTATGTCAGTTTTTAGCATATGGTGGATAAGGCTATACTGATTGAGGAGAGTCACCGCGAGCTAGAGGAGTCTCGCAAGAGGAGGATAATCCAGCAGGGATCTCAGTCGCACCAGGCTCAAAGACCTCGTTTTGGTACTTACCAGCCTGCGCGAGCACCGTAGCAGCCAATCTTTAGGACACCGGCTCCAGCGCCACGTCCATTTCAGTCAGGGCAACGACCTAGTGGATCCAGCAGTCAGCAGCAGAGGAGTGTCAACCCAGCGGCGTCTGTTACTTGCTTCAAGTGTGATGAGCCAGGACACTATGCTAGTAAGTGCCCCCAAAAGTAGGCCTCTACCCTAGTTCATTTCAACTTGGGATCCACACCAGATAGGACTCCTACCCCAAGAGGAGGACGATGAGCACCCTAGGCATCAGGCTATGCCAACAGGACACCGGTGGTGAGAGGCCAGGTGAACCATGTCACTACAGAGGAGGCCCAAGCAGCGCCAGAAGTTGTGATCGGTAAGTTTCTAGTCCATTCCAGCCCTGCTATAGTTTTGTTTGATTCTGGACCTTCGCATTCGTTTGTTTCTCGGAGTTTTGCTTTAAAGCAACGGTTGCAAACTGTTGCTCTTGGATCTTTTTTTGGTCCAATCTCCGATTCTGAGTTGAGCACCAACCTAGACTGTCCAGGGGTTAAGATAGCCATTCAAGGAGTTGAGTTCAGTGCAGATTTGATCATTTTGTATATCTGGTCTTTGGATGTGATCTTGGGTATGGATTGGCTCAAGAAGGATCAGGCAGTGTTAGATTGTGGAAGTAGAACAGTGACCTTGACCAGTTTAGATGGGAGTAAGGTACAGTTTGCAACCAGCATGAGTCAACCAGAGGAAGTCATGGTTTGCCAGAGCAAGATAATCAAGTTGGAGGGTGTACCAGTTGTGAGAGAGTACCCCGACATGTTTCCAGATGATTTTCTAGGCAAGCCACCAGAGCGAGAGGTTGAGTTTCTGATCAATCTTGTACTAGGTACCACTCCAATTTTCAAGAGACCCTATCGGATGTCTGCCAACGACTTAGTAGAATTGAAGAAACAAATTTAGGAGCTTTTGGACAAGGGTTATATCAGACGGAGTTCATCCCCGTGGGGAGCACCAGTGTTATTTATCAAGAAAAAGGATGGAAGTTAGCGCATGTGTGTAGACTACAGAGCTTTTAATGAGGTCACCATCAAGAACAAGTACCCTTTGCCTAGGATTGATGATTTATTTGATCAACTCAAGTGAGCAGGGGTCTTCTCCAAGGTTGATTTGAGGTCAGGATACTATCAGATGAGGATTCGAAAGGAGGATATACCTAAGACAGCCTTCTCAACTCGTTATGGTCTATATGAGTTTACAGTGATGTCCTTTAGTTTGACCAATGCTCTAGCCTACTTTATGTATTTGATGAATAAAGTGTTCATAGAATATTTGGATTAGTTTATTGTTTTGTTCATTTACGACATTTTGATCTATCTAAGAATGAGAAGGAACATGAGGAACATTTGAGGATGGTATTACAGAAATTAAGGGATCATCAGTTGTATGTCAAGTTCAGCAAGTGTGAGTTTTGGATGAAGGAAGTCACCTTCCTAGGCAATGTGTTGATAGCAGGAGGAGTCGCAGTCGATCCTGAAAAAATAAAAGATGTTTTGGATTGGCAGTCACCTTCATTAGTAACTCAGGTTAGGAGATTTCTGGGTATGGCAGGATATTATCGTCGCTTCATTGAAAGATTTTCCAATGTAGCAGACTCCTTACACAGTTGCTTAAAAAGGAAAAGAAATTTACTTGGACGTCAGAGTGCGAGAAGAGTTTTCAGAAACTAAAGGAAAGTTTGACCACAGCCCCAGTGCTAGTGTTACCTGATATAAACAAGGATTTTGAGATTTATTGCGATGCTTCATGCAAAGGATTAGAGTGTGTATTGATGCAAGACAAGAGAGTAGTAGCATACACCTCACGCCAGTTGAGACCACATGAGGAGAACTACCCTACTCATGATTTGGAGCTAGCAGCCGTAGTGCATACTCTAAAGATTTTGTGACATTATCTGATGGGTAATAGATGTGAGATTTACACAGATCATAAGAGTCTGAAATATATTTTTACCCAGGTCGAGCTCAACCTCAGGCAGAGGAGGTGGTTTGAGCTAATAAAGGATTATAATGTTGGTATACATTATCACCCTGGAAAGGCCAATGTGGTTGCAGATGCCTTGAGTAGAAAGGTTTATTGCAAGACAGTGATGGTAAAGGAGAGTCAGCCAGCTTTGCATGAGGAATTCCAGAAGCTTAGCCTAGAGATGGTTGAGCAAGGATTTTTGGCCACGATGGAGTTACAGCCAACCTTTGATGGTTAGATTCGTCAAGCCCAGTCAGAGGATGAGGAATTTTAGTGTATCAGGAAAAACATGAGTAAAGGAAAAGAGTCAGGATTTTCAGAGGATGACCAAGGAACCCTGTGGTTCAAGCAGCATTTGTGTGTGCCTAATAAGAAAGAGCTAAAGAATTTGTTGTTAAAGCAAGCTCATGAGTCATTGTATTTGATTTATCTAGGCAGTACCAAGATATACCAGGACATTAAAGACAAGTATTAGTGGCCAAGTATAAAGTGTGAGATCACTGAGTATGTGGCACTATGTGATGTGTGTCAGAGAGTAGAGATAGAGCATCAAAGACCAGCAGGTCTGCTACAACCACTAAAAATTCCCGAGTGGAAGTGAGAAGAGATTAGTATGGATTTCATTACAGGATTGCCAAAGACCAAACAAGGTTATGATTCAATTTGGGTCATTGTAGATTGTTTGACCATGGTTGCTTATTTTATCCTAGTCAAGACAACCTACACTGATGACAGATTACCAGAGCTGGATATGTCAAGGATTGTCAGTCTACATGGAGTGCCAAAGAAAATAGTGTCAGATTATGGATCGCAGTTCACCTCTCGTTTTTAGGGAAGTTTCCATGAGGCTATGGGAACTCACCTGAATTTCAGTACAACATATCACCCGCAGACAGATGGTCAGACTGAGCAAGTAAATCAGATACTCGAGGATATGCTGAGGGCATGTGTATTGGATCATGGAGCCAAGTGGGACAGTTGTTTGCCTTTTGTAGAGTTTTTATACAACAAC
Source organism: Melocanna baccifera (assembly GCA_036346265.1). Lineage (NCBI taxonomy): Eukaryota > Viridiplantae > Streptophyta > Magnoliopsida > Poales > Poaceae > Melocanna > Melocanna baccifera. The sequence goes on along the minus strand of CM070701.1, from coordinate 2,870,924 downwards.
AGTTATCAGACCAGTTTGCAGATGTCACTGTTTGAGGCATTGTATGGCAGAAAATATAGGACCTCTCTCAATTGGAAAGAGACGGGGGAAGGTCCATTTGATTCAAGAAAGATTGAAAAATACCTAGACCAGATAGAAGAGCTATGCAAATACCAGACATCAAGAGCTGAGTTTTGAGTCAGATTATTTTGTGTATCTCAGGATCACACCGTTCAAAGGTGTGAAGAGGTTTCAGTTAAAAGGAAAGCTTGCACCGAGGTATGTTAGACTATTCAAAATTTTGAAACGCAGAGGAGAGGTTGCTTATCAGTTGGAGCTACCTGCGTCCTTCAGTGGGGTACATGACGTCTTCCATGTGTCCCAGCTGAAGAAGTGTCTGAGAGTGTCAGAAGAGGTTGTGCCAGTTGTGGCCGTTGATCTTCAGGAGGATCTTTCTTACAAAGAGCACCCGGTCAGAATTCTGGATGTGTCAAAGCGAGTTACGAAGAAGAAAGTTGTCCGTTTTTGCAATATCCAGTGGAGCAACCATTCTGAGGAGGAAGACACCTGGGAGCGTGAGGAGGACCTCAAAGTCGAGTTTCCAAACCTATTCTCTTAGTTAGCCCAGATCTCGGGGTCGAGATCCTATTTAAGGGGGTAAGATTTGTAACATCCTGTTTTTCTAGAGCTTTTGAAGCCCTAAATTTAAAAATAAATTTTCTAGAATTTAAACAAGCTTAAAATGACTTTTCATAAAATAAAATGATTTAATCTGATTAAAAAAACTTCAACATAAGCTGAAAATATTTTATTTGCATTCCTTATGCCACAAGGAATTTGCTGGAATTTTTGGCAAATTTTTGGGATTTTTCTGCTATTTTCTAGAGCTCCTAGTATTTTATTTGAATTTTATTAAAAGAAAAAATCCTAAAACCCTCCCCAAAACCCTAGCGGGCCGGACCCGGCCTGGCCCACCTCCTCTCGGCCCGCTTCCACCCCGCCATGCGTCGGCCTCTCGGCCCATGCGTCCCCTCTTTGCCCCGCTCCGCGCCGTTCGATCGGCTGCCCACGCAACACGCATTGTTCATCCGCTCCCGCAGCCGCGCCCGCGTTGCCCTAGCCGCCGCGCCCCGCTTCGCCCGTGGCTGCTCGATCCTTGTCCCGCCCACGCGTCGCAAATCCGAGCCACCACATGTCCTCGCCCCTCACCGACCTGGACGCAACGCGTCGTCCCCTCCCTGGATGCCTCGATGCACGTGCATAAAAGTACACCGCCGTCTCAGTTCATGTGCTTACCGCCCTCGGTTCGTGCACCTTCCCGCCACCGCCGTCCCTCTCCGCCACGTACCCTGTCCCCGCCGACGCCGGAGGATCCCGTCGCCTCCGCCGTCGACTTCCCCGCGCGTGAGCGCTGTCGTCACCACCTCGCCTCCCGTCGCCGTCGTCGCCGATGAGAAACCCCGCCGCCGCGCCCCTCTCTCCCTTTCGCCGGCCGTCTCTGCCGCACCCCCGCGTCCACCCGCACCCCGCCTCACACCGCGCCGCGACGCTTCGCAGATCGCACCGCCACGTGTCGCCCATCGGACGGCCACCACCTCCGATCACAACCGCTCATTCAGATCCGAACCAACGTCTCGGATATTAACACGTGTCAGCACGCCCACCGTCCGATCCAGTCACGCTGCCACCGCACCTGAGCCGGCACAGCAAGTCGTGTCCTTTGATCATGTTGAGCCCAGTTTGTAATCTATTATTTAATTATTTTATTTTAAATTACTTTGCATTGCTATTTAATTACATATTTTGTATATGGTAGTTACCGTCCCATATTGAATTACCCCACCTTGATAATTTGAATGCCATGATACCATTATCACCATAGGTTGAAAAATTTACTAGTGATGCTATGCTAGATATCACATGGGTTGTACGATTAGAATGCTTAGTCGTGCTTATTTTACGAAAAGGTTTATCATCGCATGTGAATATTTAACTTGACTTAATGAAATTTGGAACCATGGTTGGTGCCATAATTATTAAAATTTGTGCCATGACATTGGTGTGTTATTGGCGTGGTTATACAAACTTGGTTTTTCACTCGGGTGAGTGATCGTGCAGTAAAGGGGAAAGTGTAGGTTCACTTCGTGGGATGTGGTAGTCTCGTCCAAGTAGACTTAAGGACTTAACTTTGTGTGCCATTGATCTGAGCTTTATCGTGTAAACCACATGTCTAGTATGGGATATGCCTGGTTGATTAATTTGGGATATTTCAACTTTAATCTCGCCATTGAGGTGAACATGGTTGCTGATTTCCATGTGGCACAAGGGGGGTGTGATGCGAAACTTTAGCGGGCGGGATTAGATTGGAATTGAACTTTGTAAATGCCTAGTTGTGATTTCATTTAGACTTGTGGTTTATGGTTGGTTAGCGAACAGGTAGTTTACTATTGATTTAGCTTATGGATGGGATGTCCCCAAGTGGTTTACTTCAATTCTATTGATTATTATTATTGTTTTCCAGTAAAGTTTTCTTTCAATCTATTTATTATATTTATCTTGAAATGTCATTTATGCAAATTAACCTTTCAGCCCTCTATTGGTAAGCCTTACATACTATATTGCATTCATTTGTTACAAACAACTTGCTGTGTACCAATGTACTCACGGCTTTATGCCTATGTTGCTCAGTTGAGGAGAAGGTGTATTATCAGCAGAAGGTTCCAGAGGAAGTGCTTTATTTTGGATTTCTGCTACTAGTTTTGTTAAGCCCTTCAGGCTAGCGCTATTGTAAGCTTAGCCATAAGGTCGTACCTTTGGATATTTATTGATGTTTGACTTTTCTCTTTTATTTTAGCATGTGTATGGTTGTGATCACATCTATGTTTGACTGTGTGCACTAGCGTGATCCTAAACTAGTGCAATTTACACAGAGAGTCCAAATTTGCATATTCGGGTCTTGACACCAAGAATCTTGCCCCAATCGGCTACAACGGGGTATATATATCCACACCACAAAAACTAGTCGTTGGAAGTAAAACCCCTGAAAAATCAAGATTTCTGGTAGTTCTGTCGTTATAAAACCGAAACGACCGCTCCCCTTGCAACGGTCAGAAAACTAGCCATTATCAGCAAAATTGGTAGTTCCGTTGTTAAATTTTTGGTACTTCCGATCATCGGAAGTACCACTCTACAAATGCGGAACTACCGCTCTCGTGGGGAGAAGACCACCACACAGGTATCTCTCTAGAAAAAACGCATCGTAGAATTTTTGGAACTTCCGAAGTCCGATAGCGGGGAGAAGACCACCACACAGGCGTCTCTCACTACTACAGAAAGCCTAATACTAGACGCCAAATCACAGATGGTTTCACAAAACCGTCTGTGACCGACATTAACACAGACGGTTTTAATTTGGACACCGTCTATGTTGATGGCGTCGGAGAAAACGAGTATCACAAACCGTTCTTACCAATGAACTGTCTGTGATATTTCAGTATCACAGACGGTTTTTAATAAAAACCATCTATGATAATCTGGAATTATCACAGATGGTTTTTTATTTAAAATCGTCTGTGATAAGCTGATTATCACAGACGATTTGTATTACAAATCGTCTCTGATAAGCTGATTATCATAGATGGTTTGTATTACAAACCGTCTGTGATAATCTTAGAATTATCACAGACGGTTTGTAATACAGAACCGTCTATGATGTTTTCTATCAGAGGTTAATATATAAGTACGTACACATTGCTACTAATAACTTAACTACAGAACTAGTTAATATATAAGTACACATCGCTTCTAATAACTTACCTACAGAACTACTGAGGCAAGAGATGATAAATTAAAGGCAAATTTATTACAAAAGTCGCACAGATAAAGAGATTCCCAGATTCTAATCTTTAGGGCTTCGTACGCTTCTTCTTCAACTTTGGAAGTTGGAGGATCAGCCGCTGAGTTCTCGAACGCCGTTAAGATTGTCCTTGCCTCAGCACTTCCTCCTCCAACCTGGGCAAATGATCAGTAGCATAGCCCATAATCTTGTAGAGGATAGCATTATAAGATTCCTCAAAATCTGTCATTTCTGCTTGATCGGCAATGCTATCTGTTGTGGCTACAGACCAAACAGAGGGAGAGGGGTATGGTAGTGGAGAGTTAGGTGAGCAAATGACCTCTTGGGGTCTTTCTCGAGAGCCAGTCATGATACATAAGCATTCCCTCGTAAGGAGCGACTTTACCATCGTAGCCTTACACAGAGCCTACCACCAAGGATAGGCTACGTCATCTATATGATTTACAACCTTCTCAACAGGCTAGCTGGGTTTAGGTGGGGGCCACCCCTACAACAGGAGCCTCTCATGGTGAAGGGCTTCACAGGCCAAAGCTATGTTGCCGAGCCCTTTGGCCCCTTCCGTCCCTGCGGTCTGTGATGTTGTGTGATTGTGGGCGAAGCGGAGTCGAAGCCGGGGGTCTGCAGCGGAGATGTTGTCGAAGTCTCGCGCTGGATGGTTGCAGGCGGAGTCGCACCTGCGCTGCGAAGGCGAAGGCCACGACGATTGTACTGTGGAGGCGAAGACCTCATTGATGCGGGAGGAGTGGGCGGGCGCTGGAGGTTGGGGCGTCTCATGCGCACGAGCAACCGCGTCGGTCGGACTCCCGCTGGTAGGACACGTGTGATCGGCCACGACGGTTGAGCCTTCGCCGGTTGGGCTTCCGAGCATGGCTATATATGCGGTCGTAGCAGTGTGACGAAGGACTGCTGGGACGGCCTGTCTCAAGAAGATACCTCTTCCTCTCACGAGCATGCAACAGGGTTAGCGTCAGGCAAGGTGCTCTTGTGCATGCTTGTGGAAGGAAGAAGGTACGTTCTTGAGTTGGCAGGAAGGCTCGCGCCCCGCGCTGACGAAAAAGTATCGAGCGTTGCGTCTGGGGCATCCTCTGGTCTTCAGGCGTGCCGGGACATTACGCTCCGGGGCGACGGTGGGCGGGACGCTGTGTGCGGTCAGCCGATCGCGAATGTACACGCCTTGCTGGCAGCTGGCTTTGCGGCGATCGGTGCGGACTCCCTCCGACTGACCCGCTGCGTCGGTGCTCTTTGCAACCTAGCGTCCATAGAAAGGCATGGGACACATTAGAGTACAAAAACGGTTGTGGTAAGAATGAAGAGGTATAATGTGCAGCAAGTGCCGGGGTTGTCCCGAGCCACTAGAGTAGAAAGGGCGCCTTGTGGCGCGGCGTGCGGACGCGTAGCTGCGTGTTGAAGTGCCAGAGCCGATGGCGGACTCGGGGCTGCGCCGCGGGGGCGAAGGTCTCATCGAGGGCGAAGTCGGTGTCATTCTGCTGAGACGAAGGCTTCGCGAAAGGCGGGTCTATGGGCCATGAGCGGCCGTGCCGCTTCGGCTTCCTCCGGGTGCGCCTCTCCACGCGTGGACGATGTTGCGACTTCCGCCGATTGCGCTTCTGTACACAGAGGAGGGCTGTATAAATGCATACCAGGAGGGCTGCAGCATCCTCCGGGCTAGCTAAGATGGTCTTTGATCTCAAAAATATGCCTTCTTCTAGTCATGAACATGCAGTGAAATGTTGCCGTGTTGATGAACAGAAGGAGGCCTATTTTCGAGCGCAATATTCCGGCGATCGCTGATCGCCGCGTGCGCGCTTGGGAAGGAGGCCGCTGCGTTGCGAGCAGTTGAGCTCTGCTTTGCGCGACACGTCTTGGGCGCGTAGCGCTGGCTGGCCCAGCATTGATCGGCGCAAACTTCGCTGAATGGACTGCTCCGCGAGCGCTCCCCGAGGAGGGGCGCCTCCAGGCGTGCCTCCCCGGCGCGCGGGTGCGTGTTGATGTCGGGGGCAGACCCGAGACTGCCTTACGAAGCCGAAGATGCCGCGAAGGTGGAGCCAGGTTATCTTGCGCTGCCAGGGCCCTTGGTGCGACCGCCGCTTGATTGGGTGTGGCGTGCACGGGTAGGTGTGCCAGTATGGTGGCGATCGTGGGAAGGTGGGCGGTTCGTCTCCCAGCAGTTATGTTCATCAATGGTGTGGGAGACACAGGGGTATTAAGTACCCCTTGTGCTAGGCCACTTGCCTTTTCATCGCCTTGCCTTCTAGCTCCCGATCACGCGCCCCAATCTCGTGGCCTCCTTGCTTCCTTGTACGTCTCGAAGCTCCAGAAGAACGATGGCATACGACTGGGCGCGCGCGCGGGCGGCCGACGACAGCGCTGTCTTATGGCGGGCGTCGCCGCTCGAGGTGAGGTACACCATCGAGGAGCGCGGCTCCGCGCCTGTGGACAGGTGGTGGACGGTGGCGAAGAGAGCAGGGGGACCGTGCTCCCGCATCCTGGGCTCAACGCTGGTGACAGAAGAGACGATCCGTGGCCTTCTTCGTGAGGGGAAGCTGTCGGACCGCCGGGATGTGCGACTGCCCGCGGGCGACGAGACCGAACCACAGCCCAAAACATCAGAGGTGGTCGTGTTCGTCGCCTACTTTGAGGCTGGGTTACGCATTCCAGCCGCCAGACTTGTCGGGGACGTCCTGCGGGCCTTTGGGCTTGAGCTGGCGTAGGTAACGCCGAATATGATAGCCCGTCTTGCCGTGTACAGTTGGGCGGTACGCACGGAGGCGTGTTGGCCGACTGCGTCAGTGTTCGCGTTTCTCCATGATGTCTGGTGCGCGGCGGAGGAGCAGGGGGATGGGGCGCTGCCCGCCTTCGGCAGCGTCGATCTCATGCTGCGCCTGTAGTGCAAGAAGATATTTCTCGCGGAGTCGAGTCGGGCAGAGTGGGAGCCGGACTGGACGAGGCGGTGGTTTTACCATCGCGTGGCAAGCGGTAGCCACCTTGAGTGCTCGGGGCGGCCGGTGGCGGTTAACACTATGCCCAGTGCGCCCATAGATGATGATGACGAGTGGATAGCACGGAGGCTCATGGGGATCACCGCCCGCTTCAATATGCGCGACCTCGCTGAGGAGTTCGTCATGTATGGCATGGCGCCACTTGCCGCGGATTGGCGTGTTGCTCTTGGGAGGCTTCGACGCGAGAACGTCCGCCCTTCCGTGTCTTCGCTGCCGAGGCCCTCCGGTCCGCGTAAGTTGTCCTAGAGTTTGCTTTCGTGTGGTATTCGTCGAGGCTGTTGTTTTTGCAACGTGCCCCCGTGCCCCTCGTAGGTACTTCCATGGGGGACGTGGAGCGTGCGGTGGGTGCGTTCCTTGGACCGTACACAGCCAGAAAGCACGCACTGCGCGTGTCTGCGACCGCGGAGGCAGGTCTGGGGTGGTTGAACTGTGTGTGCGAAGCCTTGTGTATTAAGATGCCAGAACGCGTTGTTCTGACCCCCAATACACCTCGTTGTGACTCCACAGGGGAGGGGTACTAGCGGACGTGGGTTCCGGCTCGGCGGAGCACGTAGACTTGGAGACAGGGGTGAGTACTGCCTCGCCACCTACCGGCATTGGGACGGGGCCATCACTCATGGAGGATGCTGGAACGGGGCCATCGCTCGCGAAGGATGCTAGGGCGGAGCTGTTGCTCGCGAAGGATGCTGGGGCGGACCCATCGCTCGCGGAAGATGCTGGGGCGGAACCGTTGCCCGCGGAGTTGATTCCCGCGACCGTGGGACGTCCTTCTGCGGTGGTTTCCGAGGCGGGACCGCCTTCTTATTCTCCAAAGGCGAAGCGACCCCGCATACGGTCGCCCCTTCGCTTGTCTGGGGGGTTTGTTGTAGCAAGCCGGGTCGCAGCCCTATGGGACTCCGACTCAGACACCGAGTGCTTCGGTGCCCCCGCGGCCCCGATCGAGTCTGCGGCTACCGGGGGCGAGGGCTTGGTGGAGCTAAGTTCCGACACCGAAGTTCCCCCGCTTGGCGAGGTGGGCGGGGATGCGGAGGTCCTTGCGGATTCGGGCGGGGCTAAAGGTAGACATTCCTTGATTGTGACCTGCTAGGTATTCGTAGGGCTGACCGTCGTGTCCCCTTATAGCAACATGGTTCCCCGAGCGTGGGGCCCTCGGAGCCCGAAGACGGCTGCTTGGAAGGGGCATCTGGCACCACCGAGACTATTGCCGTGGATGCCACCCGTCATCTAGCAGACTTCGTCCCTCGAGCAGAGGTGTTGGTGGCGTGGCGGTGGGCTGCGGATAACGCGGTCGCGAGCTTAGATCGTGATGCGCTGCAGATCTGCGGGCCTGAACTGCTTGAGGGGGTGCTGGAGGTCTCTGAACTGAGGGTAAGTGCCTGACCCCGAGCAGCACGTAGCCATTGGGAGGTGTACTGATTGCTTCATTGTATAGACCCTCGCCCTCAGCCGGGCGCTGCAGGCGGCCCGTGTCTAGGAACGGGAGGCCCTAGAGGACCAGCTGCGCGCCGTCGAAGGGGCCCTTCGCGCGTCGGAGGAGGCGCATTCTGCTAAGGATGACCGCATGCGGCTCCTGGAAGCGGCATGCGCGGCGGCCGTCTCATATGCCACGGAGCATGACGGGCTGCTCCTGTAGGTTACCGTACTGGAGGAAGAGAACGGCCGCCTCGCTACGTCCCTGAGGGAGCAGGATGAGGCGCTGGGTGCTGCCTCGGCGATGGCGTGGAAGGCTATGCTGGCCCTAGAAGGTACCCTTGAAAATCTCGTTGCCGAGGTACCGCCCCGCTCCTTCGGACCCGAAGAGCTTCCACGGACACTTCAACGGATTGCGGAAGCTGCTGATCTTGCTCAGGCGGCCGCGACATCCTTTGGCAATCACTGCTCCTACATGACTGCTTATCTAGCGTGTGCTCTTCTCCATCACCGGGGCTGCCGTCATGTCGATGAATTGGGCGACCCGCAGCTGGAGATGCCCGGTGGGGCCGAGGTGATGTCCGGTGCCGTGTGCGTCGTTCGGCCCGCCGTTCGGTTTTTTCACGAGCGGATCTGGCAGTACATTGAGGAGGCTGCGGCGAAGATGGAGCCGCGGCGAAACATGTACGGCGAGGGGAACCTTGGCAAGTGGCTTGATGAGGTTGCCCGACGCGACGATGACGGGGCCGACGGCTCAAAGCAGGTGTGACCCCGGGTTCTTGTATGCTGGTGTGTGTTGTAAGCTTGTGTACTCCACGCCGCGAATGAAGTGAAAATTGCTTCACTTCTTTCATCGACCTTGCCACTTTGCTCCGAGCAGCTGCCCGATGGGGACCTGCTGCTGATTTCTGACGTCGTAACCCGGCGCCGCTTACGTCGCTGGTGGCAGGCCAAAGACTCACTCGACTTCTGGGCGAATCGACGTGGCGAGACTTCGGGCGCGAAAGGTCGCCCCAATGGCCGTGACGAGTAGTGCTGACCCGCCGGGTTTTGTAAGAACGTTGTGGTAGCGTGGTAGACAAGCTGCGACATTCGTCACCGCCGTCATTTTTGGATGCGTCCGCTTTGCGCCTTCTTTTTTTGTGGGGTTTGTGGGTTGGTTGGGGCAGAAGCTTGGGGTAGGGGTGGAGCTGGGGCGTAGTCGAAGTAGAGACGCGAGCTCTCCGTCCCCTACCCTCTGAAGTGGTGGCAGTGGAGCTGGCGCCTAGTCAAAGTAGACGCGCGAGCGCTCCGTCCCCTACCCTCCGAAGTAGTGGCAGCGGAGTTGGCGTCTAGTCAAAGTAGACGCGCGAGCGCTCCGTCCCCTACCCTCCGAAGTGGTGGCAGCGGAGCTGGTGCCTAGTCGAAGTAGACGTGCGAGCACTCCGTCCCCTACCCTCTGAAGTGGTGGCAGTGGAGCTGACGCCTAGTCAAAGTAGACACGCGAGCGCTTTGTCCCCTACCCTCCGAAGTAGTGGCAGCGGAGCTGGTGCCTAGTCGAAGTAGACACGCAAGCGCTCTGTCCCCTACCCTCCGAAGTGGTGGTAGCGGAGCTGGCGCCTAGTCGAAGTAGACACGCAAGCGCTCCGTCCCCTACTGCTGGGCAGGATAAGATAAGCTTGGGAAGGGACAGGGACCTAGCCTCATAGGTCCTGTCCCTGGCGTTCGATGGGGGATCTCACGGGCGCCACTATTTCGCTGCATTCCCGGACGCCGATGGGACAGCTGAGGCGGGATCAACGGAGGTCTGTGCGTGGCACCGTACGACTGCGAGGGAGGTGTCCCCTGGCCATCGTCCGTTGCTTTGGGCCCCGCGGGATAAGGGGGGACGCATTGCATGTAGCGGGCGTAGCCCTGGCGTGGGGCAATTCTATCGCACCACGTGCTCCTGGGCGGGCGATGGGACTCTTGAGGCGTAATGTCCTCGGTCTTGCTTCCGGGGCTCTTCAAAAAAGGGGGGCGAGAGGCCGAGTGGAGCGGCACTGGCGTTCCCAGACATCGCACCCCCACAACTTCTGGCAAAACTACGGTCCTCAGTGTGTTCCAACTTCGCCTAGTAGCGTGGAGGGCTCCAGAACGCGGCTGATGCCGCCTAGGCGATCGCGGGGTCAAGCATCCCGCCCATGTGGGGGGATGCGACACCGCGATGTGTTTTCGCCTCGCCCATGCGCCGAAGAGCCGCGGTTGGTGCGGGGTAGTGGGCAATTCACTTGTACTTCATCAAGGCCATCCTAGCTTCAGGAGTAGACTGTTATGGCACGCCGGCGAGGCCATGTCCCGCCATGCTGTCCCGTACAGGCGCCTGTTCTCTCCCCAGTTTCCTCCCCTAGGATGAGGGGAGTAGGGGGGCTTGGCGCTTTCGGCATCGTAGGGGGCCGTGCTGCTCCAAAGATGGCGCCGACTCATCCAGCTCGGGGCGGCACACCTTGGGGGGCCTTGGGTGCTCTCCGTCTTGTGGCGCCTTATTGTGGCGATGCTGCATCCCGAGCTCGAACGTCAATGGCTCCGTGCGTCCGCTGGGGCGTCGCTCTGCGCTGGAGGCCCGCGCCTGCGTGGGCACTTTCGCCGAATGCATCTGGCTTCTCGGCTCTTCCGCAGAGGTGCAGGCCCTTGAGCTCGTGTGCCTCGCTCCTACACTCGCGGGCACCCGTCCATGCGGTGGCCGCGGTTTGCTGCGGAGCGCGAGGAGCCTCTGGTGCCCGTGCGCCATCGGATGTACACTTCGGCGAGTGCGTGAGAATATCTTCCACATCTTATTTATACTCCGGAGAGTACGCGTGGTGATAATACCAGCGCGTGCGCGGGACATCCGCGTCTTGTTTAGACTCAGTAGAGTGCACAGGGAAGACATCCGCGTCTTTGTTTGTACTCCGGAGAATGCGTGGGACTATCAACCACGACTTACTTAAACTCCGGAGGGTACACCCTCGCGTGCGCAGGACATCCACATCTTCTTTAGACTCAGTAGAGTGCGCAGGGAAAACATCTGCGTCTTTGTTTGTACTTCGGAGAATGCGTGGGACTGTCAACCACGACTTACTTAAACTGCGAAGGGTACGCCAACGCGCGCGTGGGACATCTGCGTCTTGTTTATACTCAGTAGAGTGCGCAGGAAAAACATTCGCGTCTTTGTTTATACTTCGGAGAATGCGTGGGGCTGTCAACCATGACTTACTTAAACTCCGGAGAGTACGCCAACGCGCGCGCGGGACATCCGCGTCTTGTTTATACTCAGTAGAGTGCGCAGGGAAAACATCTGCGTCTTATTTATACTTCGCAGAGTGCGCGCGGAGGCGTCCCCCCGCTGCGTCTTATTTATACTCCGTAGAGTGCGTGCGGAGGCGGACCTCGGCGCTACGTCTTATTTGTACTCCGTAGAGTGCGTGCGGAGGCAGACCTCGACGCTACGTCTTACTTGTACTCCGTAGAGTGCGTGCGGAGGCGGACCTCGACGCTACGTCTTATTTATACTCCGTAGAGTGCGTGCGGAGGCGGACCTCGACGCTACGTCTTATTTATACTCCGTAGAGTGCGTGCGGAGGCGGACCTCGACGCTACGTCTTATTTATACTCCGTAGAGTGCGTGCAGAGGCCGACCTCGATGCTACGTCTTATTTATACTCCGTAGAGTGCGTGCGGAGGTGGACCTCGACGCTACGTCTTATTTATACTCTGTAGAGTGCGTGCGGAGGCGGACCTCGGCGCTACATGTTATTTATACTCCGTAGAGTGTGTGCTAAGGCGGACCTCCGTGCGGTGCGCATGCGGAGGTGAGTCTCTGTGCGGTGCGTGGGAACATCGACCACGTCTTTATACTCCAGGGAGTACGCGTGGCAGCAACACCGACGCGTGCGCGGAACCCCGCGTCTTGTTTATACTCGGTAGAGTGCGCAGAGAAAACATCCGCAGCTTTTTTATACTCTGGGGAGTGCATGCGGAGGGAAGCCTCCGCACATTTTTGGTGGGGGGCATGAATAGCTTCGCAAACGGTGAACTTTATTAAATTCCCATTTGCGTGGGTGAGCTAGTACAAAAGGTTATGAACTAACCACTGGACTCGTTGTCATGGTGGGAAGATGCGGAGCCTCTGGTGCTGGGCTGCCGTAGGGCTTGTATGGGCGCGCCTGACCTAAGGGCCTCACTGGGCTCCCAGGGGTGGGCCTCGGGTTCCATGCTCCAGGTGCCGGGCCATGTGCTGGTCGCCAAGGACGGTGATGATGCCTCGCGGGCCCGGTAGCTTCACACATAGGAAGCCATGGTGTGGTACCGCCCCAAAGGAATTGAGGGTCGGTCTACCTAAAATGGCGTTGTAGGGGTACTACATATCGACGACATCGAAGGTGGCGTCCTTGCTCGCCATATTGTCATCCTGGCCGAAGGAGATCTACAAACATACTTGGCCCAGCGCCAGTAGCGGCTGACCTCCGAAGCCCTACAGCGGAGCTCTTGAGGGGCCTAGGCGACTTCGAGGGATCGCCATCTGGTCGAAGGCCTGTGCGAACAAAACGTTCACGGAGCTGCCCCCATCGACCAGGACACGCCGGACGTCGCACCCGGCAACCGCGACCTGGATGACTAGGGGATTCTGATGGGGGAACTCCACGCCTTCGGCATTAGCGGGCATGAAGGTGATCGCATGCTGTGCCCAATCGGGCGGCGCATGAGCCGGGTACGCCGCCACATGGTGTAGTCTCTGCATGTAGGCCTTGCATTGTCGCTCCGAGGCGAACTCCAAGGAGGAGCCTTCGGAAATTACGTTGATGACCCTATGCGGAGCGCCCTCAAGGGCATGGATCCGCAGGGGGCTCTCCGGGGACTGTGGCACGTGGGCTTGGGCTCGCCGGAGACCCTCCTGAGGCTGCGGCTCCTGATCCCGAATCTTTAGGGGACCATCCAGTGGCTGCTGAACGTGCGCCACAACGGGCGGGCGCGCCTCGAGATCCCTGTCTTTGGCGACGCTTTGGCGAAGCGCCGCGATGGTGGTGCAGGAGCGGGTGTCATGATTGCCTTGGCCGTGCACCTCGCACCACTGTGGGCGGTGTTGGTCGCCATACTTCGCGCGGGCCCAACCGTCGCGACCTCGGCCTCGGCCTCGTCCCCGACCTCGTCGAGCCCTAGCCCCGCGGTTGGCTGGGGCATTGTCTTCCGAGCCGAGACGTCTGACGGCCGTGCTGAGGCTTGTCAGTCGGCGCATCCTTGTGCTGGGGGGCATCCCTCGACGGCTCCTGCCTACGCTTGCTCCGCGAGGAACTTGCTTTCAATGGGTCGGCGCTCCTCGCGGCACCATCCGCTGGGTTGGCGTCGGCCTCGTTGTCCTGGCGCCGCCTCGCGTCTTCTTCCGCCCGAGCGCACTCCTCCATCTTGTCGAAGAGCTTCGCGACTGTCTTGATTGGCTTCCGCACATTGTACTCGGCTAGCAGCCCCGGTCGGAGGCCCTGTACCGCCGCGTTGATGATTGTTGTCTCATTGACATCTTTGACCTAGCAGCGGACCTTCGCGAAGCGTTTGAAGTATTCGCGAAGCCTTTCCGATGGTTTTTGCTTTACCGCGAAGAGCTGATCCGCGTCGACATGCTTGACGTAGTTCCCTTGGAAGTTGTTGTAGAGGCGGTCACGAATCTGCTCCCACGCGTACATGGAGTTCGGCTCTATGGTGAAGAACCATGAGAGCGCCACTCCGTGCAACGCGAGCGGGAGCCCCTTCGCCTTGGTGGTGTCGTCTCCGCCTACTGCCTCGATAGCGGTCTCGTACATGCGCAAGAACTCTCGGTGATCCGTGTTGCCTTTATGCGATGTGACGGAGCTGAGGAATTTAAAATCCTCCGGCCACGCTGCCTGCTGTAGGCCCGCCGATAGCGGGGACTCCGGGTCCACACGCCGCAGCGAAGCGCGACTGGATGTGGGGGCGTCCCGGCTATCCATGCGCTCGGGCGTGGGCTCCGACGCGACCACCAGTGGGGTCGGCTGCCCCCGAGCCTCTTGCATTCTCCGCACGGTTCCCTGGAGATCTGCCAATTCTTGCTGGAGCATGCCGAGGGCTGCTAGCAGGGCGGTCTCCACTGGGGGCGTAGGTGGGACAATGGGCGCGTCCGGTCGCACGGTCGAGGTAGTCGCAACCACTCCGACGCCGACGGTAGGGCCCATGTCACCGGAGGGGCCGCTTGGTGCTCTCGTAGCGGGTGTAGGGGCGGCGGTCGCGTCTCGACGGGCGTCGGGGCAACCGCTCCCTAACACCCGACCTATATTGTCGGAGTTGGCTTTGTACCGACGGCGGGGTGGCGCATGACGTGCGGGTTGGGGTCAGTCGTGGCGTCGGTGGTGGCGGGGTCAGTGGCGTCGGTGATGGCGGGGTCGATGGTCGCGTGATGATCGTCGTCATTTTCGCCCCCGACCACCGACGCCGAAGCCCTGGTATTGACGCGGGGTCTCGCCACGACCGCCTCCTTCTTCGCCGCCGATGATGCTTTCTTCGGTGCCATCCTTCCTGCGATCTTGAGGCTTGCTCTCGTCGTCCCCACGGACGGCGCCAACTGTTGTGGCTACAGACCAAACAGAGGGAGAGGGGTATGGTAGTAGAGAGTTAGGTGAGAAAATAACCTCTTGGGGTCTTTCCTGAGAGCCAGTCATGATACATAAGCATTCCCTCGTAAGGAGCGACTTTACCATCGTAGCCTTACACAGAGCCTACCACCGAGGACAGGCTACGTCATCTGTATGATTTACAACCTTCTCAACAGGCTAGCTGGGTTTAGGTGGGGGCCACCCCTACAACACTATCCATCAGTCTCTCCAATGCCACAAGAGCTTCTTCCGCTCTATGCACATTGTTGAGAAGAACCAGGGTGAGGGCTATTTCCCTTTCTTGAGTGGCAGCGAGACGCCTCCGTCGACGGCGGATGATCAGGTCGAGCTGACGGATGCAAGAAAGTTGGGGAAGGAGAGCAGGGCGTGTGCGGAGAAGCTGCACCAGATGTAAATTGCTGGCCGCCTGTGTAAGGTTTCGGTCGAACAACTCTTGTTGAACAAATGAGAGGAAGGAGATGATCACAAGAATAGTAAAAGCCATATTGTATGTGCGTTGCATTGAGGATTAATTAGGCGCATATATTTAACCTTTAGTAGAGACGGATCGTATACCAAACAGTAATATAGACGGTTCGTATGCCAAACATTAATGATATAGATGCTTCGTATAACGATAGTCGCTCTCCCGAGTCCCGATGGAGCTATCACAGATGGTTTTATTTTGGAAACCGCCTGTGCTGAGAACCGTCTGTGATAGACAACCATCACAGACGGTTCGTACCAATGAACCGTCTGTGATAATCGGGAATATCACAGACGGTTTTTGTTAAAAATCGTCTATGATAATGCTGCTATGTATTTATTGCGCCGCTCAGACCGCATCTGTCTTCATTTCGATCCAGATCTAGCCGGTGCTGCAGTTGGAGGTGGCAAGGCTTTCAGGCTATTTTTTTGGTGGAAGGAGGCTTTGGAAATTCATTGAGTTCTTGGTTGCCCTAGATATAGTTAGTAATGAAATTTGTTTTTGGTTGCAATATCAAAACAAGTTTGATCTAGCTAATTAATTTTCGGTGAACTATTATATATATACTTTGAAGATCTAACTAATTTAGATTTAGCTAGTCTCAATGCATGTGGTATATATGTAGTAATAATTAATTAAATTAATTTTAATACTAAGTTGTTATATATGTGCATAATATAGGACCGAAGCTGGATGTATACCGCAAACCGTGTAAGCGAAGAGTACAGTAATGGCGTGTCTGCTTTTACAAGAGCCACCGAGGAGGATATGTTGAATAAGGGGGTGGAATATATGTATTGTCCATGCACCAATTGTGAGAATTTAAAGATGTTTAAGAATCGAGAGTAGATTAAGCGCACTTGATTCAGAGGGGTTTCAAAAAGAGGTATTCGTGTTGGACCAATCATGGCGAAGTCAATGATATGCCGCCGGATGACATCGTTGGTAAAGTCAATGATATACCACCAGATGACATCGCCGGTGAAGTCAATGATATGCTGCCGGATGATGATTGTGGTTCGGATTTGGATAGGCTGCACGATGATAATCTGGATCAAATGCTTCGTGATGTAGAAGAGAACTATAATGAGAGAGAGTATATTAAACTCTGAGGCTTGATGGAGGACATAGAGAAACATTTGTTCACATGCTGCTAGTCAAAGTACATGAAGTTGTCAGCTGTGCTTGAACTGTTGAAATTGAAGGCAAACAACGGTTGGTCCGACAAGAGTTTCACGACGCTGCTAGGTCTTTTAGCGGACATACTTCCGGAGGGAAATGAGTTGCCTAAAACCACGTATAAAGCCAAGAAGGTTCTTTATCCATTGGAAATAGAGGTAGAAAGTATACATGTATGTTCGAACGACTGTATCCTCTACCGTAAAGAGTATGCAAACATGCATGTCTGTCCGGTGTGCAACGCATCTCGATACAAATGTAATAATCAATCATATGATGATGACGAGGGAACAAAGGTGAAGAGAGGACCTCCTGAAAAGGTGGCATGGTATCTTCCTATAATTCCCCGTTTGAAGCGGTTTTTTGCGAATCCAAAGGAGGCAAAACTGCTGCGATGGCACTCGGAGGAGCGCAAGAAGGATGGAATGCTGAGACACCTTACTGATTCCACCCAGTGGAGAAACATCGATAGGTGCTTTGCAGATTTCGGTGTAGAACCGAGAAATATAAGGTTTAGATTGAGTACAAATGGAATGAATCCTTTCAGTAGTATGAGCAGCCGACATATCACTTGGCCTATGACTCTTTGCATCTATAACCTTCCTCCTTGGTTGTGTATGAAGTGAAAGTATATTTTGCTGTCGATACTTATCCAAGGGCCAAAGCAACCTGCGAATGATATTGATGTGTACCTAGCGCCATTGGTGGAAGATCTAAAAGTACTATGGAACGAAGGGGTACAGGTATGGGATGCATACAAACAAGAGAACTTCACTTTATGCTCCTTATTATTCTGCACTATAAATGATTATCCTGCCCTTGCTAACCTGTCGGGCCAGAGTACAAAAGGTGCCAAAACTTGTACTCACTGCTTAGATGGTACCGAGAGTGTGTGGCTGAAACACTCACGCAAAACCGTGTACATGCATCACCGCCGATTCCTTCGGAGGGCTCACCTATACCGCAAGATAAAGAAATAATTTGACGGAGAGAAGGAGGACGGTTCAGCTCCAAGGCATTTAAGCGGAAAAGAGGCTTATAATATGGTTACGGATTTAGATGTTGTCCTCAAAAAGAGACGTAAATTGAGGGGTCGTGAGAAGAACATCTGGAAGAAGAGATCAATATTTTGGGACTTACCTTATTGGGAGTACCTAGATGTTCGACACTGCATCGACGTCATGCACATAGAAAAGAATGTATGTGACAGCTTAATTGGTCTCTTACTGAACATTCGTGATAAAACAAAGGACGGCGTCAACGCATGGCTTGACTTGGCTGATATGGACATCAGGTCTGAGTTAGCACTGAGAACAATAGATAATGGACGAATGTACCTTCCCTCTGCGTATTACACTCTATCCAAGACCGACAAAATAAAACTGTGCCTGTGATTGCATGGTGTCAAAGTTCCGTCTGTTACTCCGGCAACGTGAAGAAACTTGTTTCGATGCAAGATTTGAAGTTAAATGGAATGAAGTCTCATGATTGTCATGTGCTGATGACACAGATGCTCCCTATTGCAATTCAAAATATTTTGCCGATCAAAGTCCGAGAGACAATCATGAGGCTATGTTATTTTCTTTAACACAATTGCTCAGAAGGTCATCGATCCCGAAGGACTAGATGCTCTGCAGGACGAGGTGGTGATGACTCTATGTCATCTTGAGATGTATTTTCCTCATTCATTTTTTGATATCATGGTCTATCTCATTATTCACATTGTGTGAGAGATAAAAATGTGTAGGCCCGTATTCCTACGTATCATGTACTCATTTGAGAGGTTCATGGGAATTCTCAAGTCCTATGTACAGAATCGATCTCGGCCGGAGGGCAGCATCGTCGAAGGTTATGCAAGTGAAGAGGTCGTTGAGTTTTGTGTCGATTATATGGCTCAGATTCAATCGATAGGTGTGCCTCAATCTCGTCATGAGGGGAGGCTCAAGGGTATCGGAACTATCGGAAGGAAAGCAATCACTCCAGATATGGACGCGTATGCGCAAGCCCATTTCACGGTCTTGCAATACATGACTGAAGTGGCCCCTTATGTCGACCAGCATAAGGATGTGCTTCGGCAACAGAATCCGGAGCGGCCGGATATTTGGATCATGAGACAACACAACAATCGGTTCAACCAATGGTTGAAGGAGCAAATCGCTAGGAGCTCGTCAAGTGAGATGCTGACATGGTTAGCAAAAGGGCCAACATTTACAGTTATGACATGGTAAGGATATGACATAAATGGGTACACATTCTACACACAATCACAGGATGTAAAGAGCACTAACCAGAACAGTGGTGTCCGCATAGATGTGATCAGTACTGATGGGGTGAGAAACTCGTACTATGTGTTCATAGAAGAGATTTGGGAGCTCGACTACGTGGTTTTCAAGATCCCCTTATTTCGCTGTCGTTGGGTGCATCTCCCACAGGTGAAGGTTGACAAGTACGGTGTTACTACCGTGGACCTCCAACGTGTCGGGTACTAAGACGAACCATTCGTACTCGCAAACCAAGTTGTTCAAGTTTTCTATGTAACCGACCCGGCAAATAAGAAGCGTCATATAGTTCTTCATGGAAAAAGGAGAATTATCAGAGTAGAGAATGTAGTGGACAAGAAAGAATACAATCAATTTGATGAGTTACCTCCTTTTGAAAATGGCATAAGGGTCGACGACGAACAGCGTAATGAAACTAGTTACATATGCATTGATCATCATGAAGGGTTAATTTTTAAAAGAAATAAGCAAGTGGAATGAGAATGGCGACATATATGTGGGTATTTGCATTAATGTATATAACAATGCATGTATGGGATGTATATGTGAATTGGCATTTATGTATATAACAATGCATGTGTGTGATATATTTATGAATTTGTATTTATGTATAAGTGAAAATGTGTGATATATAGCTGAATTTTGAGAATGAGTCATACAAATGTATCTCTATGTTCATTGGGCTGTTGTAAAGAAATATACTTGGTTGTTGTAAAGAAATAACTACAGCTGGGCAAAGGCTTATTGAATGTTGGTTAGTGCAGTTATATTAATTATTAACTACAGCCGGACAAAGGCTTATTACAGACGGTTGTAAGTTTAAAACCGTCTGTGATTATTATCACAGACAGTTCTAAGCTTAGAACCATCAGTGATAGTTAGTATCACAGACGGTTCTAACCTTAGAACCGTCTGTGATATCATAGATATCACACACGGTTCTTATCTCAAAACCGTCTATGATATTTATTATCACAGACGGTTTTAATCTTAGAACCGTCTATAATAAGCCTTATATAAAACCCCTAGATAGGGTTTTGCGCGTACACTGCCAGTTATTAGCAATACCAGCCAAGACTTAGTAGCACTCCCGATCCCCCGAGCCCATCGCCGGCCGCCTTCGGTCCCTGATCCCATCACCGGCCACCTCCATCCCCCCGAGGCCATCGCCGTCCTCGAGCCCATCGCCGTCCCCCGAGCCGGTCGCCCTCCTCCTCCTTCGGGCCCGTCGTCGGCCACCTCCGTCCCCTCGAGCCCATCGCCGTCTGCCTCCGTATCACAGACGGTTCTGAGATAAGAACCGTCTATAATAAGCCTTTATATAAAACCCCCAGCTAGAGTTTTGCGCGTACACTGCCAGTTATTAGCAATACCATCCAAGACTTAGTCGCTCTCCCGATCCAGTGAGCCTGTCGCCGCCGCCGTCCCTTGAGCCTGTCACCGGCCGCCTCCGGTCCTCGAGCCCGTCACCGGCCGCCTCCGTCCCCCCGAGGCCGTTGCCGTCCTCGAGCCCGTCGCGTCCCCCGAGCCGGTCGCCCTCCTCCTCCTTCGGGCCCGTCGTCAGCCACCTCCGTCCCCTCGAGCCCATCGCCGTCCACCGCCGTCGACGGTCGAGCCCGTTGGCCGCCTCCGTCCACGCTCGAGCTCCTCTCACATCGCCAGAATCCCCTCGGTTAATCCATCTTCAATTCTACGTATTGATCTTTTCTATTATAATCAATATTGTTCATATCAAATGAATGTTAGATTGATTATGGTGATCTTTTCTGTTGTCCAGTAAGTTATATTCATGATCTATTAGTTTCTTTTAATAGAAAATTTTGATTTACGCTCAAGATCTAATATATAGTTATCATATAACTGTTGCATAGTTTTATGCTGATTTTAGATACATGATATTTATGTTGGGCATAAATTTCTACTTGAATAACTTAAAATGTATATATGTATATATGATGATTAAGTTATTTTTATGCCTCTGGTATCATGCAAGTTGTATAGCTAGGAAAGAATAGGCACTTGAACGGAAAGAATAGGCACTTGAACATATATTCTTGTTATTTCATAAATCTTATTGTTGTTAAATCTTACTGTTATGCATATGCATATGTGTATGTATATATATATGTTGCTAATGGACTTAGATATGTATATGTATAATTGAATATATGTATACATATATTGGAATTAAATCTAAGTATGTGCTTATACCGCACTATTTACGTATATGCTACATTGTGCTTACTTTTCATATATTGGAATTAACATCGTGCCTTGCTTGCGGCGTGTAAAGCATGGAAGAACTTCAAGAGCGTCCTTGTCAAGGACTATGTAGAGAAGGATCTAACGCCCTTTGATAGGTATCCATTCCTAGAACCACAATGGGACAAGTTTAAGGCGATGAAGACGACCGAAGCTTTTAGAAGTACAAGCGCGATGCACAAGGCCCTCTAGGCAAAAAACACACATCTCCACAGACTCGGCACAGCTGGGTATACAGGTAAAATCCCGCAGTGGAGGTAGGAGGACGAACAGGCAATCCTGCGGAACACCGCCCCGCCATTTGCCACGATCCCGGACGAGCGCACTCGAAATTGGATTAGAGCGAGGTCATCTACCACGTCGTCGAGGGACATCTCCTTCCGGAACCCTGTAGATCAGTAAGTGTCCCACCGCCTGGTAAGATATCGAACTATGTAGCTTGTAATTACTCCACAACTTCCTTGAAAACTAAATGACATGTGGGGCTCTTGTAGGATACACTGAGTGTCGAATCTTCCTAGGGATCATTCCAGTCAATTAGGGAGAAAGATATACTTTTCGCAGCACTGGGAAACAAAGCCCGAATTGTATCGGAGTAGGAAGAGAAATAAAGCTGAGCGTGACGCACAACTACGAGAGGAGATCAAGGCATCTCTTAGAGAGGAGCTTGCTAATTACGTCAGAGATGAGGTGCGAAGACAAACAGAAGAAAATCAGCAGGCCGCTGCCGCTCCTGTGCTAGCCAGCCCCCCAACCGTCGGAGTAGCTGTGCGTCCAATCCTACGACGGAAAGCGAGGGCAAATTTCCTGTGGACGACATCTTGGAAGCTACGAATGCAAGCTCCAAGTGAGATATGCCTCCGTTGCCTTGTGCGCTGCTTGGGGCCTAGCATATCCATCCGTAAAGGGCCATGGTGCATCGTGCACCTTTAGCTTCAAACTTCAGAAAAGATTCTGTAGATGGTGTGCATGCCAATTTTGAGGTCGTCCCGCTACCGAAGCCCTCCAACGACGAGATCGTGACTTTAGAGCAAGCCATTCGAACCTTCATCCAGTGACCCAAAAGAGACATCTGCCTGGAGGCTTCTTCACCGGTGGCAGGTTCACAAGGGCAATACGAACCAGAGCGACCTGCACTAGTGCCATCTCCACAAGGTCTATCTCCACCACCACTACCTGCACCAGTGATGAGTCCACGGGAGCTATTTTCAGTGCAACAACTTCCACCGGTGCTACATTTACTGTCGATCTATAGCCAAGGTAGCAAGGACAGCTGAGGTAGTAAGGGCAAAGCAAAGAAGACCGATGATGATATCCCGTACCTGCCATTGGCCCGCAAATTTGTGCTTGGCGAGCCGATGATCGACCCAGTGAAGCGCCTCCCACTCCTACCAATTAGTTGTAAGCAATTACACTCTTGGTATATAGATCAATCCAATAAGCTAGAGGCAGAACGGTGCTCGGGTATCACAGTCAAATTCAGGCAGCATCATTTCCAGCACGAATTTCAAGATGGTGTCTTCGTGGTGACCTTCGATGATTTATTTGATCTTTTCACGCTCAACACTCTCGACGCCTCACTCGTTCGATGCTGGATGTTGTAAGTGTGTACAATTACAGTCTCTGTTCATGTCATACCGATAAATGTCATATATAATTTCTTGCTTTGATGTGTATATATATAGACACATGGTGACTGAAGCTAGATCATCCAAATCATCGGTTGGTTTCTTGGACTCACACTTGGTCGCCAGTCATACCATCGGCGAGGATGCTGGCTTCGTCGAGAGGTACATTGCAGCATCACTGATGACTTACCGCAATAAGGAATATGTATTGATGCCCTACAATCAGGAGTTTCATTGGATTTTAATAGTAATTGTACCAAAATGAAACAAGATAATATACCTTGATTCCCTAAGTAAGAATAAAACCGAGTACACAGTTGTCGGCTAAGACCTCGATAGGTAAGTACATTTTCTCCATACATACCTATATTGTACTCTTTCTTTCCTTCCGAATAACTCAGGTCAACTTTTTCGAATCACGTAGGGCGTTCGTGACGTACGTTAAAATGGCAAAGCTTTCGACACAAGGAGCCAAAGCCCTGACACATGATCGAAACTTTAAGATATTCGCTAGTACATATTAATTAATCATATGCAATAGTTGGTAGTAATGCCTCTTGAATTAACACATTCTATTTCTTGCAGTGCCACCAGCAGCAGCCGGGCAACACGTGTGGATTCTACGTTTGCCACCATATGAAACTACTCCTCGATTCCTCGAGGATCACCAATTCTAATTCGAAGGTTTGTCAACATTCCCATAATTACTTCATACTTATCAAGTTATATATATACGCACATTGATATTCCTATCGACAGGCTGCGTCCATCCCGAAAACTGCATTAAAACAGGTCAACCTTCAATCAATTCTAGGAGAGTGCGCGTACTTTTTGCTGATTCAAGTCATAAATTCAAAGGGAGAGTTCCACAGCGCACAATGATTTTATTATTGCTCTTATCACAATGCAATGTATACATGTACATGTTGATCTGCGAATGTAATGTAGATCTTTTGTAATTGTGTATTTGTTAATGAATATTTTACTTCATTTTAATTAATTGATTTGTGAAATGGATGTTTTATATTTGTCAAATGAATTGAGATGTGAATTGGATGTTATATGTTTCTGAAATGAATTGAGATGTCAATTGTCTGTATACATGTACATGTTGATCTGCTTGTTTCAGAGGGCATGGCTAGCATTTCCTAAGGCTAGCCAATTAACAGAAATAGATTTAGGGGTAGGAAAGAATATCACAGACGATTTATAACTAAAAACCGTCTGTGATAGCTATCATCGCAGACGATTTGTATGAAAAAATCAATTGTGCTAATTTTGCTTATTTACAAAAAGACCAAGTACATGAACAATTGAATCATACTTGAACTAGTAGCACTCTAAACTGTCTCAATACTAGTTTCTTGATTTCACTTAGATTATTTGATATGGTTTGTATCATCCTTGGATACCACTAGCTAGACTAAAATCATGTTTCACTTGACATGTTCACAAAAAATTTGAACTAACTCCCAGATTATGACTTATTTGGTTTAGCTTTTCTATACATAAATTGTCATGATCTTGATAGCATTCTTATGAATTATGGCTTGGTGTAATATTCGAAAAATCATTAAGGATAATCTTCATGGCTCCGAATGCTTAAAATAAAGAACACCCAGTCATTTCATTCTCTCGTGCATTTTGATGAATTTATTGCCAAAAGGGGGAGAAGTTTGGAGAAAAATCCTTCTGGAGTGTTGTAGAAAAATTTACTCTTTCTTTTTTTCTACTCCAGTTTTCTCTTTTGTCGATATGGTCTTAGTTTCCTTGATTTTCTTTTAGACCATGTTTGACTTTTAAACTCAACTTTATATGCTTTTTCTGTGTTTGTCAATATACTCATCAAGGGGGAGATTGAGAGACCATGTGGAGATAACCCCAGTTGTGTGATGAGTAATTGACGTGTGTCCTAAAAAGTCTGAGTTTGTTCCGGGCATTTTTGTGCTAATTACCGATGCAAATATTTGATTATATCATTTTGTGCGGTGCTATGTAATGCGTTTTCTTGTCGGTGATGACTGCAGGACTTTGAGACGGTGTCGTGGCGAGACACGAGTGACCGGACTAGGCACAGGCGGTGCTGAGGTCAGAGCGGTCGGGATGTGTCGAAGACGACGAGGACTCGAAGTGGCTGCGAGGCGTACGCGGCAAGACACGAGGAAGCTTCCAGGAAGGTGCAGGAGGGGCATTTTGGTAAATGCGCAAGGCTGCACAAAAGGAAGTGGATTTTATTTGGAAATGATCCATTAGTGGAGAGGTGTTGTGACCTAATGGGTAAAATGGTGTGTAAACCCATTAGTGGAGAGGTGTTATGACCTAATAGGTAAAATGTGTGTAAACCCATTTAGTGGAAAGTTGGTGTGACCTAATGGGTAAAGTAAGCTTCTAAACCCATTAGTGGAGGCTATAAATAGAGGTGCTCTCTAGGTGGAGAAGGGCACTTGAGATAGAGAGAAAGAGAAATGGGTATGAGTATTAGGGTTTCCTAATGCTTGTGCTCTTGGGAGAGAAAATTTGTATGCAAGTTTTATGGTTTTATTCTCTCCTTGTGGGTGTTCTTGAGTGAGACATGGAAGAGTTGATATAAACATTCATCGCTCTTCGTCTCAATATGAACATGCTTGTTCTATATCTTGTGATATTTCCTTGTTTTCTTTAGTATTAATGTTCTTGTTCTAGTCTCTCTCTCTCTCTCTATATATATATATATATATATATATATATATATATATATATATATATATATATATATATATATATATATATATATATATATATATATATGCTTTGATCAGGATTCATCTTATAGCAGCAATTTTCCAGTATTTTTTAGGCCAATCTGTAGTTTCTTTTTAGTGTTTTGGGGTCTGCGTAGCCGCTGTTCATTCACTTTGTTCGGCTTAATTTCTAGCAGTCTGCTTTAGCCCCCTATCTTAATTTTCTGCAGTACGATCGGTTCCTATCTCCTTCGGACAGAATGCCTCTCTTTTTAGCTCTCGGTTGTGTGTAGATGTTTACAGTGGTATGCAGTTTGTATTATAGCAATTTGTTTATTGTTTGGTTCTAATGATGTTCTTCTCGGCCTACTTTGCAGTTTAATCTCCCTGTGCTTCTCTCGGTTACAGCAGCTTTTGTGTCCCCTGTTCTTTTCGGCTAAGAGAGAGAGCAGCAGGTTGTTCTTTTCAGTTCTACAATTACTGCATTTTAGTTTGCTGTTTTTCTTTTTCGGCTGCAGCCAGCAGTGTAAATGAGACAACAGGTTTCGGGAGAAGCAACAGTGTATGTCGCTTAAGTTTTTTTTTCTTTCTGCTCTCGGTTGTGTAGCAGCAACAGTCTATGTTGTCTTCTCTCGGTTGGCTGTTAGTCTGAGTGCTTTGTGTGCTCAGCTTGTGTTTCTCCTGCTGCAGTTCGGCTAGCATTTGTTCTGTCCGGCTAGCACTACCTTGCAGTCTTCCTGCTAGAAATCAAAATGCAATAAGTCTGCTAGTTTCGGGTGCAAGTATATCTGTCCAGCAGCAATTCTTCTTGTTGTTTTTGGCTTTTACAGAGTATTAACTTCCAGGCTGTAGTGTTCGGTTGTATATGCTTTTAGCTCTGGTCTTTGTGACTACTACTGAAGTTTACAGCCTGTCGAATCAGCTTTAGTTCGGTCCAATTTTTGCTGAAAAGAACTGCAGTCTCTGCTCTCCAAATAGCAGTTCGGATGCAGCCAGTAGTTTTGATGAGGCAGCAGGTTTCGGTCTGTTCTCTGGGGTACATCTACCTGTAGTATTCTATGACAGCTGCATATGTTAGTCTCCTTCGGTTACAGTATTTTAGCAGTAGCAACTTTCTTTTTGTGTGTTCGGTTCAAGCTTCTGCAGTAAGAGGGCAGTGCTGCAGGTTTCGGTGTCTGATGCTTTTTCTTTGTCTCGGCCAGCAGCAAATAATCCCTAGAGACACAGCTGCAGATCCAATCTTTCTATCCAGCTATAGTTCGGTTCTGGCAGCTTGCATCCATTTGCTTCCTATCTTGTTTTAAAGTAGGTGCTGTTTTTATTCTTTGCTTGCTATCTCAGTCTTGTGCTTTGTTCTCTGAAAAACAAAAATGCAGAATAAAAATTAAATCCCTCTTGTTCTCTAGCAGTTTCATGTTTTCAACTTGGTCTTTTGTTTTCAGCATTTAGTCCTTTTGGTAGGTTTGTTATAACCACTGAGATCAAGTTTATTTTCATATTGAATTTTATCAGTCTTACTTTTCTTCTTTGGATTTCCTTTTTGGGGGATTCTAGTAAGCCTTCTTATTCTTGCTTCATAGCTTTCATAGCTGTCGGAGAAGATTTTTTTTTTGTGGATACTTCGGGGATTATTTTTAAAGGCACCATTCACCCCCCTCTGTTGCCATTTCCGATCCTTCACTATCACAGACAGTTTTTAGTTACAAACCATTTGTGATATTTACTTCACAAATGGTTCGAAAACCGTCTGTGATAACCTTCGATTATCACTGACCCATAAATTCAGACGGTTCAGAAAACCGTCTGTGATGACGTTTTTGAACCATCTGTGATATAGTTTTCTGTAGTAGTGTCTCTAGAAAAAACATACCGTAGGATTTTCGAAACTTCTGAAGTCCGATAATACCGCTCACATAGAGTCGATACTTCCAACTTCCGGTAGTCCGTGCAACATATGCCAGTACTTCCGATCATCGGTAGTACCGTGTAATATTCGTCGGTAATTCCAATAATCCTGACAAATGCATATACTTCAATAAATCTTACAAAATATATTTACAAATTTAAGTCACATGCCACAAGGACTATATATGAGTTTCAACTATTCGCAAAACACATTTGCAAATATAAGCCTTATACTACAAAGATTAGGAAACATGGATTTCAAACACTTGCAAAATACTATCACAATGTATAGCCCCATGTTACAAGGATTTAACACATGAGTTTCAACTATTTGCAAAACATATTCACAAATATAAACATCATGTCATAGAGAGCTAGAACAAGTGAGGTTGAGTTATCAACACATGATGAGATTCAAGCTACTAGACATGACCCTTATCAATAGTACAGCAACCTATACTAGCAATCCGGTCTTTTAATCCAAACACCAAGACCGGTAAAAGACTAGTCATATCTTTGTCTTGAGTATTTTCTTGAAGCTTGATGATACACATCATTACTTCTAGTCCGGGTCATTGTCTTGATATACATCAACTCATGAGGCATCCTTCACTTGAACTCCATCAACATATGATGGATTATCTCTTGACTTGATGATCAACACATGATCATTTCTTCTCAGACATGCATCAAATCATGATGTATCCTCTTCTTGAATTCCATCAACACATGATGGGTACTACTAGAAGTCGATATTACCAGCCCGTGTGGCGCGATACTACCAGAAGTCAAAAGTATCGGCTCTGTGTGAGCGGTACTATCAGACTTTGAAAGTTTCAAAAATCTTGCGATACGTTTTTTCCAGAGAGACGCATATGTGGCGCGGTAGTTCCGTATGTGTGGCGTGGTACTCCGATGATCGGAAGTACCGGAAAATGAACGGCGGAATTACCGATTTCGCTGATAATAGCTAGTTTTTTTACCATTGTGAGGGGAGCGGTAGTTCCAATTTTATAACGGCAGAACTATCAAAAATCTTGATTTTTTAGGGGTTTTGCTTTCAATGGCTAGTTTTTATTGTGTAGATATATATACCCCTTTGTGGCCAGTTGGAGCAAGAGTTGCTGCACCTATTGACACTTTTTTTAGCTAGTGTGAGGTCTTTCTCTCAATTTTGCATGTGTTGCACCTTATAAGCAAAAAGGAAGACTCTAGATTGCATGTGTTGCATCTAGAGGTGGATTGAGTATCCACTTTACCTTGACTTATTATTCTTAGAGTTTGCCATTTTCTAGACGGCGTTGAAGCCGTCGTATGTAGTGATCTTCCCAAAGAAAGTTGTGAGAAGACCCGGTGAAGTTCTGAAGGTTAGAGCTTACCTAGCCGGAGCGGGAAAGAGCTATCATTAATGGATTTGAGGTGGAAGGCTTAATTCATGGAGCCAGTCCAATTAGTTTGGGCTTACCTCAACGTGGACTAGGAGAGACTGGCAATTCTCCGAACACCACGATAAAAAGCAATTGTGTTATTTGTGGTTTATTTTCTTGTGCTCAACTTACATTTAAACTATTTACATTCATAGAATTAAATTGATTACATGTCATTCTAGAATTACAAACCTAGATTTAGATTATTGGTGTACTTAGGTGAACTTTGTTGATTTAGGCGTTATTTGTGCTAAATCAATTTGATTTAAGCTTCCACATTATATATTTGGTTTAGCTAAATAGAAATTGATATTAATTAGAAGAGAATTTTTAAGAACACCTATTCACCCCCTTCTAGTCAGCCTCTACGGTCTTCAGGGAAAACTTTACATAATGCTATTTATTTATTATATTATTCACCATCTAAGACTATAACAGTCACTTCTTATAGGTTGTGGACTAGAAGAAAACCATCACATTGTCACTTACCAGTTTGAGGGTGTAATGCACAAATAAGAATACCAAATCAAAAACGTACAAAATTGCAGCCTAAAAGTATACTATGAGTTTTTATTGGTTATTCTTTAAAATCAAAAGGGTACAGGTTTTGTAATCTAGGAAAAGATAAATTGGTGGAAAATAGGAATACAATATTTTTAGATCAAAACACACCTCACCGTGCTAAGCGGGCAAGGGTGGAATTATTGGCAACTCCACCAAAAATACGGATGGATACATCTGGTATTACTTCTCACAATGAAGGAGGTTCAACTCCTGAAGAAAATACAAATCTAACTAACAACAATAACATATTTAGGAAAAGTGGGAGGAATTTAAGTACACCCAATATTTAGATGATTATTGTTTGTTCTTCGAAAAATTCACTCTAAAATTTCAGATTTAGATGAAGTGATAGGGAATATTTTAATGCAAGTGACAGGGAATATTTTGATGCGAAATTATTGTTTGTTCTTGGAGTATTCATATTATTGTTTGTTCTTGGAGTATTCATATTAGTGTTCAGCTCCTAAAGAAAATACAAATCTAACTCCCAACAATAATATGTTTAGGAAAAGTGGGAGGAATTTAAGTACACCCAATATTTTATGTTTACTGTTTATTCTTGGGGAAATTCAATCTAAAATTTCAGATTTATAGAAAGAACCAAAAACTTATAAAGAAGCAATTAACTGCTCACAATCTAAACTATGGGTGGAAGTAATGTAGAAAGAATTAAACTTGATGAAAAGGAATAAAGTTTAGAAACTTATTGATTTACCAAACAACCGTAAGCCCATAGGTTGTAAATGAATTTTTAAAAGGAAATTAAATACAATAGGTTTAGTGAAAAAAATATATGGCTAGATGTGTTGCTAAAGGCTTTGCACAAACGGAAGGTATTGGATTTGTGAAAATTTTTTCTCCTGTTGCAAAATGCAATTCGTATTATTAGTGCTTTGATGGCTTATTATGACCTTGAGCTCTACCAAATGGATGTTAAAACTACTTTTTCTTAACGGTCTTTCGGAAGAGGAAATATAAATAAAACCGCCAGAAGGTTTTGGACAAAAAGGAAATGAAAATCAGGTTTGCAAATTGAATAAATCAATCTATGATCTTAAACCAGCTTCACGTCAA
Source organism: Melocanna baccifera (assembly GCA_036346265.1). NCBI lineage: Eukaryota > Viridiplantae > Streptophyta > Magnoliopsida > Poales > Poaceae > Melocanna > Melocanna baccifera. Next base: position 2,840,556 of record CM070701.1, on the reverse strand, counting down.
TGATATATTTTATTTGATAATGCTATCACGTTATATGGTTTTTCAATGATGGAAGGTGATCACTGTATATATACAAAAGTTATGGGTAAATGTTTTATCTTATTGTCATTATATGTTGATGATATTCTCACTGCTTCTAATGATAAAATTATATTGATGGAATTGAAAGCTTGGTTGTCTTCTAAATTTGGTATCAAAGATATGAGAGAAACTTCTTATGTTTTAGGAGTGAAAATATATAGAGAGAGGGATCAAAATAAAAAGATTCTTGGGTTGTCCCAAAAGACATACCTTGGAAGTATTTTAAACCGATTTTCTATAGAAAATAGCAAACATATCGATGTACCTATTGTGAAGGAAACTAAACTTAGTGAGGAATTATATCCAAACACTCTTGAGGAAAAAGCTAGAATGAATAGAATTGCTTATTCTTTAGCTTTGGGATGTCTTATGTATGCTATGTTATTCAGACAACCTGACTTTAGCTATGCCATTGGAATTCCTAGTAGATGTTAAAAGAATCCTAGGGAAGAGCGCTGAAAACAAATCAAATATGTATTGCGTTATGTCAAAGGAACTATAGATTATTCATTATGTTTTAATGGTCATAACTTCAACTGCAGGGTTATACTTGTTGCAGGTGTAAAAACCCAAATACAAGTGGGGGGTGGATGTCGCCGTGTAATGGGCCATCCTCTGCAAGAGTAAAAATGACACAGAGATTTATACAGGTTCGGGATTCGAGAGGACTGACCGATAGGAAGCCAATGGGGGTTACCTTCGGGGAGGGAGCGCCCAGGGCTCACCAGTTTGAATATACTTCTTTATTGCTTACAAGAGCTCAAGAGAGCTCCTCCCTTAAATGAGGGTTATATGGAGTTTTTATAGGCTCTTGGACCTGTACAAATGTCCGGAATACCCCCTAAGAGGATAGCCACCCTATAAGTACAAGTGAGGGGTATAATTATCCTTTGCGAGCGTAACTATATTTCTTGATCTATATATAGGTGTATTCTGTAAAGTGGGTCCCATATCGGTGGAGGGGTAAAATTATTTGTCCAACATTAGTCCCCAGTCCCTCGACGTTAGAGATAGCGTCTGTAGGGGTAGTCTAGAGTTACTTTGCTTGTGGTGTTGCGGTGGATGCTTGGTGAAGATTAATGAACCCTTTTTTTTTTATTCCATACCAAATTGGGTGCTGGATTTGCCTCACAATTTCTTTTAGTCCCGGCCAATAGGTCATCCCTTGAGCGTGTGACTTCCTGGCCATTGGATCGTGAGCTGGAATATGGGAGTTGGCCATGGGCCGTTGGAAAACCTTGTATTGGTTTACCCGGCCCAACAATGCTTTCCCCCTTTAGGGTTGCTTGCTTTGGAGCAGGGCATACATTGTCCGAGGGGATAAAAAAAGGGGGGGACGCTGCCCTGGCTATTCCTCGTTCTCCCCGTGATAGCAGCCACACGGTTGAAGCTGAGGGCGATGGGGGGCTGAGTGTCCGCCGGTCAAGACCGAGGGGATAATCTCAACGCCGAGGCAAGGAGGAACCTGGTGATATCGGCTCCCAGGGCAAAGGCTTCCTTGGGCGCTGCATCTGGGCGGATCCAGTCGGCTTCGGGCTCGAGCTCCCATGGATGGCTTAGGTGAGGTACTCCCCTTGATTTTCATCTTCCTTGCCTTGCGACCCTTTCCAGCTTTGGTTTCGTGCTCCAGATGTCGTCGAGTCTCGCTGCTCTAGGGAGCTGTCATGGCTTGAGCTCGATCATGCAGGGATTCGAGTGCACGAGCCAGGGCGCTGGATAGGCGTCTTGGGGAGCCGGTGTTGACGCGACCTGCCTGGGTTCGCTTGGGCACTGAGAAAGACAAGCACTGGCGTCCCTGGTGAACCGTTGCTTGGCCGTTTCACGGGCGCGGATGCCATGACACCGGCAGACCGTGCCGGGGAGTGGATACGCGTGCTAGGGTGCCTGCATTCCGTGCCATGGCACTGATAGGTTATTGCAAGGGAGTGTCCACAGGCTGGTTGCCGGGGCGCAGGGTCTGTAGTGCCCGGGCGTCCGGCCCTTCTGCCAGGGAGTTGGCGTTCTGCGCCACGGCGTCGACAAGTTACGTTAGGGGCGCGCCGACGGGTCAGTTGCCGGGGCGCAGGGCTTTCGGTGCCAGGGCTGTTGGCCCAGAGATCCCTGCAACACACACACATACACTCGCACAAGGTGGACGCGGCTCTGGGATATCTCTTCTCTCTGTATGTACTCTGCACCAACGACGAAGCAGAATAGAGAAGATAACAGAAACACTGCAATTGTGTGGACTCAACTACACACGTGATCGCTTTTGGATATAATGAACACAGAGAAAAAGGAACACACGCACAGTTGGTAGTGCTGCACAACTGCTTAGCACCAAATGTTGCCTTCTTTCTTTTATTCACCACTCAATATAATAGCAAATGACCGAATACATGTATTTAAGCACACTGGGCGAGCCCCTACGCCCGAAGCTCACGCCACTCCAACTATTCTCACGCTACTGCCCCATGACTTGCTCTGCATGCAGGCCAATACAACTGCTAGCACTGCGCACGTCTCATCCAGCCGATTCTTGCGCCTTGACTTGGTCACAGCTGCAAGTAAGGCGGTGTGCAAGCCTACTGTTGAGAAACCCCTCATAGATCATGGAGACGCCGGTTATCTATTTTGTACTATGGAGACGCCGACGCAGATGGCGCGCATGATTTTGTGCTTATGAAGTTGTTTCAAGAATCTGCTTTAAAAGACTGCTCCGTTTCGACGTTTGACTTTTTGACTTTCGGAGAAGCAAGAGCCAAAAGCATAAGCCCAAAAACAAAAAGAACACGACTTATATGTACGGTGAAGTAGTGAACCCCGATCATTTTTGTTCTAGTTCCGCCCCTGGTTGTGAGGGGACTAGCTCAAAACACAAACTAATGCCTACATGCAACCATGACGTGCAACGTGCATAGCACCATGCAGGCTACAACTCAAATAAATATGCTACTAAAATACTAAGATAATAAGATTAACACAACAAGGGTGTCTAGCACTTCTTCCAGGGCGCAAGTCTTCTGGTGCTCCGACGGGCCGACCGTCGGGGTAAAAAGCTTCCGGTGCCAGGGCGCACGTTTTCTGTCAGAGCGCGCATCTTTCGGTGCGTCAATGAGCCAGCCGCTGGGGCGCAAGTCTTCTGCCAGGGCGCCTGGCACTTCTAACAGAGCGCATGCCCTTCGATGCATCGACGGGCCGGCCGCAGGGGCGCAAGGCTTTCGGCAGGGGCGCAAGGCTTTCGAGGAGTTGTCCCCGCCGGCGTCACCAAGGAGCCGGCTGGTAGGCCGCTCGTGAAACAACTAGAAAAATTTCAAATTCAAAAGAAAATTTTGATCTTGTGCTTGATCTTTGTTTTTGCCCCAAATCTTCCTCTAATTCCCCCCTAATCCCTCCCAAAATTCTCCCCCCCCCTCGTGGGTTCCGCCTCTCCCCTGGCGTTGGCGCCCTCGCCCGAAGCCGTCTCCTTCCTCTCCCTCGCTTGCCCGTGAAGCCGCCTCCTCCCTCGCCCGGTCACGTCGCCCAGGCTGCCGGACGTCCTTGCCCGGCCGTCGCATGTACTCCGCACGCCCCGTCGCCTCGCGCCCACGTCAGCACCTGCCGATGGCCACGCCCGCACCTCCGTTTCCGCGCCCAACCGCTTCGCCCACACTCCCGCCCCGCTGGTCGCAGTAGCACCCGCCGTGCAGCACCCCTTCGGACCGCGGTTGCGTCACCACCCGCGCCCGAGCTATCTCCCCGCTCCGTCTACTCTCTCGCCAGTGCGGTAGCACCACCGGCATGGCCGCAACCCCCCCGGTACAGTCCCCTTCCCTTTTCCTCCGCCGGGCACCATAAATTTCCCCGAGCTCCCTCCTCCTTCCCCGGGCATAAAAACTCGATTCCCGCTCCCGAAAGCACCGCACCACCCCCATCTTCCTCCCCTCCTCCCAATGCGGCCGATTGAACCATTCCCCCCTAGCGCCGCCACCGCCCCTCCCCGAGCCCGGTGAGCTCCTCAACCGATCTCCCTCCTCGCCCCACCCCGATCCAATTGCTCGCGGCCGAAGCACCCCCTTAGCACCACCCACACAACCCCCATCACAATTTGAGTAAAGCTTGTACCTTTTGGCCTGTCGCCGTGCCGCCCTTCCTGCCGCCGCCCCTCTCCGTGGCTAGCTCGCCATGGCCCTCCCCGGGCTAAGCCAAACCTCCACCATGCTTCCTCCACCTCGTAGATGGCCAAAACCCGACCGGTTCGATTTGCGTGTACCCACAGCCCCCCAACCACCAGCCCCACCGCCACCTCCTCCCCGTCCGCTTGCCTAAAGGAAGAAGAAGTCCCCCCTTTATGGAGTCGGCGTGCTTCGATCCGGGCCGTTGGCGCTTGATCGGACGGCGCTAAGCCCGGGAGCCCCTCCCTCGGATCGCCTCGGCCCCGCGCACCCGTGAGTGGGCCGTTTGCGCTAGCCCACCGCAGCGCTCGCCCGGCCGCGCACGCGCATCCGGGAGCTGGGCCGGCCCACCGGCCGGTTCAAAACCGCACCGCGCGTGGCGCGCGTTTTCCCGCGCGAGTAGTGGGCCGGGCCGGTTACTGTACCGATGAACAGTGCTGTTTATTCTTTTCCAGAAATCAAAAAAATTCAAATAAAGTCTAGAAAATTCCAGAAAATTCCAAAAATCACCAAAATATACCATTTTGCTCAGTTTAATATCCTTAACCCATTTTTGGCCTCCATCCCTCCAGATTCTTCCCAGAAAAATTCTAAAAATTCCTTTTATGTATTTGAGCTTTTCTTTTTCTAAATAAAATGTTTCCTTTTATTTCTTCTTATTTTATTCTGTTTTCGTGTGTTTTTGCGATAGTGTCGGGGATTCCGGAAGTGACGATACAAGCTCAGGATCTGGGAGTTCCTTCGTTCGAGATTGCGGAAATCGTCCAGATTAACGGCAAGTCGCAATTCCTTTGAACATGTTGTACCCCATGTTTATTAGATTATGTAATTATGCTATTTTCATTATTGTTAGTTGTAAAATGCTAGTTTATGTGAAATTAAATGTTCAGAATGACATGTTAATTTTAGATACATCCTACTACCGCTAAATGCCGTGTTAATTTGTAGCCTACCCTTGTTAACCCTAGGATTAAGTTAAATGTATTATAATCACATATAGATTACTATCATTTCATGCAAAAATTTAGTACACTAATAAGGATGCGGCCGCGGGCCGGTAGGTTTATAAAACCCAGGCTAGGGAAGGGTGGTATGGGACACCATGCCCTAGAATGGTCGTACCAGTGTGCAGTGTAGGGTAAGGGTATTGTGGGACACCGCGATACGGTCTTCGCCCACCGCCTTACCTGATGTTGGTGGTTGCGGACCACATTGAAAACATAAGGACTAGACCCTTATGCCAAGCAAATGACATAGTAACCGCTCGACCACAGGTTTTGACGTGTCAACCCTAGTTTAGTACCTGCTCAACTCAAGCAGTGTGCTGCTCCGAGAGAGTCAGGTTGCGGGCCTGGCCTAGGGTTGAGCAGCGAACGTACCTGGTTCCTTAACTCAATCATGAGGGTTAAGGACGCATGTGGGTAAAGTTGGGCAACTCTGCAGAGTCAATTAACTAGTATTCGAATACACCATACTCCCGGATAACGGAGCTATGTCACTTGGGTGATTCCAGATGCTAAGCTTAAGTAGTGTTTGCAAGTATTTTTAACTGGACTAGTGGATTAATTAACTCTTCGTGAAAACCCTAATCTTAAGAAGTAGTTGTCATTTCATGTGTTTTAAAACTGTTTACGAAATAAAAATGCATCCACATAAAATGATACCACCATTATATTTCCCCTCCGTTGATAATCTGTGCATGTAGTTAAGTAAGGTCTTTCCTTGTGATTTGCTGAGCTGGTTAGCTCACGGCTTGCCGAACCATTCAGAAGATCAAGATGCGGATGCGAGTTTCCCCGTCGAGGAAGCCCCGGAAGAACCCTTCTTCGATGAAGACCCCTGGCTTTAGGTCTCCGCCGCGTTTGAGCTTTCCTTGGAGTTGGTCTTTTGTATTGTAATATATTTTGGGCTTGCACGCCCCGCTGCAACTAAAACTGGGTTGACAACCCCTATCTTGTAATAAATGCTGGACTTTTGTTGTAAGCATGCGATGGTTCACTCTTGCGCGATGTTCCGTACTTGTTCATGCGTGAACCGTACGGAAAGCCGTGTCCCAGGCGTCCCTGGAGACGGGGGCGTTACAGCTCGCTAGGGCGTGGTGTGTTTGCTGAGCGTGCAGCCAAGAGTGCTCAGGCGCACGAGAGCCTCGCTTGGGTGCCCTGAGGAAGCGGGCTGCTCCGGAGCACCGAAGGACTCCCAGGGCATCGCTGAGGGATTTGCCAAGGCGCAGAAGCGCCGAGCACTAGCAGTTCGAAGAGGTCGACTACCAGGGCGTTTTGATGCTATCTGCTTTGCTCCTTAGCATTCAAGTTGCCTGCTGTCATGGTGCTTTACGGACGATGCTAAAGCGCTTTATGGGAGACACTTGGGCACTTGCGCCTCTTCTAGTAGCTGCCAGGGTGCGCGATTACGTGCGGGCGCCAGGGCGCCGCACGCGCGGGGAGCTGCAGGGCTCTGAGTGTCTTTTGCCAGGGCGTTGGCCTCTTGCGAGGGTGTTTGCTTTTTCCAGAGCACATGTACGTGATTCTTTTGTTGGGGCGTCACTACTACAGAAAGCCTAATATTAGACGCCAAATCACAGACGGTTTTAACCGTCTGTGACCGATATTAACACAGACGATTTTAATTTGGACACCGTCTGTGTTGATGGCATCAGAGAAAACGAGTATCACAGACTGTTCTTACCAATGAACCGTCTGTGATATTTCAGTATCACAAACGGTTTTTATTAAAAACAATCTGTGATAATCTGAAAATTATCACAGACGGTTTTTTGTTTAAAACCGTCTGTGATAAGTTGATTATCACAGACAGTTTGTAATACAAAACCGTCTGTGATATTTTCTGTCAAAGGTTAATATATAAGTACGTACACATTGCTTCTAATAACTTAACTATAGAACTAGTTAATATATAAGTACACATTACTTCTAATAACTTACCTACAGAACTACTGAGACAAGAGATCATAAATTAAAGGCAAATTTATTACAAAAGTCGCATGCAGTACAGATAAAGAGATTCTCATATTCTAATCTTCAGGGCTTCGTACGCTTCTTCTTCGACTTTGGGAGTTGGATCAACCGCTGAGTTCTCGAACGCCATTAAGATTGTCCTTGCCCTCAGCACTTCCTCCTCCAGCCTGGGTAAATGATTGGCATAGCCCATAATATCGCAGAGGATAGCATTATAAGATTTCTCAAAATATGTCGTTTCTGCTTGATCGGCAATGCTATCCATCAGTCTCTCCAATGCCACAAGAGCTTCTTCCGCTCTGTGCATATTGTTGAGAAGAACTAGGGTGAGGACTGTTTCCCTTTCTTGAGCAGCAGCGACACGCCTCCGTCAACGGCGGATGATCAGGTCGAGCTGACGGATGCAAGAAAGTTGGGGAAGGAGAGCAGGGCGTGTGCGGAGAAGCTACTCTAGATGTAAATTGCTGGCCGCCTGTGTAAGTGTAACACCCCAGGACCCACATTATCCTGGGATGCCACTCAACCACTCTACAATCTAGCTAATTTACAATAAGCTGGCAACAACTTCTAAATCATGATAAACTAAGCGGAAACATACTAAAACAAAGGTAATGGAACACTAATAGTCAAGAAACAACCGCTATTAATTTTAACCAATTAAAGTGAACCACAGCCTAACATTGATAATTATACACGATCAACAATGAGAGTAAAAAAGAATGACCAGAGGCTACACTTATTTATTACAATATGAAACATCATGACAGTGATGTGCCGCTCTACCCTTCCCATGCATGCTCGAGAAGTCACCTAAAAGGGGGAAGTAAGAGTGAGATAAAAATCTCAGCAAGCAAACTGTTTAACAAGCTAATTAAACTACAATGTTGTTAAGCATCAACATTTATTTTCCACAGTGACCACAAATATAGCTTTAACCACATTTACTACCAATAATAATAAAACATTAGCAATAAATCTTGTTTGACTACATCATAATCTCAACTAACTATCACTACCAATGACAGGAAAGAATTAACATTTTTACCTCACTATCTTTATTATTTCTCGCATCCACAACTACCATCAACAGTTTCTACAAGAGAAATGAATTTCATGCCACAATTTCAACCACTACCATACCAAAAGGGGTGAATCTCATTCCATGCCCACAACCACATTCCTCATACCGCAAGTGACTCTCATGAGCCAAATCCACATCACAACTATGAAGTTGCTTTTATTTGCAAAATAACTTCACCACAATACATTGCATAAAAATGCATATGATCTTCCCACAATGCAATGCATATGAATGCTCATGCTCCACTTCACCCTTACCCAACAAGGTAAGAGTGTGCATCGTACTACGGCAATGTATGATGTTGTACCAGTACAGTCGCGGCTATAAGCGGCGATATCCACAATGCAAATGTCATGATATGTTATGAATGATATGATAATCATAAACCACAAGAATCTAACCACGAAGATTAGCAACATAATCATCATGAATACTTTCTCAATATCCACATGCATCTCATTAAGTACAATGCCAAAGCTTCATAAGATCATTACCACATGACCCACATTCAGTTCACCAAAATCATAATCAATCGATCTATAGGGAGTTATACCACAAAGACCATAATTTATTTATCAAGAATACTACCACTACAACCACAAATATTCACTAAGAATACTACCACTTAGGCCACAATATATTCATAATGATTACTATCCCACAACTACACTTGTTTCATCAAGAACAATTCCACATACCCACTATTAACCATCAAGATCATAAACTATTGAATTCTTAAAGTACTTCCACATGAACCACATTAAGAAGGCATGTAACAATGGCATCGCAACTCAAATTAAGAGAAATACTTAATGTGAAGGTAGAATAATTAACAAGTTAAACATGTAACATAACCGCTACGTTTACTTGCCTCTACCGGCGAAACGACGAAATTACGCGCGTTTAGAAGCAAAATCGTCTGTCCAAAAAAGTACCTCTTAGCACACATTACAACAATGAAAACGCGACTCTCAAAGACAAGATATCGCTAAGCCCCAAAATCCCACAACATCCTTCCCCACGTAACGGTTCTACAATCTTCCCATTGCAGTGGCGCTGCTTAACATCTTTCTATCTTTAAAAATATAAACCTAATCACAGAAAAAGATATATATATCTGAATTCCTCACTTAAATACCCACACTTTTTATGTGGATCATTTATTTTTATCTTATCATTAACAAGATGATATCTAATGCACAAAACAGAGGACGTCCTCTGTTCTGAAAGTCTAGACAGCCGACTTGTAACGCGTCCCCAGAACAGATCAAGTTTCTAAAAATTCTTGTTCTTTTACAGCAGCTAGATTACTGAATTCTCTACCTTTTTCTCAATTATGACCAAAAATTTAAAAATCATCTTCTACCCCTAATTCCTATCTGAACAGCAGTCTGTCCCTATTTGTAACCCTGATGGACAGCGAGATTTCAGACCCTGGTACGTCTAAATTACGGAGCCAACAAATCTAAAAAAAATAAATAGATGCGTATCGTCGTCCTCTACGTTTTTCCTTTTGGGGAGACCCTCGGGAAAAATCGTTTTAGGGGTCTGAACCGCACAAACAGTAACACCGTGCGAATCAATCTACAGGCAGGCAGCAGGGATTCTCTAATCGGGGAGAACAATCCTAATCTCCACCAAAAATCTTGGGCTAAGAACCCTAAAATAGCAGAAATAAGAGGGATTGGGATGAGGGAGAATTACCTAGGGATTTGAAATCACCCCTCTTCTTCCTCTTCTTCTCCTTCCCTTCTTCTCCTCCTTCTCTTCCTCTCCTTCTCCTTCCTCTTCTCCTTCTTCTCCTTGCACAAGGGCAGCACCAAAGGGGAGGGAGAGGGTGCAAGGAGGGTGGGGGGTGGCGGCTTGGGGTGGGAAAAGGGGGAGGAAGGGCTCCCCAAGGGGTTTATAAAGGGGATGCTAGGGTTTGGGAGGGGGTACGGGCCCCCGTTTGGGCTAGCTGGTCCACCCCTTCGGACAACCTAAATCTCTAAATTAATTATTTTAATTCTTCTTTTTATTATTTTAGTCTATTTCAAAGAATTTATTTTCACCTCCCGTGATTTACCGAAAATCCAGGCGACTCCGCAATCAATTAAAAAAATCGACGCCAAAACGACGTTCAGGATATTACAGTAAGGTTTCGGCCGAACAACTCTTGATGAACAAATGAGAGGAAGGAGATCATAGAGGGCATATTGTATGTTGCGTTGAGGATTAGGCGCGCATATTTAACCTTTAGCAGAGACGGTTCGTATACCAAACAATAATGAAGATGGTTCGTATGCCGATATAGACGCTTCGATAGTCGCTCTCTCGAGTCCCGATCGAGCTATCACAGACGGTTTTATTTTGAAGACCGTCTGTGCTGAGTATCACAGGCGGTTCTTACCAACGAACCGTCTGTGATAGTCAACTATCACAGACGGTTCTTACCAATGAACTGTTTGTGATAATGCTTCTATGTATTTATTGCACCGCTCAGACCACATGTGTCTTCATTTCGATCCAGATCTAACCTACTGCAGCTGGAGGCGGCAACGCTTTCGGTCCATTTTTTTGGTGGAAGGAGGCTTATTTGGCAGGAGAGTTTTGAAGATTATTAAGTTCTTGGTTGCCCTAGATATGGTTAGTAATAAAATTTATTTTTGGTTGCAATATCAAAATAAGTTTGATCTAGCTAATTAATTTTCGGTAAACTGTTATATATATACTTTGAAGATCTAGCTAATTTAGATTTAGCTAGCCTCAATGCATGTGGTATATATGTAGTAATAATTAATTAAATTATTTTAATACTAAGTTGTTATATATGTGCATAATATAGGACCGAAGCTGGATGTATACCGCAGACCGTGTGAGTGAAGAGTACATTAATGGCGTGTTTACTTTTACAAGAGCTGCCGAGGAGGATATGTTAAATAAGGGAGTGAAATATATGTATTGTCCATGCACTGACTGCGAGAATTCAAAGATTGAAGCGCACTTGATTTGGATGGGTTTCATAAAGGGGTATACGTATTGGGCCAGTCATGGCGAAGTCAATGATATGCCGTCAGATGACATCGCCGGTGAAGTCAATGATATGCCGCCGGATGACATCGCCGGTGAAGTCAATGATATGCTGCCGGATGATGATTGTGGTTCAGATTCGGATAGGCTGCACGATGACAATCTGGATCAAATGCTTCGTGACGTAGAAGAGAACTATGATGAGAGAGAGTATATTAAATTTCGAGGCTTGATGGAGGACTCGGAGAAATCTTTGTTCACGTCTTTGCAGTCAAAGTACACGGTTGTCGGTGTGCTCGAATCGTTGAAATTGAAGGCAAGCAACGGTTGATCCGACAAGAGTTTCACGGCGCTGCTAGGTCTTTTAGCGGACATGCTTCCGAAGGGAAATGAGTTGCCTAAAACTACGTATAAATCCAAGAAGGTTGTTTGTCCATTGGGAATGGAAGTAGAAAGAATACATGCATGTCCGAACGACTGTATCCTCTACTGTAAAGAGTATGCAAACATGCATGTCTGTCCGGTGTGCAATACATCCCGATACAAACGTAACAATCTATCAGATGATGATGGCGAGGGAACAGAGGTGAAGAGAGGACCTCCTAGAAAGGTGACATAGTATCTTCCTATAATTCCTCGTTTGAAGCGGTTTTTTGCGAATCCAAATGAGGCAAAACTGCTGCGATGGCACTCGGAGGAGCGCAAGAAGGAAGGAATGCTGAGACACCTTGCTGATTCCACCCAGTGGTGAAACATCGATAGGTTCTTTACAGATTTCAGTGCAGAACCGAGGAATATAAGGTTTGGATTGAGTACAGATGGAATGAATCCTTTCAGTAGCATGAGTAGCCGACGTAGCACTTGGCCCGTGACTCTTTGCATCTATAACCTTCCTCCTTGGTTGTGTATGAAGCGAAAGTATATTTTGCGGTCGATACTTATCCAAGGGCCAAAACAACCTGAGAATGATATTGATGTGTACCTAGCGCCGTTGGTGAAAGATCTAAAAGTACTGTGGGACGAAGGGGTACAGGTATGGGATGCATACAAATGAGAGAATTTCACTTTACGCTTTTTATTGTTCTGCACCATAAATGATTATCCTGCCCTTGCTAACCTGTCGGGCCAGAGTACAAAAGGTGTCAAAGCTTGTACTCACTGCTTAGATGGTACCGAGAGTGTGTGGCTAAAACACTCACATAAAACTGTGTACATACGTCACCGTCGATTCCTTCGGAGGGTTCACCCATACCGTAAGATGAAGAAACAATTTGACGGAGAGAATGAGGAGGGTTCAGCTCCAAAACATTTAAGCGGAAAAGTAGCTTATAATATGGTTAAGGATTTAGATGTTGTCCTCGGAAAGGGACGCAAATTAAGGGGTCGTGAGAAGAACATCTGGAAGAAGAGATCAATATTTTGGGACTTACCTTATTGGGAGTACCTAGAAGTTCGACACTGCATCGACGTTATGCACATAAAAAAGAATGTATGTGATAGCTTAATTAGTCTCTTACTGAACATTCGTGATAAAACAAAAGACGGCGTCAACGCACGGCTTGACTTGGCTGATATGGACATCAGGCCTGAGTTAGCACTGAGAACAATAGATAATGGACGAACGTACCTTCCCCCTGCGTGTTACACTCTATCCAAGGCCGAGAAAACATAACTGTGCCTATGCTTGCATGGTGTCAAAGTTTCGTCTGGCTACTCCGGCAACGTGAAGAAACTTATTTCGATGCAAGATTTGAAGTTAAATGGAATGAAGTCTCATGATTATTATGTGCTGATGACATAGATACTCCATATTGCAATTTGAAATATTTTGCCGATCAAAGTCCGAGAGACAATCATGAGGCTATGTTATTTTTTTAACACAATTGCTCAGAAGGTCATCGATCCCGAAGGACTAAATGCTCTACAGGACGAGGTGGTGATGACTCTATGTCATCTTGAGATGTATTTTCCTTCTTTATTTTTTGATATCATGGTCCATCTCATTGTTCACATTATGTGGGAGATAAAACTATGCGGGCCCATATTCCTATGTAGCATGTACCCGTTTGAGAGGTTCATGGGAATTCTCAAGTCCTATGTACGGAATCGATCTCGGCCAGAAGGCAGCATCGTCGAAGGTTATGCAAGCGAAGAGGTCATTGAGTTTTGTGTCGATTATATGGCTCAAATTCAACCGATAGATATGCCTCAATTTCGTCATGAGGGGAGGCTCAAGAGTATCGGAACTATCGGAAGGAAAGCAATCACTCTAGATATGGACACGTATGCGCAAGCCCATTTCACGGTCTTGCAACACATGACTAAAGTGGCCCCTTATGTCGACCAGCACAAGGATGTGCTTCGGCAATAGAATCCGGAGCGGCCAGATATTTGGATCATGAGACAACACAACAGTTGGTTCAACCAATGGTTGAAGGAGCAAATCGCTAGGAGCTCGTCAAGTGAGATGCTGACATGGTTAGCAAAAGGGCCAACATTTACAGTTGTGACATGGCAAGGATATGACATAAATGGGTACATATTCTACACACAAGCACAGGATGTAAAGAGCACTAACCAGAACAGCGGTGTCCGCATAGATACGATCAGTACTGATGGGGTGAGAAACTCGTACTATGGGTTCATAGAAGAGATTTGGGAGCTTGACTACGTGGTTTTCAAGATTCGCTTATTTCGCTGTCGTTGGGTGCATCTCCCACAGGTAAAGGTTAACAAGTACGGTGTTACTACCGTGGACCTCCAACGTGTCGGGTACAAAGACGAACCATTCGTACTCACCAACCAAGTTATTCAAATTTTCTATGTAACCGACCAGGCAAATAAGAAGCGTCATGTAGTTCTCCATGGAAAAAGGAGAATTGTCGGAGTAGAGAATGTAGTGGACGAGGAAGAATACAATCAATCTGACGAGTTACCTCCTTCTGAAAATGGCATAAGGGTCGACGATGAACAATGTGACGAAACTAGTTACATACGCATTGATCATCATGAAGGGTTAATTTTTATAGAAAATAAGCAAGTGGAATGAGAATGGCGACATATATGTGGGCATTTGCATTAATGTATATAACAATGTATGTATGGGATGTATATGTGAATTGGCATTTATGTATAAGTGAAAATGTGTGATATATAGGTGAATTTTGAGAATGTATGAGTCATACAAATGTATCTCTATGTTCATTGTGTTAGTGATATGCCCTAGAGGCAACATGGAGATGTTGTATATATCACATACTATGTTTATGATACATTACTTTGTTCCTTGAAATAGACATTATCATTATTGATCAATGAGTATGTGACTTATTCATGAGACTCTTAATGCTAAAATGTTGCTATTTCTAAATGATCCCTGATCATATATCATATGAGGAATAAATATGATTCAAAGACAAAGATCAGCATATGTATTGATTGATGATTATGTCTCATGGATCATGGTATGGTGATACCAAATCAATAATATGGACATGTGTTAGTGAACATATGTTGGATAGACCTGCTATGAGACACTGCAAAGATTCCATGTGTCATCAGTTGGTCTCAAGTAGTGTTTATGTAGAATCCTTAGACTTGAGATCATCATGATTCCCATCATGCGTAGTAGCTTATTTTGGGATTACTAAACACTACTCCGTAACTGGGTAGTCATAAAAGTAGTCTTCGGGTTTGCCATGAAACATGTAGTGGGATGTGAATGATCAAGATAGAATTTACCCCTCCTTACGGGAGAGATATCTCTGGGCCCCTCGATGTAATAGATTATGAAAGTACATGGCCATGCCAAGGTGATTGAGGAGTCAATCACAAGTTTATAATCCATCACGGAATCGAGAGAGTGATTGAGCTCAATCTATATTGTGAGGCAAAGGGATTCGTACATGAAAACATTACAGGTTCAGCCGATATGATCTTTACGTATACTTTGGGGTTAATATGTCTTACTAGAGGCCGCTATTAACAGGGTGACCGGAAAGGCGTTTTCGGGTCACGACCAAGTATACGTGAACCTACAGGGTCGCACGCTTAACGGGTTGGAACACTAATTCGAATATGATTTGGATGTGGGCTCAATTCGGATAGAGATCCGAATAGACTCCTATTGGGCCTTGGTCCACAAGGCTCAAGTGAGGAGGTCTATATATATGGAGGCGAGGGGCTGAGGGGACTCTCTCCTGTTAACCTCTAGAATAACCCTAGCCGTCACCTCCCGGGCCAAACCCTACAGATGGAGGCGCTGCTCGTTGCGCTACTCGTTCCAGCCCCGAACGTGTGGATACCGATGGAGGCGCTGCTCGTTGCGGTGTTGATCGGCGTTAATAACCTACAGATTGGATCCGCTCGTGGTGTGGTTGAATGCGTGGAGGAGACGATCTGTTTGGGACGATCAGCTAATTCCACTACTACCTCAACGCGCGTGGTTGGATCGGTTTCCAACTCTTCTTCCGCTGCGCTGCGCGTCTAGTGGTAACGATCCATGATCCTTCCTTAGCATGATGTCCCTGTGTGCGCGGTAGAAAAGTTTTGTTTTTCTGCTTTCGTAGCCTACGCGCATTCCTTCACATTGGGCTGTTGTAAAGAAATATACTAGGTTGTTGTAAAGAAATAACTACAGCTGGACAAAGGCTTATTGAATACTGGTTGGTGTAGTTATATTAATTATTAACTACAGCCGGACAAAAGCTTATTACAGATGATTGTAAGTTTAAAACCGTTTGTGATTATTATCACAAACGGTTCTAAGCTTATAACCGTCTGTGATAGTTAGTATCACAAATGGTTCTAAACTCAGAACCGTTTGTGATATCATAGATATCACAGACGGTTCTTATCTCATAATCGTCTGTGGTATTTATTATCACAAACGGTTCTAATCTTAGAACCGTCTGTAATAAGCCTTTATTCAAAACCCCCAGCTAGGGTTTTGCACATACACTACCAGTTATTAACAATACCAACCAAGACTTAGTTGCTCTCCTGATCCCCTGAGCCCGTCACCGCCGCCGTCCCCCGAGCCCATCGCCGACTGCCTCCTGTCCCCGAGCCCATCACTGGCCGCCTCCGTCCCCCCGAGGCCATCGCCGTCCTCGAGCCCGTCGCCAGCCGCCTCCATTGAGCCCCTGAGCCCGTCGCTGTCCCCCGAGCCCGTCGCCCTCCTCCTCCTTCGGGCCTGTTGCCGGCCGCCTCCGTCCCCCCGAGCCCGTCGCCGTCCGCCTCCGTCGACGGTTGAGCCCGTTAGCCACCTCCGTCCACGCTCGAGCTCCTCTCACATCGCCAGAATCCCCTCGGTGGGTCCATCTTCAATTCTACGTATTGATTTTTTCTGTTATAATCAAGTTCATATCAAATGAATGTTAGATTGATTATGGTGATTTTTTCTGTTGTCCAGTAAGTTATATTCATGATCTGTTAGTTTCTTTTAATAGAAAATTTTGATTTAAGCTCAAGATCTAATATATAGTTGTCATATAATTGTTGTATAGCATTATGCTGATTTTAGATACATGATATTTATGTTGTGCATAAATTTCTACTTGAATAACGTAAAATGTTTATATGTAATCAAGTCATTTTTATGCCTCTGGTATCATGCATGTTGTATATCTAGGAAAGAATAGGCACTTGAACATATATTCTTGTTATTTCATAAATCTTATTATTGTTAAATCTTACTATTATGCATATGCATATGTATATGTATATATATGTTACTAATGAACTTAGATATGTATATGTATACTTGAATATATGTATACATATATTGAAATTAAATTTAAATATGTGCTTATACCGCACTATTTACGTACATATGAGAAGGCCAACATGTCATCCGTGCATTCTTAAACATCATCGCCGGAAGCGTCTGCTCCAAAATTAACACGCAAAGCAAGAGGACTATCGAAAAAGCATGAGGGCCGATTTACCATCACAGAGGTCGATAGATCTGAGACCCCTCTCCTTCCTCACAAAGTAGCAAGGGCATTTCGAA
Source organism: Melocanna baccifera (assembly GCA_036346265.1). Lineage (NCBI taxonomy): Eukaryota > Viridiplantae > Streptophyta > Magnoliopsida > Poales > Poaceae > Melocanna > Melocanna baccifera. The sequence continues at coordinate 2,823,264 of CM070701.1, read as the reverse complement.
GAACGATCGAAATAGTTGCACGAGAACGAATTGAGATCACATTCGATTCGTGGAAGAGCATGAGTGAGACTCGAAAACGTGAGCTGCTGACAGATATTTTTGCATCGTTTGAGATCCCAGAAGAACACCACGACTCTGTGCAACATTGTGCCTTGCTTGCGGCGTGCAAAACATGGAAGAACTTCAAGAGCGTGCTTGTCAAGGACTATGTGGAAAAGGATCTAATGCCCTTTGACAGGTATCCATTCTTGGAACCACAATGGGATGAGTTATAACATCATGTTTTTCTGCTATTTTTAATGCCAGGAATTTAAAAATGAATTTTATGGAATTTTTGAAATTAATTCAAGCTTCAAATGAATTTTCAGAGTTTTAAATGTTTTAATATGATTAAAATAAACATTAACACAAGTTAGAAATATTTTATTTGGATTCTTCAAGTCTCAAGGAATTTTCTGGTATTTTTGGTGAATTTTTGGGATTTAATTGCTATTTTCTAGAGCCCCTAGCAATTTATTTAAATTTCTGGAAAAGAAAAGAAATTAGAAAATTCTCCCCACCGCCCGATCCCTCCTCCCTCCACGCGTCAGCCATCCGTCGCTTCCCTGCCGCCGCCGTACCGCTTCCCGCCTTCCCGCTCTCCGCGCCGCCCGATCGACCGCCCAGACGCGCGTCGCGCATCCGCGCTGCCACGCGGAGGCACCAGCCGCGCCCGCGCGCCCGCGTCTCGCCTCTTCTCTCAGCCGCCCGATCCGCCGCTCCCCGCACCGTGGCTGCATCCCGGCCGTCCGCACCCGCCCTCGCGTGAAACCCTAACCCTAACCCTAACTCGCGTCCGCCCATCCGATCTAGCCACGTGGCCGCATCCTAGCCGTCTAACCCGCGTCCGCATCGCGCCCGCCCACGTTCGATCGAAACTCCCTCGGTTTGCATGCTTTTAACCCACCGCCCGCCTCGGTTCGCGTGCCTATTCTTCACCGCTGCCGAACCCTCGCCTCCGCTACCTCGCATTCGCACCGCCGTTCCCGGGCCGCCTCGCGGTCGCCCGCGCATCCCAGTGCGTCGCCCGTCGTCGCCAGAGCCGTCACCGACGTCATCCCCGCCGGTGAGTCCCCGAGCCGTCTCGCCGTCGCCCGCGTCGCCGCCCGTCGCCCTCGTCGCCTCCCTTGTCGCCGCTCCCCGCACCAGTGAGCGCCGCGCGCACGCCTCGGTCGCCGCGCCGCTCACCCCGCGCACGCAGCAGCGTGCGACGCGTCGCGCGGCGCGCCAGCCACGCGTCGGCAATCGGCCGTCACCCCGCCTCCCGGCCGCGCTATCCCCGCCGCCGATCCAGATCTAAGCCAAGGGCTCAGATCTTGCCACGTGCACGCCCCACCGCCGTCCGATCCCGCCGCCGCCGCCCGCACCCGGACCCGTGCCGCGTCAGCCCTACCACATGACAAGCCACGTCAGCCCTAGCCACGTGGAGCATCAGCAGCTGCCACGTCAGCACCGCCCGCCGCGTCAGCGCCGCCTCCCCCGTGCACTGTTTGGTGGACCGCGTCCACCGTGGACCGTGTTCCCCGTGCGCCCGGTCCACAGCACAGTAACTTTTCTGATTTTCTTTAGATTAAATTTTTCGAGAGTCCGTTCTCGTCCGTCCTAGCTCCAATTGACCCCGTTCTTTTTTCTAAATTCATCTAAAATCGAGCTCTAGCTGTTGGTTCTTGTTTTGTGATTTTTGGAGTTCGTTTGCTTATCATTTTATGTATTTTCTTTGTTTTGATCGCTTTCTCTCTCGTTAGATTCGGATTCCGGAGGAGTAGGTTCTACGCCCGAAGACCAGGAGTACCTCACTGAGCATAACCAAGGCAAGTCGTGTCCTTTGATCATGTTGAGCCCAGTTTGTAATTTATTATTTAATTATTTTGTTTTAAATTACATTGCATCGCTACTTTTATACAAACCCTTGTATTGGTAGTTATCGTCCCAATTGAATTTACCCCTCCTTGATAATTTGGAATACCATGGTACCTTTGTCACCTTAAGTTGGGAAATATACTAGTGATGATAGATTATTTGACACATGGGTTGTTACGATTAGATGCTTACTCCTGCTTTATTTACGAATGGTCTCCTCATCACATGTTAATTCTTAATTTGACCTAATGATATATGGAACTGTAGTTGGTGCCACGTTTATTAAAATTTGTGCCACATCATTGGTATGTCGTTGGCTTGGTTATACAAATTGGTTTTGTGCTCCGTCAAGTGATCGTGCAGTAAAGGGGGAGGTGCAAGTGCACTTCGGGGGATGTAGTAGCCTCGCCCGGGCAATGTTAAGGACTTAACTTTGTGCGCCATTGATCTGAGCTTAATCGTACAAACCACATGTCTAGTATGGGATAGACCTAGCTGATTAATTTGTAATATTTCAATTCAATTCTGCCATTGTGATGGACATGGTTGCTGATTTCCATGTGACGCAAGGGGGGGTGTGATGCGAAACCCTAGCGGGCAGGATTGGGTTGAGGTAGAGCATTGTAAAGGCCGTGTTGTAATTTTCTGAGATCGAGACTAATCACATCGTGTGGGTACAGTTGTGCAACCTCTGCAGAGTGTAAAACTATTCGAATAGCCGCGTCATCAGTCATGGACAATGCTCGGTGATTTCACACGAGGGGTAGTGTTATCTTTTAAACTTGGTGGTTTATGTTGGAGGTGGACAAGTAGTTCACTGTTGGTTAGCTTGTGAATAGGTGTTCATAAGTGGGTTATGTTTAATTCCTTTGATTAATTATCATTACTATTTTCATTTAAATTCCGCTTTCAATCTATTATTCATATTTACCATGAAATGTCTTTTATGCAAATTAACCTTTCAGCCTTCCTTTGGTAAGCCTTGCATATTATATTGCATTCATTTGTTACAAATGACTTGCTGAGTACCAATGTACTCACGGCTTTACGCCTATGTTGCTCAGTTGAGGGCAAGGAGTATTATCAGCAGGAGGTTCCAGAAGGAGAGTACTACGACGACTTCACGGATTAGGCTTCGTTCTCCACTCGAGAGCCTGTGGGCTTGTTGATTGGCTGCTATGCTTTATTTTGGATTTTCGCTGCTATTTTGTTAAGCCCTTCCGGCTAAAGATATTGTAAGTTTGGCCATAAGGTCGTACCTTTGAGATTTATCGATATTTGAGTTTTCCCTTTTATTATTATCGCGTGTATAACTGTGATTACATCTATATTTGACTGTGTGCACTAGCGTGATTCTAGACTAGTGCAGTTTACACAGAGAGTCCGAATTTACATATTCGGGTCTCGACACGAGTTTATGGCGATGAAGACGACCGAAACTTTTAGAAGTGCAAGCGCGGCGCACAAGGCCCTCCAGGCAAAAAACACACATCCCCACAGACTCGGCACAGCTGGGTATACGGGTAAAATCCCACAGTGGAGGCAGGAGGACGAACAGGCAATCCTGTGGAACACCGCCCCGCCATTTGCCACGATCCTGGATGAGCGCGCTCGAAATTGGATTAGAGAGAGGTCATCTACCACGTCGTCGGGGGACATCTCATTTCGGAACCCTCGAGGATCACCAATCCTAATTCTAAGGTTTGTCAATATTTCCATAATTACTTCATACTTATCAAGTTATATATATACGCACATTGATATTCCTATCGACAGGTTGCATCTATCCCGAAAATTGCATTGAAACAGACCATCCTTCAAGGAATTCTAGGAGAGTGCGCGTACTTTTTGGTGGCTCAAGTCCTAAATCCAAAGGGAGAGTTCCACAACCCACAATGATTTTTTTATTGCTCTTATCACAATGCAATGTATACATATACATGTTGATCTGCGAATGCAATGTAGATCTTTTGTAATTGTGTATTTGTTAATGGATATTTTACTTTATTTCAATTAATTGATTTGCCAAATGGATGTTTTATGTTTGTCAAATGAATTGAGATGTGAATTGGATGTTATATGTTTCTGAAATGAATTGAGATGTCAATTGTCTGTATACATGTACTGTTGATCTACTTGTTTCAGAGGGCACGGCTAGCATTTCCTGAAGCTAGCCAATTAATAGAAATAGATTTAGGGGCAGGAAAGAATATCACAGACAGTTTGTAACTAAAATCCGTTTGTGATAGCTATCATCGTAGACGGTTTGTATTAAAAAACCATCTGTAATATAGGCATATCATAGACGGTTTTTGTTTAAAAACCATCTGTGATATGCCTATATCACAGACGATTTTTTCATACAAACCGTCTGCGATGATAGCTATCACAGACGGTTTTTAGTTACAAACCGTCTGTGATATTTACTTCACAGACGGTTCGAAAACCGTCTGTGATAACCTTCAATTATCACTGACCTATAAATTCAGACGGTTCAGAAAACCGTCTGTGATGACGTTTTTGAACCGTCTGTGATACGGTTTTCTGTAGTAGTATGTTTTGAGCTGCCATGGCGCATGGGGTCTGAGCACCCATTGGCCATCTTGCTGGGGTGTATGGTACGGGGCGCCAGGGCACTCCAGAACGCAAAGGAGCTTGGAGCGCAGGGGCATTTACGGCCATGAGCAAAGGCGCGTCCAGTGACCAGTGAGATGTTCCGGAGTGCAGGCTGCTAGTTGCCAGGGCACCAGCCGGTGCTCGCCAGGGTGCCAACTATTGCTCATCACACGGTATGGGTTCTTTTGTGACAGCATGGGTTTTCCTGACGCTATGAGCTGGTCTGAACTTTGATTAATGCCTTAAACATTGCATCATATGTCTTGGGTTTGAGCCTTCCTTGCTATGTCTAAGTCTGTGTCGCACATTCCGTTGAACACCTTGTGATTACATGTCACTGAAGTTGACTCGAGGCGTGGTGATATGGGTCGCCGATCTTCTAGACGTAGGATTGCATACTCGTGGGAGTCTTGATGAATTGTAGTTATCCTTCAATGCACGCAAGAGATAAACACTCTTTAATCTGCCAAAACACACTCATGTCAATTTCGTCGACCACCAAGCGAAGATCTTGATTTCGTGCACCCAATTCCCAACAGAAAGGCTGAACGAGCTTGATTGAAGAAAATCCCTAATTTCTCACGGAACTTCGACAGCAAAAGAATAACTCAAGCATGAACAATAGTAGATTAATTCTCAAAAGTGGTCTGCCCAAAATGGGAGAGTACAGGGGTTTTATAGTGTCTTCCCTAACACACGTAAGGAAAGTCTTGGCCAAATTAATATCTTATTCGGTAAAGGTTTCCTAATATAATTCCTTAAATTTAGCTACTCGGACTCTTTTAATTTTGGGTTAAGCCCCTATCTAAATACAAGACCAAAACTTTAGATGGGTCTAGACACGTTTTGGCATGTAGGCCACATCTTTCTGACATCATAGAATGTGTGATCACGTAGCTGCTTGGTTTTAACCTACCCTGGTCGCATGGCGATCTGATGAACTCCTTCATTTAGGTTTCCCGCCCAAACTTTACTCCTCAAGTCTTCACACGAATCATTCCTAAGAATACATAAAATACTAGCATGAGTTAGTATTCCAAGCTCATCATCAATTAAAGGAAACTCTTTAAAAAACAAAAGCACCCATTTGTTTAAAAGCTTGGCTCTTGCCCTCATCATTGGGCCCTCGATCAGGTTCATGCATATTCTTATGCATGCTTGGAGTGGAAGATATGTATGTAATAGGGATATCCTCATCATCCTCCTCCTCTTGAAAAGGAGTCGTTTTCGACTCTATGTCTTCTTGCCCAAAGAATAGTGACAAATCAGCAACATTAAAAGTAGTGCTCACCCTATAGTTATCTCCTGGAAGCTCTATCTTATATACATTATCATTACCACAGAGCATTAATTTGGATTTTTGCTTCTCCGGATAGCGTTCTTTGTGAAGGTGTACCCACACTAAGTCACCAGGTTTAAAAAACATTTTCTTGTGAAATTTGTTAGCCTTGAAAGCATAAATACGTACATTCTTTTCAATTACCTCTTTAGTCTTTTCATGGAGGTTTTTCACAAAATCAATATACTTTGAAGTCTCCATATTAGCACGTTTTTGTAAGATAGGTGGCATTAAGTCAAGTGACGTGATTAGTTTAAGGCCATACACCACCTCAAATGGATATGATTGAGTTGTAGAATGCACCGCGCTATTATATGCAAATTCAACATGCGGTAGACAATCTTTTCACCCTTTTAAATTCTTTTTTATCATCGTCCGCAGCAGCATTGAGAGTGTACAGTTCACCACCTCCATTTGTCCATCTGTTTGTGAGTGATAACTTTGTCCCAAGCTTGACCCACAAAGTCTTCCAAAAGTAGCTCATGAATTTGACGTCGCGATCTGAAATAATGGTCATGGGCATACCATGCAATCTCACAAACTCCTACATGCGACACATCGTCGCTCTTATGACAAGAAATAAAGTATGCCATCTTAGAAAATTTATCCACAACAACAAAAACAGAATCTCTCCCCCTCTTAGTCCTAGTCAATTCCAACACAAAATCTATGCGAATTAATGTCTTCGCAAGGAGCACTAGGAACTGAAAGTGGAGTATACAAACCATGTAGATTGAGTTTTGACTTTGTCTTATGGCACGTGATGCATTATTGAACAAACCTCTTGAGATCTCGCCTCATTTTAGGTCAATACAAGTGATCGCTCAACATCATATACGTCTTTGCTCTTCCAAAATGTCCCATCAGTCCTCCTACATGAGACTCCTGCAATAGTAGCAAACACACAGAAGATTCTGGAACGCATAGCTTGTTCATACGAAAGACAAAACCATCTTAAACATGAAACTTATCCCACCTTTTGCTATCTTTGCAATTAGAATATGGTTTGAAAAAGTCATGATCGGAAGCATATAATTCTTTCAAGCTTTCTAATGCTGAAACTTTTACTTCCAATTGAGTGAAAAACACATATTTTCTAGACAATGCATCAGCTACCACATCTTCTTTAATTTTCTTGTATTTGACAATGTAAGAAAAAGTTTCAATGAATTCTACCCACTTAGTATGTTTACAATTCAATTTTGCTTGGCTCTTCAAATATTTCAAAGCTTTATGATCAGAATATATGATAAATTCTTTAGACCAAAGATAATGTTGCCAAGTTTCTAGCACACGTACAAGAGTATATAATTCTTTATCATAAATTAGATAATTCAATTGTTCACCATAAAGTTTCTGATACGGGGTCGCTTGATCTTCTCGATGTAGGATTGGATACTCACGGGAGTCTTGATGAATCGCATCGATCTTCTAATGCCAGTGTAAGGGACGAATACTCTTTAATTCGCCAAAACACACTCATGTCGATTTCGCCGACCACCAAGCGAAAATCTATTGTGTACCCAATTCCAAATGGAAAGGCTGAACGATCTTGATTGAAGAACACTCCTAATTCCCTATGGGATTTCGGTAGCAATGATAAACTCGAACAAACTTTAGTAGATTGATTTTTTTTCAAAGGTGGTCTCAGCCCTACAGGCTGTCATAACATGGCTTATATAGCCCCTTGGGATGTCTATATGGTCCCCAAACCGAGTACAACTCAACCCTATATGGTTTTAGATACGAACTCTTACAAAAAGGAAACTAGATTTTACAACTATCATATTATTTTGGTCATAACTTTTGATTCGTGATGAATTTGGAGGTAGGACCAGATCCAATATGTAGATCTTGAAATTATCTTTCCATCGAGTATAAGAACACTCAAATCAAACTCCGTTTGTGATAGTTGTGGCCTTTTTAGTAACTGCCTATCAGGCTATCCCGAACCAAATCCGAATTGAATTCTGAGTTGAATCCGAGTTTGAATCCAGTTGGGTTTGTGGGAGGTACGAATTGGGCTTGAAAATCTTTTCTAAAACTTGTAGTATAAGTCCTTGGACTCCTCCTTTTTGCTCTCCCACTGCATGGACTTTCTTCCTTTATGTCTTTGGCACCTAATGTGGTTTGCCTTTTCCTTTTGCCTCTCCATTGGTTTGCCATTGACAAACCTAAGAATGCATCATGTGATAATATGAGTTATTATTCCATCCTTATGAATAACAACATTATATTTAGTTTGGAATGAGTTCACCTAGCCATATTTCATGCGGCTCAATAATTCTATGCAGTTAAATAATATATTTAACTGAAAAGTGCAAGACACATACGTATCCGCATCCTCCCCTTCTTCAAGAAAAGCCATCATCGGCTTTTGATAGTCTGAAATTGTACTAAACAAAGAATACAACGTGTATGCATGGTATATATATTTGTCATCAACACTTCTTCTGCTTAGTACATCATGAACATCTGAAGGTGTAATAAACGAAAAGAACAACACATATGTATGGTATATGTAGAAATCAATTGTTATGTCATTCTTGTTATTTTGTGCAACCCGATTACTGTAATAGCGATCGAAAGATGTATGCATTGTAATATTGTTATTCACATCATTCTCCCTCACATAAAAGAAAGTCATTCTCGACTTTTCTAAGGACATGGATAGATCATTAATGGGCAAAATCAAATTTAGTTATTCAGATATAGGGAAGAAAAGTTTAAATGCCTTCCATGCTTCAATTGCGCTATTCTGAGTATTTGTACATAATTGTACATTGTAGGGTAAACAAGTAGACTTAAGAAATCTTTTTAAACAGTAAGCACTGTTGTTAACATTCATCTCATTGTTATCATAACATGGCACAAAAAATTATTTATCCATAATATGTAATTTCAATTCAGCAAGTTTATGTAAAATCGTCTGTGGAATATAGTACAAAGAATCATTAGGAGATATTCTAGTAAGAACTTCCTTATGAGTAATCAATTCTACATTATGTAAATTAAGCATAAAAATTTCAGAATATAGAATTTTCGGTTGATCATATGAGTTCTTACAATTACTCATCTTCACACAATTAAATTCAGCACCAATATTGTTACCTCTGTCGTCCTCCTCAGATAATGTAGGTGCTGAGGGTTTAAAATTATTAGGATGTACATATAGGGCAGCAAGCACTTCATCCTCTCCCATGGTTACCTCCTCATTTGCCTTCAAAGGTGCTAGCTGTTGAATGTTCAATTTTTCATCTTTAATATCAACCTACACAATATAAGATACAACACTAGAAGTAGATAATAATGTGTTAGTTTCAGATTCATCCTCACTTTGTCTATCTTCTACTTCTCTATTTTCTTTTGGTGTCTCTCTCACACTCTCAACCTCACATATGGTGGGATTATACAGCTCACTTTTTTTATCACTCTCACACAATTTGGCTATATGGCTCTCATCCTCATATGGGTTGTGGTGTATCTTAGGAGCTATATGTAGCTTTAGAATACTATATGTCTCCTTGACCGAAGAGAAAGTCCCATGCTCGATCATCTTCTCATGTGTCACACTAGTAGAGGCAGTAGAATTGAAGTATGGACAGGGAGAAAACTGTGGTGTACATCTCTCTATAAGTCTCTTCTCCTCTTGAATAGTACAATTCACAAGATCTTGCACTCTACCAAAATATCTATGTTGAAGTGTAGTGGCAATCTTAGAATTCAATTCTCTTTTGAAATATGTCTTCTTTTGTAGTTCACTAATGATATTGGCCCAACATAATGTATCGTGTAGCTTAAAATAATATTCTTGCACAATGTTACTCCCTTGTGTGATACTCTCCAAATAGCGAAGCAATCCCTGTGCATAACAGGATGGCACAAATCCTTTCCTCACTAGTGTCTTCAAATCTGACCAAGATTTAATGAATTCGTTTCCAAATCGTTAATGCCACTAACTATAAACATAATCTTCAAATTCTCTAGTGGCACACATCATCTCTTGGTCTTTGGGAAGCTTTTGAATTCTAAATACTTTCTCCATTCGCCATTCCCACTCAAGATACTCTTTTGGATCCTCACTTCCATATAAAGGAATAAAGTTATCTTCTTCTTGTTGTGTATGAAGTGCCCGCACAATATCATTCACGATGTTCGAGCGTAGCACTTTCGTTTGATGATTGAATTCAATTCACATATCTTGCGCAGAATTGTTGATCTCCGCCTTGAGTTGCTCTTTCAAGGTGGAAGAAGTGGCGGAAAGCTCATTGCGTAAAGTCCCTTTCAAAGGTTAGAATTGAAAATGACTCGCCGGGGTATACTCCTATCCCATATTATTGTCTCCACCTGTTATGGTTAGTTCCATAAAGAACGCACAAATATAAGAACATATATACGATATGTAGAGTTTACTCTATTTCACTTTTTCTTCACCAAGTAAAATTCTTACCTTTCCGAAGTGAATTGAGGTAAAAAAATTTACACATGGTGGTGGCTACAATAACATGTGATGATTAAGCGGATTTAAAAGTGACTCATAATTGCACGGTAAAAGATATTTAGTGGAGCTTGGTTAGGAAGTATTTATCCTACACAATCTGAATTTTACGATGTTATTGAATTAAGTAATAATCCAAACTAGAAAACTCTTGCCTATGTGCTGATCTAATAGATATAAGTAAAGTGTATGAATGCACATGCAATGATCAATGTGACTCAACGCAACAAAGGAATGAGCTAACTAGAAACAATCAGAAATAGATAGCTCGTTTGCACCAAGTACTAGGAGAGATGCTAGCCAATTGCAATAATATGAATTTAAGGGCATAAGATTGTCCAAAGAAATTAAATACACAATCTGAATTTATGGACTAAGAGTAACTCACCCAAATTCGACCAATGCTTTCTTTTCTCTTTCTTTTTTTTATGCTCAAGCCGTGGCTTCTCTTCTTTTTTTAATCGGCAGCCTTCTTTTTTTTCTACTCAAAGGCCGAACTAGGTTTAATTGTTCCTTTATTCTGCGCAAGTCTAAAGTTATTCAGTAATGTGTAGATAATTCTAGAACAGCGCTAAAGCAATTATTAAAAGCTAGTCTCAAAGGTCAAAGGATTTAAGTGAAAACCTCAATAGACGCTCGGAACTCAAACCGCAACAAACTTCGAACGGTCCGAACGTATCCGACTAGGATTCTAGGTGGCGCCTAGGGTTTCTTGCAGTTGAATTAAACAAGAAAAGGAAAACCCAGATATATTCGGATATCATATTCCAGGATGCGCAAAGATCTTATATGGACAGCCAAATCAAGAATTAAAAAAGTAAATTGAATTTACTTTTTTTTAATGCTAATTGAAAGATTAACTCCTAATTCCATCGTGAGACCATGTGGAGGTCACCTTATGGTAGTGATGAGTAATTGACTCTTGATCTAGAGAGTTTGAGTTTGTTGTTCTATCTACGACCTTGGCCTTCGACTTACTGCTGTGTGTGGTTGGCAGTCAGTCTTACGACCATGTGGTCGGAAGTGGCTTTTAGGACTTGGTGTTCAGCAGAGTATTTACGACTTGATGGTCGTAGGTGATCCTTCGATCTGAGGATGTCGTTCTCGGGGTCTACGACTTTATGGTGAAAGGGGATCGACTTAGTGCTCATAGGCGATCGAGTGGTGGTCGTAAAAGCTCTTACGACTTGGTAGTCGTAACCAGTGCTACAGCTTCGTACTTGTAGGTGTCCTCATGACTTTGTGGTCGGCACTTTGTCTTGGTAGTCGCAGATGGCTTACGACTTGGTTGTTGGCAGAGACCTTTACGACTTGGTTGTCAGCACTACGACTTGATAGTCGTAGACTGGTAATCGATGGTCGTAGTGATTTGCCGTTGTAGTCGTAAGTCATAGCGACCAGGTTTTGTAGTCATAGCGATCGGGTGCAGAGGTCGGAGTCACACTTGCAGGTGTGTATTTTTGCATGATCACCCTCCCCTTGCCTCCTCGCGCGGCGAGTAGCCGGGTGGAGCAGGGGAGCGGCGATTGCAGGGGGAAGAGGTGGCGGCAAGATGCGGCCGGGGGGACGGTAAGGGCGTGCGGGAGCTAGAGGCAGCGCTAGCGTGTGGGGAGATGTAGCAGCAGGCAACGGGGCACAGCAGCTAGTCGGCGGCAGCAGCAGAGTGGAGTGGGGACGGTCGATCGCTGGAGGACGACGAGCAGCGGCGGCACAGGTAGTTGGGCGAGCGACGACCGCAGGCGTGCGTGCTAGCGGCATCGTGGGCACAAGGAAGGCGAGAGTCGAGCACGGGAGAGAAGCAAATCCAACTTTGCTTCTTCTCCCTCCCGGCTCCCTCTTTTATAGCCCATGGATTTGGGCTGAGCCGGGCTTCCACTGGTTCAGGTATCACATATGTGAAACATAACAAGTTGATTATGGCTTATGGATAAAGTGTATAACCTCTGCAGAGTGAAAAATATTAAAACAGTTGTGCTACGATCATGGATGAGCTAAAACTTTTTGTGTGGGATGAAAAATTCGTCGGCTGGATGTAACCCTAGATTTGGGTTGCCCTGGGTGGATGTAACCCAATGATATTAATGGGTGGATGTAACCCTGGTAACAAAGCTAGCATATGGTAAATAAAACCATGCTCTATAACATGTGGATGGAACTTGTACTACTGTTGTTATTGCATATTCTTACAATCATTAAAAAAAACATGGTTTAGTAAAAATATTAGGTCTCAGGAATTTACTATAATTGTATCTCAAAATGTTAATGTTTCCGCAAACAAATGAACATCAAGCCTCCCTTGAAAATTTTGCATCTATCATTACTGCATTCTGTGTGATGGCTTGCTAAGTACCTTTGTATTCATTATTGCTCAATTATCATTATTCAATCAGTAAGAAGGATAAAGTCATCTAAAGGAGTCGACAGTCTGTATTCATTACTGCATTCTGTGTGATGGCTTGCTAAGTACCTTTGTATTCATTATTGCTCAATTATCATTACTGCATTCTGTGTGATGGCTTGCTAAGTACATTTGTATTCATTATTGCTCAATTATCATTATTCAATCAGTAAGAAGGATAAAGTCATCTAAAGGAGTCGACAGAGCTCTAAAGGAGTCGACGGAGCTGGAAGATGATGAGACCAAGAATTAAGTTACAAACCACAGTTCTGTGTGAAATTTTCATTTTTCGCTGCTGTTTTTCAATGATTTTTGGTCTGACCGGACCATGTGTAAGTTATTACTGTAATATTTATGCTTCCGCAATATATGTAATTGATACATAGTAATGTATATATAAGTACTATGCCTTTGACAACTTTCGACACAGCAACTCATAGAGCCAGAAACGCAGACTCTTCAGGCATTCCCAATAGCTTATTACTCAAGATGGGACTTTATATAAGCACTGCAATAGCTAGTTACTAAAGCTTCTTACTAACGGCCCCACAATAAATTAATTGTGGCATGAATCTTAGTTTTTTAAGAAGATCCCCTCCATTAGTCCATTTAGTTGTACTTTGTGTCTAAAGGAATACGCGTAGGCTACGGAAGCAGAAAACAAAACTTTTCTACCGCGCACCCAAGAATATCATACTAAGGAAGGATCATGGATCGTTACCACTTAGACGCGCAGCGCAGCGGAAGAAGAATTGGAAACCGATCCAATCACGCGCGTCGAGGTAGTAGTGGAAGTAGCTGATCGTCCCGAACAGATCGTCTCCTCCACGCACGCCGATCAAAGATCGCAACGAGCGGCGCCTCCACGGTATCCACACGTCCGGGTGGGCGCCGATCGCGAGTGTACTAGCACTCGTGAGCAGCTAGGGTTTGGCTCGGGAGGTGGCGGCTAGGGTTTTGCTAGATGTTACAGGACAAAACCCTCGCCCCTCGCCTCCATATATAGACCTCCTCACGTGGGCCTTGCGGACCAAGGCCCATTAGGAGTCTATTCGGATCTTTATCCGAATTGAGCCCATATCCAAATCATATTCGAATCAGTGTTCCAACCCGTTAAGCGTGCGACCCTGTAGGTTCACGTATACTTGGTCGTGACCCGGAAACGCCTTTCCGGTCACCCTATTAATAGCGGCCTCTAGTAAGACATATTAACCCCAAAGTATATGTAAAGATCATATCGGCTGAACCTGTAATGTTCTCTCATGTACGAATCCCTTTGCCTCACGATATAGATTGAGCTCAAGGCGAGACCTGTGTCATCCTCTTAATAGCTCAATCACTCTCTCGATTCCGTGATGGATTATAAACTCGTGATTGACTCCTCAATCACCTTGGCATGGCCATGCACTTTCATAATCCATTACATCGAGGGGCCCAGAGATATCTCTCCCATAAGGAGGGGCAAATTCTATCTTGATCATTCACATCCCACTACATGTTTCATGGCAAATCCGAAGACTACTTTTATGACTACCCGATTCACGGAGTAGTATTTAGTAGTCCCAAAATAAGCTACTACTCATGTTGGGAACCATGATGATCTCAAGTCTAAGGACTCTACATAAACACTACTTGAGACCAGCGATGACACATGGAATCTCTGCAGTTGTCTCATGGCAGTCTATCCAACATATGTTCACTAACACATGTCCATATTATTGATTTGGTATCACCATACCATGATCCATGAGACATGATCATCAATCAATACATATGCTGATCTTTGTCTTTGAATCATATTTGTTCCTCATATGATATACGATCGAGGATCATTTAGAAATAGCAACATCTTAGTATTTAAGAGTCTCATGAATAAGTCACATACTCATTGATCAATAATGATGATGTCTATTCCAAGGAACAAAGTAATGTATCATAAACATAGTATGTGATATATACAACATCTCCATGTTGCCTCTAGGGCATATCACTAACAGTCTCCCACTTGCACTAGAGTCAACCATGTAGGTATCTAATACCCATTGCCCTAGTGTGAGCCTCATGCTTTGGTGGGAAGCGGCTTTGTCAACGGATCTGCAATATTCAAATCCGTTTGTACTTTGCATATCTTCACATCGCCTCTCTCCACTATCTCGCGGATGAGATGAAATCGCCGTAAAATGTGCTTGGACTTCTGGTGCGATCTAGACTCCTTGGCTTGTGCAATGACCCCACTATTGTCACAGTAGAGGTCCATTGGGCTGGAGGCACTAGCCATCACACCAAGCTCAGAAATAAATTTCTTGATCCAAACAGCCTCTTTGGCAGCTTCAGAAGCTGCTATGTACTCGGCTTCTATTGTAGAATCAGCAACCGTCTGCTGCTTGGAACTCTTCCAGCTTACCGCACCGCCATTCAGGCAGAACACAAATCCAGATTGCGATCTAAAATCATCTTTGTCAGTTTGGAAGCTAGCATCGGTGTAACCATTTACAACGAGCTCTTCCTCACCTCCATAGACAAGGAACACATCTTTAGTTCTTCTCAAGTACTTCAAGATGTTCTTTACGGCAATCCGGTGACTTTCACCGGATCGATGGTATCTACTCGTAGCACTTAAAGCATCTGAAACATCCGGGACGTGTACAAAGCATGGCATACATAATGGACCCAATAGCGAAGCATATGGAATCGCATTCATTTTATCCCGCTCATCGGTGTACTAGGACACCGATTCTTGCTAAGATTTATACCATGTGACATAGGTAGAAAACCTTTCTTGGAATCATGCATATTGAACCTTTTCAACACCTTGTCAATGTACGTATCTTGGCTTAATCCAATTAGCCTTTTGATCTATCTCTATAGATCTTGATGCCAGAATATATCTGCCTCTCCTAAGTCTTTCATAGAGAAACTATTTTTAATGAAGACTTAATGATTCAAGCAAAGGAATGTCATTTCCGATCGTAATATGTCATCCACATATAAGACCAGAAATACGAGTGCGCTCCTCACTAGCCTTTTGTAAACACAAGGCTCTTCTTCGTTCTTGATGAAACCAAACCCTTTGATTACTTCATCAAAGCGAATGTTCCAACTCCGAGATGCTCGCTTTAATCCATAAATGGATCTTTGGAGCTTGCATATCTTTCCAATCGATTGCGGATCGACAAAACCCGTGGGCTGTGTCATGTACACATCCTCACTCAGATTTCCATTAAGGAAAGCTGTTTTGACATCCATTTGCCATATTTCATAGTCGAAATATGCAGCAATCGCTAGAATGATCCGAATAGACTTTAGCATTGCGACGGGCGAAAAAGTTTCATCATAATCAATACCTTGAATTTGTTTGAAACCTTTGGCTACCAATCGCGCTTTATAGATGTGAACATTTCTATCTATGTCTATCTTTTTCTTGAAAACCCATTTGCATTCAATGGTTTTAACACCATCTGGTGGATCAACCAAGTTCCAAACTTGATTACTGTGCATGGATTCAATTTCGGATCTCATAGCTTCTAGCCATTTCTCAGAGTCTGGTCCCATCATCGCTTCTTCATAGGTCTTAGGCTCATCGTTGTCTAACAACAATATGTCCCGTTGTTGAGTAGTCAAGAACATGTACCTCTCAGGTGCACGACGTGACCTTTCTGACCTACGTGGTGCTGGTGTGTCCACAACAGGTTCTTCAACAGTTTGTTCATCCTGTTGTGGTTCTATAGGAGCTGAAATGTTATCAGGTGTTTCTTGAATTTCTTCAAGTTGCACTGTGCTCCCACTATCCCTTCTTGAGAGAAACTCTTTCTCTAAGAAGACACCATGCCGGGCGACAAACACTTTGCCTTCTCCTTAATTATAAAAATAATATCCTTTTGTTTCCTTAGGATACCCGATAAAGAAGCATTTATCAGATTTAGGAGTGAGCTTATCAGATTGTAAACGTTTTACATAAGCCTCACATCCCCAAATCTTAAGAAAAGACAAGCTAGGGCGTTGTCTGTCCACATCTCATATGGTGTCTTTTCTACTGATTTTGATGGAACCCTGTTTAGTGTGAACACGGCTGTTTCAAGAGCGTACCCCCAAAAAGACAACGGAAGATCACTTTGACTCATCATGGATCGCACCATATCTAATAAGGTGCGATTTCGCTCGTTCGATACCCCATTCCATTGAGGTGTTCTGGCGGAGTCAATTGTGGAACAATTCCACAATCCTTTAGATGATTGCCAAACTCATGGCTCAAATACTCGCCTCCACGATCGATCGTAGAAACTTGATTGTCTTGCCTAAATGATTTTGCACTTCATTTTGGAATTCCTTGAACTTTTCAAAGGATTCGGACTTATGCTTCATCGGTAGATATACCCATATCTACTAAAGTCATCGATAAAAGTTATGAAGTCATCGAAAACCACCTCTGTCGTTAAGCTCATTGGTCCACATACATCGAATGTACGAGTGCCAATAAGTCATTTGCCCGCTCACCTTGACCGGTGAAAGGTGCCTTTGTCATCTTACCAAGTAAACAAGATTCGCATGTCTCTAATGATTCAAAATCAAATGAGTGCGAATACCATCTCTATGGAGCTTCGCATGCGTTTCTCATTTATGTGACCTAGCGGCGATGCCAAATAAACGTGGGATTCAAATCATTGGACGTTGCCTCTTTGCATTAATGTTATAGACCGTGACCCTTCAAGAGTAAGAACGTATAACCCATTCACCAATGGAGTATGACAATAGAACATATCTTTGAAATAAAGAGAACAACCATTGTCCATAGATTTAAAGTCATAACCTTCGCTTGCAAACATGAAGCGAAATAATGTTCTTTGAAAGAGATGGAACACAATAACAATTATTCAATTCCAAAACTAATCCTCGAAGGTAAAGACAATGGCATGGTGCCAACACTACCGCAGCAACTTTTGCTCCATTGCCAACGAAGATCCACTTCGCTCCTCCTCAAACTTCTACTTCTTATTAGCCCCGCAACGATTTGCAAATGTGAGCAACCGATCCGGTATCAAATACCCAAGAATCAGTTGATGAAGTAGCAAGATTGATCTCTATAACATTTATACCGGAGTGGAAGTCGTACTTCCTTCTTCTTCTCAAGATCCTCCAAGTACTTTGGGCGTTCCTTTTCCAATGTCCCGATTGCTTACAGAGTAACAATCGCATCAAAATGAGCATCGCCCTTCTTGTCTTTCTTGGCCTTAGAACCGCTCGCGATCGCATCGAGCTTTCTTTCTTTTGACCGCGCTTCTCTTGACATAGGGCTTGCCCTTGCCTTTCGCATCATCATCACATGATTGCTGCTTTTCTTAATGCTTTCTCGCAGATTTTAGCATCCCATGCAACTCGGCGTGGTCATGTCTAGGTTGTTCATGTTAAAGTTCATTATGAATGGCTCAAAGCTCGGGGAGCGACGGAGAATCACATCGTAGCCAACTCTTGGCTAAGGGAAAACCAAGCTTTTCCGGACTCTCAATGTAGCCAATCATCTTAATCACATGAGGGTCGACGGATTCCTTCTCAAGCTCGCACGCAAATAAGGACTTTGAAGTATTGAACCTCTCGGCCCTTGCTTGGTTCTCAAACATACCACGTAGCCCCACAATGATATTGTAGGCATCTGTGTTCTCATATTGCTTCAAGCTCAGAGGACATTGTGGCAAGCATGAGACACTCACATCAAGGCAATCATTCGTTTGCTTCTCATAAGCTCTCCGTGCATCCACAGTAGCATTATCGAGGCAAGTCTTGGGTAAGGAGACTCAGGACATACTCCTTGCGCTCTTGCTTGAGAACAATTCTCAAGTTGCGATACCAATCCAAAAAGTTTGTTCCATTGAGTTTTTCTTTCTCAAGAACAGATCGCAAATTAAAAGTCTTGGATGCGGCGTTAGTGACATGATCTACAACACAAGAATATGCAAAGTTTAGCACTATGTTTATGTTCATCTTTTATTAAACTATTTAGCAAAAGACTCACTATGAGTTTTGCAACAAAAACTCTCTCTAAGTTACATAGTGGGTAAAGATCCTCATTTCACTAATTCCTAGTGAGCTTTGGCATCACGGCTAGAAAACTAGTGACATGGGTAAGCAACACCTTGCTAATCACATCCCTATGTGACTCTACTTTGGGTGACATCAGTATGCCTCGGTCCCAATCTATGCCCCAAGGTCCAAAACTATTTTGATAACCTTGTTAAGTAAACCAAATGCTTCCGCATGTAGATGTCCGACATCTACCCCAAATGATGATGATAACCGATGGCACTCTACTTTGGTAGACCTACCATGCGGTGATCATTATCTTTTAGTGCAGCATATGGAAGGGCATTAACACCTAATTTTAAGAGGGATTCTATCCTACCAAAGCAACATATCACATATATCATTGCATAAGAATAAGATAGATAATATCATAGATAAACACATTTAACTGTGAAGTAGTATGGCCCAAAAATGGTGATATCCATCTCCATGTAGGTGTAGACGATCTCCATCCTCCACATCACTCCTTTAGGCCACCATGCTTAAAAGCTTGTAACCTCAAAACTAGGCTACTACCTATAATAGCTAGAAATTGAAGATTACAAAGATAGATTCAAGCATTAAGATCGACACGCAGGTCGTTAAATACAATATATACATACAGCTAACAATAGCTGTAGTAATCATGACACGCAGGCCATGAACGAATGTTACATGCATCACATACATCTCATACATTCAAATAAGCTATAGGGCTATACTATTCACACCATTCCCTGCAAAAACAAGTTAGACGTAGAATCGCATTCTACCTAACGATGTAAACCCACGACGCTATACAAGGGGATACACGGCGGTCCCCCGGCGGTCGTGAGCGGGGGTCGAGGGGAGCGCCGAAAACCTCACAGAATTACATAGATCGCATCTATGAAATCGCTATGAAAATCTTATCGAGCCGATCAAATCAACCCAAATCCGAGCCATTCAAAATGTCTCAATTTTCATTAGATCAATCATATTGATCATCGCGATCGGTATACTTGAGGAGACCACAACACAAGACCTCGATCTGTTGGCTCGATCTACTGATTGTGCGCGCAGTTAGCCCCGATGGTGATTCCAGCCGGTAGGGGCAAGTCGCGCGTACATCAAAGAAGGAGCACGAACTAATCTTTTTGGCCTTATGATGCTATCAACTCATACCTATTTCAACCCCTTATGACCGATTGATCTCATCAACCCGTGCTACCTGATTTAGACTGTAATAGATCCAATCTACTACTATCGCATATCAACATATGCGCTGATCCAGATTGCAAACTAAGCAAGATGGCTCTGATACCACTAAAGGAATACGCAGAGGCTACGAGCGTAAAACAAAACTTTTCTACCGCGCACCCAAGAACATCATGCTAAGGAAGGATCATAGATCGTTACCACTTAGACGCGCAGCCGCAAATGTAAATAAGAATTGAAACCGATCCAATCACGCGTCGAGATAGTAGTGGAAGTAGCCGATCGTCCCGAACAGATCGTCTCCTCCAAGCACGCCGATCAAGATCGCAACGAGCAGCGCCTCCACCGTATCCACACGTCCGGGTGAACGCCGATCGCGAGTGTACTAGCACTCGTGAGCGCTAGGGTTTGGCTCGGGAGGTGGCGGCTAGGGTTTTGCTAGATGTTAACAGGACGAAACCCTCACCCCTCGCCTCCATATATAGACCTCCTCACGTGGGCCTTGCGGACCAAGGCCCATTAGGAGTCTATTCGGATCTTTATCCGAATTAAGCCCATATCCGAATCATATTCGAATCAGTGTTCCAACCCGTTAAGCGTGCGACCCTATAGGTTCACGTATACTTGGTCGTGACCCGAAACGCCTTTCCGGTCACCCGTTAATAGCGGCCTCTAGTAAGACATATTAACCCCAAAGTATATGTAAAGATCATATCTTTGAACCTATAATGTTCTCTCATGTACGAATCCCTTTGCCTCACGATATAGATTGAGCTCAAGGCGAGACCTGTGTCATCCTCTTAATAGCTCAATCACTCTCTCGATTCCGTGATGGATTATAAACTCGTGATTGACTCTTCAATCACTTTGGCATGGCCATGCACTTTCATAATCCATTACATCGAGGCCCGAGATATCTCTCCCATAAGGAGGGGCAAATTCTATCTTGATCATTCACATCCCACTACATGTTTCATGGCAAACCCGAAGACTACTTTTATGACTACCCAGTTACGGAGTAGTATTTAGTAGTCCCAAAATAAGCTACTACTCATGTTGGGAACCATGATGATCTCAAGTCTAAGGACTCTACATAAACACTACTTGAGACCAACTGATGACACATGGAATCTCTGCAGTGTCTCATGGCAGGTCTATCCAACATATGTTCACTAACACATGTCCATATTATTGATTTGGTATCACCATACCATGATCCATGAGACATGATCATCAATCAATACATATGCTGATCTTTGTCTTTGAATCATATTTGTTCCTCATATGATATACGATCAGGGATCATTTAGAAATAGCAACATCTTAGTATTTAAGAGTCTCATGAATAAGTCACATACTCATTGATCAATAATGATGATGTCTATTCCAAGGAACAAAGTAATGTATCATAAACATAGTATGTGATATATACAACATCTCCATGTTGCCTCTAGGGCATATCACTAACAGTGTCTTGGTTTGAGTGCTAGCTTGTACTCATACAAATAATAATAAGTTCTGTCGTACTCCCCTCCAATAGTCCATTTAGTTGTGGCAAGCCCTTAGAAACAAGTGAAAAGGACAGCGAGCGCCCTTAGCTTGAGGCAGCAACAATGATCGATGGTGGTGTTTAGCATCCAAACACGCGGATCCTTTTATTAGTGGACCTGTCTATTGAACGAATATCCATGCCATAACTATGGAATGAACATTCCTAATAACGCCCCATGTCCCAACTCTTATCCCTTCACAACCGCACCACCCATCGAGAGAGGAGAGATCGAGTTTGCCTCCAGGACGTCCAACTCGTCCTGGGACTTCATCTCCGCCTCTGACGCTTCCATTGCCCCCACTGCCTCCTCTCCGGCACCTTGCCCCACCACTATCCCTACCTTTGCCGGTGATCTCACCCCTTTTATTTCTACTCTCTAGCAAGCTCTGCGAACCTCCACCACCACCCCTACCTTACCGGTAGTGCCCTCGCCACCCGTCTTCCCCATCACAACCACCCCTCCTCCCCCTGGTCCCACCACTGCCCACTACCCTCCTTCGATTCTATGGCCAGTAGTGCCCTCGCCGCCTCATTGGCCCGTCGCCACTGCACCATCAGACCACCACCTTCCTCCTCCCTAACTTCGGTGAACCCTAACCCTATCGCTTGTCAGCCGCTGTCATTGCAAAGAAATAACACTATCCGGCAATGTTCTACGGACATGAGATTCATGATTCACAAGCAAGCATCCACATAGACAGTTAGACACCAATTCATCCCATTGTGCCAAGAATTTCCAAGCCACAGGAAGCCCTTTCTTCCAACATCCTGAACACAACCATGGAATGACACACACAACACAAGCGGCACACACCCATACCTAGGGGTACACTACACTAGCACTAGCCCTAGAGTTTGCTCTCTGAATTTGTCCTCCTCCTTGATTTGGAAGTTTTTGTTCCATAACTATGGATCTCAAGCAAAAGCCTTTATTGGACCAATTGCGTAGAATCGTTCCCTAAGCTTGGTACTCCCTTCTTTTTCCTTAAGAGTATCCACGTACAGCCTCTAAGCTGAGAACCATTGGTGACATTAAGCTTAGCACAACTCCTTACAATATTCTACCTTTGGTTGTCTCTAAGGTGGGACGCGTATGAATAAGTAGAACTAATTTCTCTCTCATCGGTATTCCCTAACCTCTCTGACATATAGACCCAGCAAGCTTAGATGTCACTTCCCCTACCGACAATGTTTAGAGAGAGCCTCCACGTCATCATTTCTTCTTGGAAAGAAAAAAAGATGGCATTATGAATGCTGCTAGTGCCAACTCCCCCACATTAGAGGTAGGCTCTGAAGGGTCCATGTCAACCTGGTCGAAAACCTCAACTGTATGACTTCAGTAAAGAATCATCACTTCTGTGAAGGACTAAAATCAGAAAACGACTTGTAGTAAAAATCGTTAACTCGACCTACGCACATTACACATGATACAACATGTCATAGTCAGTTCAACAATACATCTGCAAAAAACATAAAGAACAGTTCAAAACCGCCATTTCCACTGGTAAAAAAATGGCTTTTCCAACCTACCACAAACCCTCCTTTTAGTACTCCCTCTAGTCACAAATATATTTATTTTAAGATACATGCAACTGAACTTTTAAAACTTTAGTTATCAATATCATTTTAAATATTATAGATACATAAAAAACATATACGCAAATTTATCTCAATAAATACTTTATAATATTCTAATCCTATTACGTCTTATAAATATATTATAATAAAAAACAATAGTCGAAGTAGCAATTTAAAGTCCGTGTCAATATCCAAAACAATGTTATTGTTACCGAATGGAGCCTCAAATAAACTCCATCCTATTACAGGCAATAAAGCATTCGTTGATTTCAACCAATTAGCAAAACTCCTGTAGCAGGCGGTAATCTATGAAGAATCAATGAAACTACAGAGGTTGATTACGACAATAGCAAAACACGAGGTGACAGCAGTACCTGGTCGCGGCCGCCGCCCGACGCCCACAGGCCACAGGCACATGGTTAGCTGAGATTTAATCACATGTACCACCCGAAATTATACGTTAACAGGGTACCTCGATAATCCAAATGAACTATGCGAATTTCTAACCTAGTTTTTCCAATAATAGGGCATATTGAACACAATGAATGACCGAATTACATGTAAACCCTGAATATTTTGATGATGCCCTACATAATCAATTTCAATTATGGTTCCCAATAATGCAAATTGGATTGCCAAACCTATTTCTCAATAGCTATACAATTACATTGGCATTCCATCCTAAAAAATGATAAAAGAATAATTAGCATTCCTTGGATGATAAACTCGGGCAACTTTTGAGAATTTCACAGCAAGCACCGACAGCAACACAGTTCTCAATGCAGCAAACCCAAGCCTGGGGCATTTCCAGATACTCTCCCTGCAAAGATTAAAGCTGTCATTATAGCAGCACTTATGTATCAAAAGGACCATGCTCTTCAAAAGCACAAAAGGATAAAATTCACCGGATGCCTCACAATTGATAAAGGGTTCAAGAAATAGGCCCGTTTTCTCCAATAACCGGAAAAATGACCAGTCTGATTTTTATAAAAGGCGCTGGTTTAGGGCCTAATCAACAGTGTCACCCCCATATTTTGTGGAATAGATATATTTTTACTACTTAGACATAATCCAAATATCAAATTCTTGAGATATTCAACTTTGAAATTAAAAAAGGAATATATATGTATATATACTTTGGAGTATCTTATAATCATTATTAGAGTATACTTAAATAGATAGAGGTAATAACAATATCATTTAAATGGTGTATAACAAGTGAAAATATGTACTCTCAGGAGTATGGAATCATTTTCACACACACACTGTTTCTAGAACCCTGGATGTACTGTGACCTTTCAAAAACTACAAACCATATTTTAGAATGGATTTTGAATGCATTTTAGTCCAGAAGAAAAGCAACTCTGACCGGAAGACAGGGTAAATATGATCAGCACAAGAGGAAACAAATGCAGATCATGCAATGAGCACAAACTAAACTGCAGTACGTCAATCTTGCTATAATTTACGTGCCTAGGTAGACACATAATCAATACTCTGGCTCCAAAAGCATTATATGCAACCTAATTAACATGTTATGTTATCCATGATCGGAGCTGTCATCATAGTCAACAAGATTTCAAATGATACATGCTTACATAGTTTAAAAAGCCGAACTGGACTGGCGGTTTAACTGGAACCAGCAACCTCGACGGCTTGGTTTGCTTCAAAGACTGTCCACGCAATTGAAACTGGAAAAAAACGGATGAACCGGGCTGTTTTTAACAGAACCGGCGAACCGGGGCGAACCGGGACAGTTTCAAGCGAACCCACTGGCTGAAAATTACACAAAGGAAAGAGATGCGCACGGGCAAGGCCCAGTCCAGTTTGTGTCAAGTGGGACTGTGGGAGCATAGGCAGTAGGGCTATTTTAGGGTTCCTTTCCTCATTCTTGCCGCCACCACAACAACAATAGAAATCCTTACTGTGGCATGGCAGCTGGCAGATCACGGCATTTCACAACAGTAGTTCCATGGCGAGGCGACGGCAGTTCCACGCTAGGGTTCATTGGTGGCTGGGAGCGGTGACTCGGCATCGGCAACGGGTGGCTCACGGACCTTTGCTTATCTTCTTACTCTTCTGATTTGTTGTTGCATACTTCAATACATCAATGGATTCTATGGAAACTCGATTGACCCCGCTAGAAATTTGGTTCCATACTTCATTGTTGGAGTAGTTGACATTACCCTTTTTCTATTTAATTAGATATACACAGTATAAATGTATTTTTAATAAAATACAATATTAAATAAATAAAATATATTAATATAAACAAACCGGCAGTTCAACCAGTGGACCGGCGATTGGACCGCCGAACCATTGAACCATCACCCTGGCCGGTTTGATCACCGATCCAAGTTTTAAAACTATGCATGCTTATCATAGATGGTTACAAAAAAAATCGAAGAAATCAGAAGATATGAGGTAGATTGGATACAGCCTAAAAAACAGAGTCCAACAAGGCCTGATATACCACAAATGTGCCAAGTCAAGCTAGAAGCCTAGGAGACAAACAGGTCCCAGACAGTATTTTCAGCAATAGATTCATTTCCTGTTTATTGAAAAAACAGCCATGACTGGTATGGATACGGCATACCAATCACTGGATTGTTTCCAGTGTTTTTTTGGTTAATTCAATTTTTATTTTAGTTTTCTTTCCATGTTCCTAATTTTTTGTGCTTCCTAAACCTATCACAGTCCTAAATATCAAATTTTAGAGGCTGTCCGGTTGAAACGGGCCATACATTCCGTGACTGGCAATACATGACAAAATACTTAATATTAATGTCAACCAATTATAATTGGCGTACGCTTACGAGGTGTTTGGTTCTGTCATTTCACTATGTAATCCGATTAGATTGGAAGTTGATTACATTAGCATTTGGTTCGGGTGGGCCAGAATCGGGTACCATGAATTGTGATAACGAACTAGTTAGAAGCTGGAAGCTGATACCCTCTGGTGTATTACAAATGCAATATAGCGAAACGCGACACACTGTGGTTCCACCTCCATGGTGGTTTTCATGTTGGATCATCAAAGATGGGTAAAGCAGAAATTCATTTTGCTAGTTCTTTCACTACAGATAAAAAAAACTGTAGTGATAACCATTACAGTTCACTTGTGCAGCCTAACAAATTAGGTAAAAATCTATTACACCACTGAATCCCCTTAATATATGAAAAAATCCTATGCAAGAATTTCTCAACATCCTGAGTCAATAGTTGTCATGTTTATCTATTAGTGGGCGCAATCCAAAGAAATGTTGACAGGAGCATCAGACACCACAACTAGAGCACCACATTTTATGATTTAACTGGCAAAATAAAAAATAGATAGACTTTTGTTGGCAGTTGGAATTTCGCATTAACACTAGCACTGGAAGGCAGGTAATTTTACACTGACCATTAGTCTCTTCTTTGCTGAAATAATTCACTTCTGGTAACCCTTATTTTGGCTGATTGCACCTCTGCTTCAACATCATTAACAACCCCACGGCATTTTCGGAATCCACAGTAACAAGGAAGTCGTTGATCACTCGAAACAAACCTGAATAAAACATCCACATCATTGGTAAAACTACAATGTTAAAAAGGTCAAAAGTAATACAATATTCCAATCTGACCTATAATCATAAGTCAACTCTTCCCATGGATTTATATCCCGCTTTGCAAAAATGATGATATGTTCATCATCAAGAACACTTATGACACGCGAATAACAATTAGGCTGCAATGGTGAAGAAGAATTGTTATGAAAACTGGCTTGCAAAAACATAGGCACGCATTGTTGGTTTCTTCTAATAATTAAGAATTTAAGATATAAACATTAAGATATTATGAAGTACCATAAAACAAACTATAAGAGCCAAAACTAAAAAAGGAAAAGAAAAGACTATGGAGAAGGGAATGAAAGCTATATGATGAAACCCTTACATCAACCAGATTACTCATGCCAGCTGAGATATACTATTTGCACGAATGTCATATTGCAGTAACACATGTTTCTATTAATAGTAACGCCTTTGAATTTTTAGATCGAACCATTTAACCTTTAATAAGCTCATAGAAGATAAGGCCAACCTACTATATATGTTGCCAAGGACAACTATTCCCTTTTCTTTCCAGAAAAAATAGAAAAGTTTCACAACTCGCTGTGAATAATTATTCTTTGCTTTCTAAGAGCCATCCTCAGCTCAAGCATACTAACGTTCCTTTTTTCCCTGTTGTTTTCTCATTTTCAGAGAAAGAATGTTAAATATGGCCAGTATTAGTACAATACATGGTCATCAAGAGTCTAGTGAAAATATTTATGTCCCACTATCCATATGTGCAATATATAGTAAAAGAGAATTGAAGTAAGCACCAAATGATGTGGTTCACAGCGCAGATACTAACAAAAACTGGAAAGCCTCTGCATAATGAACGCATATTTTCTCACCTCGCACGAGTGATTGATCAAATGGGCTATGCTTCCTGCCCGTGTAGCATCTATAACACGCTCATCATCTATCCTGAACATATATGTCCCAGCACCCTGCATAGGTGAGTTACACCGAATAGTTAATAGAATGTAATTAACATTGAAGTACAGCATGTTTATCAGAACTGGCCGGACCACAGACTGAGCAAAGATTTCAAGCCAGTGGGTCACCAGCTTGACCACACTTTTTGAATATAAAGAGAAAAATTATTCTAACATTGATTCATGTTATACTAACGTACAGAACATACATGCAGCATCTGTCAGCTACAAAAGATGTCCATGTATGAATGGTTGTCAAAAATATATATGATTATCAATAAAAAAATGGTATATAAGAATCAAACAAGCATATAAAATCCACAGCCCAATTATTAAGCCCAAGCTATGCACAACTGGGTTTATTGGCCATACACAGACCACCGAGTATCATGGCTGCTTGGATGGCAAGTTTCGATGACATGTTGGCATGTTGCCTTGCTGCCTAGCTGCATTCATGCAGGCACAACAAGCCGCACACGACCACAGCCAGTTATGACCATGAGGAGCTGCTCTGGTGATGCCCTGTGCAGGTGCAGGGAAGTAAAAGCTCATGCACTACAGCACTAGTGATTGTTAAAGTATGTGAAGATGGTTGAACTCCAAGAACCAATCAAGCTCAAGTGGCGAGCACCCCACACATCTCAATGAACAAGAACCGAGTTCAGCCACAAAAGCAACAGAGTTGGCTTGAATCCTATCACTCCTATTAATGGAGTGCAAACTGGCAGCAACGTACATTAGATTGCTTCAGGACTTAAAAGAATATAGGGTCTTTTCAACTTTGTCCTCATCAAGCAAAACCCATCCTGTTTCTGGAAACCTGCCCTGGTCAACCAGCTTTTTCCAGGTCAATGACCTTTCGGGCTATTAGTAATTACCCATCAAGCCTAATGTCATGCACCCAGCTTTTTCCTGTCCAGATAGCAGGCTATGCAGTGAGCTATCCTTTATGCAACTGACTGCAGGCAGGACAAAATCTTCTTGTATTTGATAGCTAGATAACTCATTTAACATCTGCTTTTTGCAACATCATCAAATCGTCAATAAAATCTCCAGTAAGTAAGTTTGAAACAGTGCAGAGCAAAATTGAGTAAACCAAAGTGAAGCGAGCACTGACGAAATAGGGGTTCTGTTAGCTATCTATAAACATACTGGAAAATACTAGAGTCTGCTAAGTGCATGCCCCTCTAATCCAACAGTGGAATATCAAGTAGGTCTTCAGGACCAGTACAAGGACCACTCATAAAGTACCTCCATATGTTGATGGCATCAGTTCTACTAATCACCAATTTACTATTTTACTTTGTTGAGGGTACCAATTAAATAGGACATGAGGTGAAACAGAATGTGTGCCAGGGCAATGATCTTTGATTAATTGCTGACTTAAAAAACCAATCCAAGTCATAAAGACAACTGTGACAACCACAAGTCCTCTCCCTCAAAGCTTCATTGTCTCTGCTTTCCACCTTGAAATTGAACTTTATTAATACAGAAATTGAGGACCACAGTTATTTTCTTCACTATTTTTTAATAATTATTTAGCTAATAATTCCAAAATGTTCTTAAGCTATCTTCAATAGACTGGAGTGTATCCTAACTTTTTGCAAAGCGTGAGTTTGGAAAACTGGAGTTTGGTGAGTTCCTAGCCCTTGGCTGGTACAACTTAGGAAAATGTTATCCTGGGAATCAACTAATCTATTGAGTTTCAGCCAGAACTCACCAACAATCGGACAATGATTACACCTTTTATTAATGAAAATATTTCACAGTTAACAAATTTAATTTCCGTAACCTACCAACAATCAGTCATCTACCCCTTTACTTCTTTAAAGCTGAGATCAAGGTTATTAAGTTGACAAGTCGACACTACCCTCGTAGTGACCGACTTGTCGACTAGTTGGCTGACTAGTCGACTAGTCACTGTTTGTACTATTTATGTGGATTTGTATATACAGAGAAGGATTTTATTGCAATTTCAGATAATAGGGCTAGATTGCAAAATGTCAATCCTTATAACATCCCCCACTGCCTCGAGCGCTCTCCGACTCCGCCCATTGCCTCGAGCTCTCCGACTCCGCCCCCCACCGGCCTCGCCTCCTCTCCGACTCCGCCCCCCACTGCGACGGCGGAGACCGTAAATCCGACGGCGGCGACGGCGGAGACCGTAGATCGGGCGGCGGCGGCAGCAGATCCGGCGGCGGTCGCAAATCCATCGGCGGCGGCGGCGCAAATCGAGTCATTGGCTCCAGTCGCTCCTTCGCCGGCGATGACTTCATAACCATGGCTGAGGTGTTAATAGAACTAAGGCATTGTGTCGCATCATCCACACAGGAAACACCATGTCATTCACCAAAGTTACACCCACCATACATGTTATGATCTAATATTGACATGAGAGATTTGACTATAGACTGGGATGATAGAACTTAGAGAAGAGATTAGATTAATTTATCTTCATTGCTTGATTGATAATAAATACATACTAACCTTTTTATAGAGATAACTCGACTCAACCTCCAAGAAACAATCTTCACCTCTAAGGAAATCTCTCTAATAAATAAAATATATCTATAAGGTAGTAAATCCATCTAATAAGAAAACTAACTATTTTTATCTCTATCCTTACTAATTTAACCCTAACATGCACGTTTACTACAATAACCGCGTGCTACTTCAGTAACCTCGCTGCTACGGTGCTTAGGTACTGTTTACGCGTGTGAACAGTGCTTGCAAACAGTATTTGGCACGTGACAACTTCTCCGCCCTTCGGTGACAGCTCTTCCTCAAGCTATAGTGGCGGCCATGGCTGTTGCCCTAGAAGACTCCAAGTTGACGAAACACTGTGACGTTTACAGGTGACTTTTAAAATTGTGACCTCCACGTATAGGTGCAATAACATTGATGACATCTACGACCACCACGGCAGACAAGGTGGAAACCACGGTAGCGTTGTAGTAGGCTTCCACAGTGCGGTTGTCACGACAGGCTTCGGCAGGGTCACGACGGCCTTGGAAGATGTGTGCTATCTATTAGTAGAATCCATTGTTAGGAAGGCTCCCCAAGATATAAAGGAGACAAGATGCTATTGAAGGAATAAGAAAATATCAATTCACCAAAGTAATTGGCTTGATCAGAGGCCTGACTGAGGTCAGGGGCGATCTGCACCTCCCTACCTATTAGAATAATTAGATATATTTCCATATACGCGTTTACCATGTATGCGCCTTCCATGTATATGTCTTCCATATACGCGCTTACCATGTATACGTCTTCCATGTATATGCTTTCCTTATATGCCTACTCCAGGCCAATATATATACGAGCCACCCCAGCCCTTTAGCTGTGTGGTGTTTGCCCTCAATATCACTACTCTCCTACATGGTATCAGATCTACTTTCCTGAGTTCTTCCGTTGTCTCCTCCCGTGCGCTCCTTCTCCCGTACGAACACACCACCCGGAGGCCGCCGCCGCTTCCTCCCCAGGATGGCCGCTTTCGGCGCAGCCAGCCGCCGCCGCTTCCTCGGCCGCCGCCGCCGCCGCGCGCCTCTGGGCCGCGCTCGCCGCCTTTCCTCGGCCGCCGTCGCGACGCGCGCCTCGAGCCGCCTGTGTTTCCCGCGCGCGCGCGTTCGGCCGGCCACCGCTGGTTCCCGCCGCCGCCCGCCCTCGCCGCGCGCCACCACGCCGCCTCTAGGCCGCTCGCCGCCGCGCCCTCGGGCGCCGTCGCCGGCGCGACGCCTCGAGCCGCCCGGTTTCCCGCCGCCGCCGTCCCGAACGCCGCCGTCAGCCACCGCCTCGGGCTGCCGCCGCCCCGAGAGGCCCAGATCCTGATCGATCCGGATCGGATCTGGTCTTAGGCTTCTCCTGTAAGCCTCCTTTTATAAAAAAACAGAGACAGAGCAATCTGCCATGGCAGCCCCTCCTGCCGATCTAGCTGTTGCTGCTGCCCCTGCCGGCGCGATTACGCCTGCCGCTCCTTCGATCGTTCTCAATCCCTACTGTACGGTCGTCGTCAAGTCCTATGTGCCGACCACTCTCGATCTGAAGACGCCGAATTACTCCCGATGGTCCAAATTCTTTCGGACCATGTGCACGAAGTTCAGCCTCCTCTCCCACATCGACGGCACCGACACTGCGCATCGCGATGAGGCTACCTGGGTCCTCGCCGACTCCGCCGTTCTCAGCTGGCTCTATGGCTCCGTCTCCGACGACATCCTCGACTCAGCAATGACGGATCAAGAGACTGCACAAGATCTTTGGGTCGCGATCGAGGCGCTGTTCCGCGACAACGAGTCCCGCGTGGTCTTCCTCAACAATCAGTTTCACTCGCTCGTCCAAGGCGATATGTCCATCACCAACTACAGCCAGCAGATGAAGGTCCTCGCCGACGAGTTACGCGGCATCGGCTACCCCATCAACGACTCGCAGCTCGTCCTCAACTTGCTGCGTGGCCTCAACCCGCGCTTCTCCACGACCGCCGATGACATCGCCAACGCCGTACCGTTCCCTTCTTTCGCCAGGGCGCGGTCCATGCTCGCACTCAAGGAGACTCGCCTTAGCAACGAGGCAAAGATCGCCACCACCACGGCCTTGTTTGCCTCCAGTGGCTCCTCCGGCCATACGTCATCGACCACTACTCCGACCGCCAATGCTCGTGATGGACGTCGTGGTAGCCGCAACCACCGTGGCAGGCAGGGCGGGTTCGACCATGGCGCTTGGTATGGTCGGCCGTGGCACCGATCGCGTTTTCGGTGGTCGCGTACCATCATCTCCATCGGCCGGCCCCGGTTCTACTTCAACCCATGGACGCGCCTACCGGCGGTCAATGGCGCCCGCCCGCTCCGGCCTCTCGGCGCTCCGCCTCGAGCTCATACCGCTTCACGCCGCCCGATCTCCACCCCTGCACTGGGATCGCAGGCCTCATGCTATCGCTGAACCAACTGGCTGTCCAAGGACATGGTGGTGGGTCATGGGACATGGCGCCACTTCCCACATGACGGCTGCAGCGATGGTACACTCCTCTCTTCCCATCCTCCACCTCATTCGGTCGTTACTGTTGGCAACGGTTCCCGTCTCCCTGTTGTCTCTCGTGGTCACACTTTTCTTCACACACCAACCACCTGTTTTCTTCTTCCCAACACTCTTGTTGTCCCTAACCTAGTCCATAACCTTCTTTCTGTTAGACAATTCACTCGTGATAACCATTGCTCTATTGAGTTTGACGCCTTTGGTTTTTCTATTAAGGATCCCCGGACACAGCGTGTGATGCTTCGCTGCGATAGTGCAGGCGACCTCTAGACCATACCTCCAGTCGCCACCTTAGCTCCACCTAGCACCCACATCACCGTCTCCTCCCAGTTATGGCATCAGCGTCTTGGTCATCCCGACATCGCCAGCCTCGACACCCTACATAAAAACTCGCTCATCTCATGTAATAAAGTAGACCGCTCTCTTTGCCAGTCCTATCAACTTGGCAAACATACGCGTCTCCCTTTTGTTACCTCTTCTTCGCACTCCTCTGCGCCGTTTGAGCGAGTTCATTGTGATGTGTGAACATCTCCAGTTCCTAACATATCTGGCTTTCTTTACTATTTAGTGTTACTTGATGATTTCTCTCATTATTGTTGGACTTTTCCTCTTAGAAAGAAATCAGAAGTTTCCCAGCTTTTAGCAGATTTTACCGCCTATACTAGCACACAATTCGGCATTCCCCTAAAATCCATACAGGCCGACAATGGCACCGAATTTGTGAACCACACCAACACATCCTTCCTTGCTTCCCGCGATATTACCCTACGCCTCTCTTGCCCATACACCTCCCCGCAGAATGGCAAAGCCGAGCGCATCATTCGCACCCTCAACAATGCGGTTCGCACGCTCCTGCTCCACGCCACTATGCCTCCCAAGTACTGGGCCGAGGCGCTAGCAACTGCCACCTATCTCATTAACCATTGCCTATCCTCCTCTGTCGGTGGTGACATTCCCTATACCCTCCTTCATCGCTCCCCACCACAGTACAGTCATCTCCGGGTTTTCGATTGTCTTTGTTTTCCATACCTTTCTGCTCATAAACTTGCTCCACGTTCCACAGCTTGTGTCTTCCTCGGTTACCCTTCTCACCATAAAGGGTACCACTGTCTCGATCTCACCTCCCGCCATGTTGTCTTTGATGAGAACATATTCCCGTTTACCAGTAGTGACAGATCTTCACCCCCTCCTTGCTCCGACTTCGATTTTCTCGACGTCGACCCTGCCATGCGGTGCCTCGCGATCTGCTGCAATGGCACCCTGCAGTACCCGGATGATCGCTCCACCTGCGCATGGTGTCGGCGATCATCTCCTCCGTCCACGGCGCCATCCGTCGCTCGTCGCCACGACCGCGTGCATCCGGTTTATCCAGACGGCCACGTCGCGGCTCCCCCGACCCATTTGCCAAAGACGCGTTACCACGCGGCTCCGGCTACCACGACTACGTCGGCACCTCCTCGGACCATCCGATGGTGACACGGGCTCGATGCGCGCCGATCCCTCTGTGGAGTTTTTCTCCCTATCGGCCGACCACTCTCCCGCTTCGCCTGTTCCGGCGAACTATCGTAGCGCCCTCGCCGATCCCAACTGGCGCGCCGCGATGGCCGAGGAGCACAAGGCCCTCATAGACGACACCTAGCGTCTCGTCCCGCGCCCGCCCGCGCCCGCCTGGTGCTAACGTCGTCTCCGAGAAGTGGATCTTCAAGCACAAGTTTCACTCTGATGGCAGTCTGGCCCGCTATAAAGCGCGCTGGGTTGTTCGTGGCTTCTCTCAGCAGCACGGTGTAGACTACGACGAGACATTCAGTCCGGTGGTCAAACCGGCCACCATCCGGACTGTCCTCTCCATCGCTGCATCCCGCTCCTGGCCGATTCATCAGCTTGATGTCAAGAATGCCTTTCTACATGGCACTCTTAATGAGACGGTCATCGCCAGACCCTCGGATTCGTGGACCCTGCCCGTTCCACCCATGTGTGCCTTCTCCAGAAGTCCCTCTATGGTTTGAAGCAGGCTCCCCGAGCATGGTACCAACGGTTCGCCTCCTACATCCGCGGCATCGGTTTCGTCGCCTCCTCCTCCGACATGTCCCTGTTTGTCCTCCGTCAGGGCTCTGACATGGCCTACCTGCTGCTCTACGTCGACGACATTGTCCTCACGGCTTCCACCCAAGGCCTTCTTCAGCATCTCACAGGCTTGCTCCACTCGGAGTTTGCCATGACGGACCTCGTTGACCTGCACTTCTTCCTCGGCATCTCCGTCGCACGCTCCTCCAACGGCATCTTCCTATCTCAGCGACAGTATGCTGTTGATCTTCTGCGACGTGCTGGCATGGCTGAGTGTCACCCTACGACCACACCAGTGGACACTCACGCCAAGCTATCCGGCCACAACGGAGCTCCCGTGGCCGATCCGTCCGAGTATCGCAGCCTTGCGGGGGGCTCTACAGTACCTAACACTCACGTCCTGACTTGGCGTACCCCGTCCAACAAGTATGCCTTTTCATGCATGATCCACAGGAGCCCATGCCTTTTCATGCATGATCCACAGGAGCCCCATCTCGTGTTGATCAAACGCATCCTGCGGTACGTCAAAGGTACTCTCGACGCCGGTCTACACATCGGCCTCTCCCCAGCGACATCTATCACCGCCTACTCCGACGCCGACTGGGCCGGTTGCCCCAACTCGTGACGCTCCACCTCCGGCTACTGCATTTATCTCGAGGATAATCTCGTATCTTGGTCCTCCAAGCGTCAGACAACCGTGTCTCGATCAAATGCAGAAGCCGAGTACCGTGCTGTTGCCCATGCTGTAGTTGAGTGTTGCTGGCTGCGACAACTTCTGCAAGAACTTCACGCCCCAGTTGCTTCAGCGACCGTCGTCTACTGCGACAATGTCAGCGCCATCTACATGTCGACTAATCCAGTTCTGCATCGGCGTACGAAGCACATCGAGATTGACATTCACTTCATTCGCGAGAAGGTTTCACTTGGTGAGGTTCGTATTTTGCACGTACCATCCTCTCATCAGTTCGCGGACATCATGACAAAAGGTCTCCCGACGCAGCTATTTTAGGATTTTCGATCCAGTCTTTGCGTCCGGACTGCCGCTACGACTGCGGGCGGGTATTAGAATAATTAGATATACTTCCATATACACGCTTACCATGTATGCGCCTTCCATATATATACCTTCCATATACGCGCTTACCATGTATGCGTCTTCCATGTATATGCTTTCCTTGTATGCCTACTCCAGGCCAATATATATACGAGCCACCCCAACCCTTTAGCTGTGTGGTGTTTGCCCTCAATATCTCTACTCTCCTACACTACCTTTCTACCCTACCCAGCCATATCACTTGATCATGAAACTCATACAAAACCCTTATTTCTCCTCTTTATATAATTATATTATCACAAACTAACTTAGCAATTACCAAGATTATGTCCATTTTGTTTAATTTTCTTTCGATGACTAACTGGCCCAACATTTGCACAGGTTGTAGCAATCATGAAAACTTAGGAGTGATAGTCAACCTTGTCCTATACTTTAGGTTTGATAAGTTAGGCAGCTACTAGTAGAAAATGAATGCAGTACTGCACAAATAAAGATCAGTTCAATTGACCAATCTACTTTGCAATTGTGCATAGTAATCCTTTCACACATCAACCAGTAAACTGATCAAAAATCAAACAATGCCTTCCCATATTACCAAAAAATGATGATAAAAGCAACCTTATTTAAAGCTGTCAAATTTAGTTGTGCACATTGGTACATCAGTGATTCTGTGCAACAAAAAACAACATAATTCTAAACAGAAACTTACCACCAAAGAGTTGTATATACGCCGCTCTCTAATGTCTGATATTGGTGGCCTAACAAGCTCCCCTATGTATTCGATCATCTGAACAGACAAATACAAAATAGAGAAAATTAGCTCATTATCATCGCATGTGCAAATTTAGCAAAATAACATCGCAATCGTAATCGACTATTCGATCATCTGAGCAGCTCAGCAGCATCAAAAATGTGCAAATTTAGTGAAATAACATAGCAATTGTCCTCAAACCTCGACTCCCCAGTGATACTACAATGGCAGAAATTCTGCAAGAAAGCATCACCATTAGTTTGTCATCAGTTGGAAGGGGCAAAATACATTTTTGCCCATGCCCTCTCCAATCTCTACCAAGGGCCAACCTCCACCGTCATCCAGCTATAGCCATGGACCAGGGCAGTCAACCGCCGCCAGCCATCAAGGTTGCTAGTGTTACCCACAACTGCCTCTGACTCATCTTCTCTGCAGTAGTGGCAGGGGAATTTCTGTCTATTTAAAAATAATTTCTCACCTGAGTGTTGCAGCCATTATAACAGAAGAACTAATGGCATGCTACTTTGCACCTTTTGCTGTTTGCAGTACAATCGAGCAGTTAAGGATAATTGCAGTTTCATCTCTAAACTTGCTCCATTGGGATGTTACTGGAAATTTTCCCTACAAAAGGATCCAACTCCCTTTCCAAAAGCAATTACTCCCAGTTCTTTTGTAGATGCCTTTCATGCAGTCAACCCTTTAAAACTATGACCGCTAATATAAAAAAATGGTTTTCCTATATTGAATGATATTACTAGATTTGTAATAAAAATACTTTCATATTATTATATTTTTTACTAACATATAATCAGAAAAGTAATCATCAAAGGTGTGTATTGCACACCGTGTCAGTTCAAAACAACAAGTACAAAAGAACAGAGGTAGTACAATCTTTATAAGGAAAAAGTTGCAGAACATACCATGTCCCCTGCCTTGTGTGCAACCTTTGCGAAGACACCAAATCCATGAATTCTTGATTTGCCTGCGAAAAAATAAAAAATATCAGTAAATAAGCCACAATTCACAGAAGCATAAATGAATACTACAACAGCGCCAATTTATTTATATGTCAGTCTTTCAAAATCAACATTTCAATCCAAATTTAGAACGCCAAATTCCTGATACACCTATCCAAGAGTGATACTAATCACATCATCACAATTCATAAGAGAATAAACGCACAGATCTGGGGTTCTCAGAATCAGTACTATTCAAATCCTATTCCAGTCCAAATTACCAGAATACCAAGTTAACACTAAGTTTCAGTTATAATCCATCCACTGGTATGCCTCTTTTGTAATGCTCATGCTAAAATCTGGTACACTTTTTTACCTGACAGATTTATACCAACATCATATTCAATTTCTTTCTATAGATTTCACTATTACTGCAGAGAAGGGTCCTTCCAACATTGACATCAGAGTAAACATAACAGCATAGATGACGAAGCAGTAATTAATAAATACTACAGAATAAATATTATACGAAGTAACAGCAGTATATGAAACAAACACCAAGTGATTAAGACCACAAAAAGAACATTATCTTACACTTTCCTCAAAATATATTTTTTCGTCGATAAGATATAAAGACTTGATCATCTGCAGAAGATCATGCTACGGAGATTGTATCATATTTTGATCAACTCACCGAAAGTTAGTCTCCTCCTGAATGTGGCCTTCATGCTTTTATATTTTTCAACCATAGAAGACACATTAACAACAGCTTCTTGCTGTGCAGCATCAGACAAGCCAACTGATTGAATTGGTTCATTGCTAGTATCACAGCCTAGTCTATTTTGGCTGTAGCCACTAACAATATAAGGCCTATTCTGTACATATAAACGTTTTACAGAAGCAGTAGCCATAACTTGAGGTTGCTTTTGGCCTCTTCTCCCACGGAAATTATATGGCTCTGATACAGGAAACAAGTAAATGGAGATATGAAACAGGATTGACAACAAAATTTCATAGGTAATAAAAAATAGGAAATTTTCTATTAAAAATTTAAAATAAACAAATATAACATTCGCATAATTGAGTAGTTCCATCCCATAAGACTAAGGATTCACCATCAAACCCAAACAGCAACAAAAATCTGACTGACAGCCAAATAAGAAAAATCTAATCAGGATAGCCATATTACATAATCCATATCATGGTTAAGGTGATTTTTTAATACGCCACCAAATTTAATGTGCAGAAAACCTTGAAAAACTTGCCATCAAGTAAAAATTGATTGTTCTCTTACCAGTCCTTGCACAACCAGATGATGGAGCCACATTCGTCTGAACTACTTGAGCGGACTCAGCAAGGTCACTTTGAAGAGGACGTTCAGTTGATGGTTGTCTGTGCTTTTTGCAGTATGAAAGTAGACGAATACATGGGTCCTCATCCTCATCAAGTAACATAAGGTGTATTTTGTCGTCATCTTCAAGCTAACATAATAGATGCACATAGTGGAATAGGTGTTAATGAAGGAACAAAATTGGTCCCCAAGAAATATGCCACAACATAAAAATCAGCATTCAGCAATGTACCTCGACACAAAGATCAGCAGCCCGTGCGCAAAGAGGGTGATATGCAACACGACAGGTAGGATGAGAACACTATGTTGATACAAAGAGAAGAGTCATAAATCATAATATGTTATAATCATCCTAACAAAAGCTTAAAATGTTTCTGAAGTACCTGTATGCAAGCTCCATAAGCAACTCCACAAATGCTGCATAGAAGTTTCCAACGGTCCTGGTACAGACAACTTAAAACTGATGATGTTTCTACACAAATGCTATGCTGCCAATAAGTTCACAACAAAATCAAGAGGGCAAAGGAAAAAAATACCTTGTTGATTCTGCTTAATCCATCGATTGGTTCCATTCTCTTTACATCTTTTAAGCAAGTTTCTGGAACAGATAAAAGATTAAGAGAACTAAAAACATGTCATGACAGAAGATCTACAGATCAATTAAGTGATTATACCAGGAATCCATATAGCACATGTGAGATGAGCCCAACGGCCATCTGTTGTAGGTTTCATTGCACCACCTAAATAAAGAGATTATATCTCGTAAGTATAGCCTCGTTTTGCAAGAAAGAGCACTGCAATTCTATACCTGTAACTGGACATAGACAGCATCGTGGGGAAACACGAGGTGCCCCAGGTCGACACAGGTTGCAAAGCCAAAGTACTCCATCCAATGGTTCTAGTTCACCATAGCATCTAGCATGAACCTGCAATCATGTTTAGGGCATTTGTAAACACTTCCAAATTTGACAATCTTCATGGAGCTTGCAATGAAAGCCTGCATACCATCATACGGCACCTATCGCATTGCAAGAACAAATTGTCTTCATACTCCTGGAAGGCAAAGAGAGTTTAAATAACTTTCAGTTTGATTACTTACCTATTGAATAAACTGCGTGAGAACAGGATTAGGGATTAATGGATTATTTACCTCATCCATATCACAAACATTGCAATAGTCTAGATCTTTCCAATTAACATGAACAGCTCTATAAC
Source organism: Melocanna baccifera (assembly GCA_036346265.1). Lineage (NCBI taxonomy): Eukaryota > Viridiplantae > Streptophyta > Magnoliopsida > Poales > Poaceae > Melocanna > Melocanna baccifera. The sequence goes on along the minus strand of CM070701.1, from coordinate 2,783,195 downwards.
CAGGAAGGGTATCCCCACCATTTTCAAAATATTTCGAACATGACCTTGCATTGGGCAACTCCTAACAAATACACAATTGAATTTGAAGTTAACAAAGGTAATGAATGAAATGCACTATCTAAATCATTGGAAGTACACCAGTGTAAAGTCAAGACAAGGAAGAATGCAAAACCCTTAATAAAAACTGCCATTAATGCATGGCTTGAATGATTTCCATTTTTTAATGAAACTTAAAACATGCACATACACAATAATCATCAATGTTTTCCAGAAGAAAAAAAACATAGCTGCAAACTGTTTTTATGGAAGATGCCATACAATGGTGGTAAAGTGAGCGCAACAGAGCTATATTTACAAAAAAAAAGATTACTCAATTAGTCAATCTTAAAGATAAACACCCACCGTATAAAAGCCAATATCTTGTCAAAGTTATAAGGTAATTGTTAGATGTATTATACTTGTGTATTTTTCCCATTGTATAAAGAGTTATCTGCATATATGCCTAACCTATACGTGCATATATACTGGCCCATTGGACCCATAATGAATACAAGCGCTATACATAACATGGTATCAAAGTGTACCTAAACCCTAAGGTTAGGGTTTTCTTGTTAGGAGCAACCGTTGCTGGATCGACCTCTCCAGCCGATGCTGCACCTGGCTCTTCCCTCATCGCGCTTGTCACCGTCTGCTGCAGATCGTCATCGGGCTTTCCCTACCACCACCGCTGCTACAGGAGGCTTCAACCGCTCTTCTTCATCGCCACCGCTTCCCAATCTACAGGCTACCGGAGTTCGGCCAGTGGTCATCGCCGCGGCTAATGAGGACATCCCTTCCATTGATATCGCCATGCCTAGTACACAGCCAGGACCAATTACTCGAGCTCGAGCACGCCAACTTAAATATCAGGTAAAGTCGTTCCTTGCTGTCCAAACAAATTATCTGAATTGGGTGATACTAACAACTTGTGATGATTTTCTTATGCTTAGGACCTTAGGAGTTGAACCAGTTAGGTGTAGAAGCAATCAAAACAATCAAAACAACAATCGGCTGGATGTTGGTGTGAACAAGAGAACGTTCGGACCTCCAGGAAGCGCCATCTTGTTTGGGCCATAACTTTTGATTCGGGAATGCGTTGGAGGCTCATGAGTACTCGTTGGAAAGATCTCGATGTCTACTTTCAAATGAATCCAAAATCACTGCCAGATTCCACTGGAGCTGCCGGGAAATTGCAGAAGAATGTTCGGACCTCCAACCTGAGTTATGGGTCTTGTCTGTAGTAGAGCCCATTAGGGGAGCGTCCAAGATTAGGGTTTCTCACTTCCCTGGCTGTTTTTCTCCTATTTAAACTAGCAGCAGCAGCCAGGAAGGGTGGGTTTTGATTAGATGCAAGTTTAGCTTTTGCTACTTCCTTGTAAACGCGTGTGTTGTCTAAACCACCCAATTTACTTGTTTCAGAACCCCGCATTTGTGTATCAGTTTCCCGTTTGAGTGTAATCTGTGAGTTTTTGCTTGTTCATCTTGTTCTTGCTTTGTTCTTCGATTGCTAGCAGGTTCAAGGTTGTTCTTGGCACAGTAAGAACAGCAACAAAGCGGTTTCGGTGTAACTGTCGCTAAGGCGCAACAACCCTGCAGTCGTTGTAGTCGGGCAGCACAACATCGAACACCCACCCCAATCGAGTTATCCCCACTCTCATCGAAAGATCGGGAACATCTCCCTTGCCGGGTCTCCATCAGCGGCCCCTTTGTCGTCTGGAGCCGGGACGCTCGCCGCGGCCTTCACCCTTGCCGACAAGGCTGCTCTTCCAATCGCCACCGCTCGTCTGGTTGATACCGTCACCATCGACCGCGGAATCTTCGTCGATCCGCCGATCCGATCGACACCATTGCTGTCGACCGCAGAGTTTCTACCGATCCACGCCGATTTATTGCAAATTTGCAACACCGCACCGATCTGCGCCGGCCATAGTTGTGGCCAATGAGTTTGACGCCGGCTGCCGCCACTTAAAGCTACGGCCGCCGGTGGCCAATCTGGTCAACACCGTTGCCATCGACCGCGGAGTTTCCGCCGATCCGCACCGATCTTGTGCGGATGTGCAACACCGTGACGATCCGCATCGGCCATCGTCGCTGCCGACGAGTTTGACGCTGGCCGCCACCGCTTAAAGCTCCAGCCGGGGTGGGGTCGGCTGCCGTCCACCATCGCTCCAGCCGCCAGTGAGGCCACGTTTTCCCCCCGTGACTCGGTCGATATGAGTGATTAGTCTGAGTCCAAAAGCCTTCAGTCAACTTTTGATTGGTAGACCGACCGAAAGAAAATGAAAAAAAATCTTCTTTTGCAGGCACCGTTTCTGTTCCTCGTTGCCCAGTGATCTTTAATGATCTCAATTATCAAAATTAGTTTCAGCACATGCACCTCCACATGCGTAGTCAACGTCTTTGAGAGTTTCTTACTGGTGAGTTACCTTCTCTCTCACTCTACTCCACCTGCTAAGCCTGTCCTCCCGAAGGATGCTTCCAAAGACGCTCGTATAAAGGCATCTGAGGCTTTTGAGGATGCCATGGAGACTTTTCAGGCTTAATATGTTGCTTACAAGGCATGGATCGATGAGGATACCCATGCTTCTGCTATTCTGGTTGCTAGCATAGGGTTGCATCTTACTGGTGATGTAGTTGGATTGGCTTCCGCACAGGCGATGTGGGCACATTTGCGCAAACGCTACAGGCTATCTAGTGATCCCTTGTACCTTAATGTTGTATGTCAGGAGCAGTTGTTGCAGCAGAGAGATGCCACTGTGGACGAGTTTTATGCCCAGTTGTCCGCAGTATGGTGTCAGATCGACTTTGGGGCCAGATGTTTGCCACATCTGTCAGTGTTTTCCAGCATCAGCGGTCTCACCTAGAGCTTCGCCGCATCTACAACTTCTTGACACATCTCCGGGCTGAGTTTGAGCAGACTCGTGCTCAGTTGCTAGCTCGCCACCCTTGTGTATCTCTTTTGGAGGCCCTTGCTGCTGTTCGCACTGAAGAGATTCGTCTACGTGGTGCAGGTATGTTGTCACCGTCGTCTCCTTCAGTTTTGGCAGCCAGCTTCTACACCTATTGCGCCTCCGGTTACTCCTTCCTCAGTTGTGCCTCCACCGATAACAGCTGCTGTTGATAGGGGACTCCACTGCACATTGCAATGAGGGACATGTGGAGCAGTTTTGCTATAGAAAGAAGGATTTTCGTCGTGGTGGCCTTCCTCCGAGGGGCACAGGAGGTTCCTCTCAGCGGAGTCCTAGTGCCTAACACTCAGCAATTTCTCACACTATTAGGCCGCATGGTTGCTTCTACATCGTCCGGTTCTATTGTTCAGTCTTCCGGTGAGAGACCTTCTACTTCTTTCTCGAGTACATTACCTTAGATTCTTAATTCTGGTGCTTTTCATATGACATCTGACTCCACATATCTCACTTCTATTAGTCTTTTAGCTGCTCCTATCACAGTTCAAACAGTAGATGATACCTTTCTTTCTGTCGTAAGACGAGACACTTTCAAATTTATCCTTTCATGTTCCTGTTGTTTCTCATGTTCCAGAACTAACCATGCAGGTCATATCTGCTGACCGGCTCAATGATCATGGTTATCGTCTTATCCTCGATTTTGACTTGTTGTGTTCAAGATCACTGCACGGGGGCTCTAGTTGATACTGGCCCTCGCCTCTGTGACTCATGACGGCTCTAGGAGCTTGACTAACTTCATCTTCTTTCCGTTGCCCCCGTCAGTCTTGTCGCCTCCACTATTGTCTCCGCATCTACTGCAGCCTCCACCGCATCTTTTACTCAGTGGCATCATCGTTTAGGACAACTTTGTGCGTCATGTATGTCATTACTACTTCGTCGTGACCTTTTAAGGTCTGTGTCTGGTGATGCTTCTATCAATTGTCTTGGTTGTAAGTTTGGCAAACAGTTTCAACTCCCTTATCCTTCTAATGAGTCAGTGTCTCAACGTTTTTTGATCTTATTCATTCTGATGTATATAGACCAACTCCATTCATTTCGAAAGGCCATCGATATTATATAATTTTTATTGATGATTTTTCTCGGCATACGTGGATATACTTTGTCATCTTGTAGTAAGGTTCTATCCATCTACAAAATTTTTACCACCATGGACCGTACTTAGTTTGACTCCTATTTGTGTTTTTTGCGCGGATTCCGCTGGAGAGTACTTGTCGAGAGTTCTTCGTGGTTTTCTTACTAAGCAGGGCACACTCAGTTTTCTTATCCCGATTCTCATGCTCAGAATGATGTGGCTAAACACAAGCATTGCCATCTTCTTGAGACAGCTCGTGCTCCCATGCTTCTGCTATTCCACTTCTGAGCTACGGCTGTTTCTACTGCCACTTTTCTGATCAACATTCAGCCCTCTGCTCTTCAGGGTGGGATCTCAGCTGAGCGTCTCTGTGGCAAGAGTCCTGATTATTCCAGTCTTCGCCTCTTTGGATGTGTGTGCTATGTTCTTGCACCTAATAAGCACACCAAGATGACCACTCCCCCTGGCGAAGTGACTCCCAACTCACGCTGGAGCGAAAAGAGCTGAGCGTCACTGCCCCGCTGGTCTCACTCACGCAAATACTCCCAGATCTGTCGAGTAGATCACATACCAACATTATCTGGCTGGCTGGAGCCATCGACGCTGACCACCAGGATGGTGTGAACACAGACCTCATCAACACACCAGCACTCAAAAGTGTTAATAGCATACTGAAAAGCCTCATTACCAGCATCAGCAGCAGCAACCACTGTCTTCTTTTTGGCGGCCTCATCATCTGCATGAGGTACAGAAGGGGAAGGCCTACGAGGCTGGACTGGTGGTGGTGAAGGTCGTGCACCAGTGACGTGTCCCGAGAGGCGTAGACCATCAAGCGTGATATCCACGACCGAGCGGATGTCAACGAACAATAGCCAAATTAGGAGTGCACCAGCGAATGGCTGCAAGACCAGGCGAGATCCAACGAGATCAGAAGGCTCAATGGATCAAGCGGCGTTCGGGGTGGGTAACGGCTGGGCAGACGCCAGCGAACGGGGCAATGACCGGGCAAACACCGGTGAACGACAGCCAAATCAGGCGGGCGCCAACGGATCGGGCGATCGGTAGCGCCGAATCTGGCGAGTGGCGCCGGATCAGGCAGGCAACGGCTAGAGACGACGGCGGCAACTTGGACGGCGCCAGATCAAGCGGGCGACGTCGAATCGGGTGACCAGCAACGCCGGATCTAGCAAGCAATGCCAAATCGGGCAGGCCATGGCCTAGGAAGCAACAGATAAAGTGGAGACGACAACGGCTTAGGCAGCAGCGGCGGCTTGAGTGGCGGCGCCGGCCTTGGTGGCATCGAAGGTAGCAGAAGAATAAGGTCAAAGCCCTAGCTCCGATATCATGTTATGAATAATGTGTGTATGTAGGGAATACAAGGGGATATACAAAGGAATATACCATATACAGATAAGAAAAGTGAGGCATATAAGGAAACAAATAACACAATCCTATTCTATCCTTAATAGGGGTGCAAACAGTATGGGTTAATCCCGACCAATCTGGTACCGAATTCGGTTGGTACAAAATACGAGAAGGTAATTTAGTATCTGGTACCGAATCCGGTCGGTACCGCACAGTTGTTGCCGGATACGGTAGTGAAAACGGGAGAGATAAAATCCAACCAAATAGCATCGATAAACGGTAAACTGGATACTATCCGATCGGATATCCGACAAGAAAGTTAATACCCTAACTGGCCTAACCAATCAACCATCATTGACATCAACTGGTCTAGATTTTATCTAAGCCTTAACCTAACTCTAGATACTATATGCACATACTATCCGCATATATTATCCGTTTATGATCCGAAACCATCATGCATCCGTTCTGATGGTACTATATCCGAAATTTTGAATACTCCAAATTCGTATTCGTATCCGGCCTTACCGTATCCAACTCCGAATCCAGAAAAAATATAGGTTAGGATACGGTATAAACAATATCCATCCGAATCCGACCCGATTGCAACCCTAATCGTAAACATATCTAACAATGACAAGCATCACCAAAGTCTGAAACTTCAAACTAAGTAGAACACACTATAGACTAAAATGGTGCAGGAACCTATTCTTGGAACCAATTGTCCTAAAACAAATTTAAAACAGAAGTTTGACAGTAGGAGTGTACGGTCATCGGCCAAAAACATATTCATAAAAACAGAAACTTTCAGCCTGCCGCAAATTCAGTTCAGAAGCATGGGTGGACAGAACAAATAATACGGACCTGAAATACTAATGACAAAAGGTTTTAGACAATAATTAAATATATAGGAATGATTATGAAAAGAAAAGGATATAAAAAATAAATAGAAGTATAAAATGCATGGGTTAAAGATGAATTGATCGTCTAGCAACAATGCACTGCCCAACAAAAGTAATAATGATATATAAAATATGGAAATCATGAACAGATGTTTGAAAACCTGAATAAGCTGCCTTATTTGTGGATTTGAAAAGCCAAACATGTAGGAACCAGAGCTTTGACAAAAATTTCCCTCCAATTCGGAGGGCACATTGCACTGTTTATCCTTTATTCTGCAGTATATCTCCTTCCAACATGCATTTGGGGTGGAGCCATCAATCTGATCGTCAGTAGGCATCATGTTAGGAAAATTTACAGATTTGGAACAACTAAATTTGTCAAAATGCTGCTATATCCAAGGCATATGAATAATTTTTCCGACAATCCTCAAAATGCACTCTTTTTCCATGAACTATGCATTTATCATTCATCGCAATAAGTAACTTGACTGATTCAAAAAGGCAATAAGTAAATTGGATAATGCTGCACATGTACCACAATATGGAATGACAATTGACAGAATAGAAAAGTTTCTACCAGAAGAATAAATGAAACGTGCCAAAGACAGATGTACCTGAAATATAAGGCTTGTTATTTTACTCAGAGAGAAACTAACAAAATGTTGCACAATGAATGCATAAACTATTTTTCAAGCTATGCACCAAGATGATTTGTATGCATCTTCATTTGAATGCATAAACATAATTTAGCATGATGTAAAGGCAAGTACTATCATGAGAATTGCACATTCAAATGAAGTACCTCAACTGCACCCAATGAGTTAAAAGCCGAGAAGTATCATGTTAAGCAAGTCAGAGCCCAAATTACTATTGATGCACTTCAAGAATCCGATGCGATGTACCGCTAACAATAAAGCACTAGAAAAGGCTCTATATGCCACTCTGGATGTGAAGATAACTGATGCTAGACATAGAAACACATCAACTCATCTAATGATCATTTTCATGCCTATTCCTAGAAGAATACAATATATGGTTAAAAAAGATGAAAAAAGTCAGACGAGAAGATGATGCAACCAGGAATAATAGGACACCTTCGAGTAGATAGTTGGTGGAGCTCAAGGTCCATTTAATCACAATTCACAATGACACCTTAAAAGCTTAACATCAGAATTGGAGCACCACCTTCTAGTAAAGAACACATTCAATCGCACTGTATGCACAATGACACCAGGTTCTAGAGATTTCTTTACAATGCAACACAGATATTTCATGATATGCTAGATTCTGAAGATTCATAAAAAAAAAGCATCTCTTTTCAGAAGCATCAACACACGTCAAAATCAGTATCAGTACTATCACAAAACTGTTAATCTGCTTACCTGCACTCCATCTTCTGAGATCACCCTAAACAATGGCCGGGCTTTTATATCTGAATTCCTCAGTACTTCCATTTTGTAAGATGTTACTAAATGTGGATCTGTAACAATATTATAGTGTATTAGACTGCGCATAATTTAATGAGAGTATACTGAATTTCAAAATGGAACAAAATTTCGCACAAGTTTGACGACAAAAGTAGGAAATTGAGCAACTACCTTTTACAGATGTGAACCTCCTGAAAGCAGTATACCCTTCGGGCCATATATGGTTTTTGTTATGGAAATGATCTGAATTGGATACTATCCTACCTGAAAAAAACACTCACGGTAGTTTGTCATATGATAAGGAAGGTTTAAGCAAATAAATACCAAAATCAAGAGTATTAACATGCAAAGCTCAGGCAGCACCAAGAAAAGTGCTCAGCAAAAATTGTATATCGGAGCAAAAAAAATATTTAGATGTTCAATGTGACAAATAAGAGCTCCATAAGCAAACCAAGTGTTTTTTAAAATAAAGCACAGAATGATGGCTCTGTGAGGAAAACATTTTATTCCTACACCAAATACAAGCCAACTGCGTGTTGTAGGTTCCAATTTTGTAACCGTGAAGTTGGAACTTTGCCAATAATGTATATTAAAAATGAAGTAGAAAGTGAATGGACCATCATAAGTCATTATTTCAATCTAGTAGCTGCAAGTACATCTAAGCAATAAGTATATAAACAAAGGTGCCAGCCAAAATAAACTCCTAGTGAATCTGAACTTAACCATCCTGGAATATATACCATATCCCTGGAACATATATGGTATCCACTATCCAGAAGTGCCAACTTTTGCTCTGGGTCTCTCATAAAGGAAAGGTTGCAACCTTACTAACCCTTAAGCCTGTTGGAATAACTGGCATTCCATTTTTAGCATCATATTCCCTCCGTTCGTGTTTACTTGTCACTTTTTACTACTTTATTTATTCACAAATACTTGTCGCTCCATGTTTCCCAACACATGATTTCCGATTTCGCCGTTATAAATCTCTCCCTCCACCACATGTTGGCCCATGGTTAATTGGGTAAGTTTTCAAGGGTATTTTGTTCATATTTGAAAAGAAAAGGGTGATTGCCTTAGTAATTGTGCCATGGCCAAAAGCAACAAGTAAACACAAACAGAGGCAGTAACTCACAAAGTCAAACCAAGACTTAAAAAAGGAAAGAAAAAAAAGGCATCCTTGAACTGGGTAGGAACAAGCAGGCTGCCATCATCGGCTCATCGCAAACAACCTTCAAAATTGGTATCATAAAACAAATTAAAAGGGAAGGAACAAAACTAGATAAACATGCTTTTGCAACATTTTGTATCTTTAACCTTCACCAGCTGGTATACACAAACAGAAACGAAAGGTGCAGCATTCTTACTATTTGTTAGAACATACCTAACTTACTCACACGAAGATTTCCTAGTTCTATTTGAGTCATTTCAGTATAATCCTCTCCATTTTGTGTTGCTATATCTTCTGATAAATTATCACAAGAGCCTAACCCATCCTCACGGGAATTACCAGAAGAACCATCATTTTCAATGGATTTCTGAAGTTGCAACATACTGTCTGGAAGCTGCTGTGTGCGGAGAAACCTATACAATCAGAAGCTTTCAGTGTGTCGTACCAATAGGGCATCATGAAGGATAACAGAAAATTTTCACGTCTCTTATCACTTGTGCTCGGAAAATTTTCAATGCTGGTTTAGTACTATAAAAGAGGTTCTGGACACATACTCCTTGGCTTCTTCTAAGCTCTGGTAGAACCGTGCCTGCTTGCATTTGAGATGCGAGGAAGAAAGAAGACCTTTCAGAAAGGGCACCGCCTGCTTCAACTTAATCCTGAGGTAAAAACGCAACTTGTAGAGTACTTTTTTAAAAGAAAAAAGAGTCGATATTATATTAGAAATCTTTTTACAGAACCAAACCTTGCAAAATCATGAGTACCAAAGAATTGAACAAGTATCGATTGATCTACTCTAACTGGCTTCAATGCCCGGTTAGCAGGAACATTTGATTCATCCACCACAACAGCTGGCCACATCGCATGACCTGTTGAAGCAAATCAGGCACATTAGATACAAAATAATTCCACGTAACTGAGAAAAGCGAGCAGCCCACCTACAAATGGAAGCATTTCAGATCAATGCAAAAAAAAAGATGGCAAATCAATCACATCACTGAATGGAAGCATTTCAGTATTCCACAGGAAGAGAAATTCATGCTCCTTGGTTTAGTTTAGGAAGAGACCGGAAAATAGGAACAAAATAGGTTTTGGAGAAATAAAAACTTAAAGGTTATCTAAAGTACAACTGACAAGTGACCAAGGAACAAAATAATGTCAGGTAATTAAAGAGAAGGTCATCAAAACATCAAAGTAAAACTCAAGTAACCTAGGCATTAATATTTGGAAACATTTTCTGCAAAAGAGTCATAGCGAAATCATCTAACAATTGTGATGTAGCTCAAAAGATAAAATGACTTAATAAGTTAATGCAAAAACTTCCTTCAGCACTAGAACTAATCAAGTATCACACGGCCAAAATTCATAGGAATATGTACTGTCAGTTTGAACAATGGCAACAAAACTTCTGATGACATGCTACAGAATAACCGTTAAAGCCCAGCAGCATCAAATTCACAGTTAATCAGTTGAAAACATCAGCAATCAGAAGTAGGAAGCACGAGAGTAGGAGTACCTGTTAGTTTAGCCCACACAAGATCACCTGGATCATGACCTTGGTAGTCATGAAAGCTGACAGCAAGCACAAGCAACTCATCATATCCCTTCTTATCCAGATTGGAAATTCCAAATTTCAGGTTCAGGCACTTCATTTCTTCAGATGAAATAGAAAATTTTATCCTTTCATCAGCAAGAGTAAGGTCCTCTGCTTCACCATCATCATACTTCACCTGCAGTTCGTTTAGCTCTAGTTATCGACCACATGATTTTCACAATGCAGACTTCATAATTTAGGCAATAGATGGAAAATTGAATGAGAAATATATGAACACTAAAAGTCAAATGCTATCTAGCATCTGATAACTAAACAAAACGAATCTTTACATTAGGAAAATGTAGGAAATATTAGAATAAGCAAGCCTTATCCAATTCAACTATGGAAACATTGGAGAATTTTCTCAAACACAACAATTTTTTCAAGAACAAAAAAAATAAGAATCTTTACACCACCAAGGATCTAGAGAGCATACAGAATGCTTCTTGGTTGCTTCATTGTACCCCGTGATGGAACCCTTGTACCAATCATCGTCTAGGGGCCAGAAAACCTACATCCACCATCAAAAGTCAGTTCCCAGTTTCCCTGTATTCCCCAGTAAAGAAAGAACCAGATGCCACAAAAACATAAATCATTCTCAAGAACTTGCCTTGCACGCTAATCCGACAAACGCCTGAGGATCCGCACCCTCAATTTCCAACCTGTGACAAAACCAGCGTCAATAATAACTCAAATTTTCATAAAGAAAAAGAAGTATTTTTGTTGAAGCCGTCAAGGAAATATCACTCTCGAGACAGCACAGATCCAACTCACTCTGCCCATCTCCTCCCGGCCGAGGAGACAGCCTCCTTCTGCCCGCCCTGCCGCCGCCGCCTCGTGGGCTCGGAGAAGCAACCACTCCTTTCAACCCCTCCGCCGCGCCTCGGACGCCGCCGCCGCGACGGCTCCTCGCCGCCCCCTTCCCCGTCCAATGCAGGCGGGGCCGGCCCCAGGCTCAGCAGCTCGTACTTGAGAGAGCACTTCCGCCGCGAGGCCACACCGTCCGCCGCCTCCACCCGCTGCCCCGGCGCCGGCGGAGCCGTCGCGGGCGAGGCCGGCGGCTCCTCAACCCGCGGCTTCTTGCGGCGGCGGCGGTAGTACACGATCACGGGGGGCCTGCCGTCGTCGGCCGGGTGGGGCTTCTTGGGGAGCGGGCACGGGGCGGATGAGGAGTAGACGCGGCCGAGGGGGACGTAGCGCATGGGGTGGTCCCCCTCCTCCTCCTCGTGCACGAAGCCCCCCTCCACGGCGATCACCATGGGAGGGTAGGGTGGCGGAGGCCGCTCCACGCTCTAGGGTTTGGCGACGGGTGGTGCGGCGCCTAGCCTAAGGGTATTGGGAATTCGGGGGGCGGGGTTCGGGGAGGGAAGTTTTGGGGCCCTCGCGAAAAGATTCGCCGTTTCCCGCCGGAGGAAGCCCCTCTCCGTCCTACTCCTTTATCTCGCTCGCGCGCGCTCTCTTTTGTCCCCCCACGGCCGGAGGCTCGCGGTTTCTTTTTTCCGCTGCTTTTCCTACTCTCCCCCGCTGCGCTGCGGTCTCCACTTTTACCAGTATGTATGTAGCATAGTCAGTGCGACGCTGACCACTGCTGTCATCTCTTTGATTTCTTCGTGTCGGCTTCGGGTCTTCGTCAGTGCGAGGCTGACAACTGTTGCCATCTCCCTTTTACCCTTGGAAGTAGGGGCATTGCAGCGAGGCATCCCCGGTGTCAAGTTGCAGCCAAGAAGATAGCATCCATTTTACGCACTAGAGCAATTGAACTAAGAAGATCCAGGAAATCGCAGGCACTGGTGTACCGAAGGCAAGGATTTCTTTTGTTTTTTGCGGGGTGGAGAGAGACATGACTCACCGCTTGACCTTTCCACTCAAATTCGCCTCCATCGGACTGTCACCACGGTTGACGAGAGCATCATACCCCAGCCTACACACCCCATCACTGTTGAAATCGGAGTTCCTAGTCATCCTTCTTGGTCTCGTCGCTCGAAATCACCTCCGATCTCCAACCTCGCCATCGCTTTTGATCGGTGATTGCCAGGGAAGCGAGCGGCACCGGTGGTGGCAGAAGCAAGTGGCAGCAACAGATCCAACGTTGTATATGTTGGTTGTCTCCAGCAGCGGCGGTGCTGGCGCACACCCAACAAGAGGAAAGAGGGGAACGGTGAGAATGAGGGATGAGTACCTGGAGAGACAACGAGGAGGAGGTTTTCATTGTGGCGTGGGTGGCCTTGGAAAGGGTTACATGTGCAAACACTACAACAAAAGGTGGAAACTTACCTATCTAGTGTGAAGGGCGCATGTGTTGATTCTATACATTATGAATGCTCTACTCATACTACTTTGGACAATAATTTTAAAAAGGTCATTCGATCTATTTAGTGAGAATTTCATTATTTGAAAGTAAATCAGAAGTTGGGTTTACGTGGAACAAGCGTGATTATTGGGGTGTGGGGGTGGGATGTGGATTGTCTACTCCATGCCCATGCTCCTGTTGATACTCCCTCCCATGTGGTTGAAAACCGAAGCTTTGAAAGCTTTGAAAACCGAAGCTTTGAAAGCTTCGGTTTCTTGCCAATTCATTCCCCCGCATCACCGCAGATTCAAATTAACCCCTCCCCCGATCCATTGCAGGCATAAAGTCCCCCAATTACGCCCCCCTTCACCGGCGCATTCATCCTCCCCGCCCGTTGCACTCCGGCGGACTTCGCGCGGCCGTTACCTCCTCCCCAGCCTATAAAAGAGGTGCCCCGAGGTCCTTCTATCCACACCGCCACCCCTCGTGCCTCCAATTCGCGAAATTGAGCTTCGGAGCCCCCCCTGCGCTTGTTTCTCCCCGCCGGCCATCAGCAACTCCGGCGAGCAATCGCCGCCGCCTCAAGCTTCCCCGCTCCTTGCTGGTGCCTCCCCGACCTTGCTGGTGCCCAGGCGAAGACCGGCGACCTCTCCCCCGAGCTGCTGCGTCGCCGGAACCTCTTCGCCGCCGTGAACCCTCCTCCGACCGCCGCCCCTCTCCACCGATCTTCCGTTCCGGTCATCCCCGAGCGTCGCAGAAGGTACCCGAGTGCTCCCCGCGTCCCCCTCTTCATTTTGGTACCACCGCGGCGCGCTGCGCTCCGGGCGCCGGTGACCATCGATCCCCGTCGGCGCCACCGCCGCGCTGCCGTCGGCCGCCGGTGAGGTGGCGGCAGCGTGGCGCCAGCGCCACCCGAGCGCCCCCGCGCCACCTCGCGCGCGTGCCGCCACGTCGGCACGTTGCCGTGATGTGGCAGCCACGAGGCAGCCACGTGGTGCCACGTCAGCGGCACTCTCGCCCCCGAGCGCCCGCCCGCCACCTCACCCACCTCTCGGGTCCATGGACTCGGTCCACGACACCCGGGCCCCACCTGTCAGCCTCTGCCCGAATATATTAACCCTAGGGCTAACGTCATAATCTGTATTTTCCTTTAGAAAAATAATTCGTGCTGACGTCATAAATCCTTTTTGGTTTAAAAATAAATCCAGAAAATACCCTTTTTCTTTTATTTTGAATTTAAACTTTGGAAGGCTATAACTTTTGCATTTTAACTCCAAATTGACCCATTCAAATTTCTAAATTTTTCTAAAATCATGCTCTATCCATTTCTGGAATAATTTCGAAATTTGAAATTTATTTAAATTTTGTTTGAATATATTTTGTAATTCCAAGATTTAAATTTTAAATTAAAATTTTCAATTTCTTTTAAAAGCCTCAATCCCTTTCCAAGAATTGTCAGACCACATCCAAAATTCAAAATTCTGTCTCCCCGTCTAGTTTATAATTTTTGGAAGTTGTTTGAATTTCATTGGAATTTTTTTTGAATCGTCTTCGAATTGGCTCTTTACGTTAGATTTCGACGATTCCGGAGACGTTAAGTTCGACGATTCCCCGCAAGACTTCGATCAAGGCAAGTTACACATTTGACCATGTTGAACCTAATATTTTAAATTATTTATATTGTTTTACTGTATATGCATGCGTATCTTTATTCAAGTATAATTCAAATTGGATTTGAAACTTAGATATGCCCATGATCCTTTGTATATAGCCAATTTGAATTTCGAATTCCTATACCTTGTCACCCTAGCTGAAAACTAGTTAGTACCATAGTATTAACTAGAAATTTTGTAGAAATGCTTAGCCTGGCTTAGTATAACTTTAGGTGGGATCAAATGTTTCACATGGAATGACGATATAAAAATAAAGACTTGACTTCGATGAGTCAAGGATGGTTTATGAAAATTGTTTAAAAATAAAAATAGAAACTTATGATTTGGACTTAGGCTAATGGTTAGGTGGTGGGTGCCGGTATGCCTCGTGTTTGGTGACACCTGTTTGATTATCGTGCACGGGGGAAATGTGGTTGAGCCTAAACCAACATAAGGACCATTTCTGTGATTCATTTTACGAAGTCACTTCGTACTACCACAAGTCCGGTATGGGACGGACCTGACTAAGTAATTTGTGAAGTTCCAAACATAGTCTCGCTATAGGCTGAATGTGAGTGCGGCATAGGCTGTGGGAAGTCTCACATGGCACCAGAGGGGGCCCCAACTTGTGGATTCGAGTTGTGGTGAAACCTTAGTGGCAGCATGATTATTTTGGCGATGGATCATCGGAACAGCCTTGTCATGAACTCTCCGCCGCACACCTAAGGTAGTGTGTTTATCGCGTGGCTCAAGTGAGAGGGAATGTCTTGTGGGTAAAGTTGTACACCTCTGCAGAGTTAAAAACCTATCTAGATAGCCGTGTCCACGGTCATGGACATGCTGAGTAAAGTTGTCACAGATTAGACATGGATTTTATAAACTTGGTTTTTGAGCAAACAAATAGCAGTCTTGGTTCTGGCCCGGGTGGATTCCGTGGATAGGTTAGTGTGGGTTGGAGTCTACACCAACGATAATACTTGTTAAAAACAATGTTTCATATACCGTATTAAAAGTTCAGCTTTTCGTACTTACATTATTGTATTTAAATTCAAGTATTGCTTTCCGCACATTTACCCTATTAAGCCTTCCTGTGATATCCATTATGCATGCATCAACTCTGTTATAATTCCTGGTATAACTTGCGTAAGCATTCTATATGCTTACCTTGGGAGTACTCTTTGTACTCACCTTGCTAAATCTGTTGCCAGACTTCGAGGGCGACTACGACGGTGAGGACTACTTCAGCGAGTAGGACGCGTCTTCGATCATTCGCTGTGGGAGGTTGGATGGGTGTCTTTGCCACCTTTACTATCTTTCCGTTGTTTTTGTTTATTTTGTTGGCCTTGTGCCTTTATTGTAAGACTTGGCCTTAAGGCTGTATTTTCGTTTAATAATATCTTGTGGTTATTTTTGCATGATATACATTGCTGTTAAACCTGTGTGCACTAGCTTTTCCTGGGATAGTGCGATTTTCCTGGATGTTGAAGTATAGTTTAATCATATTAAATTCTTTTAAATTTTTGAAAATTCTTTTAAGCTTGCTTTAAATTCAGGAAAATCCCAGAAATTTATTTTTAAATTGAAGGTTTTAAAAATCCCCAAAAATCAGGATGTTACAAACCTTACCCCCTTAAACGGGATCTCGACCCTGAGATCCGGGCCTACTAAGAGAAATGGGTTTACCGGGTGCGACAGCGGAGCTGACGTGGTTCAGGCTTCCTCTTGCAATGCTCTGGGACTGCTGGCTGCCACGGCTAGCTCCTGGGGGAAGGGTCTTGGCAGGTGTACTCTCCAGTTTGAAGGGAACGGACGTGATTGCCTGACGCTTCTGCGGGCAACTGCGAGCGAAGTGGCCTGGCTCTTTACAATTGTAACAGTTAGCTGAACCTGTAGGGTTGGCACTCTTCTGGGGTTGATTGCTAACATTGATAGGGCGGGGTCCTGAATTCTCATAACGGGTCACTTGAGTTGGGGTCTTGAAAACTGGCTGCTGCTGCTGCTGCTGAGGTACTCGTGCAGGCTGATAGGTGTTGAGTCTGGTCCTCTGTGACTGCTGTGAGTGAACTCCTTGCTGGCTCATCTTCCTTTTGTGAAATTCTCCCAACTCACGACGGGAATCCTTAATCAGTATGGCCTTATCCACTAACCGCTGGAAACCGGCATAGTCGTTGCCCACAACCTGTACTTTCAATCCCGGGTTCAGACCCTTCTTGAACCTTTTCTGACGAGCTGAATCTGAGGCTACGTCCTCTGGTGCGTAGCGAGCGAGCTGAGTGAATCTGTTGAGGTATTCACTCACTGACATGTTCCCCTGCTGCAACTCACGGAATTCATCCTTCTTCATCTCGACTATTCCATCCATAACATGAGCGTTATGGAAGGCTTTGGCGAACTCCTTCCAAGTGATGTTGTTCTGGTCCTCATGGGCGGCACAGTAGTTCTCCCACCACTTTGATGTTGGTCCCTCAAGCTGGTGTGCTGCATATAGTACTTTCTTCCTGTCAGAGCACTGAGCCAAGTTCAGTTTCTTCTCAACTTAACGGATCCAATCATCAGCCTCTAAAGGCTCGGACGAACTGGAGAAAACAGGTGGTCTCGTTCGCATGAACTCTGCATAGCTGGACTGCTAGCGAGGTGCGGGTGGCAGTACTGGCTCCTGGTGCTGTCGCTGCATCATAGCCTGCATATTCTGCATCATAGCCTGCATCATCTGAGTCTAGGCCACCAAAAACTGACTGAGGGCGGGGTCCAAGCTCGGTGGAACTGGTTGTGCAGTACTGCTCTCTTGATCTTGGTTTGCCTGGTTGCGGCCTGCTGTAGTCCTGGTATCAACCATCTTGCTGATGCTCTGAAAAGAAAAACAACTGCTGACTGCCTTTGCCGGGTTTAAAGATGAGAGGGAGAAGCATAGAGGAAAGGTAAATTCGTCTAAGGGGGATTTTCTAATAGTAACCTAAACTAGACAAACACTTAGCCGGAGAGGCTAACAACAAAAACGGGCAAAATAACTCCAATAAAAGTTGACATGATTGCAATATAATGCTTTTAGGGGCAATATTTGCAGCTCACATCGCACACAACTGCAAGAAGAAGCAAATCGATCTACACGACGCTAAAACTATAACGGGGTTTTATTCTGACGGCTCCTAATCTTCACGATAATCTTCAAACTTGTCTTGGAGCAAATTGGCTGCTTGCTTGGTCCAATCTTCGCAATGACGCTCGAAGAATTCCGGGCCAACCTTCTTTTTGATTATTGCACACTCGAACATCTAAAGATATTATAGGGGTGAGAAGTCAAATTAAACTTTTAAAAAAATAAATTTGCAGAGAAGACGAGGATTAAGAATCCTAAGAATAAGGTAAGAATAGAGAATCACTATATATTCATTTTGTTGATTTGATTTAGAAAATAAAATTTTGAAATTGGCTAAAAACGACAATTCTAATTAGGACTTCGTCCTACAGTCGATATAGCTCTGATACCATCTCTGTCAAGACCCGAATATGCAAATTCGGACTCCCTGTGTATTCTGCACTAGTCCCAGGATCATGCTAGTGCACACAGTCAAATATAGATGTCATCACAACCATATACACGATAAAATAAAGGAAAAACTCAAATATCGATAAATCTCAAATGGTACGACCTTATGGTCAAGCTTACAATAAATTAGCCCGAAGGCTTAACAAGAGTAGCAGCGGAAATCCAAAATAAAGCGTAGTGGCCAATCGACAAGCCCACATGCTATTGAGTGGAGAACGAAGCCTAATCCGCGAAGTCGTCGAAGTACTCTCCTTCTGGAACCTCCTGCTGGTGATACTCCTCTTCCTCAACTGAGCAACATTGTGCATAAAGCCGTGAGTACATTAGTACTCAGCAAGTCGTTTTTAACAAATGAATGCAATATAGTATGCAAGGCTTACCAAAGGAAGGCTGAAAGGTTAATTTGCATAAATGACAGTTGAAATACAATAAATAGATTGAAGGTGATCTTTAAGTAAAACAGTAATAAATACATAATCAAAGGAATTGAAATAACCAATTACAGACCTCCCATCCACAAGCTAAACTAACCACTTATGGACCTCCCATCCATAAGCTAAACCAACCGCTTATGGACCTCCCATCCATAAGCTAAACCAATAGTGAACACCTGTCCACTTCCATTCTCAAGTTTTCAGAAATAACTACCCCTCGTGTGAAATCATCGAGCATTGTCCATGACCGAGGACGAGGCTATTCGAATAGTTTTACACTCTGCAGAGGTTGCACAACTGTACCCACACGATGTGATTAGCCTCGCGCTAAGGAAATCACAACAAGACCTTTACAAAGTTCAGTTACAACTTAATCCGCCCGCTAGGGTTTCGCATCACACCCCCCCTTGCGCCACATGGAAATCAGCAACCATGTTCATCTTAATGGCAAGATTAAAGTTGAAACCTCCCAAATTAGTCAGCCAGGTCCGTCCCATACCAGACATGTGGTTTGCACGGTAAAGCTCAGATCAATGACGCACAAAGTTAAGTCCTTATCAATACCCGGGCGAGACTACCTCATCCCTCGAAGTGCTCCAACACTTCCCTCCTTTACTGCACGATTACTCGCCCGAGTGCAAAACCAGTTTGTTTAACCACCGCCGATGATGCTCCAACGTCATGGTACCAATTGTAATATACGTGGTACCAACCACAGTTCCATATCTCATTAAGTCAAATTGATTAATCACATGTGATGATAATCCCATCGTAAACTTAAGCAAGTCTAAGCAATGCTATCATACCAACCCATGTGACAAATAATCTAGCATCACTAGTAAATGTCCCACTCCTATGGTGACAATGGCATCATGGCATTCCAAAATATCAAGAAGGGTTAAACTCGATTGGGACGATAACTACCAGTACATGTGTTTGAATAAAAATAGCGATGCAATGTAATTTAAAACAAATTAATTAAATAATAGATTGCAAATTGGGTTCAACATGATCAAAGGACATGACTTGCCTTGGTTATGCTCAGCAAGGTACTCCTGGTCTTCGGGCGCGGAACCTGCTCCTCCGGAATCCGAATCTAGCGAGAGAGAAAACGACCGAAACCAAAGAAACACATAAAATGATAAGCAAATGAACTTCAAAATTCATGAAACCAAAACTAAAAGCTAGAGCTCGATTTTAGATGAATTTAGAAAAAAGAATGGGGTCAATCGGAGCTAGGACGGAGGAGAACGGGCTCTCGGAAATTAAACCTAAAATTAAATCAGAGAAAATCGGAAAAGCTACTGTTCCGTGAACCGGGCGCACGGAAAACCGAGTCCACCGCAGACCCGGCGCATGAAACAGTGCACGCGGGAGAGAGAGGTTGACGTGGCGAGGCGGGCTGACGTGGCGAGCGCATATGCCGACACGTGGCTAGGGCTGACGTGGAATGCTGACGTGGCTGCCACGTGGCTCGGGAGGCACGTTTTTGCTGATGTGGCGCTGACGTGGCATGCCACGTGGCGGCTGACGTGGAGCCGGGTGGTGACACGCGGCGCGGCGGGAGAGCGACGCGCGGCGACGGTGGGCCAAGGATGGACCGGGGCGGGCCGGTTGACACGTGTCAAGCAGGAGAGAGGGGGTTTGGATTTTTAATTTTTGAAATTTAAATAAAAGAAAAGGAGCTCTAGAAAATAGCAAATAAATCTCAAAAATTCACCAAAATTACCAGAAAATTCCTTGATACCTGAGGGACTCAAATAAAATATTTCCAGCTGATGTTAATATTTATTTTACTCAGATTAAATCATTTTAAAATTCTAAAATTCATTTGAAGCTTAATTTAATTCCAGAAAATTCTAGAAAATTTCTTGTGACACAAGGAACTCAATTAAAATATTTTCAGCTAATGTTATAGTATAGTTTAATCATATTAAATTATTTTAAATTTTTGAAAATTCTTTTAAGCTTGCTTTAAATTCAGAAAAATCCCAGAAATTTATTTTTAAATTCAAGGTTTTAAAAATCCCCAAAAATCAGGATGTTACATTGAATCCTTCTCAACTAGCATCCCAAGAGTAAATTGCCACTACTTTGTGAATACGAAACCTTGCTTTGCTGTCCCACCATAATTTTCTTGTGCGATCTGTTGGATAGACAGCTGGCAGCATCATGGATTTGCTTTGGGTGTTCGGCTGTTCAGATCAAGTCTTTGCGCCATCAAGTCTGATCCCATTTGATCCCAATAGATGAATGTGTTACATAAGAACATCGTGAATGATGTTGTGTAGGCACTTCAACCACAACAAGAAGAAGATAGCTTTGTTCTTTTCTATGGCAATAATGATCAAGAGGAGTATATTGAGTGGGAATAGTGAATGGAGAAAGTGGTTATACTTCAAAAGCTTTCCAAAGCTCAAGAGGTGATGCGTGCCACTAGGAAGTTTGAAGACTATACTTATAGTTGTTGGAAACAACTATTTGGAAAATAATTTATTAAATCTTGGTCAGATTTAAAGGCATTTATGTGGAGCGAGTTTGGGCCATCCTATTATATGTGGGAATTGCTTCACCATCTAGGGAGCATCTGATGAAGCACTAAGGTCCCGATCTTCCGATAGAATGATAACTTTAATTTGGAGGAGAACAACTTTGACGATGCAGACTTTTTACTGGTCACGACCAGAACACCAAATAATCACTAAACCACATTCCAAGTCATTATCAACCGTGCCAAGAACGCGGTTGACCTGACCAGAAAGTCTATTCTTGTATGCAATCGAAGAACATGCAAGAACAAGATAACAAACAATCTAAAATTACAAATATTTATGAATTAATGATAACATGGGATTCCGAATAAAGATCTTGACTGGGTGGTCTAGTCGACACACGTAGAAAATACAAGTTGCAATGAAGGCAACTAAACATAAACGAAATCCCTTGGAAACTAGCGGGGTGCGACCTCCTTAAATAGGGGAGGGAAAGTCGTACATAACTAAGAAATAAGGGGGTGGTACTGTTCATGATACTGTTCACATGAACAGTATGACAATGAATAGTATGAACCAAGAGATGGGGGGTACTTTTCCCTTGGGCCCAAGCATTACAATGCCCAATTTAGTTCAAAGAAGTGATACAACACTTTCTTTTGGTGCTTGAGGTATGCTCAAAATGAATTTGAAGGCGGGGCTAGATCCATTGGAAAGAGAACAAGATAAGTGTTCCATCAAGTACTCACACACCTCAAACGAAGTCCGAATGTGAGACTTATGCATGTTTGAAGTCGGACCTATCAGACTGAATCCGAATTGATCTGGAGACCGATTTGGATTCCAAAATATGTTCCACCTGAACTCTTGCTTGAATTAGACCAAGAATGACATGGTGTTGCATAAATATACATATTCATCATTAGGTTGCATCATAGAGTTCATATAATATAAATGCACTCCTAAAAATGAGTTCACCTGATAATTTAAGTGAAGTGTATGAGCTCTTGTAATTGGAATAGCAAGCATAGCAAATATGATTGTATCCATAGGGGTAATGTCCTCATCAGCATCACATAAGGGAGTAATACTTTTCAAGATTACTATTTTGAGCTGCAAAGTATATTGTGTCGTGCCAATGTCACTAGTGCATTAAAAGAGATGGCATACTTCAAAGAAGGCTTGAATTGTAAGATTGCCGCTGCACTTCAACATAAATATTTTAGTAATATGTATGATCTTGTGAATTGTACTATTGAAGAGGAGAAGAGACTTATGGACAAACGTTCATCATGGTTCAATCCTTGTCCATATTTTAGTTTTTATGCCTCTACTAGTGTTACACATGAGAAGATTGTTAGAAATAGGTCTATATTAGAGAGGCCCATTTTCTATAATTCTAAAGCATGCATGGTTTACTACCATATTGCTAAGATAAGGTAGAGAAAACCAATTTATAAGGTGGAGCCTTTGCCACTTGTCGAGAGCCGAATATACAAATTCGGACTCTCTGTGTATACTGCACCAGTCTAGGATCACGCTAGTGCACACAGTCAAACATAGATGACAAAACAACCATATACACACTAAATAAAGGAAAACCTCAAATATCAATAAATATCCAAAGTACGATTTTATGGCCAAGCTTACATTATCACTAGCCTGAAGGGTGGAACAAAACTAGCAGCAGAAAATCCAAAATGAAGCGTAGTAGCCATTCGACATGCCCACAGGCAATCGACTGGGGAGCGAAGTCCTAAACCGTGAAGTCATCGAAGTACTCTCCCTCTGGTACCTCCTGCTGGTAATACTCCTCCTCAAATTAATCAGCTAGGTCTATCTCATACTAGATATGTGGTTTGTATGATAAAACTCAGATCAATGGCGTATAGAGTTAAGTCCTTAAATCTACCCAGGTGAGACTACCACATCTCCCAAAGTGAACCTGCACTTTTCCCTTTACTGCACGATCACTCGCCCGAGTGAAAAACTAATTTTGTATAACCACGCCAATGACACACCAATGTCATGGCACAAATTTTATAGCTGTGGCACTAACCACGGTTCCATATCTCATTAAGTCAAATTAATTATTCATATGCGATGATAAACCCTTTCGTAAATTAAGCAAGGCTAAGCATTCTAGTCGTGCAACCCATGTGACATCTAGCACAACATCACTAATGAATTTCCCAATATATGGTGACAATAGCATCATGGCATTCAAAATAACAAGGAGGAAGATTTACCAATTGGGGTGTAACTACCAAGTACAATGGTTTGTATTAAAATAGCAATGCACGATATTTAAAACAAAATAATTAAATAATATATTATAAAGTGGGTTCAACATGATCAAGGAACACGACTTGCCTTGGGTATGCTCAGTGAGGTACTCACGGTCTTCTGGCGTCGCTCCTGCTCCTCTGGAATCGGAATCTAACGAGAGGGAAAGCAACCAAAATAACAAAACACAAATCAAATAAAATTCAAATGAACTCCAAAAACCTTGAAACTAGAACCAAAATATAGAGCTCGATTTTAGATGAATTTAGAAAAAAGAACGGGGTCAATCGGAGCTAGGACAGAGGAGAATGTGCTCTCGAAAAATTTAATCTAAAGAAAATCCTGAAATATCAGAAATTGTACTGTGTTGTGAACCGGGCGCACAAAAGATCAAGTCTATGGTGGACTCGGTGCACGAAACTGTGCGCACCGGGGGGGTCGATGCTGACATGGCGGCTTAGGGCTGACGTGGAAGCATGCGGTGCTGACACGTGGCTAGGGCTGACATGGCGCTGCCGTGGCAGTAGGGGTGGATTTTCGCTGATGTGGCGCTGACGTGGCATGACACGTGGCGCTGACGTGGCAAGGTAGGGCTGACATGGCACCGTCGGGTGCGGCGGTGGCGGCGGGTTGGACAGTTGAGGTGCAGCCACGTGGCAAGATCCGGGACGTTGGTTCGGATCTAGATGGGTGGTTGCGATCGGAGGCGGTGGCCATCTGATGGGTGACGTGTGGCACGGGCACGCCACGTGAAGTGTCGCAGACGCGGGCGCGGGCACGCGGCCTGAAGGGCGACTGCGGCAAAGGTGCGGCGGCGAAGAGCTCCGACGACCATGGCACGCGGCGAGGGGTTCCTGGTGACGGGTGAGGATGGCGGCGGGTTCCATTGGCGGGCTTACCGGTGGCGTGGACTGCGAGAATGATAGAGAGGGGCCCAGTGAGGCGAGGCACGGCGCCGCGTCCGACGTCGGCAAGCGGGACAATGGCGACGAGGGTGCTTGGGAGGCAGCGGAGCACGGCGGCGTCGAGGCGAGGACGGCGAGAATGAAGGTGCTCGGGTAGGAGGAGGCGAGGAAGGTGGGCGGCATGTTATGGCGCACGAATCGTGGGCGACGGCAGCTTAAAAGCGTACAAACCGAGGCGGGCACGAGAGGAACTCGGAGCGGGGAAACCGGATCGGAGACGAAGGCGGGGTGCTCGACGCGTAGAAGGGGAGATGGGATTGGACGGTGGGGAGCGTGCGGCGGGTGGCGGCACTCGGGTGGGTTAGGGCAAGCGCGGCGTGGGAGCGGCGGATGCACGCCACATGGTGGAGGCGACGATCGGGCGACGCCGGAGCGGGGCGTGGGGAAGCTGGGCCAGGCTGGTGCGGGCGCGCGGCCGACGCGTGGCAGGGCGGGGGCGACCGAGGGGAGGTGGGCCAGGCCGGGTCCAGCCCGCTAGGGTTTTTGGGAGGATTTTGGGTTTTTCTTTTTCTGGGAAATTCAAATAAAATAGCAGGAGCTCTAGAAAATAGCAGATAAATCCCAAAAATTCACCAAAAATACCAAAAAAATCCTTAAGACCTAAGAAATTAAAAACAAATATTTGTAACTTGTGTTAATGTTTATTTTAATCAGATTAAATTATTTTAATTTCTAAAAATTCAATTTAAGCTTGATTAAAATTCAGAAAAATTCCAAAAATTCATTTTTAAATTTAGAGCTTTATAGACTCCAGAAAAATAGGATGTTATACCACTCCTTGAATCATGTGACACATAGTTAGAGATGGCATGATGAGGGTTTTGGCTAATCACATGCGCGCGCGTGTATTTGCACTTTTTGTGTGAAAATCACATGACTTGTGACTTGCGACGTGTGACCGTGTGTGATGTGGCATGCCACTTTGTAGACTAAGTCCACCTTTATTTTTATTGAACCATGAATCACTCACTCACTCTCTCTGTTTGAATGAGAATCAAACATTTGAATTTGAGGATTTATTAGGTTTTTATGATAGATAGTTACCAATGGGTAAATGACTAATTAAATGTGTTAGTTACCAATAGATAAATGGATGCTTAGTCATGTCAATTCACAATCTGTCTATATATATACCTGGAGACATCCAGAGTACATAAAAAAGAATCGCACTGCCTCTATTTCTTCCTCTTGTGAACTTGTGCTGTTGTGTTGTGCTATTTGAATCTCGTCGACTCTTCTTCCCAATGTGCACCATGAAAAAGAGGAGCGGTATCTCCGAGCTGTTGCTGCCATGAAGACCTGCACGGGAGCGGCAATAAGGTTTCTAGGCAGCGTACATTTGTGCAACCGCTCGCTTTGCCGCGACATCTATGTTCTGCGCTGCTTTCTATTCTTTCTCACACCCAATTGTAAGTCATTCGTGCGACTGATCGACTTGTTTAAATTATGTTTCTATATATTTTTAAAGTACACTAATTTGCCGGTTGTTAGTACTACTTTATGCATCATTAGTTATTTGTGATATTTGCCTCCAAGTAAAATCTAAAATTAAAATATTGCCCACATTTCAATATTTCAGAAACCTTATTATGAACTTTTTTGCAATATAATAATGGCTGGTGCTTTTGATGATATTAAACTTGAGAGATTTTCTAGTCAAAAATTTCGTAAATGATGATATTAAATGAGAGATTTTCTAGTCAAAAATTTCGTAAATGGCAGATTAGAGCCAAGTTTTAATTCATGTCTTTGGGGCTGTGGTGGGTTATCCACCCGTAGTATCTATTTACAAATGAGCAGTTCATGCAATTTGAAAATGCACACAACACTGCTCTTGGTTGCATTCTGATTATTCTGACAAATCAGCTCTATAATGTGTACGTGGACTACAAGTCCGTGACAGAGTTGTAGGATGTAGATGCATTGTAACACCCTAAGATCCACATTATCTTAGGATGTCACTGAACCACTCCACAAACTAGCCAATTTACAAGATAACATAAACTGGCAACAATTTCTAAAATATGATAAGCTAAGTAAAAGCATACTAAAATAAAGGTAATGGAACACTATTAATTAAAGAACAACCGCTAATAATTTTAACCAATTAAAGCGAACCATGGCGTAGCATTATTAATTATAAATGATCAACAATGAGAGAAAAAGATGAATAACTAGAGACTCTATTTATTTATT
Organism: Melocanna baccifera; assembly: GCA_036346265.1. Taxonomy (NCBI): domain Eukaryota; kingdom Viridiplantae; phylum Streptophyta; class Magnoliopsida; order Poales; family Poaceae; genus Melocanna; species Melocanna baccifera. The sequence goes on along the minus strand of CM070701.1, from coordinate 2,756,800 downwards.
ATAAAATTAATCATGATAAGGTGTGTGATAGTATTATGCCGCTTTACCCTTCCCATGCATGCTCGAGAATCACCTGGAAGGGGAAAAATAAGAGTTAGATAAAAATCTCAGCAAGGAAACAGTTTAACAAGCTAATCAAACTACAATGTTTTAAGCATCAATATTTATTTTCCACATTGACCACTTTTAAATCCTCAACCCAAATCACTACCCACAGCAGCAAAACATTAACATATTTTACCTCACTGACTTTACTATTTCCACAATCACAACTGCTAACAACAGTTACAACAAGAGAAAAGAACCTCATGCCACAACCACATCCCCTACCATACCACAAGGGTTGAAGCCCACTCCACGATCACACGAGCATTTGTTGTGCGAAGTCGACCGCCCGGCAAGCATTTCGGGCGAGACAGTGCGAAAGCGGTGAGGCGTCTTGGCGCCACCACTACCAAACTCCACGGCTCTGTTGCTGCTCGGTTAGACTCGGGGACCTCGCTTAGGCTCACGGCGCGGAGAGTGTCGCGCCCGATCGCTACGACCTCGACATCAGCGGATCGCCGGAGGCGCCCGGCATTCCGTTCGAGATCACCTACTTTGGCGGGGCGATCCGGTCGCGTTCGCGAACAATGTGATTGTGGGCGAGTCACTCGTCGGACTCGAGAGGAGGATCGAGGAGGCAGGCGTATCATCGTGAGGATAATTAGATGTTAGATAGACTACCCTTTTAGTCATTTATCGATACTAGAACGCTTTTATAATGATATGATGTAATAAAATGGATTATACAGAGCCTTATGCATTTGTGGTACAGCCATTTCAAAAGTTAATTTGAATTTCAAAAGTTGAGTTTTCTCAATGTTGTGTTGATCTTGTGTGTGGTTTTGGGATGATAAAATTGCCAGTCTCTCATCTATGCTTTCCTCTCTTTCTGTACTTTTCTTGATGGAGCTTGAGATGGTGAACACGAGCAACATCAACAACAACCAGCGCCCAACAATGATGAGGCCCCAATTCCACCTCACGTGGCCCAAGCTCCCAACATGGAACAAATGATGGCCATACAAGCGCAACTTCTCTGAGCTTTGGCCCAAAATCAAGTCAATCAAGCTCGGCAAATACCTATTCACCCACCTCGGTCTAAGCCCTAGGAATTCATGAGGACCCGACCTCAGACATTCATGAGGATCTGCCGATCCGTTGGGCGGATGATTGGATTAAGGAAGTGGAAAGGAGGCTGAATTTAGCTCAATGTGCTGAACATGAGAAGGTTATATATATGCTGCTCATCAACTCCAAGGAGTTCTTTGCAAGGCTAGTGGGACAATTCTTTGTGCACACCGGGATGCTCAGAGAACATTGGTTGGGCAGAATTTTGGGAAGCCTTAAGTAATGCTCATATTCCTATGAGTATTATGGAAATGAAGAAGGAAGGAGTTCCATCATTTGGCTGAGCTGAGCGTTTCGCTTATTTAAAGCAAATTCATTCAGTTATCTAGATATGCCCGGAAGATGTGGCGTGATCTTGCAAAGATTTGGAGGTTTATGGGAGAGATAGACCCCAACCTCAAGGTTCAATTAGTCTCCAATGACTACCCTACTTTTCAGCATCTAGTGAATAAAACTTTATTGCAGAAGATGCTCAGCGCCAACTCTTGACTCCGGAAGAGGATTTCAAGCTGGCGATCTGCGGCGGTTCGATTCACGCCATCACCGTTTCAACGACCCCGGTTCATAATCATGCGAGTGCACGATTACTGCACCTCGTCCCTTACCTCAAGCTCCTAGAACTGGAAATACAACCAATGCGTAAAAGCGAAATGTAGGCTGCGAGTGCAATGCTACAAGCTGCAGAATATGGGACACTATGCGGTGTTTGTCCACGAAGCGTCAAGCGGTATGCCGGTTACGTTTCAATCTTGACCCTACCCGGCAAGAGCTCCAACAAATGGTCAAGGTCGTGAAGCCCTCAAACTCCCAAGACTCCACAGAACATTAATGGGCGTATCAACCATATTCCCCAGAAAGCGTGGAAGATGCACGGATGTAGTTACGGGTAAGTTTCTAGTAAACTTCGGTACCCGACAATTATATTATTTGATTAGGAGCTACACATTCTTTAAGTAACAAAGGCTTTTGTTGAAAAGAATAATTGGAAAATTTTGTTTGCTAAAGGACCTTATGATAGTCAATCACTGGAAAGAATTGAGGACTAATTTGGTTAGATTCTAGTGCAAGCCATAATTATAAATGGAGTAAAGTTCTAGCGAACCTTATTATAATAGACTCAGATGGCATAGATATAATACTTGGTATGGATTGGTTGATCAAGTATAAGGGCAGGATAGATTGTGCCAATCGTTGCCATTATCACTTACCAATTCGATGGAATTGAGATAAGACATGAGGCGGTTATGCACTCAAGAAAACGATATGTTAACTTGACCTAAAAGAAAAAGTTTGGAAGATGTGCCGATAGATTGTGAGTACGGATGTTTTCTGAAGATTTGCCGAGATTACCACACGATCGAGAAGTTGAATTTGTTTATAAACACGGTGCACGATGCAGCTCAATATCAAAAGACCTATCGGATGTCGTGATGATTTGTAGAAGTCAAGAGCGGATCCAGGTTGTATGAGAAAGGATTCATCGGACCAAGTTCTTAGCGCCTTGAGGAGCCCAGTGCTCCTAGTAAGAAGAAGGATGGTAGTCAGCGGATGTGCGTTGATTATCGAGCTTTAAATGAAGTCACTATAAAGAATAAGTATCCCTTACCTCGGATCGATGATTTGTTTGACCAACTCATAGGATCAAGTGTCTTTTCAAGATTGATCTTGATCGGGATATCATCGTTGAAGATTAGATCGAAGATATACCCAAGACAGCCTTAGCCACAAGATATGGATTATATGAGTATACGGTGATGTCATTTGGTGCGACAAATGCAAGCATATTTCATGAACTTGATGAATAAAGTCTTTATGGATTATTTAGATAAGTTTGTTGTTGTTTTCATAGGCGACATTCTCATCTATTCAAAGAATAATAAAGAACATGAAGGTCATCTAAGGATAGTGTTGCAAAGACTCAGTGAACACCGATTATATGCCAAATTTAGCAAATGTGCATTTTGGTTAAAGAAATTGAGTTTTTGGGACATGTGATCTCAACAGAAGGAGTATCTGTAGATCTGGAAAAGTTAAGGATGTATTAAATTGGACTCCACCCAAGGCGATGTAGAGATCCAAGTTTTTTAGGGATTGCAGTTACTATAGTCGATTTATTGAAGGTTTTCCAAGATTGCGGACCTTTAACTTGGTGTTAAAGAAGGAGAAGAAATTTGAATGGAGTAAATCTGTGAGGATAGTTTTCAAGAGTTAAAGAAAAGGTTAACTTGCACCGGTTTGAGAATTACAGATATCAGAAAGATTTTGAGATATTTTGTGATGCTTCAAAACAAGGTCTTGGTTGTGTACTAATGCAAGAAGGAAGGGTAGTAGCTTATGCATCAAAGCGATTAAGACGCATGAAGAAAATTATCCCACTCATGATTTAGAACTAGTTTGCTGTTGTGCATGCTCTGAAGTTATGGAGGCATTATTTAATCGATGTCGGTGTGAAATATATCTGGATCATAAAAGTTTAAAGTATATATTCACATTTGATCTTAATATGAGACAAAGAAGATGGCTCGAATTGATAAAGGATTATGATGTGGGAATACACTATCATCCGGAAAAGCTAATGTGGTAGCGGCGCTTTGAGTCGAAAGAGTCATATGAATAATCATCAATTCCGGATAAGCGATTAACCCTCCATGAGGAATTCCAACGATTAAATTTGGAAATAGTTATGAAGGTGATACATCTACATTGAAGGTTCACTCTACCTTGGAAGATCGGATCAAGCGGCCAGTGAGAGGATAAATATGTTAAAGAGATTAAAGAGAATATGAAGAAAGGTAAATCGCTTGGATTTTGAGAAGATGAAGAAGGGACTCTTTGGTTTGGAAAGAGAATACTAGTACAGAAAAAGAAATAAAGATTTAATCTTAAAAGAAGCTCATGAATCGGGATATTCAATTCATCACAGAAGTACAAAAATGTATCGAGATTTAAAAGAAAGTTCTTGGTGGAGCAGTATGAAAAGTGCAGAATATGTAGCCTTGTGTGACATATGTCAAAGAGTTAAGCGAGCATCAAAGACTGTGGTCTTTTGCAACCTCTGCATATACAGAATGGAAATGGGAGAAATTGGAATGGATTTCATGAGGATTACCAAGAACCAAGTTAGGTTATGACTCAATTTGGGTTATAGTTGACCGTTTAACAAAAGTTGCTCATTTCATACGATGAAGACTACATATTCGGAGATAGATTAGCGAGCTTTATATGTCAAAAATTGTGTGTGCATGGAGTTCCAAAGAGGATCGTGTCGGATAGAGAACACAATTTACCTCAAGATTTTTGCGGAAAGCTTCATGAAGTCTTGGGCACTAATTTAAATTTGATCTTGCTTATCATCCTCAAGCGGATAGTGAGACAGGCAGAGTAAATCGAATCTTTGGAAGATATCTTGAGAGCATGTGCTTTAGCCAATAAAGCCAGTGGGATAAGTTTGCCCTATCGAATTCTCATATAATAATAGTTATCAATCTAGTGCAGAAGATGTCTCCGTTTGAAGCCTTGTATGGCGAAAATGTAGAACACCGTTATAGTCGAGAAGCGGAAAGTCAAGTATTCGGACGGATGTCTTAAAGTTAGCGGAAGATCAAGTTAGCTAATCAAAGACCGATTGAAAAGCAGCCTGAGACGGACAAAGAGTTATCGCGATGTCGTCGAAGAATGTTGGAATTTCGCGAGGCGATCATGTGTATCCGAAAGTGTCACCTATGAAAGGGATCGTCGATTCAAAGTCAATGGTAAGCTTGCCCCAAGGTATATTGGGCCATTTCTAGTTATAGCAAGAAGAGGTGAAGTAAACATCGATTAGAACTTCCACCTCGGTTGTCAGATGTACATGATGTATTTCATGTATCACAGTTGAAAAAGTGTTTGAGAGTACGGAGGAGTTGATACCTTTTGAGGATGTTGATTTAAAAGAGGACTTGACATATTCGAATTTCTGTCAAGATTTTGGAAGAAGCGATGGTTGCACAAGAAACAAGACTATCAAATGCAGCAAGTGCAATGGAGCAACCGTCCAGTCGAAGCAACACAGGAGAGCGAAGAGGATCTTCGGCGAGTTTCTAATCTATTTCAGTTCATCCGAATCTAGGAATTGAGATTCCTTCTAAGAAGGTAGGTTTGTAACATCCCAATTTTTGCTTTTATTTTGAAGAAATAGTTTTAAATTAATAATTTCGATTTTTGGAATTTTACGAAGTTAAAGTTTATTGAAAAAAAATTTAATATCCAAATAAGTTGGAAATATTTTTCATATGTTTAAAATATTATCACTAAGTTATGTGAATTTTTCTGGAATTTTGGAATTTATTTGGTATTTTTAAGGTATTTTAAAGTCTTAATGATTTACGAAATATATATAAAAGATTTAAATATCAAATCTCCTCGGTGACACTTGTCAAGCATCAGAGCCCTTCCTCCGGCAGAGCTCATCCCTGCGTCTCGCCCATCCGCTTCCCCTCTCTCTCGCGGCGCCACGTGTCGGCGCATCAGACTGACGACGGCCATCGACTAACACTCAAAGGATAAATCAACCTTATAGGGTAGGTTGATCCTCCCGTTGGTTAGTTCGCCGCGCTCTCTTTCCTCCCCGCTCCTCGGCGCGTTCGAGCCCGCTCACGTGCGAGGTTGATTCTTTTCAATTTGCGACAAGCGGGCCCCTTTGTCATAGGCCGTGCGTGTGGACTCGCGCAGTGGTCCCATGTCAAACCGTCGTGCCGGCCAGCGTGTCGTCATCTTGACCGTTCATGGTTGCCGTGTTAAATCGCGTGCTTGGGTTGCCATAATACACCCTATCGGCCCGATTTAATCAAGGTTGTCGGATTGAATCTCGTCGTTCCTTTCACTTACCCCTAAATCAGTGATCCGGTGGCCGATCTTTCCTTATGCCACACGTCACTAATCCACGTCGTCGCTGATTTCCTTCTCTTTTCTCTCTCGCGACATGCGGGGCCCATCGGCGATCGTCTTCCCATACCTTCTTCCTCCCGTCTCGGCGTTGCCGCCATTAAGCAAGCGAAGCTTTAAGCTTGGTTTCTTAACAATATTTCCGGACGCATTGCATATTAGTCCCCCCTCCACCGCGTCGATTTACGGCATAAAACGCGTTACTCTCTCTCGCCGTCGCATTCATCTCCTCAAGCGGTTCAAGTCCGCGAACCGCGGCCGTTACAACCCTCCCGACCTATAAAACCCACACCCGAGGTCCCTCTGCGCTGCCGCTCCTCCCTCACCTCTCAAGCGAATCACCGGCGCGAGCCCTCCTCGCCCGATTTCTTCCCGCGGCTTCAAATACTCGTGAGCAATTCCGGTCGCCTCGGGCTTCCTCATTCCTCGTGGCGCCTTCAGGCATTCTTTGGTGCCAAGGCGAATCCGTGACCCCTTCCCGATGCTGCATGCTGGATCTCCTCGCGCGTGAGGTTCCTCTCGACCGCGCCTTCGCCGATTCTACTCTCGGTCACCCTCGGTCTCGCGCAAGGTACCAACGCATTCCTGTATCCTCCTCTTCATTTTGGTACCCTTGGCGGTCTGCCAAATCGTCCGAGCTCGGCGACCCTAGGTCCGTCGCCACCACCGGCCGACCGTCGGCCGTCGGTGAGTGGGCGTGCGTGGCGGCGAATCGGCGCCACGTCGGCGCCACGGCGCCTTCCGCCACCTTGCGCGTGCGCGCCACGTCGGCAGCGATGGCGTGGCGACCACGCGGCGACCACCGTCGGCCACGTGTGTGCCACGTTGCTTGCGGCCTCTCCGCGAGATAATCCTCAAGAAGATTACCTACCCGTGGGTGGCGGTGCCTCCCGCTCACTTGGCTAGCGCGCTCTCCTCCCCCTCTCACTCCCTCGGCGCGTTGAGCCAGCTCCATGTGGCGAGTTGAGTTTTCTCCGTTTATTCCTTGCCAGGTAGGCCCCACCGTCGGTGACCACCCCTGCGCTAGCCAGACAAGTGGGTCCGAGTCGATGGGTCCCATATGTCGAGAACTCATTTTAAAGAAATTTCTGATCGATGGACCCACATGTCGAGAGATTTCGAATTTCTGGTTTATTCAAATCTGAGATTTTCAAATAGCCATATCTTTCTCATTTTAGCTCCAAATTGGTCCATTCAAATTTCTAAATTCATCTAAAATTTCAATCTTTTATTTGGTATATTTATTTTCAATTTTGAATTTTTATTTTATTTTATTTATTTGGAATTCTCGATTTACGTGTAGAGGCCAGGTTGTCAGAGCAACCTCAAGAGCAAGTTGTGGAAGATTTCAACCAGGACACAGGAAGGCAAGTCTCCTTTGACCATTTTGCTCCTAAGTTTTGCAAGTTTCCTTTGATCAACTTGCTCCAATGATTTATAAAATGAGTAGGTAGTTATTTTTAAATTAATGCATGCTTATGTTATATCCGGTGATAATTTAATTTAGAAAACTTAGTTAAAGACCCAATTTGTTATACCTTCCATTGAAAATTGTTTACCTTGTACCATTGTCAACTTAGGACATTCCTTTGACTCAATAATGAGTTAGTGCTACAATTGTTGAATGTTTAAATACTAGTAAATGCTTAGCGTAGTAAATGAATGTAATAATATTCAAATGAGTAGCATGTTTATCAAATGTTTTGATGAATGATTTGTTTGAACATTGGTAATGGATTTTACCATTGTTAAATGTTCTGTTTGAACATTGGTAATGGATGTTACCATTGTTAAATATTTTGTTTGAAAAGTGGTAATGGATGTTACAGGAGTTACTACTCGGGTCTCACAACATTCCTCATTCCACAAGTGACTCTCTTGAGTCAATTCCACCTTTAAAAGCTAAGAAGTTGCATTTGTTTGCAAATAGTTTAACTACAATACATTGCATAAGTATGCAAAAGATCTATCTACAATGTAAATGCATATGAATTCATATGATCCACTGTACCCTTACCCAACAAGGTAAGAGTGTGCATCGTACTACGGCAATGTGCGATGCTGTACTAGTACGGTCGCGGCTATGTGCTGCGACATCCATGATGCAAATGACATGTCATGATATGAATGATATGATGAACATGATTCATAAGAATTTAACCACAAAGATCAGCAACATATTCATCATGAATACCTCCTCATAATCCACATATGATTCAATAAGGACATTACTACATAGTCCGCATTCAGTTCACCAAAATCAAACTCAATCTATTCAAAGGGAATACTACCACATAGGCCACAATTTATTCATTAAGAATACCACCACCTAGCCCACAATATGTTCTTTAAGAGTACTACCACCTAGATCACAATATCCTTGTAAGGAATACTACCCCACAACCATTTTTGTTTCATTAAGATCTATATCACATTACCACAAATAATTCATTCTGGGTATAAACAATTGATTGCTAAATTACTACCACACAGACCACATTAAGGAAGCATGTAACAATGGCATAACATCTCAAATTAAGAGAATTAACTAGTGTGAATGTAGAATGATTAACGAGTTAAATAGTAGCACATCCGTTACGTTACTTGCCTCTACTGTTGAAGCGAAGCGATCACGCGTGGTCAGGAGCGAAGCCACCTGTCCAAAATTACCTCTCAGCACATGACTACAGCAAGGTAATTGCGACTTAAGAAAATAAAGACACCGCTATACCCCCAAACCCGACAATAACCTCTCCGCTCATCGATCCTTCACCCAGCCCACTGCAGCAGCACCGCTTAATATTTTTGTATCTTTAAAACTATTAAGCCGATTACAGCAAATGAGATATTTCTGGAAACTACAATGAAATATCCTCAATCTTCAAGTAGATCACTTATTTTTATTTTGCTGCTAACGTGGTGTAATATAACGCGCAAACAGAGGACATACTCTGTTTCAGCAATCAGGCCAGTCAAATTCTAATGGTCATTACCTTTTGTAGAAAGCTCTAAAATTCGTGATTTTTATATAGTAGTTAGATTACTGAATTCCCTACAATTTTCATAATTATGGCCAAAATCATAAAAATCATCTACTACTCTGAATCTACATCCAAACAGCAATCTGTCTCAGACTACACCTCTACCAAGCAGCAATGTTCCTGACTCTGCTGCGTCCAAACCCCGCGGCCTAAAATTCTGGAAAAATTATAGAAAATAGATCTTGTCATCCTTTACAACTTTTCTTTGGTCAGACTTGCAGAAAAAAAATCATTTTGATGCCCTAATCTACGCAATCATCCACGCTGCACAAATCTGACTATGCGCAGACCACAAAAAAATCATTAATCGGTTAATCAATTTGCTAATTCCCTTCTAATCACGTGCCAAGAACCTTAAATACTGTAAAAACAGAAGGGTTTGAGATGGAGAAAAGTTACCTTGGTTATTCACACGAGAACCCCTTTTCTCCTTCCTCATTCCTTCCTCTTCTTCCTCTCCTTCCTTCTTCCCCAGTTGCCCCTGCCACGGCAGCAGAAATCTTGCCGCAGTAGCCCGAATCCTTGCCGCGGCTGCCAAAAGCACTGCCACGGCAGCCAAAATCCTGCCACGGTAGAGGTGGCGGCTGGGAGGAAAAGGGGAAGGTGTCTAGGGTTGGGGGGAATAAATAGGGGGTGGCTTGGGCCTGGTGGGTTGCTCTGGGCCTGAATGTGGGAGACCTCTTTCCCTCTAAAATAGCCCATAATATATTATTATTATTATTAATATTATTTTCTCTTTAGACAATTACCACCAACTTTTTCCCACCTCCCGCGATTCACCGAAAAACAAGAAACTCCACGATTCTGCTAAATACTCCCAACACTTCACATTTCTGCTAAATACTCCTAGGGACGTCGTAAAGACGTTCGGGGCATTACACGCATAGGCAGGTCGTTGGCTCTTCATGTGTCAATAATTTTTTGACTTTAGCATGGATGAGGCTAAGTCCATAGTTGCACAAGCTTATGACCTCTAGTTACTGGTCGGTGAGATTCCGCACTTGGACTGTGTGTTGCCTCCTAAGTTTGTGGCTATGGACATTGTTGCTAAACTCCCACTTCTTGGTGAAATTTTGCCACTAGCTTGAAACATAAGATGGAAAAGATTTCTGTTGAGGATCTCATTATTGCCCTCAATGTGGTAGAAAAGGCCAAAGCAAAAGATGCACCTAACACATCTGGCCAGAACAATGCAAATTTCTTAGAGAAAAAGACTACTACAAAGAAGTACAAATCTAACAAACCCGATAAGACAACTAGCTTTAAGAAGAAAAAACTGAGAAAAAGAATTTGAGGGACATCACATGCTTTGTATGCGGAAAAGATGGTTATATGGCAAAGGATTGTCGCTTCCGTAAAAGCAGAGATGGTGAACTAACAAAGAAGAATGTTGTTAACATGATCATAAGCGGGGCCTCAACTTCAGGAGGATATGGTAATTCACCTGTTGTCTTTTCAACATGTCAATTCATTGATTGGTGGGTTGATACTAGTGCTAATGTTCGCATATGTTTTGATATTTTTTTGTTTTCTTCTTACTAGGCAGCAGGGCCTTCCTCCATCCTAATGGGAAGCAGGTCGCATGCTTCTGTTCTTGGTGTTGTCACGGTGGATTTGAAGCTTACATTAGAAAAGATTATCCACTTGAAGAATATGCAGTATGATCCTACAATAAACAAGAATCTCATTGGTAGTTCTCTTCTATGTAGGGATGCTTACAAGTTAGTCTTTAAGTCAATAAAATTACAGTGTTTAAGTTTGAAAACGTTATTGGTAAAGGCTATGAGAGCAGATGCTTATTCTGTCTAAATACTTTAGAGTCATGTTATAATCAGAATGTTGCAACGGATTTAAATAAAATGTGAGGCAAATATTTGACATTCTTGTTTCTATCATATTGGTTTTGATAGTATTGCTAGAATGTCCAAATTAGATTTAATTTCAAAATGTGAAATTATCAAACGATCAAAGTGTGCAAGCAAAGCAGCCTCGAAAACCCTTTAAGAGATTTGAGGATGAAAAGAACTTGACACCATTAGATGTTGTTCATTCATATTTGTGTGGAATGAATGGATTGTTGACAAAAGGAGGAAAAAATATTTTCTAACTTTTATTGATGATGCAACACGCTACTGCTATGTGTATTTGATAAAACTAAGGATAAGCTTTAAACTACTTTAAGACTTATAAGGCCGAGGTTGAGAACCAACTAGAAAAAAGATTGAGGTCTGATCGTGGAGGAGAGTACATCTCTCATAAATTCTTCTAATTCTGTTCTGAGCATGGAATAGTCCATGAATTTACACCATCATATTTACCCCAATCAAACAGAGTAGCTGAGAGGAAAACCAGATGCTAACAAACTTGGTTAATGCCATGTTAGAGAGTTTCGGTATAATTAAGGCATGGTGGGGGAAGATATGTTGGCATTAACTTTTGTTTTAAACAGAGTAATTACTAGAAAGAGTGAGATTACTCAATATGAGGGATGGAAGGGGAGAAAACCTAACGTTAATTTTCTGTGAACTTAGAGGTATTTGGCAAAAGTCAATATACCATTGCAGAAAAAAAGAAAGCTTGGATCAAAAGTAGTCGATAGTATTTTTTTTGGATATACTCAAAATAGCACGGCCTATAGATTTTTAGTAGTTAAATCAGAAACTCATGAGATTATTGCTAACACAATGATGGAATCTAGATATGCTTTATTTTTTGAGAATATTTTTCCTATGAGAACAATAGACATTACTTCACGAACTGAGAATGTTGAAACTAATAATATTGAAAGTGAGAATAATCAAACTTTTGAACTTCCCACCATTTTTTGAAACAATATGTTATATCCCTGAGTAGGATAACAATCTAATCGTAGAAGCTCCTCGTTGGAGCATGAGACAAAGGGTTGAGAAAACTTTTGGTGATGAGTTTATTGTATACCTCATGGATGATATGCCAAAAACTCTTTCAGATGCTTATGCATCTTTTGATGTTGAGTATTAAAAAGAGGTAGTCCGTAGTGAGACGGACTCTATCATGGCTAATGAGATTTGGGAGATCACTGATCGTCCTATCAGGTGCAAACTTGTAGGATGTAAGTGGGTCTTCAAAATGAAACTAAAGCCTGATGGTACTATTGAGAAGTACAAGACAAGATTTAAGCCAAGTGTTACACCCAGAAGGAGAGAGAAGATTTCCTTGATTACTATTCTCCTCTCGCCAGACTAACCACCATTAGGGTGCTCATTGCGTTAGCATCTTTCTATAGTCTATATGTCCATCAAATGGACATGAAGACAGCTTTGCTTAATGGAAAATTGGAGGAAGAAATCTATATGGATCAACCAGATAATTTTATGATTTCTAGATAGAAAAATAATGTATGCAGATTATTAAAATCCTTGTATGGCTAAAACAAGCATCGAAAGAAGAGCACAAAAAATTTGACAAAACTTTGACATCTGTTGGCTTTGTTATGAATGAAATCGATAAATGTGTATATTACTGTTATGGTTGGGATCAATGAGTGATCATATGTCTGTGTGTAGAGGACATACTTATATTTAGAACAAACATTGCCGTAATTGACGAGGTCAAATTTTTTTTATCTTGAAACTTTGATATGAAAGATTGGAAGAGGCAGATGTTATTCTGGATATTAAATTAATTAAGAGTAAGGATGGGATCACTTTGAATCAATCCCATTATGCTAAAAAAATATTGAGCCGGTTTGTCTTTGAAACTGTAAAGTTTCTCCAATGTCCTATGATGCAAGAATTAAGTTCTAAAAGAATCAGGGGTTTGGAAAAAGATCAATTGAGATATTTACAGATTATTGGGTCACTTATGTATTTAGCTGGTGCCACAAGACATAATATTTCATTTGCTATGAGCAAATTAAATCAGTTTATTTCTAAGCGAGGAGATGATCACTAGGAGGTACTTGAAAGAGTGTTGCGCTACTTGAGGAGCACAACATTTTTGAAACTAATTATACAGGATACCCTTATATATTAGAAGGATATAGTGACTCTAATTGGATCTCTAATGTGGATGAGATCAAAGCTATAAGTGGGTATATATTTATATTAGATGTTGCTGCAGTTTCATGGAGGTATTGCAAACAGACTATATTGACGAGGTCAACCATGGAAGTAGAATTTGTAGCACTTGATATAGCCACTATTATGACTGAATGGCTAAGAGAGTTTCTATTAGACTTGCTATTGGTTGAGAAATAAATACCGACAATCCTGATGTACTGTGATAATCTAACAGTGTTGGCCAAAGTCACAAGTACAAAGGATAATATGAATTCCTCTATACATGTGAAGCGTAATTTTAAATCTATCAAAACTAAGAAAATCTGGAGTGATTGCTGTGAACTATATTCACAGTGTGAAAAATCTGGCAGACCCTTTTACAAAGGGGTTTACACAAAAAACAATTTTCGTTGTTTTTGTGGACATGGGAATGAGGCCCATCTGAGTTACATCACAATGGTAACCCATACCTTCTTGATCTGAGATCCCGTGACTTAGGTAATAAGAAAAACAAGTTGATGTTGTACAAGTGAGTACATATTCGTTGTACCCATGTCCTAATAAATAAAGTACTTTTGACTGTATGGAAAGTTGGTATAAACTCTTAATGTATTCTGTTGTCTAAATGAGAAAAAATGTATTAGCCTACAGGATACCTAGAAAGAATACACCTAACTGAGTTTAACTGTGTGGTCGCAGATCATGAGAATGAGGCATTCCCTAGAAAGCTCATGAGTAGATAAGAGAGCATGGCTATACAACGCTTCGTTTAGGCGTGGTTCATTGGCAGCCTAGCACCAGTTGAGATTTCAAGTGAAATTTAATTACAAAAAGTTGTCAATTCAATGTATAGTTCATTCTTCAGTTGTGAGAAGATGAATCTTGTCATTCTTGGTGTAAGTTCAACCTGTACGGTACTTACACTAAAAGACTAGTATATTAATAGTACTTTGGTACAATATCTTTGATATCTTTTTTTTGCTTCTTACTTTAGAATTGGTGAGCGATTGTTAAAAATAGGCCCATATTAGTAAGGCCAATTTTTTTTGTAATTTTAAAGCATATATGGTTTAGTACCTCTTTGCTAAGGTAAGGTGGAGGAAACAATTTATAAGGTAGAGCACTTGCCACTCCTTGAATCATATAACACATGGATGGGGATGGCACTAGGTGGGTTTTGGCTAATCACATGCACGCGCGCGTGTATTCACGTATTTTCACGTGAAAATCACGTGACTTGTGATTTGCGACACGCGACCGTGCCGTGACGTGGTGCACCACTTTGTAGACCAAGTCCATCTTTATTTTTGCTGAACCGTGTATCACTTTCTCTCTATTTGAATGGGATTCAAATGTTTGAATTTGGGACTTTATTGGGTTTTGATGACAGACAATTACTAGTGGGTAAATGGCTGGTTAAATGTGTCAGTTACCAATGGGTAATTGGAAGCTTAATCATGTCAATTCACGGTCTATCTATATATGCCTAGAGACATCCATAGTATATAGAAAAGAATTTCACTGCCTCCATTTCTTCCTCCTATGGATTTGTGCTGTTGTGCTGCGCCATCTAAACTGAGTTGTTGTTGCCGTGAAGACCTACATGGGGGCGGCAATAAGATTTTTTGAGTAGGAACATCTGCGTGATTGCTCGTTTCACTATGACAGCTACGTTCTACGCTGCTTCCTATTCTTCCTCACACCCAACTGTAAGTTGTTTGTATGATCGATCGACTTGTTTAAATTTTGCTTCTATATATTTTTGAAGTACAATTATTTACCTATTGTTAGCATTGCTGTATCCATTATTAGTTATTTGTGATATTTGTCTCCTAATAAAATTTAGAATTAAAATATTGCCCATATTTCCAACAAAGATGACTGAGCGTGGGATTTTTTCTTTGGTCAAGAAGACATGTAGTGCTGTCCCAATCATACAAACAACACTTGAGATACATCAAAAACCCATGTGTGGATGCAAGACACATAGCCAAATTGAGTGAGTGTGTTAAAAAGAGTGAGCTATATGATTCCATCATATGTAAGGTTGAGAGCATTCAAATTGAGAGTGTGAGATATACATAAAAAGAAAAAAGAGAAGTAGATGATAGAAAAAGTGAGGTTATTTTTTTATACTAACGGCTTACTCTCTACTTCTAATGTTGTTTATCACATTATGCAGGTTGACATTAAAGAAGAGGAGTCGAATATTTAACAACCGGTATCACTGAAGATAAACGATGAGAAGATAACCATGGGTGGGGATGAAGTACTTGCTACCTCATAGATACATTATAATGATTTCGTACCTATAGCACCTACATCAATTGAGGAGGACAATAATGGTAACAATATTAGTGCTGAATTTAATTGTGAAATGGTGAGTAATTGTGAGGACTCATGCGTTCAACTAGAAATTCCACGTTCTAAATTTTTTTTCTAGTTTACATAATGTAGAATTGATTACTCATAAGGAAGTTCTTACTAGAATATCTCCTAATGATTCTTTGTACTATATCATGTTTGATGATCCTAGAGAGCTATCTAATGTGATTAAGAACCTAGCAAAATTTTATGTTTAAAATCACTAGTTAGTATTTATACCTATATATATAAGTTCAATTTGATTAGAGATTATAGTGTAGATGACAAGTTCTATATTTATCAAATATGCGTTACATGTAATAAGCTTGACGAATTGAATTTGCATATTTTAGATAAACTTTTTTTGTGGCATGTCATGATCACAAAAAATGAGTTTCAATTATAATGTTTGCTATTTAGAAAGATTTCATAAGCCTAATTGTTCATCCTTTAATGTACCATCATGTACAAGTAATCAGAGTAGCACAGTTGAAGCATGGAAAGTGCTAAAAAAATGTTTTCCCCGGATTTGAACAACTTGATTGGGTTTTACCTTTTGATATCTTATCTATGTACTTAAAAAAATTGAGGACAACTTTTATCATGGAATGAAGAATTATGTGAATGACAATATTGCAATGCATACATCTTATGGCTATTGTTGTACTAAATACAATAACTAGATTGAAAGAGAACTTCAAAGAAAACAATAATAAATAACTAATTCAAAGGAATTAAATAAACTACATTAAACCACTCGTGAACTAACTATACACGAATTTAACTACCAGTGAATTAACCATTCACTTTTCCAGGATCGTCCCAACTAAGTTTTATGAAATCTCTACCATTCATATGAAATCACCGAGCATTGTCCGTAACTAGGGACACGTCTATTCGAATTGTTTTACATTCTGTAGAGATTGTACAATTTTACCCACATGATATGATTATCCTCATGCTAAAGAAAATCATAACAAGGCCTTCACAATGTTCAATCGCAACCTAGTTCTGCCCGCTAAGGTTTCGCATCACACCCCCTCTTACGCCTCATGGAAATCAGCATCCATGTTCATCACAACAATGAAACTGAAGTTGAAACATCATAAATTAATTAGCCAGGTCTATCTCATACTAGATATGTGGTACAAAGTTAAGTCCTTAGATATTACCTAGGCGAGATTTCCACATCCGTTGAAGTGAATCTACATTTTCCTTTTATTGCACAATCACTCGACTAAATGAAAATCAATTTTTTACAACTAACACCAATGGCTCATCAATGTCATGGTACACAAATTTTATAATTATGGCTACAACCACGATTCATATCTCATTAAGTGAAATTAATCAATTGATCATACGTGATGATGAACCCAACGTGACTATAAGCATGGCTAACATATTAAATGTACAACCAATATGACAAATAGTATGGTATCACTAGATTATTACCCATCCTATTGTGACAATTGTATCATGGTATTCAAATTATTAAGTGAGGGATTAATCAAATTGGACAATAACTATCAAGTACAAAGGTTCATAATAAAATAGTAATGCATGATAAATTAAAAGAAAATAATAAATAAATAGATTGAAAACTAGGTTCAACATGATCAAAGCATATGACTTACTTTGGCCTTGCTCAGTTAATTGTTCCTGAACTTCAAATTTAACTTCAGCTTCGTCGAAGACGCGATCTAACGAGAGAAAAAGCAAAATGAAGCATAAAATAAAATCAAAAAATTCAAATAAACTCTAAAAATTTTAAAACTAAAATTAAAAGATAGAGCTTGAGTTTAGATAAATTTAGAAAAAAGAATGGAGTCAATCGGAGTAAGGAAAGAGGAGAA
Source organism: Melocanna baccifera (assembly GCA_036346265.1). NCBI lineage: Eukaryota > Viridiplantae > Streptophyta > Magnoliopsida > Poales > Poaceae > Melocanna > Melocanna baccifera. Next base: position 2,739,403 of record CM070701.1, on the reverse strand, counting down.
CGAGCTCTTGAAAAAATTTAATCCTAAAGAAAATACTGAAAATTGGAAAATGCTACAGCAGCTATGGACTCGGCTCACACAAAAGCTGGTCTATGTTAGACTCAGTGTATGGAATATTGCGCATGACGGCTCAGCTGATGACATGGCTTCTAGGGCTGATGTGGCAGCTGACATGGCATGACATGTTGAAAGCATCTAGCACCAAAATGTGGTTTTGGTAATTAATAATGATTTATGAATATGTGACTAATATGTGTGTTGAAGATTGCATAGGCTAAGTCTCATGAGTGCGCAAAGGATAAAAGCAAGTTACATGCGAAATGGACAACAAGATAGATCAAAAACAAGGTACATGACATATAGAACCTCTTTTAATTTTTACTGGTCTCAGGAGAAAGGTTGGAAGACCGAATTATAGAATAGTCATCGTACTATTAAGAGAGATCATTGAAAGTAGCTCGATAGCATGTTTTTGTGCCATGTGGATCAATTTAGGATCATGTATGCACCTGAAATTAAGTTTGAAACAAACTGTGCTCTTTCTCAAAAATCGAAAGTACCGCCGCATTAACCGCGGTACTACCGCAGTCCGGTAGTACCGCCATGTAAACTGTGGAACTACCGGACCACGGTAGTACCGAATTTTCAGCGGTACATTTTTTCCAGAGAGCACCCTCGCTGGGACTTGGGTGTACCGAAATCGGTAGTACCGGAGTTAACACGGCGAAACTACCGCAATGCGGTAGTACCAAACATTCTAGCGGAACTACCGATGTTCGGAAGTACTAGCCTATTCCAGCGGTATGTTTTTTCCAGAAAGTACCCTTTGAAAAACTTAAAGTGGCAGAAATCGGAAGTACCGGGCATTGCATGGCGGAACAACCGTAGTGCGGTAGTACCGCACTTACACGGCGGTAGTACCATACTATTTTTCCAACAGCTAGTTCTGATATTCTGACAAAGACGTTACTGTGTGCTACAGTGGACTGCTGTAGTACCGTACCTAGAACGCTGGTAGTTTCGATTTTCCTGAATTTTCATATTAAAATTTTGCAACAGCTAGTTGTGGTTAGTAGGGGTATAAATACCCCCACCAGCTCAAGGACAGGCTGCTTAGATTGAACATCTTTGAACCTTGAGCTTTCATTCACACCTCTTTCCCTCTTGTGCATTCATTTGAGGTGTTGTGAGCCATTTTCAAGTGCATACATTTTCTAGCTTGATCCTTGGCATTTGAGTGCCGTCAAGCGAAGCGTGATCTTTTGCTCTTGGTGCATGCCAGCACCTAGATGGCGTGGAGGTTGATTGTGAGGTGATCTCTTCAAGCAGCTTGTGAAGAGACCCGAGCAAGATTGTGAGTAGCTTGGTGTTCGCCATCCCTGGAGAGGAGCAAGAGCAACCAATAGTGATCGAGGAGTTGAGGCTTAATTTGTGGAGCCGGTCTAAGAGCGCTTGGACTTTCCTCAACGTGGACTAGTGAAGACCAGCAAATCTTCGATACCATGGGAAAAACATCGCGTGTCCCCTTTGTGATTATTTCTTTACTTTCCTTTAGCATTGAAATTTATTGCTTGTGATACTTTAAGTTTACTAAAATTGAATAGGTTGAATTTAATTAGTATATTTGCCTAGTATTGAATTGTAGCTATTAATTTTAAAAGGGCAAATTTTCATAACCTCCTATTCACACCCCTCTAGTCGGTTTATCCTTGATCCTACACATGTGCGCACTAGGGCTGACAAAGCGATGATGTGGCAGGGTGACATGGACGAACACGTGGCATGCTGACGTGGCATTGCCACGTGGCATAGGGATGGATCAGGTGCTGATGTGGCTGACATGTGGCATGACATGTTGACAATAGGGCTGAGGTGGCAAGCTTGCGTGGCAGTTGACTCAGCTGGTTGGCTCACGAGTTCACATAACAGTTGGCACTGATAGGTGGGTCCCATGCATCAGATCTCGGTGCATCATGAACTCCATTCATCGAGGAGACGAAATGATGTGCGGGCATGGTGCGGTGTGATGCAGTAATGCACGAGATAAGGCAGGCGAGCGGATGATGAGGGCGATGCATGAACCGAGGGAACAATGACTGCTGGCCGGAAAGGATGAATGAGCGACGAGGCAAGGCAGCGCTAGAACTCACTAGTGGCAGACGATAAGCGATAGTTGGTTGAGTGGCGAGCACTGCTTAGCAGCTAGTGACGAGAAGACAGGTGGCGACTGGAGCAGAATATGATGGCGGTGACGAACTCCGGCGAGACAGCGAAGACAGACAGCTTGATGTCTGTGGTAGCGAGGTCTGAAAAGCGAGATGCTCAAGCATTATTTATGGTACGGACATCGAGGTCTTTGAGGAGAGCATGAGCACGGATTGCTAGACGGACACAGACCAAACACCGAGGTCTCCGAGACCAACGTGGTGTGCCATTAGAGATAGCACGAAAATGGTGGTGAGATCGGGAAGGAGATGAACAGCGCGCGCACCGGTGGATCGCTGACACGCAACACTCAGGCAAATCAGGCGGCTAGTGGATGATCACACAGATGAACAGTATAGAGGCCCTCGGATGGCTACCATGTGGCTTTGAGAAGATCTGGTGGCTTGAACGAGGCGCGCGAGTGATCGTCTAACGGATGGCCAACATGTGGCAGGGAAGAGATTGAACGACTGAGATTTGGTGGGCCAGGGTGAAAAGTAATGGGCTGAATGGGCTCAGCCCATTACTGTTTTAGAATTTTTGAGGGTTTTCCATTTCAGAAATTCAAATAAAATCAAATGAACTATAGAAAATAGCAAATAAATCAAAAACAATTCACCGTAAATTCCTTGAGACACAAGGAATCCAAATAAAATTTTATAGCAAATGTTAATGTTTATTTTACTCATATTAAATCCTTTTAATTTATAAAAATTTAATTTAAGCTTGTATTAAATCTTGAGAAATTCAAATGGTAAATTTTAATTTAAACAATTTGGCCCAAAGACTTGATCTTCTCCTGTCTCTTTCCAATTGAAAGGGGTCCTTCATTTTCTACCATACAAAGCTTTGAACGATGATATTTGCAAACTGGCCTGGTAGCTGTTGTCGTAGGAGAACTCTGGGAAGGACAAACAGCTATCCCACTTGGCTCCATGGTCTAACAGACAGGCTCTTAGCATATCCTCGAGAATCTGATTCACACGTTCAGTCTGACCATCGGTCTGGGCATGATAGGCTGTATTAAAATTCAAATGAGTACCCACAGCTTTATGGAAACTTTCCCAAAATCGTGAAGTGAACTGCAATCCACGATCTGATCCTATTTTCTTAGGCACTCCATGGAGACTCATACTTTTTGACATATATAGCTCTGCCAACTTGTCTCCTGCATAGGTTGTCTTGACTGAAATAAAATGAGCAACCTTCGTCAAACAGTCCACAATTTCCCAGATTGAAGCAAAACCATCCTTGGTCTTAGGAAATCCTGTAATAAAGTCCATGCCAACTTCTTTTCACCACCACTTGGGAATTTTCATCAGTTGTAATAAATCTGCTGGTCTCTGATTTTCAGCTTTTACTCTTTGACGCACATCAAAAAGTGCAACGTACTCTGCTATCTCATGCTTTATACTTGGCCACCAATATTTGTCTTTAATATCCTAATACATCTTGGTACTACCCGGATGAATTGAGTACAATGACTCATGAGCTTGTTTGAGTAACAAATCTTTTAACTCCTTTTTATTTGGCATACACAAATGCTTGTTAAACCACCAGATTTCTTTGTCATCCTCTATAAAACTTGTTGCTTTACCTTTACTCATGTTTATCTTTATCCACTGAATATTTTCATCCTCTACTTGAGCTTGGTGAATATGACAATCTAAAGTTGGCTACAACTCCATTATAGATAGGAATCCTTTCTCAACTAATTCTAGACTAAGTTTCTAAAATTTTTCATGTAAAGCTGGTTGACTCTCCTTGACCATCATTGTATTACAGTAAACCTTTTTGCTCAAAGCTTCTACTATTATGTTGGCCTTTCCAGGGTGGTAGTGAATTCCAACATTGTAGTCTTTTATCAACTCCAACCACCTTCTCTGTCTGAGATTAAGATCAGCTTGGGGTGAAAATATACTTTAGACTCTTATGGTCCATGCAGATTTCATAATGGTTATCCATGAGATAATAATGCCAAATTTTCAGGGCATGCATTATGGCTGCTAGCTCCAAATCATATGTGGGATAATTCTCTTCCTGTGGCCTTAACTAATGTGAAGCATACGCTACCACTCTTTTGTCTTATATCAGCACACATCCCAAACCATTGCGGAAAGTATCGTAATAGATCTCAAAATCCTTGTTTATATCAGGCATTATTAGGTCTAGGGCTGTGGTCAAACACTCCTTCAATTTCTAAAAACTCTTCTCATATTCTAGTGTCCAAACAAACTTCTTTTCTTTCTTTAGTAACTGTATAAGTGGCATTGTCACGCTGAAAAATCCTTCAATGAAATGATGGTAATAACCGGGCATTTCCTGAAATCTCCTGACTTGCATCATTGATGACGACGACTTTGAATCAAGCACATCCTTCACTTTTTTGGGGTCAACTGCAACTTCTCCTACTGACATAATATGTCCTAGGAAAGCAACTTCCTTCATCCAGAATCACACTTGCTGAACTTGACATATAGCTTGTGCTCCCTAAGTTTCTGCAACACTAGCCTCAAATGTTCATCGTGCTCCTTCTTATCCTTGGAGTAAATCAAAATATCCTCGAACACGATGATAAACTTGTCCAAATACTCCATAAACACATTGTTCATCAGGTATATGAAATAAGATGGGGTATTGGTTAATCCAAAGGACACTACTGTGAACTTGTACAGACCATAACAAGTTGAGAAAATTGTCTTAGGTATGTCCTCTTGATGAATCTTCATCTGATGATGCACTGACCTCAAGTCAATCTTGTTGAAAACTCCGACTCCTTTAGGTGGATCAAACAAATCATCAATCCTGGGAAAAGGGTACTTGTTCTTGATGGTGACCTCGTTGAGTGCTCAATAATTCATATACATGCGCTGACTACCGTCCTTTTTCTTGAAAAACAACACTAGCACTCCCCACGGGGATGAATTAGATCTAACATACCATTTGTCCAACAACTCATGTATTTGCTTCTTCAATTTTACTAACTCATTAGCAGGTATCCGGTGTGGTCTCTTAGAAATCGACGAAGTACCAGGTACTAGCTCAATTAAAAACTCAACTTCTTGGTTAGGTGGCATTCCAGGGAGATCATCTGGAAACACATCGGATACTCTCTGACAACTGGCACATCCTCTAACGAGATTTCCATGCTCTGTGTTGGACCCATATTCGGAATCTAGAATCCTCTATAATTCCACTACACTATTCCCTACATCAGTAGATAATGCTCACAATACATTGCTGATATCACTTCATACACCACCTGATGATCATACAGTCAAAATATAATTTACATATATCAGAGTTTAAAATATACCATGTCGGGCAATTGTTTTACATGACGGGCCTTCCAGGCCAAATAGTTACAATCAAAAGAATGACAGCGGAAGATAAAAGCAGCTGTGGGACCATAAGCCACAGGCAGGCGACTGGAGGTAAATGTGTGCATCTATATTGCCTTGCTTTAGGTAATATAGGTGCACACCCTAACAGCAAGCCCACTTTCCTAGGACTAAACATCTTGAAATCGCCCTAGTTGCCATCGTCGGCTCCTTGACTTGGCGCATCCTCGTAGGTGTAATGATCTTATTCTCCCGCTTCTGGAATTGATTATGCAAGTGTGAGCACACTAACCACCGTGCTTAGCAAGCCAATACACAGGATGCAATTATATAACATGCATGGATTGACAAAGGACAGGCTCAGGTTATTTTATTTTGCCAGAAATTGCATTTTTAAAGACTTAAGATATATATATTCAAGGAATTCTTAGACCTAGCCATTTGGACTAAATCATGATGCTTTTGACCAAACAATTTATGATGATAGTATTGGTACAGATTACATCCACCATTATATGTCACCTGCACTTTATAACTAGTTTTCAGTGTTATAGCCATCTAACTTATCATAGGGACGACACCCAGAGCAACTCAAACTAGGACAGTACTAAGCCGTACTAAGCCATATATATATATAACTATATTTTATTTTTGAAAGATTAACATAATCACTTTTCCTAGGGGCTAAGAAAGGGTTACTAATGAATGTACTAGGAGGTATAATATCAGTACTTACATACGGGTAGTTAGCTAGAGCATGAATAACAGTCATAAAATTGTACATAAAATAATAGCATGCAAGTTATTCATTTGAAACTAAATAATTTGCAAAACGGGTATTCAACATGATCAAAGTATTGACTCGCCTGGATCACAGCGGGATTGGTCTTGTTGCTCTTGGACTACGTCTACCTTAGATTCCTCTTCCTGAGTCTCGTACGGTAATTTTACATCGAACGTATATTTTTAAAAGAAATAAAATAAATTAACATAGCCAAACAAAACCACAACAAAAATTCAAACAAACTCAAAAACTTATGGTTTTGGTTCCACTGGATAGAGAATGGATTTAGATAAATATTCCAATTTTTCTCACATAATTTGGAATTAAAATGAATTAGTTATGAATTTTTAATGTTTAAGAATAATTGACATAACCATTTAAACTTGCATTATAAATTCAAATAAACTCAAAAATTGATGACTTTTATTTCTCTGGAAAGAGGATGAATTTAGATGAATTTAGCAATTTTTCCCATTAAATTTAGAGTTAAAATTAATTAGTTATGAATTTCTAAAATTTTCAGCTCGTTTAATTAAAATTCAAAAATCAGAAATCATTATTAAATTCTGTGGAGAGAATATATCAGGCTGACAGGTGGGGTCCAATGAGTATTTTATTCTTTTCTTTGCTTACATTGACTGGTGGGACCCACCATTGTTTATTAATTCTTTAATCTTACAGTGACTGACACATGGGACCCACTGGAACTTTTAAATTTTTGAAAGCACCAGGGACTGACACGTGGGGTCCACTCGGGGTTAATTAACTTCCCCCGGGTTTCACTGACAGGTAGGGCCTACGGGATTTAAATACCGCACAAACGTTGACACATGGGATCGGGTAACGGTTTAAACAAACTTGGGCCCACATGACAGTGAGCCATTAAATTAGCTGCTATCATTACCGCTAATTAATACGTGCGCTAATTAAACGGTCGAGTTCTACAGTAGCTTCTTCAACCTTCCGACGGCGGCGAGGCGGATCGCTGGCAATAGTTGCGGCGGCCAACCATGAGCGTTCAAAAAATGGAACCTACGCACCCTCGCCCACCTCTGTGCAAAAGCTCGTCGGCCAATTTGGCCGAAGCCACGATCGGCGGCGAGCCAAAGCGGCGGCAGAACAGGGCGACCATGACTAAGAGGCTAGACGGCATAATTTTTGAATTAACTGCTAGAGGAGCACCTGGGAGGGATCACAATGCTGAATTTAGGGTCGCCGAAGCTCCAGAGTGGCTGGAGAAGGCTATCGGTGTGCGGCGGCGGCGGTCCGAAGGGGGTGCACGGTGGGGGAGATGCTCGGGCTTGGGGAGCTTCGAAGAGTGGTCAGGACAGCCTCGCCGAGGGCCAGAGATGCTTCTGGCCCGAGGAATTGGACATAGGCGACCTTGATCGATGGCGAGCTCAGTTGCTAGACCAGGGGAAGAAAGCGGCTCCGGCGAGCTGCAATGCACTAAATCCTAATTGCGTTCGGTGGAAGATACTGGAGAGTGTGGGGAAGCTGTGAGGGGCCTTCACGGGTTCTTATATGTGGTAGGGAGTGCTATTGGCGTGGAGGGAGCATGGGCGCCCATGGCGGCTGACGGGAGGAGAGGTGCGGCCACAGGACGCTTGAGCCAATGGGGCAACGTTACGGGACCATGATGGCGAGCGCAGGGAGTGGTGATCGGTGTCGGTGTGGCTGTAGTTGATGGGGAGGAGTGGCGCGGCCGAGAAATCAGGCGGAGGCGACAGGGAAGTCTGTGCCGTGCTACAACGGGGAATGGGAGTGGCATGGAGAGGCGGTGCACTCGATGGATTGCTGGTCCGAAGAGGATCTCGGGTATGGGGCCGATTGCAGCGCGAAAACGGGGAGGAGGCGTGGGCGCGCGCGAGCGGCAGGGAGAGAGAGGGAGCGGTCAGGCACAGGGGGGAACAGAGAGGGGAGGGGGTGCGAAGGGAGGAGGGGAGGGAGCTGGCCGGGCTGGCTCTCTCCTCTGTTTTCCATTTTTTTTGTTTTGTTTTATTTTATTTTCAAATTTCTATTTGATTTTCATAATTTAGTTTAATTATATATGTGTGTGTATATAGTTTTACACATATTCTATTTAATTTCCTTTTTGATTGGATCTTTCCATGATTTATTTTGAGCATATATGTATATATATACATTTAATACATGAAATCTCTATACATCCATTTTTGTTTTATTTTTTTCTTTGATATGTATATATATATACACATGCACAAGTATATTGTTAATTTAATTTTGTGAGTTTTTAAGCAAGCTTTAGATTATCTTCTCGAATTCAAAAATTTTCATTTGTAATTTTCTAATATCAAACATATCCTTTCATTTTAGCCTTCCATTTTATTTTATGTGCTTTGCATTATATATATATATATATATATATATATATATATATGTGTGTGTGTGTGTGTGTGTGTGTGTGTTTATTCTTTTTTGTTTTAATGGAACCTTAACCAAAACTTTGAAAATCCAGAAAATTCAAATGCCAATAAATGCCAAAATTACACACATTTAGTATTTTCAAAAATTGGAATGTTACACTCTGGCAAACCATAACATTCTCTGGCTAACTCATGCTGGTTTCAAATTTCACTTTGCCCCCATCTGAACTGGTTAAGGTAACAGCTCTGCTTCCACAATGCAACACTACTTGGTGGTTCTTAAGCCAATCTATTTCCAAAATTACATCCAAAGTTTGACATCCAACACGACAAGATCAGTGAAGAACTCAATTCCCTGAATGGCTATCTTAACTCTAGGATAACCTAGGTTTGTATTCAACTCAGAGCTCAAGGATTGAACCAAAAGAACAGATCCAAGGACAACAGTTTTCAACTATTGCTTTAAGACAAAACTCCGAGAGACAAATGACTGCGAAGCTCCAGAATCAAACAAAACTGTAGCAGTAACTGAATTTACTGGGAACTTACCAATCACAACCTCTGGTGATGCTTGGGCCTCCTCTGCGGTGACATGGTTTACTTTCCCACGCACAACTAAGTGTGCCGCTCAACTAGCTTGGCCTGACACTTGAGGCACTTCACGTCCTGATCCTGATGCACGAGTCCGATTCGGCGTGGCTCCTAGATTGAAACAAATTGGCATCGAGGCTTGCTTCTAAGGGCACTTGCTGGCATTGTGACTATAACGTCTTAAATTTCGGATGTTTGAAATCTCAAAGAATTTAAAATATTTTCTTCCATCTTGTTGGCATTCGAATTTCCTTTGGAACTTTATTTAGAATCTCTAGGTGTTCGTGTTATGCAAATTAACAACCGGGAATAATTTCCAAATACTAACGACAATCATAATAATAAAAGGGCAGAAAAACTTGGAAGCAATGATTTGTGAATTAAAAACATCAAAGCCAAAATTTATAATTAAGTCAATAAATTAAAACTCTAAATTCAAATTCCACCTATCAGCACAAAGCCCTAAATTCAATCCAAAAATGGGAAGAAGGAAGTCCTTACCAAAAAAACAAATGTAATTGATAGTTAAGCTAAACTCTTCAAAATAACAGCAAACAAAAATTCAAATTTAAATACAAAGTTGAATTACCAAAAATCTAAAATTGAAATGCAAATTCCAATTCTGGAAATAGAAAGCTAAACCAAAAATCTAGGTTTCAAATTCAGCTTAAACCCTTTTGTTTCCCCTTCTTCCCTTCTTTTCATTCCCTTCTTCCCAAAGTTTTTCTGGCCTTTCGACCTGGCTGCACTAGCTCGGCCGACTGCCCTCTCTCACCGGCCCTACCATGGTAGCCCATTCCCCACTGCGCCTCCCCCTTGCGACCGGTGGATGCCGGCGTGCTCCTGCGACTATGCTGTTGGGTCAGCCGCTACGCTGCCGTATCTCTACTACCTCATAACCAAAATGCGCCATCACGTCTAGCCTTTCCTCCTTTTGACTTGCCACCCAGCTGAAGGATGAAGAAGCGTTGCTCGAACTGTCGTGCCAAACTTGCTTGGGTCAGCTACAGGGTGCACCACTGTCGCTACGACTAGCCACTGCTTCGCCGTGCTACGTCTCCCACGTGACTACGTGTGTCGTTACTAACCGTGCCAGCAGCTCTTCCCTGGCCATCCCTACCTTTGCACTGACTTGACAGTTGCCCATGCTCTTTGGCGCGCATGCCCCACCATTTGTGCGACAACCATCACCACTCCCTACAGCATGCCGCCGTCGTGATGCCAAGCTCGAGTCACTCGGCTCTGTAGTCATGCTGATGCCATGCCCTCCACTATGACCGACCAACCACCCCTCACGTGGCTAGCCCTTTCCACTGGCTATAAAGCTCGCCCATGACTCCAGCAACATTGTACCACCACTCTCCCTCTCCCACTGTGAAGAATTGCCTCGTAGCCACTCACAGAAGCATTGTGGCACTGTCTTCCCCAACTTCGGTCATGAGGCAACCCGCCAATTAGAGCTACTTCAAAGCAAAGCATCCTAGGAGTAGGCGACGCCATCCCCACACTCGGTCGGACTCATCGACGCATGTACCTTATCTGCACCATGTGCCTCCTCTGCTCATCGCCGTCTTATGCCGCCAGACCATAACTGTCATTCCCAAGTTGCGTAGACCGCCAAGGTAGCCTTCTGTCCACCTCTAGTTGCTCCCAGACAAAGGAATTGCTTTGAATCACCTTGGATCACCGTAACTGCCCTACCCTTGTTCCACCACCGCCCATGGTCGCTGCTGACCGCCACCACCACAAATTGGTTGGCGGGACTAAGCCCGAACGTGCGTTCACACATGATCATCCCATTTTTGAAATGCTCATGTCCGACCGCTGCCTCTACCACCGACGGTGAGCCCCTTCATTGCTGGCGAAAATGGGTGGGTGCTCTATATTAACAAAGGTGATCGTTCGGACGGTCCGAACATTGTCCTTCGAATGATCGGACGATCTGAATGATCCCTCAGTCGATCGAACGGCTCGCACGTTCCAGCCATTTGGACAGTCCGAATATTCCCATGGATGATCGGATAGTCCGAACGACCCCTCAGCAGATCGGATGGTCCAAATGTCTCAAGACTATTGGATTGGTCCGAACATCGTAGGCCGCACCTGTCAGTGAGAGATCTCTCTTACTCCCTTTTTGGTTTTTGAATTAGGGCCTGTTTGTTTCAGCTGTAGATTCTGAGAAGCAGCTGGTGAGTATCTAGCTAGTCAGAATCTGGAGAAGCTGGATAACCCCAGCTTCTGGCTACTAGTTCATTTTCTGGATTCTATAGCTTCTGGCTTCTTAGAATCTGGATGAAAATCTGGACTGTTTGGGAGAGCTGCAGATTCTGGGAGTAGCTGCAGCTGCTAGAAGCTAAAACAAACAGGCCCTTAATTTAAACAGAGAACTTTAAAAAGGCATAACTTAGCCACCTTAGCTTCAAATTTGATGAAAAAAATTTAAATTCATATAAATTCAAGATCTATCCAATGGAACCAAAACCATGAATTTTGGAGCTCATATGAATTTTTGTGAGGATAGTTAGATATTAAATCTGATTAATGGTGTGTCAATAGTGATTAGCGAATTAGTTATTATTTAAGACTAACTAGTGTTGGAATAAGCTTTGTGAAAGGAGTTGTTATTATTTATATAATCCAATTGTTAATAGGACCCTTTTTAGATAGTGATTAAATAATCACGAAACACAGTTTAATAGTAGCCCATTAATAATTAATACTAAGATTTAATTAAAGATTTCATTGCATGTAAATAGTAAATCTCAAAAATGATTACCATGCCATTAATAATCGTCCAAATAATAATAATGGATATTATTGGTATATATACATTTACGTAAAATGCTTGAATATCATAAAGGTCAGAATTGAATTAATATTTAGCTTAAACCATATTAAATTTAAATCGAATGTGAAGTCGCTAATAACAAACTATAAATGCGAGGATTTAAATTAAAGGTTGTTGTAAATATAATTAAGTGTTCTCCAATGACCATCAATATTTAATTAGAGTATCCACTTTAATTAATAATCTATTCCTGGAAAATAAGTTAGATAGAACTGGGAGTTATTTGTAGAGCTGCTCAATATTTGTGTTAAGAAATTCATAGGTCAGTTGAAGGCCTAAAATATAATCCCTATCATTAACATGCATAAATAATTAAATCTTAACGGTAGATCTAATTAATAATGATATTGAAATATAATTGTATATACAGTAAGCTAGACCCACATACATAGAATTTAATTAAAACATAACTAAACTAGATAATAAAGTGAAGGTATATAAATATCACTGACATCTGCTTACAAGAGCATCTTTAAATGAAAGAGAGTGCCGGAATATAACTTTGTGCTTCTATTAAAAATGAAATGACTCTTGGGCCATTATATATTAAAAATAATAATAAATCCTGAGCCTTAGTAAATTATTGAACTGATCATTTAATCAATCTTGCATTTATTTGGCAACTAAAACTTAAATAATTAAACATCGTGAATTCCCTCGAGAAAAGAATTAAGAAGAATAATATGAGTGTGCCGATAGTTTGTGAATCCATAAATCCATAGGTCTACCCTAAGTCATGGAGCTCTCTTAATAAATATAAAATAATAAAGAAAGTTATTAACATAAAGATTGGGCTATGGCATTCCACAATCGACTATGCCTAGCCACCTTTGAACCTGAAGCAGAATATTCCCGTGGATATTTGTAACACCCTAGGACCCATATTACCCTAAAATTCCACTAACTACTCTACAAATAGCCAATTTACAAGATAAAATAAACTAACAACAAATTCTAAAACATGATAAGCTATGCGGAAGCATACTAAGAAAAAAGGTAATGGGACATTATTAATTAAAGAACAACCGCTCATAATTTTAACCAATTTAAGCGAACCACAGCCTAGCATCATTAATAAAACAAATGATCAATAATGAGTGAAAATGATGAATAACTAAAGGCTCCACTTATTTATTACAACATGAATCATGATAAGGTGTGTGAAAGTGTTGTGCCACTCTACCCTTCCCATGCATGCTCGAGAATCACCTAGAAGGGGGAAAAACAAGAGTGAGATAAAAATCTCAACATGCAAACTGTTTAACAAGCTAATTAAACTACAATAGTTTAATCATCAATATTTATTTTCAACAATGACCACAATTTATAGACTTAACCACACTTACTACTAACAACAGCAAAATATTAGCAATTAGGACTCGAATGCCTACTTCTTAATCACAACCACCACTACTATCAACATTAGTAAAGCATTAACTTATCTTCCTCAGTAACCTTATTCTTTCCCACAACCACAACCGCTAACAACAGTTACCACAAGAGATATTCCTCCTACCACAGCCACATCCCCTACCATACCACAAGGTGCTCTCATGAACCAATTCCGCAAAAACAGTTAAGAAGTTGCATTTGTTTGCAAATAATTCATCCACCACACATTGCATAAGTATGCAAATGATCCATCCACAATGAAAATACATATGAATGCGTATGATCCACTGCACCCTTACCCAACATGGTAAGAGTGTGCATAGTACTACGGTAATGTACGATGATGTACCGGTACGGTCGCGGCGAGGTGCAGTGACATCCACAATGCAAATTGATATGTCATGATATGAATGATATGATTCACATAATTCACAATAATATAACCACAAAGATCAGCAATATATTCATCAAGTATTCTACCTCATCACCCACACATGTTTCATCAAGAACACCACCACTAACCACAAGTAATCCATAAAGGTATAAACAAATGATTCTTAAAATTCTATTACATAGATCACATTAAGAAATCATGTAGCAATGGCAAAGCATCTTAGATTAAGAGAAATATTTAATGTGAAGGTAGTATGATTAACGAGTTAAACAGTAGTACATCCGCTACGTTTACTTGCCTCTGTTGTTGAAGCGAAGCGATCACGCGCGGTCAGGAGCGAAGCCACCTGTCCAAAATTACCTCTCAGCACATGACTACAGCAAGGTAATTGCAACTTAAAAAAAGACACCGCTATAACCCAAACCCGACAATAATCTCTCCACTCGTTGATCCTTCACCCAGCCCACTGCGGCAGCGCTGCTTAATATTTTTGTATCTTTAAAACTATTAAGCCGATTACAGCAAATGAGATATTTCTGGAAACTAAAATGAAATATATTCAATGTTGAAGTAGACCACTTATTTTTATTTTGCTACTAACATGGTGTAATTTAACGCGCAAAACAGAGGATATACTCTATTTTGGCAATCTGGCCAGTCATCTTCTAACACACCCCACCTACTATACAAAGCTCTATAATTCATGATTTGTTTACAGCAACTATACCACAAGATTTTCTACAACTTTTATTATTGAGAGAAAAATCATAAAAATCATCTTCTACTCTGAATCTACACCCGAACAGCAATCTGTCTCAGACTACACCTCTACTAAACAGCAAAGTTCCCGACTCTACTGCGCCCAAACCCCGTGGCCAAAATTTCTAGAAACATTACAAACAGCAAAGTTCTCGTCATCCTCAACAACTTTCCTTTTGGCAAGACCTGCAAGAAAAATCGTTTTGATACTCTAATCTATACAAACAGCCGCGCTGCGCGAATCAGCCTATGTGCAAACAGCAGAAAACCCTAATCGGTTAATTACTTTGCTAATCCCCTACTAATCACATGTGAAGAACCCTAATTAAACCTAAAACAGAGAGAATTAGGATGGAGAAAAATTACCTAGGTGATCCCTCAAGATCACCCCTCTTCTCTTCTCCTCTTCCTCTTTCTCCCTTCCTTCTCTTCCTTCTCTTCTCCCTTCTCCTCCTTGGATCCTCCTTTGGAGCAATTGGCAGGGCAGCTGTAATATTCTGAACATCGTTTCGGCGTCGGTTTCTAAATTAATCGCGGAGTTGCCCGGATTTTCGATAAATCGCGGGAGGTGAAAATAAATTCTTCAGAATAGTCTAAAATAATAAAAAAGAGAATTAAAATAATTAATTAAGAGATTTTGGGTTATCCGGAGGGGTGGGCCAGCCATTTTGGGCAGACAGCCCAAACAGGGGCCCGTACCCCCTCCCAAACCTTAGCACCCTCTTTATAAACCCCCTCCCTTGGCTCCTCTCCCCTTTTTCCCCACCTGGCCACCACCCCCATCTCCTCCCTGCGCCTCCACCTCTCCCCCATTGCTGCTGCCCATGGATGCGAAGGAGGAGAGGAAGAAGAAGGAGAGGAAGAGAAGGAGGAGAAGAAGGGAAAGAGAAGAAGTGGAAGAGAGGGGTGATCCCAAATACTTAAGTAATTTTTCCCATCCCAAAACCCTCTGTTTTTACTGTAATTAGGGTTCATAGCACAGGATTTGATGGGGATTAGCAATTAGATTCTCCAATTAGAGAGTTCCTGCTGTTTGTCTGTAGATTAATTCGCGCAGCGCGGCTGTTCGTGCGATTTAGACCCCTAAAACGATTTTTTCCGAGGGTCTCCCCAAAAGGAAAAACGTAGAGGACGATGATACGCATCTACTGTATTTCTTTCAGATTTTTTGACCACGTCATGTAGACGTACCAGGGTCTGGAATCCCGCTGTCTGTCAGGGGCGCAGACTGGGGCTGTTTGCTGTTCAGAGGGGAATTAGGGGTAGAAGATGATTTTTAAATTTTTTGTCATAATTGAGAAAAAGATAGAGAATTAAGTAATCTAGCTTCTGTAAAAGAACCAAAATTTTTAGAGCCTTGATCTGTTCTAGGGACGCATTTCAAGTCGGCTGTCCGAACAGACAGAACAGAGGATGTTCTCTGTTTTGAGCATTTTGTTACACCTTACTAAGAACAAAATAAAAATATGTGATCTACATGAAAAATATAGGTATTTAAGTGGGGAATCTAGATATATATCTTTTGCTGTGATTAGTGTTATATTTTAAAAGATAGGAAAATGTTAAGCAGTGCCGCTGCAGTGGGAAGATTGTAGAACCGTTATGCGAGGAAGGTTGTTGCGGGATGTTGGGGCTTAGCGATACATTTTCTTTGAGAGTCGTGATTGTATTGCTATTTGTGGTGCTGAGAGATATATTTTTGGACAGGCGGTTTTGCTTCTGAACGCACGTGATCTCGTCGCTTCGCCGGTAGAGGCAAGTAAGCATAGCGGATGTGCTACCGTTTAACCCGTTATTCTTACTACTTGCAATATGCATGATTTTTGTAATGTTAAATGATATGCCATGATTACATACTTTCTAAGTAAGAATGTGGTAGCAAGATATTAATCGCTTGCCATGTTTGGATGAGTTTTTGTAGTATTGTGGTAATTTGCTTAATGAGCTAATTGTGGTTTATATGAAGTAATATGCCATGGATAGATAACTTATAAATGAGATGATATTAGCAATTAATAGTTAAATGTTATGCTTTGAATGATTTACTCGTAGTCATGAGGTAGTTGCTATATGTGCCAATTGTGGAAGAAGTTTATATACTCATGGTGGTTATGTTGATGTTTCTTTGAGGGTATGTTTATGTTAATCATGTTGATATCCCTTCGAGGTTGAAATTTATGTGGTTGACCTTCGTGGTTAAATCCTTGTGGTTTATGATTATCATATCATTCATAACATGTCATGACATTGCATTGTGGATGTCGCCGCTTATAGCCACGATCAGACGTGCAGACAAAGATCGTGCATTGTCAGAGCACGATGCACACTTTTACCTTGTTGGGTAAAGGTGCAGTGGAGCATAGCATGCATATGCATTGCATTGTGGAAAGATCATTTGCATTCTTATGCAATATATTGTGGTGAAGTCATTTTACAAACAACTACAACTTCATAGTTGTAATGTGGAATTGGCTCATGAGGGCCACTTGTGGTATGAGGAAAGTGGCTGTGGTTGTAGATTGTGGTTCATCCCTTGTGGTATGATAGGGGGTTGTGATTGTGGCATGAGATTCTTTTCTCTTGCGGTAAGTGGTGATAGCAGTTGTGGATACGAGGAATAATAAAGTTAGTGAGGTAAATTATGTTAATGCTTTATTGTCATTGGTAGTGGTGGTGGTGGATGATATGAAGTAGTTAATCAAGATTCATTTGCTAATGTTTTACTAATGCTGGTAGTAAATATGGTTGAGACAATAATTGTGGTCATTTGGGAAATGGATATTGATGCTTAATATCATTGTAGTTTAATTAGCTTGTTAATGAATATGGATGCACATTGTAGATGTGGAGATGTGAATACTTTAATGATGTTGTATATTTATTTGTAGTCTGAATAGCCTGTTAAACAGTTTGCTTGCTGAGATTTTTATCTCACCCTTGTTTCCCCCCTACAGGTGATTCTTGAGCATTCATGGGATAGGTAGAGCGGCACCACAATAATGCACTTGGTTCACCAATTCATGCTGTAATAAAGTCGATGGAACTCTAGCTAAATGTCTAACTATCCGTGGATGATTGTTTTAGTTAATAATGATGAACTTGTGATCTACTCTTTGATTAATCTGCTAGAGGTTGTTTCAATTATTGAACTTGTTATCATTATCTTTATTCTCTTAGTTGATTATGCTTCCGTTTAATGCTTCATGTCTAGAAATTGTTGCCGGAATAAATTATCTTGAAATTTTTGGGCCAGCTGTAGAGTGGTTTAGTGGCATTCCAGGGTAATGTGGGTCCTAGGGTGTTACAGCAGCAACATGGGGAGATGGGGGAGGTGCAAGGGAGGGGAGGGGTGGTGGCCAAGAGGGGGAAAGGTAAAGGAATACGCGTAGGCTACGGAAGCAGAAAACAAAACTTTTCTACCGCGCACCTGAGAACATCATACTAAGGAAGGATCATGGATCGTTACCACTTAGACGCGCAGCGCAGTGGAAGAAGAATTGGAAACCGATCCAATCACGCGCGTCGAGGTAGTAGTGGAAGTAGCCGATCGTCCCGAACAGATCGTCTCCTCCACGCACGCTGATCAGCACTGCAACGAGCAGCGCCTCCACCGGTATCCACACGTCCGGGGCTGGAACGCCGATCGCGAGTGTACTAGCACTCGTGAGCAGCTAGGGTTTGGCTCGGGAGGTGGCGGCTAGGGTTTTGCTAGATGTTAATAGGGACAAATCCCCTCAGCCCCTCGCCTCCATATATATAGACCTCCTCACGTAGGATCATGGTATGGTGATACCAAATCAATAATATGGACATGTGTTAGTGAACATATGTTGGATAGACCTGCCATGAGACACTGCAGAGATTCCATGTGTCATCAGTTGGTCTCAAGTAGTGTTTATGTAGAGTCCTTAGACTTGAGATCATCATGGTTCCCAACATGAGTAGTAGCTTATTTTGGGACTACTAAACACTACTCCGTGAATCGGGTAGTCATAAAAGTAGTCTTCGGGTTTGCCATGAAACATGTAGTGGGATGTGAATGATCAAGATAGAATTTGCCCCTCCTTATGGGAGAGATATCTGGGCCCTCGATGTAATGGATTATGAAAGTGCATGGCCATGCCAAGGTGATTGAGGAGTCAATCACGAGTTTATAATCCATCACGGAATCGAGAGAGTGATTGAGCTATTAAGAGGATGACACAGTCTCGCCTTGAGCTCAATCTATATCGTGAGGCAAAGGGATTCGTACATGAGAGAACATTACAGAGTTCACCGATATGATCTTTACATATACTTTGGGGTTAATATGTCTTACTAGAGGCCGCTATTAACATGGTAGCGGAAAGGCGTTTCGGGTTACGACCAAGTATACGTGAACCTGTGGTCGCACGCTTAACGGGTTGGAACACTAATTCGAATATGATTCGGATATGGGCTCAATTCGAATAGAGATCCGAATAGACTCCTATTGGGCCTCGGTCCACGAGGCCCACGTGAGGAGGTCTATATATGGAGGCGAGGCGGAGGATTCGTGCTGTTAACATCTAGCAAAACCCTAGCCGCCACCTCCCGAGCCAAACCCTAGCTGCTCACGAGTGCTAGTACACTCGCGATCGGCGCCCAGCCCGGACGTGTGGATACCGGTGGAGGCGCTGCTCGTTGCGATCTTGATCGGTGTGCGTGGAGGAGATGATCTGTCGGGACGATCGGCTACTTCCACTACTACCTCGACGCGCGTGATTGGATCGGTTTCCAATTCTTCTTCATTGCATTGCTGGCGTCTAAGTGGTAACGATCCATGATCCTTCCTTAGCATGATGTTCTTGGGTGCGCGGTAGAAAAGTTTTGTTTTCGCTTCCGTAGCTCTACGCGTATTCTGTAGTGGTATCGAGCCATCTTGCTTAGTTTGCATCTGGATCAGCGCATATGTTGATATGCGATAGTAGTAGATTGGATCTATTACAGTCTAAATCAGGTAGCACGGGTTGATGAGATCAATCGGTCATAAGGGGTTGAAATAGGCATGAGTTGATAGCATCATAAGGCTAAAAAGATTAGTTCGTGCTCCTTCTTTCATGTACGTGCGACTTGGCCCTACCGGCTGGAATCACCATCGGGGCTAACTGCGCGCACAATCAGTAGATCGAGCCAACAGATCGAGGTCTTGTGTTGTGGTCTCCTCAAGTATACCGATCGCGATGATCAATATGATTGATCTAATGAAAATTGAGACATTTTGAATGGCTCGGATTTGGGTTGATTTGATCGGCTCGATAAGATTTTCATAGCGATTTCATAGATGCGATCTATGTAATTCTGTGAGGTTTGGGTTGATTTGGGTTGATTTGGGTTGATTTGATCGGCTCGATAAGATTTTCACAGCGATGTCATAGATGCGATCTATGTAATTTTAAGCGGGACCGCCGTGTGTATCCCCCCTTGTATAGCGTCTTGGGTTCACATCGTTAGGTAGAATGCGATTCTACGTCTAACTTGTTTTTGCAGAGAATGATGTGAATAGTATGGCCCTATTGCTTATTTGAATGTATGAGATGTATGTGATGCATGTAACATTCGTTCATGGCCTGCGTGTCATGATTATTTCAGCTATTGTTAGCTGTATATATTGTATTTAACGACCTGCGTGTCGACCTTAATGCTTGAATCTATCTTTGTAATCTTCAATTTCTAGCTATTATAGGTAGTAGCCTAGTTTTGAGGTTACAAGCTTTTAAGCATGGTGGCCTAAAGGAGTGATGTGGAGGATGGAGATCGTCTACACCTACTTGGAGATGGATATCACCATTTTTGGGCCATACTACTTCACAGTTAAATGTGTTTATCTATGATGTTATCTATCTTATTCTTATGCAATGATATATGTGATATGTTGCTTTGGTAGGATAGAATCCCTCTTAAAATTAGGTGTTAATGCCCTTCCATATGTTGCACCAAAAGATAATGATCACCGCATGGTAGGTCTACCAAAGTAGAGTGTCATCGGTTATCATCATCATTTGGGGTAGATGTCGGACATCTACATGCGGAAGTATTTGGTTTACTTAACAAGGTTATCAAAATAGTTTTGGACCTTGGGGCATAGATTGGGGCCGAGGCATACTGATGTCACCCAAAGTAGAGTCACATAGGGATGTGATTAGCAAGGTGTTGCTTACCCATGTCACTAGTTTTCTAGCCGTGATGCCAAAGCTCACTAGGAATTAATGAAATGAGGATCTTTACCCACTATGTAACTTAGAGGAGTTTTGTTGCAAAACTCATAGTGGAGTCTTTTGCTAAATAGTTTAATAAAAGATGAACATAAACATAGTGCTAAACTTTGCATATTCTTGTGTTGTAGATCATGTCAGCTAACGCCGCATCCAGTACTTTTAATTTGCGATCTGGTCTTGAGAAAGAAAAACTCAATGGAACAAACTTTTTGGATTGGTATCGCAACTTGAGAATTGTTCTCAAGCAAGAGCGCAAGGAGTATGTCCTTGAGTCTCCTTACCCCGAAGACTTGCCTGATAATGCTACTGTGGCTGCACGGAGAGCTTATGAGAAGCAAACGAATGATTGCCTTGATGTGAGCTGTCTCATGCTTGCCACAATGTCCTCTGAGCTTCAGAAGCAATATGAGAACACAGATGCCTACAATATCATTGTGGGGCTACGTGGTATGTTTGAGAACCAAGCAAGGGTGAGAGGTTCAATACTTCAAAGTCCTTATTTGCGTGCGAGCTTGCGTAAGGGAATCCGTCGACCCTCATGTCATTAAGATGATTGGCTACATTGAGAGTCCGGAAAAGCTTGGTTTCCCCTTAGCCAAGAGTTGGCTATCGATGTGATTCTCGATCGCTCCCCGAGCTTTGAGCCATTCATAATGAACTTTAACATGAACAACTGGACAAGACCTGGTGAGTTGCATGGGATGCTAAAATCTGCCGAGGATAGCATTAAGAAAAGCAGCAATCATGTGATGATGATGCAGAAAGGCAAGGGCAAGCCCTATGTCAAGAGAAGCGCGGTCAAAAGAAAGAAAGCTCGATGCGATCGCGAGCGGTTCTAAGGCCAAGAAAGACAAGAAGGGCGATGCTCATCTCCGATGCGATTGTTACTCGTAAGCAATCGTGACATTGGAAAAGGCGCCCAAAGTACTTGGAGGATCTTGAGAAGAAGAAGGGAAGTATGACTTCCACCCGGTATAAATGTTATAGAAATCAATCTTGCTACTTCTTCCACTAATTCTTGGGTATTTGATACCGGATCGGTTGCTCACATCCGCAAATCGTTGCAGGGCTAATAAGAAGTAGAAGTTTGAGGAGGAGCGAAGTGGATCTTCGCGTTGGCAATGGAGCAAAGTTGCTGCGGTAGCTGTTGGCACCATGCCATTGTCTTTACCTTCGAGATTAGTTTTGGAATTGAATAATTGTTATTGTGTTCCATCTCTTTCAAAGAACATTATTTCGCTTCATGTTTGCCAGAAGGTTATGACTTTAAATCTATGGACAATGGTTGTTCTCTTTATTTCAAAGATATGTTCTATTGTCATACTCCATTGGTGAATGGGTTATACGTTCTTACTCTTGAAGGGTCACCGGTCTATAACATTAATGCAAAGAGGCAACGTCCGAATGATTTGAATCCCACGCTTATTTGGCATCGCCGCTAGGTCACATAAATGAGAAACGCATGCAGAAGCTCCATAGAGATGGTATTCTGCACTCATTTGATTTTGAATCATTAGAGACATGCGAATCTTGTTTACTTGGCAAGATGACAAAGTCACCTTTCACCGGTCAAGGTGAACGGGCAAATGACTTATTGGCACTCGTACATACTGATGTATGTGGACCAATGAGCTTAACAGCCAGAGGTGGTTTTCAGTACTTCATAAC
This sequence comes from Melocanna baccifera, assembly GCA_036346265.1. Lineage (NCBI taxonomy): Eukaryota > Viridiplantae > Streptophyta > Magnoliopsida > Poales > Poaceae > Melocanna > Melocanna baccifera. The sequence goes on along the minus strand of CM070701.1, from coordinate 2,716,798 downwards.
TTTTATCGATGACTTTAGTAGATATGGGTATATCTACGATGAAGCATAAGTCCGAATCCTTTGAAAAGTTCAAGGAATTCCAAAATGAAGTGCAAAATCATTTAGGCAAGACAATCAAGTTTCTACGATCGATCGTGGAGGCGAGTATTTGAGCCATGAGTTTGGCAATCATCTAAAGGATTGTGGAATTGTTCCACAATTGACTCCGCCAGAACACCTCAATGGAATGGGGTATCTCGAACGGAGAAATCGCACCTTATTAGATATGGTGCGCTCCATGATGAGCCAAAGTGATCTTCCGTTGTCTTTTTGGGGTGCGCTCTTGAAACACCGCGTTCACACTAAGCAGGTTCCATCAAAATCAGAGAAAAGACACCATATGAGATGTGGACAGACAACGCCCTAGCTTGTCTTTTCTTAAGATTTGGGGATGTGAGGCTTATGTAAAACGTTTACAATCTGATAAGCTCACTCCTAAATCGATAAATGCTTCTTTATCGGGTATCCTAAGAAAACAAAAGGATATTACTTTTATAATCGAGGAGAAGGCAAAGTGTTTGTCGCCCGGCATGGTGTCTTCTTAGAGAAAGAGTTTCTCTCAAGAAGGGATAGTGGGAGCACAGTGCAACTTGAAGAAATTCAAGAAACACCGATAACGTTTCAGCTCCTACGTAACCACAACAGGATGAACAAAGCGTTGAAAAACACGTTGTGGACACACCAGCACCACGTAGGTCGAAGGTCACGTCGTGCACTGAGAGGTACATGTTCTTGACTACTCAACAACGGGACATATTGTTGTTAGACAACGATGAGCCTAAGACCTATGAAGAAGCAATGGTGGGATCGGACTCGAGAAATGGCTTGAAGCCATGAGATCCAAATTGAATCCATGCACGATAATCAAGTTTGGAACTTGGTTGATCCACCTGATGGTGTTAAAAGCATTGAATGCAAATGGGTTTTCAAGAAAAAGATAGACATAGATGGAAATGTTCACATTTATAAAGCGCGATTGGTGGCCAAAGGTTTCAAACAAATTCAAGGTATTGATTATGATGAAACTTTTTCGCTCGTCGCAATGCTAAAGTCTATTCGGATCATTCTAGCGATTGCTGCATATTTCGACTATGAAATATGGCAAATGGATGTCAAAACAGCTTTCCTTAATGGAAATCGAGTGAGGATGTGTACATGACACAGCCCACGAGGTTTTGTCGATCCGCAATCGATTGGAAAGATATGCAAGCTCCAAAGATCCATTTATGGATTAAAGCAGCATCTCGGAGTTGGAACATTCGTTTTGATGAAGTAATCAAAGAGTTTGGTTTCATCAAGAACGAAGAAGAGCCTTGTGTTTACAAAAGGCTAGTGGGAGCGCACTCGTATTTACGGTCTTATATGTGGATGACATATTACCGATCGGAAATAACATTCCTTTGCTTGAATCATTAAGTCTTCATTAAAAATAGTTTCTCTATGAAAGACTTAGGAGAGGCAGCATATATTCTGGGCATCAAGATCTATAGAGATAGATCAAAAGGCTAATTGGATTAAGCCAAGATACGTACATTGACAAGGTGTTGAAAAGGTTCAATATGCATGATTCCAAGAAAGGTTTTCTACCTATGTCACATGGTATAAATCTTAGCAAGAATCGGTGTCCTAGTACACCGATGAGCGGGATAAAATGAATGCGATTCCATATGCTTGGCTATTGGGTCCATTATGTATGCCATGCTTTGTACACGTCGAGATGTTTCAGTATGCTTTAAGTGCTACGAGTAGATACCAATGATCTAGGTGAAAGTCACCTGGATTGCCGTAAAGAACATCTTGAAGTACTTGAGAAGAACTAAAGATGTGTTCCTTGTCTATGGAGGTGAGGAAGAGCTCGTTGTAAATGGTTACACCGATGCTAGCTTCCAAACCGACAAAGATGATTTTAGATCGCAACTGGATTTGTGTTACTGAATGGCGGTGCGGTAAGTGGAAGAGTTCCAAGCGCAGACGGTTCTTGATTCTACAATGAAGCCGAGTACATAGCGCTTCAAGGCGCCAAAGAGGCTGTTTGGATCAAGAAATTTATTTCGAGCTTGGTGTGATGGCTAGTGCCTCCAGCCCAATGGACCTCATGTGACAATAGTGGGGCCATTGCGCAAGCCAAAGAGCCTAGATCGCACCAGAAGTCCAAGCACATTTTACGGCGATTTCATCTCATCCGCGAGATAGTGGAAAGAGGCGATGTGAAGATATGCAAAGTACAAACGGATTTGAACATTGCAGATCCGTTGACAAAGCCACTTCCCCAGCCAAAGCATGAGGCTCACACTAGGGCAATGGGTATTAGATACCTACATGGTTGACTCTAGTGCAAGTGGGAGACTGTTAGTGATATGCCCTAGAGGCAACATGGAGATGTTGTATATATCACATACTATGTTTATGATACATTACTTTGTTCCTTGGAATAGACATCATCATTATTGATCAATGAGTATGTGACTTATTCATGAGACTCTTAAATACTAAGATGTTGCTATTTCTAAATGATCCTTGATCGTATATCATATGAGGAACAAATATGATTCAAAGACAAAGATCAGCATATGTATTGATTGATGATCATGTCTCATGGATCATGGTATGGTGATACCAAATCAATAATATGGACATGTGTTAGTGAACATATGTTGGATAGACTGCCATGAGACACTCAGAGATTCCATGTGTCATCGGTTGGTCTCAAGTAGTGTTTATGTAGAGTCCTTAGACTTGAGATCATCATGGTTTCCAACATGAGTAGTAGCTTATTTTGGGACTACTAAACACTACTCCGTGAATGGGTAGTCATAAAAGTAGTCTTGGGTTTGCCATGAAACATGTAGTGGGATGTGAATGATCAAGATAGAATTTGCCCCTCCTTATGGGAGAGATATCTCTGGGCCTCGATGTAATGGATTATGAAAGTGCATGGCCATGCCAAGGTGATTGAGGAGTCAATCACGAGTTTATAATCCATCACGGAATCGAGAGAGTGATTGAGCTATTAAGAGGATGACACAGTCTCGCCTTGAGCTCAATCTATATCGTGAGGCAAAGGGATTCGTACATGAGAGAACATTACAGTTCAGTGATATGATCTTTACATATACTTTGGGGTTAATATGTCTTACTAGAGGCCGCTATTAACATGGTAGCTCGAAAGGCGTTTCGGGTTACGACCAAGTATACGTGAACCTCTGTGGTCGCACGCTTAACGGGTTGGAACACTAATTCGAATATGATTCGGATATGGGCTCAATTCGGATAGAGATCCGAATAGACTCCTATTGGGCCTCGGTCCACGAGGCCCACGTGAGGAGGTCTATATATATGGAGGCGAGGGGCGGAGGGGATTCGAGCCTGTTAACATCTAGCAAAACCCTAGCCACCACCTCCCGAGCCAAACCCTAGCTGCTCACGAGTGCTAGTACACTCGCGATCGGCGTTCCAGCCCCGGACGTGTGGATACCGGTGGAGGTGCTGCTCGTTGCAGTGCTGATCGGTGTGTGTGGAGGAGACGATCTGTTCGGGACGATCGGCTACTTCCACTACTACCTCGACGCGCGTGATTGGATCGGTTTCCAATTCTTGTTCCGCTGCGCTGCGCGTCTAAGTGGTAACGATCTATGATCCTTCCTTAGCATGATGTTCTTGGGTGCGCGGTAGAAAAGTTTTGTTTTCTGCTTCCGTAGCATACGCGTATTCCTGTACAAGGCCCATTAGGAGTCTATTTGGATCTTTATCCGAATTGAGCCCATATCCAAATCATATTCGAATCAGTGTTCCAACCCGTTAAGCGTGCGACCACAGAGGTTCACGTATACTTGGTCGTGACCGGAAACGCCTTTCGGTCACCACGTTAATAGCGGCCTCTAGTAAGACATATTAACCCCAAAATATATGTAAAGATCATATCGGCTGAACTCGTAATGTTCTCTCATGTACGAATCCCTTTGCCTCATGATATAGATTGAGCTCAAGGCGAGACCTGTGTCATCCTCTTAATAGCTCAATCACTCTCTCGATTCCGTGATGGATTATAAACTTGTGATTGACTCCTCAATCACCTTGGCATGGCCATGCACTTTCATAATCCATTACATCGAGGGGCCCAGAGATATCTCTCCCATAAGAAGGGGCAAATTCTATCTTGATCATTCACATCCCACTACATGTTTCATGGCAAATCCGAAGACTACTTTTATGACTACCCAGTTACGGAGTAGTGTTTAGTAGTCCCAAAATAAGCTACTACTCATGTTGGAAACCATGATGATCTCAAGTCTAAGGATTCTACATAAACACTACTCGAGATCAACTGATGACACATGGAATCTCTGTAGTGTCTCATGGCAGGTCTATCCAACATATGTTCACTAACACATATCCATATTATTGATTTGGTATCACCATACCATGATCCATGAGACATGATCATCAATCAATACATATGCTGATCTTTGTCTTTGAATCATATTTGTTCCTCATATGATATACGATCAGGGATCATTTAGAAATAGCAATATTTTAGTATTTAAGAGTCTCATGAATAAGTCACATACTCATTGATCAATAATGATGATGTCTATTCCAAGGAACAAAGTAATGTATCATAAACATATTATGTGATATATACAACATCTCCATATTGTCTCTAGGGCATATCACTAACAAAAGGGGGAGGGGTGGCGGCCAAAAGGGGTTTTATGGGGGAGGGACTAGGGTTTGGTGGTACGGCCCGCCTTTGGGCCGGCCGGCCCAAAGTGTCTGGCCCACCCCTCTGGATAGCACACAATGCCTCATTCTAATTATTTAATTTATTTTTTTAATTTTGGACAATTCCGTAATTTTATTCCCACTTCCCGCGATTCACAGAAAAATCGAAAAACTCCACGATTCCGCTAAATATTCCCAGGGACGCCATAACGACGTTCAGGGCATTACAATATTCCTTTATCATGGACCTTCCTTCATATCTTACTCGGCAAATTATTCATTTGTCAATCCCCACTTCGGTCAAACCTCGTTCTGCTGCACCAATACTTCGCACCCAGTAAACATTATCTTAGATCACCCAATTAATCATAGTAAAACTAAATTGAATCATACAGATTTATTTGGACTTTTGAGTTATTTTGATTTATTTGGACTTAGTCATTTATCGCGTAATTAGAACTCAAGAGTCTTGAAGAAAGTACAGGATCGGGCAGGATCAAGAGTTAGTTAGAGACAAAGACTGAGATTGCAAGACCATCAACTGAGAATGCTATGAGTATGATCAAGGCCACCGTAAGTTGAGCAAGGTAAGTTATCACTTTGATCATATTGCACCTACCTTTTGAATGCAAGTATTTTATTTGAAAGTATCAAGTTGCATGCCTTACTTTATTATTACAAATTATGTTCACATTGTTCATAGATAATTGCCTATAAGTAATTGCTTAATTTTATCCCACTCCTTGGCTTTGAACATGAAACTTTGTCACCTTAGGAAAACTATAATGGTAACTTCTGAAAATAGGTCTACATTTATATGCTCTACTTAGTACTGCTTAGATACTCGAGGACATTAATTTGCCCTAGCATCATTTAAACATGAAAACTTGGTTTGGGCAGTCATTAATGGACATTGGCTAATATGTTGTAATATGGATATTTTATGCTCCCAAAAACCACAAATTGCTTAACTATCTGGACAAATGGTTCAAGGGTGTGGTGCAGTGGATGCATGATAGTGTGGAGTGTGGTAGAACCGTCTAGATAAACCTAAGAACTGAATCTTGTGAATCTAGGACCCAAAATTTGGTTTTGGTAATTAATGACGATTTATAAATATGAGACTAATGTGTGTGTTGAGGATTGTATAGGTTAAGTCTCATAAGTGTGCAAAGGACAAAAGCAAGTTGTATGTGAAATGGACATTAAGATGGATTAAAAATAAGGTACATGAAATATAGGATCTTTTTTTTATTTTTATCGGTCTTAGGAGAAAAGTTAGAAGACCAAATTATAGGATAGTTACCGTATTATTAGGAGGCATCATTGAAAGTAGCTTGATAGCATGTTCTTGTGCCATTTAAATCAATTTAGGATCATGCATGCACATGAAATTAAGTTTGAAAACAAACTATACTTTTTCTCAAAAATCGGAAGTACTGCCATATTAATAGCGGAACTACCAGAGTCCGGTAGTACCGCCATGCAAACTGCGGAACTACCGGACCACGGTAGTACCGGATCTTCAGCAGTACATTTTTCCAGAGAGCACCCTTGCTGGGACTTGGGTGTGCTGAAATTGGTAGTATCAGAATTAACCGGCCTATTCCAGCGGTATGTTTTCTTTCCAGAAAGTACCCCTTGAAAAACTTAAGCTGGCAGAAATCGAAAGTACTTACATTGCACGGCGGAACAACCGCGGTGCAGTAGTACCGCATCGATATGCGGAACTACCGCAGCACGGTAGTACCGCACTTATAACGATGGTAGTTCCGCACTATTTTTTCAATGGCTAGTTCTGACGTTCTGACATAGCCGTTACTGTGAACTACAATGAACTACGGTAGTACCGCACTTTGAATGCCGGTAGTTCCGATTTCCCTAAATTTTCAGATTAAATTTTTGCAACAGCTAGTTTTAGTTGGTGAGGGTATAAATACCCCCCATCAGCTCAAGGATTGGGTGCTGAGCTAGCATTGAACATCTTTGAGCCTTGAACATTCATTCCATACCTCTTTCTCTCTTGTGCATTCATTTGAGGTGTTGTGAGCCATTCTCACGTGTATACATCTTCTAGATCGATCTTTGGCACTTAAGGGCCGTTAAGCGAAGCGTGATCTTTTACTCTTGGTGCTTGCCGGCACTTGGACGGCTCGGAGGTTGATCGCGAGGTGATCTCTTCAAGAAGCTTGTGAAGAGGTCCGAGCAAAATTGTGAGTGGCATGGTGCTCGCCATCTCTGGAGAGGAGCAAGAGCAACTAATAGTGATCGAGGAGCAGAGGTTTAATTTGTGGAGCCGGTCCAAGAGTGCTTGGGTTTACCTCAACGTGAATTAGTAAAGACCGGCAAGTTTTCGATACCACGGGAAAAATATCGCGTGTCCACTTGTGGTTATTTCTTATCTCTCTTAGTGATTATATTTGTAGCTTTGCAATTGCCATATATTATTGTGTTTATAGTTTATTGCAATCCTTTTGGAAGTGGTGCTTTAGGATTACTAGAATTGAGTAGGTTGAATTCGACTAGTTTTATTGCCTAGTGATTAATTGTTATAATTTATTTTAAATGGCAAGAATTTTAAAAACCTCGTATTCACCCCTTCTAGTCGGTTATCTTTGATTCTACAAGTGGTATTAGAGCTTGGTCTCTCATCTATTAGATTAAACCCTCTATAGAGAAAAAGATGGCTAGTGAGGGGATTGCTATAGGGAAGGCACCTCAATTCGATGGCTCAAATTATGCTTATTGGAAAATTAGAATGTCTATTTATCTTAAGGCTATGAGTCCGATCATATAGAAAATTGTAAATGAGGGCTATATCATGCATCTAGATCCACTACACCCCACGGATCAAGAGGGACGTAACACTCATTTAGATGCTCAAGCCATAAATGTATTGTTTGGAGTTTTATTACAACATAAATTGATGAACCAAGTCCATTATTGTGGTGCCGCTCTACCCATCCTATGTATGCTCAAGAATGACCAGTAGGGGGAAAACAAGGGTGAGATAAAATCTCCGCAAGCAAACTGTTTAACAGGCTATTCAAACTACAACAAATGTATAACATCATTAATGTTACCACCTGACCACAACTACAATGTACATCTACATTTATTAAACCTCCAAGAACTCCCACAAGTCAAACCACATAAGATTTAAACAACTGGCATATGAATGCAGTTATTCCATCCACAATGTAATGCATATGCATGCTATGATCCACTGCACCCTTACCCAACAAGGTAAGAGTGTGTATCGTACTACGGCAATGTACGGTGCTGTACCGGTACGGTCGCGGCTATAAGCGGCGACATCCACAATGCAAATGTCATGACATGATATGAATGATATGATAATCATAAACCACCAGAATTCCAACCTCAAAGGGGCATCAATATGATTCTCATGAATTTTAACCTCAAAGAAACAACAACATATCCACCATGTATTTATTTTCATATTCCGCAATTGGCTCATTAAGCAAATTACCACATGACTACTAGTACTCATCCAAAGCATAACAATTGATTATTACTTTGCTATCACAACCTTATTTAGTAAACACGCAACCATGACATATCATTTCAAATTACGAAAGTCATGTATATTGCAAGTAGTAAGAATAACGGGTTAAACGGTAGTACATTCGTTACGTTTACTTGCCTCTACTGACGAAGCGAAGCAATCACTCATGTTCAGGAGCAAAACCACCTATCCAAAAGTACCTCTCAGCATAATACTACAGCAATGAAAACACGACTTAAGAAGTAAAGATATCACTAAACCCTAAAATCCCACAACTTCCCTCTCCGCTCAACGGTTCTACACTCTGCCCACTGTAGCAGCGCTGCTAAATTTTTTTGTATCTTAAAAATTATTAAACTATTTACAGAGAAAGATATATTTCTGGAATTTGCACCCCTGACAAACAGCAAGGTTCCCGACCTTGCTGCACTCAAATCCCGTAGCCTAAAATTATGAAAAAATAAAGAAAATCGATCTCGTCGTCCTCTATAATTTTTCTTTTGGCTAGACCCACAGGAAAATTCGTTTCATAGGTCTAATCTGCGCAAACAGCCGCGCTACATGGATTAAACTACACGTAGACAGCAGGTATTCCCTAATCGGAGAATCAAATTGCTAATCTCCCATCAATTCTAATGCTAAGAACCCTAATTATAGCAAAACCAAAAGGGTTTGGGATGAGAGAGAGTTACCTAAGGGATCCCTTGGGATCACCCCTCTTCTTTTCTCTTCTTCTTCTTCTCCCTCCCTTTCTTCTCTTCCCTCTCTTCTTCTTCCTTCCTTCTCGCTTTCTTCTAGCACCAAGGGACAGCAACAATGGGGGAAGAAGGGGTGGCGCAATGGGAGGGGAGGGTGGCGGCCTGAGGGTGGGAAAGGGGGTGGCGGCCACAAGGTAATAAGGGGGTTGGCTAGGGTTGGGAGGTGGGGCCCCGCTTGGGCCCCAAGGTGGCAAGCCCACCCTCTGGCCAGCCCAAAAAAGATTTTTTTATTATTATCCATTTCATTCTTTCTTTTGTTTTCTGCTATTCCATAGTTTTATTTTTTTCCTTCCCGTACTTTATCGAAAATCCAGGCGACTCCGCGATTATTTTTAAAAACCTACACCGAAACGACATTCAGGATATTACACTAGAAACTGCTCATGATATTTGGACCACTCTCTCGAAAATTCATGAGGGAACATCCGTGGTTAAGGAAGTCAAATTACATAGGCTTCGGATCAAATATGAGATATTTACAATGTTGCCATATAAAGGCATAAATGAGATGTATAAGAGCTTAAACAACATTGTAAATATACTCAAGGGTCTCAGCACGTCACTAACGGATATTGATGTTGTAAGAAAAATGCTTAGGGCGTTGTTGGAGAAATATGAGATGTTGATGACCCTCTTCCTCAACTCACCCGAGTTGGCAAGGATGACTCCAACATAGCTCTTGGGTAATCTTATTACCAATGAATTGTACAAGAAGGACAAGGAGGAGCTTTTGGAGCAATCTTCCACCAAGGGCAAGAAGATCACCGCCTTCAAGGCCAAGGCAATATCAAGTGAAGAGTCCGAGGATGGAGATGAGGACTCCAAGGAGGAGATGGCACTACTTGTGAGAAAAATGAAGAAATTCATGAGAAGGCGTCCATACCGAAGCGCAAATCAAGGATCAAGCAAAAAGGAGCGCTCCTACAACAACAACAACAAGTGTTAAAGTAACATCCGTTGCTATGAGTGCGATGCGAAGGGGCACATCGCCTCTCAATGTCCCACAAGAACGGATGACAAGAACAAGTCATTTAAGAAGAAGGAATTCACGCAAAAAAAAGCTATTCAAGAGCCTTCATAAAGATGGCAAGTATGAAGCTCACATTGGAGAATGAAACTCCGATGAAAAGTACACGGATTCTGACTCCGATGAGGGAGAGTCTCCTAAGAAGAAGGGACTAGTCGGAATTGCCATCAAGAAAGCTCCATCGATCTTCTCAACTCCGACATGCCTTATGGCAAAGGGAGAAAAGGTAAAATTTATCGATGATGAGGCTTCCTACGATGAATTAATGGATATGTTAATTGAATTAAATGAATTTCTTGGAAAAGAGAAGTCAAAATTCAAGGAACTAAAGGGATAACATCTCTCTCTAAAGAATTCCTATTAGGAGCTAAAGGAAAACTCATGATTTTCTTCTTCAAGAAAAATCAAGCAACTCTTGCACTAGCATTGGTATTACTTATGATATTCTAGATGATTTGCCTAGTGTAGAGATTGCTAGAATTAACATTTTCACATCATGTGATGACTTATTAGCTATGCCATGCACTTCAAATATTGATAATAATGCTAATTGATGTGATGAAAAACTTATTGTTGAGAATAGTAAACTAAAGGAACAAGTTTCTGAACTCAACAAAAGTTTAGATGCTTAAGGGAAAGGCCACCCTTAATAAATTATTGAGTGAGCAAAGATTTGCTTAAGGGAGGTCACAAGATTTGTTAGGCCAAATGGCAAACCTTGTCAAGAAAATAAAACTCCATCTATTAAACTGTATGATTCTTGTTATTTGCTTAAGAAATATAATAATGGTAAAATTATTGCAAATATTGTTGGCACTTCAATTTTAGGCACAAAAAAAATGCTATTTAGGTGCCTAAAGCCTTGATTACTAACCTCCAAAAATCCAAACAAATTTGGGTAACTAAAAGAACTTAATTTTCTTTTGTAGGTGAACTACAAGACCGGCGGAAGACATTGGGTGCTTGATAGTAGATGCACTCAATGTTAGTGATATGCCCTAGAGGCAACATGGAGATGTTGTATATATCACATACTATGTTTATGATACATTACTTTGTTCCTTGGAATAGACATCATCATTATTGATCAATGAGTATGTGACTTATTCATGAGACTCTTAAATACTAAAATGTTGCTATTTCTAAATGATCCCTGATCGTATATCATATGAGGAACAAATATGATTCAAAGACAAAGATCAGCATATGTATTGATTGATGATCATGTCTCATGGATCATGGTATGGTGATACCAAATCAATAATATGGACATGTGTTAGTGAACATATGTTGGATAGACTGCCATGAGACAACGCAGAGATTCCATATGTCATCGTTGGTCTCGAGTAGTGTTTATGTAGAATCCTTAGACTTGAGATCATCATGGTTCCCAACATGAGTAGTAGCTTATTTTGGGACTACTAAACACTACTCCGTGAATCGGGTAGTCATAAAAGTAGTCTTGGATTTGCCATGAAACATGTAGTGGGATGTGAATGATCAAGATAGAATTTGCCCCTCCTTATGGGAGAGATATCTGGCCCTCGATGTAATGGATTATGAAAGTGCATGGCCATACCAAGGTGATTGAGGAGTCAATCACGAGTTTATAATCCATCACGGAATCGAGAGAGTGATTGAGCTATTAAGAGGATGACACGAGTCTCGCCTTGAGCTCAATCTATATCGTGAGGCAAAGGGATTCGTACATGAGAGAACATTACGAGTTCAGTGATATAATCTTTACATATACTTTGGGGTTAATATGTCTTACTAGAGGCCGCTATTAACATGGTGACCGGAAAGGCGTTTCGGGTCACAACCAAGTATACGTGAACCTCTGTGGTCGCACGCTTAACGGGTTGGAACACCGATTCGAATATGATTCGGATATGGGCTCAATTCGGATAAAGATCCGAATAGACTCCTAATGGGCCTTGGTCCCTAAGGCCCAAGTGAGGAGGTCTATATATATGGAGGCGAGGGTGAGGGTTTCGCCCGGTTAACATTTAGCAAAACCCTAGCCGCCACCTCCCGAGCCAAACCCTAGCGCTCACGAGTGCTAGTACACTCGCGATCGGCGTTCCACCTCGGGCGTGTGGATACGGTGGAGGCGCTGCTCGTTGCGATCTTGATCGGCGTGCGTGGAGGAGACGATCTGTTCGGGACGATTGGCTACTTCCACTACTACCTCGACACGCGTGATTGGATCGGTTTCCAATTCTTCTTCCGCTGCGCTGCGCGTCCAAGTGGTAACGATCCATGATCCTTCCTTAGCATGATGTTCTTGGGTGCGCGGTAGAAAAGTTTTTGTTTTCTGCTTCCGTAGCCTACGCGTATTCCTTTAGTGGTATCAGAGCCATCTTGCTTAGTTTGGAATCTGGATTAGCGCATATGTAGATATGCGGTAGTAGTAGATTGGATCTATTACAGTCTAGATCAGGTGGTTCATATGATGAATCGGTGGTAGCACGGGTTGATGAGATCAATCGGTCATAAGGGGTTAAAATAGGTATGAGTTGATAGCATCATAAGGCCAAAAAGATTAGTTCGTGCTCCTTCTTTGATGTACGCGCGACTTGCCCCTACCCGCTGGAATCACCATCGGGGCTAACTGCGCGCACAATTAGTAGATCGAGCCAACAGATCGAGGTCTTGTGTTGTGGTCTCCTCAAGTATACCGATCGCGATGATCAATATAATTGATCTAATGAAAATTGAGACATTTTGAATGGCTCGGATTTGGGTTGATTTGATCGGCTCGATAAGATTTTCATAGCGATTTCATAGATGCGATCTATGTAATTCTGTGAGGTTTTCGATGGCTCCCCTCGACCCCCGCACGACCGCCAGCGGACCGCCGTGTATCCCCTTGTATAGCGTCTTGGGTTCATATCGTTAGGTAGAATGCGATTCTATGTCTAACTTGTTTTTGCAGGGAATGATGTGAATAGTATGGCCCTATAACTTATTTGAATGTATGAGATGTATGTGATGCATGTAACATTCGTTCATGGCCTGCGTGTCATGATTATTTCAGCTATTGTTAGCTGTATATATTGTATTTAACGACCTGCGTGTCGACCTTAATGCTTGAATCTATCTTTGTAATCTTCAATTTCTAGCTATTATAGGTAGTAGTCTAGTTTTGAGGTTACAAGCTTTTAAGCATGGTGGCCTAAAGGAGTGATGTGGAGGATGGAGATCGTCTACACCTACTTGGAGATGGATATCACTATTTTTGGGCCATACTACTTCACAGTTAAATGTGTTTATCTATGATGTTATCTATCTTATTCTTATGCAATGATATATGTGATATGTTGCTTTGGTGGGATAGAATCCCTCTTAAAATTAGGTGTTAATGCCCTTCCATATGCTGCACCAAAAGATAATGATCACCGCATAGCAGGTCTACCAACATAGAGTGCCATCGGTTATCATCATCATTTGGGGTAGATGTCGGACATCTACATGCGGAAGCATTTGGTTTTCTTAACAAGGTTATCAAAATAGTTTTGGACCTTGGGGCATAGATTGGGACCGAGGCATACTGATGTCACCCAAAGTAGAGTCACATAGGGATGTGATTAGCAAGGTGTTGCTTACCCATGTCACTAGTTTTCTAGCCGTGATGCCAAAGCTCACTAGGAATTAGTGAAATGAGGATCTTTACCCACTATGTAACTTAGAGGGAGTTTTTGTTGCAAAACTCATAGTGGGAGTCTTTTGCTAAATAGTTTAATAAAAGATGAACATAAACATAGTGCTAAACTTTGCATATTCTTATGTTGTAGATCATGTCAGCTAACGCCGCATCCAGTACTTTTAATTTGCGATCTGTTCTTGAGAAAGAAAAACTCAATGGAACAAACTTTTTGGATTGGTATCGCAACTTGAGAATTGTTCTCAAGCAAGAACGCAAGGAGTATGTCCTTGAGTCTCCTTACCCCGAAAACTTGCCTGATAATGCTACTGTGGCTGCACGGAGAGCTTATGAGAAGAAAACGAATGATTGCCTTGATGTGAGCTGTCTCATGCTTGCCACAATGTCCTCTGAGCTTCAGAAGCAATATGAGAACACAGATGCCTACAATATCATTGTGGGGCTACGTGGTATTGAGAACCAAGCAAGGGTGAGAGGTTCAATACTTCAAAGTCCTTATTTGCGTGTGCTTGCGAAGGAATCCGTCACCCTCATGTCATTAAGATGATTGGCTACATTGAGAGTCTGGAAAAGCTTGGTTTTCCCCTTAGCCAAGAGTTGGCTACTGATGTGATTCTCCAGTCGCTCCCCCCGAGCTTTGAGCCATTCATAATGAACTTTAACATGAACAACCTGGACAAGACCCTGGCTGAGTTGCATGGGATGCTAAAATCTGCGAGGATAGCATTAAGAAAAGCAGCAATCATGTGATGATGATGCAGAAAGGCAAGGGCAAGCCCTATGTCAAGAGAAGCGCGGTCAAAAGAAAGAAAGCTCTGATGCGATCGCGAGCAGTTCTAAGGCCAAGAAAGACAAGAAGGGCGATGCTCATCCTGATGCAGATTGTTACTACTGTAAGCAATCAGGACATTGGAAAAGGAACTGCCCAAAATACTTGGAGGATCTTGAGAAGAAGAAGGGAAGTATGACTTCCACTCCGGTATAAATGTTATAGAAATCAATCTTGCTACTTCTTCCACTAATTCTTGGGTATTTGATACCGGATCGGTTGCTCACATCTGCAAATCGTTGCAGGGGCTAATAAGAAGTAGAAGTTTGAGAAGGAGCGAAGTGGATCTTCGCGTTGGCAATGGAGCAAAAGTTGCTGCGGTAGTTGTTGGCACCATGCCATTGTCTTTACCTTCGTGATTAGTTTTGGAATTGAATAATTGTTATTGTGTTCCATCTCTTTCAAAGAACATTATTTTCGCTTCATGTTTGCAAGAGAAGGTTATGACTTTAAATCTATGGACAATGGTTGTTCTCTTTATTTCAAAGATATGTTCTATTGTCATACTCCATTGGTGAATGGGTTATACGTTCTTACTCTTGAAGGGTCACGGTCTATAACATTAATGCAAAGAGGCAACGTCAGAATGATTTGAATCCCACGTTTATTTGGCTTCGTCGCTAGGTCACATAAATGAGAAACGCATGCGAAGCTCCATAGAGATGGTATTCGCACTTATTTGATTTTGAATCATTAGAGACATGCGAATCTTGTTTACTTGGCAAGATGACAAAGGCACCTTTCACCGGTCAAGGTGAACGGGCAAATGACTTATTGGCACTCGTACATACTGATGTATGCGGACCAATGAGCTTAACAACAGAGGTGGTTTTCAGTACTTCATAACTTTTACTGATGACTTTAGTAGATATGGGTATATCTACCTGATGAAGCATAAGTCCGAATCCTTTGAAAAGTTCAAGGAATTCCAAAATGAAGTGCAAAATCATTTAGGCAAGACAATCAAGTTTCTACGATCCGATCGTGGAGGCGAGTATTTGAGCCATGAGTTTGGCAATCATCTAAAGGATTGTGGAATTGTTCCACAATTGACTCGCCAGAACACCTCAATGGAATGGGGTATCTCGAACGAGAAATCGCACATTATTAGATATGGTGCGCCCATGATGAGCCAAAGTGATCTTCCGTTGTCTTTTTGGGGTACGCTCTTGAAACGGCCGCGTTCACACTAAACAGGTTCCATCAAAATCAGAGAAAAGACACCATATGAGATGTGGACGGGACAACGCCCTAGCTTGTCTTTTCTTAAGATTTGGGGATGTGAGGCTTATGTAAAACGTTTACAATCTGATAAGCTCACTCCTAAATCTGATAAATGCTTCTTTATCGGGTATCCTAAGGAAACAAAAGGATATTACTTTTATAATCAAGGAGAAGACAAAGTGTTTATCGCCCGGCATGGTGTCTTCTTAGAGAAAGAGTTTCTCTCAAGAAGGGATAGTGGGCACACAGTGCAACTTGAAGAAATTCAAGAAACACTGATAACGTTTTAGCTCCTCTGAGAACCACAACGGGATGAACAAACTGTTGAAGAACTGTTGTGGACACACCGGCACCACGTAGGTCGAAGGTCACGTCGTGCACTGAGAGGTACATGTTCTTGACTACTCAACAACGGGACATTTTGTTGTTAGACAACGATGAGCCTAAGACCTATGAAGAAGCGATGGTGGGACCAGACTCTGAGAAATGGCTTGAAGCCATGAGATCCGAAATTGAATCTATGTACAGTAATCAAGTTTGGAACTTGGTTGATCCACCTGATGGTGTTAAAACCATTGAGTGCAAATGGGTTTTCAAGAAAAAGATAGACATTGATGGAAATGTTCACATCTATAAAGCGCGATTGGTGGCCAAAGTTTTCAAACAAATTCAAGGTGTTGATTATGATGAAACTTTTTCGCCCGTCGCAATGCTAAAGTCTATTCGGATCATTCTAGCGATTGCTGCATATTTCGACTATGAAATATGGCAAATGGATGTCAAAACAGCTTTCCTTAATGGAAATCGAGTGAGGATGTGTACATGACACAGCCCACGGGTTTTGTCGATCCGCAATCGATTGGAAAGATATGCAAGCTCCAAAGATCCATTTATGGATTAAAGCGAGCATCTCGGAGTTGGAACATTCGTTTTGATGAAGTAATCAAAGGGTTTGGTTTCATCAAGAACGAAGAAGAGCCTTGTGTTTACAAAAGGCTAGTGGGAGCGCACTCGTATTTACGGTCTTATATGTGGATGACATATTACCGATCGGAAATGACATTCCTTTGCTTGAATCTGTTAAGTCTTCATTAAAAATAGTTTCTCTATGAAAGACTTAGGAGAGGCAGCATATATTCTGGGCACCAAGATCTATAGAGATAGATCAAAAGGCTAATTGGATTAAGCCAAGATACGTACATTGACAAGGTGTTGAAAAGGTTCAACATGCATGATTCCAAGAAAGGTTTTCTACCTATGTCACATGGTATAAATCTTAGCAAGAATCGGTGTCCTAGTACACCGATGAGCGGGATAAAATGAATGCGATTCCATATGCTTGGCTATTGGGTCCATTATGTATGCCATGCTTTGTACACGCCCGGATGTTTCGTATGCTTTAAGTGCTACGAGTAGATACGATCGAGATCGGTGAAAGTCACTGGATTGCCGTAAAGAACATCTTGAAGTACTTGAGAAGAACTAAAGATGTGTTCCTTGTCTATGGAGGTGAGGAAGAGCTCGTTGTAAATGGTTACACCGATGCTAGCTTCCAAACCGACAAAGATGATTTTAGATCGCAATCTGGATTTGTGTTCTGCTGAATGGCGGTGCGGTAGTCGGAAGAGTTCCAAGCGCAGACGGTTCTTGATTCTACAACGAAGCCGAGTACATAGCGCTTCAAGGCGCCAAAGAGGCTGTTTGGATCAAGAAATTTATTTCGAGCTTGGTGTGATGGCTAGTGCCTCCAGCCCAATGGTCCTCATCGTGACAATAGTGGGGCCATTGCGCAAGCCAAGGAGCCTAGATCGCACTGTAAGTCCAAGCACATTTACGGCGATTTCATCTCATTCGCGAGATAGTGGAGAGAGGCGATGTGAAGATATGCAAAGTACAAACGGATTTGAACATTGCAGATCCGTTGACAAAGCCGCTTCCCACCAAAGCATGAGGCTCACACTAGGGCAATGGGTATTGGATACCTACATGGTTGACTCTAGTGCAAGTGGGAGGCTGTTAGTGATATGCCCTAGAGGCAACATGGAGATGTTGTATATATCACATACTATGTTTATGATACATTACTTTGTTCCTTGGAATAGACATCATCATTATTGATCAATGAGTATGTGACTTATTCATGAGACTCTTAAATACTAAAATGTTGCTATTTCTAAATGATCCCTGATCGTATATCATATGAGGAACAAATATGATTCAAAGACAAAGATCAGCATATGTATTGATTGATGATCATGTCTCATGGATCATGGTATGGTGATACCAAATCAATAATATGGACATGTGTTAGTGAACATATGTTGGATAGACTGCCATGAGACACTGCAGAGATTCCATGTGTCATCGTTGGTCTCGAGTAGTGTTTATGTAGAATCCTTAGACTTGAGATCATCATGGTTCCCAACATGAGTAGTAGCTTATTTTGGGACTACTAAACACTACTCCGAATCGGGTAGTCATAAAAGTAGTCTTGGATTTGCCATGAAACATGTAGTGGGATGTGAATGATCAAGATAGAATTTGCCCCTCCTTATGGGAGAGATATCTCTGGGCCCCTCGATGTAATGGATTATGAAAGTGCATGGCCATACCAAGGTGATTGAGGAGTCAATCACAAGTTTATAATCCATCACGGAATCGAAAGAGTGATTGAGCTATTAAGAGGATGACACAGGTCTCGCCTTGAGCTCAATCTATATCGTGAGGCAAAGGGATTCGTACATGAGAGAACATTACAGGTTCAGCCGATATGATCTTTACATATACTTTAGAGTTAATATGTCTTACTAGAGGCCGCTATTAACAGGGTGACCAGAAAGGCGTTTCCGGGTCACAACCAAGTATACGTGAACCTACAGGGTCGCACGCTTAACGGGTTGGAACACTGATTCGAATATGATTCGGATATGGGCTCAATTCGGATAAAGATCCGAATAGACTCCTAATGGGCCTTGGTCCCTAAGGCCCACGTGAGGAGGTCTATATATATGGAGGCGAGGGGCTGAGGGGTTTCGTCCCGGTTAACATTTAGCGAAACCCTAGCCGCCACCTCCCGAGCCAAACCCTAGCTGCTCACGAGTGCTAGTACACTCGCGATCGGCGTTCCAGCCTCGGACGTGTGGATACCGGTGGAGGCGCTGCTCGTTGCAGTGCTGATCGGCGTGCGTGGAGGAGACGATCTGTTCGGGACGATCGGCTACTTCCACTACTACCTCGACGCGCGTGATTGGATCGGTTTCCAATTCTTCTTCCGCTGCGCTGCGCGTCCAAGTGGTAACGATCCATGATCCTTCCTTAGCATGATGTTCTTGGGTGCGTGGTAGAAAAGTTTTTGTTTTCTGCTTCCGTAGCCTACGCGTATTCCTTTACTCAACATATGACCAGAGATCAGAAAATGTTCACCACATTTGAAAATGTAAGCAATGAAAAGATCACATTTGGAAACAATAGCAAAGGAAAGGTATTAGGATTGGGCAAAATTGCTATTTCAAATGATCTTTCTATTTCAAATGTCTCTTTAGTAGAAACATTAAATTTTAACTTGCTATCTATTGCTCAATTATGTGATCTAGGATTAATATGCTCATTTTCAAAGGATGATGTTACAATTTTAAAAGAAAAGGACAAAGAAATTGTTTTCAAAGGTTTTAGATTTGGAAGCCTCTATTTGGTAAATTTCTCCTCTAGTAGTTCGGGTTTGAAAACGTATTTATTAGCAAAAATCTCTTTGGGATGGTTGTAGCATAAAAGGTTGGGTGATGTGGGCATGATTTAACTTAAAAAGCTTTTCAAACATAATCTAGTAGTTGGCTTGAAAGATATAAAGTTTGAGAAAAATAAACCTTGTAGTGCTTGCCAAGCTGGGAAACAAGTTGCAAATTCTCATTCTTCCAAAAGTATCATATCAACCTTGATACCACTATAGCTCTTACATATGAATTTGTTTGGGCCAACAACCTATAAGAGCATTAGGGGCAATAGCTATTGTTTAGTCATTGTAGATGATCACTCGAGATATAAATGGGTAAGACAATGTTTGATAAGTATAATACTTTCGATATCTTTTGGGTGGAAGCTATTAACACCATATGTCATGCCATAAATCGCCTTTATTTGCATCGACTTTTGAAAAAGACTTCCTATAAGCTTCTCGCAGAGAGGAGGTCGAACATTTCCTACTTTAGAGTATTTGGATACAAATGCTATATTTTGAGGAAGGGTGTTCGGCTATCAAAATTTTAAAGCCGGTGTGATGAAGGATTCTTTTTAGGTTATTCTTCGAATAGTAAAGCTTATAGAGTCTTCAACAAAAACTCCAATTTAGTTGAAGAATCTTGTGACGTTCAATTTGATGAAACTAATGGCTGTTAAGAAGAGTAAGAAAATTTAGATGATGTAGGTAATGAAGGACAAAGGCGTGTAATGGAAAATATGCAAATTAGTGGCATTAAGCCAAAGAAGATACAAATGATTCACCTTCGTCAATGCAAGTTGAACCTCCCACTTCTATCACAACAAGCAACACTCAAGCTCAAGATGTTGAAGAAAAGGAAGATCAACCTTTACCTCTCAAGATCCACAATGCTATATCCAAGGATCATCCAATAGATCAAATATTGGTGATGTGAGTAAGGGTGTTTAAACTCAATCTAGAGTAGCTTCCTTTTGTGAACATTTCTTGTTTGTTTCTTCTCTTGAACCCAAAGTTGTAGATGATGCTCTAGATGATCCTGATTGGGTAAATGCCATGCATAAAGAGCTTAACAACTTTGCAAGAAATCATATTTGAAGTTTGGTGGAAAGACCCAATGAGCACAATGTAATTGGTACAAAATGGGTCTTCCACAACAAACAAGATGAGCACAGAATTGTGGTAAGAAGCAAAGCAAGGTTAGTGGCTCAAGGTTTTACTTAAGTTGAGATATTAGATTATGATAAAACATTTGCTTCCGTTGCTAGACTTGAGTCTATTAGGATCTTGCTTGCTTTTGCCTCATGCTTCGATACTAAACTATATCAAATGAATGTTAAAAGTGCATTCTTAAATGACAAAATAACCGAACTTGTTTTTGTTGAACAACCACTTGGATTTGAGGATCCTAAAAATCCAAATCATATGTACAAACTCTCAAAGGCGCTATATGGTTTAAAACAAGCTCCTAGAGCATGGTATGAGCGCCTTTGGGATTTTCTATTCTTAAAAGAAATCAAAATCGGGAAGGTTGACACTATATTGTTCACTAAAAATATAGATGATGAATTATTTGTATGCCAAATTTATGTTGATGATATTATATTTGGATCTACTAATCAAGATTTTTGCAAAGAATTTGATGATATGATGTTTAGGGAGTTTGAGATGTCCATGATAGGGCAATTGAGTTATTTTCTTAAACTTCAAATCAAACAACTCAAAAATGGGACGTTCATAAGCCAAACTAAGTATTCAAGGGACTTACTCAAAAAGTTTGGCATGTAAGATGCAAAACTCATCAAGACTCCCATGGCGACAAACGGGTATCTAGACCTCAATGAAGGAGGTAAACTAGTAGATTTAAAACTTTATAGATCTATGATTAGTAGTTTATTTTATCTTACCGCATCTAGACCCGATATCATGTTTAGTGTTTGCATGTGTGCAAGGTTTCAAGCTTCTCCAAAAGAGTGCCATTCAGTGGCCATAAAGAGGATTCTACGATATTTAAAATATTCCTCTAAGGCTTGTGATTCCCCAAAGGTGCTAAATTCGATTTAATTGTATATTTGGATTCTGATTATGCGGGTTGCAAAGTGGATAGAAAAAGTACCTCAGGTAGTTGTCAACTTATAGGAAGGTCTTTAGTGTCATGGTCTTCCAAGAAACAAAACTTTGTAGCACTTTCAACCGCTGAAACCGAATATGTTTCCGCGGGTAGTTGTTGTGCTCAATTGATATGGATGAGGCAAACTTTGATGGATTATGAAAATAAATTTGACAAAATGCCTCTTTTGTGTGACAATAAAAGTGCGGTGAAAATAGTCAACAACCCCGTTCAACACTCAAGAACCAAGCACATAGATATTCGCCACCATTTCTTGAGAGATCATGTAAGCAAAAGGGTTATTGAAATTAGCCATATTATAACCGAAGATCAATTAGCGGATATTCTCACCAAACCCCTAGATGAAAGCCGGTTTTGTAAATTGAGGAATGAATTAAATTTTAGACTACTCAAATATAGCTTGAACACTTGTCACATGTGTTTGTGTGTTGTTGGTACCATTTGAGTATTTTTGAAGTGAATTTCCAAATATTTTTGATAAAATCCCTTATGTTTATAAAAACTGTTTTCTTAGACCTCAAATAGGTTCTTTAATGCATAATAATTCTGAATGATTCTTATTTGAGTGTAAAACTAGGGATCATTTGCATAATTACTCAAATCAATCTCAAATTCAGAAAGTTCCAGAAAAATCGGAACTACCGCAGTGCGATACTACTGGCGGCAAAAGTGCGGTACTTTTGGAGTGTGAAATTGTCGTCGTGATAATTGCGGAACTACTAATTTTTCGTGAAGAGGGCAGTTACTCCCGAGATTCTCTCCCTATTTCCTCCCCAAACTTTTTCTCTCTCTCCTCACATTCAATTGCAACCGTACACCTCCCTTCCTCTCTCACACCCCCAAGAACTCCTCTCAACCTCCACCTCGATCTCCAAATCCAGTGAGATTTTCTTCATTCTTGGGTGTTTTTCTGCACTACTAGCGTTCACCTTCCTCAAATCTCAAGGTATTTTAGATCAAACTTCAATCTTTATCTCGTTTTATGAACTCTAGGTGCAAATAGGTTTGTTTTGAAATGTAGACAATGTGATTATTTTCTCGGGCAAAATGTTATTTTTAGTGATGTATGATGGTATTCCATTTTTCTATTGGATCATATCCAACAAAAACATCACTTGGAATTATGCATAAATTGCCCTAGAAAATTTCAGGGAAATCGGAACTACTACCCGACGAACGCGGTACTACTGGAGTTTGTACACCGGTACTACCGCAGGACGGTACTACCGCGGTTTGAACAGCGGTACTACCAATTTTCCTGAAAAATTAGCATCTTGTTTTGATTCAATTACATCCTAATTTTCAAACTTCAATTCATATCCTTGACTTCTTTTTTCACTTATTTCAAGTGCACCAAAGACAAGGAATGCAACCAAGAAGATGAGGAATGTAACCAAGAAGTTTTATGCAAGGGCTAGCGGTTCAGGCTAAGGTTCTTCTCAACAGGGTTCACATATCCCTGAGTCACCTACAATCGAGACAGTTCACGAAGAATAGACTGAAAGGACACTAGAGGACAGTTCCTCTGGAAGTCCGATCCCTGAGGTAGCCAATGAAGAGATGGCACCAGCTGATAATGAGTGTAGGGATATCCTTCACATGACCAGTGATGACTACGCCATCCTCAGGCACCGTAATGAATTCGTACTCCCCAGAAATTGTGATGATCTAAGATTCCACACCAAATTCCAGGAGCAAGTTTATGAAGAAATTTATGGTCCCACCAAGAAATTTGCGGATCATAAGTACATGGATTGGGATCACTTGGATGGCATGGACAAGTTTGAGGGCACCTTTCACCTATTTCAGAGGGTAGGGATTCATCATGTCGTGTCCCTCAAATCGAATTACAATGAGGTAATCAGACAGTTCTATGCCACTCTTTATATATCTCCCAATTTTGAGCACTTGTCCTGGATAATGGGGGACCGATACTTGGACTCCAACAAACAAGAATTTGAGGTAGCTCTGAACACATACTCAAGTGCTCATGAGAAAGTCTTTGATAGATCGCCACTTCCTATTGCTCAATGCACTGAGTACTATGATCAAAATGTGCGGTATGTGCCAGGCAATCTCTCAGGACATCTACCTATTCCAAGCTTGGTCAACCGGATTATCAGCCATACTATTCTCCCCAAAAGCGGCAACTTTGATGCCATCCGAGGACATGCATGCAATGTGATTAACTACATTATGACTGGTACAAAGTTTGATGTAGTTGATTTCATGATTAGAGAGATGGCTGCGACGAAGAACGATAGGGTTAGGAGGATTAACTATGCACCTTATATCATGGCCCTAATCATTCATAAAACTGGACCTTTCAGAGGAGGACGAGGGGGAGTGCACAAGCCCTACAAGCCAAGGGAAGGACCCCCAATTCCCTCACCTCCAAGCCCTAGAGCGCAGTCAGGAGCGTCCTCTTCTAGGCAGCAAGGCGAGGATGAAGTGACCCTCTCTCAAGTTTATTCTGCTATCCTTCGCCTTGACGGTAATATGAATACCCTGATGGACAACGTGTCCACCTTGATGGCTGTCGTCTCCTCTCTTGGATACCGCATGACTGCCCTTTTGGTGCAGTTGCTCCAGCCCAGTACGTGCGTCGTTGCCGTCGTGCCGCTTCTCCTCAAGGACCACAGGAGTAACCCTTTTTGGTATTTTGATGCCAAATGGGGAGAAGTTAAGGAGAAGAGAGGGGAGAAGAAGAAAAAGATGATCAAGATCAAGATTTGCTTTTGCTTTGCTCCAAGTGAACTATGGTGTAATGAACCACATGATGTTTGTAATGCTCTGAACATCATTACGGCGTCCCAGGAAAGTTTTAGCATAATTGCGGAGTCGTTTGGTTTTCGATAGATCGCGAGAGGTAAAATAAAATTTTTTGGAATAGTATAAAATAGAAAATGAATTAAAATAACCTTTTAGTGGGCTGCGTGGAGGGTGGGCCTGCCACCTTGGGCCTTCTGGCCCAAGGGGTGGCGGCACCCCCCTTCCCCCAACCCTAAGCAACACCACCCCCTATATAAACCCTTGGCCGCAGGCCTCTCCCCTTCCCCCCAGCCACCACCCCATTCTCCCCATTGTGTTACCACCAAGTCCCCTGGTACCCTGTTCTTTGGAGCAAAGAAGAAAGCAAGGAGAAGAGAAGAAGAGGAAGAGAAGGAAGGGAGGAAGAGGAAGGGAAGAGAAGAGGGGTGATCTCAAGGGATCACCTAGGTAAATCTTTTCCACCTCACACCCTTCTGTTTTTAGAGTAATTAGGGTTCTTGACACATAATTAGAAGGGGATTAGCAAATTGTTTAATCGATTAGTGATTTTCTGCTGTCTGCGCATAGTCAGATTTGTGCAGCGTGGTTGTTTGCACAGATTAGGGTGTAGAAACAATTTTTTCTGTAGGTCTGGTCAAAAGGAAAGTTGTAGAGGACGACACAATATATGTTCTATAAATTGTCCAGAATTTTAGGCCACGGGTTTGGGCACAGCAGAGTCGGGAACTTTGTTGTTCGGCAGAGGTGTAGTCCGAGTCAGATTGCTGTTCGGGTGTAGATTTAGACTAGTAGATGATTTTTATGATTTTGGTCACAATTATGAAAATTTTAGGGAATTCAATAATCTAACTACTGTACAAAAATCATGAATTTTAGAGCTTTGTACAGAAGGTAATGTCCGTTAGAAGTTGTCTAGCCTGATTGTGAAACAAGTATGTCCTCTGTTTTGCGCGTTAAATTACACCATGTTAGCAGCAAAATAAAAATAGGTGATCTACTTGAAAATTGAAGGTATTTTAGTGTAGTTTTCAGAAATATCTCATTTTCTGTGATAGGCCTAATAGTTTTAAAGATACAAAAATAACAAGCAGCGCTGCAGTGGGTTGGGCGTAGGATCGTCGAGCGGAGTAGGGATTGTCAAATTTGGGGATTTAGCAGCGTCTTTATTTTTCTTAGTTGCGATTACCTTGCTGTAGAATTGTGCTGAGAAGTAATTTTTGGACAGGTGGTTTTGCTCTTAACCACGCGTAATCGCTTCGCTTCAACGATAGAGGCAAGTAAACGTAGCAGATGTGCTACTGTTTAACTCGTTATTCTTACTACTTGCATTATAATTGATTTTTGTGATTTGAGATGCTATGCCATGGTTGCATGTTTATTGAATGAGAATTTGGTGGTAGTAGGCTTGTTGGGCCAATGTGGAATATGAGGTTAAATCCATGATAATTATATGTTTCTCATTGAGGATAATTTCATGTTGAATATGATGTTTTTCTTTGAGGTTAAATTCTTGTGGAATATGATTATCATATCATTCATAACATGTTATGACATTTGCATTATGGATATCGCCGCTCAAAGCCGCGAACGTACTGGTACAGCATCGTACATTGCCGTAGTACAATGCACACCCTTACCTTGTTGGGTAAGGGTGCAGTGGATCATAGCATACATATGTATTTTATTGTGGATGGAATAACTGCATTCATATGCCAACTGTTTAGAACTTATGAGGCTTGACTCGTGGGAGTTCTTGGTGATTTATTAATTGTGGATGTATACTAAAGCTGTAGATTTGTGGTAACATAAATGTTGTTGAATAATTGTTCGTAGTTTGAATAGCCTGTTAAACAGTTTGCTTGCTGAGATTTTTATCTCACTCCTGCTTTATTTCCCCCCTACAGGTGATACTTGAGCATGCATGGGAAGGGTAGAGGCGGCACCACAATAATGCACTTTGTTCATTGATTTATGCTGTAATAAAATTGAGGAGACTATTCATTCATTTATCTTCCTCAACGATGTTTACATTGAATTCATAATGTTAGTTTGAGTACCGTTTATTTGGTTAACTGATAGAGATTGATCTTAGTTCCTGTTCTTAGTATTATAAATCCATTTCCTTTCGTTTGGTTATGCTTCTGCTTAGTTTATCATGTTCTTAAAAGAAAATTGTTACCAGTTTACTTTATCTTGTTTTTTTGGCTAGTTGAGGAGTAGATTAGTGGCATCTCAGGGTAATGTGGGTCTTGGGGTGTTACAATGTTTATCGTTTATATTTATGTGTGATAAACCTTGTGATGTAAATGTCATTTTATGCTTATGCAATATCAAGCTCTTTTATGATTATTGATGTCTCCTTGATCTTGATTTAAAAGCTCCACAAGATATTATTATTCATATGTGCAAAATTGTCCCTAAATTTATATATGCACATATTTAGGGGGAGTTTTCCAAAATTGACTTTGAAAGAAATTGAATTAGTTAACTTCAATTACTCTTTCAAAAGTCACAATAGAATATGCAACTTGTCCTCATACAAGTGGTATATTCAAAATCATCCTTGACCTCACTTAAAATTTGAGTGTTGTCATCAATTACCAAAAAGGGGGAGATTGAAAATATCTTGTCCCCAAAATTTGGTTTTGGTAATTAATGATGATTTATAAATATTGACTAATGTGTGTGTTGAGGATTGTATAGGCTAAATCTTATAAGTGCGCAAAGGACAAAAGCAAGTTGTATGCGAAATGGACATCAAGATGGTAAAAAACAAGGTACATGAAATATAGGATCTCTTTTTATTTTTACCGGTCTTAGGAGAAAGGTTAGAAGATCAGATTATAGGATAGTCATAGTACTATTAAGAGAAATCATTGAAAGTAGCATGATAGCATGTTTTTGTGCCATTTGGATCAATTTAGGATCATGCATGCACATGAAATTAAGTTTGAAAACAAACTGTGCTCTTTCTCAAAAATCGGAAGTACCGCCGTATTAACAGCGGAACTACCGGAGTCCAGTAGTACCGCCATGCAAACTGCGGAATTACAGGACCACGGTAGTACCAAATTTTCAGCGATACGTTTTTTCCAGAGAGAACCCTTGTTGGGATTTGGGCGTGCTGAAATCGGTAGTACCGAAATTAACATGGCGGAACTAACGCAGTGCGGTAGTACCGCACCTTCCAGCGGAACTACCAATGTTCAGAAGTACCAGCCTATTCCAACGGTACGTTTTTTTTCCAGAAAGTACCCCTTGAAAAACTTAAGCTCGCGGAAATCAGAAGCACCGAACATTGCACGATGGAACAACCGTAGTGCGGTAGTACCACACCGACATGCAGAACTACCGCAGCGCGGTAGTACTGCACTTATAACAACGGTAGTACCGCACTATTTTTTCAACGGCTAGACGGCCTAGAGGTTGATCGCAAGGTGATCTCTTCAAGAAGCTTATGAAGAAGCCCAAGCAAAATTATAAGTGGTTTAGTGCTTGCCATCTCTGGAGAGTAGTAAGAGCAACCAATAGTGATCAAGGAGTTGAGGCTTATTTGTGGAGCCGGCCAAGAGTGCTTGGACATATCTCAACGTGGATTAGTGAAGACCAGCAAGTCTTCGATACTACGAGAAAAACATCACGTGTCCACTTATGGTTATTTCTTATCTCTCTTAGTGATATTATTGAAGGATTGGTAATGGCAACAGAGGGGGGGGTGAATGGTGCCTCTAAAAATTACCCCAAGTATCCACACGATTTTCCTCTCCGATAGCTAGAATAGCTATGAAGACAGAAGAGAGGCCTAATAAATAAAACCACTAATCTAACCTCGAGATAAAAGAAAATTTAACTAAGACAGGAGAATAAAGCATTACTGAAATTAAATAAGCTTTCCTAAAGATACTAGGTAACACAAATAAGATTCTAGGTGCACTGTTTGGCTGAAAACAACAAGAAGGAAGAACTCAGCACACCTGACTACAGACAAGAGCAATCAAGGCAAACTAAAGAAAAACAAGCTCTCCCTGCCGACAAGAAAAGAGAGCCTGCTGCCCACACAAAAACACAGCTAACAACCAAAGCGATCATCCAAAAGAAAAGCGATTTGCAGACTAACACAGGAACTATTTACTGCTGATCTCTGGTAATTGCTGCAGCTGGTCGAAGAGACTTGACTGGAGACAAGCAACAACCAAGAGAAAAAAAATACTACTGCTGCTGCCACTAGAAAACCGAAACAGAGGAACAAAACAGCAACCAGCAAAACACCCGAACAAATAACTCTGCTGCTGGTGCCGAACAGAAATGCTAGCTATTGATTAAAACAAACACAAGGAAGAGTACTACTAGTTGCAGCCGAAAAACAGCAGGGAGACACAGAGAATCTGCAGGCAATAAATGAAACCAATCGGATGCACCAACAAGAAAATCTGCACATAGTGCCAGCCGAAACCTTGCTGCAGCTTGAAGAGATGTGCTGACCGAACTGTTCTGGTGACAGCCGAGCAGGGAGATGAGATGGCTGCTTGCTGCAGAACAGCAAAGAACAGAAGAGCACAAACCGAAAAAGGTACTGCTGACCGACTGAAAATAAGCAACAAAGAACA
This sequence comes from Melocanna baccifera, assembly GCA_036346265.1. Classification (NCBI taxonomy): domain Eukaryota; kingdom Viridiplantae; phylum Streptophyta; class Magnoliopsida; order Poales; family Poaceae; genus Melocanna; species Melocanna baccifera. The sequence continues at coordinate 2,687,781 of CM070701.1, read as the reverse complement.
ACCGAAAAGATGGGATACTGCTGCTGCTACCGAAACTACCACTGGACAGACAGCTTGCTAAAAAAAATCTCTGTCTCCCACTGCAGGAACCGAACAGGGTGCTGTTTTTCTGGCCCAACTGGTGTAGCCGAGAGCAGTTGTTGCTGCAGATACACTGAACCGAAAAACTAAGCAAGCAGCAAAAACAAATAAGTGCAGACTGCAGTAGACACACCAGCCGAAGAACAGAGAAGGTGCTGGGCAAACATATGAATTAGAGTACTGCTTGTTGCACCTAAAAACAATGAGACAAACTATAGAGTTCCAATAGTCTTTAAATGGTGCACAGGGAATCTCTACTACCAGAAGAACAAGAAACCTGAAAGATATAAGTATTGCAGAGAGGATTCTTGCTCTCGGGTATTCTAGCCAAATGGCTTAGCGATGAGACCCAGTTCAGAGCACTATGAACATAACTCAAAGATAGTACGCAATTATATATATATATATATATATATATATATATTCATATAATAAAACCTAAAACAAGAACTTCATAAGAACTGTAAATTAAATAACAGCAAAGCGACTATGTAATACGATAATTAAAAACTGAAAATACATCCATAAAACACAAGAACTTCATATCGAGACGAAGAGCGATGAATGATTAATATAACATATGAATGTTTACATCACTCTTCCATGTCTCATCCAAGAACACACAAGGAGAGAATAGAACCCTAGAACTTGCAAAAATGTTTCTCTCAAGAGCACAAGTATTAGAAAACCCTAATACTCATACCCATTTCTCTTTCTCTTTCTCTCTCAAGGTGCACTTCTCCACCTAGAGAGCACCTCTATTTATAGCCTCCACTAATGGGTTTAGTAGCCTACTTTACCCATTAGGTCACACCAACTCTCCACTAATGGGTTTACACACATTATACCCATTAGGTCACAACACCTCTCCACTAATGGGTTTACACACATTATACCCATTAGGTCACAACACCTCTCCACTAATGGATCATTTCTAAATAAAATCCGCTTCCGTTTGTGCAGCTTTGTGCATTTACCAAAATGCCCCTCCTGCACCTTCTTGGAAGCTTCCTCGTTTCTTGCCGCGCACGCCTCGCAGCCACTTCGATTCCTCGCCGTCTTCAACACATCCCGACCGTTCTGACCTCAGCACCACCTGTGTCTAGTCCGGTCACCGGTGTCTCGCCACGACTCCGTCTCAAAGTCCTGCAGTCATCACTGACAAGAAAACACATTACATAGCACCGCACCAGATGATTTAATTAAATATCCGCATCGGTAATAAGCATAAAAATGCCCGGAACAAACTCAAACTTTTTAGGACACGTGTCAATTACTCATCACACAGCTGGGGTTACCTCCACATGGTCTCTCCATCTCCCCCTTGATGAGTATATTGACAAACACCGAAAAAGCATATAAAGTTGAGTTTGAAAGTCCAACATGGTCTAAAAGAAAATCAAGGAAACTAAGACCATGTCAACAAAAGAGAAAACTGGAGCAGAAAACGAAAGAGCAAATTTTTCTGCAAAGCTCCAGAAGGCTTTTTCTCCATTTTCTCCAAACTTCTCCCCCTTTTGGCAATAAATTCATCAAAATGCACGAGAGAATGAAATGACTTGTGTGTTCTTTATTTTAAGCATTTGGAGCCATGAAGATTATCCATAATGATTTTGCGAGTATTACACCAAGCCATAATTCATAGGAATGCTATCAAGATCATGACTATTTATGTATAGAAAAGCTAAACCAAATAAGTCATAATCTGAAAATTGATCCAATTTCTTAGCATGTCAAGTTTTGATATTAGTCTAGCTAAAGGTATCCAAGGATGATGCAAGCCATGTCAAATAATCTAAGTGAAATCAAGAAACTAATATTGAGCCGGTTTAGAGTGCTACAAGTTTTTTTTTGGTACTTGGTCTTTTTGTGAATAAGCAAATTTAGCACACTTGACTATTTCTCAAAATCATTTTTGGCTTTATCTTAGCAAAGCGAGTCCTGGACTAGGAGCCATCCACAACTGCCTCCTAAGCTTCAACCATTTTCACAATTCTTAGCCATGTGCTAGATCTCAAGCCTTATGCGATCACTCCAAGCGAGAAGCTTATGGAAATGATCTTGGTCAACCAAAACTCCCCCTGAGTTCATGCCTAGTGCAATGGCAAGCAGTCTCATAAGAAAGAATTGGTGAGATCAGTTTTTTCGCACAAAAGAGATCTTTTTGCTTTTACATAAATGTAGTTCTAGACCATGGAGTTAATGATAATTCATACTTCATAAAAGAACTAACATAGCTCAATCTAAAGCTCAACAAAGATTCAAGACTCAACGTAGCCTATTTGACATGGCATGAATCATAAAAGGATAACTAAAGTCAGACTAGTCTCAAAAGCTAACCATGACATGAATTAATTCAAGTTAAGCATGTTTTTTTAAGTAACTTATCATGGCAAAGACTAGACTACACATATAAAGTCATGATAAATCTAGCAATTAAGCACAGATCATGGCAAGATGTAATGCATTGTAAACAGATCATAATTGGATAATAATCAAGGCTCCATGTAGTTATATTATAATGCAAACTGAAATGCAATAAAATCCAGCTCCCACTCAACATGAGATGCACTTTTAGTTCAAGTTGAGTTATGTCAAAATTAATATCTAGAAGCTCCCAAATGAACTCCCCCTGAACCAAAGCAATAAAACGAGAAGCTGGCAAAGAAAATCCAAACGGGTAGTCCTTAAAGCATAGATAAGATGTAGAGGATACTATGGCTCAGACTGACTCTCATCTACCCCATGAGACTCTAGGACTATCAGCTGACTGTCTAGCACACACACTAGAGAGCAAACACGTACCCTGTCTACCCGAGGATGGCCCAACCCTCGCTAGAACCTACAAACCGTGAGTGAGCTCAACCTAGTGAGAAAAGAACCAGCTAATAAGCAACATCCTAGAATCACAAGATAAGAGAAGAAATCTAAGCAACTAGACAAGAATACCAGTCTAACCTATGCTAGAAGGACTAATCCCAATGCACCCCGAATGCTATGCAACAGAAAGGAGTAAGAGCATAATCAACATAATAAAAACAGTAAAGCATAAAGCTCCCCCTCACAACAGTCCATAAGGACAAACCACCCCAAGCTCTCCCCGCAGAGCTGAAAACCTAGAGCTATCCAATGGCTTGGTAAAGATATCAGCCAACTGGTGGTCACTCTCCACAAACTGGAGCACTATATCACCCTTTTCCACATGGTCTCTAAGAAAATGATATCTGATATCGATGTGCTTGGTCCGAGAGTGCTGCACTGGATTCTTATCAATGTTAATAGTAGAAGTGTTATCACAAAAGAGTGGAACACTGTTTATAACTAACCCAAAGTCCCGCAGGGTCGAAACCATCCAGAGTATCTGGCTGCAGCAATTGGCGGCAGCAACGTACTCGGCCTCTGCGGTGGACTGTGCAACACCGGACTGCTTCCTAGATGACCAAGAAACAAGAGAAGTGCCAATGAATTGGCAGGTGCTAGAAGTGCTCTTCCTGTCTATCCTACAGCCAGCAAACTCTACATCGGAGTAGGCTCGAAGGGAAAGACAAGATGAGGAAGAGTACCAGATACCATAGTCAATGGTAGCTCGCAGGTACCGAAAGATGCGCTTCACCGCCTGGCGGTGAGATACGCGAGGAGAAGCCTAAAATCGAGCACACAGACACACAGAGAAGTGTATGTCCGGTCTCGAGGCAGTGAGGTATAAGAGGGAACTGATCATGCTTCTGAACTCCTTCTGATCAACGGGCTCCCCATCTTCATCTGGATCAAGTGAAGTTGTTGTTGCCATTGGAGTAGATACTGGCTTGCCATCACTCATGTCAAAGCGCTTCAAGAGGTCTCGAGTGTACTTGCCCTGATGAAAGAAGGTACCCTCCCTAGTCTGATTGATCTGGAAGCCAAGAAAGAAGCTCAACTCGCCCATCATGCTCATCTCAAACTCCGAGCTCATGACATCGGAAAACTAAGAAACGAGAGCATGTGAGGAGCCGCCAAAGATGATGTCATCCACATAAATTTGGACGAGTAGAAGATCAGTGCCATACCGGCGAATGAACAAGGTCTTGTCTACTTTACCCATATCAAAACCATGACTTAACAAGTAGGACTTAAGCCTCTCATACCAAGCTCTAGGAGCTTGCTTAAGTCCATACAAAGCTTTGGAAAGCTTGAAGACATGGTTTGGGTATTTGGGGTTTTCGAAACCAGGAGGCTGTCGGACGTAGACTTCTTCCTCAATAAAGCCATTGAGAAAGGCACTCTTGACGTCCATCTGGTAAAGCTTAAAACCTTTAGAAGCTGCAAAGGCAAGCAGGATTCTAATGGCTTCAAGTCTGGCTACAGGGGCAAAGGTCTCCTCGAAATCTAGACCCTCAACCTGGGAGTACCCCTGAGCTACCAGTCTAGCCTTGTTCCGAATAACCACTACATCCTCGCTCTGCTTGTTCTTGAACACCCACTTAGTCCCAATAATATTGTGACCGTGCGGGGGCTCGACAAGCGACCAGACCTTGTTTCTCTCGAAATTTTCCAACTCCTCATGCATGGCATTGACCCAAGACTCATCAGATAGAGCATGACAAACATCCTTGGGCTCAAAAGAGGCAACAAAAGCAAAGTGGAGACAGAAGTGAGACGTGCCAGACTTTGAGCGTGTAACGCGCTCAAAGAGATCTCCAATTATCTGCTCTGAAGGATGAGCTTTCTGGATATATGATGGGGAGGTCCTGGATGAGAAGTAGTGGCCTCTACCTCATGAGCTGATGAGGTAGGGACAGAGCCACTAGCTCCTGAGGATGCAGAAGGAATGGGCTGATCTCCTTGAGGTACGGTGGTGGAAGCAGGCACCTCAAGGGGAAGAGAAACTGGATCGGGTAGACAACCCTCATCTTCATCCTCCTCATCATCCACAAAGATGGGCTTGGACTGCTCTACTGAACCTGAGATGTCAGGCCTAGTCCCCGGACTGGCCTCATCGAAGGTCACCTCGCAGGTCTCTACCATTTTACTAGACTCGCAGATTGGACCCTATACGCTCGCGAAGAAGTCGAGTAACCCGAAAAATTCCATCACAGAACGTGACTCGAATTTATCTAGGTTCCGGACTTGAGAATAAAACACTTGCAACCAAAAACACGAAAATGAGATCGCTGGGCTTTGCCGTATCTCAACTCAAAAGAAGTGCGATGCAAGTGTGCCCTCAGAAAAACTCTATTTGAAACATGGCACGCGGTGGCTATTGCCTCAGCCCAAAACTTCCTAGGTGTAGAATACTCATTAAGCATCGTCCTGGCCATCTCGACCAAGGTACGGTTCTTCCTCTCCACAACGCCATTTCTTTGGGGACGTATGGAGAAGAGAAGGCTGGTGCTCTACACCTGACTCATCGCAAAACCTCTCAAAGTAGGAATTCTTGAACTCCGTGCCATTGTCACTGCGGATCGCTCGTAAGGCACCTGGAAGCTCAACAGAAAGCCTACTGAACAGACCTCGAAAATGTGTAAACGTCTCATCCTTCGAGGCTAAGAAAAACACCCAAGAGTACCTCGAGAAGTCATCGACTACGACAAGAACATACCACTTCCCTCCTGCTGACTGCACTCTAGCTGGTCCAACTGTGTCCATGTGGAGCAGCTGTCCGTGCATCGGTCATCGTGGACCGTTGACCGGAGGATGGGAAGCGGCAACCATCTTGCCGTGCCGGCAAGGAGCGCAAACAAGATCTTTGACCATCTTGAGCTTTAGCAGACCACGAATGAGATCGTGGCCGCTAACTCGGGTCAAATGGTCAAATTCAATATGACCAAGTCTCCTATGCCAGAAAGAAAGGTCACGGGAGTCAGAAGCAACTAAACACCTGAGAGAATTACCAGAAGACTCCGAAAAATCAGCACGAAAAATCCTCCCAAAATGAGAAATCCCGCAAACCAGACTACCCGAAGAATCAAGAATTTTGCAATTGTTTTTCTTAAAACTCACCTCAAAGTCGTCATCGGTAAGCTGAGAAACGGAAAGCAAATTATACTGCAGCTTGCTAACCAAGGCAACGTCTTTTAAAACAAAAGACTCATTAATGCGCACTATACCTTTGGCGATGACACGCCCAGATGAAGCATCTCCGAAGGTGATCGTCTCATCACCTGGAGCACGGGCAAGGGAAGAAAACGAACGAGAATCTCCGGTCATGTGTCGTGAACACCCGGAGTCTACGAGCCAAACCTTTCCCTTCCCTGCCCGGCGAACCTGAGTCAAACAAAGAGTAAAGTCTCAGTATTGGGGTAAATCAACAGTGATTTTGGCACCCAATACTGAATAACACGTCGAGCAGATGAAGTAGTCAAACACGACTGACCTCTATCTACCCTACGCTCTCTGTCACTCAAAGCAGAAGGTCTAAGAGCAGACCCGAAGCTATTGCTGGGTCCGACTGCTACGGGAGAGCGAGTCGGAGTACCAACAACACGCTGATCTCGCCGCGGGTAGTTATCTCGATGGAAACGAGATCTACCCTCGGGACGGCGGATATCATGACCCGGGGCAAATCGAGGACGAAAATCAGAAGAACCAGAAAAACCAAGTCCTCGATGCTGCCCAAAAGCATCAACAGTAGCAACCTTAGACCTCGTGCTGGTCCTAGGTGCACTCAGGGTCTGGGGCTGACCCTGAATACGCCTAAGAGCTGCAACACGGTCTCTCTGCGCAATCCTGGCACGCCTGAAGCATCGATCGATCATATGTCCATCCTTCTGACAGATGGTGCAATGAAACTTCACCCTGTGAGAGGCGAAGTTGCGGTGGAATCACCTTCTTTGTAAATCCCTTGGACAAAGCTCGCAGATTTAAATTTGACTTTCTCAGTCCTGGGCTCAGTCTCGATCACACCTGGTGCTATGGGTTTGAGCACGGCAGGTGGATGCTTCCTCATGTCCTCATAGAAATCATATCCTAGACCCTGATTAAATCTGCAAATCTTAGATTGGTCTAGAATAAGATTGAGCTTCTTCTTGCCTCCTACAAATCTCTCGAGAGTGTTCATAAGATACCGACACTCCGAAAGAGAGAGGTGCAAGAAGAGCAGGGAGAAGAGGGAACAGCAGAGGGTAAGGAAGCGGAAGAAGAACCAACAAGAGAGGAAAGAATGGCTTGTGCACGGTGACGACGATGGGACAGTCCTACTACTAGAAGGTTGGCTCCCGTTACTAGGTGTCTCTACCTTACCCTTGGGCTTCTCCCCAACACCAGCACACACATTACAACATGATTGTGGCTTCTCTAGTAAATTCTTAGTTAGCTTCACACATTTTTCTTCCAAAACAATCAAGTCAGATTTTAGTTTATCACAATTTTTGCATGGTGAGCTAACAGGGTCCTTAGAAGCATATTTAGCTATTTTCTTGTTGTAATCAATCATTTTTGGAATTGTTTAGAAACAGATTCAAGTTCAGCAGTTAATTTAGGACAGTTCAAACATGAAGCAATCGGCTCAAGCAAAGAAGCATGTAATTCAGCAATTTTATGATCCGCCCGTTTTAAGTTCATTTTCAGGTTATTGCAATTTTCACAAGACTCGGGCAGATCAAGAAGCATGGCATAAGGTCCTCTAGAAGCAATATCCTTAACCTCACATGAGGTGGGAGAAGTAGTCTGATCAGTAGTAAGCAAGGTAACAACCATCCTACTCAGTTCTAACTCAGCAAGCAGACTAACATTCTCCTCCTTAACAATATCAAGTTTAGAAGACAAACTATCATGCGAGGTCCTTAGCTTCTCCATATCTCCAAGCAAAGAAGAACAAACATCATATTCGTCACGGGAGGGAGCAGATATAAGTGAAGTATGCTCCCGTGACAAGCTCTCTACTTCCTTCTCAAGATCTACGACCCTAGCTCTAGATCTAGCATAAAACTTTCCTAGCTTCAGAAATGCATCATAGAGCTGGTCGTAGGAGGGACCTACCTCATCGGAGTCATTTGTAGAGAGCTCGGCACGACGTCGTTGTCGTTGGCCATGAAGCACATGCCGATGAAGTCGTCGCCGTCCTTGGGATCTTGATCATCCTTGTCGCCGTCGTCGCTCCACCCTCCACGTCACTTGAAGTTGATGTCGCCGAAGCGGTGAGGACGCGGTGGAAGAGCTTCTTGGCTTTGCCAAAGTTGCGGAACTTCTTCTTGCCTTGAGCGTGAACTGAGGGCTTCTTGTTGCGGTTCTTGTCGATGTAGTCGTTCTTGCTCACACCGCTGTAGTCGTTCTTGCCTTTCACCAGCTTGGGGCAACTTGCCCGAATGTGGTTGGGGCCACCACACTCGAAACAAATTATCGACCCACTCCTCTTTCTGTCCCTCCTCCTCTTGTAAGCATGGGAAAACTTCCGAGCTAGGAGGGCCAGTTGCTCATCCTCGAGCTGCTCTAACTGATCATCAGTTATGTCACAGAGAGCAGCACGGGAGAATCCACATGGCAAATCAGAAGAAGGACTAGAAGCCGAACCGGAATCGGTGACTAGGGCCATCGACTGCGACTTCGACTTTCGAGAGACTATGTCAATCTCGTGAGTCTTGAGGCGTGAGTACAACGCGTCAAGAGTGAGAGTCGAGAGGTCGGTCGTGTCTTTAATCGTGGTCACCTTCATTTCCCAAACACGCAAATCAAGAGCGGAGAGCATCAGACGAGCATTGTCCGAGTCGGAGTATGTGAGACCGACGGCTCGGAGGTTGCTCAAAATCTTGTGAAATCTCGAAAAATACTCATCCAAGGACTCGCCAGCGAGCATTTCAAACTTGTTGTAATCTCGCTTGAACTGGTCCTGTCGAACCGTCTTAATCTGGGTGGTGCCCTCATGATATGCGTCGAGGGTCACCCAGATGTCGAAGGCCGACGTGAGATGAGAGATGCGATCAAATTCGCTCCTACTCAGACCCTGGATTATAATGTTCCTTGCCTTAGCATTTGCCTCAACACCAGCCATGTTATTAGCATTGATGTCCTCATCGGCAGGAACAACAAAACGGGTCTTGACCTTGCGCCAGATGTCATACCCCTGGGCCTAGATATATGTCTCCATTCAGCTCTTCCAGAAGGGGTAATCGATGCCATTGAAAACAGGCGACTTGGTCGAGTACTTGTCCGTCGCCATGGCTCTTGAGATCGGTTAAGATCTATTAATTAGAGCTAACCGGCTCTGATACCAATTGAAGGATCGGTAATGGCAACAGAGGGGGGGTGAATGGTGCGTCTAAAAATTACCCCAAGTATCCACACGATTTTCCTCTCCGATAGCTAGAATAGCTATGAAGACAGAAGAGAGGCCTAATAAATAAAACCACTAATCTAACCTCGAGATAAAAGAAAATTTAACTAAGATAGGAGAATAAAGCATTACTGAAATTAAATAAGCTTTCCTAAAGATACTAGGTAACACAAATAAGATTCTAGGTGCATTGTTTGGTTGAAAACAACAAGAAGGAAGAACTCAGCACACCTGACTACAGACAAGAGCAATCAAGGCAAACTAAAGAAAAACAAGCTCTCCCTGCCGACAAGAAAAGAGAGCCTGCTGCCCACACAAAAACACAGCTAACAACCAAAGCAGACTGTCCAAAAGAAAAAGCTGATTTGCAGACTAACACAGGAACTGTTTACTGCTGATCTCTGGTAATTGCTGCAGTTGGTCGAAGAGACTTGACTGGAGACAAGCAACAACCAAGAGAAAAAAAATACTACTGCTGCTGCCACTAGAAAACCGAAACAGAGGAACAAAACAGCAACCAGCAAAACACCCGAACAAATAACTCTGCTTCTTTGGTGCGAGCGAAATGCTAGCTATTGATTAAAACAAACACAAAGAAGAGTACTACTAGTTGCAGCCGAAAAACAGCAGGGAGACACAGAGAATCTGCAGGCAATAAATGAAACCAATCGGATGCACCAACAAGAAAATCTGCACATAGTGCCAGCCGAAACCTTGCTGCAGCTTGAAGAGATGTCTTGATGAGCTGATACGTGACAATGAGCAGGAGTTGAGATGGCGCTAGCTGCAGAACAACAAAGAACAGAAGAGCACAAACCGAAAAAGGTACTGCTGACCGACTGAAAATAAGCAACAAAGAACAACCGAAAAGATGGGATACTGCTGCTGCTACCGAAACTACCACTGGACAGACAGCTTGCTAAAAAAAATCTCTGTCTCCCACTGCAGAACCGAGCAGGTCTTTGTTTTTCGCCCAAGCTGGTGTAGCGAGAGCGCTTGTTGCTGCAGATACACTGAACCGAAAAACTAAGCAAGCAGCAAAAACAAATAAGTGCAGACTGCAGTAGACACACCAGCCGAAGAACAAAGAAGGTGCTGGGCAAACATATGAATTAGAGTACTGCTTGTTGCACCCGAAAAACAGCAGACAAACTATAGAGTTCCAATAGTCTTTAAATGGTGCACAGGGAATCTCTACTACCAGAAGAACAAGAAACCTGAAAGATATAAGTATTGCAGAGAGGATTCTTGCTCTCGGGTATTCTAGCCAAATGGCTTAGCGATGAGACCCAGTTCAGAGCACTATGAACATAACTCAAAGATAGTACGCAATTATATATATATATATATATATATATTCACATAATAAAAGCTAAAACAAGAACTTCATAAGAAAACCCTAATACTCATACCCATTTCTCTTTCTCTCTCTCTCAAGGTGCACTTCTCCACCTAGAGAGCACCTCTATTTATAGCCTCCACTAATGGGTTTAGTAGCCTACTTTACCCATTAGGTCACACCAACTCTCCACTAATGGGTTTACACACATTATACCCATTAGGTCACAACACCTCTCCACTAATGGGTTTACACACATTATACCCATTAGGTCACAACCACTTCGATTCTTGCCGCGCACGCCTCGCAGCCACGCCGATTCCTCGCCGTCTTCGACACATCCCGACCGTTCTGACCTCAGCACCGCCTGTGCCTAGTCCGGTCACCGGTGTCTCGCCACGACTCCGTCTCAAAGTCCTGCAGTCATCACTGACAAGAAAACACATTACATAGCACCGCACCAGATGATTTAATTAAATATAAGCATCGGTAATAAGCATAAAAATGCCCGGAACAAACTCAAACTTTCTAGGACACGTGTCAATTACTCATCACACAGCTGGGGTTACCTCCACATGGTCTCTCAATTATTGTGTTTATAGTTTATTGCAATCCTTTTGGAAGTTAATAGGGACGGGGTTCCCGATCTTCCGTTAGGTGATGATAACTCTAGTTTTGGTGGAACGCGACACACCGATCTGGCTTCAGATCAAAAGACCCGAACCCTGCAACCTTAGCATCACGACTCCTCTGGTTATCAGCCGTGTCACTAATCTAGTTGACCTCGCCAAGAAGGCTAATCCCTGCCTGCGAAACGAAGAACACAAGCAAGAACTCGAAAGAACGCAGCTCAAAGAAGTGACAATCTGCAGATGTATGATTAAGATCACGAAAGTGGGGTTTCACGACCAAAGACGGCGGCTGTTCGATGACAGATTGATCTAAAGCAAAACCCAACCCTATCATGTGTGGTGACGACTTAATATAAGGTCTAAGGGTCGTCACACCCCCTGGACGTGCCCCCTAACGGGCTCTAAGACGATACACGGCCCAACGGACCAAAAGACGGTGACGCAACACCTTGGCAGATTCTGGACGCTGACTTGTTTCGATGATTCCTGTTGACTCCGGTGGAATTTGGACCTCAAATCAAAGCCATTGGTTAGCCTATGAAATTATATTTCCATGCATATGTAGGTCATCGAAAACGGAGTCCGTATGCGTCCTGGGCGTCCGTTTTACTGTAGGCTGGTCCTGAAGGCCGAGGCAGACTCGAACTCGAGTTGGACTAGGCCTCCGGCTTGACTTGGACGTCCTTGCTGGTCTTCTCCGCCTCCACACCTCTCTCCATGTACTTCATGACCCTCTCCAATGTTCCTAAGCAAGATAACATCATTAGGTAGCAATCTATTCTCAAAGCTATGAAAATGATCGCTTAAGAACGAGCTCACCTCTAGATTTAATTGTCGCATGCGAGCTCGGGTCATTGGACCTTGCATAACGGTTGGAGGATCAGCGGTTGCATCTGAAGGAGTGATGTCCTCATCATCCTCCCCCTCTTGAAGTGGAGTCGTCCTCGACTCAAGCTCATCTTTTTCTCCCAAGTATGGCTTCAAATCTGCAATGTTAAAGGTGGGACTAACCCCGAACTCAGGTGGCAACTCAAGTTTATATGCATTATCATTTATTTTCTCAATTATCTTAAAAGGACCAGCAGCTCTTGGCATTAATTTAGACTTACGCAACTCTGGAAATCTATCTTTTCTCAAGTGCAACCAAACCAAATCACCCGGTACAAGTTTAACTTCCCTTCTACTTTCACTACCAACAATTCTATACTTTTCATTCATCTTTTCAATATTTGCTTTAGTGGTTTCATGCAATTTAAGAATAAATTCAGCACGCTCTTTAGCATCATTATGTGTTCTCTCAGTGGTAGGTAAAGGCAAAAGATCAATAGGAGCACGGGGGTTAAATCCATACACTACCAGGAAGGGACTTACCTTGGTGGTGGAGTGTTCCGCTCGATTATATGCAAACTCCACATGCGGCAAACACGCTTCCCACATCTTCAAATTGCGCTTCAAGATCGCTCTCAACATGGTGGACAATGTTCGATTCACTACCTCTGTTTGTCCATCAGTTTGGAGATGACAAGTTGTACAAAACAGCAGCTTTGTCCCCAATTTATTCCACAAAGTGCGCCAAAAGTGACTCAAGAATTTTGCATCGCGATCTGAAACAATAGTAGAAGGCATACCATGCAAGCGAATGATTTCTTGAAAGAATAGGTCAGCAATATGAACAGCATCGTCGCTTTTATGACAAGGAATAAAATGTGCCATCTTAGAAAAACGATCAACCACCACAAAAATACTATCCCTCCCCCTCTTAGTCCTTGGCAATCCCAAAACAAAGTCCATAGATATATCAGCCCAAGGAATAGAAGGAATGGGAAGAGGCATATACAAACCATGTGGGTTCAACCGCGACTTAGCTTTTTAACATGTGGCGCACCGAGCCACGAACCGCTCTACATCTCGTCTCATCCTTGGCCAAAAGAAATGTGTGGCTAGCACCTCCTCCGTCTTCTTGGCACCAAAATGTCCCATCAATCCTCCTCCATGTGCCTCCTGCAACAACAAAAGACGAACGGAACCAACTGGAATGCATAGGCGGTTAGCTCTAAACAAAAACCCATCATGTATCACATATTTGTTCCATGTACGTCCCTCCTTACAATTTTCCATCACATCTTTAAATTCATCATCATTAACATATTGTTCTTTAATTGTTTCAAGCCCAAATATACGACAATCAAGTTGGGACAGTATAGTATATCGTCTAGACAAAGCATCAGCAATAATATTATCCTTCCCTTTCTTGTGTTTGATGACATAAGGAAAAGATTCAATAAATTCAACCCACTTAGCATGTCTACGATTCAGTTTATTTTGAATTTGAATCTGTTTTAGTGATTCATGATCAGAGTGAATAACAAATTCTTTAGGCCGTAAATAATGTTGCCACGTCTCTAATGAACGAACAAGAGCATACAATTCTTTGTCATATGTGGAATAATTAAAAACAGGCCCATTCAATTTCTCACTAAAGTAAGCAATGGGTTTACCTTCTTGCATCAAAACGCCACCAATGCCAACTCCACTAGCATCACATTCAAGCTCAAAAGTCTTACCAAAATCAGGAAGTTGCAGTAATGGCGCGTTAGTAAGCTTGTCCTTCAAAAGAGCAAAGGACGCCTCTTGTTCTTCTCCCCAATGAAACACAACACCTTTCTTTGTCAACTCATTCAATGGGGCTGCAATGGTGCTGAAATCCTTCACAAAGCGGCGGTAAAATCCTACAAGTCCATGAAAGCTCCGCACTTGTGTCACGGTTGTGGGCATTGGCCAGCTCTGTATAGCGTGCGCCTTGGCTTCATCTACCTCAATTCCCTGCGAGGTCACAACATAGCCAAGAAACGATACTCGTTCGGTGCAAAAAGTGCACTTCTCGAGGTTACCAAATAAACGTACAGCACGCAAAGCATCGAAAACAGCACGTAGATGATTAAGATGTTCAGTTAAAGACTTGTTGTATATCAAGATATCATCAAAATAAACCACCACAAATTTTTCAATGAAAGGACGTAAAACCTCGTTCATTAAACGCATGAAAGTGCTAGGTGCATTAGTTAAACCAAAAGGTATTACTAACCACTCATATAAGCCGAACTTGGTTTTAAAAGCAGTTTTCCTTTCATCTCATAATTTCATTCTTATTTGGTGGTATCCGCTTCTCAAATTGACTTTAGAAAAAAATTATAGAACCACTTAACTCATCAAGCATGTCATCTAGCCTGGGAATAGGATGACGGTACCTTATTGTGATGTTGTTAATGGCTCTACAATCTACACACATGCGCCAACTGCCATATTTTTTTGGAACCAAAATAACTGGAACAGCACAAGGACTAAGGCTCTCACGTACATACCCGCGGTCCAAAAGGTCTTGGACTTGGCGCTGAATCTTCTTAGTCTCCTCGGGGTTGGCTCTATAGGCAGCTCGATTTAGCAAGCTCGCTCCAGAAATCAAGTCAATCTGGTGCTCAATCCCTCGAATAGGTGGAAGTCCTGGAGGTATCTCGGTGGGAAACACGTCACTATATTCTTGCAAAAGGTTAGTGATAGAAGGTGGCAAAGTGCTAGCTATATCATCAGTGGAAAATAAAGCATCTTTGCATATCAAAGCATAGCACACATCATTAATCTCTGCAAGATCAGATTTAGTAGTAAGCAAAATAGGATTTTTCAATTTAATTCCTTGCTGTTTTTCAGTTTTAGCATCAACATGTTTAGTTTCACTAGCAACTCTCTCTCTATCAGCTTGTACAATTTGTGCAGGGGTCATAGGTAGCAAAGTAATTTTTTTGTCCCTTATGCATAAGTGTATATTTATTACTTCTACCATGGTGTGTAGTATCATTATCAAATTCCCATGGACGACCCAATAAAAGAGAACAAGCTTGCATCGGTACCACATCACAATCTACAAAATCAGAATATGTACCAAGGAAAAAATGCACCCGGGCTATTTGTGTTACCTTTGCCTTACCCGAGTCGTTGAGCCACTAAATATGGTACGGATGTGGATGTGGTCGCGTGGTCAATTCAAGCTTCTTAACCAAATCAGAACTCACCAAGTTGTTGCAGCTTCCTCCGTCAATGATGACTCATGCACGCCGATTTTTAATGATGAAGAAAATCTGAAACAAGTTATGGCGCTGCAGCTTCTCTGCTTTCTCCATCTGTGTACTGAGAACTCGCTGTACAATGATGGCTCGATAGTTGCCTGCGTCGTCTATGCCTAAAGAAAGACCATCTTCATCATGATCATCGTCTGAGGCAGCTTCATCAACAATGTCTTCCTCTATATCAGAAGTGCTAATGTAGCCTCCATCTTCTGTAACAATGTATGCCCGCTTGCTAGGACAATCCTTCTGCACGTGACCAAGTCCATGGCAGCGGTGGCACTGAATGGAAGAAGAACGCCCGGTGGAAGCCACAGATGATGCACTCTTGGCCGGTTCCTGCAAACGAGTCTTACCAGATTCCATGGTGCGTGCGGCCGAAGGTGAAGGAGCTGAAGAACGTGTGCTCGCTGGTGGAGCTGGAGGACGAGCACTTGACGAAGGGAACGGCTTCGTTGGCGGTGTCGTCATCTTGGGCGTGAAGGAGCTGCTGAAGTTGCTCCTGCTCCTTGGTGGCTGTCATCCCTGTAATTCTTTTTCTGCAAGCATAGCAAGCTAGAACAAATGGTTGGTAGTAGTAAATTCTTTATAATCAACAATATCCTGAATTTCACGCCTCAATCCACCATAGAAACGACACACTTTATCCTCTGGATCCTCTACTACCCCACAACGAATCATGCCCTTTTGAAGCTCTGCATAATATTCTTGGACAGACATATTACCTTGCTCTAAGCGCTGCAATTTCTTACGCAAATCACGTTTATAAGAAGGAGGAATAAAACGATCACGCATTGCTTCTTTTAGTCTATCCCATGACTTAGGTTGTAGATGCAAATTAGCTAATTCTTGCCACCAGATTATAGCAAAATCTTTAAATTCACTAGTAGCTTGTCTAACCTTATGATGATTAGGTACAAGGTGGGAAGCAAATTTTTGTTCTACTGTCATCTCCCAATCAAGATATTCCTCAGCATCATATTTTCCATAAAAAGGTGGTATGGTGAATTTAATTTTAGCATAAGGATCATCATTATTAACATTACCACGATTGCGCTGATTTTCATTACCTCTCATACCTGTACGGTTGCGTTGAAGGCGTCGACGCAGGGTGTTCTCGCGTGTCGCCCTCTCATCAACCTTACCATCTCCCCCGAAGACAACATCGTCGTCGTGGATCTCGTCGTCTTCCACTTCTTTGTTGATGTCGCTGGTCTTTGGAAGGTTGGTCTCAAGCTATTGAACCTTCCCGGTGAGTGTGGACATGCGCCTGTCCACACTCTCAAGCAAATAGCTGGCATCCTTCATGGCGTTTTTAACTACATCAGTTAGCTTGGCCACCTCTGCTAGCATCTGCTCCTTCAGGTCTTGCAAGTCACTTTTCAAAGCAGGCTCGTCATTTGGCATGATTAGTTATCAAATAAAAGCCCTATCAACTATTTATGGGTTGGTGGAATCACACCCTCACACACGTCTTACTAAGTTCTTACCAATGCAAGTAGTGGATGGTACAACCGGCGGCTGGTTCGTGATACCTGTGAGGAAGTGGCACCAAGATTGAAAGGGTCTTTTTCTATACTGATCTGAAGAATATGTGGAGCTTGGAAGGCACACAAAGAGAAAAATATGTATATGTGGCACACAAGTCAGTAACAGATAGCAATGCTGAATTATAGTCCCAAATACCTATTCTCGTTGCTGGCCTAAGGTGTTCCAAGTACCAGGTGTGTGACAAACAAGGTGGTGAAACAAGTATGATGGACAGCAAGAGTATCTGAATCAAGGACCAAGACAGCACACGCTAACACAGCTCACTTTGCTCTTCTCTATGTGCTCCTCTAGATATTGTTTCCTCGTTTGCCCTTCTCTTTTTTTTCATATTTTTGGGCTGTTGTTGTTTTTTTGGGAAACTTCAACTTTTTTTTATTTTTTTGATATTTTTTCTTCACTTAGGAGCACACAAGAAGTAACCACAGAAAATTTGAGCTCAAACAAGTGAAAGACGTGGCCTGTGAAATTTTCAGAAGATGAGCTCAAAAATGCGAAAAATCTTCCGGGCTCGGAAAGACGATCTTCCGGGCTGTTTTACGGAAAAATAGATTCGCCGAACCCACAAAGGGTGGGGACAGACGGATGCAAAATTTTTTCCTGATCAAAAAACATATAAAGTTTGCTGAAAACGAAGTTCGTATGCGAAAGTTATGCCTGTTTTACGAAAGGACTCGAATTAGAGAACAATACGGGAAGAAAGTGCGGAAAATTGGCGGAGGCGGCTAGGGTTTGATCGAAACGGTGGAAAAAACACACGAACTGGACTCAAACACAAACTAACCAGCAACAAGACTTCGACCTAGGACACAAATTCAACACGACGGACTCTGAGACTGAATTATGCAAAGGCTATGGCGCGGAAGGTTCTAGGACAGGAAAAAAATGAGTATGGCAGTGGACTATGGGACGAAGGCGAAACACTCAAACTAGGGGATAGATGCGAACCTGACTGTAAACCCGAAGCTCTGATACCACTTAATAGGGACGGGGTTCCCGATCTTCCGTCAGGTGATGATAACTCTCGTTTTGGTGGAACGCGACACACCGATCCGGCTTCAGATCAAAAGACTCGAACCCTGCAACCATAGCACCACGACTCCTCTGGTTATCAACCGTGTCACTAATCCGGTTGACCTCGCCAAGAAGGCTAATCCTTGCCTGTGAAACGAAGAACACAAGCAAGAACTCGAAAGAACGCAGCTCAAAGAAGTGATAATCTGCAAATGTATGATTAAGATCACGAAAGTGGGGTTTCACGACCGAAGACGGCGGTTGTTCGATGACAGATTGATCTAAAGTGACAACGGCAGTGACGAACTCTGGCAAGGCAGTGAAGAGCAAGATGCTCGAGCATTATTTATGGCACGGACACTGAGGTCTCTGAGGAGAGCACATCCGCGAACTCCCAAATGGACATGGCCCAGACGCCGAGGTCTCCGAGACCAACACAGCACGACAGCGGAGACGGCATGGACACGACGGCGAGATCAGGAAGGAGATGAGCAGTGTGCATACCGGTGAATCGCTGATATGCAGCAATCGGGCAAATCGGACGGCTGGTAGATGATCTCACAGATGAATAGCACAGAGGTGCTCGGATGGCTACCGCGTGGCTTTGAGAAGATCGGACGGCTTGGACGAGGCGCTCGAGTGAACGGCCAGGGGATGGCCAACACGTGGCAGGGAAGGGATTGAACGACTGAGATTTGGTGGGCCGGGGTGAACAATAATGGGCTCGGCCCATTATTGTCTTAGGATTTTTGAGGGTTTTTTATTTCAAAAATTCAAATAAAATCAAATGAGCTCTAGAAAATAGTAAATACATCTGAAAAATTCATAGGAAATTCCTTGAGACACAAGGAATCAAAAAAATATTTTCAACAAATGTTAATGTTTATTTTAGTCATATTAAATCCTTAAATTTATAAAAATTCAATTTAAGCTTGTATTAAATCTAGAAAAATTCAAATGGTAATTTTAATTTAAAAGCTTCAAATAAACTCTGAAAATTAGGATGTTACACCTTGTTACCTATCTAACCACCGCAAGGAGAAGAGAAGTTCTTTGCTCCTGCAAGAAGGAAAGGCCTGAATTCCCACCGCATTGAGAGAATTTCCTTGTTGCTAAGCAAGGAGTGAAGGGGCCTGAAACCCTAGCTATCTCATTGTCACTCACAAGGAACAAGGCCATCAAGTTGACGTAAGGAACTAGAAGGCTGAAACCCTACCCACAAGGAGGAACTCCATCATTCTTAGTGCTGGCCATAAGAAGGAAGTGGACAATAGAAACCCTACTTCTTGTTTTGGTTGCCCAAAGCAAGGAGGAAAGGAGGAAGATCACCTGAAGCCTGGCCACAAGGAGAGAAGATGGAAAGTAGTACACCATTGATCGTACCATGAAGATCAAGGCACCCTACACATCAACTATTGGGTCACCCTATGCATCAGCTAGTTTACTAGTTTGTCCACATTAGGAACGTTCAAAGGCAGATAAATTACATCCATAAGAGATTCGTACCTGGTTATGGATTCTTGTCATCTTGCACAAACTCTATAGAAAGAAGAAAAAGGTGAAATCAAATAAAATTACATGGTAAGAAGAAACACCGAGGTTAATTCAAAAAAACATGATCTTCCTTGCATAGTTGATCACACAACTACATGATATGAACAAATCATAAAGCTCATCAAATATTATTGGCACATTAGACCTTGAAGTACAGAATTATTTGACTAAGCTCCTAAGCATAAATTTGTAGTTTGGAAAATTTCTTTGTAAATAGTGCGAAGGTGAATTGTAATCATGTAACGAGAGAAAATATCCAATCATGCACTTGTGATTCCCATATTTTGTTTAAGTGAATCAACAGGTACTCTATAGTTCATATAAATTATCAACTATCACAAGCAGGAACATTTGTCAACATCCTTAACACGTGACCTAATTTGCGTCCACCCAAGAACAAGTGTCCACAAAAACCACAATAGTTTATCGATACTGCAACAAAATGAACTAAAACAGTATTCTATATGGAAGGCTTAGCAAAAGCGAACACATCTTATCCCAGACTGATAATAACAGAACAAGGAATCAGCACAACGCATCGATTGAATGACTGGATGACCAAAGATGATCAGAAGATGATGTCACCGTCCTTCTTGCCACCAGCAACCAGCAGGTTGGTCACGGTCCCCACCGAGATTGCCTTCTTGAGCATGACCTCTCTGCAAGCTACTCCTCTATGAATTGATTGGCTGTAGCCATATGCCGCTCGATCTCCCTCTTCTTGTAGCCCTGGATCTTCTTGAGCTTGAATTAGTCCTTGTACTTGAGCTCATCCAGCTCAACCTTGATGCAGTTGATGGTATTCTCCAGTGGCTTCATGACATTCTCCAGCACATTAACGTGGTGATTAGTGGTCTTGATGGCCTCGTTGAGTGTAAGGAAGGAGTCTTGGAGCGAGGTGAGCTCCATGAGCACCTCGATGGCCTTGACATGCATGGCGCGACAGGCAGTGACCTATTGGCCTCTGTGGGCGAGCCTGGTGAGGCTTGGGGAAGCGTTGGAGGGGCCCAGGAAGGTGATGGTGCAATCAACAAAGTGGGTGAATTTGGGAAGTAAGATCAAGATGGGTATGTGGAAGGAAAGAGGGAAAAGACAGGGGGAGGGGAAGATTCGTTGGGGAAGGAAAGGATGGGGATTGAGATAGAAAGGGCAAGGCGGACACCTATAAAAATGCCAAGGACACTAGCACTGAAGAAGTTGGAGGCAGAGCCAGTGATTTCTTTGAAGGTGAGGAGAAGGTCGAGGAGTGAACCACAGAGGATGGCGATGGAAGTGCCGAGGAAATAGTGAGGGAGGTAGGGTGGAGGATGGAGGCGGTCGTGTGAGGTGAGCAGTGATGGGAACGGGGTCCCGATCTTCCAACAGGTTCTGGATATGTTTGATTTGGTGGAAGCACGACACAAATCGATCCGGCTTCTAAACAACACCACGTCTCGTCAGGTTATCCGAACCCGCTAATCGCAGCACCACGTCTCGTCGGGTTATCAAGCGTGCGCTGCCCGTACACAGGTTCAAAAGTAAAAGATGATATATTTGACCTCGCCAAGAAGGCTAATCCTCATTTTGTTTTGAAATCAAAACCAAAACTTCTACCATGTGAATGCATTCCTTGCTCGCAGAGGTTGTACACTTTACCCACAAGAGCGAATCGAAGCACACAAGCAAGAACAAGGAAGAACACAACGGAATTGCAAATGTATTGGTTTAGCACTTTCGAAAGTTGGGGTCTCACAAACCGATGAACGCGCAATTTCATTAAAATGAGTCTCGACATATGGGACCCACTGGACTCGGGACCCACTTGTCGGTGGCTAGCGCTTGAGAGGGTGGTGGTCGACGGGTGGGGCCTACACGTCGCCGGAGTTAAAGCGGAGAAAACTCAACCTCGGCACGCGAGCGGGCCAGGCTCGAACGCGCGCCGAGGGAGTGGGAAGAAGAGCGGCGCTAGCCAAGTGAGCGGGAGGCACCGCCTACCCTGTTCAAGCGAGCGCGACGCGGGAGGAAGAAGGTGGCGGGAAGACGATCGCCGATGGGCCCGCATGTCGGTGAGAGAGGAAAAGGAGAGCGGCGGCGGCCACGGCTCGGATGCACGACGCGTGGCGAGAGGAAAGTAATCAAGGCGCGCAGGATGATGGGTGAAAGGGTAAGTGAAAGGATGCGGTTGAGATTCAATCCGGCAACCTTGATTA
Organism: Melocanna baccifera; assembly: GCA_036346265.1. Lineage (NCBI taxonomy): Eukaryota > Viridiplantae > Streptophyta > Magnoliopsida > Poales > Poaceae > Melocanna > Melocanna baccifera. The sequence goes on along the minus strand of CM070701.1, from coordinate 2,666,059 downwards.
AATCTGGCGATGGGGTGTACTAAGTGGCAGCGGCGGTGCGATTTATACGGCAATCATGAATGGTCAAGATGACGACACGCGTCGGAACAGCGGCTTTGACAGTGGGACCACTGGCGGTGAGTCCACCTGCACCGGTCTATGACAGTGGGGCCGCTGTCGGCGCAAATCGAAAAAGAAACTCAACCTCGCGCGAGCGGGCTCGCGCGCCGAGGAGCGGGAGGAAGAGAGCGGCGGCGGTAACGATCGGGCGGGAGGATCAACCTACCCAATAAGGGCGATTAACCCTTTTGAGTATTAGTCATTTGGGATGGCCGATTCTTTGTCGGATCACGCGACACTTGGCGCTGCAGAGAGAGGAAGGCGGGATGAGCGTGAGCAGCGGGATTAGCTCGGGCGGGGAGGAATGGCTCGGATGCATGACAAGTGTCACCCGAGGAGATTTTGATATTTAAATCTTTTATATATATTTCAGAAATCATTAGGAGATTAATCAAAAATTGGGATGTTACAAACCTACCCCCTTAGAAGGAATCTCGACCCGAGATTGGATGAACGAGAAATAGATTAGGAAACTGCGCTCAAGATCCTCTTCGTTCCTGTGTTGCTTCGACTGGACGGTTGTTCCATTGCACTTTACAGAATTTGATAGTCTTGTTTCTTGTGCAGCGCTCTGCTTCTTCCAAAATCTTGACAGGAAATTCTGAATATGTCAAGTCCTCTTTTAAATCAACATCCTCAAAAGATATCAACTCCTCTGGTACTCTCAAACACTTTTTCAATCGTGATACATGAAATACATCATGTACACTCGACAACCGAGGAGGAAGTTCTAGGCGATAAGCGACTTCACCTCTTCTTGCTATAATTAGAAATGGTCCAATATACCTTGGGGCAAGCTTACCACTGACTTTGAATCGACGCATCCCTTTCATAGGTGACACTTTCAGATACACATGATCGCCTGGCATAAATTCCAACATTCTTCGACGATTATCGGCATAACTCTTTGTCAGTCTGCGGTTGTTTTCAATCGGTCTCGAACTAGCGAACTTGATCTTCCGCTAACTTTAAGACATCCGGTCCGAATACTTGACTCTCTCGCCTCGACCAATATAACGGTGTTCTACATTTTACGCCATACAAGGCTTCAAACGGAGACATCTTGGACTAGATTGATAACTATTATTATATGAGAATTCCGCATAGGGCAAACTTTTATCCCAAGCGGCTTTATTGGCTAAAGCACATGCTCTCGACATATCTTCCAATATCTGATTTACCTGTTCAATTCGACCATCTGTTTGAGGATGATAAGCAGTACTGAAATTTAAATTGGTGCCCAAAACTTCATGAAGCTTCTGCCAAAATCTTGAGGTAAATTGTGTTCCTCTATCCGACACGATCCTCTTTGGAACTCCATGCAAACACACAATTTTTGACATATAAAGCTCTGCTAATCTATCTCCCGAATATGTAGTCTTCAACGGTATGAAATGAGCAACTTTTGTTAAACGGTCAACTATAACCCAAATTGAGTCATAACCTAACTTGGTTCTTGGTAGTCCCGTTATGAAATCCATTCCAATTTCCTCCCATTTCCATTCAGGTATATGCAGAGGTTGCAAAAGACCAGCAGGTCTTTGATGCTCTGCTTTAACTCTTTGACATATATCACACAAGGCTACATATTCTGCAATTTCCCTTTTCATATTGTTCCACCAGTAACTTTCCTTTAAATCCTGATACATTTTTGTACTTCCAGGATGAATTGAATATCCTGATTCATGAGCTTCTTTTAAGATTAAATCTTTTATTTCCTTTTTCTCGGGTACTAGTATTCTCTTTCCAAACCAAAGAGTCCCTTCTTCATCTTCTGAAAATCCAAGCGATTTACCTTTCTTCATATTCTCTTTAATTTCTTTAACATATTCATCCTCTCGTTGGGCTGCCTTTATTTGATCTTCCAAGGTAGGATGAACCTTCAATGCAGACAGAATACCTTCGTTAACTATTTCCAAATTTAATCTTTGGAATTCCTCATGGAGGGTTATCGCTTATCCGAATTGACAGATTATTCATATGACTCTTTCGACTCAAAGCATCGGCTACCACATTAGCTTTTCCGGGATGATAGTGTATTCCCACATCATAATCCTTTATCAATTCGAGCCATCTTCTTTGTCTCATATTAAGGTCAGGCTGAGTGAATATATACTTTAAACTTTTATGATCTGTATATATCTCACACCGATTACTGATTAAGTAATGCCTCCATAACTTTAGAGCATGCACAACAGCAGCTAGTTCTAAATCATGAGTGGGATAATTTTCTTCATGCGGTCTTAACTGCCTTGATGCATAAGCTACCACCCTTCCTTCTTGCATTAGTACACAACCAAGACCTTGTTTTGAAGCATCACAAAATATCTCAAAATCTTTTCGAATATCGGGTAACCTCAGAACCGGTCTTGAAGTTAACCTTTTCTTTAATTCTTGAAAACTATCCTCAGGATTTACTCCATTCAAATTTCTTCTCCTTCTTTAACACTGGGTTAAAGGTCGGCAATCTTGGAAAAGCCTTCAATAAATCGACGATAGTGTAGGCTAATCCGAGAAAACTTGGATCTCTGCATCGTCTTGGGTGAAGTCAATTTAATACATCCTTAACTTTTCCGGGATCTACGATACTCCTTCTGCTGATATCACATGTCCCAAAAACTCAATTTCTTTTAACCAAAATGCACATTTGCTAAATTTGGCATATAAGCGATGTTCACGAGTCTTTGCAACACTATCCTTAGATGACCTTCATGTTCTTTATTATTCTTGAATAGATAAGAATGTATCTAGAAAACAACAACAAACTTATCCCCTATTATAATAAGGTTCGCTAGGAACTTTACTCCATTTATAATTATGGTTGAACTAGGGCTAACCAAATTAGTCCTCAATTCTTTTCAATGGGATTGGACTATCATAAGGTCCTTTAGCAAACAAATATTCCAATTATTCTTTTCAACAAAATCCTTTGTTACGAAAGAATGTGTAGCTCGAATCAAATAATATAATTCGGTGATCGAGTTCACTAGAAACTTACCGTAACTACATCGGTGCATCTTCTGCGCCTCTGCGGTAACATGGTTGATACGCCCTCGATTAATGTTTTGTGGAGTCTTGGGAGTTTGAGGGCTTCCACGTCCTTGACCATTGGTTGGAGCTCTTGCTGGTGTAGGGTCAAGATTGAAACGAACGGGGTTACCGCTGACGTTTACGTGGGCGATTCTTGGCATAGTGTCCCATATTCTTGCAATTGTAGCATTGCACTCCTGCTGCTACATTTACATTTCTTTGCGGTTGGGCTGCATTTCCGTTCTAGGAGCTTGAGGTAAAGGGCGAGTGCAGAAATCGGTATCCTTGTATGATTATGTCTTGGAGGTCGGTTGTACTTGTGGTGGCGTGAATCGTGAATCGCTTTCATGATCTTGAGCTTGGAACTTCCTCTTCCGGAGTCGAAGAGTTGGCGTTGAGCATCTTCTTGCAATAAAGCTTTATTCACTAGATGCTGAAAAGTAGGGTAGTCATTGGAGACTAATTGAACCTTGAGGTTGGGGTCTATCCTCCCATGAACCTCCAAATCTTTGCGGCATCGATCGCCACATCTTCAGGGCATATCTAGATAGCTGAATGAATTTGCTTAAATAAGCGGAAACGCCAGGTTTCCTCTGTAGATGATGGAACTCCTTCCTCTTCATTTCCATAATACTCATAGGAATATGAGCATTACGGAAGGCTTCCAAAAATTCCGCCCAACCAATGTTCGGGCATCACGGTGTGCGACAAGAATTGTCCCACCAATTGGCAGCAACTCCTTGGAGTTGATGAGCAGCATATATAACCTTCTCATGTTCAGCACATTGAGCTAGATTCAGCTTCCTTTCCACTTCCTTAATCCAATCATCCGCCTCCAACGGATCGGCAGATCTGCGAAGGTCGGGGTCGAGTCCTCATGAATTCCCGAGCTTAGATGCGGTGGGTGAATAGGTACTTGCTGAGCTTGATTTACTTGATTTTGGGCCAAAGCTGAAGAAGTTGTAGTTGCATGGCCATCATTTGTTCCATGTTGGGAGCTTGGGTGGCGGAGGTGGAATTGGGGCCTCATTGTTGTTGGTATTGGGTTGTTGTTGATGTTGCTTCTCGTGTTCACCATCTGAAGCTCCATCAAGAAAAGTACAGTAAAAGAGGGAAAAGCATAGATGAGAGACGGGCGATTTATCATCCCAAAACCACACACAAGATTAACACAATGAATGAGAAAACTCAACTTTTGAAATTCAAATTAACTTTTGAAATGGCTGTACCACAAATGCACAAGGCTCGGTACAATCCATTTTATTACATCATATCATTATAAAAGCGTTCTAGTATCGATAAACGATTGAAAAGGGTAGCCTATCTAACATCTAATTATCCTCAATGATGATACGCTCCTCTGGCTCCTCCTCGGGATCCTCCTCGAGTCCGACGAGTGACTCTGCCCACAATCACGGCAGTTGTTCGCGAACGCGACCGTGATCGGCTCGCTGAAAGTAGGTGATCTCGAACGGAATCTTGGCGTCCTCGATCGATCCGCCGATGTCGAGGTCGGGTAGCGGATCGGGCGTCGCACACTCTTCCTTGCCGTGAGCCTAGTGCGAGGTCCGAGAGTCGACCGAGCAGCAATGAGCCGGTGGAGTCGGTGTAGTGGTGGCGGCTCGAAGACGCTCCACCTCGCCTCAAGAACCGTCCTCGTCTGATAAAGACGTCGGCGTGGCGATCGACTCTGCAGCGGTGTGCTCGGAGAGTGTCGGAGTGGTCGAGCTCGACGTCAAAAGCATCCGGAGAAGTCCTATCTCCGCTGAGCTCTGGCGTAAGTCGCGGTCGATGCTTGGGTGAATCGCACTGATGAGACAGCGTGGGTCGCCCACCACGATCCGAAAAGCCGGGATGGGGTCCGCTCACGGTAGTCGGAAAGAAGCGAATGCGTGTCGTAACTCTCCCTTGTGCCTCTTGCACAACTCTGCTATCGCCATCTTGGCTGCATCTTGGATAGCGTCTGTACAGTGGGTCCGAGGGTGCTCAATACTGCAGTAGACGGGGTCAAGCTGCCCATCTGGAGCATAGATGAATACTTCCATGGTCCATGAATCCATAGTCATCACTCTAGTGTTCCGCCCTCTGAAAATGGGTTGTTGATTATATTTCAGATGCTGCATTAACTGTCGTAGAAGAGTCGCAAAAGCTCCCTCACTCTCGCCATGAGAATGGTGATCCCATGGGGCTGAAGACGACGAAGAACCTGCCATCTATAAATTTGAAAATAAGGGGAGATCAGTAAAGATTTTTAAATAATGAGAGTAGGACAAGAACAAGATACTAAGTAAGAAAAGAGTAGAAGCAAAAGAAACTTATATTTTTGTACATAAATTTTTATTAAATATAAATCCTTAAAGCTTCCCAAAACCTAGGGCTCGTCCTACATACCAAGATGGCTCGATACCATACGTGAGACCGGAGTAGAAACTCCTGCACTTCTGTGTATTACTGTACTAGTCCCAGAGATCAATGCTAGTACACACAGTTCAAACAGAAAAGATGATATATTGCCAACAACGCTTTATTACAATAGTGACTGAAGTTTTACAAAGGCCATTGCCTTACTAAGGTTCACAGAACCACAAGCAAAAATAAACACAGCGGAAGCAAAAAAAATAACTTGATCGACCCATCAATCGCCACAGCAATTGGTCGGGAAAGCGAATCCTAGGCATCCGGAATAAACCACGCATCCACATTCGCAGAAGTCATACTCTCCACAGTCTTCTCCATTCTCTCGCTTATATTTATAGAGCAACGGTGAGTACAAAATGTACTCCGCAAGTCTTGGGAAAATGTATAGATGTAAGGTTTCACAAAGGAAGGTTATATGGTTTATTTACAACATCAGCATTTTATTTCAAATCTACATAATTACTTTAAAAGCCATTTTGTAAACAACTTGTTTTTAATAAACGAAATTGGATAAGTGCTTTAGTGAAGGTTAAACTACCAACACTAATATCTCAGGCCATCACAGCCAATTTTCAAAACCTCAGGTTACACCCCCTGATCTGAACATCACGAGAGTTATACTACTCCCGAGTTTTTCTCCAACTCATTTTGTTTTGAAATCAAAACCAAAACTTCTACCATGTGAATGCATTCCTTGCCCGCCCTTGACCGTGGGCACGGCTATTCGAATAGTTTTAACTCTGCAGAGGTTGTACACTTTACCCACAAGAGATAAATTATCTTAATAGTCAACACGCTTCCTTTGGCATGAGACCTAGATAAATTATCACAAAGCCTTTCGCTACTCCAAAGATAGTTTAAATACCACCCGCTAAGGTTTCACCACAACTCGAATCCACGAGTTGGAGCCCCTCTGCGCCATATGAGTACGAAGAAACCTGTCCCTCACTATGAGTAACCAGTACACCCTGGCACTCAATACACCACTGGTGATATCTAAACTACACTATTATAGGGTAGTTAGCTAGGTCGTACCCATATAGACTTGTGGTTGTACTGTTTTGCTCAGTTTGGACAAACACAAGCGTCGGTCCTTAAGCGACTGGGTGGCTCATTCACAATTCCAAACATTCTCGTGCTAATCGCACCACCAAACCTTCCATCCACCCTTGTCAACTTTTCCCTTTAAAATCCATTTTTTTACTTTTAAATTATCGGTGATAACACCCATTACCACTTTTCAAACAAAACATTTAACAATGGTAACATCCATTACCAATGTTCAAACAGATCATTCACCAAAACAATTGATAATCATGCTACTCATTTGAGTATTAATACATTAATTTGCTACGCTAAGCATTTGCTAGTATTTAAACATTCAACAATTGTAACACTAACTCATTATTGAGTCAAAGGATATCCTAAGTTGACAATGGTACAAGATAAACAATTTTCAATGGAAGGTATAGCAAATTGGGTATTTAACTAAATTTTCTAAATCAAATTATCACTTGATATAACATAAGCATGCATTAATTTTTAAAATAACTTCCTAATCATTTTATAAATCATTGGAGCAAGTTGATCAAAGGAAACTTGCAAAACATAGGAACAAAATGGTCAAAGGAGACTTGCCTTCCTGTGTCTGGTTGAAATCTTCCACAACTTGCTCTTGAGGTTGCTCGGACAAATCGGTCTCTACACGTAAATCGAGAATTCCAAATAAATAAAATAAAATAAAAATTCAAAAATTGAAAATAAATATACCAAATGAAAGATTGAATTTTTAGATGAATTTAGAAATTTGAATGGACCAATTTGGAGCTAAAATGAGAAAGATATGGCTATTTGAAAATCTCAGATTTGAATAAATCCAGAAATTCGGAAATCTCTGACATGTGGGGTCCACTGGTCAGCAATTTCATTTAAAATGAGTCTCTGACATATGGGACCCACTGGACTCGGGACCCACTTGTCGCTGGCTAGCGCAGAGGGTGGTCGACGGGTGGGGCCTACCACGCTGGATTAAAACGGAGAAAACTCAACCTCGCCACGCGAGCGGGCTCGAAGCGCGCCGAGGAGTGGGAGGGGGAAGAGAGCGCGCTAGCCAAGTGAGCGGGAGGCACCGCCTACCCCTAATGGGTAGGTAACCCTCTTGAGGGTTATCGCGGGAGGCCGCGGCAACGTGGCATACACGTGGTCGACGCGTGGTCGCCGCGTGGTTGCCACGCCACGCTTTGCCGACGCGGCGCGCGCCGCGAGGTGGCGGAGGCGCCGGTGGCGCTGACGTGGCGCCGATCTCGCCGCCACGCCTGCTGCCACCACAGCCCGACGGCTGACGGGGCTGGCGGCCGGTGGTGGCGCACGGGGACCTAGGGTCGCCGGAGCTCCGTGACGGCGCCCGCCAAGGGTACCAAATGAAGAGGAGGATACAGGAATGCGCCGGTATTTTGCGCGGAGGCCGAGGGTGACCGGAGGGAAGGATCGGCGAGGAGGGGGCGGTCGGGAGGACCTCACGGCGACGGAGGAGCTCCGGTGGCGCAGCAGCTCAGGGAGGGGGTCGCCGGGAATCGCCTTGGCACCAGCAACGTCGGGGAGGCGTCGGCGAGGAGTGAGGAAGCCCGAGACGGCCGCAATTGCTCGCCGGAGTATTTGAAGCCGCGGGGAAGAAATCGGGCGAGGGGCTCGCGCCGGGTGATTCGTTTGAGAGGTGAGGAGGAGCGGCAGCGGTAGAGGACCTCGGGATGCGGGTTTTATAGACCGGGAAGGGTTGTAACGGCCGCGCGAAGTTCGCCGGACTTGGAACTGCCCGGAAAGCGGAGGCGACGGCGCACAGTGCATAATTAAATGAAATAATGCCAGAAACGGTTGCGGGAATGCGGCTATTTGAATGTGCAGGAGTGCGGGGAAATAATTGGCCAAGAAACTCAAGCTTTTAAAGCTTCAGTTTTTCTGTTTAATGGCGGCGTAGACGCGGGAGGAAGAAGGTGGCGGGAAGACGATCGCCGATGGGCCCCGCATGTCGCTGAGAGAGGAAAAGGAGAGCGGCGGCGGCCACGGCTCGGATGCACGACGCGTGGCAGAGGAAAGTAATCAAGGCCGCAGGATGATGGGTGAAAGGGTAAGTGAAAGGATGCGGTTGAGATTCAATCCGGCAACCTTGATTAAATCTGAGCCGATGGGGTGTACTAAGTGGCAACGGGCGGCTGCGATTTAATACGGCAATCATGAATGGTCAAGATGACGACACGCGTCGAACGAGCGGCTTTGACAGTGGGACCACCGCGGTGAGTCCACATGCACCGGTCTATGACAGTGGGGCCCGCCTGTCGGCGCAAATCGAAAAAGAAACTCAACTCGCGCGCGAGCGGGCTCAACGCGCCCGAGGAGCGGGAGGGAAGAGAGCGGCGGCGGTAAATCGGGCCAAGGGAGGATCAACCTACCCAATAAGGGCGATTAACCCTTTTGAGTATTAGTCGTTGGGATGGCCGGTTGCTTTGTCGGATGCGCGACACTTGGCGCCTGAGAGAGAGGAAGGCGGGATGAGGCGAGACGGCGGGATTAGCTCGGGCCGGGAGGAATGGCTCGGATGCATGCCAAGTGTCACCCGAGGGAGATTTTGATATGTAAATCTTTTATATATATTTCGTAAATCAAGAGGAGACTTTAAAATACTCTTAAAAATACCAAATAAATTTCAAAATTCCAGAAAAATTCACATAACTCACTGATAATGTTTTAAACATATTCAAAATATTTCCAACTTATTGTGATATTAAATTTTCTTTTCAACAGAAACTTTAACTTCAGAAAATTCCAGATAATTGGAAATTATTAATTTAAAACTAATTCTTCAAAATAAAAGCAAAAATTGGGATGTTACACCCACCCTAATGGTGGGGGTGGCGGCTGTATATAAAGGAGTGAGGGGTGTGAAAACCCCTGGACGCGCCCTAATGGGCTCCAACACGATACAAAGCTGAACGGCCCAAAAGACGGTGGCGCAGCACCGTGACAGATTCTGAATGCCCAATTATTTCGATGATTCCCGTTGACTCAGAAGGAATTTTGATATGGGACCAGAGCCATTGGAAAGGTCTCCTTCTCAGCTTTCCATACATATATGGAACATCCAAAACGGAGTCCGTATGCGTCTTGGGCGTCCGTTTTACTTCAGACTAGTCCTGAAGGCCAAGGCAGACTCGAACTCGAGTTGGACTGGGCCTCCGGCTTGACTTGGACGTCCTTGCTGGTCTTCTCCGCCTCCACACCTCTCTCCATGTACTTCATGACCCTCTCCAATGTTCCTAAGCAAGATAACATCATTAGGTAGCAATCTATTCTCAAAACTATAAAAAGGATCGCTTAAGAACGAGCTCACCTCTAGATTTAATTGTCGCATGTGAGCTCGGGTCATTGGACCTTGCATAACGGTTGGAGGATCAGCGGTTGCATCCGAAGGAGTGATGTCCTCATCAAGCAGCGTGGCAATAGACTATAAGGTTAGGGATTGGGCGAGCCATGAGCAAGGAGAGGGAGAGCAATTCAATGTGTCTGCCTGTGCGTTCGGGCAAGGACTCCAGAGCAGAGTGGGCGATGGGAGAAGAGGATGGGGTAGCGATAGTCGGGAGGGTGGGGAAGGTGGAGCGAGTTGTCCTGGTGGGGTTGAAGAGGAATTGAGGATAGGAGGATGGGACAGTGGCAGTCGAGGGGGGAGGGTGGGGATGGCCCACATGTCAGTGGGACGGAGTGGAAAGAACCTACATGAGTCTTTTTTCAGTTGGGTGGGGAAAGAGGAGTGGAAGCGGATGGGGCCACACATGAATGGTTTTTTTGAGGAAGGAGAGGGAGGGGGAAAATGTACCACCACCAACTCCTTCTTTTAAGTAGTAGAGAAAACAAAAAAATATGTTCCACTTTATTTCTTTTACTTTCTTTCTTTTAATATAAAAATCAATAAAAATGCCAAAATACCCCACCCCCAAAATCCTAGTAAGTCACCCTTAGCTGTTGTTTGGATCACATAGACTGAAAATAATTTTTAGAAAACATGTTTTGGTAGGGTTTTCAGTAAACTGGTTTTAAGTTGTTATTATATCAGGATGGGTTTATATATTTCTTTATTTGGTTTTCAACCATTGAAATAACTTGTTCACATCTCTCTCCACTTACCATGTACCTCCTAAGTCCTAGCACACAACCCCCTCCCCCATTCTAAAACTTGATGTGGAATTGCAGGAGAAGTCCTCCTCATCAATTACCATGACACCGTGGAAGTCCCTCGTGCCCTAATGATGGCTGCAGCCCTTTGGTCCATGAGCTGCACCATGTCAACCACAAGCTCGCTACTTTCACCACCCCAACCCCATGCCTCCATGATGGAGGAGAGCATGGGCATGTCTAGTGGAAAATTTTTACATGCACAAGCGGTCAACCAAAAAAGCAACACGTGCAAGGGGCCAAATAGGGATATGTTTGTTGGGACAATATTGAAAAATGGCTTTGTTAAAAACCACATTTACTCATTTTTGTTAAAATGCAAAATTATGGGTTTACAGGAAAATGAGTTTTAGTTATCCGCAAGTTAGTGTATCCAAACAAAGCTTTCCTAGAATCATGCTAAAACCAAAATTTGCAAATCTGGTTTTCACAAAACACCTCATCCAAACGACCCCTTAGTGTGGCACCCTTCCCTTTTGCTATCGAGGCAGGTTAATTGAACAACTAGAACTTAGTGAAAGAGATGGAAGACCTCCAATATTTACCTTGGAGATAGTCAAGTGTACTCCATTAACCCATCTAGGGTAGACATTTGATGAGGGGAGTTTTGCCCAATCTTCACGGTGTAGGATTGAAGATAATTGGACATGTGCAAACTGACACCGCCAACCACTGTCTCTATTACGGCAACCATGACACTCAATTCATTTTTTCTACTCACTCATGTGGAGTAAACAGACTCTTGCAACCACTAAGGCAAATGCAAGAATGATGAAGACAAGAATCTTAGATATTTTTCAATTCTAAGGGGGTGGAAATGCTTCACTCAAACCCTAGAACAAAAAAGTGTATAATTCTAAAATTTCAAGCTTACAATTGTGTACATATTTATGCCCTATTTATAGGCTACAGGACTCCTCTACAAACTCTCATGACTTGTAGAAAGCTCTTTACACCTCATGGTAGGTTGTTTACAACTAGGTTACAGCAAAATTCAACTTTTAAAGTTCAACTTTAGAACTTAATTCAAATTGTCCAATTTCAACTTTACAACTCATTACTTAATGTTCAAGAAAGATGACGACTTAAGTGTTGACATCATTTTTTATGATGACAAAAGCGACGACCTCTATTATATCCTGATGTATGTGATGACATCATCTAGTTTCTTACATATATGATGACATCATATACTTTATGGATAAGTATGCCCACACATGTGATGACCTCATCATGATGTTGACATGTGTGATGACATCATAAATTTGCTAGTGGGCCCCACTAGTTGTTGTCTTGCACCACTGCTATAGATAGGACTCATTGCTCATCTCCTTGCACCAATAGGCAACATGCATTTTTGGAGTGTTGGTTTTTAGTCACCAATTCCTCCCTCTTGCTTCCTACCTCTCGGATCAAGCTCTCCTTGGTATCCAATGTTTCTTCCTTTTCAAACCTAATTATACACAGAGCATATGCTTTAGGTAGTAGCCAATTCTTATGTAAAATCAATGCTTAACTTGGTTAAGCTAAGATTCATCTATTGATTAAGTATTTTAGCTTTTGCTCTTGTGATTGGTCCAATCAGTGCTTGCACGATGGGAATAATTGGTGCTTGTAGGATTGGGGTAGTATTTGATGAAGGAGAAAATGGTAAGTGCTAGGTATATCCTCAGCCTCCTCTTCTTGAAGAAAATCCATCATTGGCTTTTAATGGCTTGATAGTGTACTAAATAAAGAGAAAAAAGTGTATGCATGTTATATGTAATTGCCATCTGTTTTTGTATTTCCTTTGTTTTGCCCAAACCAATTAGAACAACAACCATAAGTACAAGAGTCATATGTATATAATGTGTATGTGGAATTAGCACAGGTTCATATCATCCCCCCTCTCATGAGAAAAAATTGTCATCGACTTTTGTAAGCATGTATGCAAATTATTAATGGGCAACTCCAAAATTTGTTCTAAATTGCATAAATTATTCATGTGATCATACTTCAACCTCCTAATACCAAATCCTGCCAATGTGGCTAAGAAAAAAAATTAGTGCTTTCCTTGGAACTACACTCTGATTACTTATACTTGTCTGGAAATCAAAAGGGCAATTGTACCCATTTACCCACATACTCGCGGGTAAATACCCTAATAGAGCCTAGTATGGGATGTATTCTTTACCCATGAGTATGGGAATGGGGGAAAACTTTGTACCCATCGGGTAAACGGGTACGGATATGGGTGAGCTCTATAATCTATAATCTATAATTGTACCTGCGAATCTATAATCTGACAGGTGGACCAGCCCAAATCAGTCTGAAGTCTGAACTCTAAAACCCTAGTTTTATCCCCCCATTCCCCAAAGCCGAAGTCGCCAGTCCGCCACTCACTCCGTCACTCGGTCGTCCACTCGGCCACCCAGCGAAGCGCCCACTCATCCTCATCCTCCATATCCAGCCGCCTCCTCCCGCTGCCGGACTCCCGGCCATCCCTCATCGGCTCCTGAACTCCCACCCAGCCGGCTGCTGCCCCTCACGCCTTGTCCCTTAGGCCCCCGCCCAACCGCCTGCTGCACATCGGCCTCCCACTCAGCCACCAGCCCGGGTCATCCTCATCCCGTGTCATCCTCCAGATCTAGATCCAGCTGCCTCCTCCCGGTCTCGGACTCTCGGCACCAGCCTCCTCGGTGAAGCACTGTGCTGTCTTCCCCCAGTCGAACCCAAGAATAGTCGAATCAATTGATTGATTTGTGATTTCTCGTCCGTTCTGGGTGAGGAAGCTCCCTCCCTCCTACCCTAGTTTTTTTTTCAATTCAATGTAGTAATATTCTTTCTTCAAATCTCACATTCCTGCATCAACTGGTCTGCCTGGCCTTGCCTTTGCTTGCAAATGATTGTGGCTCTCATTCAAATTTACTCACATGTTTTGGCTGCGTTTGATTTTGGCGCCTCGTTAGTCGTTAATTGTGCAAATTGGTGAAGTTAGCTACTACTTTTGTGAAGCGAATGTTATCCCTGCTGCTAGCTAAACTAGTGTTACTGTTCTTCCTATTTCCATTAATTCACGTGGGTCTCCTCTCCTGCTATCTATTCTGTAAAAAATGGGATTGTCATTGTCTTACGTTGCTGCTTCTTTTTTGTCGAAGGGTAGAAAAATCATATACTATTTCATGGCTGCTAGCTGCAATGCGAGAGCAGCTGTACTCTTTTTAGAATTAATTTGATCAGATCTAATTGGTTAGTTCTGAGATGTTTGCCCTGATTAATTTCATTAGGTTTTATTGCGTTGAAGTGGGGCTCACTGGTTACATACCCTAGCTTTGATCCAGATATCTTTAGGGATTTAGCTATCTATGGGATTGATAATGCAATTTTGATATAGAGGATGTCGATGAGGAAAGCTGAGGGGACTCTGGGAAATGGCCGTTCCAATTGTTTGGTTGGTGTGGTGCTGCTGGTCACTTTCTTGCAGGATCAATCAAACTAAACATTTAATTAGATTCAGTTTGTTAGTTCTTGATTCAGTTCTTGATCTATTGACATAGGAGCCCTGGAAAGATGCTATGAGCCTATGAATGTGAATATGTGATTCATAACTGCTAGTTATGAATGTTTATGCACTGCCAGTAGTTATGCAGTCTTGTTTATTTGTTTATACACTGCCAGTGCCTAGTCGATCTTTGTGATTCATTACAGAAAAACAGTAGTTTTTTTTCTAAATGTCAATCAAGAACAGAGAAGCTTGCTCCTACATCTTGATCTATTAATTTAGCACAGTGATGTTATGCATAGATCTAACACCCATCGATGTATTGTATATTTGTATATTGTATACAATCTAGCAACTCTCATATTTGTATTCAACTCTTAGATGGCAACTCTAGGAAATAGCAGCCAACATGGGCTATCTTCTCAAGGCTCAATACTACATGACCAGTAAGTAGGATCTGAATCTGAACCTCAAGTTGAAGAACATGTCGAAGATGCACAAGCAGAAGAGAAAGACTCTTGTGGCACAAAGAGGAAACTCACTTCATCCGTTTGGAATGAATTTACAAGATTGTAAGATAATGATGTTTGGAAGGCAAAGTGCATTTGGTGCAGTAAGTACCTTTCGGCAAAAACAAAGAATGGCACTAAACATCTACATGAACATCTAAAGGTTTGCATCTATTGGAAGAGGCAAGGGAAAGTACAAACCAGTTTGAGGTATGGATCTTCTGAGCATGAGCAAGGGAAAGTACAAACTCTAGGAAAGCATGCACAAGTATTGGTCTGATATTCATGGTTTGATGGCTATTGCTGTTATTCTTGATCCACGTGGAAAAATGACAATGTTACATGCATGCTATATTGCCCTCTTTGGTGAAGAAAACTCTAAAGATAAGGTTACAGAGAGTTATAATTGCTTGTGTGAGTTGATAAATGAGTACCAAGTGCAGAGTGAAGAAGAGGGTATGGCTATGTCATCTACTACTAGTGCTCCAATTGGTGCTAATGAGGTGCTTTCCATATTTAAAATACTTGCTGCTAGTAAGAAAAATGTTGATGTAGTAAAGACCAAAAGTGAGCTGGATCGCTATTTGAAAGAAGAAACTCTTCCTTGCACATATGAGGAATTTGATATACTGGGTTGGTCGAAGGTGACTGGGACATGTTATTCTACATTGCAGATGATTGCCCGTGATATCTTGGCTATTCCAATAACAACAGTAGCTTCTGAATCAGCTTTTAGCACTAGTGGTAGGGTGCTAAGTGAACACCGCAGTCGTCTCACTCCAGCTATATTGGAGGCATTGATGTGTTCACAAAGCTGGCTTTTGAATGACCTTAAAGGTATGCAACTAATGATGTAAATATTTCAAAATTTATGTGTGATTTGAAGCTAGTGATGTAAATGTAATGCAATGTTTACTTAGGTGAAGGAGTTGAGGCTTCATAGACATGCCTTGAAGACATTGAAGATGAGCTTAAAGATTGTTGTTCAATCTCGATCGTTGACTTTGATTAGCAAACCATTTTTTAGACATGTCTTTCATCTATTTGTTGAATTGTTGAAATTGATCTATTTTCGTATGTTCCACTCTTGCTGTAAACGCAATTTGTTTATGTGTGAGGAACCATGTTAGTATGTATTTTGTTATGCACTGCTAGTGCATAACAAAATGTGAATTCACTACTAGTTATGAATGTTTATGCACTGCTAGTAGTTATGCACTCTTGTTTATTTTTTTATGCATTGCCAAGTCAAATGCTACGTATGTGTGAAAATTACTTTCTTAAGGACATATATATTTGATGTGAATGTAATGCATATATGTATGTATGAATTTTAATGTGATGCTTTTATATTTCCTAGCAAGAGCTGCTACTTTTATGTATATATCATTAGCACAATTCTCATACGTTGACTCTCAGTTCGCGGATAAACGGGCATGCCTGTGGGCGACAGGTACTCGTGGCTTTCGCGGATAAACAGGCATGCCCGTGGGCGTAAATCAAGGTCGCGGGTATGGGTATAGGCGAGCACTACTTATGCCCATCACGCCCGATTGCCATCCCTAACTAGTAGGCAACATAATTCTTTCTAAACAGTAAGCACTATGGTTTGCACTCAACTCAAGATGATAAAACATTGCACAAATGATTGTTTTCCCATTACATGAAGTTTCAAACCATCAAATTTGTCACATGTAATGCATATTTGATAGACATAAAACTTATCATCTACACTATAATCTCCAATTAAATTGAATTTATAAGTGTCAGTGTATGTACTAACTAGTGATTTTAAATATGAGATTGTAGAAACTCTCTCAATCACACTAGATGGTTCTACTAGCCTATCAAACAAGATATAGCATAAAAAATCATGGGGGATATTTTAGTAAAAACTTCTTGATGAGATACCAATTCAACACCATTGTTTTAGTAATCAATTCCACATTATGTAAATTAAACTCATTAAATCAGACCGTGGAATTTCTTGACGAGATACCAATTCAACACCAATATTGTTATCATTATCGATCTCCTCGATTGATTTAGGTGTTGTAGGTAGTGATCCTTCATGATTTAATCATAGAACAATAAGCATTCTTTCTTCAACGATGGTCATCTGCTCATCTTTCTTCAATGGTATGGACTATGTCACGTTGAGCTCCTCAACTTCATTATCAACCCGCAAACCAAGATAAACCCAACTAGAAGTAGAGTTTAAGTTGTTAATTTTTGAAATAATATCACATTTGCTATCATCTACTTCTCTCATTAATTTCTGAAATAATCTCACATTTGTTATCATCTACTTGTCTCATTTCTTTTTGCGTATCTCTCTCACTCTCACTTTGGATGTATTTAACCTCACATATGGTGGAATCACACAGCTCATTATTTTTAGCACTCTCACTTTGTTTGGCCATGTGGCTCTCATCCTCACATGAGTGTTGATGTATCTCATCCATCAAAGATCATGATTCAGCAATGGTGCATTCATCATGAGCCACAACCTCCTCAAGCCCTGTGGGTGGCAACGAGGTAGTACTATTCAACACCTCAACCAAAGGAAATGTTTCATGCTTGATTGTCTCCTTGTTATACCTTTTATTGTCCTTTGGCAAAACCGAGAGCACTTTGAATGCAAAAACATGACACAACCAAAGGAGGTGATTCTTGCATGACTCGAACTCCATCTCCATCTTGCTGAACTAAATGCACAACCTTCTTTGATGCCACAATTATAGGGGCTTCTCTCTTATTAGTTCTAGGTAATTCAAGAGTAAACCTAGCTGATGTAGTAGGTGAAGAAGTATGGCTTTGGCCCAAATTGAACCGAGGTGGGCGTGTAACACCCCAGGACCTACATTACCCTGAGATGCCACTAAACCACTGTACCGCTAGCCAATTTACAAGATAACATAAACTGGCAATAATTTCTAAATCATGATAATCTAAGCGGAAGCATACTAAAGCAAGGTATTGCAACACTATTAATTGGAGAACAACTGCTAAAAGGTTTAACTAATTAAAACAAACTACTGTCTAACATTATTACCTTGAAACAAACATCAATGAGGGAAATAAATCCATGATTAAGACTACACAACTATTACAACATTAATCATGATATGATGTGTGGCAGTGATGTGCCGCTCTACCCTTCCCATGCATGCTTGAGAATCACCTGGAGGGGGGGGAAAGCAAGAGTGAGATAAAAATCTCAGCAAGCAAACTGTTTAACAAGCTAATTAAACTACAATGTTGTTAAGCATCAATATTTATTTTCCACAATGACCACAATTACAGCCTTAACCACTTGTTCTACCAACAATAATAAAACATTAGCAAAGGAATATTGATTGACTACTTCATATTCTCAACCACTACCACTACCAATGACAGAAAAATATTAACAGGTTTTACCTCACTATCTTTATTGTTTCTCACATCCACAACTGATATCAACAGTTACCACAAGAGAAAAGAATCTCATACTACAATCTCAACCCCTATCATACCACAAGGGGTGAACCTTATTCCATGACCACAGCCACATTCCTCATATCACAAATGACTCTCATGAGCCAATTCCTCATTACAACTATGGAGTTGCATTTGTTTGTAAAATAACTTCACCACACTACATTGCATAAGTATGCAAATGATCTTTCCACAATGCAATGCATATGAATGCGTATGTTCCACTGCACCCTTACCCAACAAGGTAAGAGTGTGCATCGTACTACGGTAATGTACGATGCTGTATCGGTACGATCGCGGCCATAAGCGGCGACATCCACATGCAAATGTCATGACATGATATGAATGTTATGATAATCATAAACCACAAGAATTTAACCACGAAGATCAACAACATAATGATCATGAATACTTCCTCATAATCCACATGTGTCTCAATAAGCACAATACAAGTGTTTCATAAAATCATTACCACATAGCCCACATTCGGTTCATCACGACCATAAACAATTGATCTATAGGGAATTCTATCACATAGATCACAATATATTCATCAAGAATGCTACCACCACAACTATAAATATTCACTAAGAATATTACCACATATACCACAATATGTTCATAAAGAATACTACTCCATAACTGTAATTATTTCATCAAGAACAATTTCACATACCCACAAATAAACCATCAAGATCATAAACAGTTGAGTTCTTAAAATACTACCACATGGACCATATTGAGGAAACATGTAACAATGTTATAGCACCACAAATTAAGAGAATAAATTATTGTGAACGTAGAATAATTAACAAGTTAAACATGTAGCACAACCGCTACGTTTACTTGCCTCTACCGTTGAAGCGAAGCAATCACGTGCATTCAGGAGCAAAACCACCTGTCCAAAAGGTACCTCTCAGCACACATTACAACAATGAAAATGCGACTCTCGAAGAAAAGATATCGCTAAACCCCAAAACCCCACAACATCCTTCCCCGCGTAACGGTTCTACAATCTTCCCACTGCAGCGGCGCTGCTTAACATTTTCCTATCTTTAAAAATATAAAACTAATCACAGCAAAAGATATATATCTGGATTCCTCACTTAAATACCTACACTTTTCATGTAGATCATTTATTTTTATCTTGTCATTAACAAGGTGATATCTAATGCACAAAACAGAGGACGTCCTCCATTCTGAAAGCCTGGACAGCCGATTTGTAACTCGTCCCCAGATCAGATCAAGGCTCTAAAAATTCTGGTTCTTTTACAGCAACTAGATTACTGAATTACCTACCTTTTTCTCAATTATGAACAAAAAGTTAAAAATCATCTTCTACCCCTAATTCCCCTCTGAACAGCAAACAGCCCCAGTCTGCACCCCTGACAGATAGCGGCGTTCCCGACCCTGATACGCCCAGATCCCACAGCCAAGAATTCTTAAAAAACTACAGTAGATGCGTATCGTCGTCCTCTACGTTTTTCCTTTTGGGGAGACCCTCGAGAAAAATCGTCTTAGGGGTCTAAACCGCACGAACAGCAACGCTGCGCGAATCAATCTACAGGCAGACAGCAGGGATTCTCTAATCGGGGGTTCTAAATCCTAATCCCCAAAAAAATCTTGGGCTAAGAATCCTAAAATAATAGAAATCAGAGGGATTGAGATGAGGGAGAATTACCTAGAGATTTGAGATCACCCCTCTCTTCCACTTCTTCTCTTTCCCTTCTTCTCCTCCTTCTCTTCCTCTCCTTCTCCTTCCTCTTCTCCTTCTTCTCCTTGCACTAGGGCAGCACCAAAGGGGAGGGGGAGGGTGCAAGGAGGGTGGGGAGGTGGCAGCTTGGGGTGGGAAAAGGGGGAGGGAGGGCTCCCCAAGGGGTTTTATGAAGGGGATGCTAGGGTTTGGGAGGGGGTACGGGCCCTCGTTTGGGCTGGCTGGCCCAAAGTGGCTGGGCCCACCCCTTCGGACAGCCCAAATCTCTAAATTAATTATTTTAATTCTCTTTTTATTATTTTTGAATATTTCAAAGAATTTATTTTTCACCTCCCGCGATTTACCAAAAATCCAGACGACTCCACGATTAATTTAAAAAACCGACGCCGAAACAACGTTCAGGATATTACAGTGTGCTTCTTCTTAATTCTCTTTTTATCCTCTATAGCATAATTCGCAAGATTCTGCATAGCACCATTATATGCCAAATGAACAGTAGCAGCGATATTAGAATTCAAACCTCTTCTGAAGTATGCTCTTGCTTTAGATATATTCATGATGTTGGCACGATACATAGCACAATCCAACTCCTTGTAATGTACTTGGACCATTTGGGATTCTTGTTTAATTCTCTTCATTTGTTGAAGCAACTCATGCTCATATTCATATGGCACAAATTCTTTATCAAGACCTGAATATGTAAATCCAGACTCTCTATGTAAACTGCACTAGTCCAGGATCACGCTAGTACACACAGTATAAACATAGATAAAATATCGACCATATGCACGATTAATAAACAAACAAACTCAAATATTAGTAATTACCAAAGTACGACCTTATGACCAATCTTACAAATAATAATCCGAAGGGCTTAAGAAACTAGCAGTGAAAAACAAAATTAAGCGTAGTAACCATTTGACATATCCACAGGCAATCGACTGGGAAGCGAAGTCCTAATTCGCGAAGTCATCAAAATATTCTCCCTCTGGTACCTTCTGCTGATATAACTCCTCTTCTTCAACTGAGCAGTAGTGAGCATAAAGCCATGAACACATTGGTACTTAGCAAGTCATTTGTAACAAATGATGCAATATAGTATACAAGGCTTACCAATGGATGGTTGAAAGGCTATTTTGCAAAAAAAACAATAATTTAAAATAAATACAATAAGTAGATTAAAAGCAAACTTTAAGGAAAACTATAATGTATAAATAATCTAAGAAATTATATAACCACGAGTGAACTGACCATTCACTCCAATGAACCATACATGAACCAACCATTCACATAATGTACCACCAGCGAACTAACCATTTACTTTCCATGGCTCTCTCAGCCAAGATTTTAGAAAATATCTACTCCTTGTGTAAAATCATCGAGTACTATCCATAACTGGGGACATGGCCTATCGAATAGTTTTACACTCAACAGAGGTTGCACAACTGTACCCATACTATGTGATCATCCTCACACTAAAAAAATCACAACAAGGCTTTTACAAAGCTTAACCTCAACTCAATCCTACCCGCTAGAGTTTCGCATCACACCCCCCTTGCATCTCATGGAAATCAGCATCCATGTTCATTACAATGGCGAGATTAAAATTAAAATATCATAAATAAATCAGTCAGGTCTATCCCATACTAGATATGTGATTTGCACGATAAGACTCATATTAATGATGCACAAAGTTATGTTCTTAAATATTACCTAGGCGAGACTTCCACATCCCTCGAAGTGAATCCACACTTCCCCCTTTACTGCACAATCACTCGCCCAAGTGAAAATTAATTTTGTATAACCAACACTAATGATACACCAATGCTATGGTACATAAATTTTATAATTGTGGCACCAACCACAATTCAATATCTTAGTAAGTCAAACTACTTATTTGATTACATGTGATAATGAACCCATCGGGGCTATAAGCATTGCTAAGCAAATTGATCGTACAATCTAGGTGACTACTAATATGGCATCACTAAATAATTTTTCATCCTATGGTGATAATGGAATCACGGTATTCAACTTATCAAGGTGGAATTTATCAAATTGGCCAATATCTACCATATACAAAGATTTGTAATAAAATAACAATGCATGATAATTTAAAATAAATAAATAATAGATTAAAAATTAGGTTCAATATGATCAAAGGATATGACTTGCCTTGGCCTTGCTTAATTATAAATTCTTGATCTTCTGGTTGTGCTTTCGCTCCTCTGAAGACACGATCTAACAAGAGAGAACAAATAAGATACAAAAATAAAATTAAATAAAATTCAAATAAGCTTCAAAAACTTCAAAACTAGAACCAAAAGGTAGAGCTTGATGTTATATGAATTTAGGAAAAAGAACGGGGTCAATCAGAGTTAGAACGGAAGAGAACGGGCTCTTGAAAAATTTAATCTAAAGAAAATACTGGAAATTAGAAAATTCTACTGTGCTGTGGACTCGGTGCACGAAAAGGCTAGTCTACGGTGGACTCAGCTCATTAAACAGTGTGCATGCAACTGGGCTGGATGATGTGGCTGCTGACTAAGCATCTAGGGCTTTAGTGTCGGTGATGTGGCAAAACACGTGTGCACTAGCGCTGACGTGACGACTCACATGGCTCCGACACATGGCATGTTGACGTGGCCTACTGAAATGTTACTCGGGTTGGCTTGGGAGCTGACGTGGCTGACATGTGGTGACCACATAGGATTAGTGCTGAGGTGGCAACTGGTGTGGACGGCTGACTCGACTGGGCTGGCGACGATTAGAAGACCTGAACGATGAAGATGATCGGGCGGCCGAGGAGTGAGGATGTTTAGACGGTTTGACGATCGGACAACTGAGGAGTGATAACTATCAAACTATCTGAACGATGATGATGATCGCATGGTCCAATCATGATCGAACGATCCGAAGACGTAAAGATGTTCGGACGGTCCGAATGGTGATGACACGGGCGACCGAACGGGCGAGGTGAGGCAGCGTGGTTTGGCCGATGAGATGGTGGAGGGGTGAGGTAAGGCAGAGCTTACCGGCGATAGCAAACATGGTGGACGATGGTAGATGGCGAGTAGGGTACTTGCGACAGGCGTCGGCTAGCGCTGGCAAGAAGACGACAGCGACCAAAGCTCAACGAAGACTGCAATGGTGACAACAGAGGCAAATTGAGGGGTGGCACTGCGGATCAGAACGGCGGTGAGAGGTGGCATCGCAGTTGAAGGCTATGACGGCGGTGCACGAGTGAGTGGGGACCAATGACAATGGGGACGAAGGCAAATTCGGCGGCACTACTGCAAGGTTGGCAGTGCAAACAAAGATGATGGCTGCCGGTAATGAAGACAATTGTGGCTATGAGGGTGACGGCTTGAGGACATGGGAACATGAGGGAGGGCTTTGCCTTTCATGCACGAACGCCGAGAGAGTCCGGGTCGGGGACAACGACGGAGGAGTTTGGCTCAGGCACGAACGTCGAGGCGGAGAAGACATGGACGGTGGCAAAGTTCGAATCAAAGACGATGATGAATAATAACTGATGCGACGGATTGATGACACGTGGCAAAGGCAAGATTGGTGCGTGACACATGACATAAAGGAGGGATTCGACGGTCAGCTTCAGAGATCAGTTAGATGGGTGATGCGTGGTCAGTGGAGGATCGGACAGCTGAGATCTATTGCGCTGGAATGAACAGTAACAGGTCAGCCCAATTACTATTTAGGATTTTTGAGGTTTTTCTATTTTAAAATTTCAAATAAAATCAAATGAGCTTTAGAAAATAGCAAATAAATCCAAAACAATATGAGAAAATACAAAAACATTCCTTACAGCACAATGAGGATTTTTCTTTTGTTTGATGTTTACTTTAGTCATATTAAATCATTTTAATTTATAAAAATTGAATTTAAGCTTTAATTAATTTTAAAAAATTCAAATGGTGAATTTTATTTTTAAAAGCTTCAAATAACACTAAATATCAGGATGTTACATTCTTTCCTTATGATCCCCTCTAATTCTTGCCTAGTTCTCACAAAGCATCATTTGGGATGTTGCTTCCACCAATTGTAAGCATAATCCTCAAACTCCTTGGTGGCTCGCAACGATTATTTGTCTTTGGATATCTTGTAGGTTTTAAGCTCTAACTCCATATGTTGCACGCATTCCAAGTACTCCTTTAGATCAATACTTCAATAGAAAGTGAGATTCGCATACTCGTGACCTACCATGGTTAGCTGCACCAAACAAAAATTCCCATTCTAAGCAATATGTTTATAATGTGGAATCACTCAATCTCACCTCTTGCTTATCGAAGTTCTTATGGATATGTTCACATTGGCTGTAGCTGATGGTTTTTGGCAGTGGTTGATGGATTTTGGCTGAAAATAAATAGTAGTGGCTGAAAGAAGTGGCTTTTAGAAGATAGGGGCTAGCGGTGAAAAAAAGTGTGAGAGAGATATGTGAGCGAGATGGGAGCGAGATAAGTGGGGTACGTGATGTGCTCGTAATCCTTTGCCTTATCCCTAGAGTGAGACAGCAGTGAGAGGAGTAGAGAAGTCACTTCGGAAAGCTGAATGTTTATATTGGCTTCTGGCTTCTCCAATTAGAAGCCAGAATCAAAAGCTAATATGAACAACCCCTATGATTGCTTCATGGATTGAAGAATTGTACGTACTCTGGTGACTATAGACAATATGCAGGTGATGGATTGAATGAAACAAGGTCCAAGTGCTATAAATGACAATGGCTATTTTGTGGAGCTTGGAGGGTTAGTAAATCATATGCACTTGAAATTCTAGATATTGTAATAATAAGTAATAACCCTAACTAGAAAAATTAATGTTTGTTGCTAACCTCAATATATATGTAAATATTATAGCAACTCACGCACAATGATAATGGAAATTAATGCAACCAAGGAATGAGTTATAACACTAGGTACAAGTGATGAACAAAATAGCTCATGTTACACAAGTTATATAAATACACTAGCTTGATTGCAATTGATTTTAATAGGCTATGGATTTGCCACAAGAATAACAAGTTATATCGAACTTTGGAATGGAATTTATGCTTGATAAAAGTATTGACCAAGGCACTTCTTTTCTTTCCTTCTTACTTACTTCTTCTTTTCTATTTTATTTATTTCTTTGCTTTTCTTGTTTCTTTTGTACCAAGGTCAACGCATATATCAAGAGCTTACAAGATATATAATAATTTGGTTTTAAAATTTAAGAATGATATCAAGTGTGCAAAGCCCTAGCAATACTCAAAAGCTAGTCTTCAATTAGGACCAAAGTATTCGCAAGGATAGATGTAGCTCACAAAAGATATAAGTGAAGTTCAAAAAACCAGTTCTACAACTAGCCGACTAGCCTTAGGGTTTTTGACCAGAATTGGAAGAGCAAAACAAATCTGAAATCTTTAATTACTTTAAACAAAAGCAACGCAAATAAAGATTTTGGATCAGCAAGTAAGCAAGGCTTTAATGGATCAAGATCTAGTAAAACTCACCAAAATTTTCAATTGATATGGTGGCACAGGACAATGTTTTTCTGTGGCTTTTTCCGGATAGGGATGAAAACAACAAATATAGCAGCTAAGGTAAGATCCTACCGTGTCAACCTTGAGCTCTGATACTAACTGATGCGGGGAGTTTTGCCCAATCTTCATGGTGTAGAATTGGAGATAACTAGACCCATGCAACCAGATGAATGACACTGCTAACCATCGTCCCTATTACAGCAACCAATGTAAAAGCCCAGCTGTTTATTTCAAAAATTAGGGTAAAAAATTAAATTAAATTAAATTAAAATAATTTCTTTTGGTTTCTTGAATTTTTCTAAATTTAAGTTGCCTGATTTTCTGCATTTGTTGTAAAACTTAATTTAAGTAAAAACATAAAGATATTTTGAATTTTTATAAAAATCCTATTTCAAATTAATTATTTGAACTCATTTGGCTTTTATCTGGATTTTTCATGTTTTTTGGATTTAAAAAATTAATTATAAAAGTAAAAAGTATTTTTAATATAAAAATTTAGTATCAAAATATGTTGGAAATATTTTTCCTAAGTCCAAAATTATTACAGGAATTTTTGTGAATTTTTTTAGAATTTTTGGAATTGATTTGCTATTTTTCTGAGCCTTTATCCTCTTTCTTGGGTTTTCCAAAAATCAAAAACAAAAAAATAAAAATTCAAATCCTTCTCACCTCTCCATCCATGCGATGTGTGGACGGCCTAGATGCATCGACATCACTGCCCGAGCTCTTCCCACTGCTCACCCCGCCTTCTTCCTCCACCGATGTGTGGACGACCCGACTACGGCCACGTCCCCGCAACGACCCATCTACGTCATTCACCCCGTTCCTTTCCCTCTCCTTTTCTACTGGTAGGTGGTGGGTCCACCCCCTTTATTCTTCTCACACCCGTGCCCCTCTCCTTCCTTTCTTTCTCCTCCCCACTTTTCTTTTTTGGCCGCCACTGAATCTCTACTGGTCTTCCTTTCCTTCCCTACCCCTCTCTCTGGTTTCGGTCTCCGCATTGCTCGGGGAACAAATCCCCTCAAAATGTACCCCTTTCCTTCCTCTTTTAAGACAAGGTCATTAATTTCACATTTCATCTACAATAGTCTGTCTATGAGAAAAATAGTCCCATGCACCGTCCACAGCTCCAGTCATCTGCCAATTAAGACAATAAAGTTAGTATTTCTTTTAAATCAAAAGAAAGAGAGACAAGATCATATCTAAGAGGGGTAAGAGAGGAAATAATACACTATATTTTTCTAAAACCTCTTTTTATAGGTTAATAAAATTAAGTCCTAGATGTTCCTAGTGGCCTTCCTAAGGTTTTACCCTACAGTCGTAAGCTCTGATACCAATGTTATCGCACCCGGATTCGAATTCCAGAATCCTCTGTAATTCCACTGCACTATTCCTAGGATTAGTAGATAGTACTCATAGTACATTGCTGATATCATCTCATACATCGCATGATGATCATACAGTCAAATATAATTTACATATATGAGAGTTTAAAATATGCTACACCAGGCAATTGTTTTACAAGATGGGCCTCCCAGGCCAAATAGATACAACCAAAAGAACAACAGCGGAAGATAAAAGCAGCAGTGGGACCATAAGCCATAGGCAGGCGACTGGGGGTAAATGTGTGCGTCTATATTGCCTAGCTTTAGGTAATATAGGCACACACCCTTATGACAAGCCCACTTGCCTAGGACTAAACATTTTGAAATCTGCCCTGGTTTCCATCATTGGCTCCTTGACTTGGCGTATCCTCGTAGGCGTAATGATCTTGACCTCCCGCTTCTAGAATTGATTATGCGAGTGTGAGCACACTAACCACCGTGCTCAGCAAGCCAATATACATGATGCAATTATATATATTATGCATGGCTTAACAAAGGATAGGCTCGGGTTATTTTATTTTGCCAGAAATTGCATTTTTAAAAACTTAGCCGTTTGCATTTTGACAGTGATATATGTATAGGAAATTCCTAGACTTAGCCGTTTGGACTAAAAATCATAATACTTTTGAATAATAGATTTGTGATGATAGTATTGGTACAGATTACATCCATCGTTACATGTCACCTGCACCATATATCCAGATTTAAGCGTTATAGCCGCTTAATTTATCACTGGGACCCACTGATGTTTAATGAATTTTGATCTTTCCAGTGATTGACATGTGGGGCCTACAGGGGGTTTTAAATTTCTTATCAGCGCCCAAGGCTGACATGTGAGCTCCTCCGAGGGGGATTAATTCCTCCTCAGGTTTCACTGATAGAGGGGGCCCACATGATTTAAAAGGATATGTGACGCTGACAGGTGGTGTCGGTACCGGTTTCTTTTAACGCATGGCCCACAGGTCAGTGACTACTTAAACTATTGATACCCATTACCGTTAATTAATCGTGGGAATAAGTGAATGGGCAAGATCTACAGTGCCTACATCCTCCTCCTGACGATGATGAGGCTCGTCGCCGGCGGAGGAGACGGCGGTCGACCGAGACCATCATAAAAATGGAATCTACGTGCCCTCACCCACCTCTGTGCGAACTCTCACTGGCCAATTTGGTCGAAGACATGATCGGTGGCGGGTCGAGGCGGCGGCGGAACAGGGCGACGGTGGTTATTGCACTAGACAGCATAGGAGTTCAATTAACGGCTTGGGGAGTACCTGGGGTGATCACAATGCAGGATTGGCGGTCGGCGGAGCTTGAGGAGGACGGTGGTGTGCTGTCGACGTGTGGTAGCGAAGCTCGGAGGACGGTGCACGGCGAAGTAGAAGCTCGGGCACGGGGAGCTTCCGAAGATGGTGGTGATGGTTTCACCAGGTCCTGGTGAGGCTCCGGGCCGAAGGAATTGGATCGAGGAAGCCTCTTCCGTTGATGATCCCGATCGCTGGAGTTGGAAGGGAAAATGGCTCTGGCGAGCTACAGGAGATGAAAACCAAATTGCGTTCGTGGGGAGCCATAGGGAGGTGCGAAGAGCCTACTGGGAGCCTTGGCGGGCTTTATAGGCGGCGGAGATGGACTGTCCATATGGGGGGGCATGGGTGGCAATGGCGGTGACAGCAGGGAGATGCGGCTACATGGTGAGGGAGCGAGACTTGGAACTGGCAATGGACGGGAGTTGGTTGACGTGCGTTGCTGATGAACTCCTGGGCATCATCGGCATGGGGAGGGCACTATGGCCGACGGGAGGAGTGGCGCGACGGTATAGGGAGCGCGGGCGGCCGGGCGCGGATGGAGACGGGGGCGGGTGGCGGTACCACAGATGTGCGGGCAAGGCATGGGGCGAGGGAGCACGATGATGTCTGGTGGACCGAAGGAGGGCGCGGAGCGGGTACCGGTCAGGCAAGCGTGCACAAGGGGAGGCTGGGCTGAGGGAGGCTGCGGGCGAGAGAGAGACAGAAAAGGGGGGTATGTAGCGAATGGTAGAGGGAGTTGGCCGGCTGGGCCGAAGGCCTGGCTGGCTGGCTCTCTCCCCCTTTACCCCCTTTTTTTGTTGATTTTTGTTTTCCCTTTTTCCATTTCTATTTGATTTTCAAAATTTTAGTTTAATTTTTATATGTGTATATAGTTTTGCACATATTCTATGCTTTTCTGTTTAATTCCCTTTTTAATTGGGTTTTTCCATGACTTATTTTGGGCATATGTGTATATATACATAAACCCCCAAAACATCCATTTTAGTTTTACTTCTTTCCTTAATATTTATATATACACATGTACATATATGACCAATTCTCTTTGTGTGTTTTTAGACAAAATTTGGATCATCTTTTCAGATTCATACTTTCATATGAAATTTTCTATTATCAAACTTATCATTTCTTTTTGACCTTCCATTTTATTTCATGTGCCTTACATTATATGTATATGTGTATACTTTTATTTTGTTTTAATGGAACCTCAACAAAAAACTTTGGAAATCCAGAAAATTCAAAATATCAAGAATCCAAATATCACAAATTACACATTATTTATTACTTCCAAAAATGGGAATGTTACAAGTCTACCCCCTTACAGGGAATCTCGACCCCTGAGATTCAGTCTAATTTTGAGAACAGATAAGGGTAATCTTTCTGCAGGTGGTCTTCGTGCTCCCAAGTACCTTCCTTTTAGTGCAGTGGTTCCATTGCACTCTGCACATCCGGATGGTTTGATTCCTTGTCTTCTATTCCACCATGTCGAGGATCTTGATAGGCTGCTCTTGTTATGTCAAATCATTCTCGATCTCTATCTCTTGCAAAGGGGTCTGGTCTTCTGGCACTCAAAGACACTTCTTATGTTGTGACACATGAAATACATCATGTATATCTGTGAGGTTTGCAGGTAGATCCAATTGGTATGCTACCTCTCCTTTCTTAGCTTTGATTGGGAATGGCCCAATGTATCGGGGAGCGAGTTTACCCTTGACTTTAAACCTTCTGACTCCCCTCAAGGGTGACACCTTCAAATATATGTAGTCTCCAATCACAAATTGCAAAGGCCTTTGTCTTTTGTCCGCGTAGCTCTTCTGTCGGGATTGAGCAGTTTGCAGACGATCCCTAATCAAATGGACTTTCTCTTCAGCTTGTTGCAGAGTTTTCAATCCAAAGATGGAACTCTCCCCTACTTCGGACCAATGTAGGTGAAAGCATCTAGGCCCCTAAAATCGGGTTTTGGTAATTAATGATGATTTATGAATATGGGACTAATGTGTTTGTTTAGAATTGTATAGACAAAGTCTCATATGTGAGTAGTGAATAAGAACAAGTTGCATGGAAAATGGACATCGAGAAGGATCAAAATCAAGGTACATGAAATATAGGATCTCTTTTCTATTTTACTGGTCTTAGGTGAAAAGGTGGAAGACCAGATTATAGATTAGATGCCGTACTATTAAGAGGGATCATTGAAAGTAGCTTGATAGCACGCTTATGTGTAATTTTGATCAATTTAAGATCATGCGTGCACATGAAATTATGTTTCAAAAACAATTGTGCTCTCTCAGTAAAATCGGTAGTACTGCCAGTATAACTGTGGAACTACCGGAATACGGTAGTTCCGGCATGTTAATAGCGGAACTACCGGCCTTCAGTAGTACCTGATTTTCAGCGGTATATTTTTCCAGAGAGCACCCTCGGAGGGGACTTTGACTCACAGAAATCGATAGTACCAGAATTTTAACGGCGAAACTACCGCAGTACGGTAGTACCGCACGGTACTGTGGAACTACCGATGTCCGGTAGTACTGACTTTTGAAGTGGTACGTTTTTTCCAAAAGGTACCCCCAAAAAACTTAACTGGCTAGAAATCGGAAGTACTGGACTTAGCACAGCGAAACAACCGCAATGCGGTAGTACCGCACAGACATGCGGAACTATTGCAGTGCGGTAGTACCGCAGATACAATGGCGGTAGTTCTGCTCTGAATTTAAAATAGCTAATTTTAACGTTCTAACATAGCCGTTACTATGTGCTATAGTAAAGTACAGTAGTTTCGCACTTACAACGGCGGTAGTTCTAATTTTTCTGATTTTTTCAGAATAAATTTTTGCAACGACTAGTTTTGGTTGGTGAGGGTATAAATACCCCTCCACCAGCTCAAGGACATGTTGCTGAACTCACATTGAACATCGTTGAGCTTAGAGCATTCACTCCACTCCGTTTTCTCATTTGAGCATTCATTTTGAGGAGTTGGATGATTTTCAAGTGCATACATTCCGTAGATTGATCCATTTGCACTTGAGCGCCGTCAAGTGAAGCATTGGTCTATTCTCTTGGTGTTTGCCGACACCTAGACTGCGTGGAGGTTGATCGCGAGGTGATCTCTTCAAGAAGCGTGTGAAAAAGCCCGAGCAATTTGTGAGTGGTTCAGTGCTTGTGATCTCTGGAGCAGAGGAAGAGCAACCACTAGTGATCGAGGAGTGAAGGCTTAATTTGTGGAGCCGGTCCAAGTGTGCTTGGGTTAATCTCAACGTGGACTAGTGAAGACCGGCAAGTCTTCGATACCACGGGAAAACATCGCGTGTTTTATTGTGATCGTTTCTTTACCTTCCTTTAGTTTTTATATTACTAGTTGTGCAATTTGATATTTGCATCATTTATTTGTGCTTGCGATTGAATTGTTATATCAATTGCTTAGAGTAACTAGAATTGAATAGATTTGGTTTATTTAGAGTACTTGCTTGGTATTCATTTATCAATATTTGTTTAATTAGGCGAGAATTTTTATAACCGCCTATTCACCCCCCTCTAGTCAGTCATCCTTGATCCTACAAGTAGTATCAGAGCTTGATCTCTTATTTTAAGACTTAACCGTCTAGAGAGAAAAGGATGGCTAACGAGGGGATTGCTATAGGGAAGGCACCTCAATTTGATGGCACAAATTATGCATATTGGAAAATTAGAATGCCCATTTATCTTAAGGCTATGAGTCTGAGCATTTGGAAAATCGTAAATGAGGGTTATGTCATTCCTCTTGATCCATCACACCCCACGGATCAAGATGGACGTAACGCTCATTTAGATACTCAAGCCATGAATGCTCTATTTGGAGCCTTAAACGCGGATGAGTTCAATAGGGTGAGCAATTTAGAAACCGCTCATGCTATTTGGACAACTCTCTCAGAAATGCACGAGGGAACATCAGCGGTTAAGGAAGCCAAATTGCATACGCTTCAGATCAAGTATGAGACATTTACAATGTTGCCACATGAAGGCATAAATATGATGTACTCTCACTTAAACAACATTGTGAATGAGCTCAAGGGCCTCGGCATGTCACTAACCGATATTGATATTGTGAGAAAAATGCTTAAGGCATTGCCAGAAAAGTACGAGATGTTGGTGACCCTCTTCCTCAACTCACCCGAGTTGCCAAGAATGACGCCAACTCAACTCTTGGGTAATCTTATTACCAATGAGTTATACAAGAAGGATAAGGAGAAGCTCTTGGAGCAATCTGATGTGACCACGCCACATACGCATACGAGAATGATTGCATCAACGCTACGCGCTCGTGGTTGGGGTCCACCTAAAAGGAAGCCAACCAATATATCAAGACCAAGTCAACGCCTTTTCCAACTCTTGCTCAAGGTCACTACATTATTTTTTGATCAACTAAAGCAAGAGTTCAATTGGGACACATTTTGGAATCCAATTCGGCCTCCAGATCAATTCGGACTGCTTAACAGCACCTACTTCAAACGGCCATAACTTTTGATCCAGAAGGTTTCTCGGGGCCCGTGAGTACTCGTTGGAAAGATATTGAAGTCCACTTTCAGATGAATCTAGCCACACCTCAAAATTCCACCTGAGGCTATCAGAAACTGCGAAACAAGACACGTCACTTTTGCAGTCCGAGTCAAAGTGGGCCGAGGGCCTTGTAACTTAGGTTATTTGGGCCGTACTGTTCACATGAACAGTACCATGGCCACATGAACAGTACCCAAGTGATTAGTCCCACCCCCTCTTCTTTAAATAAGTGTGGCCTCCCCCTTCTCTATTTAAGGAGGTCACACCCCTTTAGTTTTCCTTGGTTTTTTCTTAAGAGTTTATTCTGCTTAACAGTCTCACCGCACGTCCGGTTGAGGAACCTCAACTTGTGAACTTAATCTTTATTTGCAATACAATTTTAGATTGCATCTTTTACTCTCTTGCTTGTGTTCTTGGTTCGCTTGCAGGAGATAGCTTTCTTAGAGAGGTCAACCGCGTTCGGCACGGTTGATAACCAACGGAGCAGTGGTGTAGTGATTGCGAGGGGATCAATCTATTTTGGTCGGAGCCTTTGGATCATCAAACGTCGAGTTCTCCACAATCGACTTATAAGTACCTCTCGAAAGATCGGGCCATCGTCACATCACAATCCTTCTCAAAGGGCAAGAAGATCACCGCCTTCAAGGCCAAGACGATCTTAAGTAAAGAGTCCAAAGAAGAAGATGAGGACTCCGAGGAGGAAATGGCCCTCCTTATAAGAAGAATGAAGAGATTCATAAGGAGGCGTCCTTACCGAAATGCAAATCAAGGATCAAGTAAGAAGTGACGCTCATTCAACGACAATAAGCGCTATAGCAACATCTGTTGCTATAAGTGCGACGAGAAGAGGCACATTGCCTCTCAATGCCTAGTAAGAAAAGATGAAAAGGGCAAATCATCCAAGAAGAAGGACTTTAACCCCAAGAAGAAGCTTTTCAAGATGCTTCACAAAGATGAAAAAAATAAAGCCCACATTGGATTATTCTGATTCTGACTCCAAAGAGGATGAGTCCCCCAAGAAGAAGGGACTAGTCGGGATTGCAATCAAGAAAGCTCCATCACTCTTCTCATCTCCGACGTGCCTCGTGGCTAAGGGAGAAAAGGTAAAAGCTAGTGATGATGATGATGACCCTTCATATGAAGAATTAATGGATATATTCATTGACTTGAATGAATTTCTTGGAAAAAAGGTCAAAATAAAAGGATCTAAGGAGAGAACACCGCTCTCTAAAAGATTCCTTTGAGGAGCTAAAGGAAGCTCATGACTTACTTCTCCAAGAAAAATCAAACAAATCTTGCTCTAGCATTGGCATAAATTGTGATATTCTAGATAATGTATCTAGAGTAGAAATTACTAAAATTAACACTTCCACTTCATGTGATGATTTGATTGCTATGCTTTGCAATTCAAGTATTGATGATTTTGTTAATTTATATGATAAAGAACTTGTTGTTGAAAATTGTAAATTAAAAGAACAAGTTATTCAACTAAATAAAAGTTTAGAAAGATGCTTCAAGGGTAAGGCGGGACTTGAGTATGTGCCTAAGAAAGATAAAAGACCCTCAAAGGAAGTCACAAGGTTTGTAAGGCCAAGTGGTAAACAAAATAAAGAAAATAAAATTGCTTCTACTAATTTGTATGACTCTTGTTATTTACTTAAGAAATCTAGTAATGGTAAGATTATTGCAAAGTTTATTGGCACCTCAATTTTAGGCGCAAAAAAGAATGCTATTTGGGTGCCCAAAGCCTTGGTTACTAACCTCCAAGAACCCAAACAAATTCAAGTACCTAAAAGAACTTAATTTTCTATTGTAGGTAAACTACAAGACCGGTGGACGGTATTGGGCGCTAGATAGTGGATGCACTCAACACATGACCAGAGATCGAAAAATGTTCACTACATTTGAAAATGGAAGCAATGAAAGGATCACATTCGGCGATAATAGCAAAGGAAAGGTATTAGGGTTTGGTAAAATTGCTATCTCTAATTACCTTTCCATTTCAAATGTATCTTTAGTAGAAACATTGAATTTCAATTTGCTATTTATTGCTCAATTGTGTGATCTTAGTCTAATTTGCTCATTTTCAAAAGATGATGTTACCATTTCTAAAGGAAAAAGATAAAGAAATTATTTTTAAAGACTTTAGATTTGGAAATCTTTATTTAGTAGATTTTAATTCAAATAATTCGGGTTTGAAAACATGTTTATTAGCAAAAACCTATTTGGGTTAGTTGTGGCATAGAATGTTGGGTCATGTGGGCATGATTCAACTTAAAAAGCTTTTTAAACATGATATAGTAGTTGGCTTGAAAGATATGAAGTTTGAGAAAAGTAAGCTTTGTAGTGCTTACCGAGCCAGAAAAAAGTGGTAAATTCTCATCCTTACAAAAGTAACATATCAACATCTAGACCATTAGAGCTCTTACACATAGATTTGTTTGGGCCAACAACTTACAAGAGCTTAGGGGGCAATAGCTATTGTTTGATCATTGTAGATGATTACTCTTGATATACATGGGTATTCTTCTTAAATGACACAGGTGAAGTCCTCAAAGTTTTTAAAAGTTTTGCAAAAGGGCCCAAAATAAATTTGATTTCAAAATAAAGAAAATTATGAGTGATAATGGTTCCGAATTTAAGAATGCAAAAATTGAAGATTTTTGTGAACAACTTAGAATAAAGCACGAATTTTCCACCACCTACACTCCGGAGCAAAATAGAGTTGTGAAAAGGAAAAATCGAATATTAATTGAAATGGTTATGACAATACTTGATGAATATAATACTTTCGATATATTTTGGGCGGAAGCCATCAATACCGCTTGTCATGCTACAGATCGTCTTTACTTGCATCGACTCTTGAAAAAGACCTCTGATGAACTTATCATGGGAAGGAGGTCGAACATTTCCTACTTTAGAGTATTTGGATGCAAATGCTATATTTTGAGAAAGGGTGTTTAGCTTTCAAAAATTCAAAGTTGGTGTGATGAAGGTTTTCTATTAGGTTATTCTTCAAATAGTAAAGCATATAGAGTCTTCAATAAAAACTCCGGTTTAATTGAAGAATCATGTGATGTACAATTTGATGAAACTAATGGCTCACAAGAAGATCAAGAAATTTTGGATTATGTAGGTGATGAAGGTCTAAGGAGGGCGATGGAGAACATGCAAATTCGGAACATTAAGCCAAAAGAAAACACAAGTGACTCTCCTTCATCAATACAACTCGAACCTCCTACCTCTTTCACAACAAGTATCATTCAAGTTCTGATACGGGGATGGGTCCCGATCTTCTCAGTGAGGAACCGTGGATAGTTGATGTGAAGTAGACGATGTCGCTAGCTGAACACTCGTGCCCATGCACAAACCCTCAACTCTTCGGAAAACGCCCAAAACACACCGGATAGTTGTCGTCGCGCGACCACAAGCAATAAACGCCAAGTACCCAATTCCCAATGGAACGACGGCTTGACCTTGAGTTGCAGAACGAACAATGGATCGCCTAATTCTCTCTCAAAGTACTCGCATGAACTCTGGTGTTGAAAGAACAAGCAATAGCTATGTTTCAATCTGATGCATAAAACTTGGTCCCCCTCTAAGGATGCCAATACAGGGCTTTTATAGCCTCTTGGGACGTGCATATAGTCCCCCAAACCTAGTACAACTCAACCCTATATGGTTTTAGATGCGAAATCTTAAAAAGGAAACTAGATTTTACAGCCGTCATATTGTTTCAGTCATAACTTTTGATCCGTGTCGAATTTGATGCTGTGGCCAGATCCATTGCGTAGCCCTTGAAATTATCTTTCCAATAAGTCCAAGAACGCCTGAATCGGACTCCGTTTCTGAAAGTTATGACCCTTTTAGTAACTGCCTGTCAGGCTGTCCCGAACCGAATCCGAATTGAATTCTGAGTTGAATCCGAGTTTGAATCCAATTGACCTTGTGGGAGGCACGAATTGGGCTTGAATTCCTGGGCTTTTCTCTTCTTGCTTGACCCACGTGAGCTTCTCCTCCCACCCTTTGGCTCCGGCCTCCTTCTCCACCCTCGCGGTTCCAAATGCTTCACAATGTTCAAACCTGAGAATGCACAAAACACTTGCATGAGGTAATACCCAATTCTCATCAATAATAATAGAGTCATTAAGAAACAAAAGCACCTGTTGATTTAGAAGTTTAGCTCTGGCTCTAGTCAACGGACCAACATGCACTTCTGCACTTGTATTACTTGTAGCTTCACTTATGGTGTCCATCTTAGTAAGTGCATGACCACCAATAGGAGAAGATGTATAAGTGTTAGGGATGCCCTCATCATCCCCCCCTCTTGAAAAGGTGTCGTCCTCAACGCTGGATCGTCACCACCGAAGAAAGGTGATAAATCAGCGACATTAAACGTAGAGCTCACGCCATAGTCATCGCCGGGAAGCTCTATCTTGTAGGCATTGTCATTGATTTTCGCAAGTACCTTGAAAGGCCCATCACCACGCGGTAGTAACTTAGACTTGCGACGCTCGAAAACGATCCTTACGGTAGTGTACCCAAACCAAATCACTGGTTGAAAACCATCCGCTTCCTTTTCTTGTTCGCCTTGTCAAGATAATACTTGACCTTGCGCTCTATCACTTCTTTTGTCTTGAGATGCAACTTCTTCACATATTCACTCGCTTGGACGCTCCATATGAGTATGTTGTTGATGGAAGTGGCAACAAATCAAGCGGTGTAAAGTGCTTGAAACCATAAACTACCTCAAATGGACACATCTGCGTAGTGGAATGCACGCCCGATTATAAGCGAATTCCACGGCGGCAAACAATCCTCCCACTCGCAGATTCTTCTTGATCATGGTCCGAGTAGCATCGAAAGTGTGCGGTTCACCACCTCTGCTTGACCATCGTTTGGGGATGACAAGTTGTCTTGAATAACAACTTCGCCCCGATTTACCCGAAAGTGTCTTCCGTAGTAGCTCATGAACTTCACGCCGTGATCGACACAATAGTACGCGCACGCCATTGTCGGGACCCGAACAACAACTCCGAGCCCCTCTGTAAATCGCACTATCCTGTGAAAAGCTAGTGCACACAGTTTCACAAGAATGTATATCATGCAAAAATAACCACGAGATATTATTAAACGAAAATATGGCCCAAGGCCAAGTCTTACAATAAGGCACTAGGCCAACAAAGTAAATAAAACAATGGAAATAAAGTAAAGGTGGCAGCACAGCCCA
Source organism: Melocanna baccifera (assembly GCA_036346265.1). NCBI lineage: Eukaryota > Viridiplantae > Streptophyta > Magnoliopsida > Poales > Poaceae > Melocanna > Melocanna baccifera. Next base: position 2,628,111 of record CM070701.1, on the reverse strand, counting down.
TCCAAACCTCCCACAGCGAATGATCAGAAGACGATCCTACTACCAAGTAGTCCTCACCGTCGAGTCGCCTCAAGTCCGGCAACAGATTTAGCAAGGTGAGTACGAAAGTACTCCCAAGGTAAGCAAGTAAATGCTTACGCAAGTTACACCAGAAATATAATGATTTGATGCATGCATAAGGGATTTCAAAGGAAGCTTAATAGGTAATGTGTGAAAGCAATACTTGAATTTAAATACAATAACGTAAGTGCTAAAAGCTGAATTTAAATACAAGATATGAAACATTGTTTTTAACAGTAATATCGTTAGTGTAGGCTCCAACCCACACTAACCTAACCACGGAATCCACCGGACCATTACCAAATCCAACGCTTGTTTGCCAAAACCAAGTTTTATGAAAATTCAAGTCTAATCTGTGAAGACTCTACTCAAGATGTCCATGACCGTGGACACGGCTATCCAGATAGTTTGTTACTCGCAGAGGTGTACAACTTTACCCACAAGACATTCCTCTCACTTGAGCCACGCGATCAACACACCGCCTTAGGTGTGCGGCGGAGAGTTCATGACAAGGTCGTTCGATGATTCATAGCCAACATAATCACGCCGCCACTAAGGTTTCACCACAACTCGAATCCACGAGTTGGAGCCCCTCCGTGCCGTGTGAGACTTTCCACACCCTACGCCGCGCTCACATTCACCTATAGCGAGACTATAATTGGAACTTCACAAATTACTTAGCCAGGTCCGTCCCATACCGGACTTGTGGTAGTACGAAGTGACTTCGTAAAATAATTCACAGAAACGGTCCTTAAGTTGATTTAGGCTCAACCACATACCCCCGCACACGATAATCAACCGTGTGTCACCAAACACGAGGCATACCTGGCACCCACCACCTAACCATTAGCCTAAGTCCAAAACATGTTTTCTATTTTCATTTTTAAATAATTTCAGAAACCATCCTTGACTCACCAAGTCAAGATATTGAATTTCAAAGTCCGTCATTTCATGTGAAAGATTGATCCCACCAACAGTTATACTAAGCCAGGCTAAGCATTTCTATGAAATTTTTCTAGTCAATACTATGGTACTAACTAGTTTTCAGCTAGGGTGACAAGGTATATGAATTCAAGACTCAAATTGGCCATATACAAAGGATCATGGGTATATCTAAAATTCAAATCAAATTTGAATTACATTTGAATAAAGATAAGCATGCATATACAGTAAAACAATATAAATAATTTAAAATATTAGGTTCAACACGGTCAAAGGTGTAACTTGCCTTGATCGAAGTCCTGCTGCGATTCGTCGAATTCAAACTCTCCGGAATCGTCAATATCTAACGAGAAATCAATTCAAAGCAAATTCAAAACAAAATTTCAAATGGAATCCAAATAACTTCCAAAAATTATCAAATAATTTGGGAGACAGAATTCTGAACTTTTGGATGTGGGTCAACAATTTTTAAAAAGGAAATGAGGCTTTTAAAAGAAGTTGGAAGTTTTAATTTAAATTTGAACCTTGGAATTACAAAATATATTCAAATCAAATTTAAATAAGTTTCAAAATTTCAAAATTATTCCAGAAATGGATAGATCATGATTTTAGAAAAATTTAGAAATTTGAATGGGTCAATTTGGAGTTAAAATGCAAAAGTTATAGCCTTCCAAAGTTTGAATTCAAAATAAAAGAAAAAGGGTATTTTCTGGATTTATTTTTAAACCGAAAAGGATTTATGACGTCAGCACGAATTATTTTTCTAAAGGAAATTATAGATTATGACGTCAGCCCTAGGATTAATATATTCGGGCAGAGGTCGACAGTGGGGCCCGGTGTCATGGACCGAGTCCATGGACCCGAGGAAGGTGAGGTGGCGCGCGGCGGGGAGCGGGTGGCGGCGACGTGGCGCCACGGGTCGCCGCGTGGTCGCGCGTGGTCGCCACGCCACGGCTTTATGCCGACGTGGCGACGCGCGCGAGGTGGCGAGGGGGCGGCGGGTGGCGCCGGCGTGGCGCCGATCCGCCGCCACCGCTGCCACGCCGCCGCCAACTCGCCCGACGGCCGACGTGGCTCGCCGGCGGCGGCGCGCGCCGGCCCGATGGTCGCCGAGCTCGTGAGGCGCGCGCCGCCGAGGGTACCAAAATGACGAGGAGGACGCGGGAGTGCATCGGTACCTTGCGCGAGGCCGAGGATGACGGAGAGGAAACCGCGGAGAGGGGCGGCGGCTGAGAAGGCTTCACGGCGCGGAGTAGCTCCGGTGGTGCACGTGTTCGGGAGGTGGTCGCCGGTGTTCGCCGGGCACCAGCAAGGTCGGGAGGCTTGGCGAGGGGCGAGGGGCTTGAGCGGCGGCGATTGCTCGCCGGAGTAGCTGGAGCCGGCGGAGGGAAAACGGGCGCAGGGGGAGCTTCGGGGCTGGATTAAGCGCTCTGGAGGCTCGGGGGGTGGCGGTGTGAGTAGAGGGACCTCGGGGCACCTCTTTATAGGCTGGGGAGGAGGGTAACGGCCGCGCGGGTTCGCCGGAGTGCAACGGGCGGGAGGTTTATTGCGACGGTGATAACGGCCGTGATTATGCGTGATTATGCCCGTAATGGACGCGTGGAGGTGCACTGCGATCGGCCGCTGGCGCGGGCATAATTTGAAGGAAACCGAAGCTTTAAAAGCTTCGGTTTGCGACAGCAATGGCGGCAGCGGGCGGAGATCGCGCGAGGAAGAAAGGAAAGGGGCGGGGGAGACGAAACTGACGAGTGGGGCCCGCAAGTCAGCGAGAGAGAAAAGAAAGGAAGGAGCGAGGGGGACGGTCAGATGCTTGACGGGTGGCACGGGGGAGAGATCGGGACCGCTGGCGCATTGCGAAGGGGTAAGTGAAGGGGGACGGCTGAGATCCGATCCGACAACGAAGGTTAGATCGGGGCCGAACGGTGCTTAAGTGGGAAGGGGCGGCCGAGATGAGATACGGCAATAGGGGACGGCTTGGATAACACCACGTGGCGGCAGGAGCGGGGAGGGAAGCGGTGAAGCGGTAAGTGGTTGCGGGCGGCGAGGATTAAATCCGGCGCGGGAGTGGACGGTTCGATGCGTGACACGCGTCGCACGCGGAGAGAGGGAAGGCGGGGAGAGGGTCTAAGTTAGATCGGACGGCTGAGGGGGATTCCGGCGGGCGGAGGGGACGCCGATGGTTGACACCTGGCGGCCGGGAGGGATTTTCGGAATTTCTTTCTTTTTGATTTTCCAGAAATGCTATTAAGCTTTAGAAAACTCAGAAAAATACCAAATAAATTTTGAAAAATCCAGGAGAATTCTGGGAACTATCTGGAGCTATTATAGACTTAATAAAAATATGTCCCACTCATTTTAACAAGTATAATTTGCAAAGGTACAATTTGATTTTGTAGGGAGGGTTTTAATTCCTTCTAAAATCCAGAAAAAAATTAATATAGTCTCATATTTGACTTAAGGGAGCTGAAATACATTGGTTTAAGCTTTTAGGAATGCAATAAATTTAATTTTGACTTTTACACAATAAAGTTTAAATTTTTTCTCAAATCAGGATTTTAACATAATTCCAGAAAATCCAATAAACTCCAGATTAAATTTTCAATAAAGGGACAAAATTTTGGGATGTTACAGCCATGTAGCCTCACAATCTCTCTGAAAAACAAGTCAGCAATATGCGACGCATTGTCGCTCTTGTGGCACGGAATAAAGTGTGCCATTTTGGAAAAACGATCCACAACGACAAAAACAGAATCGCGTCCCCTCTTAGTTCTAGGCAGTCCTAAAACAAAAATCCATACTAATATCCTCCCATGGGGCATTGGGAACAGGTAAAGGGGTATACAAACCGTGTGGATGCATCGTCGATTTTGCTTTGTGGCAAATAATGCATCGTTGCACATACCTCTCCACATCTCGCCTCATCTTAGGCCAATAAAAGTGATCGCTCAGCATAGACAACGTCTTCTCACGGCCAAAATGTCCCATCAATCCACCTGCATGTGATTCCTGCAGTAATAGCAAACGCACGGAGGATTCTGGAACACACATTTGTTAGTGCGAAACAAAAACCCATCATGGATGTGAAATTTATCCCAGCCTTTTCCCTCTTTACAATGTGCATAAGGGACAGAAAATTCATGGTCATAAGCATATAACTCACGCAAACTCGCTAAACCAGGGACGTGCACTCCTAAATGAGTTAAAAGCACACTTTTCCTAGAAAGAGCATCAGCCACCACATTTTCCTTTCCCTTCTTATATTTCACAATGTAAGGAAACGATTCAATGAATTCGACCCATTTGGCATGTCTACGGTTCAGGTTTGCTTGGCCTTTTAAATACTTCAAAGCCTCATGATCAGAATGAATAATAAACTCTTTAGGCCATAAATAGTGTTGCCAAGTTTCTAACGTGCGCACTAACGCATAAAGCTCTTTGTCATAGACCGGATAATTCAATTGAGCACCATTCAGTTTCTCACTAAAATAAGCGACCGGTCTACCCTCTTGCATTAAAACACCACCAATACCCAATCCACTAGCATCACACTCAATTTCAAAATTTTTAGTGAAATCAGGTAAAACAAGCAACGGTGCTTCAGTCAAGCGTCTCTTAAGTTCGTAAAAGCATTTTCTTGCGCTACCCCACACAAATTCAACACCCTTTTAGTAAGTTCATTCAAAGGGGCAGCGATGGTGCTAAAATCCTTCACGAAACGCCGATAAAAACCAAAGAAGACCATGAAAACTCCTAATTTGACCGACGCTCATAGGAGTAGGCCAATTTTTAATAGCTTCAATTTTAGACTCATCTACTTCAACTCCCTGTGCAGAAACAACATAGCCCAAAAAGATGACACGATCTTTGCAAAAAGTACACTTCTCTAAGTTACCAAATAACTTATTCTCACGCAAAACTTGTAGAACTTGTCTAAGATGGTCTATGTGTTCAGATTTAGTGCGACTGTAAATCAGAATATCATCAAAATACACAACCACAAATTTACTAATGAAATGCCTTAAAACATGATTCATTAAGCGTATGAATGTACTAGGTGCATTAGTTAAACCAAAAGGCATGACTAACCACTCGTACAACCCAAATTTCGTTTTAAAGGCTATTTTCCACTCATCCCCTTCATGCATTCTAATTTGATGGTAACCACTGCGCAAATCTATCTTAGAGAAAATAACAGCACCACTCAATTCGTCTAGCATATCATCTAAGCGAGGTATAGGATGACGATATCGAATTGTGATATTATTAATCCCTCGACAATCTACGCACATACGCCATGAACCATCTTTCTTAGGAACTAAAATAACAGAACAAGACAAGGGCTTAAGCTTTGTGTACATACCCTTTGGAGAGAAGCTCTTGTACTTGTTTATGAATTTCCTTTGTTTCTGGATTGGTGCGATGCACGGTGGTTGGTTGGCAATGACGCTCCCGAATCAAGTCGATCTTATGTTCTATCCCCAAGTGGTGGGAGCCCGCTGGTACTTCTTCCGAAAGACGTCGCTGAAATCTCAGAAATGTAAACAACACCACTAGGAAGAGAAGTTAAGTCATTAGTCGAAAGCAATGCATCTTTGTACAAAGAAGACAACGCACCAAATTAGATCCGCAGAAATCCTCATCTCCGATTTGGTGGCTAACATCACTAAATTCTTTGCTCCTCTCGTTTCTTGTTACCACTCGTGATGGTTCTCTCGCGCTTGTGCACTCTCAACATACATCTCAATTTTCGCATGGAGGAATTGACAATGCTATGTGTAAGCGGCTTTAAGATGATATCCATATTGTTCCATCGAAATGTGTAGCGATTTGTACGCCCATCATGAAGAGCGGAACGGTCATATTGCCATGGCCGTCCCAAGAGCAAGTGACACACCGTTATAGGCACAACATCGCAGTCCACAGTATCGGTGTACTTTTCAATAGCAAATGTCACACGCACCATATAGTTCACCTTTACTTCCTCCTTGTCACTCAACCATTGCACATGATAAGGACGCGGATGTGGCAAATACTTCAAACCCAACTTATGACACATATCCTTGCTAGCCAGATTGTGACAACCACCACCATCAATGATCACTTTGCACACCTTACCCATATCAAGCTTGGCCCAAGTCTGAAACAAATTGCACCGCTGTTCGAGTGATGGCGATGGCATGACACTAAGCACCTTGGGCGTGCAAACAATGGAGTACTGCTCAGTGGTAGGGAACTCAGGATCACACTCACATTGTTCTATGTCATCAGTGTGCAAGACTGCCTGTGCATCGGGCGACTCATCATCACTAGCTGAAACATAACCGCCATCCTCTATGACAAGCATAGTTCTGACATTTGGGCAGTCCCTCTGAAAATGGCCAACGCCCTTGCACTTGTGGCAAATAATGTCACGTGAACGCCCCGTCGAATTTATAGACGAGGTCACACTAGCTGCGGGCGCCATAGGTCGACGCACCGGTGATGGTGTACTCTCCAGCTTCTTACTTGCGGAACTGCGCATTGCCGAATTGCTTGCAGCCGAAGTGCTCTTGTTTGGTTGGCTATTGTTATATGTTTGTCCCGGACTAGCTGAAGAACGTGATCGGGCAGCGAACCGGGCGTCTTCAATCACTTGTCGCTCGGCTTCGCGTGCTTGGTGCAGCAACTTAATCATATCATTATATGGATGGTGATTGACAATGCGCATGACAGCATGATTCATGCCAGCTAGAAATCTTGCCATGGTTTGTTCTTCATTCTCGCGGACATCTGCATGTATCATGATAGTCTCCATTTTCTTATGATATTCATCAATTGATTTCATACCTTGTCGCAGCCCTGTCAACTTCTCAAAGAGTGAGCGCTTGTAGTGGCGCGGTACAAAGCGTGCCCGCAAATGCTGTTTCATTTGCTCCCAGGTTATAATTGGCAACTCATGGCGCTCCATGCGCTTACGGATGAACTGCTCCCACCAATGTGTGGCGTAATCATCCAAGCCATTGGATGCAAGCAACAGCTTCTTCTCATTGGAGTAGTTGTTCATCCGAAACAACTTATCAACTTTCAGCTCCCAAGTGAGGTATTGTTCCACATCTGTACCACCTGAAAATATGGGAAGAGTAAATTTGGGCTTAGCAACAAGATCCTCGGCGTCATCGTGGAGAGGACGCTGCACGTTGTTGCGGTGATGGCGTCGTCGTTCATCGTAGTCGTCGATGGGAAAATCGTCATTCCAGCGCTCGTCCGCATCAGCACGAGGCACACCTCCGCCGTGGGCACCCTGTGGTATAACTCCACCCTGACCGCCATTGCCTCGGGCCGGCCCATGTGCTTGAGGGCGTGCTGCGGCCGCCATCCCGATGTGTGGTGGTACCGCCATGCGACGCGCTCGTGTTGACGCCGCCTCATCCGCATTTAATAGCACGTTCCTCCTCGGTCTCATTGTGCAAAACGGCCGGAGGACCGTGCACACTTGTGGCATCAGCGGGTGCACCCCCACGTAGATTGTGGTATGTGAACATGGCACGCAGCTCTAGAAAGTTATTGTTGATGCTCGCACGCAATTGTGTGACCTCCTCTCCAAGGTTGTTCACCCACCAACTTCCCAAGCTCATCGCGCACGCCATTGTCACCATCATGAAGTTGTTTTTGGAGCATCTCGCGCAACCGAGTGTACTCGATCCATGTAACCGGGGCGTCCGGATTAGGTGGATCCTCCTCGTGACCTGACATGGAAACAACTCACAACCAAGAAACAAAGTTATATCTGGGTTAGTAAAACAAAAACTCTCTCTATGTCTACAACTAACTGTCCTGAAAACAAGGCAAGCTTACCGCTCCAAAGTGAATCAAGGACAGCGAATCGACACCTGTGATAGCGAACGACCTCGACCCGGTAATGTATGAGCGTAACCAAGAGCAAGGGAGTACACAAACAGGTGTAGGTGGAGTTTGGACAGGTATGTGGATAACCTATGCAATCTGATATTCAAGGTATTGTAAAGCTAAGTAATGATCCAAGCTAGAGTATTTGCCTATGTGCTGATCCAATTGGTTAAAGAGAAGTGTATGAATGCACACGCAACGATAAATGAGACTTAATGCAAACAAAGGAAATGAGCTAGAAAGAGGCAATCTGAAATTGAGATGAATAAGTAGCTCGTTTTGCACTAAGTACAAGGAGAGACACTAGCCAATTGCAATAGTTATGAATGTAAGGGCACAAGATTGCTCTATGAGAATAAGTGCACAAGCTGAAAATATGAACTAGGGTTTTTTTCACAGAGTTTCGGCCAACACTTTCTATTTTCACTCTTTCTTGATCAAATCGCAGGAAACTTTCAGGCTTTTTTTTTCTTTTCTTTTCTTTTTTTTGGCCAAACTAGTGTTGTCTTCCCTTTGCACAAATTCAAGAATTCAGCAAGCGTAAATAATACTCAAGAACAGCCCTAACAACAATATCAAAAGCTAGTCTCAATTGATGAAAAGATATAAGTGAAGCTCAACTGTAGCAATTCTTTCTTTTCGGTCAGCTAGGGTTTGGCACAAGTAGTGATTTGTTTCTTTGAAGCCAAACCACAGCAAACTTTCGGTTTTGAAGGAAGTGAATACTATCTCAAACTCTCCCCCAAAGAGAATTTGAATGGATCTCTTGAGAGCTATGTGGACAGCAAGGAATTTAGGATTCAAAAGTAAATGCAATTTACTCTTTTTTTGTTGCTAATTGAGGAATTCAATCAACAATTTTGTAGGGTTTATGTGGACACAAAGATCAAGCTACGCGAAGGAAACACACGGATCAGCACGAAAACAATACTCTAATGCACGAAAACTTAACAAAACGCACAAGAACTAAACAGATTAAACTACGGTTTTTGGTATTGCAATTTTCGGTTTAATGGAAGATAGGACAGAAAAACGAATCTAACTACGGGTAAAGAAGTTCTCACCGAGTAAACCTGGCTCTGATACCATATGATACGGGGATGGGTCCCGATCTTCTCAGTGAGGAACCGTGGATAGTTGATGTGAAGTAGACGATGTCGCTAGCTGAACACTCGTGCCCATGCACAAACCCTCAACTCTTCGGAAAACGCCCAAAACACACCGGATAGTTGTCGTCGCGCGACCACAAGCAACGAACGCCAAGTACCCAATTCCCAATGGAACGACGGCTTGACCTTGAGTTGCGAACGAACAATGGATCGCCTAATTTCTCTCAAAGTCCTCGCATGAACTCGTGTTGAAAGAACAAGCAATAGCTATGTTTCAATCTGATGCATAAAACTTGGTCCCCCTCTAAGGATGCCAATACAGGGCTTTTATAGCCTCTTGGGACGTGCATATAGTCCCCCAAACCTAGTACAACTCAACCCTATATGGTTTTAGATGCGAACTCTTAAAAAGGAAACTAGATTTTACAGCCGTCATATTGTTTCAGTCATAACTTTTGATCCGTGTCGAATTTGATGCTGTGGCCAGATCCATTGCGTAGCCCTTGAAATTATCTTTCCAACAAGTCCAAGAACGCCTGAATCGGACTCCGTTTCTGAAAGTTATGACCCTTTTAGTAACTGCCTGTCAGGCTGTCCCGAACCGAATCCGAATTGAATTCTGAGTTGAATCCGAGTTTGAATCCAATTGACCTTGTGGGAGGCACGAATTGGGCTTGAATTCCTGGGCTTTTCTCTTCTTGCTTGACCCACGTGAGCTTCTCCTCCCACCCTTTGGCTCCGGCCTCCTTCTCCACCCTCGCGGTTCCAAATGCTTCACAATGTTCAAACCTGAGAATGCACAAAACACTTGCATGAGGTAGTACCCAATTCTCATCAATAATAATAGAGTCATTAATAAACAAAAGCACCTGTTGATTTAGAAGTTTAGCTCTGGCTCTAGTCAATGGACCAACATGCACTTCTACACTTGTATTACTTGTAGCTTCACTTATGGTGTCCATCTCAGTAAGTGCATGACCACCAATAGGAGAAGATGTATAAGTGTTAGGGATGCCCTCATCATCCCCCCCTTGAAAAGGCGTCGTCCTCGACGCTGGATCGTCACCACCGAAGAAAGGTGATAAATCAGCGACATTGAACGTAGAGCTCATGCCATAGTCATCGCCGGGAAGCTCTATCTTGTAGGCATTGTCATTGATTTTCGCAAGTACCTTGAAAGGCCCATCACCACGCGGTAGTAACTTAGACTTGCGACGTTCTGGAAAACGATCCTTACGGTAGTGTACCCAAATCAAATCACCTTGTTGAAAAACCATCTGCTTCCTTTTCTTGTTCGCCTTGTCAGCATAATACTTGACTTTGTGCTCTATCACTTCTTTTATCTTGAGATGCAACTTCTTCACATATTCAGCTTGCTTGGATGCCTCCATATGAGTATGTTGTTGACTGGGAAGTGGCAACAAATCAAGCGGTGTAAAGGGCTTGAAACCATAAACTACCTCAAATGGACACATCTGCGTAGTGGAATGCACGGCCCGATTATAAGTTTAATTCCACGCGGCAAACAATCCTCCCACTCGCGCAGATTCTTCTTGATCATGGTTCGGAGTAGCATCGAAAGTGTGCGGTTCACCACCTCTGTTTGACCATCAGTTTGGGGATGACAAGTTGTGCTGAATAACAACTTTGTCCCCAGTTTACCCCAAAGTGTCTTCCAGAAGTAGCTCATGAACCTCACGTCGCGATCTGACACAATAGTACGCGGCACGCCATGTAGCCTCACAATCTCCCTGAAAAACAAGTCAGCAATATGCGACGCATTGTCGCTCTTGTGGCACGGAATAAAGTGTGCCATCTTCGAAAAACGATCCACAACAACAAAAACAGAATCGCGTCCCCTCTTAGTTCTAGGCAGTCCTAAAACAAAATCCATACTAATATCCTCCCATGGGTTAGTTGCTCAAGGTTTTACTCAAGTTGAGAGACTAGATTATGATGAAACATTTACTCTCGTTGCAAGATTTTAGTCAATTAGAATCTTGTTTGCTTTTGCATCATGCTTTGATATTAAATTTTATCAAATGGATGTTAAAAGTATGTTTATTAATGGCAAAATAACCAAACTTGTGTTTGTTGAACAACCTCCCAGATTTGAGGATCCTAAGAATCCAAATCATGTGTATAAACACTCTAAAGCGCTATACGATTTAAAACAAACCCCTAGGGCATGGTATGAGCGCCTTCGAGATTTTCTACTCTCAAAAGGATTCAAAATCGGGAAGGTTGATACTACATTGTTTACTAAAATAATTGATAATGAATTCTTTGTATGCCAAATATATGTTGATGATATTATTTTTGGTTCTACTAATCAAGACTTTTTCAAAGAATTCGGTGATGTGATATCTAAAGAGTTTGAGATGTCCATGATAGGTAAATTGAGTTATTTTTTGAACTTCAAATTAAACAACTCAAGAATGGGATATTCATAAGTCAAACCAAGTACACAAGGGACTTGCTCAAGAAGTTTGTCATGGAGGATGCAAAGCCCATTAAGACTCCTATGGCAACCAACGGGCATCTAGACCTAAATGAAGAAGGTAAGCCGGTAGATTTAAAGCTTTATAAATTAATGATTGGTAGCTTGTTTTATCTTACCGCTTCTAGGCCTGATATTATATTTAGTGTTTGTATGTGTGCAAGATTTCAAGCATCTCCAAAAGAGTGCCACTTAGTGGCCGTGAAGAGAATTCTAAGATATTTAAAACATTCCTCTATTATAGACTTGTGGTTCCCAAAAGGTGCTAAATTTGATTTAATTGCATATTTGGATTTCGATTATGCGGGTTGAAAAGTGGATAGAAAAAGCACCTCGGAGAGTTTTCAATTGTTAGGAAAGTCTTTAGTGTCTTGGTTCTCCAAGAAACAAAACTTCGTAGCACTTTCAACTGCCGAAGCCGAATATATATCCACAGGTAGTTGTTGTACACAATTGCTATGGATGAGGCAAACTTTGATGGATTTTGGAATTAAATTTGATAAAATGTCTCTTGTGTGATAATGAAAGTGCGGTGAAAATAGCCAATAACCCCGTCCAACACTCAAGAACCAAGCATATATATATTAGACACCATTTCTTGAGAGATCGTGTTAGCAAAGGGGATATTGAAATTAGCCATATAAGAATCGATGATCAATTAGTGGACATTTTCACCAAACCTTTAGATGAAAGCCGGTTTTGCAAGTTGAGGAATGAATTGAATGTTTTAGACTTCTCAAATATTACTTGAACCCTTGTTGTATATGTTTGGGTGTTATTTTGGTAAAATCTTATATGTTCATAAAAACTATTTTGCTAGAATTCAAATAGGTTCTCTAATGCATAATGATTCCAAATGATTCTTCTTTGAGTGCAAAACTATGGATCATTTGCATAAAATCTCAAATTCAACTCAAATTCAGAAAAGTCCCAGAAAAATCAGAACTACTGCGGTATATTGCGGTACTACTGCGGTATTACTGCATGAAAGTGCGGAACTACCAATTTTTTGTGAAGAGGGTGGTTACTTCCGGGGTTCTCTCCCCATTCCTCCCCAAAACCGTTCCGTCTCTCCTTTTCATTCAATTGCGCCCGTACAACTCTCTCCTTCCTCTCTCTCTCCCAAGAACTCCACTCCAAACTCCTCACCCGATCTTCAAATCTGGTGCGGTTTTCTTCATTCTTGGGCTTAAATCTGCATTCCTAGAGTTCAACTCCACCAAGGCTTGAGGTATTTTCGGATCAAATCCCTTTTTTCATCTCCTTTTTGAACTCTAGGTGCTAATAGGTTTAGAGTTGAAATACGAGCAATATGATGCTAGTTTCACGGGCAAAAACTTATTTTTAGTGATGTTAGATGATTTAACATCTTTCTATTGGATCATATCCACTAAAAACATAACTTGAAATCATGCCAAAAATTGCCATATAAAGTTTCAGGAAAATTGGTAATACCGTTTGAGAGCATGGTACTACCGCAGGGTGGTACTTCCGTATTTTGTACGCCGGTACTACCTTAGTGCGGTACTATCGTGATTTGTACAGCGGAACTACTGCACGGCGGTATTACCGCACATTGAACGGCAGAACTACCGATTTCCCTGAAAATTCAGCACATTGTTTCCATTCAATTCCAACTTATTTTCTTATCTTCATATCATATCCTTGACTTTAAAATTATCTTATTTCAAGATGGCTCCTAAGACAAGAAATGCGCTCAAGAAGATTAGGAATACTGTGAAGAAATTCTATGCCGGGAGGGAAGGTTGTCGAACCCTAGAGCAACGACTCCTGGATCCTCTGTGTAAATCGCACTAGTCTAGGATCAAGCTAATACACACAATGGATAATAAAGATTCATATCATGCACAATGACATTTATTCATTAACTAAATATGGTTCTGATGGCCAAAATTTACATCAATGGTTCATAAACCAAAATTTATTTATATACAGCAGAAGAAGAGCAATAAAGTAGCAGCTCGTCCTGCCTGCCTATAGGCAAATGACTGTAAGACGTGGCCTACTTGTCATTATTCTCACCGAAGTTAATGAAGTCCTTCTCTGAAAATAGTGAATGAAGCAACATGAGTACATAAACTACTCTACAAGCATAAGAATTGACAGAATTAAAGTAAAGAATTGCCCAAGAGGTTTAACAGAGTTCATGCATGCATAAGAATTGACAATGAAAGGCATAATAGGTTATTTGTGCATAAAAGCAGAATTAAAGTAAATACAGTAAATAGATTCAAAAGCTAAATTTAATACAATAGATAGAAAGAGTAATTTAACAAAATAATATTGTTAGTGCAGGCTCGGACCAAACACTAACCTATTCAGAGGTATCCCACCTGGTCCATCTTTTCCAAAAGATCTCATACGGATTCCATCCATCCATATGCTTTTTAATCTCCCATAGATTCCATCCATCCATAGGCTTTTTCAGAAACCATTTTGAAAACCAAAAACTAATCTATGAAAAACTTTATTTAGCTTGCCCATAACCGTGGGTACGGCTATCCAGGATAGATTATACACTCTACAGAGGTTTGTACAGCTTTACCTATAAGAAATGATTATCTTATATTATCGACCATTACACGCTTCCATAGGCGTGCGACTAAGAAAAACATAACAAATCCTTTACAATGCTAAGTCTTCAACCTGGACACGTCGCCACTAAGATTTCACCACAACATGAATCCACAAGTCGAAGCCCCCTCTTGTGCCGTCTGAGACTTCTCATGGCCTATGCCACACTCACATTCAACCTATAGCGAGACCAAAGTTAGGACTTCACAAATTAATTAGTCAGGACTGTCCCATACCAGTCTTGTGGTAGTACGATATGGCTTTACAACAGTAGCCCTTATGCCTAACAATCAACATTGTGTCACCGAACAACAATGCATACCAGCACCCACCACCTAACCATTATCCTAGGTCAAAACCAAGTTTTATATTTTCTTTTGAAACATTCATATACCTTCTTGACTCACCGAAGTCAAGAATACATTTTAGAAAATCATCGTTCTGAAGTGAAATAAATATTCCCACTTAAATCATTCTAAGCATGGCTAAGCAATTCTATAAATTTTTTAGTCAATACTATTGTACTAACTAGGTTTTTATCTAAGGTGACAAGGCATAAGAAAGTTCAATGTCAAATTTGGCCATACACAAAGGATCTGGGTATAACTAGAATTTAAATCCAATTTAAACTGGGTTTGAATAAAAGTACGCATGCATAATAATTTAAAAACAACATAAATAATTTAAATTACTAGGAGCAACATGATCAAAGGTGTAACTTGCCTTCCTTCGAAGTTTGCTTAAGGGAGCAGGAGTTTTCTCCAAGATTGATTTGAGGTCGGATACCACCAGATGAGGATTCGAAAGGAGGATAAACCTAAGAAAGCTTTCTCAACTCGTTATGGTTTATACGAGTTCACAGTGATGTCCTTTGGTTTGACCAATGCCCCAGCCTAAGACAGCTTTCTCAACTCGTTATGGTTTATAGGAGTTTTTCGTTGTGTTCATTGACGATATTTTGATCTATTCCAAGGATGAGAAGGAGCACAAAAAGCACTTGAGGATGACATTGTAGAAATTGAGGGATTATCAGTTCTATGCCAAGTTCAGCAAGTGTGAGTTTTGGATGAAGGAAGTCGCTTTCCTAGGCTGTGTGATGTCAGCAGAAGGAGTTGCAGTTGACCCCAGAAAAGTGAAAGATGTTTTGGATTGGCAGTCACCCACGACAGTGACCCAGGTCAGGAGTTTCTGGGTATGGCAGGATATTACTGTTGCTTCATTGAAGGATTTTCCAGTGTAACCAGACCCTTTACACAGTTGCTTAAAAAGGAAAAGAAATTTGCTTAGAGGCTAGAGTGTGAGAAGAGTTTTCAGAAACTAAAAAAGAGTTTGACCACAGCCCTAGTGCTATTGTTACCTGATATAACCAAGGATTTTTAGATTTATTACGATGCTTCTCGCAAAGGATTGATGCAGGACAGGAGAGTGGTAGCATACGCCTCATGCTAATTGAGACCGCATGAGGAGAACTACGCTACTCATGATTTGGAGCTAGCAGCCGTAGTGCATGCTTTGAAAATTTGATGTCATTATCTTATGGGTAATCGATGTGAGATTTATACGGATCATAAGAGTCTAAAATACATCTTTACCCAGGCTGAGCTCAACCTCAGGCAGAGGAGATGGTTGGAGCTAATAAAAGATTATAATGTTGGTATACATTATCACCTAGGGAAGGCCAATGTGGTCGCAGATGCTTTGAGCAGAAAAGTGTATTGCAACACAGTGATGGTTAAAGAGAGTCAGCCAGCTTTGCATGAAGAATTCCAAAAGCTTAGTTTGGAGTTAGTTGAGCAAGGATTTTTAGCCATGTTGGAGTTACATCCAACTTTGGATGGTTGGATTCGTCAGACTCAGTCAGAGGATGAGACATTTCAGCGAGTCAGAGTCAACGTGAGTAAAGGAAAAGAGTCAGGATTTATAGAGGATGAGCAAGGAACTCTGTCGTTCAAGCAGCGTTTGTGTGTGCCCAGCATGGTGTGAGATTGCTGAGTATGTAGCACTTTGTGATGTGTGTCAAAGAGTAAAGGTAGAGCATCAGAGGCCAGCAGGTTTGCTACAGCCGTTGAGGATCCCAGAGTGGAAGTGGGAAGAGATTGGTATGGACTTTATTACAGGATTGCCAAAGACCAAAGAGGGTTATGATTCTATTTGGGTCATTATGGATCGTTTGACCAAAGTTGTACATTTCATCCCAGTCAAAACAACTTACATTGGTGACAGATTGGCAAAACTGTATATGTCGAGGATTGTCAGTCTACATGGAGTGCCAAAGAAATAGTATCTGATCATGGATTGCAGTTCACCTCTTATTTTTGGAGAAGTTTCTATGAAGCTATGGAAACTCACCTGAACTTCAGTACAGCATATCACCCTAGATAAAATGGTCAGACTGAGCGAGTAAATCAGATTCTTCAGGATATGTTGAGAGCATGCGTGCTAGATCATAGAGCCAAGTGGGATAGTTATTTGCCTTTTGCAGAGTTTTCTTACAACAACAGTTATCAGGCCAGTTTGTAGATATCACCGTTTGAGGCATTGTATGGAAGAAAATACAGGACCCCTCTCGATTGGAAAGAGACGGGGAAAGGTCAAGTGTTTGGTCCAGATTGTTTAAAAGAAGCTAAGGAAAAGGTTCATTTGATTCAGGAAAGGTTGAGGACTGCCCAGGCTAGGCAAAAGAGATATGCAGATATTCGACGTCAAGATTTGAGCTTTAAGCCGGAAAGTACTCCCAAGGTAAGCAAGTAAATGCTTACGCAAGTTACACCAGGAAATATAACAGAGTTGATGCATGCATAAGGGATTTCAAAGGAAGCTTAATAGGGTAATGTGCGGAAAGCAATACTTGAATTTAAATACAATAACGTAAATATGAAAAGCTGAATTTTAATACAGTATATGAAACATTGTTTTTAACAAGTAATACCGTTAGTGTAGGCTCCAACCCACACTAACCTATCCACGGAATCCACCCGACCATTACCAAATCCAACGCTTGTTTTGCCAAAACCAAGTTTTATGAAAGTTCAAGTCTAATCTGTGAAGACTCTACTCAAGATGTCCATGACCGTGGACACGGCTATCCAGATAGTTTGTTACTCGCAGAGGTGTACAGCTTTACCCACGTGACATTCCTCTCACTTGAGCCACGCGATCAACACACCGCCTTAGGTGTGCGGCGAGAGTTCATGACAAGGTCGTTCGATGATTCATAGCCAACATAATCACGCCGCCACTAAGGTTTCACCACAACTCGAATCCACGAGTTGGAGCCCCTCCGTGCCATGTGAGACTTCCCACACCTCACGCCGCGCCACATTCACCTATAGCGAGACTATTATTGGAATTTCACAAATTACTTAGCCAGTCCGTCCCATACCGGACTTGTGGTAGTATGAAGTGACTTCGTAAAATAATTCACGAAACGGTCCTTAAGTTGATTTAGGCTCAACCACATACCCCCGCACGATAATCAACTGTGTCACCAAACACAAGGCATACCTGGCACCCACCACCTAACCATTAGCCTAAGTCCAAAACATGTTTGCTATTTTTATTTTTAAATAATTTCAGAAACCACCCTTGACTCACCGAAGTCAAGATATCAATTTTGAAAGTCCGTCATTTCATGTGAAAGATTGATCCCACCTAAAATTATACTAAGCCAGGCTAAGCATTGCTATAAAAATTTCTAGCCAATACTATAGTACTAACTAGTTTTCAGCTAGGGTGACAAGGTATATGAATTCAAGATTCAAATTGGCCATATACAAAGGATCATGGGTATATCTAAAATTCAAATCAAATTTGAATTACATTTGAATAAAGATACGCATGCATATACAGTAAAACAATATAAATAATTTAAAATATTAGGTTCAACATGGTCAAAGGTGTAACTTGCCTCGATCGAAGTCCTGCTGCGATTCGTCGAATTCAAACTCTCCGGAATCGTCAATATCTAACGAAATAATCAATTCAAAGCAAATTCAAAACAAAAATTCAAATGAAATCCAAATAACTTCCAAAAATTATAAAATAAACTGGGAGACATAATTTTGAATTTTGGATGTGGGTCAACAATTTTTAAAAGGAATTGAGGCTTGTAAAAGAAGTTGGAAGTTTTAATTTAAATTTAAACCTTGGAATTACAAAATATATTCAAATCAAATTTAAATAAATTTCAAAATTATTCCAGAAATGGATAGATCATGATTTTAGAAAAATTTAGAAATTTGAATGGGTCAATTTGGAGTTAAAATGCAAAAGTTATAGCCTTCCAAAGTTTGAATTCAAAATAAAAGAAAAAGGGTATTTTCTGGATTTATTTTTAAACCGAAAAGGATTTATGACGTCAGCGCGAATTATTTCTCTAAAGGAAATTATAGATTATGACGTCAGCCATAGGATTAATATATTCCTGCAGAGGCTGACAGGTAGGGCCCGGGTGTCATGGACCGAGTCCATGGACCCGAGGGAAGGGTGAGGTGGCAGGCGGTCGCGCGGGGGAACGGGATGGCGCTGACGTGGCGCCACGGGGCTGCCGCGTGGTCGCCGCGTGGCTGCCACGTCACGGCTTTATGCCGACGTGGCGGCACGCGCGCGAGGTGGCGGGGGCGTGCGGGTGGCGCTGGCGTGGCGCCGATCCGCCGCCACTGGCTGCCACGCGCCGCCAACTCGCCCGATGGGTTGACGTGGCTGGCGGCGGCGGCGCGCGGGGCCCGATGGTCGCCGAGCTCGGTGAGCGCGGCGCCGCCGAGGGCACCAAATGAAGAGGAGGGTGCGGGATCGACGGTATTTTGCGCGAGGCCGAGGATGACCGAGAGGGAAATCGGCGGAGAGGCGGCGGTCGGAGAAGGCTTCACGCGGCGGAGTAGCTCCGTGGTGCACGTGTTCGGGAGGTGGTCGCCGGTGTTCGCTGGGCACCAGCAAGGTTGGGGAGGCCGACGAGGGGCGAGGGGCTTGAGCCGGCCGAATCGCCGCCGAGTAGCCGAGCCGCGGAGGGAAATCGGCGCAGGGGGCTCGGGGCTCATTGTTGTGAATTGGAGGCACGGGAGCGGTGGTGTGGGTGGAGGAACCTCGGGAGGTCCTTTATAGGCGGGAGAGGCGGTAACCGTCGCGCGCAACTCGCCGGATTTGGGAATTAACGCGACGGTGAAGGAGGGCGAATCGGGGAATTAATGCCCGCAACGGACGCGTGGAGGATCAATTGCGATCGGCGCTGGCGCGGGCAACACTTCGGAGGAAACCGGCTTTAAAGCTTCGGTTTGCGGCAAAGAATGGCGCAATGCGCGGAGATCGCGCGAGGAAGAAAGGAAAGGGGCGGGGAGACGGAGTCGACGAGTGGGGCCCGCACGCCGCGAGAGAGAAAGAAAAGGAAGGAGCGAGGGGATGGTCTGATGCTTGACGGTGGCACGGGAGAGATCGGGACGCGCGCGCTGCGGCGGGTAAGTGAAGGGGACGGCTGAGATTCGATCCGACAACGAAGATCAGATCCGGGCCGGTCGGTGCTTAAGTGGGAAGGGGCGGCCACGATGAGGTACGGCAATAGGGGACGGCTCGGATGAAACCACGTGCCGATCGGAGGGGGAATGAAGCGCGGCGTAAGTCGCGAAGCGGCGGGATTGAACCAGGCGAGAGCGGACGGCTAGATACGCGACACGCGTCGCACGCGGAGAGAGGGGAGGCGGGGGAGAGGGTTTAAGTTAGATCGGACGGCTGAGGGGGAGTCCGACGGCGGAGGGGACGCCGATGCTCGACACCTGGCGGCCGGGAGGGGTTTTTGGGATTTTCTTTCTTTTTTGATTTTCCAGAAATGCTATTAAGCTTTAGAAAACTCTAAAAATACCAAATAAATTTTGAAAAATCCAGAAAAATTCAGAGAACTATCTGGAGCTATTCTAGACTTAATAAAAATATGTCCCACTCATTTTAACAAGTATAATTTGCAAAGGTACAATTTGATTTTGAAGGGAAGGTTTTAATTCCTTCTAAAATCTAGAAAAATTAATATAATCTCATATTTGACTTAAGGAAGCTGAAATACATTTGTTTTAACTTTTAGTAATGCAATAAATTTATTTTTGACTTTTATAAATTAAAGTTTATAATTTTTCTCGAATCAGACTTTAACATAACTCAGTAAAATCCAATAAACTCCAGATTTAATTTTCAATAAAGGAACAAAATTTTGGGATGTTACAAACCTACCTCTTAAAGGAAATCTCGCCTCGAGATTTGCATCGCTAGCAAAAGAGATGGGGATGGTGATCTTTAAATCTTCTTCTCGCTCCCTGTGGCTTCGTCTTCGGTGTGGTTGCTCCACTGAACTTTGCAGAATCTGATGGTCTTTCTTCTCGTCTGACGCTCGGCTGTCTCGAGAATCTTGATTGGTTGCTCCGATAGGTGAGGTCATCCCGAGGTCCAAGGTTTCAAAGGCGGCTTGCTCTGTGGGTACTCTGAGGCACTTCTTTAATCGTGAGACATGAAAGACATTGTGCACCCCGACATGCTTGGCGGCAAGTCTAATCGATATGCGATCGCACCTCTTTGGTCCGAATCTTGAAAGGGCCCACATATCGTGGTGCTAGCTTCCTCTAACTTGAAACCTTTTCACACCTCCGAGTGGGGATACTCTAAGATAGACGTAGTCCCCGACTCAAGATCAGTCTCGACGACGGTTATCCGCATAGCTCTTCCGCCGAGACCGGGCTATCTTTAGTCCTGCTCTCGATCTTCTTCACTTGATCTTCTGCGCCTTGTAGCGAGTTTGGTCCAGTTTCTTGGGGTTCACCTTGCTGATCCCAAAGCAAAGGGGTCCTGCACTTTCGACCATACAAGGCTTCGAAGGGTGCCATCTGCAGACTGGCTTGGTAGCTGTTATTGTACGAGAATTTCGCATAGGCGTTGAACGGTCCCACTGTTCCCAAATCCAGCGTACAAGCCCTTAGCATATCCTCAAGTACCTGATTAACTCTTTCTGTTTGACCGTCTGTCTGGGGATGGTAAGCGGTACTGAAACTGAGCTTACTACCCAATTCTTCATGCAGCCTTTGCCAAAATCGAGAAGTAAACTGACTACCTCGATCTGACACTATCTTCTTGGGTACGCCATACAGGCACACAATTCGAGACATGTACAGCTCAGCCAACTTGCTTCCTGAATAGGTGGTCTTGACTGGTATGAAGTGAGCCACTTTAGTCAATCGGTCTATGATTACCCAAATTGAATCATAACCCGATTGCGTCCTTGGGAGTCCGGTTATGAAATCCATACCGATTTCTTCCCACTTCCATTCTGGAATCAGCAATGGTTGCAAGAGTCCCGCCGCCTCGATGTTCAGCTTTGACTCGTTGGATGTGTGTCGCAGTTTCAATGAACTTTGCGATTTCCTTTTCATACTAACCCACCAATATCTTTCCTCGATCCTGGTACATCTTGGTACGACTGGTGGATTGAGTATGGGGTATCATGAGCTTCTTTCGTAATCGTGTTTTGATTTTCGATTATTCTACACAGATGCGGTTCTCGAACCAAACTGCGCCATGTTCATCTTCGCTGAATCCTCGGTGCTTTGCCTCTTCTCATATTCTTCTTGATTTCTTAAATTTCCTCGCCCACAACTGAGCTTCCTTAATTTGATCAGCAAGCTGTGTCGCACTTCCGGTGTGGTGAGGGTGCTTGGTCCCATTGGGTTTAGACTTAGACAGGCGACTCCCTCCCAAGTCGGTCCGGTCTTCTTCCGATATCACCATGTTTGCATAAGACTTCGCTAAGGCATCGGCTACCACATTTGCTTTTCCGGGTGGTAATGTATACCGATGTCGTAGTCCTTTATCAACTCCAACCATCTTCGCCGCCTCAAAGTTGAGTTCTCACTGGTGAAGATATACTTCAAACTCTTATGGTCCGTGTATACTTCACAACGGTTACCAATAAGATAGTGGCGCCGATTTTTAAGGCGTGCACATCTGCGCTAACTCTAAGTCATGAGTAGGATAATTGCACTCATGAGGCTTGAGTTGACGCGATGCATAGGCTACCACTTTGCCTTCTTGCATCGTAACACGCCTAAGCCTAGGCGAGGCGCCACGTAAAACCTTGAAGCCTTTATGCACGTCCGGCAAGACAAGCACGAGTGCTGAGACTAGTCTCTTTTTAAGGGTTTGGAAACTCGCTCACAAGCCTTCGCCCATTCGAACTTCTTTTCCTTTTTCAGCAATTGGGTCATTGGCTTGGCTGTCTCTGAGAATCTGCTATGAACCGACGGTAATAACCCGCAAGTCCAAGAAAGCTCGACTTCATTACGGACTTTGGTAGCTTCCACTCCATTACTGCTTCTACCTTGGAAGGATCTACAGTGATTCCTTCGGCTGTTACGATATGTCCGAGGAAGGCAACCTCTTTTAGCCAGAATTCACACTTACTAAATTTGGCGAAAAGCTGATGCTCCCTGAGCTTTTCCAGAGTGATCCTGAGGTGCTGCTCGTGCTCTTCTTCATTCTTGGAGTAGATGAGGATGTCGTCGATGAAGATTACTACGAACTTGTCCAAGTATTTCATGAACACACTGTTCATCATGCTCATGAAGTAGGCTGGTGCATTGGTCAGTCCAAATGACATGACCGTGAACTCATAATGTCCATATCCGTGGAGAAGGCGTCTTGGGAATGTCTTTTCACGGATCTTTAGTCGATGGTATCCTCGATCGCAGATCAATCTTGGAGAAGATACCGCTCCTTTCAACCGATCGAACAGTCATCGATCCCGGGAGGGGGTATTTATTCTTGATGGTGACGCCATTGAGTGCTCAGAGTCCACACATAGCCTCAAACTCTCATCCTTCTTCTTGACGAACAGACGGGTGCTCCCAAGGCGACGAACCGGGTCGGATGTACCTTTGTCTTCTAACTCCTTGAGTTGATTCTTCAATTCGCTAACTCAACGTGCATCCGATATGGTCTCTTGGAAATCGGGGCGGTGCCTGGGACTAGGTCAATCACAAACTTGATCTCCCTATCCGGTGGCATCCCTAGCAGTTCCTCGGGAAAAACATCTGGGTATTCCCGTACGATCGGCACTTCCTCCAAGACTTGGAGGTGGAAGAGGGCACATTCTTCTGCCTTCGGAATCTGGGGAGAGAAGATTACTTCCACGCCTTGGTCATTGGTGAGGGTGATGGATCTGGTAGCACAATCGATCCGACCTCGATTCTTGGCTAACTAGTTCATCCCGAGAATGACATCTAATCCTTGCGATTCCAAAACCAAAAGATCGGCGAGGAATCAGATCCCATCTATGAGCAATTCCACTTTGGGCCACAAGGTCCCTGATCTCATTTCTGCTCCCGGGGAGTGGACTATCATAGGGTTACTAAGGGTTACCCTGCCCAACCCATGCTTATCCACAAAAGTTTTTGACACAAAGGAATGCGATGCTCCGAAATCGAAAAGAACTGATGCTGGTACTGAATTGACAAGGAACATACCCAGCACGACATCTGGTGCAGCCTGGGCCTCTTCCGCTGTCACGTGGTTCACTCGCCCCTTGATGAAGGTCCGCGCTTCGCGGCCCCGGTTACGACTTCCGAGGCTCTCGGTTGCCGCCGCTTGAATCTTCTTAGGCACGCCGGCAAAGTGCCCGGTTCCTGCGTAGTAGTAGGTCAATCCGCCGACGGCGGATCGCTCTTCGCGTCGCCACCGATTCTTTGGTGCGTTGCTTGAGAGCCGCCGCGTTGGCACAAACGGCGGCGGTGGTTGAGGACTTGAACTCGCTGGATCGTTCTTGAAGTTGCCGCCTGGGTGCGAACTTGTTTGAGTGCGGGAGGAGTATCGCGATTCTTGAATGAACTTCCGAGTTGTTTCTCTGGTCCGCCATCCTTTTCTTCCGGGTCTCCATTTCCATGTGTTTGCCCTCCTGGCGGATGGCCTTACTGACTAGCTGGTGGAAGTCAGTATAGTCACCCGATATCAGTTGCACTAATATGTTGTCATTTAGGCCCTCCATGAACCTTTTTTGCTTGGCTTCATCGGAAGCCACATCTTCCGCGCATAGCGGCCGCTTGGTTAAACTTTGTACGCACTCGTTGTGAAGACGACTTCCTTGGCGCAGAGATCGGAACTCCTTCTTCTTCAGTGCCATGGTGCCGGTGGGTATGTGAGCTTTGCAAAAGCTTTGCTCCAACTCGTTCCTCGTCACCGTCTGCGGGTTGGCGTGCGAAGCGGTGAAAGTATCCCACCATTGAGATGCGGGCCCATTCAGCTGATGGGAGGCGAACAGGACTCGCTCCCGATCAGTGCACTGCAGAATGTCCAGCTTCTTGCCAATCGACCTGAGCCAGTCGTCGGCGTCCATCGGTTCAAAGATCGCCGCGAAGGTGGGTGGCTTGATCCTCAGGAACTCAGAGAGACGATTGGGAGGGACTTGGGCAGGTTGATGAGGAGCCTGAGGGTTGTTGATCGTCTGGGCTAATAGCTGGATCAACTGGTTTTGATTGGCCATCAATTGTGCCCAATCCGGTCCTCACATTGGCGAGGTGGTGGAATCGAGCCGACCGCTTCCTTGTGCTCCGGGGTTGGCGTTGTCCATGTTGGAGTTTCTTCTTGTGTTCACCATCTATTGAGACTTTCAGATTTAGAGAGAGAACTAAAGGAAAGGTTCTAGTAACAATCCCACCAAAACAACACACAAGAGCAAGGAAAACACGAATAAGAGCCAAACAAAACTTTTTATTTTATTATAATAGTCTCGTGGCTGTTTACAAAGGTCCACACTCACGGTAGCGTTCTAAGACTCGGGTTGTCTATACACTAGCGCTGCGCTCAAGTCTCCTCGGAAAAGGCCCGAATCGGTGGAACTGCATCTTCAAAGACGGAGCTCGGCAAGTTCTTCTTCGCGCGCGCGAGCTTCGCATGCGGTGTGCAGCTCGTCGTGGTGGTGCAGTACATGTGATCCATGGACTTGGTGAACTCCACCATCGTATGAGGCGGGGTTGCTCTCATACTCGTCGACGAAGTCACCGCAGCCCACTGGAGTCTTCATGGGAAGTAGCGAAAATCGGGCGCAGAAGTCTCGAGCGTAGATGTTCCTTAGTCGGCGAATGGCCTCTCGGCTGCATCCCGCACTCCGCCGAAGAAGGTGGCTCGAGGTAGGTGCGTCGAACACGTAAATGGCTCCGTGTGCTCCAAATCCTTGAAGATCTTCACTTCCACCTCCGGCGTTCCTCGTCTCCATACATGCCAACATATCCCTGGTAGAGGGGGTACGGGCGGAAGTTGAGCTCTTGCATGAGGTTGTACAGATCATCGGCGAAGAGTCCGGCAAGGGTTCCATGGGAGACGTGGGTGGGTTGCTCCATCTAAAATTTTGGAGGAGGAGAGGAGTTAGTAATCAGTTTTGGTAAAGAGATTGAGACAAGGAAGAGATGTTTTTAAAAGAGCATTTCTTATGAAAATATGTTCTTAAGGTTGGTCTCTAGCTAAGGTCACGTCTTAGGGTCATTGTTGCTCTGATACCATTTCTGTCGGGACCCGGAACAACAACTCCGAGCCCCTCTGTGTAAATCGCACTATCCCAGGAAAAGCTAGTGCACACAGGTTTAACAGCAATGTATATCATGCAAAAACAACCACGAGATATTATTAAACGAAAATACGGCCTTAAGGCCAAGTCTTAAATAAGGCACAAGGCCAACAAAATAGACAAAACAGCGGAAAGAAGGTAAAGGTGGCAGCACAGCCCATCCAGCCTCCCACAGGCGAATGATCAGAAGACGCGCCCTACTCAAGTAGTCCTCACCGCCGAGTCGCCTCAAGTCCGGCAACAGATTTAGCAAGGTGAGTACTGTATACTCCCAAGGTAAGCAAGTAAATGCTTACGCAAGTTACACCAGAAATATAATGAGTTGATGCATGCATAAGGGATTTCAAAGGAAGCTTAATAGGGTAATGTGCGGAAAGCAATACTTGAATTTAAATACAATAACGTAAATACTAAAAGCTGAATTTTAATACAAGATATGAAACATTTTTAACAGTAATACCGTTAGTGTAGGCTCCAACCCACACTAACCTATCCACGGAATCCACCGGACCATTACCAAATCCAACGCTTGTTTTGCCAAACCAAGTTTTATGAAAGTTCAAGTCTAATCTGTGAAGACTCTACTCAAGATGTCCATGACCGTGGACACGGCTATCGAGATAGTTTGTTACTCTGCAGAGGTGTACACTTTACCCACAAGACATTCCTCTCACTTGAGCCACGCGATCAACACACCGCCTTAAGTGTGCGGCGGAGAGTTCATGATAAGGTCGTTCGATGATTCATAGCCAACATAATCATGCCGCCACTAAGGTTTCACCACAACTCGAATCCACGAGTTGGAGCCCTCTCGGTGCCATGTGAGACTTCCCACACCACGCCGCGCTCACATTCACCTATAGCGAGACTATTATTGGAACTTCACAAATTACTTAGCCAGGTCCGTCCCATACCGGACTTGTGGTAGTACGAAGTGACTTCGTAAAATAATTCACAGAAACGGTCCTTAAGTTGATTTAGGCTCAACCACATACCCCCGTGCACGATAATCAACCAGGTGTCACCAAACACGAGGCATACCGGCACCCACCACCTAACCATTAGCCTAAGTCCAAAACATGTTTGCTATTTTCATTTTTAAATAATTTCAGAAACCACCCTTGACTCACCAAGTCAAGATATCAATTTTCAAAGTCCGTCATTTCATGTGAAAGATTGATCCCACCTAAAATTATACTAAGCCAGGCTAAGCATTGCTATAAATATTTCTAGCCAATACTATAGTACTAACTAGTTTTCAGCTAGGGTGACAAGGTATATGAATTCAAGATTCAAATTGGCCATATACAAAGGATCATGGGTATATCTAAAATTCAAATCAAATTTGAATTACATTTGAATAAAGATACGCATGCATATACAGTAAAACAATATAAATAATTTAAAATATTAGGTTCAACATGGTCAAAGGTGTAACTTGCCTCGATCGAAGTCCTGCTGCGATTCGTCGAATTCAAACTCTCCGGAATCGTCAATATCTAACGAAATAATCAATTCAAAGCAAATTCAAAACAAAAATTCAAATGAAATCCAAATAACTTCCAAAAATTATAAAATAAACTGGGAGACATAATTTTGAATTTTGGATGTGGGTCAACAATTTTTAAAAGGAATTGAGGCTTGTAAAAGAAGTTGGAAGTTTTAATTTAAATTTAAACCTTGGAATTACAAAATATATTCAAATCAAATTTAAATAAATTTCAAAATTTCAAAATTATTCCAGAAATGGATAGATCATGATTTTAAAAAAATTTAGAAATTTGAATGGGTCAATTTGGAGTTAAAATGCAAAAGTTATAGCCTTCGAAAGTTTGAATTCAAAATAAAAGAAAAAGGGAATTTTCTGGATTTATTTTTAAACCGAAAAGGATTTATGACGTCAGCGCGAATTATTTCTCTAAAGGAAATTGTAGATTATGACGTCAGCCCTAGGATTAATATATTCCTGCAGAGGCTGACAGGTGAGGCCCGGGTGTCATGGACCGAGTCCATGGACCCGAGGGAAGGGTGAGGTGGCGGCGCGCGCGGGAACGGATGGCGCCGACGTGGCGCCCGGGGCTGCCGCGTGGTCGCCGCGTGGCGCCACGCCACGGCTTTATGCCGACGCATGGCACGCGCGAGGTGGCGGCGGCGCGGCGGGTGGCGTGGCGTGGCGCCGATCCGCCGCCACTGGCCGCACGCCGCCGCCAACTCGCCCGACGGCCGACGTGCTCGCCGGCGGCGGCGGCGCTCGGGGCCCGATGGTCGCCGGAGCTCCGGTGAGCGGCGGCGCCGGCCGAGGGCACCAAAATGAAGAGGAGGGTGCGGGGATCGCATCGGTACCTTGTGCGGAGGCCGAGGATGACCGGAGAGGGAAATCGGCGGAGAGGGGCGGCGGTCGGAGAAGGCTTCACGGCGGCGGAGTAGCTCCGGTGGTGCACGTGCCCGGGGAGGTGGTCGCCGGTGTTCGCCTGGGCACCAGCAAGGTCGGGGAGGCTTCGGCGAGGGGCGAGGGGGCTTGAGTCGGCCGGAATCACTCGCCGGAGTAGCTGGAGCCAGCGGAGGGAAATCGGGCACAGGGGGGCCTCCGGGGCTCAATGTTGTGAATTGGAGGCACGGGGAGCGGCGGTGTGGGCGGAGGAACCTCGGGGAGGTCCTTTTATAGGCGGGGAGAGGCGGTAACCGTCGCGCGCAACTCGCCGGATTTGGGGAATTAACGCGACGGTGAAGGAGGGCGTAATCGGGGGAATTAATGCCTGCAACGGACGCGGTGGAGGATCAATTGCGATCGGCAGTTGGCGTGGGGCATCAATTCGGAAGGAAACTGAAGCTTTAAAAGCTTCGGTTTGCGGCAGCAATGGTGGCAGCGGGCGGAGATCGCGCGAGAAAGAAAGGAAAGGGGGCGGGGGAGACGGAGCTGACGAGTGGGGCCCGCACGTCAGCGAGAGAGAAAGAAAAGGAAGGAGCGAGGGGGACGATCAGATGCTTGACGGGTGGCACGGGGGAGAGATCGGGACACCGGCGCGTGCGAAGGGTAAGTGAAGGGGACGGCTGAGATTCGATCCGACAACGAAGATCAGATCGGGGCCGGTCGGTGCTTAAGTGGGAAGGGGCGGCCACGATGAGGTACGGCAATAGGGGACGGCTCGGATGAAACCACGTGCCGATCGGAGGGGGGAATGAAGCGGCGAAGCGGTAAGTCGCGGGAAGCGGCGGGGATTGAACCGGGCGGGAGAGCGGACGGCTAGATACGCGACACGCGTCGCACGCGGAGAGAGGGGAGGCGGGGGAGAGGGTTTAAGTTAGATCGGACGGCTGAGGGGGAGTCCGCGGCGAGAGGACGCCGATGCTCGACACTGGCGCCGGGAGGGGTTTTGGGATTTTCTTTCTTTTTTGATTTTCCAGAAATGCTATTAAGCTTTAGAAAACTCAGAAAAATACCAAATAAATTTTGAAAAATCCAGAAAAATTCAGAGAACTATCTGGAGCTATTCTAGACTTAATAAAAATATGTCCCACTCATTTTAACAAGTATAATTTGCAAAGGTACAATTTGATTTTGAAGGGAAGGTTTTAATTCCTTCTAAAATCTAGAAAAATTAATATAATCTCATATTTGACTTAAGGAAGCTGAAATACATTTGTTTTAACTTTTAGTAATGCAATAAATTTATTTTTGACTTTTATAAATTAAAGTTTATAATTTTTCTCGAATCAGGACTTTAACATAACTCCAGAAAATCCAATAAACTCCAGATTTAATTTTCAATAAAGGAACAAAATTTTGGGATGTTACAGGTTTGTAACATCCTGATTTTTTGGAATTTTTAAAGTCCTAAATTTAAAAATGAATTTTTGGAATTTTTTCTAGAATTAATAAAGCTTAAATTAAATTTTTAGAAATTTAAAAGGATTTAATATAATTAAAATAGACATTAACATAAACTAAAAATATTTTATTTGGATTCCTTGTGTCTCAAAGTATTTTCTGGTATTTTTGGTGAATTTTTGGGATCTATTTGCTATTTTCTAGAGGCCTTTTCTCTTTATTTGAATTTTTGGAAAAAGAAAACAGGGGAAAACCCTAGCTACAGTGCAGGCCCGCCCTACCGACACGCCACGCGTCGGCCCGCTGCTGCATCGCCTCGCCCCGCCCCTTCCTCAGCCGCCCGATGCCCCTCCTGTCCACAAATCTTTCATCCGCCGCCCCGCCGCACCGTTGTCCGATTCCTTCTCCACGCCACGTGGCATCCATCCCGCGGTCCACGCTCGCGTCCGCCCCACGCCCGCTCGCCCATGCCTCTCAGCCATTCGATTGCTCCCTTGCGCCCGGGTTCTTTCTGAATTCAGCCTCGATCCGTGTGCTTATACCCCATGCCACCACCGCCTCCTCCCACACGTGCTCACCGCCACCCTCCCCGAGCTTCGCTGTGCACCACAGTCGTCCGACGCACCGTCGCACCCCACCGCCTCCGGAGGACCCGCACCACCGCTGTCTTCACTCTGCCGGTGAGCCCCGTCGCCGTCTCACGCTTCCCTCCATCGCCGCTGAACCCCCTTGCCTGAACCACCTCGCCGCACCGCCCGCGTCGCCTCCTTGGGCTGTGAGCCAACACACCGGGCGCGTCCGTGCCTCGATCCCCAAGGCGCATCGCCACGCCGCGCCCGTGTCGCTTCGCGCATCGGGCCGCCATGCGTCGACGATTCCGCCGCCCTGCCGCTCGATCGAGGCCACAGATATAGATCTGAACCCACGATCCAGATCCTGCCACGCGTCGCAAGTCTAGCCGTCTGATCTAGCTGCCGTCGCCGCACCCGCGCCGAGCCACGTCAACCCTAAGCCACATTAGCCCTATGCCACATCAGCCCTAGCCCACGTGGCATACCATGTGACCTGCCACATTAGCGCCACATCAGCCAAACCGAGACCCGGTGCCATGTGTCATGCCACGTCAACATGCCACGTCAGCGGGCCACGTGTCAGCACCAGATTGTGCCACATCAGCCACGCCGACCGCGTCGGCGTGACACTGTTCTATGGACCCGGTCCACCATGCACCCCTCTCTCCCGTGAACCCAGTCCACAGCACAGTGCAATTTTTAAATTTTCGCCTTTTTCTTTATATTTAATTTTTCAAGAGCTCGTTCTACTCCGTCCTAGCTCCGATTGACCCCATTTCTTTTTATAATTTCATCTAAAATCGACCTCTATCTGTTGGTTCTGGTTTCATGTTTTTTGGAGTTCATTTGCTTGTTATTTTATGTGATTTTGTTGTTTCGATCATTTTTCTCTCTTGTTAGATTCTGATTCCGGAGGAGCAGGAGCGACACCAGAAGACCTCGAGTACCTCACTGAGTATAACCAAGGCAAGTTGTGTCCTTTAATTATGTTGAACTTAATTTTAAATCTATTATTTAATTATTTAATTTTAAATTATCTTGTTTCGCTATTCTATTACAAACCTTTGTAATTGGTAGTTACCATCCCAATTTGAATAATTCCTCCTTGATACTTAGCGTACCATGATGCCGTTGTCACCATAGGTTAGGAAATTACTTAGTGATACCATACTAGATGTCACATGTGTGGTACGATTTACATGCTTAGCTATACTTATAGTCTCGATGGGTTCATCAGCACATGTGATTAATTAATTTGACTTAATGAGATATTAAATCGTGGTTGGAGTCATAGGGAATCGTGGTTGGAGCCATAGAGAATCGTGGTTGGTGCCACAGTTATAAAATTTATGCCGTGACATGGGTGTGTCATTGGTGTTGGTTATACAAAATTATTTTTCACTTGGACGAGTGATCGTGCAGTAAAGAGGAAAGTGTGGATTCACTTCGAGGGATGTGGAATTATCGCCTGAGTAACATTAAGAACTTAACTTTTTGCGCCATTGATCTGAGCCTTATCGTGCAAACCACATGTCTAGTATGGGATTGACCTGGCTGATTAATTTGGGATATTACAATTTCAATCTCGCCATTGTGATGAACATGGTTGCTGATTTCCATGTGGTGCAAGGGGAGGTGTGATGCGAAACCCTAGCGGGCGGAATTGAGTTATAATTAAACTTTGTAAAGGCGTTGTTGTGATTTCCTTAGGCTGAGGCTAATCACATCGTGTGGGTACAGTTGTGCAACCTCTGTAGAGTGTAAAACTATTTGAATAGCCATGTCCCTGGTTATGGACAATGCTCGGTAATTTCACACGAGGGGTAGTGGTTTCATTTAAACTTGTGGTTTACGTTTAGTTAGTGAACAGGTAGTTCACTATTGGCTTAGCTTGTGGATGGGATGTCCACAAGTGGTTTACTTCAACTTCATTGATTATTATTATTATTATTATTTTCTATTAAATTTTGTTTTTAATCTATTTATCATATTTATCTTGAAATGTCATTTATGCAAATTAACCTTTCAACCTTCCATTGGTAAGCCTTGCATATTATATTGCATTCATTTGTTACAAACAACTTGCTCGGTACTAATGTATTACCAGCCATTATATTGCATTCATTGGTAAGCCATTGTTGCTTAGTTGAGGAGGAGGAATATTACCAGCAAGAGGTACCAGAGGGAGAGTACTTCAGCGACTTCATGGATTAGGACTTCGTTCTCCACTCGATAGCCTGTAGGTGTATCGATTGGCTGCTACGCTTTATTTTAGTTTTTCGCTGTTAGATTTTGAGCCCTACGGGCTAGTGCTATTGTAAGCTTGGCCATAAGGTCGTACTTTAGATATTTATCGATATTTGAGGTTTTTTCATTATTTTAGCGTGTGTATGGTTGTGATCACATGTAGGACCAAAATGCCAACAGAGAGGGGGTGAATGGTGCCTTTAATCCGCCCCAAAGTATTCACACACCTTTTCTCTCCAATAGCTATTGAGCTATGAAGACAGAACAAGATTGCTTACTGGAAACCAAGACTGGAAAATCAAGCTGGCCGACAATAGCCTGACTGACAACAGAGAAATGCAGCTCGGACTGAGACAGCTTAGAAGGATGCGATCGATCGCAAGAATAAGAACACATAAAACTTTCAATCCTCAGCTTTAACGATCACAAAACTCAAACCACAGCAAGATAACAGTCACTGTATGAGAAAATACAGGACTAAAGAAAACTTGTTGCTATGGTTGAAGAGAGAAACATGGACAATGTGAAATAGAGGAAGTGAGAACAAACTCTCTGCCAAGGCCCGAAGAGACTGTGAAGTCAAAATCGGAACAGGGGAACTCGGAGGCGCACGACCGCTTGGCCAAATAACTGATCGAAAAGATTGCTCTCGGGAAGGACTGGCCAAGATAGCCTTGAGGATGAATCCCGGTTCAGAGCAGAGGAAAACCAAGGCTTCTCAAACCAAGAACTCCACTCAGAACAGAAAAGAACAGATCAACCAGAGAACACAAGACAAAAGGAAAGAATAGATACAGAAATCAATACCTCTCAGGTATAATAAAGTTCAGATGGATACAGAGATATGAATGAT
The DNA here is from genome assembly GCA_036346265.1 of Melocanna baccifera. Taxonomy (NCBI): domain Eukaryota; kingdom Viridiplantae; phylum Streptophyta; class Magnoliopsida; order Poales; family Poaceae; genus Melocanna; species Melocanna baccifera. The sequence goes on along the minus strand of CM070701.1, from coordinate 2,594,935 downwards.
TACATAGGGAGGTTTTACAGCCACTCTACCTAGGAGGACAAAGCTCTAAGCCTAGAGCACCCACACACACATTCTAACTATCTCCCATGGGAGGGAGGAGGAGCTAGCCACCAAAAGGCTTAGCCAACCTTCTCAACCCTAACTCTTGCCTCCCATCTCCCTTTTATAGACTCACACACGGACCCTTAGTCCGAACCGGGGATGATCCGTTAACCCCAACTAACACCGGGTTTTATACACACGCACACTCGCGACAACCCATTAACACTGACAAGACACAGCTGCTTTACCCACTGACACCAACGGCTTCACTGCTTTGCCCATTAGCGCCAACCACTCCGGTGCTTTGCAGAGACACAACTTTCCTTTGCAGCTTTCCGCATTTCTCCAAAATGCCACTCCGCTGCCTTCCCGGAAGCTTCATGTTCTCACACGACCGCACCTGGTTTCTGACCTACTGGACCTTGACTCCTCCCTGAGTCTAGTCCCAGTCCACTCGTTACACTGCACGCACCAAGCGTCGAACATCGACTCCTCCGAGCCTAGTCCCGGTCCAACATCATGTTCACTCGCAGCTCCGGTTCCTCATCGTCCCGGCTTGCAACCACCTCACCAGCCTTAATCATCTTCAGCGTCTCCTAACCGTTTGGACCTCAACACCTCCTATGCCTAGTCCTGGTTCTCCAACGCCTCACCATGACCTAGCTCCGAAGTCCTGCAACCAACACAGACAAGCAAACCATCATATAGCACCGCACAAAACCAAGTTCCATGAATTTTCAATACAAGAAGGTACTCAGAAATACAAACCCAGCAAGTCGTAAACCCATTACGACCGGTGGAAACCACAGATCAAGGAATGCATAAGACCTACGACCGCTCTCCAGGTCAAGATGACCAGCCCAGAAGTCGTTACGACCGATTCCCGGAGATTTCGACCGCTACTGAGTACAACCGACCGCATACAAGCCCTTCCGACCACATCCAACAGAGTTCCAAGCTAGTCTGACTGCGTTCGACTGCAACCGACTACGACGACCTCACTTCGACCGCCTCACAACATGATTGAAGTCTGCCGACTTCCCACATAGTCGAAAGTCCGAGCACCGACTACCGACCGCGGCAGTTGAAGCCTCGACCTTCGACTTCATCTCGTGTTAACGTGGTCGTAAACCGCTGACTACTCAACGTGAACATAGTCGTAAACCACTTATGACCACTCGAATGCACAAGACATGATGTGCTAACAGCCTACGACCACACACGAGACTGCTTTGACCACTACGAAGCTTGCTACGACCAAGCAGCACAAACTACAACTACCGTAGACAGTGGCTACGACTACCGCAACCGATAGCTACGATCACCAACCACACAGACTTCGACTTCTGCACCCGATCGCTATGACTACCAAACCTGGTCGCTACGACTTACGACTACATTGGCATATCGCTACGACCATCGATTACCAGTCTACGACTATCAAGTCATAGTTCTGACAACCAAGTCGTAAGGGTCTCTGCCAAACACCCAAGTCGTAAGCCATCTACGACTACCAAGTCATAATGCCGATCACAAAGTCGTTAGGACATCTACGACTACGAAGCCGTAGCACTGGTTACGACTACCAAGTTGTAAGAGCTTTTACGACCACCACTCGATCGCCTACGACCACCAAGTCGTAAACCCTCTGCTTTCGATCTTGAGGTCGTAAACAGTCTGCACAGCTTTAGACAACGACCAATGTGGTCGTCATGTCTTCCGACCACTCTTTCAACGCTTCTACAAGGTTCCGATCAGGAACAACGTAGTCATAAATGGCTTCCAACCACTCTTAGGGCTACGACTTTGTAGAAAACACCCAACCCAAACTCAAAGAGTCTGAACCGAGTACTCGGGTGCTTAAGAAATGAGGCACTCAAAGCCAACGAGTACTGACCAGCACCACAAAACTCTACGACCAACACACTGATCGCTACGACCGGACGGACTCGAAGCAACGAAGTTAGTAGAGAAAAAGCGATCTTTTGCAAACTCTTTAAAAACCAAACTCAATCTTCACGAAAACTCTAACCCAAAAGTCAATTACTCATCACAGCCATAGAGTGACCTCCCAAGAATTGGATGGTTGGGAGAAGTCAGACGGCTTCGCGTGACAAGATCCGAGTGATCCAACGGCAGCGAAGGCCAGTGAGATGTATAAAAGAGGGAGAAGAGTATGAGTTCGGTTTTACCTTGGCGCAAGGTTTGGGCTGCACAGAGTTGGCTGGCGGCGAGGGTGTAGTGGAGGCGGGGTACGATTATCGACGGCGGAGACTCTCCGACGACAGCTTGCTCAGAGAAGGTTTACGCGGGCCGGAGGAAGGTCATCGGCAGTGGGGTACTCCGGTAATGCTCTGGCTCAGTAAATGGGTGAAGGAGGTGTGCGTGGTCCCGTCTAAGATGTTGGTGGTGGTAGCGGTGTTCCAGCGATGAGGAGACTCAGCCAATGGCCGGTCGAGAAAATCCAAAAATTATAAAATATATACTGGAAGATAGATTAAGAATTTAGATGAATTTAGAGACTAGAATCTCTTGATTCGGAGTTCGGACGGAGGAGAACGATCGATTGGAAAATTGGCAGATCAGAAAATCCTGAAAAAAGAGAAATCAGGAATACTCCTACGCGTGAACAGTAACAACAAGAGGGTTTTGGCCATGCCGTTCGTGAGAAAAGACCTGGGAGATGAAGGTAACTAGCAAAATGGGTTGCTAAGGAACCGAGTCACATGTAGGAAGTGATGGCATGTCAAACGCAGAACGGTGACGACGTGGATGGCGCCAATGACATAGGGTTGGGGAGAAGAATATTTTTTGGGCATGGAACATGGAGAAGTAAGGTGAGCACGGCCTAGAACATGGTGAGGCGAAGTTAGAAAAATTATCAGCTAAGCCAAAAACTCACCGGAGGTGACGCAATCGTCGTTTGAACGACGACGGTACTGAAAAACGAAAAACTTAATATCTTTATGCTCGGTGAGACGAATCCAAAACCGTCTGACAGGTAACCACCTGGAATGGTTTGACATTGTTGTGGGGGTGGCTCAACCCCCCGTGACTGGGCCTCACAATTAATGCATGTAGCTAGTAGTGTGTATGCATGCATGCATGATGCATATTTGCGTGTACGTGTACGTATCTTGCAGAGCGCGGCGTTGCGGACATCCCCATGCCCAGGGCCGGCTTACATTTGGACTTCGCCAAGCCTTCGCGCCTGGTATGACGTACTCCGCCTGACCTCTGCGTCGACTCCGATTGCCTCTACCAGACTCCGTGTCCGTATTCACCTCGAGCTTCGCCCCCGGCCTGTGACGCACAACCTCAGCTCACCAGGCCTTCGCGTCACCCAGCCTTCGCCTCCACCTGACGGACTTCGCCTGCACAGCCTTTTGCGTCAGAGGCTTCACCACGGCAGACTGCAATGTGGTGCTCGCCGTGGAGACCTCAATGCGGAAGACTTCGACCTGGAGGTTCACTGCGGAGGCCTTCCATGCGAAAGCCAATCACGCGGAAACCAAGTGCTGTTCGAAGCCATGCACGCATGGGGCAAGCATTCGTATCCCGCGTGAGAGCGGCCCGGTGAGGCTAGAAGTGTCCAGCGGCATCCAGACGAGCCTAGACGGGGGCGACGCCATTATGGCGGTGAGCTCCTCCTCGCACATGCTCAACCTTGCCACCTCGTCGAGAAGATTCAGATGGTGTACTAGAAAGAGAAAGACGAGCCGGCGCAGGGACTTTGTCGACGAGGCCTCGGTTACTCCGCACTTGGGCCTCCGCACTCCCGGCGAGTCTCGTTTGGCGAAGTCTCAACTCCACGTATAGGATGGCCACCTCGACCAAGGACTCCGTGTGAACGAGGACCTTCTCGACCGTGGACTCCACAATAGGTGAAGTGGGCTCTGCACAGGCTAGGTCGCGGCTCTACGCCGTCGAAGCCCATGCGGGCAGTGGGCTCACGTTGCGCAGCATGCATGCATTCACGTACATGGCATATACACTCATGCACTCATGCATGGGCATGGCATATTTCCTACATGCATGCACTCATGCTGCATGGCATACATCGCATGCACGTACTTGGTGTATACGCCATCTCGGTTGCCGCATCGTCTACGATTCGACCACATCGGCTCCACCAGCCTCCGGGAGCTTCACATACCCCCCGACCCCGCTCAAGGTTCACAGCGGTGGCCTCAATGCGACCTCGCCCTCTGCACGCCGACGGCCATGCTCGCTCAGGCTACGCAGTGACGTCCTCAGAGGAGCTTCACCTCACCAGTCGGCTGCTGCGCCTCCCCGTCGTGATGCCCATGGCCTTCGCTACAGTCGGAGTGGTCCTCACTGAGTTGTCTGGAGCCTCTACCACGGTATCCGAAGTCTCCGTCGAGGTGTTCGGAGCCTCCCCCAGACCGCGGTATCCGAAGTCTCCGTCGAGGTGTTCGGAGCCGCCTCCGCAGCGTCCATACTCTTCGCTGGGAACATTGCGACAAGCCACACAAGCAGCGGAGTGCATGCACGAAACCATGTATGCAGGGGTACAACGTGCGAGGGGTCAAACGCCAGACCTTCCGAAGTCTTCGGCAGGCCATTCGGAGTCGGCGCCGACCTTCTCCAGAGTCTTGACCAACCTCTTCGAAGTCTCCGCCAATGTCTTCGGAGTCTGCGCCGATCTTCCCCGGAGTCTTCACCAAGCTCTTCGAAGTCTCCGCCAATGTCTTCGGAGTCTGTACCGACCTCCCCGACGTCTCAACGCCGGAGGTCATTTCGCTCACATGAAGGACTCTCCAATACGAGTCTTCGCCCCAAACTCCGCGACGGCGCCGTTTGACTCTGCATCGAGCAACTCTATGGAGTATAAATAAGACGTAGCGTCGAGGCCCACCTCCGCACGCACTCTACTGAGTATAAATAAGATGTAGCATCGTGGTCCGCCTCCGCACGCACTCTACGAAGTATAAATAAGACGTAGCGTCGAGGTCCGCCTCTGTACGCACTCTACAGAGTATAAATAAGACGTAGCGTCGAGGTCCACCTCCGCACGCACTCTACGGAGTATAAATAAGACGCAGCGGGGGGACGCCTCCACGCGCACTCTACGGAGTATAAATAAGACGTAGCGTTGAGGTTCGCCTCCGCACGCACTCCACGGAGTATAAATAAGACACGGATGTTTTCCCTCCACACTCTACTGAGTATAAACAAGACGCGGATGTCCCGCGCGCGCAATGGCGTACCCTCCAGAGCCTAAGTAAGTCGTGGTTGATAGTCCCACACATTCTCTGGAGTACAAACAAAGACGCGGATGTTTTCCCTGCGCACTCTACTAAGTCTAAACAAGACGCGGATGTCCCGCGCACGCGATGGCGTACCCTCTGAGAGTGCCCGGTAAGCCATGGTTGCTGAACCATGCCCCCTCCAGAGAATAAACAAGACGTGGTTGATGTTCCCACGCACTCTATCCAGTATAAAAAGCTATATGATGGCCGAGGCACCAGGGAGTGCCTCGTTTTTGTGGCGCACCGCCCGGGTATCGCGTCTTCGTGCGCGTTGCACCAGGGAGTGCACTATTTTTGAAGGTAGGGGAACGGCAGCCTCGCCACCCTGCCTCCGCGTGCGTAGCGCCCTCGGCCTATGCTCTAAGCGACCACCCTCCGCGGGCACTGTTTTTGAAGGTAGGGGAACGGCAGCCTCGTCTCCCTGCCTCCGCGTGCGTAGCGCCCTCGGCCTACGCTCTAAGCGTCCGCCCTCCGCGGGCACTATTTTTGAAGGTAGGAAACAGCAGCCTCGTCTCCCTGCCTCCGCGTGCGTAGCGCCCTCAGCCTACGCTCTAAGCGTCCGCCCTCCGCGGGCACTGTTTTTGAAGGTAGGCGCCTCCTCGGCGGGACGAGCTGGCTTCGAAGCAGCGCCTCGCCACCCGCCTCGTAGGCATTGCCTCGGCGGGGCGGCGACGACTTCATTGTCCGCCTGGTAGGCACGGCCTCGGCGGGACGATTCAGCTTCAGAGCAGCTCCTCGTCGCCCGCCTCGTAGGCGACAACCCGACTTCGGAGTCGGATTCTGCGAACCTCTTCGTAGGCACTGCCTTACAGGATGCAAGCTACTAGTTGCTTTGGCCCGTCGGTACTTGCTATCGGGGAACGGGGGCTGAGATAATGTGGCGCGCCAGCTCATCCATCCGGACCTCTGCGCCATCGACGAGGAGTATTGTTGTGGGGTGCATTTGAACCCCGTGGATTGGGCCTCATAGCGGCATAATATGTAATAGGCTCGATAGTGTAGAGGTGTATATATACTAATGTACCCTTATCCTCTGTAAGCACTAAGGGGTAGAATGGGGATTTCCCATTCTACCCACTCATGTATATAAGCCCCCAGGAGGGGCAGGAAGGGGACGATCCCCTCATTCTTACCAACACTCCCACAGATCTGGCTCTCCTCTTCCTCTCCTACGAGTCCCCTTCTTTACTGTTTGGCCTGTAGCCACAACAGACATGTTTCGATGTGAACAGATTGTTGAAAGCATTCCCGGACAGACGGAGACGCGAAGTGCCATTTGCGGCCATGGCTAGGTGTTAGGCGCGAAAATTTGGGCTTTTGGACAAACAGAGAAGAGCACGGCGTAGAACACGTCAAGACAAACTCAATGGCGCAGACGGCTTAGCCAACAGACAAGCGAAACGTAGTGGACAAGACTTTAGGCAGCCGACAGGCTGATATCGACATTCCGGGCAAACGGAGAGGAGTTAACATGAGAGAGTTGCGGCGAAACGAAGAGTATAACGTGGAAAACATGATGCTCACCTTGGTTTTGGTTGAGCATGCACGGTCGGTTGGTAGCGACATGAGGAATGGCGACCCGATTTGGCCTACGATGGCAACGATGCTCCGGTGAAGTTCCAGTGAAGGCAATGCGAGCACCGCGTAGAACACGACAAGGCAAAGCCAACGGTGTGGTCAAAAGTGGTGGGGCTCCACTGGACGAGGCACAAAAGGCCAAAAAACGATGCTTGGAACACAAAAGTAAAACTTCGATTGCGGCCAAGAGGAAGGGAGTGGGGACTTGAGATTTTTGGAGTTGAGTGAGGATGAGGAGGGGCTCACGGTGCTCCCTTTTATAGGGACTGAGGAGGTCCGTGTAACACCCCAGGATCCCCATCACCCTAGGATGCCACTAAACAACTCTACAGCTGGCCAAAAAAATTTCAAGATAATTTATTTCGGCAACAATTTTCTAGACATGAAGCATTAAGCAGAAGCATAATCAACTAGGAGAATAAAGATAACGATAACAAGTTCAATATCTGAAACAACCTCTAGCAGATTAATCAAAGAATAGATCACAAGGTCATCATTATTATTAAAACAATTATACACGGATAGCTAGGCATTTGGCTAGAATTCCATCGACTTTATTACAGCATGAATTTATGAACCAAGTGCATTATTGTGGTGCCGCTCTACCCATCCCATGAATGCTCATGAATCACCTATAGGGGGGAAAACAAGGGTGAGATAAAAATCTCAGCAAGCAAACTGTTTAACAGGCTATTCAAACTACAAACAAATATACAACATCATTATAGTATCCACATGTCCATATCCATAATGTGCATCCACATTCATTATCAAGCTAATTAAACTACAATGATATTAAGCATCAATATCCATTCCCATAATGACCACAATTATAGCCTCAACCATATCTACTACCAACAATGGTAAAACTTCAGTAAATGAATCTTGATTAACTACTTCATACCATCCACCACTACCACTACCAATGACAATAAAGCATTAACATGTTTTACCTCACTAACTTTATTATTTCTCGCAACCACAACTGCTATCCCAAGAGAAAAGAACATCATGCCACAATCACAACACCTACCATACCACAAGGGATGAACCCCAATCCACGACCACAGCCACTTTCCTAATACCACAAGTAACTCTCAAGAGCCAATTCTACATTACAACTATGAAGTTGCAGTTGTTTATAAAATAACTTCACCACAAGATATTGCATAAGTATGCAAATGATCTTTCCACAATGCAATGCATATGCATGCTATGCTCCACTGCACCTTTACCCAACAAGGTAAAAGTGTGCATCGTGCTACGGCAATACACGATGCTGTACCGGTACGGTCGCGGCTATAAGTGGCAACATCCACAATGCAATGTCATGACATGTTATGAATGATATGATAATCATAAACCACAAGGATTTAACCACGAAGGTCAACCACATAACCCACATTCTGTTCACCAAGATCATAATCAATCGATCCATAGTGAATCCTACCACATAGACCACAATATATATTCATCAAGATTGCTACCACCAAAACCACAAGTATTCACTAAGAATACTACCACTAAGGCCATAATTATACCAACTTTAAGGGCATCAATATGAACCTCATGAATTTAACAACAAGAAAATATCATTATATCCACCATGTATTTACTTTCGTATACCACAATTTGCTCATTAAGCAAATTACCACAATACTACCAAAACTCATCCAAACATAGCAATTGATTCATATCTTGCTATCACATTCTTACTTAGAAATCATGTAACCATGACTTATCATTTAACATTACGAAAAATCATGCATATTGCAAGTAATAAGAATAACGGGTTAAACGGTAGCACATCCGCTACGTTTACTTGCCTCTACCGGCGAAGCGACGAAATCACACGTGTTCAGAAGCAAAACCGCCTGTCCAAAAAGTTACCTCTCAGCACAATACACAGCAATACAATCATAACTCTCAAAGAAAAGTGTCGCCAAAACCCTAAACCCCACAACATCCTTCCCCGCGTAACGGTTCTACAATATTCCCACTGCAGCGGCGCTGCTTAACATTTTTCTATCTTTAAAAATATAAAACTAATCACAGCAAAAGATATATATCTGGATTCCTCACTTAAATACCTACACTTTTCATGTAGATCACATATTTTTATTTTATTCTTAGCAAGGTGTATCTCATTGCCCAAAATTGAGATCATCCTCTATTCTGACAGTAGAATAGCCAGGTTCAAACACCTCCCAACAATAGAGTAGGGCTATAGAAATTCTGATTTTTATATAGAAGCTAGCTTATCAAATTCTCCAAAACTAACTCAATGGTGACCAAAATTACAAAATTCATCTACTACCCCTAATTCCCATCTGAACAGTAGTCTGTCCCTGACTGCTCCCCTGACGGACAGCGAGATTCCAGACCCTGGTACGCCTAAAGTACACAGCCAAAAAATCTGAAACAAATACGGTAGATGCGTATCATCGTCCTCTACGTTGTTCCTTTTAGGAAGACCCTTGGAAAAAAATCATCTTAGGGGTCTAAACCGCACGAACAGTAACATCGCGCGATTTGATCTACAGACAACCAACCGAGATTCTCTAATCGGGGTTTTCTAAAATGCTAATCCCTTCAAATCTGGGACTAAGAACCCTAAATTCAGTATAAAACAGAGAGATTAGGGTGAGGAAGAATTACCTAGGGGATTGGGATCACCCTCTTCTTTCTCTCCTTCTCCTTCCCTTCTCCTCTGATGCGGATATGCACGTGTCTTGTACTTTTCCGTTAAATATCTTATTCAATTGGAAAGAATTATTGAGCCGCATGAAATATGGCCAGGTGAACTCATTTCAAACTATACTTAATTTTGTTATTCATAAGGATGAAATACTACATCACGTTATTACCTGGTGTATTCTTAGGTTTGTCAGTGGCAAAACAATAAAGATGCAAAAGGAAGCGGATAACCACATTATGTGCCAAAGACATGAAGGAACAAAGCCCACGCGGATGGAGCCAACAAGAACGAAGTACATGTGGCTGGTTGGAACCCATGTGGAAGGGGGAAAGAAAGCCCATGTGGCGGGAGAGTATAAGGACGGAGCCCAAGGATTTAGAGCACAAGTTTTGGACACTATTTTGAAGCCCAACTCAGACTTCCCACGTGCTCAATCCAAATCCAACTCGGATTCAACTCAGAATTCAATTCGGACTCGGTTCGGGACAGCCTGTCAGGCAGTTACTAAAAATGTCATAACTTTCACAAACGGAGTCCGATTCAGGCGTTCTTGTACTTGTTGGAAAGATATTTTCAAGGGCTACGCAATGGATCTGGCCCCAGCATCAAATTCGTCACGGATCAAAAGTTATGACCGAAACAATATGACGGCTGTAAAATTTAGTTTCCTTTTTTAAGAGTTCGTATTTAAAACCATATAGGGTTGAGTTGTAGTAGGTTTGGAGGACTCTATGCACGTCCCAAGAGGCTATATAAGCCCTGTATTGGCACCCTTAGAGGGGACCAAGTTTTATGCATCAGATTGAAACATAGCTATTGCTTGTTCTTTCCACACCAGAGTTCATGCGAGGACTTTGAGAGAGAATTTAGGCGATCCATTGTTTGTTCTGAAGATCAAGGTCAAGCCGTCGTTCCATTGGGAATTGGGGACTTGGCGTTCGTCGCTTGTGGTCACGCGACGACAACTATCCGGTGTGTTTTGGGCGTTTTCCGAAGAGTTGAGGGTTCGTGCATGGGCACGAGTGTTCAGCTAGCGACATCGTCTACTTCACATCAACTATCCACGGTTCCTCACGAGAAGATCGGGACCCATCCCGTATCATATGGTATCGAGCCAGGTTTACTCGGTGAGAACTTCTTTACCCGTAGTTAGATTCGTTTTCTCGTCCTATCTTCCATTAAACCGAAAATTGCAATACCAAAACCGTAGTTTAATCTGTTTAGTTCTTGTGCGTTTTGTTAAGTTTTCGTCCATTAGAGTTTTGTTTTCGTGCTGATCCGTGTGTTTCCTTGGCGTAGCTTGATCTTTGTGTCCACATAAACCCTACAAAATTGTTGATTGAATTCCTCAATTAGCAACAAAAAGAGTAAATTGCATTTACTTTTGAATCCTAAATTCCTTCTGTCCACATTGCTCTCAAGAGATCCATCCAAATTCTCTTTGGGGAGAGTTTGAGATAGTATTCACTTCCTTCAAAACCGAAAGTTTGCTGCGGTTTGGCTTGAAAGAAACAAATCACTACTTGTGCCAAACCCTAGTGACCGAAAAAAAAGAATTGCTACAGCTTGAGCTTCACTTATATCTTTTCATCAATTGAGACTAGCTTTTGATATTGCTATTAGGGCTGTTCTTGAGTATTATTTACACTTGCTGAATTCTTGAATTTGTGCAAAGGGAAGAAAACATAGTTTGGCAAAAAAAGGAGTAAGTTAAAAAAAGAAAAGAAAAGAAGAAAGCTTGAAAGTTTCTATGATTTGATCAAGAAACAAAGTGAAACTAGAAAGTGTTGGCCAAAACTCGTGAAAAAAAACCCTAGTTCATATTTTCAGCTTGTGTACTTATTCTCATAGAGCAATCTTGTGCCCTTACATTCATAACTATTGCAATTGGCTAGCGTCTCTCCTTGTACTTAGTGCAAAACGAGCTATTTATTCATCTCAATTTCAGATTGCCTCTTTCTAGCTCAGTTCCTTTGTTTGCATTAAGTCCCATTTATCGTTGCGTGTGCGTTCATACACTTCTCTTTAACCAATTGGATCAGCACATAGGCAAATACTCTAGCTTGGATCATTACTTAGCTTTACAATACCTTGAATATCAGATTGCATAGGTTCTCCACATACCTGTCCAAGCTCCACCTACACCTGTTTGTGTACTCCCTTGCTCTTGGTTACGCTCATACATTACCGGGTTGAGGTCGTTCGCTATCACAGGTGTCGATTCGCTGTCCTTGATTCACTTTGGAACGGTAAGCTTACCTTGTTTTCAGGACAGTAAGTTGCAAGCATAGAGAGAGCTTTTGTTTTACTAACCCAGATGTAACCTCGTTTCTTGTTTGAGAGTTGTTTCCATGTCAGGTCACGAGGAGGATCCACCTAATCCGGACGCACCGGTTACGTGGACCGAGTACACTCGATTGCGCGAAATGCTACAACAACAACTTCTTGATGGTAACACTAGCGTGCGCAATGAGCTCAGGAAAGTTCACACAGGACTGAACCACCTCGGGAAGGAGGTTCAACAATTGCATACGACCATGAATAATAACTTTTTGGAGCTGCGTGCCATGTTCGCACACCACATTCTACGTGGGGGAGCACCTGCTAATGACACAAGTGTGCACGGTCCACCAAAACAACATATAGCTCCCGAGATACACCACAACCCATGTGAGAAAGAGAGCCACATAGCCAAATTGAGTGAGAGTGATAAAAAGAGTGAGTTATGTGATTCCACCATATGTGAGGTTGAGAGCATCCAAATTGAGAGTGTTAGAGAGACACCAAAAGAAAAGCGAGAAGAAGAAGATAGACAAAGGGAGGATGAATTTGAAACTAACATATTAATATCTACTTCTAGTGTTGTTTCTCATACTGTGCAGGTTGACATTAAAGATGAAGAATTGAACATTCAACAACCGACACATTTGGAGGCAAATGAGGAGGAGATAACCACAGGACGACATGAAGTACCTGCTGTCCCATGGGTGCATCCTAATAATTTTAAACCCCCAACACCTACATCATCTGAGGAGGACGATAAAGGTAACAATAGTGGGGCCGAATTTAATTGTGCAAAGGTGAGTAATTGTGAGAACTCATATGATGAACTGAACACTCTATGTTCCGAAATTTCAATGCTTAATTTACATAATGTGGAATTGATTACTTACAAAGAACTTCTTACTAGAATATCTCCTAATGATTCTTTATGCTATATCATGTTTAACACTCCTAGAGAGCTATCTAGTGTGATTAATAAGGTTGCTGAAATTTCATGTTCAAAATCACTTGTTAGTACCCATGCCTACACATATAAGTTCAATTTGATTGGCCATTATGGTATAGATGATGAATTTTATGTTCATAGAATTTGCATTACATGTGATAAGCTTATGACTTGAAATTACATATTATGGATAAACAATCTTTTGCACCATGTTATGATCATGATGAGATGAATTTCACCAATAGTACGTGATCTTGTTTAGAAAGATTTCACAAATCTAGTTGTTCGATTCTTGGTGTACAATCATGTAAAAATAATCAGAGTAGCGCAAGTTGAAGCATGGAAAACACTCAACATTTTCTTTTCCATATCTACACATTTAAATCTGATTTTGCTCATTAAGGATCTGTTCATGTCCTTGGAAAAGTCGAGGACGACTTTCTTTTATGGGAGGGAGAATGATGTGAAAAATAATAATGCAATGCATACATCTTTTAGTCACTGCTATATTCAACGGTTTGTGCAAAATAGTGAGAATGTCACAACAATTGACTCTTATATATACCAGGCATATGTGTTATTCTTTTCATTTACTACACCTCCAAAAGTTTATGATGATATAAGCCGAAGAAATATTAACGACGAATATATATACCATGCATACACGTTGTATTCTTTGTTTAGCACAATTTCAGGCTATCAAAAGCCGAGGACGGCTTTTCTTGAAGAAGGGGAGGATGATGCGGATATGCACGTGTCTTGTACTTTTCCGTTAAATATCTTATTCAATTGGAAAGAATTATTGAGCCGCATGAAATATGGCCAGGTGAACTCATTTCAAACTATACTTAATTTTGTTATTCATAAGGATGAAATACTACATCACGTTATTACCTGGTGTATTCTTAGGTTTGTCAGTGGCAAAACAATAAAGATGCAAAAGGAAGCGGATAACCACATTATGTGCCAAAGACATGAAGGAACAAAGCCCACGCGGATGGAGCCAACAAGAACGAAGTACATGTGGCTGGTTGGAACCCATGTGGAAGGGGGAAAGAAAGCCCATGTGGCGGGAGAGTATAAGGACGGAGCCCAAGGATTTAGAGCACAAGTTTTGGACACTATTTTGAAGCCCAACTCAGACTTCCCACGTGCTCAATCCAAATCCAACTCGGATTCAACTCAGAATTCAATTCGGACTCGGTTCGGGACAGCCTGTCAGGCAGTTACTAAAAATGTCATAACTTTCACAAACGGAGTCCGATTCAGGCGTTCTTGTACTTGTTGGAAAGATATTTTCAAGGGCTACGCAATGGATCTGGCCCCAGCATCAAATTCGTCACGGATCAAAAGTTATGACCGAAACAATATGACGGCTGTAAAATTTAGTTTCCTTTTTTAAGAGTTCGTATTTAAAACCATATAGGGTTGAGTTGTAGTAGGTTTGGAGGACTCTATGCACGTCCCAAGAGGCTATATAAGCCCTGTATTGGCACCCTTAGAGGACCAAGTTTTATGCATCAGATTGAAACATAGCTATTGCTTGTTCTTTCCACACGAGTTCATGCGAGGACTTTGAGAGAGAATTTAGGCGATCCATTGTTTGTTCGAAGATCAAGGTCAAGCCGTCGTTCCATTGGGAATTGGGGACTTGGCGTTAAGTCGCTTGTGGTCACGCGGCGACAACTATCGGTGTGTTTGGGCGTTTTCCGAAGAGTTGAGGTTCGTGCATGGGCACGAGTGTTCAGCTAGCGACATCGTCTACTTCACATCAACTATCCACGGTTCCTCACTGAGAAGATCGGGACCCATCCCCGTATCATCCTCCTTCTTCTCCTTCTTCTCCTCCTTCTCCTCCTTTTCCTTGCACAGGGACAGCACCTGGTTTTGGGGGGCGCAAGGGGCAGGAGGGGTGGTGGCTTGGGGGGGAGGAAGGGGGAAGGGTGCGGCCACAAGGGGCTAGGGTTAAGTGGGGGGTGCGGCCACCCCTTAGGCCCCCTGGCCCAAGGTGGCAGGCCCACCCTCTCTAAACTATTTTTTATATTAAATTATATTTCTATCTCTTTCTCAATTTATTACTAGATCAAAACTATTATTTTCCCCTTCCCGTGTTTTACCAAAACGCCAGGCGTCTTCGCGATTATTTTAAAACCTACGCCAAATCGACGTTTAGGGCATTACAGTCCGAGGAGGGAGATCGACGTGGCATGTCTTTGAATGACATGGGTTAATTATCATGAAAATGCTCATGAATGAGAGGAGAAACGGTGGGAAATGAAGGAGGCTTAATGAGAGGAAGTGAATGCAATTGATTTCATGAAAAACTGTTGAGAAAATTGAAAGTTATGGAGATTTGAAGAGAGTTCAAAGAAACACATTCATGGCTGCCTGCGTGCTGCACGAACAGGTTACTGGGGAAAATAGGAAGGAAGAAGAAAGGAAAAAGGAGGAGACAAAAAAGAAAAAAAGAAAATTCATAAATATTTTAAGAAAATTTTTTAAATATCCTTGGAACCTAAAAATATTAAATAAAATAATTTCAGAATTAATTGACATATATTTTAATTTTTAAAAATGTTTTTCTTTTTCTAAATTTAAAGTAATACAATAAATTACAAATAAAGCTTAAAAATCTTAGAAAAATTCATAGAAGTTTTTAAAGCTATTTTGAACTTATAAACATATTTTTAACTAAAATTTAGATATTTTTCTTTATAAAATATTTTTTTGTTTAACAGAAAGGCTCTTTTCTTTAAAGTAGAAAATTAGGTTAGCAAAAATTTTAAAATTTCAAGCAACCAAATAACTTTGATTTTTATTTTAAACTAAATTAGTTATTATTTTATTTATTCTATTTTTTATTTTCTTTTTTTAGAAAAACTTGGGCTGTTACAAAGGTGCTTCTGGACACGGCTCCTCTTAACAAGGGTCTCATGTTCCTAACTCTCCCACTGTCGAGACAGCTCATGAGGAGTCGACTCAGTAGACTCCGGACAACAGCAATGGCACCCCAAGTGGTTCTGAGATAGATTCTGATATGAGGGTGAGCAGTCCTTCAGGGAGTCCAGTCCCTGAGGCAGCAGTTGAGGAAGAAGAAGATGTCGACATGGGGCCAGCTAACAGTGAGCGTAGGGACTTCCGTCGTATGACCAGCGACGATTATGCTATCCTGAAACACCGCAACCAGTTTATGCTCCCTAGGAACAACACCAATATAAGGTTCCATACTCAGTTCTAGGAGCAAGTCTATGAGGTAATTTATTGCCCAAATAAATTTGCTGACCACAAGTACATGGACTGGGATCATTTGGATGGGCTAGATATGTTTGAGGGTACATTTTGCCTATTTTAGCAAGTAGGCATTTACCTCATTGTCTCCCTCAAATCAGATTACAACGAGGATTTAATCCGTCAATTCTATGCAACTTTATGGCTTTCTCCCAACTATGAGCATATGTCTTGGATGACGGGAGATAGATACCTAGATTCAAACAAGGGAGAGTTTGAAACTGCCCTCAACACCTTCTCTAGTGCTTATGAGAAGGTTCTCGATAGGCCACCTCTCCCCATTACCCAGTATATATAGTACTATGATCGAAATGTCAAATGTGTGCCAGGCAAACTTCATAGATTGCTTCCAATTCCAAGTCTGGTCAACAGGTTATCAATCATACAATTCTCCCCAAGGGCAACAACTTTGATGTAATCCACGGACATGCTTGGAATGTGATCAACTACATCATGACAGGAAGTTAATTTGATGTGGTTGATCTTATCATTAGATAGATGGATGCATGAAAGAATGACAGGAGTCGAAGGATTAACTATGCACCCTACATTATAGCTCTGATCATTCACAAGACTAGACCCTTCAGAGGAGGATTAGGGGGAGTGCACAAGCCCTACAAGTCTCATGAGAAGCCCCCGATCTCCATGCCTCCACGCCCAGAGCATGCTTCGGAGCTTCCTCATCTCAGCAGGGGTCGTAGGATGACGATGAGGTGACACTTGCTTTGATTTATTTAGTAGTCATGCGTCTCGATGGGAACTTGTCCAACCTCACCGACAACATGACATCTATGTCCGGCAATGTCTCTTCTCTGACAGAGGACATGTCTTCACTAAGGGCTTCACTCCCCTCTATTGAAGGCCAGTTGAGCACCATTGAGAATGAGGTCGCCCCTGTCAGATTTGGTCGTCGTCGCCGCTATGACGCTTCTCCTCAAGCACCTCAGGAGTAACTCTTTTTGGTACTTTGATGCCAAATGGGGAGAAAGATTAGGAGAAGAAGGGGGAGTTCAAGTTCAAGTCTTTTGCTATCTTATCTATTATGTAATGAACTATGGTGCATGAACCATGTAATGATTTTTTAATTCGCTAAGTGTGTGATGAACTTATATGTGATGTGATGTAATGACTCTTTATGTTTTGCAATTTTAATTTCAGATTATGTTCATCAATGTTATGATAAATTTCAAGTGAAATTGTCTTTTGCATATCATATACTCGCTTGAAAATTTTTGCTTTAGAAATCTCTAAATATCACTGTTCATATGTGCAATCTTTATTTTATTTCATCCATGCACATATTTAGGGGGGAGTCTTTCAAAATTGACTTTAGAAGAAAATTGAATTACTTTAGATTTTGTGACAAAATGAAAATTTCAATTTCTCTTCAATTGTCAAAAATTGAATATGCAACTTGAGAATACAAGTAGTATATTCAAAATTTTCTTCTCACTTAAAATTTAAGTGTTGTCATCAATTACCAAAAAGGGAGAGATTGAAAGCATCTAGGCCCCTAAAATCAGGTTTTGGTAATTAATGATGATTTATGAATATGGGACTAATGTGTTTGTTTAGAATTATATAGACAAAGTCTCATATGTGAGCAGTGAACAAGAACAAGTTGCACGGAAAATGGACATCGAGAAGGATCAAAATCAAGGTACATTAAATATAGGATCTATTTTCTATTTTACTAGTCTTAGGTGAAAAGGTGGAAGACCAGATTATAGGTTAGATGCCATACTATTAAGAGGGATAATTGAAAGTAGATTTATAGCATGCTTATGTGTCATTTGGATCAATTTAGGATCATGCATGCACATGAAATTATGTTTCAAAAACAATTGTGCTCTCTTAGTAAAATCGGTAGTACCGCCAGTATAACCGCAGAACTACCGGAGAGCGGTAGTTCTGGCATGTTAACAGTGGAACTACCGACCTTCGGTAGTACCGGATTTTCAACAGTATGTTTTTTCTAGAGAGCACCCTCAGAGGGGACTTTGAATCATAGAAATTGGTAGCACCAAAATTTTAATGATGAAACTACTGCAGTGCGGTAGTGCTATACGGTACTGCGGAACTACCGATTTCTGGTAGTACCGACTTTTGAAGTGGTACGTTTTTTCCAGAAGGTACCTTCCGAAAAACTTAACTGACCAGAAATCGGAAGTACCAAACTTATCACAGCGGAACAACCGCAGTGCGGTAGTACGCACAGACATGCAGAACTACCGCAATACGGTAGTACCGCAGATAAAATGGTGGTAATTCTGCTCTAAATTTGAAATGGCTAGTTTTGATGTTCTGACATAGCCGTTACTATGTGCTACAGTAAAGTGCGGTAGTTCCGCACTTACAACGGCGGTAGTTCCTATGTCCCTGATTTTTTCAGAATAAATTTTGAAACGGCTAGTTTTGATTGGTGAGTGTATAAATACCCCTCCACTAGCTCAAGGACATGTTGCTGAACTCACATTGAACATCCTTGAGCTTAGAGCATTCACTCCACTCCATTTTCTCATTTGAGCATTCATTTTCAGGAGTTGGGTGATTTTCAAGTGCATACATTCCGTAGATTGATCCATTTGCACTTGAGCGCTGTCAAGCGAAGCATTGGTTTATTCTCTTTGTGCTTGCCGGCACCTAGACATCGTGGAGGTTGATCGCAAGGTGACCTCTTCAAGAAGCGTGTGAAGAGGTCCGAGCAATTTGTGAGTGGTTCGGTGCTCACCATCTCTGGAGCAGAGGAAGAGCAACCACTAGTGATCGAGGAGCGAAGGTTTAATTTGTGGAGCCAGTCCAAGTGTGCTTAGGCTATCCTCAACGTGAACTAGTGAAGACCGGTAAGTCTTCGATACCACAGGAAAACATCGCATGTCTTATTGTGATCATTTATTTACCTTCCTTTAGTTTTTATATTACTAGTTGAGCAATTTGATATTTGCATCATTTATTTTGTGCTTGTGATTGAATTGTTATATCAATTGCTTAGAGTGACTAGAATTGAATAGGTTTGGTTTATTTAGAGTACTTGCCTAGTATTCATTTATCAATATTTGTTTAATTAGGAGAAAATTTTTATAACCTCCTATTTACCCCCTCTAGTCGGTCATCCTTGATCCTACAGTAGGGGTGTCCCATACTTTCTTCTGTATAGGGCTTCGAATGGGGACATCTTTAAACTAGATTGATGGTTGTTATTGTAAGCAAATTCAGCATAGGGCAAACACTTGTCCCAATCCATGGTAAAGACCAGAGCATAAGCCCGAAGCATGTCTTCAAGGATTTGATTCACCCTCTCTGTTTGTCCATCGGTTTGGGGGTGATATGCAGTACTGAAATCCAAGTGAGTGCCTAGAGCTTCATGAAGGCTGGCCCAAAAATGCGAGGTAAACTGGGTACTTTGATCTGCGACTATTCTTTTGGGCACACCGTGCAAACATACGATGCGAGACATGTACAACTCTGCCAGCTTGTCTCCCTTGTAAGTTGTCTTAACGGGAATGAAGTGGGCAACTTTGATTAGCCTGTCCACTATGACCCATATAGAGTCATACCCTGCTTTGGTCCGGGGTAAACCTGTGATAAAGTCCATTCCAACTTCTTCCCATTTCCATTGAGGCATTTGCAGGGGTTGCAGTAATCCAGCTAGTCCACAGATACTCCGCCAGCTGATACTATGTGGCCCAGAAAACTAATGTCATTGAGCCAAAATTCATACTTGCTGTATTTGGCATATAAGTGATGCTCCTTTAGCTTTTATAGTACCATACGCAAGTGTTCAGCATGCTCCTCATCATTCTTGGAATAGACGAGAATATCATCTATAAATACCACCACAAACTTGTCCAGGTACTCCATGAACACTTTATTCATGAGGTTTATGAAGTATGCCAGGGCATTGGTCAGACCAAAAGACATGACTGTAAATTCATACAGCCCATATTTGATGGTGAAAGCTATTTTCGGGATGTCTTCAGGCCTGATCTTCAGCTGGTGGTACCCGGATCTCAAATCAATTTTGGAGAACATGGTAGCTCCTCCTAATTGGTTAGGTCATCAATTCTAGGGAGAGGGTACCTGTTCTTAATGGTCACTTCATTTAGGGACCGATAGTCCACACACATGCAGACAGTGCCATCCTTCTTTTTGACAAACAACACTGGGGATCCCCAAGGAGAGGAACTCGGCCTGATGAAACCCTTCTCTTGCGATTCTTGAAGTTGCTTCTTGAGTTCCTTCAATTCATCGACAGTCATCCTATATGGTCGCTTGGCAATTGGGGCTGCTCCAGACTTCAGGTTAATGACGAACTCCAGGTCTCTATCTGGTGGCATGCCTGGCAGTTCCTCCGGATATACCTCAGGATAATCTTGTACTATGAGCATTCCCTCTAGAGGTACATCCCGGAAATGGTTAATCATACGCCCCTAGCAATAAGGTCGGTCCACATTGACCACTATGGTTATCCCTAGGCATTTGGTTAGGCTGATCTTCCTGGTGGCACAATCTATTACCCCATGGTATTTGGCTAGTCAATCCATCCCTAAAATAATGTCTAGAGTATGTGAGTGCAATACTATTAGATCTACCACAAAATCACACTCTTCCATGGTAATCCCTACTTTTGGGCATACTAGGGTGGCTGTGATGGTTCCAGTAGGTGAACTAAAAACCACTAGCTTCTTTAATGGGTAGGTAGGTAGTCCCACCCTATCCACATATCTTGCTATGCATGAATATGAAGCCTCAGAGTCAAAATGAATATGCGCGGGGATAGTCTTGATAGAAAACGTACCCATCAAGACTCCCATTGCTTCTTGGTCTTCCTCCGCAATGATGTGATTCATCTTACGACGGTTGGGGGTTGGGGCTGTCCTGTTGGCTTGCGGGGTCTTGATGAGGACATCACTTCTACTGATATGAACACTCCTCTTATTGCTTCCATGAATGATGGGCAAGGTCCAATTACTCAGGCATATGCTCATCAACTCAACTATCAAGTAAACTCGTTTTTAGGAGTCAATAATATTTCCACTGAGAATTCGATACTTCCTAAGACTTGTGATTTTCTTGTTATTAGGAATCATGGAAAGGAGGAGACAACTCACGACAAGAGGAACACATGACGAATTTAGGTTTATTATCCATGGTGCTGTGACACCTTTTGGGCCGAGGGCCTTATATCACCACTTAGATTTTTGGGCCGATACTGTTCAAGTGAACAGTACTGCGGCTGTACTGTTCATATGAACAGTACCATGAATAGTACCATACCCTTTTCATTAGGTAAGTGCGGCTTCCTCCTTCCCTATTTAAGGAGGTCGCACCCCTTTAGTTTTCCTTGGGTTTTTTCTTATGAGATTATTCTACTTAGCAGTCTCACTGCACATCCAGTTGAGAAACCCCAACTTGTGAACTTAATCTTTATTTGCAATACAATTTTAGATTGCATCTTGTACTCTCTTGCTTGTGCTCTCGATTCGCTTGCAAGAGATAGCCTTCTTGGCGAGGTGGTCAACCGTGTTCAACACGGTTGATAACCATTGGAGCAGTGGTGTAGTGTTTGTGAAGGGATCGATCTGTTTTGGTCAGAACCTTTGGATCATCAATGTTGTGTTCTCCACAATTGACTTATCAATACCTTTCGGAAGATCGGGCCTTCATCACATTAGGTCTGGTGCCCCTTGCTGGGTGCTGAAGCTTGACCTCGAAAAGGAGTGATTCCCAGGTTGAACTTTACTGGCGTGGGGTTCCGTGTAACATATTGTTTTTGTAGAGTTTATAAAGTCCTGTTTTCGAAAATAAATTTTCTGGAATTTTCTGGGATTAAATCAAGCATAAAATGAATATTCAAAAATTAAAATGATTTAACATGATTAAAATAAACCTTAACATAAGCTAGAAATATTTTATTTGAGTTCCTCGGGTCTTAAAGAATTTTCTGGTATTTTTGGTAAATTTTTGGGATTTTTCTGCTATTTTCTGGAGCTTCTTTCTCTTTATTTTGAATTTTTTGGAAAAAGAAAAAGGGGAAAATCCTAAAAAGCCTGATGGGCCGAATCACGGCCCATCCACTTGGCCCACGCATCGGCCTCTCGGCCCATTGCTGCATCGCCGCGCCCGGCCTCGCGCACCAGCCGCCCGATCTCCCCGTCCACGCGTCAAGCATCCGCCCCCTCGCCCGCATCCACGCCGTGCCCCGCTCAGACACCTCCCGCAGCCATTTGATCGGACACACGTCATCCCCTCCGCCTTTCGTCTCTGATGCGGACGCCGCCGTCGGGACCGAGCGGAACACGCCTCAGTTCGCGTGATTTAAGCCGCCATCCTTGGTTCGTGCGCACCCAGCCGCCGCCTCTCTTCGCCCTCGCCCACCGCCGCCATTCTCATCTTTGCCGTGCCCCGTCACCTCCTGAGCGCCCTCGCCGCTGCATGTGAGTATTTAATTTGACTAAATGATATATGGAATTGTGGTCGGTGCCACAATTATAAAATTTGTGCCGTGACATTGGTGTGTCATTAGCAATGGTTATACAAACTTGGTTTCTACTCAGGCGAGTGATCGTGTAGTAAAGGGGGAAGAGTGGTTTCACTTCGAGGGATGTGGTAGCCTCACCCGGGTACTCTTAAGGACTTAACTTTATGCACCATTGATCTGAGCTTTAGCGTGCAAACCGCATGTCTAGTATGGGATAGACCTGGTTGATTAATTTGGGATATTTCAACTTTAATATCGACATTATGATGAACATGGTTGCTGATTTCCATGTGGTGCAAGGGGGGTGTGATGCGAAACCCTAGCGGACAGGATTAGGTTGGAATTGAACTTTGTAAAGGCCTTGTTGTGATTTCCTTATATCGAGGCTAATCACATCGTGTGGGTATAGTTGTGCAACCTCTGCAGAGTGTAAAACTATTCGAATAGCCGCGTCCTCGGTCATGGACAAAGCTCGGTGATTTCACACAAGGTATAGAGTTTTTATATAAACTTGTGGTCTATGGTTTGGAAGTGAACAGGTAGTTCACTTTTGGTTAAGCTTGTGAATGGAAGGTTCACAAGTGGCTTATTCAATTCCCTTGTTTACTTATGTATCATTGTTTTACTTAAATTTCACTTTCAATCTATTTATTGCATTTACCATCAAATGTCATTTCATGCAAATTAATCTTTCAGTCATCCATTGGTAAGCCTTGCATATTATATTGTATTCATTTGTTATAAATGACTTACTGAGTACCAATGTACTCACAGCTTTATACCTATGTTGCTCAGTTGAAGAGGATGAGTATTATCAGTAGGAGATTCTAGAGGGAGAGTACTTCGATGACTTCACGGATTAGGATTTCGTTCTCCACTTGATAGCATGTGGGCACGTCGATTGTCTACTACGCTTTATTTTGGATTTTCTGCTGCTATATTTAAAACCCTTCCGGCTAGTGATATTGTAAGCTTGGCCATAAGGTCGTACTTTGGATATTTATCGATATTTGAGGTTTTCCTTTATTTTAGCATGTGTATGGTTGTGGTTACATCTATATTTGACTATGTGCATTAGCGTGCTCCTGGACTAGTGCAATTTACACAGAGTCTGAATTCGCATATTCGGGTCTCGACATTCCGGTTCGGGCATCGGATGGCATAATGCCCCTTTTCCCCGCAGCTGAAATAGTTGACGTTTGCCACAGGATTTGTTCCTGCGGACTAGCCACCAGATCTGGGGATTTGGGGAGTATTGCCACCAGTACGAGGTGCCGTGATGGAAGTCTGCTGCCGGTTGTAGGAAGGGTTGTTAAAGAACCTCTGAATAAACCTTTCTTGTGGTCTCTGTACCACTTGCTTCCTCTTGCGACTAGCCTACAAGTTCTTTCTCTCATTCTCCAAACTGAGGGTCTTGTTCACTAGTTGATGGAAGCTATTGATATCCTAGATAATCAGTTGTATTCGCAATTCCTCATTCATGCCCTCGAAGAACCGATCTATTTTCTCCTCATCGTCCGCCACATCTTTCAGGGCATATTGGGCAAGCTGGTTGATCTTCGTAAGGTACTCGCTAACTGACATATTCCCCTACTTCAAGGTGCAGAACTCATTTTTCTTCATCCTCATAACACCGGCAAGGACGAAGTTGGCTTTAGAGGTAATCTTGAATTCTGCCCAGGTGATGGCTGCACGGGTAGGTCGGGCTCGAGGAGCTCAGTGGGGTCCTTGTGGTTCTTGCCCTGCAGCTACCCCTTGGTCTACAGCATCTTCTTCTGAGTCATCGCCAGTGGGTGCATCTTCTTGGCCTCAGGTGGATACATAATTTTCCCACTAGGCTGCGGTAGCTCCTTTCAGTTGATGGGTGGCAAAGATCACTCGGTCTTCATCGTTGCACTTGGCCAATCGAAGCTTCCTTTCGGTATCTTGAAGCCAATCTTCAGATTCAAGAGGCTCGTCAGCGAATGAGAAGGTCAGAGGCCTTGTCCTTAAAAAGTCAACCAATTTGGTGTTGTGACCACTGGCATTGTCCTGTTGGCCCATGTAGATGGCTTGTAGAAGCTACATCTGCTGGGCCATGACTTGGGCCAGGGTGAGGTGTTCTGGTGGAGGTGGTGGAGAGTTCATTTCCTGGCCTCAGCCCCTGCCTCGGCCCATCTGTAGGGTCTCCTAATTAGTATTAGCCTCAGCCTGCACACCTAGGGCAGCGCTAGCTTGAGCTCTTGTCACTCGTTGTGTTGCCATCTGCAGATACCAATTGTATTTTAAACACATGCAAGAAGCATACGGGCTTTTGGGCCCAATTCCATCTCATGTCAAAACCAGCAAAATAAGATAAATGACAAAGCAAATTACAATACAAAGGCCTATATTTGGCGCATCCATTCATAATTTAAAAGGTTCATATAGCTCACATAGCACTTAGGCTGTGAGCAATTAGTTACAACCGCGATCTAACCTTAATACACATTTGCTGCTACAAGGACAGTGCTCACCATCTACATCGAGCACTACACAAAAGGTCATCTCCTCCCCCGAAGCTGGCTCTCAAGAAGGGGTGTAGTCGAGCGACTCGGAGCGAGAGCGACTATCGTTGAACTCGGAGGAGTAAGAGTGGGAGTGAGAGCGAGAACGGATACGGACGTAGACAGGCTCACCCAGGGTGATGACGTCCCTCGAACCTGGAAGCTGCACGCTCTTTCGTGTAGTGAGCCTGGTACAGGGTCCGTTAGCCCAAAGCTGTAGTGGTACAGGAGTCGGGCTGACAACTGGTGATGCAGTAGGAGCTGGGGCATGGATTGTCGTGGCTACGGTAGTCCTCTGTAGCTCGACGAGGGCAGCAGCCTTCTCCTTCTCCACCTCGGTGGGCGCTTTCTCGCACTTGACGAGCTGATCCTGAAGTGCCTACTCGCAACTATAGCTGGCGAGCAGAAGCTATCGTAAGTCGGTGATCTCCAGGGCAGCAGCATAGGAGGCTCCCTGGCCCGGGTAAGGTGGACCTGATGGGACAACATGGGGTTGTCCTCGTGCTCCAGAAGGAAGGTCCCGCAGTGGGTCGTCCCCTCCTGACAAGATGGGTAGTAGAAAAACGGCGATGTCAACAGGGCCGGTCCATGTATGTCGCATAGCCAGGCTGGGCTAGGTAGGCAGCGTCGTGAAGGGCAGTGGTACCGGTGCTCCTCCGGTGCAGGCTCCGGAAGACGTGGGGTGGCGATGTCTCCTCTCGGGCGTAGAGGAAGATCTCCATAAGCCACAACTCATAGGGCCCCTCAGTGGTCTTACGGCCACAGTAGATGGGTTGCTCCTTGTATCCCAAGTAATGAAGCAGCTTGCGTAGTATGCAAGCGAAGTCGCACTCAGTCTGTCCATGGGAAAAATAGTCCCATGTACTGTCCACAGCTCTAGTCATCTGCCAATTAAGACACTAAAGTTAGTATTTCTTTTAAATCAAAAGAAAGAGAGACAAGATCATATCTAGGAGGAGTAAAAGAGGAAATAATACGCTATATTTTTGTAAAACCTTTTTTATATGTTTATAAAATTAAGTCCTAGGTGTTCCTAGTGGCATTCCTAAGGTTTTACCCTATAGTCGTAGGCTCTGATACCAGCGCCGTCGAACCCGAATTTGAAATCCAAAATCCTTTGTGATTCCACCAAACTATTCCCTAGATTAGTAGATAGTACTCATAGTACATTGCTGATATCATCTCATACATCGCATGATGATCAAACAATCAAATATAATTTACATATATCAGAGTTTAAAATATGCCACGCCGGGCAATTATTTTACAAGATGGGCCTCCCAGTCCAAATAGATACAACCAAAAGAACGACAGCGGAAGATAAAAGCAACAGTGGGACCATAAGCCACAGGCAGGCGACTGGGGGTAAATGTGTGTGTCTATATTGCCTAGCTATAGGTAATGTAGGCTCACACCCTTACGGCAAGCCTACTAGCCTAGGACTAAATATTTTGAAATCCGCTTTAGTTGCCATCGTCGGTTCCTTGACTTGGCGCATCCTCGTAGGCGTAATGATCTAGACCTCCCGCTTCTGGAATTGATTATGCGAGTGTGAGCACACTAACCACCATGTTCAGCGAGCCAATACACAGGATGCAATTATATATATTATGCATGGCTTAACAAAGGGTAGGCTCAGGTTATTTTATTTTGCCAAAAATTGCATTTTTAAAGACTTAAGATATATGTATAGGAAATTAGTAGACTTAGCCGTTTGGACTAAAAATCATAATTCTTTTGAATAATAGATTTGTGATGATAGTATTGGTACAGATTACATCCATCGTTACATGTCAACTGCACCATATATCCATATTTCAGCGTTATAGCTGCTTAATTTATCACTGGGATGACACCCAGGGCAACTCAAACCAGGACAGTCCCTCGTCCTTCATTTTTTCGTTTCAAGTCCCAACTTTTAAAATTTATTTTTGAAATAGAACTATATCAGAATTAAGTTCCCATATCCGCTCTTGACCGTAGGCATGGCTTTTCGAATAGTTTTGACTCTGCAGAGTTTGTATACTTTCACCACAATAGACAATCCGCTCGTTGCCCCGCGTGATTCCTTAGTCATGCAGTTGAGTAGATCATCACAGTAACCTTTCAAAACTATCTGGCCTCGGGGTCTCATCTCACCCTATGGGATGCTCCCACTTACGATGGGTCCCATACGTTGCACGAAATGTTAATCACTATACTAGCGTCGTCAGGCTCCCTCCCCATAACGCTAGTAGGATTGAGAAACAAGTCACCCTCCCCTTGGTGTCCCTTTAGCCACACCAGGCCCTTGCATTCCACTTCTCTCCCTAACCTGTGAGATAAGTCCGAGGTTCGATAGGGTTTACTCATCCAAGTTGCACTTTGCAGACTTATGGCGTACTGTTTTACAATGGGAGGTCATGACCCGATTCGGTCCTTGGTTATCTGGGCGGTTCTACCATAAAATCACACACTCGTGCACACCGATGCACCATGCCCCCACTCCATCCGCCCACACGTATAAGTAGATTCAGGGATTTTTGGGGTGTGAAAATAATGATCACTTTTCTTAAAAATACACGACCTTTGCCAACTACCACTTCTCCCAAAATTTGTTCCTTGCATTTGCAAATGATGCTGGGGCATTCTCAACACCCTTGGTAACTAAATGTATTACTTTTTGAAACAATTATATTTATGATTATTACCAAGGTCAACAAGGTTCATGGTATAATATGCTGGAGGATGTAATAGTGGCATTCCTTTAAATGGGATAGCTAGCTAAAGAGTAAAACAAACATAGAATAACCCAAAAAATAATAGCATGCATTTAATAATTTAAGTCTAAATAACTTGCAAAAATGGGTATTCAAAGATGATCAAAGTATTGACTCGCATGGATCACAGGGGGCTTGGTCTTGTTGATCTTGGACTGCGTCTGCCTCGGATTCTTCTTCCTGGGCCTCGTACGCTAATTTTCGTTGAATGTAATTTTAAGGAAATAAAACAAATTAACATAACCAAATAGAACCTCATCAAAAATTCAAATAAACTCAAAAACTCATGATTTTGTTTCCCCCTAGAAAGAGGATGAATTTAGATGAATTTTACAGTTTTTCTCACTAAATTTGGAGTTAAAATGAATTAGTTATGAATTTTTAAAGTTTAGAAATAATTAACATAACCAATTAAACTTGCATCATAAATTCAAATAAACTTAAAAATTCATGATTTTGCTTTCTCTGGAAAGAGGATGAATTTAGATGAATTTAGCAATTTTTGCCATTAAATTGGGAATCAAAATAAATTAGTTATGAATTTCTAAAGTTTTCAGCTGATTAAATTAAAAATGAAAAATCAGTAATCATTATTAAATTCTGAGGAGAGAGAGTATATCAGATTGACAGGTGGGATCCACTTTGTATTTTATTTTTTCTTTACTTACGCTGATAGGTGGGACCCACTGATGTTTAATGATTTTTAATCTTTCCAGTGACTGACATGTGAGGCCCATAGGGGTTTTAAATTTCTTATCGGCGCCGAAGGCTATCACGTGGGCTCCACCTAGGGGGATTAATTCCTCCTTGGGTTTCATTGACAGAGGGGGCCCATAGGATTTAAAAGAATATGTGACGCTGACAGGTGGGGTTGGTACCTATTTATTTTAACACATGGCCCACACGTCAGTGACTACTTAAACTAATAACAACCATTACCATTAATTAATTGCGAGAATAAGTGAACGGGTGAGATCTACAGTGCCTTCATCCTCCTCCTGACGATGGCGAGGCTCGTCACCTGTAGAGGAGATGGCAGCCGACCGAGAGCATTATAAAAATGGAACCTACGCGCCCTCGCCCACCTCTGTGCCAACTCTCGTCGGCCAATTTGGCCGAAGCCATGATCGGCGGTGGGCCAAGGCGACGGCGGAACAGGGCGGTGGTGGTTATTGCACTAGATAGCACGGGAGTTTAATTAACGGCTTGGGGAATACCTGGGGGTGATCACGATGCAGGATTGGCAGTCGGCGGAGCTTGAGGAAGACGGTGGTGTGCTGTCGACGTGTGGCGGCAGTGCTCAGAGGAGGGTGCACGGCAAAGGAGAAGCTCAGGCACGGGGAGCTTTTGAAGATGGTGGTGATGGTTTCACCGGGTCCTGGTGAGGCTCCAGGCCGAAGGAATTGGATCGAGGAAGCCTCTGCTGTTGATGATCCCGATCACCGGAGTTGGAAGGGAAAGTGGCATCGGCGAGTTACGAGAGATGAAAACCAAATTGCATTCGTGGGGAGCTAGAGGGAGGTGCAAAGAGCCTGGTGGGAGCCTTGGCAGGCTTTATAGGCGGCGGAGATGGACTGTCCACGTGGGGGGGCATGGGTGGCAATGGCGGGGACGGCGGGAAGGTGCGGCTACTTGGTGAGGGAGCGAGACTTGGAACTGGCAATCGGATGGGAGTTGGTAGCCATGCAATTGTTGATGAACTCCTGGGCATCATCGGCATGGGGAGGGCACTGTGGCTGACGAGAGGAGTTGCGCGGTGGAATGGGGAGCGCGGACGGCCAGGTGCGGATGAAGATGGGGGCGGGCGGCGGTACCACGGATGTGCGGGCAAGGCATGGGGCGAGGGGCGCGATGATGTCTGCTGGACCGAAGGAGGGCGCGGAGCGGGGACCGGTCGGGCGAGCGCACGCAAGGGGGAGGCCGGGCTGAGGGAGGCCGCGAGCGAGAGAGAGACAGAGAAGGGGGGTATGCAGCGAATGGGAGAGGGAGCTGGCCGGCTAGGCCGAAGGCCTGGCTGGTTGGCTCTCTCCCCCTTTACCCCCTTTTTTTGTTGATTTTTGTTTTCCCTTTTTCCATTTCTATTTGATTTTCAAAATTTTAGTTTAGTTTTTATATGTGTATATATTTTTGCGCATATTCTATGCTTTTCTGCTTAAATCCCTTTTTAATTGGGTTTTTCCAGGACTTATTTTGGGCATATGTGTATATATACATAAACCCCCAAAACATCCATTTTAGTTGTACTTCTTTCCTTAATATTTATATATACACATATATACACATGTACATATATGACCAATTCTCTTTGTGAGTTTTTAGACAGGAATTTGGATCATCTTTTCAAATTCATAATTTCATCTAAAATTTTCTATTATCAAACTTATCCTTTCTTTTTGACCTTCCACTTTATTTCATGTGCCTTACATTATATGTATATGTGTATACTTATATTTTGTTTTAAAGGAACCTCAACCAAAAACTTTGGAAATCCAGAAAATTTAAAATATCAAGAATCCAAATATCACAAATTACACATTATTTATTACTTTCAAAAAATGGGAATGTTACACTATGTCCCCTTCTCGGCCCTATTTAAACCCCTATCGAGCACCCACAACTCCCACACCACCCTTCCCCACTACCAGTCATCTCTCCCAAAGCTTCGAGTCACCCCTGTGCCATCATCTCCCCTCCGCCAAGCTTCAATGAGCTCCGGCGAGGGATTCTGAGCAAGCCAAGCCACCCCCACCTCAAGGATGTCGCCACTAGCTTCACTGCACCTCAGCGAACACAATCTGTCTCTTCACTGAGCTCAGACACCACCGAAAGACCCACTTCGCCAGAGACCTGAGCGCCGCCGCTACCCTTCTCACTACTGACCCATCTCAAGCCACTTCTAGTAATGTTACCACATACCATTGCACTCTCCTCTCTCTAACGCACAACTTGTCGGCCACTATCGAGCATTGGAGCACTAGTGTGCCATCGGTTTTCACGTGCCACATACGCTCCTGTGCCTGATCAAACTGGTCCGAACGTTCATTGTAATTTGGATGGTCCGAAGGGTTGTTGCTGATCAGATGGCTCATTGCTAATCAGATGATCCAGATGATCCAGTGCCGTTTGGATAGTCTAAACGTTCAATTAAGGATTGGACGGTTCATTGCCGATCAGACAGTCCGAAAGCCCTTTGTCATTCGAACAGTCCAAACATTTTCTTGCTGATCGGATAGTCCAAACGTTATGATAGTGGTTTAGACTTAGGTTATTGGATAGGTGGTTGGTGTTGGCTTGCATTATTGTTCGATGACGCAATGTTGATTGTCAGGCACAAGGAGTATGTGGTTTAAGTCTAGGTCAAGTTAAGGACTGATCTGAGCTACTACTATAAAGCCATTTTTATACTACCACAAGGCTAGTACGGGATAGTCCTGGCTAATGAAATTGTAGGTCCTAACCTGAGTCTCACTGTAGGTTGGAAGTGAGCGTGGCGTAGGCCATGTGAAGTCTCACTCGGCTCAAAAGGGGGGTCCCGGTCTGGTGGATTCCTTACTAGGATGAAACCTTAGTGTTGGCTAGTCAAGGTTAAAGGCTTTACTTTGTAAAGGTCTTGTCATGATTTCTCCACCACACACCAAAAGAAGTCTGCTAATCACATGGCAATATGAGATGAGTATAAACTATCCTAGATAGTCGTGTCCATGGTCAATGGCAAGTTGAGTAAAGTTTTTCACGGATTAGACTTTGGTTTTCAAAATGGTATCTGAAAGGCTTATGGATGCATAGAATCTATAGGAAATTACAAAGCATATGGATGGATGGAATCCATATGAGAACTTTTGGAAAAGATGGTTTAGGTGGGATGCCCGTGGTTAGGTTACTGTGGGGATGGATGTAACATCCTGGTTTTCTGGAGTTTTTAAAACCCCGAATTTAAAAATAAATTTTTGGAATTTTTCTGGGAATTAAAAAAGCTTAAAATGAATTTTCAAAATTTGAAATGATTTAATCTAATTAAAATAAACTTCAACATAAGCTAAAAATATTTTATTTCAGTTCTTTGTATCCCAAGGAATTTTCTGGTATTTTTGGTGAATTTTTGGGATTTATTTGCTATTTTTCTGGAGCTCTTTTGCTTTATTTGAATTTCTGAGAGAAAAAGAAATAGGAGAAAAGTACTCAGCCGCCAGATCCGCCACCCCTCCACACGTCGCCTCCCCATCGGCCCACTCCCGCGTCGCGCACCGCTTCCGCCCTCGTCGCACCACACGTCCGCATCGCCGCCGCCCCCACGCGACCTGCCTCCCTCGGCCCGGCCCACTCCCGCACCGCACCCGTGGCCTGGCCGACTCCCGCGCCGCACCCGTGGCCTCCCGATCCCGCAATCCCACCACGTGGCCTCATCCCCGCCATCCGCGCCCGCGCGCCCGCGCCCGTGTTGCCCTAACCCTAACGCCGCACCCCGCCGTCGCGGCCTCGCCCGTCCGATACCGCCCATGCCACGTGGATCCATCTCGGCCGTCCGTGATTTGACCACGTCCGCGTCCGTGTCCGCGCCGCCCCGCCTCCGGATTGAACTCCCTCGATTCGTGTGCCTTTTTAACCCTACCTCCCTCGGTTCGTGTGCCACCGACCGCTGTCACCGTTGCCTCCGCTCTCTCACCTCGCGCCGCCGTCCTCGGAGCTACGCCGCCACCGCCCGTGCGCCCCTACCTCTCCAGAAGCTGCCGGAGCCGTCACCGACGTCGTTCCCACATGTGAGCCCCGCGTCGACCCCGTTGCCTGTGTCGTCTTCTCCATCGCCCGCGTCACCTCCCCCGTCGCCGGACGCAGCTGCGCCCCGCCCACGCGCGCTCGCATCCGCGCGACGCTTCGCGCAGCGTGCCCGAGCCACGCGTCGGCCATCAGTCCATCCCCGCGTCCAATCCCAGCAGTTGCCTCAGATCCAAACCGAAGGCCGAGATCTTGCCACGTGTCGCCCCCCGCACCGTCTGATCTGCACCGCCGCCGCGTCTGCACCCGTGCCAGGTTAGCCCTACCCACGTGGCATGACACATGTCCTGCCATGTCAACGCCACGTCAACCGAAACCGTTCCCCAGGCGCTACGTCAGCAAGCCACGTCAGCACATGCCACGTGTCAGGCCCACGCCATGCCACATCAGCCCTAGGCTGCCGCGTCATCACTACCTCCCCGTGCAAATTGTTTCGTGGGCCGAGTCCACCGTGGACTCATCCTATCGTGCGTCGGGTTCACAGCACAGTAGTTTTTTTCGATTTTCTATATTTTTCCTTTAGGGTTTATTTTTCGTGAGCCCGTTCTCCTTCGTCCTAGCTCTGATTGACCCCGTTCTTTTTTCTAAATTCATCTAAAATCGAGCTCTATCTGTTTGTTCTAGTTTCATGGTTTTTGGAGATAGTTTGCTTATCATTTTATGTGTTTTTGTTGTTTCAGTCGTTTTCTCTCTCGTTAGATTCCGATTCCAGAGGAGCAGGAGCTACGCCCGAAGACCAAGAGTACCTCGCTGAGCATAACCAAGGCAAGTCATGTTCTTTGATCATGTTGAACCCAGTTTGCAATCTATTATTTGATCATGTCCTTTTATTACAACCTTTGTACCTGGTAGTTATTATCCTATTCGATTATTCCCCTCCTTGATAATTTGGAATATCATGATGCCATTATCACCATAGATTGGGAAGTTTATTAGTGATGTATTGTTAATTATCACATGGGTTGTACGATTAGATGCTTAGCCTTGCTTAGTTTACGACTGGGTTTATCATCACATGTGAATTAATAATGTGACCTAATGAAATATGGAACCGTGGTTGGTACCACGTTTATTAAAATTTGGGCCATGACATTGGTGTGTCACTGGTGTGGTTATACAAACTTGGTTTTGCACTCGAGTGAGTGATCGTGCAGTAAAGGGGGAAGTGCAGGTTCACTTCGTGGGATATGGTAGCCTCGCCAGGGTAGACTTAAGGACTTAACTTTGTGCGCCATTGATCTGAGCATTATCGTGCAAACCACATGTCTAGTATGGGATAGACTTGGTTGATTAATTTGGGATGTTTCAATTTCAATCTCGCCATTGTGATGAACATGGTTGTAGCCATGAGGCGCAAGGGGGGTGTTATGCAAAACCCTAGCGGGCGGGATTGAGTTGAGATTGAACTTTGTAAAGATCTTGTTGTGATTTCCTTAGCATGAGGCTAATCACATCGTGTGGGTATAGTTGTACAACCTCTGCAGAGTATAAAACTATTCGAATAGCCGTATCCCCGGTTATGAACAATGCTTGGTGATTTCACACGCGGGGTAGAGTTTTCATAAAAATTTGGAGTAGTTATTGTTGGAAATTGAATGGGTGGATCACTAGTGTTTTATTCAATTCCGTTGGTTAATTATTTATTAATGTTTTCTTTAAAAGTTTTCTTTCAATTTAATTATCATATTTACTTTAAAATCTCGCTTTGTGCAAAATAACCTTTCAGCCATCCACTAGTAAGCCTTGTATATTATATTGCATTCATGTAACATCATATCCTAAAAGTATGGGAATATTGTAATTATGAAAATAATGAAAATCTTTTCTCTGTTTTCTGTGTATTTCCAAAATTTCTTTCATTTGAGTTCTTGATTTAAAGTTTCTGTCGGCAAAAGTTCAATTAATCAAAACAAACTCGCAAAAGTCAAGAACCAAGACTTCAAAATTCAGGAACCCTCAATTTCCTTTTCGGATAGATCCTAAAACCGAATTCTTGAAAAAAAAATTAAAAATTCAGTCGTCAAGATTTGAGTTAAGGTTAATCTTACTAATGATCTTCTAGAAAGCAATTAGGCAAAATCCCAAAATTGGGCCCAGCCCCTTTTCCTCTCCGGCTTTCAGCCTGCTTGGCCCATTTGGCCTTTCCTCCTTCTCCCCATTCCCGATCCCCTCTTCTCTTTCTCAGCTCTTTCTCTCCTCTCCATTTCGAGAGCCGCCGCCGCCATCCCGATTCGGCCGTCTTCTCTCTTCTTCCTTCCGACGGCCACAACCCAGCACTCTTCTTCCTTCTCCCCTCCAATCAGCCCGGACCGGCCCCTTCCCTCACCTCTGTGCTCACTCGGTGGCGCTGCTCTTGCCTCCTTGAGCCATCTCATCCTGCGCCGCACCGTACGCCTAGCGCCCCTCCTCTACCACCGGCCTGCCTCCGCCCCTCTCCGCTAGCCCTGCACTGGCCTAGTTTCCCCCCCTCTCGACTTAGCCAACGCCCCCCCCCCTCGCCCCTTGCTTCCCCGGCTTCAATGCCGCGCCGAGCTAGTCGCCCCTTCTCTCTAGCTTGCGGCCGCCGCCTACCCTCAAGATATTCGTCGGCTTAGCCTGCGCCGACGTCACGTCGCCTATGCCGTCTTCATTAAGCACCAATGGCCACCCACCTCCTTAAGTGCTATTTAAGTGCTGGCCCCCTCTCTTCTCCCAATCGCTCTGCTCCTCTCCCTCTGTTTGCTTCCAGAGCCGCCCAAGGCCTTCTTCCTCGCCACCGCGTCTTCGGCCAATTATCGACGCCTGGAGCTCCATTTGGACGTCCTAAAGGTATTCCACCATCAATTGGAATCCCCACCGGCCCCAACTCGCCACCCGTAGAAGCCGCCCGGTGCTGCCATTGGTTTCCGCCGCCAGTCCACTCCGGCTTCCCTTCGGCCACGCCACCGCCTTTGGTGAGTCTACTGGACCTTGCTACTGCTTGAATTCACTTCGCCTTCATCCCTCTTCGCTCCGGTCACCATCGATCTCGCGGCCTCCCTATGCCCAGCGCTTACTGCCGCTGCTGGCCGCCCTCAACCTTACTCTGAGTCATGCCGTCACCGCTACTGAGCTCCCACCTTCTTCCTAACCATCCTCGCCGGCAACCCCCGCTCGGCCCACGCCCCTGCTCTCTGCTTCCCCACTTCACCAACCGAGCGCCCCTCATCCCCTATCTTGCCTCTTTTCCCCTTTGCATGACAGGTGGGCCCACTGGATATAGTATGCAGCTAATGGTTATCACATGTAACATGCCATACATTGCTAGCTTGTGAGAATTTAGTTTTGAAATTCCATTGAATAAGTTTGGAAAATAACGTTGGAAATAAAAATGTAATTATAAGATTAAAATATTTATGCAAATGAAATAGAAATTTATCTTTATGAAAAGATTTATTAAAATAAGATCGCATGACTAATTCTCCAATTGGCAAATAATTAACATGACATTTACTAATTAATATTAAAAGCTTAAAAATGAGATGCTGACCAAAGGAGGCTAAACGAACAGTAAAGGTAGTCGTAAGTATAAACCAAATTTATTCAATTCAATCACAATTTGGCGCATAAAATATTAATGCTTTACTCATCTCTAAAATAGTGAAGACTCAAGGTTAATTCATGATTAGATGCTTGAGGTAAAACCCTCAGTACAAAGGGCACCCTGGATTAAAGAATAATTATTAATGCAAATCATAACCCTATCTAGTTAACTCCTAACTCCTTCCATTAGAACATGAATTACTGATCACTGATAAATGGGCTTATTAATCTGATAATACATCCACTTTGTTTATAACAAGAATTGATATGTAACCTTTACTTCACCTCTTCGGTCTTAAGATGATTGCTCATCCTAAATCCGAATCCTATAAAGAGGAGCATAAAATAATAAATTCTTGTACCCCTAACTAAGAATCTTGCTAAAACCCAACTTGCCTCCCAAAACAACCATCCAATCATTACCTTATCATTTAATTAATAACGCATTGTGCAACTTTATCAAACAACCCTGTTAATTTATAAATTCACAATCTCAGAAAACTTGCAGCTCTCGAGCAATCTCTCTAAGTTGCCCATGGGTCCTGCCAAACTCATGGAACTTCCTTGATAAATACAAAATAATATAAAGGAGTATAAATTAAAAAGATCAAGTCACTTTCTACTCAGTTATGCCTACCAATCTTCTCTGTCGCCTAAGAAGCCTCCTATACCTATTTCTTTATCCTTTCTTTCTTATTCTAAAATTTTCCCTCCCGGTAGAGCTACCTAGTTACCCCCTTCCTTTGCTCAAATCCGTCGACTCGACGCCTTTGTCGCTCCAGCTCCACCCATCTCTCGCTACTCTCCAATTTTAATAACACTAAATAAGCTCAATTTACTTAAACCATATTTTTGTTGCTATTTGGATTTACCAATTTTTTGTCTGTTTGCTACACATTAGAAACTACAGCTCGAAGGTGATACGCTCAAGCGGATATAATCTCAAGTGAAGGAAGAATTCAAGATCTACTACGACTGACTGATTAAGCAAGCTTTGAGCTAAATCAAGGCTGCAGTAAACAAGCAAGGTAAGTCATCACTTTAACCATATTGATCCTACATTTTGCAAAAATTATGTTCTTTTAAACTATCAAAGTGCATGCTTAATTTACTATGCAACTGTATGTCAAATATAAGGTAGTTAATGCCCGTGTGATATTACCAATATTTACTATGACACTCTTCACCATGGTATGCACCGCCTGGACGAATTAAGAACTTAATCATGTATTGACCTCTCCATGTAAAACAGTACAAACCACAAGCTGGCAAAGTGTAGGCTTGGCTGATTAATTTACTAGACCCCCAAAGTCATCTCACATGTCAGCTAGGAGAAAGAAGGGGACATGCAGGAGGACGGTGAGGTCTGGCCTGAAAGGGACATCGAGTAGAAGGTGAAGTTTTCCAGATAGGGTGGCGTCGCGGAGAGTGGAGTCTGGACTGCGCCAGCTGCTATACAGGGACATCCCGCATAACCTATGGAAGCAACCCCATAGGGGTGAGATGCTAAGGGGGAAAGGTATTGTAAAAGCCTCGTGACGATCTCTCGATCTATGTGACTACGGAATCACGTAGGTTGGTCGGGTTGATTGTCACTTGTGGGTAAAGAAATACAAACTCTGCAGAGTTTAAACTATTCGAATAGCCATGCCCACAATCAAGGGCAAACATGGGAACATCCTCGAGTTAGTTCTATTTCAAAAAACCACTTTCGGATGGGATAAAAATCTATCAGAGGGAGGTAGTCTGACTTTAACTTTTCTTGGATGGACATACTCCAGTGGTTGTAAAACTAGCATTGGTGGAGGTAGCCACGTACTGTAAAAGGTGGATGTAACCTACGCTATTATAACTATTGCATACTCATGATCTCTTTACAACATATGATTTGGTTAAAAATCGCTAAGTCTCAGGAGATTTCTTATGTAATGTACATGAAAATGCTACTTTAGCAAACTAAAATAACCTCAAGCCTCCCTTTCACAGCCTTGCATGTATTATTAAATATGGCATCCTGTGTGGTGGCTTATTGAGTACGATTGTACTCACTCTTGCTTAATCATTACCCTCCAGTCAGTCAGAAAAAAGGAAATAAAGGCCCTACAATGCTTCAAAAAGGGTTGACAGAGCTGATAATCAAGAAGGCCAAGAACTAGGTCGTGAAATCCTAGTTGGCTGCCTGTGGGCAAGTCCTGAGGGTCCCATTTGTGTGAAGATTCCCGCTGCTGCAACTCTTTGCTTTTCGGCCCAACATGCCCATGTGTAAGTATTGCTATATAATCTATGATTCCGCTTAATATGTTTTTGATATACAGTGATGTATCTGTGAGCACTATCTACTGATCCAGAAAATAGTGCGATGGAATCACAGAGGAATTCGGATTTCTAAGTCCGGTTCCAACAATTCATTTGTTACAAACGACTTGCTGAGTACCAATGTACTCACGGCTTTATGCCCACTATTGCTCAGTTGAGGAGGAGTATTAACAGCAGGAGGTACCAGAAGGAGGATACTTCAGCGACTTCACGAATTAGGACTTCGCTCCCCAGTCGATTGCCTATGGGCATGTCGAATGGCTACTACGTTTATTTTGTTTCTTTTTGCTACTAGATTTTGAGCCCTCTGGGCTAGTGAGATTGTAAGCTTGGCTATAAAGTCGAACCTTTGGATAATTATTAATATATGAGTTTTTCCTTTATTTTAACATGTGTATAGTTGATATTTCATCTCTATTTAACTGTGTGCACTAGCGTGATCCTGGACTAGTGTGGTATACATAGAGAGTCCAGATTTGCATATTCGGGTCTTGACACAAAACACATTCGCAAATATAACCATCATGCCATAGAGAGCTAGAGCAAGTGAGGGTGAGCTATCAACACATGATGAAACTTAGCTACTAGACATGACCCCTCTTAATAGTACGGTAATCTATACTAGCAATCCGGTCTTCCAACCAAACTCCAAGACCGATAAAAGACTAAGAACACATTTTTAGCCCAAACTAGTCATACCTTTACCTTGTGCATTTTTTTGAAGCTTGATGACACACATCATCACTTCAAGTCTGGGTCCTTATCTTGATATGCATAAACCAATGATGCATCATTCACTTGACCTTCATCAACATATGATGGGTCTTATCTTCACTTGATGATTAAATCATGATCATCTTCTCTTCTTGATGGCCTTCAACATATAAAGCCATCTTCCAGCATCTTGACTTAATGATCTTCAACACATGAAGTTATTCTCACTTGTGGAACCTAACCTATTCATCCAACTCATAAAAAATTTTAATCCACAAATAAATTGCCATCAATTACCAAAACTTCACCACTAACACATAATGACGTGGTAATCTTCCCTTTTTAGTAATTCATGACGATCTCAACAAATAATGAGATATAAAATGATTTGCGAGTATATACTATGTACACAACAATTGTATACTCTAGAATAAGCTTTCTTAAGCAATTAATTCATTTGAATGAGTGTGTTTATTTTTAGATTAATTGCTAGCAAAATTTACTCATCCGGTTACATTAATCATCCAACCATTAACACATAATGAAGGAACTAGATGACAATCCTGTATATATGAACTACACAAGCTATATATACTCAAAGAATGCATTTCAAAGTAAATATTCTTAATATGTGGAAAGAGAAACACTAATCAATACTAATGAAACCACAAAGCACAGATTGAACTCCCCCTAAATGTGTGCATATAAGAATGTATAGTGAAAAATATATGCACATATTTATCATAGACTTTTGGTAGAGTTTAATCTATATTTTGGATCCGAGGAATGCACTAGGATATAAATGAATGTGAGTGTCAAATGTATACCTGTATGATTTCACCTTTTCATCCAAATGAGACTAAGCCATATCATAATCATTCAATTATGTTAGTCTCACAATTACATTTATCATTCATTACATCCAAGTGAATCTAGACAAAATTATAACTAATAAACAAATTAATTTCATAATTGTATTTGTCATTATCATCAAAACTAACTTAATGAAGCTTGAACTTACAATCTCTCCCTTTTTGATGATGAATGATAAATCCATTAAATATAATTGCATTTGGATGAAAATAAACATCTGATAGCAAATTAAAGACTACTTGTGAAATCCTCTTTTTGGCATTGTTCAAGTTTAATTTTAAATTTAACAATGCTATTCTTATATTCTCCCTCTTTTCGCATTTTGCACTTCTCTCCATTTCACAATTCTATCTCTTTTGGCATTTTACAATTCTCCTCCTTTCTCCTTTATCAATTCTATTATGCATATTTCTCCCCCTTTTGGTATTTATCACCAACAAGCAAGGAAAAAGCAAATTTTTGCCAAAATAAAGGTTTTTAACATATGAAGCTTGATATCAAATGATTTAACTTAATAGATTGCATAGTCTCCCCCTTTTGGTAATTTATCCAACTTAATTTTGGCCATAAAAAGTATGAAAATAAATACATATGACCAAGAGAGAATTTGCATAACTTACAAGAAAGGATATTTGAAATACATTCAAATAATCTTTCCCGTGAGAGCTCCTTGAAGGCTTCAGAGGTTTCAGTTTAAATTTTGCCTCCTTTTGGCATTCCAATTAGGCTTCAAAAGCTAGCCAAAAAACTGACTTACAAAATTTCAATAAGTTTGATAAAATTTATCATTATAGGCCAATAACTGAGGATCAAAATTTATTATTATACCTTCCTCAGATTATGAACACATTTAAAGATATGAAAATCACAAATCTACTCAACTTTGTTAAAATGAGAAAATTACACAACTTTCTCAAATGAAGTTGAAATGCTTTCAAACTTAGTAAAACCATACTTTGAACTCCTAAGAAACTTTTCTAACAAGAGTTTTTGAAAAAGGAGTCTCCATTCAAAAGTTATGTCAAAAATCGTTTTCTTTGCAAAGTTTTTGCATAAAAGAGGAGAAATACAAAAATCATTCAAATGAGGTCCAAATCTTTTGAAATTTTTCAGATTTTAGCTTTGGACTAATTAAAGTATGCTCTAAAAAGAATTCTTAAGAAAGGAATTTTCTTTCAAAAGATATGGTAAAATACACTTTGTATACACAGGTAAAAATGATTTTGCATCGAGTTTCTTAGAGTTTCACTTTCATGGCTTTATATGAGCTAGAAATACTATTTCAAGCCAGAATACACAAAAAAATCTAGCTCAAATAACCAAACTCATAATATGCAAGAATAGATCATTTTAGGTCAAGACTAGATTTTCGGCGAACTTCAAATGGATGTAACTTTTTAACGGTTGGTCTTTGTAAAAACTTTGAAGTAGATAAATATTTGAAATGACCAACCCTACGAGTTTGGTGTTGATAAATTTTTCAAAAACTCAATAGATTTTGATTTATAGAAATATATTTTTTTATTCAAAAAAGATGATCATATAAGATCTATTTGAGGCCAAATTTACTATTTTATTTCTAAAATAGAAAATTTTACTCTAACAACAGTGGAAAATATTTCAAATATATATTTAAGTACTTTCATTTAGTTTTTCACAAATTTGGGTATTTTAAACAAGATTCTTGACTTTTGACCAAAGTGGTTCTTTAAAAGACTAAACTTGCATATTATTAGATTTTCGCTCCATGAACACAAAATGAAGCAAATGAGAATAAAATACATTCACTCTCAAGACCCATAAAATATTTTGGGCAAATTAGGTAAAATAGTTTTCCCAATAGTAATACTTTACCCTTTTTGTTTAAGTAAGCCCAAAATACTATGTATGCTTTTCACAAAGAAAAACTAACACATACACAAAGGGTCCACTTGGCACTTCTTCCTTGTTTTCTTTGACACACAAAGGATTATCCTATATCTTATCTTTCTTTTTTTGCGCATCTCTTCCTTTTTTATTCAAACTTTCTCTCTTTATGTCATCTAGTACCTAGAATCAAGGATACCACCTCATTTTTCTATAATATGTACATTTATCCCTTTTATGGTTATCTTGTATTTTTTTATAAAAGGCATATACCACTTTGACTTTTATACCACTTATGATAACATTAGATACTATTTATGAAAATATCACTTGTAAACATAAATGATACCAAGTGTAATTAATTCTAATTATAGAAACTTGATACCACTTATGAGATTGAACGATATCAAGTATGATTAAATCCCTTTGTAAAGACTTGATACCACTTGTAAATATAAATGACATCAAGTGTGATTGATTCTACTTATAGAAGCTTAATGTCACTAGTATGATCAACTAGTATATCACTTGAAATAACTTTAAGAGATCCTCAATGATTTCCACTTAATATTGTTGAGGGGATACTCCTTGTAAGAAGATACCACTTGAAAGAAGAGAATAATACCACTTGAAAGAAGAGAATGATACCACTTGAAATATCACTTGATAGAAGAGGGTGATATCAAGTGAAAGGATAGCAATTGGGAGAGATACCACTTGTAAGAGTGGATACCACTTGAAAAATATGATATTACTTGTAAAAATAAGAATAAAACTCATGCTATGACACCAAGTCTCATACCAATTGTGGAAACTTGATACCACTTAAAAGAAGATACTAATTGAAAGATATTATATGAAAGAGCTTGGTTGAGAAAAGATTTTGCTTGGCAAGAGAAAAAATTAGATATTACTTTGAAAG
Source organism: Melocanna baccifera (assembly GCA_036346265.1). Taxonomy (NCBI): domain Eukaryota; kingdom Viridiplantae; phylum Streptophyta; class Magnoliopsida; order Poales; family Poaceae; genus Melocanna; species Melocanna baccifera. The sequence continues at coordinate 2,552,037 of CM070701.1, read as the reverse complement.
AAAAAGTTGATATCACTTGAAAGGACAAGAGTGAATTTCATGCCAAGGTCAAGATAATCAAGAATGCTACTACTTTAGAGATAATTCCATTTGTATGAAAAAATATTATAATATGATAAGATGGCATATAGAGTCAAAAGATTACTTAAGGATAACTAGCAATGATAAGAAACATCAACTTGATTTTGAGAAGCAAAGGAAATAGCCAAGAGAATTGGAATCGACAAGTTTTGAATCAAATCAGTCATTTTCTAAAAATTTGGAAGAACGACAGTTTCACTACCAGTAGTTCCGAAAAGCGAAAGTACAGCAAAATTACTGCTGGTAGTTCCTATTTTTCTAGAAGCATGCCTAGAGTTGGATTTCAGAGGAAGATAAGGTCATAATGTTGTACCTTGCTCCAAACTTTTTCACAAAGAAACATAAATTTTTTGTGGGGCATTTTCCAAACTATATGCCAAGATTAAAATTCTTTTCAATATAGTTTTTAACAAATTAAGCTTTCATTTTTCAAAACAACCTCATTTTCAATAAACTCTTCAAGATTGCAAGAATGAGCAACTGAGGGTATCTTAGGTATCCAATTTCACAAATGAGTTGTACATACTCTCATGAGCCAATATCTGTCAATAATTTTAGCTCAAAAAGGCAAAACTCATTTAAGCACTCGATTATGACCACTTAGGTCAACTCAAGATTTTGAATGAATTTCAAATTCAAATAACTTTTGATTTGTTGGCCTTATGAAAAACTTTTAAATACCAATAATGTTTGAAATAGCTAACTCTAAGTTTTGAATATTGAACACTTTTTCAAATTTCTTTTAGAATTGATTTTGGCCAATTGTTTAGTTTAAAAACAAAACAAGATATTAGATAGCTAGTTTTGAGTTAGAAACTCAATTTTGCTTAAAATAAGTTTTTTTTCTAAGGGCAAAACCTTTGGAAAACCTTTGAAATGCATTTGTATATTTTTTTCAACTAGTTTTTCAAAGATATACTAATAATTTTAAGATTTTGACTTTTTGGCTAAATGGCTCAATTTGAAAATCAATACTAGCAGTTAATTAATTTGGGCACACTTAGGGATATGATATACATAGTTATGATTTAGCACTTCCTCTTAATGTGACACATACATCTTGCTCATAATTTCAATAATGAATTTTTAGAACAAGTGCAAGAGCAAACCTTTTAAATGATTTTCATGTAATGTAACCTACACAATGCTAGGGGCTAATTATATCAAATGTAAATATGTGTTACTGAGATGATATTGGTTCTTGATATGGAATGATCATCCTTACGCTTGACTCCATTTTGCACATGGTAAGCCCTTCCACTCACTTGCAATTCAGCTCAAGCCCGGCCTTATAGGCTAGCCACCGAACCTTAGAATCGGTCGTAGCCCTCTAGCCACATTCACCTAATCTCGCCACCGTCGGTCACCGTGGACAACACGGCACACCATGCGATAATCCATGAGCGCCTCGATGACCATAGGTCCCTAAGCCACACCTACAATGCTCCTGGCAACTCACTGACCTAGTGCACGCACAATTTTTGTTGGAGCTAGCTCTATGCCCTTCCCATCCCAGCGCTGCCTAGTGCCCCCCATCGAGTGTCGTTGCCACCCAAAGCTAGCTCTCGACTAAGGCATTCCACATTTGCCCATGGTCGAGCTTGCCAACCTCCCCCTCGCCGCTGACGAGCTCAACACATAGCTCCTCCATGAGCCCCTCTGTAGTTTCATTTAGCCTCACTGACTAGTGGACCCCAGCTGTCACCTAGTTAATTAAACTCAAGGATTAAGTTAACTATTAGTATGACATGTAGGCCACACAAGGATTAGAATCCTAATTAGCTCTGGTTAAAAGCCTAGAACTCATTGACATGTGGACTCCACACTTTTAAATCATCGCATAAACTAAGCCCAAGGACCACTTTCACCGACATGTGGGTCCCACTCTATGGAAATAGCTACATAGACCAAGTCTACGTGAGCCATGACCCCACCTATCAACCTCATCCTTTTCTTGAGTTAAAATAAATGAAAACATAAATAAAACCCCCTTGACCCTATCTGTCAGCCCCCAACAATTTCCTTAAGGAAAACAATTAGAAAAGAAAAGGAAAACCCTAGCTGATGCCACTCGTCAGCCATAGAAGATTTTCTCAAGAAAATAACTCAAAAAGAAAAGATATTCTAGCTGGCCCCACTTGTCAGAAATGTTTGAATTTCTGGATTTTCATTTCAATTCAAACTTTGAACTGCCATAACTTCATTAAATCCAAATCCAATGATTTTTGTTTCTAAATTCAAAATATTTCCAATGGTTCAAAAATCATATTTTTGGAGTTTATTTGTATTTTATGTGAACTTTATTTAAATTTTAATTGAATGTGGATGGTTTTGTGTGTATAGACTTTGACGCTTCGGATGCCTCCATCTCTAACGAACAAGATCCCACGCTAGCCACATTTGATCAAGGCAAGTCCCTAGGATCATGTTGAACCTAGTTTTCCAATGACAATATTTTGCTTTCAAATATATATATGTGCATGCTTATTATGGATAATCGTTAAAATGTTACATTAAAGGTTGATTGCCTAATTATACCATGCACTTGATACCTATTATTCTTCTTCCTTAATTGTTGATATTCCCTTGCCATGTCTGTTGAGACCTGAATATACAAATCCGGCCTCTCTACATATAACACACTAGTTGAGGATCTTGCTGGTGCACACAATATAAACATAGACGAAATATCGACCATATGCATGATTAACAAAAAAGACTTAAATATTAATAATTATTAAATTATGATTTTATGGCTAAGCTTACAATTAATAGCCTAAAGGGCTTATGAAACTAGTAGCAGAAAATAGAAATAAGTATGGTAGCCATTCGACATGTCCATAGGCAACCGACTAGGAAGCGAAGTCCTAATCGTGAAGTCATCGAAATATCCTCCATCAGAGACCTCCTACTGATATGGTTCTTCTTCTTCAACTAAGCAATAGTAGGCATAAAGCTGTGAGCACAATGGTACTCAGCAAGTCGTTTGTAACAAAGATGCAATATAATATGCAGGGCTTACCGATCATTGATGGCAGAAAGGTTATTTTGCAGAAAGCAATAATTGAAAATAAATACGGTAAATAGATTGAAAGCACACTTTATGAAAAATGATAATAAATAACTAAAGAAATTGAATAGACCATAAGTGAACAACTCATTCACTTAATAAACCACCAGTGAACTAACCATTCACTTTCCACAGCTCTCCCAGCTAAGTTTATAAGACATATCTACCCTTTGTGTGAAATCACCGAGCATTGTCTATAACCGGGGACATGGCTATTCGAATAATTTTATACTATACAAAGGTTGCACAACTGTACTCACACGATGTGATCATCCCGACGTTAAAGAAAATCACAACAAGGCCTTTATAATACTTAACTACAACTCAATTTCACCCGCTAAGGTTTCGCCATAAAGTAGGTTAACCACCTAGTCGATAATTGCCCCCTCTTGTACTTTATGGAAATCAGCAACTATGTTCAACTCAATGGCAAAATCAAAATTGAAATATCACAAATTAATTAGCTAGATCTATCCCATACTAGACATGTGGTTTGCACGGTAATTCTTAGATCAATGGCGCACAGAGTTAAATCCTTAGACATTATCCAAGCGAGACATCTACATCCCTCAAAATGAATCCACACTTTTACCTTTACTGTACGATCACTCGCCCAAGTGAAAACCAAGTTTATATAACCAACACCAATGACACACTAATGTTATAGCACACAAATTTTATAATTATGGTACTAACCACGACTCAATATCTCATTAAGTCAAATTAATTAATTGATTGCATGTGATGATGAACCCATCGTAACTATAAGTATGGCTAAGCAAATTGATTGTATAACCCATGTGACAACTAGTATTACATCACTAATTAATTTGCCATCATATAGTGAAAAGGAACTATGGCATTCAAATTATCAAGTGAGGGATATAAACAATTAGGACAATAACTATCAGGTACAAGGGTTTTGCAATAAATTAGTAATGCATGATAATTTAAAACAAAATAAATATATAATAGATTGAAAACTAGATTCAATATGATCAAAGGACATGACTTGCCAGCTCAGTTATGAATTCTTGATACTTGGCCTTGTTGAGTTATGAATTCTTGATCATCTGGTTGTGCTTTCGCTCCTTCGATAACACGATCTAACGAGAGAGAAAACAAACGAGACATAAAATAAAATCAAATAAAATCTAAAAACTTAAAAACTAGAATAAAAAGATATAGCTCAATTTTAGATTAATTTAGAAAAAGGAACGAGGTCAATCAGAGATAGGGCACAGGAGAACGGGATCTTAGAAAATCTAATCTAAAGAAAACATTGAAAATTAAAAAAGGTTGTTGTGTTGTAGACTCGGTGCACGGAATAAGTAATCTATGATGGACTTGTCTTACGGAACAGTGGTCGAATAGCTGGCTTGCTAACGTGGTGGCTAGAGCTGACGTGGCAGTGACATGGTTTGACACATAGCTACAACTGGCTAATAAGGCTGATGTGGCAAGGTGACATGACCTGACATGTGGCGCTGACATGTCATGCTGACGTGGCACCAGAAGGCTCGGTTTTGCTAATGTGGTGCTGACATGGCACTAACACATGGCGACATGTCGGATCTAGGGCTTAGGTGGTACTGATGTGGATGCTAACTCGGCTTGACTAGTTCACGGGTCTACGGAATAATACTCACTGACATGTGGGACTCATCTGTCAGACACTCGGTGCATGTGAACTTAGTTCATAGAGAAAAAAAGAGTCATGGAGGTGCGGTGCGATCTGACGCGGCGGTGCACAAACTGAGGTGACGACTCATCAGGCGATCGAGCGGCGCAACGAGGCGAGATGGCAGCGACGGCTCTCTGGCGGGGCGAGGCGGCACGGTGACATATAGGACGGCGGAGCGGAGCGGCGAGGCAAGTCGGTAACTTACCGGCGGCAAGCGGCATGCGGGTTGAAGAGAGGTGATGGTGGAGCGGAGTGACGGGACTTCGATGACGATGGTGAAGCTCAGCGGATGGCGAGCTTGGCTGCAAGGTGCAAGGAACGAGGGATGTGACGGCTTTATAGCATGGATACTAAAGGCTCCGGCTCAGAGACAGCGGAGAGACCCGGTCATTCACGTACGCCAAGGCAGCAGTAAAAACGGCGGTGACTCTCGATTGGACACAAAGAATAGTAGCCCGATCGGCCGATGTATGACATATAGTAGGGCGATGCTATCGGATGGCAATGGCAGAAAGCAAAGATGAATAGTGCAAATATGCATGGATTGGTGACACATGGCTCGGACGAGATCCGTAGCTAAGGCAAAGGAGGCTTGGTTGACTACCACGTGGTCAAAGGGGAATCGGACGACTGAGGTGTAGCGGGCCAGGATGAACATTATTGGGCTCGACCCAGTACTGTTTAGGAATTTTGAGAACTTTCTATTTTCAGAAATACAAATAAAATAAAATAAACTCTATAAAATAGCAAATAAATCCAAAAAAGCACATAAAACTCCTTAAGACACAAGGAACCCAATTAAAATATTTTCAGCACATGTTAATATTTATTTTATTCATATTGAATCTTTTTAATTAATAAAAACTCATTTTAAGTTTGTATTAAATCCAGAAAAGTCCAAATGATGAATTTTCTTTTAAAAGCTTCAAATAAACTCTAAAAAATCAAGATATTACAATATCACCATATGATACTTACAAATAATGATAACTCAACCGTTGGTTAAACTCTAATAGATTATGATTGTACATAGAAATGCCATTGTGGCGTCCTCTCTCCCAAAGGTATGGGTAGTAGCGGAACAGGGATGTCAGCATGGCGGACTCGTGGATCTCGCACAGGTGAGTAGAAGTCAGGCGGGCGATGTCATGAAGGGCGTCAGTGGAAGTGCTCCTTCGTTGCATGATCCTGAAGGTGCATTTTCCCTCACATAGAGAAAGACTTCCATTATGTAGGATTCTCTATTCCCTTCCTGGATCTTCGGGCCCTTGAAGATGCGTCGATGGCAGTATCCCAGGTATTACATCAGTTTGTGTAATATGTTGGCAAACTCCCCTTCATCTTCACCACAGGTGAAGTAGTCCCACGGGCCATCGATAGCTAATACGGCCATCTATAGTTTAAAACAGGAGGGTGTAACTAACATTTTTAAAGATACAATAAAAAAGAAGATACAATAAAATAGAAGACAAGTCAGGAACTAAGAGTGGTAAGTAGAAGTAGTAGTACGTTATATTTTTTTATAAAGTTTTTGCTTAGTTTTTAAAAATAAGACCCAAGTCCTGAGATGACGGTTACTCGAGCCAAGGCTCTTTACCCTAAAATTATATGCTTTGATACGAGCATTGTCGGACCCCAAATTTGCCATTCAAAACTCCGTGATTCCATCGCACTATTTTCTGAATTAGTTGATAGTGTTTATAGATACATTACTGAATTATTTTATATACTATATGAATCGTACTAACACTTATATTATATACTAAAGTTTAAATAATTTATATCAGGTAAAGTTATAATATGGATGATCAAGCTAAATGCTTTGACTGGTTTATCATCCGTATATTAAATCCGGGGAGTTCCTGGCTTCTCGCGCGTGCCACGTCAGTTCCATACGCCCTTGCTCGACGCGTGGCTGCGCAGCGTCCGAGCGGGCTAGCGAGGCGCGGCTTTGCTTCGTTGCTGCGCAAGGCGACGCTCTCCCACGTCCGCATGTCTTGCTGACTGCCATGTCCCACTGGTGTGTGCCTCGGCCCTCTCGCGGAAATTTCGAGACGAGGCTTCGCTGTGTGCGTCGTTTTATACGCTGGGCGCTTTTGGCCCCCGATTTGCGAGCGGTGGTCTTGTTGAAACAAAAATGGGAAGCAACAGCACCGCGGAACAGTACTGCGGCACAGCCCCCCTCCCCACCACTCTCCATTCCCCAAATTCCTCCTCGCCTTTCCCCTCCTCCTCCTCATCCTCGAGACCTCGACGCCATGCCCCCGATCTCCGCCGCCTCATGGTGAGTCCCCTGGCTCCTGCCTCGATTCCGCACCGTGGAACGACCGATCTGGATAGGGTTGGGTGGGTTTGGGCCCGTGTTTCGCTCAGCTTTGAGGGAATCGGCGCTTGGATCGTGCGACGATAAGATTAGTGGATTGTTCGCTTTGGTAATCTCTAGTGGTTTGTGTAATGTGGTAGTAGCTGTGACGGGTTCATGTGTATGCCGAAATCACATGGTTGTACTTGGCTCCAGTGCATGTCTGCGGCCTCCATTTGTTTGCCAGTTTGTGGAATGTGCGATCCGATCTAGGAAGGTGAGATTTAAGCTCGGTGTTTGTGGGGTTTCTATGCGGGATTGGTCTATCTGCTTGTGGGATTTTTGTGGTATCTACATGCTTGTGGAAGAAATTTTTTGTGGGTGATTGTAGAAATTAGGACAACAGAATGACAGAGAAAGTTGTGTTGTTTTATTGTTTCAATTCCTCACTTCGAGAGGAGCTAGGAGAATTGACTTAACATGATGTTTCATGGACAGCGTAATTAGTTCGAATGTTCGGTGACTAGAGACAAGGTCTCTTATGACGTAATGCTACCATTCAATTGATATATCTTATTATTTCCAGTGGTTTTGGTTCTGGAATGCATCATTGTTGATATATGACAATCCATGAAGTGTACTCTCCAAGTTAAAATATTGGTGAATGTTTGAGTGCTCATAGGCCCTTATTTACTCTCCTTTTTTCTTCGCAGGGATCTTGCATTGGAGTGTGGTATTGTGTTGGAGTCACTGTTGACCATCCTCTCTGATACCAAGTGGAGTATTGGAGCTCTTTTTTTTTTCACCAATTGGCATTGTGAAGGTAGCACGTGGTGTGCCTACAGCAAAGAGTGGTTACAGCTGTGAAGATGAGGACCTTACACGAGAGGAGAGAATACTGCTTCAGAGCTTTGCCTTTGGGTTCTGTTGGTTTGGGCCACGTGTTCCGCATTAATATAGGTTCTAGAGAAATCTACCGAGCTATTATGCGTTGGCTTTGCTACATATTTTTCTAGAGAAATCTGATGTGCATCGGCTTTGCTACGTGTTTCTATGTACTCTGCCTTGCTTACATTCATGGCCCACGTACTATGTGGTCATACGGCGTGCCTTCCTTGGTTGTGGGTTGGTTGCTTCTTCATCCATGGTTTTGTTGCTGCCAGCAGATTGCACAATGGTGCCGTGTAGGCATAACCAATTTTCCTTTCACATTCTCCGACCTCCTCGATTTACGCTTTCCTTGGTTTGTGTTGCATTTCGCTTGGGTTGTGCCTGTGTACGGTTTGGGTTTCGCTGGCTCTTTGCTTCCTCCCTCGCCATCTCGGTTGGTGCCAGTGGGGTCTCGCGCTCTTCTTGGTCTTCGTTGTCTCAACTGGTGCTTTGTCCTCATAGTTTGTGTTGGTTTTTTCCCCAATGCAGGAGCTCTTTGAGCTGTGCTTTGCGCTCATGGTTTGTGCTGTTTTTCCCCCCAATGTAGGAGCCCTTTCAGTTGCTTCGTCGTTCTGCACCGATCTTCTTACTTCTCTTACTTGCCGCTTGAAGATCTGTGCCCCTACTTTGTTGTACCTAATTTCCCTTCCACAACGCTCCTGCTTCCTTGTCCCTCATTTTCCTTCCTACATCGTTCTGGCCAATCGCTGCTACGGCAATTAGTTTTTTAATGCCTTTTTTATATGCCTTTATAGATTGTGCCTTTTACATACACTACATGCCTTAGAGGATCCTGTCATATATTTTGCTACAGATCCTATTGGTTATTTGCTTATGCTCCACTATTGTGGTTACAGTGGTGCCTGCAATGTTTTTGCTTTACAATCATTATATTTCCTTTCATATATTTTACTACAGATCTTGTTGGTTCTGCGATAATCAGCTTTTTATGTCCTCTTTGCTTTGTCGGTGTCTCGACTAGTGCTTTGTCCTCATGATTTGTGCTGCTTTTTCCCCAATCCAGGACCCCTTCTAGCTACTTTGTCGTTGTGCGTCGATCTTCCTGCTTGCCTTCCTTGTCGGCTGAGGATCTGCACCTCTGCTTTGTTGTGCCTGATTCTTCTTCCCACATCGTTCTGGCCAATTTTTCCTATGGTAATTAGGTTTCTTATATCGTTCCTTTATATGCCTTTAGAGATTGAGCCTTTTACCTACATTATATGCCTTTGAAGATCCTTTCATATATTTTACTACAGATCCTATTAGTTATCTGCTTATGCTCCACTATTGTGGTTATAGTGCTGCCTGCAACGTTTTTGCTTCATAGTCATCACATCTTGTTTCGTATATTTTACTACAGATCTTGTTGTGCCGTGTTGATGCTTCCATCTTTGCACAAAGATCTTGTTGTGTGGCTTTGTGGATCTATCGTTAGTAACTATGTTATTTCTATCTACTTTGTTATGTTTGCTGCTCCTAACTGATTCCATGTGTATATTTGTATCCCATATGTAGTGATCTTTACTACGGTAATTAATTCTATTTTACTGTAGATCTTGCTGGTTCTGCGATAATAAGTTTTTTATACCATCTTTGCTTTGTTGTCATCTCAAATAGTGCTTTGTCGTCATGGTTGGTGTTGTTTCCTCCCCAATGCAAGAGCCCTTCTAGCTGCTTTGTCATTGTGCGCCGATCTTCCTACTTGCCTTAGTTTCCGCCTAAGGATCTGTGCCTCTACTTTATTGTGCCTGATTCTCCTTTCTACATCGTTTTGACCTATCTTTGCTACAGTAGTTAGGTTTTTTATGTCCTTCCTTTTTATGTTTTTAGAGATTGTGTCTTCTATGTATATTATATGCCTAGAGGACTCTTTTCATATATTTTACTATAGATCTTGTTTGTTATCTATTTGTGCTCCACTATTGTCGTTACAGTGTTGCCTGCTTCGTTTTTGGCTTACAGTCTTTATATTTTGTTTCATATATTTTATCACAGATCCTATTGTATCGTGTTGATGCTTCCATCTTCATACAAAGATCCTTTTGTGTGGCTCTGTGATTAGTTACTACGTTATTTCTGTCTACTTTGTTATGTTTGCTGCTCCTAACTGGTTCCATGTATATATTTGTACCCGATATGTAGTGATCTTTGCTATGGTAATTATCAATCATGATGGTATATATCATGTTCTTCATCTTGGAAAAAGAGTTTTCCATATGGAGATATCTATGAATGTCGAAGATGTAGTGTTAAAACAACAGAACCAATGAATAATACCCTCTGCAATTCTACATGACTAATATCCTTGCCAGCATCTATGTTTTGTGATTTAGAGATAAATATGCTATCTAATATGTTCTTTGAATTGTCAATCAAATACAAAATCAATCTCTATGCTACTGATCCTGACAACAGTGAAGAAGAAAAATCGATCATTGCAGAATTTATGTTCTCTGGTGATATAGGTCAAGATTTAATTAGAAGACCTCCCATGCTTTTAGTTACGGCAGCTGAAGGCCAAACAGGATATATTCCACTGGAGATACAAGCAGTTATTGCACGCACATATGAAGTCATTGTTCAAATGTCAAAAGAATCACTCCAAATAAGTGACAACCCTACATTCCACATGCGCCCAATGATAGCCCAACCAAATCCCACCAGGCTTCTATTAGCGGGCAAATTTGAAGCTTCATCATTAGCACAAAGCGAAAAGCAAGAAGATATGGGTTATAAAGAACAACTACTTCCTGTTCCAGTGACGCCACCACCTAGTGCTATCATACCTGCACAAACATCCACCCCTCAACACCAACAATTGCTACTGCTTCAAAGGTAAAAGATGGATCTATTACCATCATGCCCCTTGACCACTGCATAAAACACACCATACATATATTCTTTTTTAAACAACCGTTTTTCTCATGTCTAACTGTTTATATATCTATTATAAGACTATATTGATGGAGATATACCCTAGAGATAATCATAGAGATGATTCTGTTTATTATGTTCATGAATTATTGGATAATTTATCTTGTTCCTTGAATAACATCGTCAATATTTATTATCAAGTGTGTGACTTGATTGTGAAACTCTATATTGCTGCGATGATTATTCTTAAATGATCCCTAGTCAAACATATGAGGACACATATTAATAGACTAGCATATGTATTGGTTGATGACTATGTTTCACGGGTCATAGATATAAAGATACTAAACCAATAATATGGACACATGTTAGCAAACATGGGGTTGGATCGACCCACCATGAAACACTGCGAGAATATTGCATTCTTACCGTCATCAGTTGGTTTTATTCACAAAGCGTATGCTATGTCCTTAAGACTTGAGATCGTCGTACGTACTTAAGATGCATAATGACTGACTTAGGGGTTGCCAAACACTACTCCGTAACTGGGTAGTTATAAAGGTAGGTTTCGGGTTTTGTTATGATGCATGCATTGAGGTATGGTCGATCAAGATAGGATTTGCCCCTCCAAGCAACAGGAGAGATATCTCTAGGCCTCTGAGTGATTGGATTTCAGAAATGCATGGCCATACTATTCACGGTTAAAGAGTTAACCGTAGTCGGGAATTCAAGTCACATAATCGAGAAAGAGTGGTTGAGCTAACCAAATAAGGATGACACGTACTCGCCTTGAGTTTAACCGATATCGTGAGGCAAAGGGAAATGCATAAATTTTGTTGAGGTTCGTCCGATATGATCTTTGCATATACTTAGGAGTCGGTATGTCTTGCTAAGGGGCCGCTGCCGATTAATGGACGAGTAGAGTACTCGGGCTATGTCTAAGTGTATGTGAACCTATAGGGTCGCACACTTAAAGGGCTGGGACTTAATTCGGATAGTGATCCGAATTCTTATGGGCCATGAGTTCCTAATGGGCCTCCAGTTCGAGACCCATTATGATGGATGCCTATAAATAGAGGGGAGGTGGCATAGGGTTTGCCAAGAGAATTTCGGAATTCCCGAAATCCTAGTTGCCATATCATCCCCATCTAATATCGCGCGCGGCGCTAGCACTCCGGGCGTGGTGTTCTGCCCGTGCGTGTGGATACCTTGGAGGTGTTGATGCGAAGCTTCAACACTAGGACGATCCGCAACTTGTGACGAACGCAAGGACTTGAAGGAGGAGACGTTACGCAAGAACGACTACAAGCTGCATCAACGCGCTACATCGACTCTACTTCCGCTACGAGTCTGCGCGTCTAGAGGTAATCCCGTGATCTATTACTAGAGGAGGTCCCTTTTACGCGGTAGAATTTTTAAAATTATGCTTGCATAGCCTACCCGTAGATCAACATATATCACTATTGCACTCTGTAAAAAGAACACATGAATGTGTCATATCTAGCGAAACCGATTTACCTGACTCATCAACAACAACAGATAAGAAGTTTTTTTTACTATAATCCATTACGACAGTTTCTACTATTCGCAAGCTCAAAAATATAACACATATTATAGATATTCATTCGCTACTCTCACTCAATATGCTCCTACCTTACAGAACAATCCATGGTGTGAAAAAAGCTAGGCCCGCAAGGAGTTGTTCCCTAACGTCAAAGGCTGATGCATCATATTAGGTGTATCACACTGTATTGCTAGCCAATAGTAGTTACTACCACAAACAAAATAATCACTGAACACATAGTCTTACACTATTTTTTCCATGAATTTTTACAACAATGCTAAAAACTTTGCTCTCACAAAATGTTCTCTTTTCTTTCTACCACAATACTTACAATACTTATTATGTCTTTTATTTTACAGCAAATCAACATGAATGGTGCCTTCAGCACGATCGAGGCTTCATCCTGCCGACCATAGCTATTTTGTTGTACAGAACGCCAGCTACTATGCTATATGTAACAAAAAAAATATCATGCCTACATGGCAGCCTATTATACTTACCCTCTACTAACTAATGCAGACCTGCTTCATCTCTTTCTTCCGATAAAGGCCTTAGTTTTAACCATCATAAAAAGCATGCAATAAATAGTTTGCGTAGAGGTCTATTTAGTCCATTATGCTCACAGCATATAACCTACTATTATACAATTGGATCCATATAACCATGTTAACTTACCTTTCTACTTTCGCCCGTGTGCAGATTTTCGAACAATACTATTCATATACCGTTATCTAAAAATTAGTTACTTAATCCATATACGCTTCACATTATTTATCACTACCTAAATAGACAACAATAACAAACTAAGAAATTAGCTCGCTCAGTTGGTTAAACATACCGAATATGCTCATGGACAACAAATGAATGATGTTTTAGCTCATTTTCTTTATTACACAATTGAGCTTCTAAACTGGCTTGCGTGGCGTGGTGCTGCGCATTCACAGCTAGTCATTGCGTATGGTGGACTGTCCGTAGGTGAGGGAGTCCCTTGAATACATGCGGGAGATCCCGAATACCCGATCTTTGCCCGTATTCGATCGAACGCTCTACACCCACCCAGCTCGTTAGGGTTTACTCCCACGAGGCCACGACTGCTCTTCATTACGCCCCTTCGGTTTTTCCCCAAACCACCCCCTCCCTCGACTTATCCCCCATGGGCAAATCCGGCGCCAAAAAGAAGAAACCCGCCGCCGCCGCCAAATCGTCCCCTGCAGCGGCCCAGCAGAAGGCACCGCCGTCCCCGCCGCCCGCGGCGAACGGGGCACCGCCGCACCAGGTGGACCCCGGCGTGCTCCTGCACCGCGCGCACGAGCTCAAGGAGGAGGGCAACCGCCTGTTCCAGTCATGCGACTACGCCGGCGCGCTGCGGCAGTACGAGCTCGCGCTCCGCCTTGCCCCGCGCGGCCACTCCGACCGCGCAGTCTTCCACAGCAACCGCGCCGCCTGCCTCCTGCAGCTCCGCCCCGTTGACCACAGGGCCGTCGCCGAGGAGTGCTCCCTCGCGCTCCAGGCTGAACCGCGCTTCCCGCGCGCGCTCCTCCGCCGCGCCCGCGCGCTCGAGGCACTTGGCAGCCACGAGCTCGCGCTCGCCGACGCCCTCGCGCTCCTCGCGCTCGACCCCGACCATCGCGATGCCGTCGACCTTGCCCACCGCCTCCGCTCCCGCGTCTCCTCCGCCACCTCCACCCCCGAACCCACCAGCCGCCCTTCCCCCGCGGCCCTTGGTGCCTCCGCCGTCGTAGCTGGGCTCGGCTCATCCCTCCCTACCCGCCCCTTCCCCAAGAAACATTCACCTCCGCCGCCTCCGCCGCAGCAGCAACCTGGTCCCGCGATGTCAAAATTTAATCCGCCGCCATCGCCCAGATTGGTACCTTTCTCCAACTCCCCGCCATCTTCTGCCAAGGCTTCAGCTGCTGATAGCTCCCAGAAGGGCGTGCTAACACTCCCAGTGCCCTCTTCGATACCAGTGACAGCAACAGCGCTGATTGACAGGAAGGTTGTGACTAGGTGGAGGCCTCTCAAGCTGGTGTATGACCATGACATTAGGCTCGGGCAGATGCCGGAAAAATGCACCTTCCGGACGCTCCGGGAAGTTGTGGCGAAGCGGTTCCCGTCGTCCAAGGCGGTGCTGATTAAGTATAAGGATGCTGATGGTGATCTAGTTACCATCACGTGCACAGCAGAGCTCCGATTGGCTGAGTCCTGCATAGATAGAGTTAGCAACGAGGTAATTGAAGATGGAAAGGATGGTGATAACAAGCTCCCGATGTTACGGCTGCACATTGTTGAAGTAAGCCCAGAGCAGGAGCCACCGCTGCCAACAGAAGAGGAGAAGCTGGCGGAGGATGAGGAGTTGTTGGTCAAGGGTGAGGATAGCTCTTCACATACTTCAGCAGAGGTAACTGATGCTGAGGTGACGAAGCAAGATGTGGAGAACGAAATTGCTGAACAGACAACCATGACCGGGAAGAAAGATTGTGGCCATGCTGAGTGCAAGGAAGCTGAGATTGACGATTGGCTTCTTCAGTTCGCAGAGTTGTTCCGGAACCAGGTTGGGATTGATGCAGATGCACATCTGGACCTGCATGAACTGGGAATGGAGCTGTGCTCTGAGGCACTTGAGGAAACAGTGACAAGCGAGGATGCCCAGGCCCTTTTTGAGATGGCTGCAGCGAAATTCCAGGAGGTCGCCGCTTTGGCCTTATTTAACTGGGGAAATGTGCACATGTGTGCAGCAAGGAAGCGCATCCCTCTTGACGGATCTGCTCCAAAGGAAGTCATGGCTGCTCAGCTCCGCACGGCTTATGATTGGGTCAGAGAGAGGTATGCTCTTGCAGGGCACAAGTACGAGGAGGCCCTTAAAATCAAGCCAGATTTCTATGAAGGGCTTCTTGCTTTAGGCCAGCAACACTTTGAGACTGCAAAGCTTCATTGGTCGTTTGCATTGGCAGACAAGGTTGACCTGTCTACCTGGGATTTTTCAGAGATATTCAAGCTTTTTGATAGTGCTGAGCAGAAGATGAGGGCTGCAACAGAGATGTGGGAGAAAGTGGAAGAGCAGAGAATGGCGGAGTTAAAAGGACTTGGTGCAAGTGAGAAGGATGAGGTATTGAAGAAAAGGAGGAAGCAACACAGTGCAGATGGTCAAGGGGAGTTGACACCGGAGGAGGCAGCTGAGCAGGCAGCGGTAATGAGGCAACAGATTCACCTCTTCTGGGGTAATATGCTTTTTGAGCGCTCTCAAGTGGAGTTCAAGCTCAGTGTTGGTGATTGGAAGAAGAATCTTGATGCGTCTGTTGAAAGGTTTAAGTTGGCTGGAGCTTCAGAATCAGATATCTCCACAGTGTTGAAGAACCATTTTTCCAATGCAGTCGAGTGTGAAGAGAAGAAGGTCATGACTTCAGGCACAGAAATTTCCCAAACAAGTGACAACATTGAGGATAAGTGTGTGGTTGAAAACTAAGTTATCATGGTTTTAAGCTGGATGACGTCTGTGCATATCATATTCTACTGCTTGATATGCCTTATTTGTTCATGACAATATCTTCATGGTGTGTTGTCATGACCTCCAAATTAGAGATTGTAGCATACTAAAATTTTTTATTTGCGGAACTGCTGCAGGCTTCCACATGCTCCATAAATCTGGACAATTTATTAGACAGGTCCTAATTTTCTTGTTAAATTTCTTGGGCCAGTTTGAGGTTTATCATGTGAGATTTTTTAAAAGTAGTTAACTACTGCCAGTACTTTTAGCTGAATGATGTTTTCAAAGTTGCTATTTTGTTCTAAATCTTTGACAATACTTGGTCCTGTGTGATTCGGTTGTTGCCATGATATTTGAACAGTTTACACTAAACCTTATGCATTATTGTACAAAGCCACTGATACAGATTATGATGCGTGTGATTGATTTATAGTTGTAGTTTCTGCGTGAATATTTTAGACCTTGTCCCTAATGCAATTTATGGTCCTAGTGCCTCAAGTGTGCTTTTGGCTGCATTGGCTTCAAAGCAAGAGAAAACAAACAATTTTAACGTTTAATTTAGGTCAACTTTGTGTCAGAGCTGTAATATGGTATTTCTGTTGGTGAAGGGCATGTACTCAAAACTCTGTTGTGGCATAAAAATCCCAAACAGTGAACGGCTTGATTATACTTATTCTGGTCTGTTGAACTACAATTGAACAATCATTTTACTTAATCCTAGCTAATGTAGATTACAGGCTGCAGGACAAAATAGCATTTGCAATAACAGGAAGGCTGTGTTGCGAGGCAGTGACAGTTTTGATCAGTTGGATACTAGAGGCTGATATTTGGTATGTTTTTTCACAATGCAGTCCACTTTTATTTGTATGAAATTTGTTGTGGATCGTTGGTTAATGCTTTTCAAATTTCGAGTGGCCATATTACTTTTCTTGTGATGCATCCTTATTTTACTGCATATATTTGGTGGTTAATGTCAAGAGATATATAGTTGTGTTTCTTGTGTCAAAAAAATTAAGGATGGTGCAATTTTTGCTGGAATTTTGCAAATATATGCCTAGGCAGGGACTACGGTAAATAGGAAGATATTTCTAAGTTATTTCAACTACAATGGATTAGTGACTAGACTATCAACTGGAAGATACATAGTAGTTACTACTACTGCTATCCTATAGTGTTTACTTCATCCACTAGATTATTTTGCATTGTAGCCAAGGTTATTAAGTCGATAAGTCGACACTATTTTCCTAATGACTGACTAGTCGCTGACTAGTCGACAGGTATTGTTTATATGACAATAGGCATATACCTATGTATATATTATATAGGAAAAAGTCCAAATTACTACCTCCAAGTATAGCCTAAGTCTAGATAACCCCTAAAGAATGAAAATGTTTACTTAACCCCCTGTGTTTGCTAAACCAGATCAAAATTCACCTTTTATCCATCTTCAAAACTGGTTTTGCAAGTGTGCAGGCAGTTTTTGGTTTGCATGTTGGTTTATATGCATATACACGTAAGGTGAGCTTTGTTTTGGAGGTAGTTCACGTGAGAAAAAAAAAAGATCAAGGCGGCAAGCAGTTCGTTCCGAACAGAGAAGAAGTGGCAGGCGAGAACGTCGTGATTCTCGGCGGCATAGAAAAATTGAGACGGAGCGTGAAGCTTCGGAAAGAAACAAGAGGCTGCTGTTCTTGTGCTTGCGAGCCGTGAATTCTAAAGAAGAAGAATAGGCAGCGTGCGTTCGGCGAAAAAGTAATAGCTGGACGTGAAGAAAAAGGGCAGGCCGGTCGTGATTATTTCTCAAAACAAATCACAGCAGTCCAATTGCCATGTAGGATAGTTTATGTGTCAATTTTAGTCAACAAAATCGGTCAACTCAGCAAAACCAGTTTTAAAGATGAATAAAAGGTGAACTTTGATCTGGTTTAGCAAATACAGGGGGTTAAGTAAACCTTTTCATTCTTTAGGGGGTTATCTGGACTTAGGCTATACTTGAAGGTAGTAATTTGGACTTTCTCCTATTATATACCCTATATTGCAAATTTGCAGTGATCGGAAAGTATATATATAACTTGAATTAAAGAGAGGATCGATGACTTACATGTTTTGACTTTTGAGTCTAAACTCTCTTCATTTGACTTGTTTAAGCATAATTTGAGACCTTTATGCTGAAAAAAAATAAAAAACAAGAATGAGAATATGAATTGTGATGAAGAATTGAAGATAAACTATGATGAACTCTTACAGTATCTTCAAGTAAGAGTAACAAGAGGACAATACAAATCATAGGACAATATAAATCATACGATATAACAACAAATAAATGTGCAATTAGCAAATTAAGCATCTAAAACATCAAGTTCTCAACGACAACTTAATCATAACAATCCATCTGATACGAGGTCGCTCGATCTTCTCGACGTAGGATAACAATGCAAGGGATAAATACTCTTTAATTCGTCAAATCACACTCGCGTCAATTTCGTTAACCACCAAGTGAAGATCTATCGTGCACCCAATTACCAGCGGAAAGGCTGAACGATCTCGATTGAAAAAATCTTCTAATTCCTCACGAAACGTAAGCACGAACAATAGTAGATTTATTCTCAAAGGTGGTTTGAGCCTTAAGCCTGTCAATACATAGTTTATATAGACCCGTGAGACGTCCATATGGTCCCCAAACCGAGTACAACTCAACCCTATGTTATTTTAGAATCAAACTCTCACAAAAAGAAAATTAGGTTTTACAGCCATCACATTGTTTCGGTAATAACTTTTGATTCGTGACGAATTTGATGATGAGGCTAGATCCATTACGTAGCCCATGAAATAAGCTTTCCAATGAGTACAAGAATGCTCGAATTGGACTTCGTTTGTGAAAGTTATGGCCTTTTTAGTAACTGCCTGTCAGGCTGTCCCGAACCGAATCCGAATTGAGTTCTGAGTTGAATCCTAGTTTGAATCCAGTTGTGCTTGTGGGAGGTACGAATTGGGCTTAAAAATTTTATTCAAAACTTGTAGTTTAAGTTCTTGGGCTCCACCCTTTTGCTTTCCAAATTTTCACATAAGTCATACCTAAGAGTACATAAAATACTAGTATGAGGTAGTATTCCAAATTCATCATCAATTAAATGAAACTACTTAAGAAACAAAAACACCTATTTGTTTAAAAGTTTGGTTGTTGCCCTTGTCATTGGGCCCCAAGTTCTTGGATATTCTCATGTAAGTTTGGAGTGGAAGATGTGTATGTAATGGAAATGTCCTCATCATCCTCCCCCTTTTGAAAAGGGGTCGTCCTCGACTTTGTGTCTTCTTACCCAAAGAATGGTGACAAATTAGCAACATTGAAAGTAGTGCTTATCCTATAGTCGTCTCTTGGAAGCTCTATTTTGTATGCATTATCATTGATCTTAGCAAATACTTTAAAAGGATCATCATCACGGGACATTAATTTGGATTTTCGCTTCTCCGGAAAGCGGTCTTTGCAAAGGTGGACCCACACTACGTCACTTGGTTCAAAAAATATTTTCTTGCGAGATTTGTTAGCCTTGGAAGTATAAGCACGTATCTTCTTTTCAATTACCTCTTTAGTCTTTTCATAGAGTTTTTTCACAAAATCAGCACGCTTTGAAGCTTCCATATGAGCACGTTCTTGTAAGGGAAGTGGTAGTAAATCAAGTGGTGTGATTGGTTTGAAGCCATACACCACCTCAAATGGACATAATTGAGTTGTAGAATGTACCGCCCCATTATATGCAAATTCAACATGCGGTATATAATCTTCCTACTCTTTCAAATTCTTTTTGATCATCGTCCGCAACAGCATTAACAGTGTACAGTTCACCACCTCTGTTTGTCCATCTGTTTGTGGGTGACAGGTCGTTGAAAATAACAACTTTGTTCCAAGCTTGGCTCACAAAGTCTTCCAAAAGTAACTAATGAATTTGACATCGCGATCTGAAATAATGGTTCTAGGCATACCATGCAATCTCACAATTTCCCTGAAAAATAGGTCAGTTACACATACGACGCATCGTCGCTCTTATGACAGGGAATAAAATGTGCTATCTTAGAAAATCTATCCATAATAACAAAAACAGAATCCATCCCCCTCTTAGTCCTAGGCAATCCTAACACAAAATCCATGCTAATGTCTTCCTAAGGAGCACTAGGAACTAGAAGTGAAGTATACAAACCATGTGGATTGAGTTTCAATTTCGCCTTATGGCACGTGATACATCGTTGAACAAACATCTCGATATCTTGCCTCATCTTAGGCCAATAGAAGTGATTGCTCAACATCATATACGTATTCTCTCTTTCAAAATATCCCATAAGTCCTGCATGAGACTCCTACAATAGTAGCAAACGCACGGAAGATTCTGAAACGCATAGCTTGTTCATGTGAAAGAGAAACCCATCATAAACATAAAACTTATCCCATCCTTTGCCATCTTTGCAATTCGAATATGATGTTGAAAAGTCATCATCGGAAGTATATAACTCTTTCAAGCTTTCTAATCCGGAAACTTTTACTTCTAATTGAGTGAAAAGAACATGTTTTCTAGACAATGCATCAGTTACCATATTTTCTTTGCATTTCTTGTATTTGACAATGTAAGGAAAAGTTTCAATGAATTCTACCCACTTAGCATGTCTACGATTCAATTTTGCTTGGCCCTTCAAATATTTCAATGCTTTATGATCAGAATGTATGATAAATTCTTTAGGCCAAAAATAATGTTAATAAGTTTCAAGCACACGCACAAGAGCATATAATTCTTTATCATAAACTGGGTAATTCAATTGTGCACCATGGAGTTTCTCACTGAAATATACAACAGGTTTTCTTTCTTACATCAAAACACTACCAATACCTATTCCACTAGCATCACATTCAATCTCAAAGATTTCAGTGAAATCAGGTAAAACAAGCAATGGTGTTTCAGTCAAACATTTCTTCAACTCAGCAAAGGCTTTGTCTTATTTTTCTCCCCACTCAAAAGTGACTCTTTTTTGTTAATTCATTTAATGGAGCAGCAATAGTGCTAAAGTCTTTCACAAATCGTCGATAAAAACTAGCAAGTCCATGAAAACTACGAATTTGACTAACATTCACAGGAGTAGGCCAATTTCGAATGCCATGAGCTGAGACAACATAGCCTAGAACACAACCCTACTAGTGCAAAAGGTACACTTTTCAAGATTAGCATACAATTGTTCTCGCTTAAGCACCTCTAACACTTATTTGATGTGTTCAACATGATCATCCAAAGAGCGGCTATATATCAAGATATCATCAAAGTAAACTAACACAAATTTCCTAATGAAATGTCTTAAAATATGGTTCATTAAGCGCATACTAGGAGCATTGGACAACCCAAAAGGCATCACTAACTATTCATACAAGCTAAATTTCGTTTTAAAAGCAGTTTTTCATTCATCATCATGTTTCATTCTTATTTGATGGTATATACTACGCAAGTCAATCTTAGAAAAAATAGTAGAACCATTTAACTCATCAAGCGAATCGTCTAGCCTAGGAATAGGATGACGATAGCAAACAGTTATGTTGTTTATAGCTCTACATTCTACGCACATTCGCCAAGTACCATATTTCTTAGGAACAAAAATAACAAGAACGGCACAAGGACTAAAACTCTCACGTACATACCCTTTGTCCAAAAGTGCTTGCACTTGCAGCTGAATCTCCTTTGTCTCCTCGGGGTTGGTGCAGTATGGCTGTCGGTTTGGAAGAGTGACTCCCGGAACCAAGTCAATGTGATACTCAATACCTTGAATGGGTGGTAGTCCAGCGAGTACCTATTCTGGAAGCACGTCGTCATAAGCTTGCAAAACTTGGGGGACAACATTAGGGAGAGAGGTTAAGTCATTAATAGTCATCAAAGCTTCTTTATACAGTAACACAAAATGAAACATAGTGGGGTCCTCTCTCATCTCCCTCAACTCAGATTTTGTTGTCATTATCACTAACTTTTTTCTCCCTCAATGTTAGCTTTCCACTTAATTTCAATTTTTCTCTCGTGCTCACCCTATGTGGAATTTCATTCATTTGTCCCTTCCCTCTCTCACTCCCTATTTGCACTTCTCAGATTTTGTTGCCATTATCACTAACTTTTTTCTCCCTCAATGTTAGCTTTCCACTTAATTTTAATTTTTCTCTCGTGCTCACCCTATGTGGAATTTCATTCATTTGTCCCTTCCCTTTCTCACTTCCTATTTGCACTTCTTAGATTTTGTTGCCATTATCACTAACTTTTTTCTCTCAATGTTAGCTTTTCACTTAATTTTAATTTTTCTCTCGTGCTCACCCTATGTGGAATTTCATTCATTTGTCTCTTCCCTCTCTCACTCCCTATTTGCACATCTTTCTTTTGAGCATTTTCAATAACAATTTGAGAAGGGGTCATAGGCTATAATGTTATTTCTTTGCTATTCCACATGAATTTATATTGATTTGTTCTACTATTATGAATCACAGACCTATCATATTGACATGGCCTCTCCAAAAGTAAATGACAAACATCCACGGAGACCACATCACACTTCACTGTATCTTGGTAATTACCAATCTGAAAGCTAACATCAACAGTGTATCCAACATTCATAATTCAACCATTGAATTTGATATGGATGTGTATGTTTCTTGTATTTCAATTCAAGTTTGTTGCAAAATTTTTTACTAGTTAGGTTATGACAACTACCTCCATCAATAATAACATTGCAACACTTACCATCTTTGCTTACCTGAGCTCTTGTTTGGAAGAGGTTGCAGCTCTGTTCATGGTTGGATTTGGTTTGAACGCTCAATACCGAAGGACTGCACACAAGGATAGAACTGGACTCAGGGTCACAATACCCATGATACAGGTAGCCCTGATCTTCTCGACGTATGATCACGATAACTAGTGCTTCTCAACTAATCTCTTTAGCTGTACACCCGTGCCAATGCATGAACTCACAGCTCTTTGGAAATTCTCCAAGATACACCGAGCTTTCTCCACGAGACCACGAGCGGAGAAATGTCGTGCCCTCAATCCCCAATAGAAAAGCAAACACGACCTTAATTTAAGAACGATCGCTCAATTCCTGTCAAGTAATCCTCGCATGACACTTTGGTGAAAAGAAACAAGCAATATGCTGTTCTAGTTTCAATCTGAAAAAGTGGTCTTCGCTCTAAGGCTGTCAATACATGGCTTATATAGCTCCTTGGGACGTCCATAAGATCCTCAAACTTAGTACAATTCAACCCTATATTGTTTTAGAATCGAACTCTCACAAAAAGGAAACTAGGTTTTACAGCCGTCACATTGTTTCGGTACTAACTTTTGATTTGTGACGAATTTGATGATGAGGTTAGATCCATTACGTAGCCCTTGAAATAAGCTTTCCAACGAGTATAAGAATGCTCGAATCGGACTCCGTTTGTAAAAGTTATGACCTTTTTAGTAACTGTTTGTCAGACTGTCCCGAACTGAATCCGAATTGAGTTCAGAGTTGAATCCGAGTTTGAATCCAGTTGGGCTTGTGGGAGGTATGATGTGCACTTAAAAATTTTATCCAAAACTTATAGTTTAAGTCCTTGGGCTCCTCCTTTTTGCTCTCCTAAGTCTTGACATGAGTCATACCTAATAATACATAAAATACTAGCATGAGGTAGTATCTCAAGTTTATCATCAATTAAAGGAAACTCTTTAAGAAACAAAAGCACCTGATTGTTTAAAAGCTTGGCTGTTGCCCTTGTCATTGGGCCCCTAGGTTCTTGGATATTCTCATGTAAGCTTGGAGTGGAAGATGTGTATGTAATGGGGATGTCCTCATCACAATCAACATAGCTTAACACAAGCCTCAAATCAAATGTCATACAACTCAAGATCATCGAAATGGGTCGCATTCCCACTCGGTTCACTGCTCTCATTAGTAGGACTAGATGGAGATTCGCCAAAATCATCAATGTCCTCATCATCAAGCACGGAATTATCATCATCATCATTGTCAGGCTCCGACTCATCATCAACCACCCTTGCTGCACGAGCAGAACGGTGAGAGTAACCTATCACCTCACCATGAGCCCTCCTAGGGAAATTGCGACCTTGAAGCGCACTTGATGCACCAATGGCTTCATCAATATGACCCCATGTAAGATCATCGTTTCCATGATGAACTTCTTCGGCACCAACATCAACCCACTCATTGTCCCATTGAAAATCATCTAGGATCAAGGGGTTGAAATTGTGCCCTTCCTTTTACATCCTTTGAAACCGATTTGCAATCTTTCGGTTGTATTGAATGTAGACCAAATCATTCAACCTCTTGTGCTCTAATCGATTTCTCTTCTTGGTATGAATATACATATAAATAACAATCAAAATAATTGAACTATTGTCATACTAACGACTCCAAAATGAACACTTGAGTAATTGAATACTTACAAACTCAAAGGTGCTCCAATTGCACTCACAACTGGAGGCCGAACAACAAAGACCAATTATACGCCTTGCAAATGCTTGGAGCTCTAGAGCAACGACACCAAATGCACCCCATCAAAGAACTAGAAATGTAAGAATGATAGCCTATGTTAGATCTTGGGAAAAATGGGAGCTTAAAATTAAAATGAAGTTTCTGATAGTCTGATACACTGATACTTACTAGGTGTCTTATCCTTTTCTTGCTTGATTGCCAATTGACTTGAAAAGTCTCTTTGCATATTCTCATAATCATTGCATGGGGTCCAAAACCGTTGCGTCGGCGTTGGTGGAGTCGGTCGCTACATCGGCGGTGGCGGGGTTGACCGTTGCGTCGGCATTGGTGGAGTCGGTCACTACGTCGGCGGTGGCGGGGTCGGCCGTTGCGCGATGGGCGTCGACGCTCGTGGTTGCCGCGCCCGCCTCGTCGTTCGCGCCTGGGACTGCTGACGCCCTAGTGTTGACGTGCGAATTCGCCACATCCCCTTCTTTCTTCACCACCGATGATGAAGCTTTCTTCGGTGCCATCCTTCTCGAAATTTTGAGGCTTGCTCTTGTCTTCCCCATGGACGATGCCAACTGTTGTGGTTACAGACCAAACAGAGAGAGAGAGAGTGTGTAGTCGGGAGTTAGGTGAGATGTCCCCTCTCCCTATGGCTTGTATCGCATATATATCTCCTTACAAGGAGTATCTTAACAAGAATACCCTTCGAGGGCATTCACGTCATTATACATGCCTCACTCGATACTTACACCTTTCTAACAGGTCAGCTGGGTTTAGGTGGGGGTCACCCCTACAACAAATACCTTTCTCTTGCTATTGTCGCCAAAGGTGATTCTTTCATTACTTCCATGTTCAAATGAGGTGAACATTTTTCGGTCTTCGGTCATGTGTTGAGTGCACCCACTATTAAGCACCCAATGACTTTCACCGGTCTTGTAGTTTATCTATAAAAGAAATTCAAGTTCTTTTAGGTACCCAAACTTATTTGGGTCCTTACAGGTTAGTAACCAAGGGTTTAGGTACCCAAATAGCATTTCTTTTGGCACCTAAAATTGAAGTGCCAATAAATTTAGCAATAATACTACCATCCTTGAATTGTTTAAGCATATAACATGAATCAAATAATCTAATGGAAGGAGTCTTACCCATAGGACAATTTGGTTGCATATATCCTATTTTCTAGTACTTTTGGCAATACTTACCATTCTGTCTTACAAATCTTGTAGGTTTATTTATCGGTTTCTTACCTTTGTTGGGTACATACCCAAGACCTTCATTATTGAATGGACACATTTGTTCACTCAATAATTTATCAAGGGTGTTTTTACCCTTGTAGCCCCTTTTCAAGCTTTTGCTAAGCCTTAGATGTTTGCTCATGACTCTTAAGTTAGGGGCACATCGGTGGGATGCTCACGAGGCTAAGTCATGGGGCACCGAAATATGAGGGCTGTGGAGCCCTTTTACCCCATAGGTGGGGGTTTTTCACTGGTGATTGGGAATACATGAGAATAGTTAACCCTTGCCAAGCAATAGAGCAAGGCGTACGGTGACCCGAAAATCGTTTAGCGCGTGGCCTGGAGTCTAAGTGGGATGAGTCCTCAGCACAACTGTCAGCTTGGGCCATGTCTTAGGTCCAGTAGGACACGAGCAACCTTGTAATTTTTCTAGAGGAGACTACAGAGGTCGTATGCCCTATGCACCACGAGGATGAAATCCCATGCAGGGAAAGTGTCTCAAGAGGCCAAACGAGAGCAATGAGATTTATAGGTTAGGATCATCCCCTAACAGTAGCCCGTTTGGGGATGGCTCTCATAGATGGTCTTCATTGCCTTGCAGTTTGTGACGTCATGCGTTTGGGGGTGATGGTTGGCCCCAGAACTTTTGCTCTCTGGCTGCGAGGATGCCTTGAGCTTTCTGTCCTTGGCTGGACTCCGCATCGACAAGCGCAAAGGAGGAGGATGTGCTTGGGAGCCCCAAGGCACGTAGGATGTTGTCCATCCCGGGATGGACAGCCCTGATCTCCGACGAGGGTGTGTGCCTAGGGCTCCTCTAGAGAGCAGACTGGTTATCCACGAGCTCATTGTACTCCAAAGCTAGAGGACGCTTTGTGGTAGGAGCCATAGTCTTTCATCAGTTAGCTACGGTTCCCCACGGACGACACCAATGTTGGTATGAAACCCAAACACAAGTGAGGGCCAAGTGGACATCGGCCGTCTGACGAGTCATCATCTACGAGAGTAAAATGATATAGGTATTTATACAAGTTCAGGGTCTGAGAGGACTGCCCTACTCCTGTCAGTGAGCCAACGGGGGGTTACCTCTGGGCAGCGAGCCCCCAAAGGCTCACTAGTTTGAATATACTTCTTTATTGCTCAAGAGAGCCCCCTTACAAATGAGGGTACATGGGGTATTTATAGGCTTTTAGGTCTGTACAAATGATGGGAATACCCTTCAATGAGATAACTAGTCTATGAGTACAAGTGAGGGGTGTTGTTGTTCTTTCTAAGCATAATTAAAGTCCTGTGATCTGTTTGTGTGCACCTTTTGTAGAGCGGGCCCTGTTAGTGGAAGGGTAAAATTATTCTTCCAACAATACAGTCGAGGGAGATAGCGAAGGCAAGACCCAGCTGAAAGCATTTAGGCTCCTAAAAATAATTTTGGTAATTAATGACAACATTGGTTAAAGGGACTACATGTATGTTGAGATAATTGAAAGGTTTAGTCTCGAATTTTGCATGACGACATAGAAAGACATGGTACGAATGACAAGATCGACATGGCTGAAGATGAAGGTACAATGTATGTAGTCTCGAATCCTTTTATATTTTACCAGTCTTGGTAATTAGTTAGAAGACCGAGTTTTATGCTAAATGCTGTACTATAAACAGGGATCATGGCTAGAGCTTGAATGTTTATCTTATGCCATTCGGATCAATTAAAGGTCATGCATGAATTTAAAAATGTGTTTTCAAAACCATCTATGCACTCTCAAAAAATCGGTATGACCACAATTGCGGGGCGGTACTACCTCCCAGCGGTATGACCGCAAGCAAGGTGTGGTAATACCGTACTCCGATATGACCATTTATTACATGGTAGTACTTTTTCCAAAGAGGTACATTTTGAGAGCTTCTTTGCTCCCTTGAAAATATGTAGTACTGCATGTGATGAGCAATACTACCGCATAGAGATAGTACCGACCCATATGAGTGCGATAGTACTGCACCAATCAGTAACAACTAGTTCAGAAGCATTAATTGAGCTACTCATAACCGTTAAACCCTAGGTATGGTAGTACCGGCTGATACATGACGGCAGTACTGCACATACTAAATTTTTTTAGGAAAAATACTCAAACAGTCGGATTTGTTGTTGGGGGCTATAAATACCTCCTTACTAGCCCCAAGGTAAGTAGAGAACACTTCATTGAATATCCCTTGAGTTTTTTGTGCATTCCCAACTACTCATTTGCTCATTTTCACACTTTGAGGTATTTGAGAGCATTCAAGTGCGTTCATTCATTAGTTAATCCTTTAGCACTTGATTTCTTTCAAGTAAGAGTTTTGGTTTATTACTCTTGGTGTTTGCTGGCACTTAGACGGCTTGAAGGAAAATTGTGCGGTGATCTCTTGAAGAAGGTTGTGAACAGGCCTAGCATCGTTGTGAGTGATTTTGTGCTCACCATTTCTGAAGTGGAGGAAGAGCAACTCTAGTGGATTTGAGGTTCTTAAGGATTAATTTGTGGAGCCGGTCCAATATGTTTGTGTTAGTGATATGCCCTAAAGGCAACATGGAGATGTTGTATATATCACATACTATGTTTATGATACATTACTTTGTTCCTTGAAATAGACATTATCATTATTGATCAATGAGTTTGTGACTTATTCATGAGACTCTTAATGCTAAAATGTTGCTATTTCTAAATGATCCCTGATCATATATCATATGAGGAACAAATATGATTCAAAGACAAAAGATCAGAATATGTATTGATTGATGATTATGTCTCATGGGTCATGGTATGGTGATACCAAATCAATAATATGGACATGTGTTAGTGAACATATGTTGGATAGACCTGCCATGAGACACTGCAGAGATTTCATATGTCATCAGTTGGTCTCAAGTAGTGTTTATGTAGAATCCTTAGACTTGAGATCACCATGGTTCCTAACATGCGTAATAGCTTATTTTGGGACTACTAAACACTACTCCGTAACTGGGTAGTCATAAAAGTAGTCTTCGGGTTTGCCATGAAACATGTAGTGGGATGCGAATGATCAAGATAGAATTTGCCCCTCTTTATGGAGAGATATCTCTGGACCCCTCGATGTAATGGATTATGAAAGTGCATGGCCATGCCAAGGTGATTGAGGAGTCAATCACAAGTTTATAATCCATCACGGAATCGAGAGAGTGATTGAGCTATTAAGAGGATGACACAGGTCTCGCCTTGAGCTCAATCTATATCATGAGGCAAAGGGATTCGTACATGAGAACATTATAGGTTCAGCCGATATGATCTTTACGCATACTTTGGGGTTAATATGTCTTACTAGAGGCCGCTATTAACAGGGTGACCGGAAAGGCGTTTCTGGGTCACGACCAAGTATACGTGAACCTACAGGGTCGCACACTTAACGGGTTAGAACACTAATTCGAATATGATTCGAATGTTGGCTCAATTTGGACAAAGATCCGAATAGACTCCTATTGGGCCTCGGTCCGCCAGGCCCACGTGAGGAGGTCTATATATATGGAGGCGAGGGGCTGAGGGGATTTGTCCCTGTTAACATCTAGCATAACCCTAGCCGCCACCTCCCGAGCCAAACCCTAGCCGTTCACGAGTGCTAGTACACTTGCGATCGGCGTTCCAGCCCCGGACGTGTGGATACCGGTGGAGGCGCTGCTCGTTGCGGTGTTGATCGGCGTCAACAACCTACAGATTGGATCTGCTCGTGGTGTGGTTGATCGCGTGGAGGAGACGATCTGTTTGGGACGATCGGCTAATTCCACTACTACCTCGACGCGCGTGGTTGGATCGGTTTCTCCAACTCTTCTTCCGCTGCACTGCGCGTCTAGAGGTAATGATCTATGATCCTTTCTTAGCATGATGTCCTTGTGTGCACGGTAGAAAAGTTTTATTTTCTGCTTTCGTAGCCTACGCGCATTCCTTTAGTTTGGGCTTACCTCAATGTGGAATAGTGAAGACTGACAAATCTTTGATACCACAAAAAAAACTTCTTTCAGCATTTACAATTTTAACTCTTGAAATTAAATTAATTTATGTAGTTAGAATTGTATTTATTAGAGCATTGCTTTATGGTGCCTTAGTGAAACTTAAGTTGTTTAGATCTTAACTTGTGCTAGAAAGTTTGATTTGCTCATACTTGTTAAATTTGGTAATTAGAGCAGCAAGATTTTAAAACCTCACCTCCCCTAGTCTGTTATCCTTGATCCTACATCCACGAGCAGAACCTATTTGTCCATAGCCATGGCGGGGGACATGGACTAGAGCCATGTTGTGCTGTAGAGAGAGGAGGGGGAATGAGAGGAGAGAATAAGAGAGGATGAAGAAAAAGAATAAAGGGTCATTGACATGTGAGGTTAGGTTGACTAGGATGCCACATCTCTACCAACATGGCAAAATAGATGATGTGGCAGCCAACAATACCTAAAACCATCCATGAAACCAAACTAGGGATGTTGTTTGGCATGGTTTTGATAGTTGGATGACAGATTTTAAATGGTATTGCAGATTATGGACAAAAATTAAACGAATAAGAGTTGATGGACTAAATATGGATTTTTCCTTTTAAGAAAAAAAACTTTTGAGAGCATGTTCTCCAGCGTTTGAACTCTAAATTGAGTCGTTTCATTTCCTAAATTCATATAAATTCATTATCTATTTCTTAGTACTAATTATATATTTTTTTGAATTTTATTTGATCTCATTTTGCACGTGTGGAGTCTAAGCTGTTGAAGTGAAGTTGGACCAGCTTCCATCAATGAAGGTAAGTCTTTCCTTGACCATATTGATTCTATTGTTTCTAAATTTATTTTTATATTGTTTTAAAACCAATACTCATTTCTATTTACATGAAATGATAAATTCAATTATTTGGAAATGATAGTTAATTTTACTTTGAATTTACCTCCATTGATGTTGATAACCATGTTTTATTGTCGCCCTAGTATGGTAGATCTACGGTAATAAATACCTTATTGTTGGATTAGCTTAGAACGGTAGAAATGCTTAGACAAGCTATATTGGCCATTATCATCCTATAGATGGGAATTACTATAAATCTTTATGTAAATCAATTTGGAAATTGTACAGCAATAGGTATTGTCATTGATTTACAAAATAAAATAAAATAGAAAGATATTTTAGACTTGGGCGAATGGTAAGTTGAGATCGGTGTGGATTGAGCATGAGAAATTATAATGTGTTAATGCCTCTAAGTCAATTAAGGACCGGCACTTGTGTTTATCAAAACCAAGCATTATCACATAACCATATGTCTAGAATGGGGGAGGACCTAGCATAATAAACTATTGTATGATGGTGCAATTGCATGGTTGTAGATGTAGTGAATGGAGGGTTACTCCTTTGGGTTGTGCGGACAGGGGTTATACCAACTTGATGAGACACTGAGATTTATGGTGTTGATTCGTGGGTTATATAATCTCTCTCACAATATGAGTCTCTCATTAAAAACATATGACTCGGGTTATGTGGATGCGTTCTAGGGTAGACTACCTAGGTCACGCCCCAGGGTTAAGGGGATAACACTCATCAGGCAGGGTAATACCAGTGTGCAACACCGTAAAGGCCTTGTTACGATCATTCCTTGTGAGTAAAATTGTACAACCTTTGAAAGTGTAGAATTGTTTGAATAGTTGTGTCGATGATCAAGGACATATGATCTTTGATTTTGTTTTCAAAATTAACTTTTTTGGAATTCAGTAGTGGTTGGAACGCCTGGGTGATTATCTGGCGGCTAGAGCCAATTGGGTGGCTAGAACCCAATTATTTAAACCTTGGTAGATAGAGCCTTAATACTAGTGATTAGTGGCTATAACCTTCACTAGAAAAGTAATTAGTTTCCAATATTGCAACTACTTTTATCAAATGTCGGCTTTGGAAAAACTTCTATATCTATATTGAAACTTAAAATGTTGTTTTGTGCAAAAAGAAAAACCATAGTAAGCCATCTTTGTAAGTCTGGCACTATATAAATTGCATTTCTTTCCAAAGACTAGCTAAGTACTCCACTCATTGCTCAATAAAGCGTTGCTCAGTTGCTAGAAAGTACATCAACATCAACCAAATGTCAGAGATAGGCTACTAGGATAGTAAGAACTAGATCATGCTACCCAGTTGATTGCTTGTGGGTGTATGATTAGGCTCTAGTAGTGTAAGGAAATATCTTGTGTTACCCCTTTTACGGTGCTACATTTGTATTACCTACGTATAAAAGTTTTGAAAAAAATCAAAATTGAAAGAAGTAGGGTAGGATATGTTGGAAATGTAGACAATATTTTAATTCCATGTTTTAGTAGGAGACAAATACAATATACTAGTGATGCAAAGCTAACTACTAACAGTAGGCTACTCATCATACTTCGGAATATTTGCAAGAAAAATATAGTATCAAAGTTGTACGAGCACACGAACGACTTACTGTTGGGCTTGATGAAGAACAGGAAGCAGTGCAGACATGATGCTGTGTAGGCTCGATGCAGTGCAGGATGTAGATGAAGTAGAGTAGGAGTGGTCACGTAAATGCGCTGCCCAGGAACCTTATTGCCGCCCCGTGCAGGTTCTCTCTGCGATAATAGTTCGGAGATACCGCTCCTCTTCTTCACGGTGCACATCGGGAAGAAAAGTCGACGAGGTTCAGACGGTGCAGCACAACAGGACAAATTCATAGGAGAGAATGGAGGCAATGAGCTACTTGGGGTCTTTGCTCTGGACGTCTCCAGGCACATATATATAGGCAGACTGATAACTGATATGATTAAAATAGTCATTTACCCACTGGTAACTGACATATTTAACCAGCCATTTACCCACTGGTAACTGACGTATTTAACCAATCATTTACCCCACTAGTAACTGCCTATCATCAAAACCCAATAAAGCTCCAAATTCAAACGTTTGAATCTCACTCAAACTGAGAGAGTGATGCACGGTTCAGCAAAAATAAAGGTAGACTTGGTCTGCCAAGTGAGGCACCACGCTACGCCACGTCAGCACCCATGCCACGTCACGTAAGCGCCCACACCACGTCACGGTCACAAGTCACGCGAGCCAATGAACCACGTCTAAACGGAGCGTTATATGGTCATACTCCCTTATCTGCTCATGAGCTCTCTAGAGAATACCCTGTTCTCATGAACTGCGACCACACAGTTAAGCTCAAATAGGTGTATTCTTTTTAGGCATCCTGCAGGCTAATACCTTTTCCTCATTTAGACAACAGAATACATTAAGACTTTATGCCAACCTTCCACACAGTTGAAAGTACTTTATTTATTAAGACATTGGTACAATCAATATGTACTCTCTTGTTACAACATTAATTTGTTTTTCTCATTACCTAAGTCACGGGATCTCCGATCAAGAAGGTATCAGCTACTATTGTGATGTAACTCAGATGGGTCTCATTCCCATGTCCACTGAAGCAATAGAAATCGCTTTCCGTGCTAATCCTTTTGTAAAAGGGTATGCCAGGCTTTTCTCAGTGTTAATATAGTTCACAGCTATCACTCCAGAGTTTCTCAATTTTCTGACAGATTTGAACCTACGCTTCACATGTCTAGAGGACTTCATATTATCCTTTGTATTTGTGACTTTGGCCAACACAGTTTGATTATTACAGCACATCAGGATTGTTGGTATTGGTTTCTCAACCAACGACAAGTCCATTAGAAGTTCACTTAACTATTCAGCCTCAACAGTGGCTGTGTCAAGCACTACAAGTTCTGCTTCCATGGTTGACCTCGTCAATATAGCCTGTTTATAAGACCTCTATGAAACTGTAGCACCAGCTAAATTAAACATATAACCACTTGTAACTTTGATCTTATCGGCATAAGAGATCCAATTGGAGTCATTGTATCCTTCTAATACAGAAGGGTATCCAGTATAACGAATTCCATAAAATATTATGCCTCTCAAGTAGCGCAATACTCTTTCAAGTGCCTTCTAGTGATCAACTCCTAGGTTAGAAGTAAACTGACTTAATTTGCTCACAGCAAATGAAATATCAAGTCTTGTGGCACCAACTAAATACATGAGTGACCCAATAATTTGTGAATATCTCAATTTATCTTGTCCTAACCTTTGGTTCTTTCGAAGCTTAATGCTCGCATCATAGGGCATTAGAGAAACTTTACAATTTTTATAACCGAAGCGGCTCAATATTTTTTCAGCATAATAGGATTGGCTCAAAGTGATCCCATCCTCATTCTTGATCAATTTAATATTTAAAATGACATCTGCCTCTCCTAAGTTTTTCATATCAAAGCATCGAGATCAAGGTTTCAAATAGCCGGCTATAGCCGGATTTAGCCTTTGGGAAGGCTAAGGGCTAAGAGAATTCAATTTTGGCGCTAAACAGTGTTTGCCACTATTAGCCGGATTTAGCCCGCTAAATCCGCTAAATGGACTGCTATTTAGCCCGCTAAGAAGGCTCAGCCCAGAAATCACGGCCGCAGCTCACCTGATCCGAGAGCACATGGCCCAAAAGCGCGGCGCAAAAGGCTGCCGGCTAACATCAAACGCGCAAGGCCCAAAACGAGTGGTCGAGATCGCTGCGCCGGTCATACAAAATGCCCGAAAAACCTAAACCTAATCATTTGATCCTCTCCCGAAAATTGCGGCCCGCTCCCCTTTGCTCAGATCCAAAAAATGGGGCAGCAGAATGGGGCGGCACAGCCTCAGCCGGCGCAGAGCGGGGGCCCAGCGGGTGGCGCAGGGCAGCGAGTGCGCAGCCAAAGACAGGCGAGCGCAGCAGCAGCGACGCAGACGGAGCGGCGGCTCGCGCGCAGGAGACGGGCGGCGGCGCGCGCAGCGCGGCGCAGCAGCCTGGCGACCAGCGGCAGCAAGACGGCTGCAGCTGAGGTGCAAGGCGGCCATGGCTGCCGGGCGTAGCGGCCAAGGCGGCCGGGCGGCGCCCGTGACCGGAGGAAATGTCGAGACCCGAATATGCAAATTCGGTCTCTCTGTGTATTCTGTACTAGTCCCAGGATCATGCTAGTGCACACAGTCAAACATAGATGAAATCACAACCATATAAACGATATAATAAAGGAAAAGCTCAAATATCAATAAGTCTCAAAAGTACGACCTTATGGCCAAGCTTACAATATCTGTAGCCAGAAGGGCTTAACAAAATAGCAGCGGAAAACCAAAAATAACGCGTAGTGGCCAATCGCCAAGCCTACAGGCTATCGAGTGGAGAACGAAGCCTAAACCGCGAAGTCGTCGTAGTACTCTCCTTCTGGAACCTCCTGCTGGTGAAACTCCTCTTCCTCAACTGAGCAACATTGGGCATAAAGCCGTGAGTACATTGGTACTCAGCAAGTCGTTTGTAACAAATGAATGAATATAATATGCAAGGCTTACGAAAGGATGGCTGAAAGGTTAATTTGCATAAATGACAGTTGAAATACAATAAATAGATTGAAGGCAAACTTTAAGTAAAATAATAATAAATACATAATCAAAGGAATTGACATAACCACTTGCGGACATCCCAACCACAAGCTAAACCGACCACTTATGGACCTCCCATCCATAAGCTGAACCAACGGTGGATTAACTATCCACAAACCAACCACATTTCTCAAGTTTTCAGAAATAACTACCCCTCGTGTGAAATCACCGAGCATTGTCCATGACCGAGGACGCGGCTATTCGAATAGTTTTACACTCTGCAGAGGTTGCACAACTATACCCACACGATGTGATAATCCTCACGTTAAAGAAAATCACAACAAAGCCTTTACAAAGTTCAGTTACAACTTAATCCACCCGCTAGAGTTTCGCATCACACCCCCCCTTGCGCCACATGGAAATCAGCAACCATGTTCATCTCAATGGCAAGATTAAAGCTGGAACCTCCCAAATTAGTTAGCCAGGTCCGTCCCATACCAGACATGTGGTTTGCACGGTAAAGCTCAGATCAATGGCGCACAAAGTTAAGTCCTTAATAATCCCCGGGCGAGGCTACCACATCCCCCAAAGTGCACTTGCACTTCCCCCTTGACTGCACGATCACTCGTCCGAGTGCAAAACCAAATTTGTATAACCACTACCGATGACGCACCAACGTCATAGCACAAATTTTAGTATACGTGGCACCAACCACAGTTCCATATCTCATTAAGTCAAATTTATATTTCATATGTGATGATAAACCCGATCGTAACTATATACAATGCTAAGCAATTCTAGCGTACCAGCCCATGTGACAAATAACTATCATCACTAGTATGTTTCCCAACCTATGGTGACAAGGGTATCATGGCATTCCAAATTATCAAGGAGGGACGAAATCAAATGGGATGATAACAACCAGATACAAGGGTTGAATAAAAATAACGATGCAATGTACTTTAAAACAAAATAATTAAATAATAGATTGCAAACTGGGTTCAACATGATCAAAGGACACGACTTGCCTTAGTTATGCTCAACGAGGTACTCCTGGTCTTCGGGCGCGAAACCTGCTCCTCCGGAATCCGAATCTAGCGAGAAAAAACGATCGAAACCAAAGAAATACATAAAATGATAAGCAAATGAACACCAAAATTCACAAAACCAGAACCAACAGCTAGAGTTCGATTTTAGATGAATTTAGAAAAAAGAACGGGGTCAATCGGAGCTAGGACGGAGGAGAACAGGCTCTCGGAAAATTAAACCTAAATTTAATCGGCAAAAATCAGAAAATGCACTGTGCTGTGAGCTAGGGCTGACACGGCATGGGCTCGGGCGTGGGCAGCGGCGGCTCGATCGGACGGCTGCGGGGCGTGCACACGGCGAGATCTGGGGTGTCGGCCCAGATCTGGATGGGCGGCGGTGATGGAGTGGCGCGGGCGCGGAAACGGCGGCGATGGTCGACGCGTGTCCAGCGCGGCGCGCAAAGCATCGCGCGGACGCGGGCGCGAGGTGAGGCGGGGGCGCGTCGGCGGGATCCGACGGCGGAGGCGGGGACGCGTGGCGCACGCTGGTGCCTCGCGGCTTCGATCTTGGGCGAACGGCGGGGATGCGCGGCGCGAGGCGGAAGGCGACGGATGGGCGACGTGGTGGTCGCAAGACGCTGCACGGCGTCGGCGCGGACGCTGCGCGCGGGCGCAAGCGCTAGGGTTTGCGTGGTGCGCGGTCGCGGGCGACGGGAGCGGCGACGCGGCAGGCGATGCGAGAGGCGGGGATGCACGAGGCTCACCGGCGACGGAGATGCGGCGAGGACGGGGCTCCGGTGACGACGCGGACGGCGGAGGTGTGGCTTGGAGGCGACGTGGACGGCGGCGCGGGCGCGAAGACGGGCGAGGAGCGGCGGCGGCGGAGTTCGGGTGTCGGCACGCGAACCGAGGGATGAACGCGAATAAAAGCACACGAATCGAGACGTCCGGATCAATTACGGCATGGGCGCGGAACGGGTAAGGTTCGAACGGCCGGGATTGAGACGCGTGAACGCATCCAACGGCGGGGATCGGACGCGGGCGCGAGATGGTTAGGGTTAGGGTTTGCGGGCGCGGCGCGAGGCGGACGGCTGGGATGAGGCCACGGTGCGGGTCGGGCGGATCGGACGGCTGAGGGAGGTGCAAGGCGCGGGTGACGCGGGCGCGGCTGGTGCCACCGCGTGGCAGCGCAGATGCGCGACGCGTGGCGGGCGGCGGGATCGGGCGGCGGAGAGCGGGAGATGGTGGGAAGGTGTACGGCGGCGGTGGGTAGCGGGTGGATGACTAACGCGTGGCTGAGAGAAAGATCGGACGGCTGAGGGAATTTTCCCCGATTAAATGATTTTCAGAAATTCAAATAAAATTCCAGGAGCTCTCGAAAATAGCAAATAAATCCCAAAAATTCACCAAAAATACCAGAAAATTCCTTGGGACCTGAAGAATCCAAATAAAATATTTTTAGCTTATGTTGATGTTTATTTTAATCAGATTAAATTATTTTAAAATTCTAAAATTCATTTGAGGCTTAATTTAATTCTAGAAAATTTCTTGTGACTCAAGGAACTAAATTAAAATATTTTCAGCTAATGTTGAGGTTTAATTTAATCATATTAAATTATTTAAAACTTTTGAAAATTTCAATTTAAGCTTTATTTAAATTCAGAAAAATTTCAGGAATTTATTTTTAAATTCAAGGTTTTGAAAATTCCCAAAAATCAGGATGTTACAGGAAACGAGCTAATGGCACCAAAAGTGAGTTTCCAACTTTCCATGGCCGATTTGGAAATTCTTTTCAGGTTTTGAGTGCTCGGGTTTGGGGATTTACATTAGATTTTGCAAAAGATTTCTTAAGCCCCCTCCTTCTAAATGCTAACCGAGCCATTATACTTTAGATCCGAAATTCTATGCCTTAAATCCAAGTTCGGTTGGGGCTTAATTAGGGTTCATGGTGATCTTAGGGTTGCTCTGATACCAAATGTAGAAAAGTCTAATACTAAAAATATGAACTTTAGACATAAAGCCCCTAGATCAATCAAGAATACATACATAAACATTAATGCGGAAGACGTACCCGAACTTGGAGAGGCGATCAGGGTGCTTGGTGTTGCTGCTATGAATGTTTTTGTATGCTAAAATATCCTTGATTATATGCTTGTATGTGGTATATGTGCATAAAACATTGAATTCTGAGTTTTTTACATATACTTTTACTAATCTGCTAAATGAGGCTATTTGAGGCTATAGCCCGCTATAGCCTTTGTAACCTCTGCGGAACCATCTGTTAAATGTCTTAGCCGGCTATTTGAAACCATGATCGAGATAAGAAAGATTTGACCTCATCAATTACGATAGTGTTTATTCCAAATATGAGTATGTCATCCACATACAAACACAAGATCACTCCTTGACTCCCATCATAACGGTAATATACACATTTATCAGCTTCATTCACAATAAAGCCAGTGGTTGTCAAAGGAGGTGATCGTTTTAGCGATGGCTTCTAGTTTTTAGCTGAAATTTTACTGTAGTTGGTTTTTTTTTACTGTAGTTGATTTATCTTTTTAGGCATAATTAAATTTAAAAATGTAAAAATAAAAAAATATGTTAGCCCATCATGGACAATGCAAA
The DNA here is from genome assembly GCA_036346265.1 of Melocanna baccifera. Taxonomy (NCBI): domain Eukaryota; kingdom Viridiplantae; phylum Streptophyta; class Magnoliopsida; order Poales; family Poaceae; genus Melocanna; species Melocanna baccifera. Next base: position 2,513,236 of record CM070701.1, on the reverse strand, counting down.
AGGAACACGGGAAAAAAATAAAAATACAAATAAGCCCAAAAAATCTAAAAAAATTCAGAAAGAGACGAATTACTGAATAGTGAAAAAAAGCTGAAACTAGAAGCTAAAGCTAAAAAAAAGCTGAAACGAGCGGGGCCAAAGTCTTATCAAACTTCTCATGCCATTGTTTAGGGGCTTGTTTTAAGTCATATAGGGATTTTATTAACCTGCATACCTTATTTTCCTATCCAAAAATCATAAAACCATCTGGTTGATCCATATAGATTTCTTCCTCCAACTCTCCATTAAGAAAAGCTGTCTTCACATCCATTTGATGAACATGTACACTATAGGAAGATGCTAACGCAAGGTATACTTTGATGGTGGTTAATCTGGCGACAGGAGAATAGGTATCAAAGAAATCTTCGCCCTCTTTCTGGGTATAACCCTTGGCCACAAGTCTTGCTTTGTACTTCTCAATAGTACCATCAAGCTTTAGTTTCTTTTTAAAGACTCACTTACGTCCTACAAGTTTGCCAAGTCTCATTAGCTATGATAGAGTCCATCTCTCTACGTACTGCCTCTTTTCAACTCTCAGCATCAGAAGATGCATAAGTCTCCGAAAGAGTCTTTGGCACATCATCCACAAGGTATACAATAAAGTCATCACCAAAGATTTTCTCAACCCTTTGTCTCTTGCTCCTGCGAGGAGTTTCTGCGACTAGATTGTTGTCCTCCTCAGGGATATCATAAATTAGTTCAAAAATGGTGTGAAGTTCAGTAGTTTGATTATTCTCATTTTCAATATTATTGATTTGAACATTCTCAGTTCGTGTTGAAGTACTGCCACTGTTCTCATAGGAAAAATATTCTCAAAAAATAAAGCATCTCTAGACTCAATTATTGTGTTAGCAATAATCTTAGGACTTTCTGATTTAACTACAAAAAACCTATATGATGGGAACGGGGTCCCGATCTTCCAACAGGTTCTGGATATGTTCGATTTGGTGGAGGCGCGACACAAATCGATTCGGCTTCCGAACAACACGTTCCGAACCCCGCAATCGCAGCACCACATCTCCTCAGGTTATCAACCGTTCGCTGCCCGATTGACCTCACCAAGAAGGCTAATCCTCGCCTGCGAATCGAAGAACACAAGGAAGAACACAACGGAATTGCAGATGTATTGGTTTAGCACTCGAAAGTTGGGGTCTCACAAACCGATGAACGGCGAAATCGTTCAAGACAGAATTAATCTAAGCAAAACACAACCCTAATGGTGGGGGTGTCGGCTGTATATAAAGGAGTGAGGGGCGTGCAAAACCCCTGGACGCACCCTAATGGGCTCCAACACGATACAAAGCCGAACGGCCCAAAAGACGGTGGCGCAGCACCCTGACAGATTCTGAATGCCCACTTGTTTCGATGATTCCTATTGACTCAGAAGAAATTTTGATATGGGACCAGAGCCATTGGAAAGGTCTCCTTCTCAGCTTTCCATACATATGTCAAACGTCCAAAACAGAGTACGTATGCGTCTTGGGCGTCCGTTTTACTGCAGGCTGGTCCTGAAGGCCGAGGCAGACTCGAACTCGAGTTGGACTGGGCCTTCGGCTTGACTTGGATGTCCTTGCTGGTCTTCTCCGCCTCCACACCTGTCTCCATGTACTTCATGACCCTCTCCAATGTTCCTAAGCAAGATAACATCATTAGGTAGCAATCTATTCTCAAAACTATAAAAAGGATCGCTTAAGAACGAGCTCACCTCTAGATTTAATTGTCGCATGCGAGCTCGGGTCATTGGACCTTGCATAACGGTTGGAGGATCAGCGGTTGCATCTGAAGGAGTGATGTCCTCATCACTATAGGCCATGCTATTTTGAGCATATTCTACAAAAATACAATCGACTGTTTTAGGTCCAATTTTTTTTCTGCAATGGTATATTGACTTTTGCCAAACACCCCCAAATTCGCAAAAAATTAGCATTAGGTTTTCTCCCCTTCCGTCCCTCATATGGAGTAATATCACTCTTTTTAGTGATTACTCTATTTAGGACGAAAGTTACTGTTAATATGGCTTCCTCCCACCATATCTTAGGCATATCAGAACTCTCTAATATGGCATTAACCATGTCTGTTAGTATTTGGTTTTTTCTCTCAGCTACCCCATTTGATTGGGGTGAATATGGTGGTGTTAATTCATGGATTATTTCATGCTCAGAACAGAATTGGGAGAATTCATGAGAGACATACTCTCCACCACGATCAGATCTTAATCTTTTTATTTTCTTTTCTAGTTGATTCTCAACCTCGGTCTTATAAGTTTCAAAGTAGTTTAAAGCTTCATTATTAGTTTTTAGCAAATACACACAACAGTAGCGTGTTGCATCATCAATAAAAGTTAGAAAATATCTTTTGCCTCATTTTGTCAATAATCCATTCATTTCACATAAATCTGAATGAACAAAGATATAACGGTGCCAAGTTCTTTTCATTTTCTAATCCTTTAAAGGGTTTTCAAGACTGTTTTGCTTGCACACAAGACTGACACTTTGATCCTTTGATAATTTCACATTTTGGAATTAAATCTAATTTGTACATTCTAGCAATACTATCAAAACCAATATAACATAAATGGGAATGCCAAATATTTGCCTCACATTTATTTAAACCTGTTGCAACATTTAGATTATATAAGACTTTAAAGTACATAGGCGAAACAAGCCACCGCTTTCATAGCCTTTACTAACAAAGTTTTCGAACTTACACAATACAATTTTATTTTACTCAAAAACTAGCTTATAACTATCCCTATATAGGAGAACAACTAATGAGGTTCTTATTTATTGTAGGAGCATGCTGCACATTCTTTAAGTGGATAATGTTCTCTAAAGTAAGATTCAGATCCACTGTGCCAACACCAAGAACAGAAGCATACGAGCCGTTTCCCATTAGGACGAAGGAAGCCCCTGTTGCCTGGTAAGAAAAAAATAAGAAAATATCAGAACATACATGAACATTAGCACCAGTATCCACCCACCAATCAATGGATTGATATGCTAAAAAGATAACAGGTGAATTACCATACCCTCCTGAAGTTGAGACCTCGCCTATGATCATATTGACAGACTTTTTCTTTGGATGTTCACCATCTCTGATTTTTTGGAAGCAACAGTCCTTCGCCATATGACCATCTTTTCCACAAACAAAGTAGGTGATGTCCTTCAAATCCTTTTTCTCAGTTTTCTTATTAAAGTTAGTTGTCTTATTCGGTTTGTTGGATTTGTACTTCTTTGCTACAGTCTTTCTCTCAATGAAGTTTGCATTGTTCTGGCCAGAGGTGCTTGGTGCATTATTTGCTCTTGATTTTTCTTCGACATCAACGGTAGCAATGAGATCCTCAACAGAAATCTCTTCCCTCTTGTGTTTCAGGCTAGTGGCAAAATCCCGCCGAGAATGAGAGAGTTTAGTAACAATGCCTGCAACCACAAACTTCGGAGGCCACACACAGCCCAGGTGCGCAATTTCACCGACTAGTAGCTGGAGGTCATGAGTTTGTGCAACTATGGACTTAGTCTCATCCATACTAAAGTCAAAAAATTGCTCACATATGTAGAGCCAGCGACCAGCCACTGCCTCTGCATATGTGTGCTCTAGTGCATCCCACAACTCTATGGCGGACTTGTAGTCTATGTACATATCGTAGAGCTGATCTGCCAGAACAGTTAGATTGCAACCAAGAGCAGTGTTGTTTGCATTATCAAATTGCATATACTGCTCAATCGTAAATGGATATTGCGGGTGGACAACCCACCACAGCCCCAAACACATGAGCCAAAACTTGACTCTAGTCTACCATCTACGAAAGTACTAACCACAAAACCTCTCAGGTTTCATCGCATCAGAAGCGCTAACCATTTCTATATTGCAACAAAGTTCACAATAAGTTTTCTGGATTGTTGAAAATGTAGGCTGTTGTGGGGGTGGCCCCCACCTAAGCCCAGCTAGCCTGATAGCGAGTTATGAACCCGTGTACAACGACAAGACGGTCTCAGGGAAGAATACTCGAGTGTAAGGGCACTATTGTAAAGACACTCCCTCGGGATATATGTATGTACATGACGAAGCCTCTGGGGGACAAGAGGTCATTTGTTCACCTAACTCTCCACTACCATACCCTCTCTCTGTTTGGTCTGTAGCCACAACAGTTGGCGCCGTCCCGTGGGGACGACAGAAGCAAGAAGACCTCAAGAAGGATGGCACCAACATCGTCGGCGGCAAGGAGGAAAGGGGTCAGCGTCGGCACTAACATCGTCGGCGTCAGCGTCGGCACCGCGGTGTCGGCATTGGCGGCTGTAGGAGTGAACGATAACGCTCACGACACGCCGCCGACTCAACCCTCGCCCCGCGCGACGCGACTCGGCACCGCCGACGACGCGGCCCCGACTCCACCGCTGCGCCGACGCAGCCGCCGACTCCACCCGCCTCCGCCGACGCAGCCGCCGACTCCACCCCGCCTCGCCGACGCGGCGCCGACTCCACCTCGCCTCCGCCGACGCAATTGCCGACTCAACCCGCCTCCGCCGACGCAGCCGCCGACTCCACCGCGCCTCCACCGACGCAGCTGCCGACTCCACTCGCCTCCGCCGACGCAAATTGCCGACTCCAACCCCGCCAGCTACCACAGCACCGGCGAGGCGGTACACGGCACTGACGTCGGCACCCAAGGAGACACAGAAATGTCCAACAGCCCCAGTAATATTGCGACTCGGGCCAGTAACGCAGGAATCCATCACACAGACGGGGCGGACAATCCGGCGGCGCGGGCGCTAGTCGCGGCTGCCAAGCCAGCGCGACAAGGTGCTCCGCCCGTTGTAACAGTCCAGCTGTTTATTTCAAAATATTTGATTTAATTTAAAATAAAATATTTACATTTGGTTTCTTAAGTTTTTTTCAAAAAAAAATAAAATTTAATTGCCTGATTTTTGGCTTAAAAAAAGGGTTATGAAAAGGTGATTTAAGAAAAAAAGCAAAAACAAAAAAACTAATAAATAAGGTATTAAATAAGTTAGTTTAAAACAAAAATCAAAGTTATTTGATTTCTTGAAATTTTAATATTTTTAGCTAACTTAATTTTCTGCTAAAAAAGAGAGAAGAAAAGAGACTTTCTGTTAAACAAAAAAATATTTTATGGAGAAAAATATCAAAATTTCAGTTGAAAATATTTTTATAAGTTCAAAATAGCTTTAGAAACTTACATGAATTTTTCTAAGATTTTTAGACTTTATTTATTCTTTATTGTTTTATTTTAAAGCTAGAAAGGAAAAACATTTTTAAAAATTAAAATAAACATCAAAAAATTCTAAAATTATTTTTTTAAATCTTTTCAGGTTCCCAGGATCTTTAAAAAATTTTCGTGACATTTTTCCGAATTTTCTTTTTCGTTTTTTTCCTTTTCTCTCTTTTCTCTCTCCTCCCTAATCCTCCTTTTCTTCAACCTCCAGAGCACGATCGTGCGCACACGAGCAGCCATTAGAGCATTCTTGGAGCTTTGATAACTCATGATTTACTCAACGGTTTCTCACAAAATAAATTGCAATCAATTCCCCTCATCAAACTCCTTCAATTCCCTACCGTTTCCCCTCTCATTGATGCCTATTTTCGCGGGATTTAACCCATGTCATTCAAAGACATGCAACGTCGATCTCTCTCCTCGGGCCTCCTCAACCCCTATAAAAGGGAGCACCGTGAGCCCCTTCTCATCCTCACTCACCCCCGAAAATCTCAAGTCCCCTCTCCCACTCGTTTGGCTGCAATCGGAGTTTTAGTTTTGTAGTTCAAGCGGTGTTCTTCAGCCTTTTGTGCCTCATCCGGTGGAGCGCCGCCACGTTTGACCACACCGTTGGCTTCGTCTCGCCGCGTTCTACGCGGTGCTCACCTCGCCTTCGCCGGAACATCGCCGGAGCATCGTCGGCACCGTCGGCCAAATCGGGTCCACGTTCTTCGCGTCGCCTCCAGCCGACCGTGCATGCCCGACCAAAACCAAGGTGAGCATCACGATCCCCACGCTCTACTCTTCGATTCGCCACAACTCTCGCATGTTAATTCCTCTCCGTTTGCCCGTTAGTCTTGTCTATCGTGTTTCGCTAGTCCGTTGGCTGAGCCATCTGCGGCGTTGAGTTCGTCTTGACACATTCTACGCCGTGCTCCCCTCCGTTTGTCCAAAAACCTTTCACAACTATTCGCGCCCGACACCTCGCCATGGCCACAATTTGCACCGCGTGTCCCCGCCTGTCCGGGAATGCTCTCGACAATCCGTTCGCATCAAAACGTGCCAAACCATCCCAGGAGACTACGTTTCAGACAGTTTTGGATTCGCCGTACCGAGCGCGAAGATATTGAGTTTTTCCTATTTCGGTACCGACGTCGTTCAAATGATGATTGCGTCGCCTCCGGTGAGTTTTCGGCTTAGCCGATATTTTTTTAGACTCGCCTCACCGCATTCTAGGCCATGCTCATCTTGCTTCTCCATGTTCTATTCCCGAAAATTATTATTCTCTCCACACCCTATGCTGTTGTCGTTGACCGCGTCGTCACCGTGCTCTGTTTGACGTGCCGTCACTTCCTACATGTGCCTCGGGTCATTAGCAACCCATTGGCTTCACCTCCCGTGCCTTTTCTCGCCGATGACACGGCTAAAAACAGTGAAAATGACTGCTGTCCATTACTGTTCATGTAGGAATATTCCTTCGGAATATTCCTGATTTTTCTTTTTTCAGAATTTTCTGATCTGCCAATCTTCCAATCACTCATTCTCTTCCGTCGAACTCCGAATCCAGTGATTCAAGTTTCTAAATTCATCTAAATTCATAATCTATCTTTTAGTATATATTTCATAATTTTTGGATTTTCTGGGCCGCCCTTGGTTGAGACTCTTCACCGCCGGAACACCGTCGACACCACCGCCCGAGTTGCGCCACTGCTTCACCTCGCCGCCGACCACCTTCCAACCAATTCTAGTATTGCACGAGAGCACCAATGCACTCCTCATAATCCCCTCTCTCTTTCCTTCACGTCACCACCCCTCTGCCAAGCAATCCCCCCGGCCAAAGTGTCTCTTCCGCCGACGCCGACGCCACCACCGCCAAATCTTCGACAGGATCGTGCGCACCTCATTCACCCTTTTCCTGAGCCAAAGCATGACCGGAGTACCCCACCATCGATAACCTTCCTTAGGCCCGCGCGAACCTTCGACGCCCCTTCTCCGAGCAAGCCGTCGTCGGAGAGTCTCCGTCGTCGATAATCGTGTCCCGCATCCGCTACACCCTCGCTGCCAGCCAACTCTATGTAACCCAAACCTTGCGCCAAGGTAAAATAGGACCCATACTCTTCTCCCTCTTTTGTACATCTCACCGGTCTTCGCCACCGTTGGATCGCTCGGATCTTGTCACGTGAAGTCGTCCGACTTCTCCCAGCCCTCCGATTCTTAGACTCCGACATTCGGAGACTCATAAGACCCTGATGTCCAGAGGCTCTTTAGACTTCGCCGTCCAAAGGTTCTTTAGACTCCGACCGTCTGGAGGTTTCTTAGACTCTGTCTGCTTGAAGCCTCTATTTTCAATTTCGACCTTCGACTGCAGCCTTTGGCCTTCGACCTCGAAGACTTCGACTTCGGCCTTCAATCTCGGAGCCTTCGACTCCGACCTCTGTCTTTGAACCGACTATGGTTGTCTAACCGTTTTAACCTCCGCACCCTTCGACCTCTCTGAACCTTCCGATCTCTCCGACCGCCCGACTCCGACTACCCGTGGTTCTCAACTGTTATAGTGTTCTTCGACCCTTGTACAGTTTCGAGCAAGTCTTCGACTGAATCTTAATCTTCGAATTCGACTGCACCCGTACTTAGTCTTTGTCTTTGACTTAGACCTCTGCATTTTCAACAGTTGATTCGACTATGGTTGGATCATGTCTTCGACTATGCCTTCGATCATGCTTTCAACTATACACAAATATTGTAGCTTCCGACCACTTTTCCTTCACAAAGAAAAGAATTCCAATAATTCTTTTTATTCATTTCTTTGGAATTCAAACTACCATAAGTCGTTCTCCTTTGTCCTAACTCCGTTTGGACCAATTCAAATTTCTAAATTCAAATTCTATCTCCCAGCATTTATTTTATAATTTTTGGATTTTATTTGGATTTTATTTGAGTTTAGTCTGTTATGGCTTTTCACGTGTAGACTACGACTAATCCAGAGAGTATAACCTCGACGAACCTCAGCAAACTTCGAAGCAAGGCAAGTTACACCTTTGATCATATTGCTCCCAGTAATTTAAATTATTTATATTGTTTTTAAATTATTATGCATGCATACTTTTATTCAAATCTAGTTTAAATTCGATTTAAATTCTACTTATACCCAAAATCCTTTGTGTATGGCTAGATTTGGTATTGAACTTCTTTATACCTTGTCTCTGTCGAGACCCGAATATGCAAAATCGGTCTCTCTGTGTAAACTGCACTAGTCCAGGATCACGCTAGTGCACACAGTCAAACATAGATGTCATCATAGTCATACACACGATAATAATAAAGGAAAACTCGAATATCGATAAAATATCAAGGGTATGACCTTATGGCCAAGCTTACAATATCTCTAGCCGGAAGGGCTTAACAAAATAGCAGCGGAAAACCAAAATAAAGCGTAGCGACCAATCGACAAGCCACAGGCTATCGAGTGGAGAACGAAGCCTAATCCGTGAAGTCGTCGTAGAACTCTCCTTCTGGAACCTCCTGCTGATAGTACTCCTCTCCCTCAACTGAGCAACATAGGCGTAAAGCCGTGAGTACATTGGTACTCAGCAAGTCGTTTGTAACAATAAATGCAATATAATATGCAAGGCTTACCAAAGGGAGGCTGAAAGGTTAATTTGCATAAAGGCATTTATCGATGAAATATAGTAAATATCTTGAAAACGAAAGTTAACTAAAAACAGTAATAATAGATAATCAAAGGAATAAACATGAATCGCTTGTGAACACCAATTCACAAGTTAAACCGACAGTGAACTACCTGTCCACTCCCAACATGAACCACCAAGTTATAACACTAACCCTCGTGTGAAATCCCCGAGCACTGTCCATGACCGAGGACGCGGCTATTCGAATAGTTTTACACTCTGCAGAGGTTGCACAACTGTACCCACACGATGTGATTAGCCTAGGCCTAAGGAAATCACAACTAGGCCTTTACAATGCTCTACCTCAACACAATACTGCCCGCTAGGGTTTCGCATCACACCCCCCCTTGCGCCACATGGAAATCAGCAACCATGTCCATCACAATGGCAGAATTAAATTGAAATATTGCAAATTAATCAGCCAGGTCCATCCCATAATAGACATGTGGTTTGCACGATTAAGCTCAGATCAATGGCGCACAAAGTTAAGTCCTTAGCATTACCCGGGCGAGACTACCACATCCCCCAAAGTACAAGCAGATTCCCCCTTTATTGCACGATCACTCGCCCGAGTGCAAAACCAATTTGTATAACCAAGCCAACGTCACACCAATGACGTGGCACAAATTTTAATACACGTGGCACCAACCACAGTTCCATATGTCATTAATTCAAATTAATAATTTAACATGTGCGATGAGATCAATCGTAAATATAAACCGGCTAAGCAATCTAATCGTACCAACCCATGTGATAAATAAACTAACATCACTAATAAATTTTCCAACCTATGGTGACAATGGCATCATGGTATTCCAAAGTATCAAGGAGGTATAAATTCAATTGGGATGATAACTACCTGTGCAAAGGTTTGAATAAAAATAGCAATGCAATGTAATTTAAAACAAAATAATTAAATAATAGTTTGCAAAATTGGGTTCGACATGATCAAGGGACACGACTTGCCTTCGTTATGCTCAGCGGGGTACTCCTGGTCTTCTGGCGCGAAACCTGCTCCTCCGGAATCCGAATCTAACGAGAGAGAAAACGACCGAAAACAAAGAAACACATAAAATGATAAGCAAATGAACTCCAAAATTCACAAAACCAGAACCAACAGCTAGAGCTCGATTTTAGATGAATTTAGAAAAAAGAACGGGGTCAATCGGAGCTAGGACGGAGGAGAACGGGCTCCCGGAAAATTAATTCTAAAATTAATTCGGAAAAATCGGAAAAGTTACTGTGCTGTGGACCCGGTCCATGAAATTCCGAGTCCACCATGGACTCGGTCCACGTAACAGTGCACGGGGGAGAGAGGGTGCTGACACGGCGGGTGGCGGCGTGGCGCGCGCATATGTCGCCACGCGTGTCACGGCCGACGTGGCGGTGGCGACGTGGCGCCACGTGGCTCGGGACGGCTCGGGGCCGGCGTGGCGGCGTGGCATGCCACGTGTCACGCCACGTGGACTAGGGCTGACGTGGCACGCGCTGGTGCTGCCACGTGGTTAGGCTGAGCTGGCGGCTCGGGCGCGGGCGGCGACGGCTTGATCCGACGGCGGGGACGCGGGCACGCGGCACGATCTGGACGCCGGTCCAGATCCGAGCGACGGCGAGGATGCGCGGCGCGGCGCGGCGCGAGGCGGATCGGCGGCGCGTGGCGGCTCGCCGCATGGCGTCGCGGGCGCTGCGGGCGGCGGGGAGATGGCGACGCGTGGCGGCGCGGGGCGGATCGGCGACGCGTGCGCGGCGCGCGCCGCGCGGCGCGCGCGGCGTCTTGGTGCGCGCGCGCGCGGGTCGGCTCGGGACCGAGGGGGCGAGCGGGTGCGGGTTCGGCGATCGGGCGGGCAACGCGGCGACGGCGAGGAGGAGGCGGCGATGGCTCATCGGCGAGGTCGTCGGCGACGGCGACGGGGACGGGCGCACGGAGGCGCGACAGCGGTGGCAGCGCGCGGCGCGAGCGGCTCCGCAACAGCGCGGCGCGAGGACGGCGAGGGCGGCGGCGGCGAGTTCGTGTGGCGCACGCGAACCGAGGGACGAACGCGGGTTTTAACACGCGAACCGAGGAGTTCGATCCGGTTACGGGCGACGGTCGCGACGCGGACGGGTTAGACGGCTAGATGCGCCACGCGGCAAGACCGGACGGCGGACGCGATTAGGGTTAGGGTTAGGTTCGCGCGCGCGGGAGCGAGCGGCCGCGATCGCTGGCGCGCGACGGGCGGCCGAGGGCGCGGCGGGCGCGGCGGCGACGGCGCTGGTGGTGCCGCGTGTCAGCGCGGATGCGCGACGCGTGGCGCGGGCGGAATCGGGCGGCCGGGCGAGCGGGCGCGGGAAAGGGTACGGCGGCGGCGGCGGGCGCGGGATTGGCGACGCGTGGAGGAGAGAGGGAGATCGGGCGGTTGAGGTTAATTTCTTTTCTTTTCTTTTTCCAGAAATTCAAATAAACTTCTAAAAGCTCTAGAAAATAGCAAATAAATCCCAAAAATTCACCAAAAATACCAGAAAATTCCTTGAGACCTGAGGAACACAAATAAAATATTTCCCACTTATGTTAATGTTTATTTTAATCATATTAAATCATTTAAAACTTTAAAAATTCATTTGAAGCTTCAATTAATTTCAGAAAATTCCAGAAAATTCATTTTTAAATTCCAGACTTTAAAAATCCTAGAAAAACAGGATGTTACAGTCACCTTACATGAAAACCTAGTTAGTACAATAGTATTGACTAGAAATTTTATAAAATTGCTTAGCCATGCTTAGAATGATTTAAGTGGGAATATATGTTTCACTGGAAAATGATGAGTTTTAAAATCTATTCTTGACTTTAGTGAGTCAAGAATGAATATGAATGTTTCAAAAAAATATATAAAATCTTGGTTTGGACCTAGGCTAATGGTTAGGTGGTGGGTGCTGGCATGCATTGTTGTTCGTTGATTGTCAGGCACAAGGGGTATGTGGTTTGAGCCTAAGTCAAGTTAAGGACCGGTCTGTGAGCTACTGCTACAAAGCCATATCGTACTACCACAAGACTGGTATGGGACAGTCCGGGTCGACTAATTTGTGAGGTCCTAACTTTGGTCTCGCTATAGGTTGAATGTGAGCGTGGCGTAGGCCATGAGAAGTCTCACACGGCACAAGAGGGGGCTCCAACTTGTGGATTCAAGTTGTGGTGAAACCTTAGCGGCGGCGTGACCAAGTTGAAGGCTTAGCATTGTAAAGGCCTTGTTATGATTTTCTCAGTCGCACGCCTACGGAAGCGTGTAATGGCCGACAATACAAGATAATCATATCTTGTGGGTAAAACTGTACAACCTCTGCAGAGTGTATAATCTATCCTGGATAGCCGTGCCCACCGTTATGGGCAAGCTGAGTAAAGTTTTTCATGGATTAGATTTCAGTTTTTAAAAATGGTTTCTGAAAAGGCTTATGGATGGATGGAATCCATGACTAGGTGGGATACCTATGAATAAGTTGGTGTTTGGTCGGAGCCTGCACTAACAAAATGAATCCATAAGAGATTTTGAAAAGCATATGGATAGATGGAATCCATGTGAAATCTTTTGAAAAGATGGACCAGGTGGGATACCTGTGACTAGGTTAGTGTTTGGTCGGAGCCTTCACTAACTATATTTTTTTGTTAAGTTGTTATTTCTAGCTACGGTATCAAATTCAGCTTTTGAACCTATTTACTGTATTTACCTTAATTCTGCTTTTACGCACAAATAACTTTATTAAGCCTTCCTTTGTTATCCCTATGCATGCATTCACTCTGTTAAAACTCCTGGTGTAACTTGCGTAAGTACTTTATGTGCTTACCTTGGGAGTACTTTATGTGCTCACCTTGCTAAAATCTGTTGTCAGAGGATGACGTCAACAACTTCGTGAGGATGGTGACGACTAGGCGCGTCTTACTGATCTATTCACCGTGAGCAGCGGGATGGGCTGCCGCTTCATTGGTTTTCTTCCATTGCTTATATTTATTTTTGGTTTATGAACCATTGATGTAACCTTTGTCTATCGTGCCCATATTTAGTTAATGAATAAATGTCATTGTGCATGATATGAATCTTTGTTATCCATTGTGCACTAGCTTGATCCTCGACTAGTGCGATTTATACGAGAGGATCTAGAGTCGTTGCTTCGGTCCGACACCCGTTTTGACTACGCCCGTTGTACAAAGATCCCTGCTGGCCGCCCTCCATGCGCTCCAGCAGGAGCTGGCAGATCTCCACGACACTGTGACCGCAATGCAAGAGGCTTCGAGCTGCAGATCCCGATGGCCGCCGCGCGGGGGCCGCCCACAAGACTCCGCAATAAGCGCCCGCAGATTCGGGCCGTCAACGTCATCTCCGGGTTCGCTGTCGAGTCTTGCAGCAGCCACAGCTGGGAGTAGCTCGGCGATGGTCACCTTCGCGCCCGATGCTCGGGCGCCGAAGTTTCCTCACCACGACCCCCGCCGTCCGGTCGACATTGCGGGATGCGACGCCGCGCGCCCTCATCGACGAGGCGATTCGCGAATGTGCTTTTCGCGGAGGCCCTCGACGCATGGGAATCCTCACCGCCGATTGCAACCATCCAGACCCCATTATGTGGCCTCGCGCCAACCCCTTAGTACATTAGGCCAAGTACACCTCCAAGTCTCCTTCTATCAAGGCGATAATGTCAGACCGAGGGCGCCGTCTTTGACGCCGCGACACCCAAGCCCGCATAATGCCATTCGGCGCCGCTCGCCTTCATATCCTTCGGGCGGTCCCACATCATGGCTTCCTCGTGCTCAAGCTCCCGGCCCACGAGGCGCCATCACTATCTTCGCGACTGTGACCTTGCTCGACGCATGGAGTTCACAAGTCCCCGCCGTAGGGTGCACGCCCCGCAGCAAGCCTAAGGCGGACACACCATCCGCCCCGGTGGACCCCTGCCTCGACCGGAGGGCGGTCAAGAGGGTCCTCCGTGCCGACGGCCAAGTCGTCTCCATAGGCGACGGTTTCCCGAGATGGAGTGAGGCTCTCCAAGTTCTCCGAACAACGCAGACGTCTTCGCCGGTCCCCGAGGACCTCACGTGTGTGGACCGCTCCTCATCGAGCACAACCTCACGGTCCGTCAGGACGCCAAGCCGGTCAAGCAAAGGCTTCGACGCATGTCCGCGGACCGGCAGTAGGCGGCAAAGGTGGAAGTGCTGAAGCTCCTGCACGCTGGCGTCATTCGCGAAGTTCAACACCCGGATTGGCTCGCCAATCCGGTGCTAGTGAAGAAAGCCAGCGGTGCCTAGCGCATGTGCATCGATTTCACCGCCCTCAACAAGGCGTGCCTAAAGGATGACTACCCCTCCCGCGCCGACCAACTAGTCGACGCTACGGCTGGCTGCGAACTCATGAGCTTCTTGGACGCTTACTCCGGTTATCATCAAATCTACATGGGCAAGGATGATGAAGACAAAACCAGCTTTATCACTCCGATAGGAACATACTGCTTTGTCAAAATGCCCTTCGGCCTGAAGAATGCCGGCGCAACTTTCACCCGCCTAATTGCGCTGGCGCTGGCCTCCCACCTAGGGAGGAATGTCGAGGCGTACGTTTACGACGTGGTCGTCAAAACCAAGCAATTGGCGACGCACGGTCACGATCTCCAAGAGACCTTCGACAATCTCCGGAAGGCAGGCATCAAGCTCAACCCGGACAAGTGCGTTTTCGGTGTACGGGCGGGCAAGCTTTTGGGCTTCTTGGTGTCGGGGCGCGGTATCCAAGCCAACCCCGACAAAGTCGACGCAATCCTTGCCATGGAACCGCTCAAAACGACACGGGAGGTCCAAAGGCTCGCCGGCCGCATGGCCGCACTGAGCCGCTTTTTATCCAGGGCAGCGGAGCGCGGCCTGCCCTTCTTCAAAACCCTGCGCGGTTGCGATGGGTTTCGGTGGGACGCCGACTACGCCAGCGCCTTCGACGACCTCAAGAAGCACCTTGCAAGCCTACCCACACTGGTCGCCCCGGCACCAGAGGCTCCCCTTTTACTTTACCTTGCCGCTCCGCGATACCGTCGCCATTGCCCTCGTTTCGAGGAGGCGTTTCGCCAACGCCCAGTCTACTTTGTCTCTGAAGCCCTCCAAGGCGCCAAGACGTAGTACACGGAGCTTGAGAAGTTGGCTTATGCCTTAGTCATGGCCTCGAGAAAGCTCTGACATTACTTCCTCGCCCACCCAATCACTGTGCCGTCCTTGTTCCCCGGCGGAGATGTTGCACAATAAAGAGGCCACGGACGACGGCAAGTGGGCACCGAACTCGCCTTTTTCCTCGACATATGCTTCGCGCTGACAATCAAGTCCCAAATCTTGCGGACTTCTCGCGGAGTGGACGGCGGTCCAAAGACGCCGAGCAGCCAGAGGACCCGGCATGGACACTCGACGCCGACGGCGCGTACTGCGTCTCCAGCGCGGGCGTGGGGGGCGGTGGTCACTACGCCGGAGCGACGCCGCCTGTTATACTCGGCGCACCTCGCATTTCCTGCCACCAACATGTAGAGACTCGAATATGCAAATCCGGACTCCCTGTGTATTCTACACTAGTCCCAGGATTATGTAGTGCACACAGTTAAACATAGATGACATCACAACCATATACACGATAAAATAAAGGAAAGCTCAAATATCGATAAAATCTCAAAGATACGACCTTATGGCCAAGCTTACAATATCTCTAGCCGGAAGGGCTTAACAAATAGCAGCGGTAATCCAAAATAAAGCGTAGCGACCAATCGACAAGCCACAGGCTATCGAGTGGAGAATGAAGCCTAATATGTGAAGTCGTCGTAGTACTCTCCTTCTGGAACCTCCTGCTGATAATACTCCTCTCCCTCAACTGAGCAACATAGGCGTAAAGCTGTGAGTACATTGGTACTCAGCAAGTCGTTTGTAACAATTAAATGCAATATAATATGCAAGGCTTACCAATGGAAGGCTGAAAGGTTAATTTGCATAAAGGCATTTCACATTAAATATGATAAATAGATTGAAAGCGAAGTTTAACTGAAACCAGAAATAATCAATAATCACAGGAATAACTATGAACCACTTGTGAGCACCAACTCACAAGCTAAACCAACAGTGAACTACCTGTCCACTTCCAACATAAACCACCAAGTTATAAATGAAAACACTACCCCTCGTGTGAAATCACCGAGCATTGTCCATGACCGACGACGCGGCTATTCGAATAGTTTTACACTCTGCAGAGGTTGCACAACTATACCCACATGATGTGATTAGCCTCGATCTCAGGAAATCACAACACGGCCTTTACAATGCTCTACCTCAACCCAATCCTGCCCGCTAGGGTTTCGCATCACCCCCCTGGCGCCACATGGAAATCAGCAACCATGTCCATCACATTGGCAGAATTGAGTTGAAATATTACAAATTAATCAGCCAGGTCCATCCCATACTAGACATGTGGTTTGCACGATTAAGCTCAGATCAATGGCGCACAAAGTTAAGTCCTTAACATTACCTGGGCGAGACTACCACATCCCCCGAAGTGCAACTGCACCTCCCCCTTTACTGCACGATCACTCGCCCGAGTGCAAAACCAGGTTTGTATAACCAAGCCAACGACACACCAATGACGTGGCACAAATTTTAATAATCGTGGCACCAACCACAATTCCATATATCATTAAGTCAAATTAATAATTAACATGTGATGATGAAACCCTTCGTAAAGTATAAGCCAGCTAAGCAGTCTAATCGTACCAACCCATGTGACAAGTATCATAACATCACTAGTATGTTTCCCAACCTAGGGTGACAATGGTATCATGGCATTCCAAATTATCAAGGAGGGAGAAATTCAATTGGGCAATAACTACCAGTACAAGGTTTGAATATAAATAGCGATGCAATGTAATTTAAAATAAAATAATTAAATAATAGATTGCAAACTGGGTTCAACATGATCAAAGGACACACCTTGCCTTGGTTATGCTCAGTGAGGTACTCCTGGTCTTCGGGCGTCGAACCTGCTCCTCCGGAATCCGAATCTAACGAGAGAGAAAATGACCGAAACAAAGAAATCACATAAAATGATAAGCAAATGAACTCCAAAATTCACAAAACCAGAACCAAAAGCTAGAGCTCGATTTTAGATAAATTTAGAAAAAAGAACGGGGTCAATTGGAGCTAGGACGGAGGAGAACAGGCTCTCGGAAAATTTAATCTAAAGAAAATCGGGAAAATCGAAAAAGTTACTGTGCTGTGGACCGGGCGCATGGGGGACGCGGTCCACGGTGGACACGGTCCACCGAACAGTGCACGGGGGCGCTGACGCGGCGGTAGTGCTAACGTGGCAGCCGCTGATGTGGCTGCCACGTGGCTCGAGGGACGGTTCGCGGCTGACGTGGCGCTGACGTGGCTGCCACGTGTCATGCCACGTGGCCTTAGGGCTGACGTGGCGTAGCACGTGGGTAGGGCTGACGCGCGCGCGTTCGGCGCGCGGCGCGCTTGATCCGACGGCGGTAACGCGACACGCGGCAAGATCTCGAGCCTCGCCAGACCGATCGCGCGGCCGGAGGCGTGGTGGCGGCCGAATGCCGACGCGTGGCCGGTGCGCCGCGCGACGGCACAGGCGCGCGGGGACCGAGGCGAGGCGCGGGGCGAGGCGAGCGGCGACGTGGGCTCACCGGCGGGAGGGCGACGGTGGCGGTCTCCGGCGGCGGCAGCGGGGTCGGGCGACGACGCGCGGACTCCGACGGCGACGGGCGACGGCGCAGGCGCGAGGCGAGATCGACGGCGGTGGACGAGGGTTCGGCGAGGGCGGCACGCGAACCGAGGGAGCGTCGGCGGTTTTATCACGCGAACCGAGACGTCCGGATCGGGGACGGCGCGGGCGCGAGACGGACGGGGTTCGACGGCCAGATCGACGCAGACACATCCAACCAGATCGAGCGGCGCGAGGGCGGGCTCACTGGTGCCGCTACGTGGCTTGATCAACGGTGCGAATGCGGCGCGGCGAGCGGCGAGATTAGGGATAGGGTTTGCGGCGTGGACGCGGGCGCGGTTGGAGCGGATGCGCGACGTGTGTCGCGGGGCGGATAGGGCGATGTGGGTGCAGGCGGGAAGGAGGGGTACGGCGGCGGCGCGGGCGCGGCTGGATGAGCGACGCGTGGAGGGAGGAGGGATCGGGCGGCGGGGAATTTTTCCTTTTCTTTTTCTTTTCCAGAAATTCAAATAAATTTCCAAAAACTCTAGAAAATAGCAAATAAATCCCAAAAATTCACCAAAAATACCAGAAAATTCCTTGGGACCTAAAGAATCCAAATAAAATATTTTCAACTTATGTTACTATTTATTTTAATCATATTAAATCATTTTAAAATTCTAAAATTTATTCGAAGCTTAATTTAATTCCAGAATATTCCAGAAAATTTCTTGTGACACAAGGAACTCAATTAAAATATTTTCAGATAATGTTGAGGTTTAATTTAATCACATTAAATTCTTTAAAATTTTGAAAATTCAATTTAAGCTTGATTAAAATTCAGGAAAATTCCAGAAATTTATTTTTAAATTCAAGGTTTTAAAAATTCCCAAAAATCAAGATGTTACACAATAACACCGCGGAGTACGAGGCGCTACTCTTCGGCCTAGCAAAGCTCAAAGCTCTGGGGCGCGGCGAGTCCTCGTCCGCACGGACTCCAGGCTGGTGGCGGGGCAAGTCGACAAGTCTTACCAGGCCAAGGACCCCGACCTGGCCAAGTACCTGGCAGCTGTGTGTAACAACCTGATTTTTGGGGATTTTTAAAACCTTGAATTTGAAAATAAATTTCTGGAATTTTTCCTGAATTTAAAATCAAGCTTAAAAGAATTTTTAGAAATTTAAAAGAATTTAATATGATTAAATTATATTTCAACATTATCTGAAAATATTTGAATTAAGTTCCTTCAGTCACAAGAAATTTTCTGGAATTTTCTGAAATTAAATTGAGCTTCAAATGATTTTTAGAATTTTAAAATAATTTAATCTGAATAAAATAAATATCAACATAATTTGAAAATATTTTATTTGAGTTCTTCAGGTCTCAAGGAGTTTTCTGGTATTTTTGGTGAATTTTTGGGATTTATTTGCTATTTTCTAGAGCTCTTGGAATTTTATTTGAATTTCTGAAAATCATTTAATCGGGGAAAAACTCTCGGCCGCCCGATCTCCTCTCTCCTCCATGCGTCGCCCATCCCCGGCCACTCACCCGCAGCGTGCCACACGCGCCCGCCCATCCCTTCCGCCGCTCCCGCGCCCCGCTCTCGCATCCCCGCTGCCGATCCGCCACGCGACGCATATGCCGCCCCGCACGCATCACCTCTTCTCGCGCGCTGCGTCACCCGCCGTTGGATCGCGCCCGTGGCATGATCTCGACCGTCCATCCCCGCGCTCGTGCCAACCCTAACCCTAACCGTTCCAGCCGTCAGATCCGCGCTCGTATCACGTGGCCGCATCCCGACCGTTCAAACCCCGTCTGCATCGAGCCCGCGCCGTGTTCGATTGGGACTGCCTCGGTTCGCGTGTTAAATATCGCGTTCGTTCCTCGGTTCGCATGCATGTTTCGCTGCCGCCCTTGCCTCCGCTTCACCACCGCCGCTGTCTCGAGACTCCGCGCGCCAGGTTCTCTCGCCTTTCCGCGTCGCTGCTGAATCGCCGCTGTCCTCGCCGGTGAGCCGCCTGTCATAGTCGTCTTCCTCCGTCCCCAGCCCCGGTTGCCGTCCGCGTTGTTCCCGACGCTACCCGCGCCGCCGCTTCCTTGCCTCAGAGTCGCGCCGCGCGCGTGCGGCGCCACGCCGTCGATCGACCGCTCTACCTCCCGACTGCGCCATCCACGCCATTGCCCCAGATCCGATCGGACGGCCCGGATGCATCCACGCGGCCGCACCTCAGCCGACGGATCCCGCTGCCGCCGCCCGCGCCGAGCCGCCCACGTCAGCCCTAGCCGACGTGGCGAGCCACGTCAGCACCCCTGCCACGTGGCAGCCACGTGTCGCCGCCACGTCAGCGCCACGTCAGCCCAACCCGCCGCCCCGAGCCACGTGGCAGCCACGTCAGCTGCCACGTCACCCAGTGCCACGTGGCAGCACCAGCTGCTGCCACGTCACCCCGCCTCGCCGCGTCAGCCTCTCTCTCCCGCGTGCACTATTTCATGCACCGGGTCTACGGTGGACCAGTCATTCCGTGGACCGGGTTCACAGCACAGTGTATTTTTTCTTTTTCCCGATTTTCTATAGGGTTTATTTTCCGAGAGCCCGTTCTCCTCCGTCCTAGCTCTGATTGACCCCGTTCTTTTTTCTAAATTCATCTAAAATCGAGCTCTAGCTGTTGGTTCTAGTTTTGTGAATTTTGGAGTTCATTTTCTTATCATTTTATGTGTTTCTTTGGTTTCGGTCGTTTTCTCTCTCGCTAGATTCGAATTCCGGAGGAGCAGGTTTCGCGCCCGAAGACCAGGAGTACCTCACTGAGCATAACCAAGGCAAGTCATGTCCTTTGATCATGTTGAACCCAGTTTGCAATCTATTATTTAATTATTTTGTTTTTAATTACATTGCATCGCTATTTTATATAAACCGTTGTATCGGTAGTTATTGTCCAATTGAATTTATCCCTCCTTGATAACTTTGAACACCATGATACCCTTGTCACCTTAGGTTGGGAAACATACTAGTGATATTAGATTATTGTCACATGGGTTGGTACGATAGAATTGCTTAGACTTGCTTAAAGTTTACGATTGGGTTATCATCACATGTGATTTATCAATTTGACTTAATGAGATATAGAACTGTGGTTGGTGCCACGTATACTAAAATTTGTGCCATGACATTGGTGCGTCATCGGTGGTGGTTATACAAACTTGATTTTGCACTCGGGCAAGTGATCGTGCAGTAAAGGGGGGAGTACAGGTGCACTTTGGGAGATGTAGTAGTCTCGCCCGGGTAATGTTAAGGACTTAACTTTGTGCGCCATTGATCTGAGCTTTACCGTGCAAACCACATATCTGGTATGGGACGGACCTGGCTGACTAAATTAGGAGGTTCCAACTTTAATCCTGCCATTGAGATGAACATGGTTGCTGATTTCCATGTAGCGCAAGGGGGGTGTGATGCGAAACCCTAGCGGGCGGATTGAGTTGTAACTGAACTTTGTAAAGGCCTTGTTGTGGTTACCTTCACGGGGTTAATCACATCGTGTGGGTGTAGTTGTCCTCGGTCATGGACAATGCTCGATGATTTCACACGAGGGGTAGTTAAATCTGAAAACTTGTGAATGGAAGTGGATAGGTGTTCACTGTTGGTTTAGCTTATGGATGGAAGGTCCATAAGCGGTTGGTTTAGCTTATGGATGGGAGGTCCATGAGTGGTTAGCTTAGCTTGTGAATGGGAGGTCCGCAAGTGGTTATTTCAATTCCTTTGATTATGTATTTATTACTGTTTTACTTAAAGTTCGCCTTCAATCTATTTATTGTATTTCAACTGTCATTTATGCAAATTAACCTTTCAGCCTTCCTTTGGTAAGCCTTGCATACTATATTGCATTCATTTGTTACAAACGACTTGCTGAGTACCAATGTACTCACAGCTTTATGCCCAATGTTGCTCAGTTGAGGAAGAGGAGTATCACCAATGGAGGTTCCGTATGAGAGTACTTCGACGACTTCGCGGATTAGGCTTCGTTCTCCACTCGATAGCCTGTGGGCTTGTCGATTGGCCACTACGCTTTATTTTGGATTTTCGCTGCTACTTTTGTTAAGCCTTCGGGCCAGTTTATTGTAAGCTTGACCCTAAGGTCGTACCTTTTGAGATTTATCGATATTTGAGCTTTTCTTTTATTTTATCGTGTATATGGTTGTGATGGCATCTATGTTTAACTGTGTGCACTAGCATGATCCTGGGACTAGTGCAGAATACACAAGGAGTCCGGATTTTCATATTCAAGTCTCGACACTGTGCGAACCAAGGAGCGGCATTTCCTGGGTGTCACGGTGGGCTTTTCCCCGCGCAGAAAACGAGCAAGCGGATATTCTTGCAAAGGCCGCCAGCCAACAGCTCCCCGCCCCCGAAGGCGCATTCTACGAGGTCCTGCACGCGGCGGTCATCGCGCAGGACAATTGCGACGCTGCCCTAGTCCACGGATCACCCATCGTGGCGATGGCGAGCCAATTCACGCCTTCTTACAGGCATCGCCGAGCCCGACGACCGCCGACCTTCGCCGCCTACGAGGCCGCACTGGATCCTTCCAGCTCCTCGACGGAGTACTCTACAAAAGAGGAGTCTGCGCACCGCTCCTACGGTGCCTCTCACGCGAAGAAGAATAGCACCTTCGGCGGAAATCCACGCGGCCTTTGCGCTCGTGATCTGGCGCCAAGGTCACTCGTCGGCAAGGCATTTAGCGTGGCTTATCGCCAACCGCTGCCGCCGACGCCTAAGAACCGTGCGCCGTGTCCAGCCGCCGATGGATGGGGCGGGTAATTCATAGACCCCACCGGCCTCAACCCCATCCCCCCTGTATGGCCGTTGGCGCGGTGGGGCATCGACGTGGTCGGACCTCTGCCCCGAGTCCCAGGAGATTTGCGCTTCATCGTGGTCGCTTTGGAATATTTTTCCAGGTGGCCAAAGGCTGTGGCGTTAGCCAAGATCACCTCGACAGTCATGCAGCGCTTCCTTTGGCAGAACATCATATGCCGCTTCGGAGTGCCCAAGGAGATCACTGCCGACAATGGCCTGCAGTTCGACTCTGCTCCATTCAGGGAGTTCTGCGACGACATGGGCATTATGCTTCGGTTCACCTCGGTCGGACACCCACAGTCCAACGGAGCGGTTGAGCGGGCGAACGGCGCCATCTCCGCTGGAATCAAAAAACGCCTTGTCGGGCTACCAAAAGGCAAGTGGCCTGGCGAGCTCCACAACGTCCTCTGGTCGCTTCGCACAACAGCGACACGTCCGACGGGATTCACACCGTTCAAACTCCTCTTCGGTGATGAGGCAATGACGCCCGAAGAGATCAAGACCGGCTCATGAAGCGCCAGTTGTCCCTGGACCTCCTCGACGGAGAGCGCGTCAAGGCCACCCAACATGTCGCCAAGTACGCCTGCCAAATGGCCCGCAGCCGTAACTGCCTGTATCCGCGAGCATTCGGCCAGGGACCTTGTCTCTCGGAGGCGCCGCGCGACATAGTCGGCAAGCTGGAGTCCAAGTGGGAAGGCCCGTACATTGTCGCAGCAGCACTGCAGCGAGGAGCTTATCACCTCGCCACGCTCGAAGGGCAGACGCTCCGCCACACATGGAATGCGAACAGGTTGCGGAAGTATTATGTCTAAGCTAATAAGGGCCATCTTGCGGCAACCAGTCCAGCGGTTAGTCCCTGATTTCTTGTACTCACTCACCCAAGCAAACAAGAATTTAATAAAGTTCGCCGTTTGCGAGGCTATTCATGCCCCCCCACCAAAAGTGTGCGGAGGCTCGCCCCCGCACGCACTCCACGGAGTATAAATAAGACGCGAATGTTTTCCCTGTGCACTCTATTGAGTATAAACAAGACGCGGGATTCCGCGCACGCGCTGGTGTTGTCACTGCACGTACTCCCCGGAGTATAAAGACGTGGTTGATGTTCCCGTGCACAACACGGAGACTCACCTCCGCACACGCACCACATGGAGACTCACCTCCGCACACGTAGGCATAGAGACTCACTCCGCACGCGTACCACATGGAGACTCACCTCCGCACACGCACTCCACGGAGGTCCACCTCCGCACGCACTCTACGGAGTATAAATAAGATGTAGCGCCGAGGTCCGCCTCCGCACGCACTCTACGGAGTATAAATAAGACGTAGCGCCGAGATCCGCCTCCGCACGCACTCTACGGAGTATAAATAAGACGTAGCGTCGAGGTCCGCTTCGCACGTACTCTACGGAGTATAAATAAGACGTAGCGATGAGGTCCGCCTCCGCACGCACTCTACGGAGTATAAATAAGACGCACCGGGGGGACGCCCCCGCGCGCACTCTGCGGAGTATAAATAAGACGTGGATGTTTTCCCTGCGCACTCTACTGAGTCTAAACAAGACGCGGATGTCCCGCGCACGCGTTGACGTACCCTCCAGAGCCTAACTAAGCCGTGGTTGATAGTCCCATGCACGCTCCGGAGTGTAAACTAGACGTGGATGTTTTCCCTGCGTACTCTACTGAGTCTAAACAAGATGCGGATGTCCCGCGCACGCGTTGACGTACCCTCTAGAGCCTAACTAAGCCGTGGTTGATAGTCCCACGCACGCTCCGGAGTATAAACTAGACGTGGATGTTTTCCCTGTGCACTCTACTGAGTCTAAACAAGACGCGGATCTCCCGCGCACGCGTTCGCGTACCCTCTAGAGCCCAACTAAGCCGTGGTTGATAGTCTCACGCCTGCTCCGGAGTATAAACTAGACGCGGACGTCCCGCACACGCGTCGGTGTACCCTCCGGAGCCTAGCTAAGCCGTGGTTGACAATTCCACACGTGCGGCGGATAGTACGGGACGGAGCACGATCGCATCTACTCCAACTAGGCGCCAGCTTCGCTGCCACCACTTCGAAGGGTAGGGGATGGAGCGCCATCACGTCTACTCCAACTAGGCGCCAGCTCCGCTGCCACCACTTCGAAGGGTAGGGGACGGAGCGCCATCGCGTCTACTCCAACTAGGCGCCAGCTCCGCTGCCACCACTTCAAGGGTAGGGGACGGAGCGCCATCGCGTCTACTCAACCAGGCGCGGCTCGCGCCACCACTTGGCGGTAGGAGACGGAGCGCCATCGCGTCTACTCCAACGGGGGCGCGGCCGCCGCCATCACTCAAGGGTAGGGGACGGAGCGCCATCGCGTCTACTCCAACTAGGCGCCAGCTCCGCTGCCACCACTTCGAAGGGTAGGGGACAAAGCGCCATCGCGTCTACTCCAACTAGGCGTCAGCTCCGCTGCCACCACTTCGAAGGGTAGGGGACGGAGCGCCATCACGTCTACTCCAACTAGGCGCATCACATATGCGCCGGCCCCGTCGCCACCACTCTTCGCCCACAGGGCACCGTTGCCTCTACAACAAGTGAACGCGGTGGGGAGGTGCCAACCTCCGCCGTGTTAACAATCAACCGTACAAGCAGCATGCAGTTGTGCAGTACTCGACATAATGGTCCTCTTTTCTGTTAGCAAGCAAAAGAAAACAACACCAAAAGTAAAAGTTACATCACACCACCAGCTCCCGGATGACACTAGGAGTCGGCGCCGTCTTCGGTGCACTGACGAGCCTCCTCCAACCACTCGAGGAAGTTGCCTTCCCGGTGTAGGTCCGCCGCAACAACGCCTTGGCTGCTTCCTCTCCAAAGTGGCGCCAGATCCCCTCGTAGAAGCTCTGCACGGCGGGCAGGGTGGTGCGGATTGCGCCGGACCATACCCCGGCCCCGGTCGGAGCGCTCAAGCTCGGAGCCACCAGCCCCTCCACGTGCTCGCACCCGAGCGTGGAGCGTGGCAAAGGCAAGGCACACGCTGGCGTAGCCGCAGTGATCGCCGAAGGCTTTCGCACTGTCAAGCGCCAAGCTCGACCCCTCCTCATTCCGCGCCAACGACTGCCTCACGTTTGCGGCGTCGTAGGTGAGGTCCGGCACGACGACGGAAAGGCCCCGCAGGGCCCCCTCCAAAGACCCCATGGCCCTCAAGCCGCCGCGACACGCCGCAGAGCACGGCTCTTCTCCTCCGGGGCCATGGTAAGGCGGGCCTCTCCTCCTCCAACGTGCCGATTCGCCCAAGCGGCACGATCCTCCGCCGCGACACGTTGGGCCTCTTCGGCAGCGCGTTGTGACGCCCCCGCTGCGCGAACTTCTGCCTCTAGCACACAGATGCGGTCATCCTTCGTGGCATGAGCCTCGTCGGCAGCACGAAGCTGCTCCTCCAGCGCCCTCCGTTCGCGAAGGCGCGCCTTATCCAGAGCCCGGCCGATGGCGACCGCCTAACAATAGAAGGACATGGCTGCTTAGCATGCACGCGGTAGGTGATGTCAATGGCGGGCTCAGGAGCTTACCTTCATCCCCGCGGCACCCAGTGCAAGCGCAAGCAGGTCCGCCCCGCAGGGCGACAGCGCTCGCCGATCCAGCCTTCCGTCACCACATTCTGCGGGTCCGTTGAGGGCACGGAGCGCCTCTGGTTGTGGCACGAAGTTAGACACGGTGAGCCGTGCGGGCCTCGCGACAGCATCAGGTGTCCGCGATGCGTTTCGCGCAGTGTCACCACTGACCTCGCAGACACCACCGCTGCTCGATCCTTGCCCGCGCCCGGGCGACTTCCCCTCTCCTGACGTCGACAACGGCATAAGCGAACAAATCGGAGAGAGCTTCGCGAAGTCACGGGGAGAAAAGGAGTTACGCCTACCTCCGCCACCCCCCACTATGGCGTGGGGAGGTGTCGGCTCAGTCCCTACCTGGGAAGTAATAACCCCCTCCTCGGTCGGGGTGGCCTCGCGGTCGGATCTTAGGCCACCGCCAACCACACCCGCCACATGGAATTGCCCCTCCTGCGAAGGCGATTGCACCCGGCGGCGTTTCACCGCTGGAGAGCCAGAGGATGCACCCCCGACCGCTCCAGTACCTGCACCTTCCGACACGGGCGGCATGCTCGCGGCGGCTGCAGCAGATGACGACGACGAGTGCTCCGCTGCTCCAGTCGTTGCTAGGCCTGGCGCCGGCGGAAGGCTTGTGGCAGCCATCACGGGCGACGGCGGCGCGGGAGGCAGGTCCTCGCCGACGCCGACTGGCATCGGCGACAAGGTGTCGTCTCCAACAACGTCACCGCCAAGGCCCGCCTCGCCACCTAGGTCCTCGCTGGCCGCAGTGTGACCCTCCGCGCTGCCATGCTCGGACCCACCCCCTGACACGTCATCCGGATCAGCGGCCTTTGCCGCTAAGCCGACGGACGGGTCAGAAATAGCAGCTTGGGACCGGGACCTTTGCCGCCGGGAAGACGCCCCTGCGCCGCCGGCACCATCACGACGACGGGTGAACTCGCGACCGACCGGGCGCCGGCACAGCGAGGCCTAGACCTCGCACACCGGCTTATCCGCCCTAACCTTGCGAGCCTGGTTGCGCTTCACGCAAGGTGTGCTCTTTCCGTGTACGACCTCAGAAGGCATCGACGGCGCTCGGCGCCCCGCAACAAGCACCGCACACCGGTACGCTGCTGCGACGACATCGAGGGGCGACGCCATCCTCCGCGTATCACGCCGCTCATATTTCCACAGCCGAGAGCGGAGACACCCGCACATGGTAAATTCTTGGCAAGATCGCGCATGTTGAACCGGCGGTCACGCCGCCAAGTCTCGCGCCGCCATCGATCCTCGCCACGGCTTTAGCGTGCAGCAAGTCGAAGGCTATCGGCCGACCCCGCACCGCAGATTGTTGGTCGGCGCCACGCGGTAGTAGAACCATCGCGCATCCACCCTCCCACTTCTCCTTCGCCGCCAGAGCGGGACCGGATGCGCAGAGTCCGACCGCACCACGGTGAACGCTACCAAAATTGGACAAAGGTGCTCCTCTCGACTCTCTTTATCGGGCAGCGCATCATGAAGAAGGGCGAATAAGCTCGCGCGAGGATGATCGCCTTCCACTCGGATTGCCCAGCAAACACCGCCAAGCGGACTATTGCATTCGGGGTCAGCTGCGCCAACTCCAATCCATAAGCCTTCAAGACCTCACCGACAAAGAGCGTCGACGGCATCCGGAGTCCCGCCTCGAAGAATGCGGCGAAGACAATCGCCTCCGACTCCTCGGGATGAGACTCCACTTCGTCGCGAGCGGGCAGGCGGGCTCCGTAACGATCGTCTATCTTCTTCTCCCACAGGAGAGCTTCGATCGTCTCTTTGGTGGCATGGCTTCGCCCTAGCACAGTAGAGCACCGCCCCTGCGAGCTCTGCCGGGCGTTGTACACCTTCCGGGTCTGCACTGACTCACGAGCCACCACTGAATATTCCGCCTGAGGCGGCGTCGAGCCGCGCTAGCCCGACGAAGCGCTACCACTAAGCCGGCGGCCGGAATCTCCGTGACTTGCCATCTTTCTTTCCGCACGACGGATTGCTGAAGCAGAGGCGAGTGGATTTCGCGCAGCAACACGGAACAACCAACTGGGCGCACGCGAACGGGATGCACGCCTGTGTGCCAATGAAGCACCTTTTATACAGCCCCTTCGCGTCCCGCCATCGGGAGGGCAACCGGTGGGAGCCATCGGTTCGTCCCACCCACGGTCGGGAACTGTAACTGACCGCGGGATAGCTCGCCGCGTGTCTCGCCTCCCTTGGGAACAGACGCGGGCACGCGGTCGCAAGGCTCCTGACATCCCACGGCGCACCAACCAGGCAGCGCCGCGTGTACCCTCACCTCGGGGCCATGTGTACGACGGTCGCAGACCGCCCCAGCCTTTCCAACGCGTGGCACAGTGACTCCGGATCGACCGCGGAACCGCCCCGCGCCAAACAAAATTTTTCGGCTCCGCAACACAGCCCCGGCAATAGCTGCAGCCCCGTGGAGGGAAGACTCCACGACTTCCCCGAAGTTGCGCGCGCCACGCCCGAAGACGTCCCTTCCACTCCACTGGCTCGGGACAACCCGGCGTCTGCCGCACATTATACCCCTTCGCTCTTACCACAAACGTTTTTGTACTCTGACGTGCCCCGTGCCTTTCTATGGATGCTAGGTCACGAAGCACTAGTGCAACGTCGGTGGCGGGCAACCATAGCTTCGCCTTTGATGCGGTTCTGCGCCCGCGCTTCGACGAGGTCCCCACCTCTGCGGCCGGCCGAGCCCGACTCTGGCCATCCCCTACAAAGACACCTTGCCACGCACTTCGTGCGCGGCGCCGTCGCGCGCGCAGATGCCCCCACTTCCTTTGGGTAGCCTAGCCGCCCATCGCATCCCACATTCCCTTACCTTTGGCACAAGGTACTATTTCCGCACCTTGACCCTCATACTTCCACCGTTTTCTTGGTTGCGAGTCCCGGATACCGTCGCAGGCGATCATTCGGTCGAAACATGCGCGATCCGCGACGCCAACCGGCGGCCGATGATGCGTCACGGGCAAAATGAGCACGCGGCGCACTCACCAGGATGCGGGACAACATAGGACACATCAGAGTAGACTCCCCGGGCTGCGCAACCGACGGAAGTCGAACCGGCGCGGTCGCTTGCGCGTGCGCGCGCCATTTTAGCTTGCCGCCCCTACGTATCTGACCCACATCGGCGAGACCTTCGCCTTCGCGGAGCAGCTCAACTCCGCCTTTGGCGAAATCTTCGCGCCCACAGAGCAGGTCAGCTCCGCCTTCAGCAAGGTCTTCGCCCCCGCGCACCAGCTCGGCTCCAACGTCACCCTCGCCCAATATCACACAACTCACAGGCCGCAGGGACGGAGGGGGCCAAAGGGCTCGGCGGCATGGCGTCGGCCTGTGAAGCCCTTCACCATGAGAGGCTCCTGTTGTGGGGGTGGCCCCCACCTAAGCCCAGCTAGCCTGTTAGCGAGTTATGAACCCGTGTACGACGACAAGGCGGTCTTAGGGAAGAATACTCGAGTGTAAGGGCACTATTGTAAAGACACTCCCTCGGGAT
Organism: Melocanna baccifera; assembly: GCA_036346265.1. Taxonomy (NCBI): domain Eukaryota; kingdom Viridiplantae; phylum Streptophyta; class Magnoliopsida; order Poales; family Poaceae; genus Melocanna; species Melocanna baccifera. Next base: position 2,483,658 of record CM070701.1, on the reverse strand, counting down.
ATATGTATGTACATGACGAAGCCTCTGGGGGACAAGAGGTCATTTGTTCACCTAACTCTCCACTACCATACCCTCTCTCTGTTTGGTCTGTAGCCACAATATAGGCAATATTTTAATTCCAAATTTTAGTAGAAGACAAATACAATATACTAGTGATGCCAAGCTAACTACTCACAGTAGGCTACTCATCATACTTCGGAATATACGCAAGAAAAATATAGTATCAAAGTCGTATGAGTACACGAACGACTTACTGTTGGGCTTGATGAAGAACAGGAAGTAGTGCAGGCGTGATGCTGTGTAGGCTCAATGCAGTGCAGGATGTAGATGAAGTAGAGTAGGAGCGGTCGCACAAATGCGCTGCCCAGAAACCTTATTGCTGCCCCGTGCAGGTTCTCTTTGCAACAATGGTTCAGAGATACCGCTCCTTTTCTTCACGGTGCACGCCGGAAAGAAGAGTCGACGAAATTTAGACGGCACAGCACAATAGCACAAATTCGTAGAAGGAGAGAATGGAGGTAGTGAGCTACTTGGGGTTTCTGCTCTGGACGTCTCTAGGCAAATATATAGGCAGACTGATAACTGATATGATTAAAACAGTCATTTACCCACTGGTAACTGACATATTTAACCAGCCATTTACTCACTGGTAACTGACATATTTAATTAGTCATTTACCCCCTGGTAACTACCTGTCAGCAAAACCTAATAAAGCTCCAAATTCAAACGTTTGAATCTCATTCAAACTAAGAGAGAGTAATGCACGGTAAAGCGAAAATAAAGGTGGACTTGGTCTACCAAGTGGCGCACCACGCTATGCCATGTCAGCGCCCATGCCACGTCACGTTCAAAAGTCACGTGATTTTCACGTGAAAATACGCGAATACGCGCGTGCGTGCGTGCGCGTATGTGTATTTAGCCAAAGCCATCCTCATGCCATCCACTTTCATAATTCAAGGAGTGGTATGACTCCACCTTATAAATTGGTCTTCCCCACCTTGCCTTAGCAATATGGTACTAAACCTTGCATGCTTTGGAATTAAATAAAATGGGCCTCTTTTATGCCCCATTCTAACAATCTTCCACCAATTCCGAAGCAAGAAGTAAAAAAGATATCAAAGATATTGTGCTAAAGTACTATTAATATATCGGTCTTTTACTGTAAGTCCCGTACGGGTTGAACTTGCACATGAAATAACAAGATTCATCTTTTCACAGCTGATGAATGGACTATGCCTTGAATTCACAGCTTTTTGTGATTAGATTTTACTTGAAATATTAACTAGTACTAGCCTGCCAATGAACCACGTCTAAACTGAGCGTTATATGGTTATGCTCCCGTATCTGCTCATGAGCTCTCTAGAGAATGCTCTGTTCTCGTGAACTGCGACCATATAGTTAAGCTTAAGTAGGTGTATTCTTTCTAGGTGTCCTGCAGGCTAATACATTTTTCTCATTTGGACGACAGAATACATTAAGACTTTATATCAACCTTCCATACAGTTGAAAGCACTTTATTTATTAGGACATGGGTACAATCAATATGTACTCTCTTGTTACAACATCAATTTATTTTTCTCATTACCTAGGTCACAGGATCTCCGATCAAGAAGATATGAGTTTACATTGTGATGTAAATCAGATGAGCCTCATTCTCATGTCCATAGAAGTAACAAAATCGCTTTCCGTGCTAATCCCTTTGTAAAAGGGTCTACCAGATTTTTCTCAATGTTAATATAGTTCACAGCTATCACTCCAGAGTTTCTCAATTTTCTAATAGATTTGAGCCTACGCTTCACATGTCTAGAGAACTTCATATTATCCTTTGTACTTGTGACTTTGGCTAACACAGTACATCAGGATTACCGGTATTGGTTTCTCAACCAACGGCAAGTCCATCAGAAGCTCTCTTAGCCATTCAGTCTTAACAGTGGCTGTGTCAAGCACTACAAGTTCTGCTTTCATGGTTGATCTCGTCAATATAGTCTGTTTACAAGACCTCTATGAAACTGCAACACTAGCTAAAGTAAACACATAATCACCTGTAGTTTTGATCTCATCAGCATCAGACATCCAATTGGAGTCACTGTATCCTTCTAATACAGAAGGGTATCCGTATAATGAATTCCATAAGATATTATGCTTCTCAAGTAGCGCAATACTCTTTCAAGTGTCTCCTAATGATCAACTCCTGGATTAGAAGTAAACCGACTTAATTTGCTCACAGAGATAGCACACAGACCATTCTGTACTACTAGGATGTAACGAGGCAATTTCCCTGGCCCTCGAGAGTACTTTTTGGCAATTGAGCAACACTTTAATGTGACGAGGGTGATGGTGCCTTGGATTGTCCTGAGGTGATGAAAAAGTTGAACACAGACTCCCCGATTCTGCATGAGATGAATCCATATGAGGTCCCAACAGTTGAGGGTAGATGACTACCGTCATGAAGGTCCAGGGGCGTTCGGAATAGCGATGGCTTCTGGCTGAAAATTTACTGTAGCTGGCTTTTTTTACTGTAGCTGAGTTGACTTATTGGGCATAATTAAATTTAAAAAAATGTAAAAATAGAAAAAACATGTTAGCCCATCACGGACAATATAAAGGAATATGGAAAAAAAGAAAATATAAAAAACCCAAAATATCTAAAAAAATCAGAAAAAAATGAATTACTGAATAGTGAAAAAAAGCTGAAGCTGAAAAAAAGCCGAAACGAGCGAGGCTGTTTAGAATGGCGTCGACTTGTGACTTGTTTACTGTAGCTGGCTTATTTTTTACTGTAACTGAGTTGGTTTATTTAGCGTAATTAAATTTAAAAAATAAAAAATAAAAAAACATGTTAGCCTATTACAGACAATGCAAAGGAATACAAAAAAGGCAAAAAAGCCTAAAAAATAAAAGAAAAGAAAAGACAAAATTAATGAATAGTAAAAAAGTAAAAATCAGAAGTCAAAAACTAAATTGAGCGGCGCCTAACCCTCTAGAGATGTTCCATGTACCTTTGAACATTGTTAATGAATGAAGCCCCAACCTTTCTCTCTCTATCAAAAAAAGTTGCTTTCTATTGAGTATAGGTGATTATTTTTCACTACCTCCACACATTCTTTTCTATTATCATGTTGGTTAAGTGTTCTTTTTGTATTGTCGCTATTTTCCTATGAATGCAAAGATGTGCAGTGCTCTAGCATATTCTCGCCAAAAAAGATAATAAATATTCAATAATTGTAATTATCCTTATATCAAAGTGGGGGAGTTCCTCGCTGCTCGCCTATGCCAGCTGTCTCTGCTGTGCTCTTCGTTCGACGCGTGGGCACGCGGTTCGCGAGCGGTCGCTCCTGCCCAGCTGGTAGCACGGCGCGGTTTCGTCGGTTGGTCGTTCACGCACCCATCTGCTCTGCTCAGCGCTAGCATCGGCCTGTCCACCTCTTCGCCTCGCGCTGCGTGTCTTCCCGCGAACCTTCGTGTGGTTTTCTCTGTGGCGCTCCGCCCTTCCCCTCTTTCGCCTCCTCCCCTTCGTCTTTCCCCTCTTCCGCCTCCTCCCCTTCGCCTGCGCCCCATCTGCCGCCCCTTCCTTCCCTCCGCACGTGGCTTTCCTCGTGCCGCTCTGTCCTCCCCCTCTTCCGGCTCCTCCCCCTCTTCCGCCTCCTCCCCTTCGTCCTCCCTCTCTTCCGCCGCCTCCCCTTCGCCCGCGTCCCATCCGCCGCCCCTTCCTCGTGGCTTTCTTTGTGGCGCTCCGTCCTCCCCTTCTTCCGCTTCCTCCCCTTCGTCGTCGCCCTCTTCTGCCTCCTCCCCTTCGCCCGCGTCCCATCCACTGCCCCTTCCTTCCCTTCGCGTAGCTTCAAGGCTACCACCAAGGGTGAGGCGGCCGAGATGGAGGCCTCCTTGAGCGGGAAGGAGCCACCGCCGCCCCGATCTACTGGCCCTGCCCTTGCGCTCGCTTCCTCCCCTACCATACCTGCCACCGCCACTCCCTCTTCCCAGCCTTCCACACTGGCCTTCTCATCCTCCTGCGCTTATATGGCTTTGGTTTGGATGGATTTGAGCTTAGGTTGGGTGTTTCGATCTGTTGTGCGCTGTCCCTCCCCTCCGTCTTCTGCTCCCATTTCGCGCTTGCCGGCGGGCCCGCCAGCTCCATCGTAGGCAATCCCGGTGAGTAATGCCTTGCCGGCTACTTCTTTGCATGATGCTTATATGTTTTTGTTTGGATAGATTCGAGTTTAGGATTGCGGGTTTCGATCTATTGCAGATGAGGCTGCGAAGCTGTTTCCCAGCTTGTCCGGGCAACCGTCAGCAGCTATCTTTGGTCAGCACGGCTTCCTTCTATCTCCCTGTTTTCTTGTGCTTCAAAGAATTATGCTCGGTTGAGCTCATTACTATACTTTCGATGCTTCAATTTTACTTTTGCAGTCTACGCTTTACACTACAGCTTGCTTCTTGCTTCTAATACAGTTTCCTCAATTTATGTAGAGGTGTTTAATCTGCTTACCGCTTACTCTTGGTTGGGTTGTTGCCACATTTGTCAGGTAATGTGGACCTTCAAGAAAACAATTTTGTGATCAAATTTTCGCTGCCTATTTCTTTTGGTACTAGAATCCAGCAGCAACTGAATTTATTTTACAGTCAATGCTTTCTTACCACAAAAAAAAATGCTAAAGATGAGGTGCAGATTTGTAGATGGAAGTAGCTTTGCATTTCTTTGTGATGATGTAGATGAGTTTGAGCACTCTATTCAGGAGAAATTACTTATGGTCTCTGTAATCATACCTTTCAATGCTATCGTTCACTAATTTGGATGCCTATTTCCGTCACAATACGAAGATTTCTGTAATAAGCAATAAGAGAGAATTGACATTACATTCCTCTACAAATACTCTTAACAGTGAGCAGTATAATTTATCTTTGGGTGTATTTCAATAAGCTAATTATTAATTGCACATCTCCTACTCATATACTTAATTAGGGAAATTCTAGAAATGTATGGGCAGCGCTTTCAATGCCTTTCAATGCTATCGTTCACTAATTTGGATGGCTATTTCCGTCGCAATACGAAGATTTCTGTAATAAGCAATAAGAGAGAATTGACATTACATTCCTCTAGAGATACTCTTAACAGTGAGCAGTATAATTTATCTTTGGGCGTATTTCAATAAGCTAATTATTAATTGCATATCTCCTACTCATATACTTAATTAGGGAAATTCTAGAAATGTATGGGCTGCACTTTGCTTTACACTATTCAAGCCAATAGTTACCTTTTTTTAAATGTAACAAAAAAAGGTTTGCTTTCCTGTTGCTATTTTGTTCCATTTGGCTTTCCTTGCCATGACCTTCCTTATGATTTTCGCCGTCATACAAAATGGCTAGCTTCCTCTTCATAAAGCACAAGAATATTACAAAAGCATGATCAACATATGTAGTAATTCATGAAATATGCTTTGGTGAGCTCCTCCTTTCTTCTAACAATTTTATTTGAGTGCACTGGATTGAGTGCATATGCTGTGTTGGTATGCTCCTCCTCCTTGGTTAAGTCTACGTTGCCTTGGTTGAGTGCACTGGAGTTTGTTTTGTGATGTGCGCCCCTCTTGGTTAAGTCTGCGTCGTCTTGATTGAGTGCGCTGCATTGTGCTTTAGTTTGGTCGTGGTTGCGGGTCTTCCATCCCCGTTTTTAATCCGAAGTGCTGCTTTCTGTTTTCATTTTCGTTCCTATTCAAGTTACCTCTTGCTACTCTCTTAAGGATTCATGTAGTGGTATTCGCTCCGGATTAGAATGTGAATCTCTTCTTGATGTTCTCTTAAGGTTCTTACAGCGGTGTTCACCCCGGATTAGAATGCGAACCTCTTCTTGAATTAGGTAGCCTCAAATAGGTTTGGATATTATGTATGTGCAGGTTCTTTATACTATTTGCATTTCCCTAATTAGAATGGAAATCTTTTCTTATATTTGGAATCATTTTTTATTAAGCGGCTACAACTTCTTGTATTTGGATTCTTTTGGAAATCTCACACCATTATTTTACTCTCACGTTAGCTGGGTAGTAGTTTACTGAGCTTAGGATTCTTTTAGAGATAAGTGGAGCCACTGTGTAACAATTAGTTCTAAAATTCTGCCTTTATAGTTTAGAAGTTTACATATTGCATAAGCATTTGATTTTCCATCCTAACACTTCTAAAAGGTTATTTTATACCAAAACTGAACAATCAAGTTGATAATTGAATTTTGAAGATGCTTGGCCATGTTTTTTTTTCAATTTTTCATGTGTTTTTAGAGCTCAACTGCAAGGGCTTCTGTCAGGTATGAAACTGGTCAAATAGTTATGAGATGCAGATAGAACATGATACTACCCCCCCCCCCTGTTTTGTTCTGTTTTGAATGTAGAGACATGGAAAAAATATGTGCCTATATATATACAGCACAGGTACTAAAATTTTGATTGAAACAATGTTTACCCAGTTACCCTTCCAAAAACTTAATTCGTTTCTTCTTATGTTCATCTTCTTTTTTCGGCCCATGAGCTCAAACAGTTGGTGTAGCTTTTCTTTCAGAGTTAAGAATAGTGCGGTGTTTGTTCTAATGGGAGGGTGTTTCAGAAGCTGTGCTTTGTTTCTACGTTGGGAATAGAAAATGCCTGAAACATACTGTCCTTTTTTTGTTAGGTACTTCTAAAATATCTGTTGTCGATCATGGCAAAAATTCATTTTGTTAAGATCTAAGTCGCTCTAGCCGCACGGTTAGTTGCATGTCGCATCTCCTATTCCGTGAAGAACTTAATCTTGGCAGGAGCTAAAGAAATGAGCACGTATATTGCCAAGAACTTAGTTTTGGTACGAGCTGAAGAAATGTGCATGCGTCATCCTTAATTCTTATAAGCCTCCTCATGCTATTAGCCTATTACTCTGAAAAAAACATCACGTTTGTATGAACATTAACAGGATACTCTCTTTGGTTCAACATCTAGACAGTAGGGTCGGAACCATTTGATTAAAAGTGCATATTTCGACAAGTCATTTTCCCAGATATTAGAATGCAGTTAGGTGCACTGAGGTGTACTAGTTCTTGGCTGTTTTATTTTCATTTGACACAAAAACAAGCTTTCGAACTTCGTTCCAGATATAATGAAATACAACCTATTCTAATAATTTGCTCTCCACTTGTCGATCCTAAGAGTATGTATACAATTTATTTGGACCTATTCTCTTACAACTATTTTCATCCAAGTATAAAACCAGTGATTACTAATGTACTGCGCACTCCTTCCTGGATGGTAAAATGCCAACAATCAGCTGATGGAAGAATAAGTCACTGAATTTACTTAAGGATTCCTGGTTGGTAAAATGCCAACAATCAGCTGATGGAAGAATAAGTCACTGAATTTACTTAAGGATTCATGTAGTGGTATTCGCTCCGGATTAGAATGTGCATCTCTTCTTGATGTTCTCTTAAGGTTCTTGCAGCGGTGTTCACCCCGGATTAGAATGCGAACCTCTTCTTGAATTAGATAGCCTCAAATAGGTTTGGATATTACGTATGTGCAGGTTCTTTATACTATTTGCGTTTCCGAATTAGAATGGAAATCTCTTCTTGAATTAGCTAGCCTTAGATATTATCTATGTACATGCCTTTTATGCTTTTTGTGTTCCCATAGATGAAGCGCCTAAAACTTCTTGTATTTGGAATCATTTTTTATTAAGCGGCTACAGCTTCTTGTATTTGGAATCGTTTTTTATTAAAGTTTGGTCTTAGTGAGGGGTTTCTGTGATTTTTCCTATTCCATTTACCAGCTTATTTTAAAGATTGTTTGCTACATTTGTTATCTTCAACCTTAATAGTATTTCCTTCGGTTCTCAGAATAGTGTATTTAGTTTACGTATGCCTATTTGCTTATATTATATTCTTGTTTGCTTTTTGTTTATGGCTCTTTCGTTGAATAGTTTATACCCATGTTGTCCGTGTTGGACTGGCGCCTGAGATATCGCATTTATGAACTGCTCTACAGTCGTGATATCCTTGTGAGTATGCTTCCGAGAGTTTTTTTTATTATTTTAGTGCTATACATCACTTTCTTGCCTCGCTTCCTGTTATGATGTTTGTTATTTTATTTGTCATACAAAAGTGCTTATGGATGGCTTAGTGAGCTATATTGTGGACCGCAATCATCTCGTTTCTGCTCTTACACGATTCGCCTTGGTTTGCTCTTTGCGATCTGCATTTGTAAGGTATTTTTCTTGAACTTTATTGCGCTACCCATTTCTATTAGAGTTTTTTTCCTTATGTTCCACTTTACCATTTGCGAAGCTAGAATACGCTTTTCATTGTACGCTCTCCTTTGCTTCTCACTACTTCCATGCTTTGTTTGTACCTGTTATTTGATGTATGTTGTCCTTTTCATCTCATTATTTCTATGCTTTGTTTGTATATACTGTTTGCTTACATGTCATCTAAGGATCGCCGATTTTATTTCGTTCTGGCAGCCCCTGCTTTTGTTGCGCTCCTAATTACCTGCTGTACCATTTGTATTCCGTTATTGTTACACTGCGATTGTTGTTATTGTGTTCTCAGTTTTCCCCCTATGCTTAGACTTATAGTAGACATCTTGTGATACCACTTGCATATTTTTGTGTTTTTCGTACTTGCTTATATATGAGTGTAGATATGCTTCCTAAATTTTTTTCCTATTTTAGTATTATACATCGCTTTCTTTCCTTACTTTCTGCTATAATGTTTGCTATTTTTTTACCATGCAGGAACGCCTTCAGATAGCTCAATAAGCTATACTGTGAAGCGCAATCGTCTTGCTTCTAATCTTACGCTACTTCACCTTGGTTTACTCTTTGCAGCTTGCATTCGTGAGGTATTTTTTTGTCTTTATCATGCTAACCGTTTCTGTTGTAGAGTTTTTCTTATGTTTTGCTTTAGCATTTACGAAGCTAAGATACGCTCTTCGTTGTACGCTGTCCTTTGTTTCTCACTGCTTCCGTGCTTTGTTTGTATGTACTGTTTGCTTACATGCCATCTAAGGGTTGTTGCTTTTATTTTGTTACACCAATACCTACTTTTTGCCGCTCCTAATTATTTGATGCGTCATTTGTATTTCGTTATTGTTACGCTACGATTGTTGCTGTTGCCTTCCCAGACTTTATTTTTCTCTACGCTTAGGCTTATAATAGAACTCCTGTGGTAGCGCTCATATACTTTTATGTTCTCTATACTTATATACAACCTCTTTTTTGCTTTTGTTGTTCCCTTCATTAAAATATGAGTCCCTTCTTAGGTTACATTGTCTCAGATATTACCTATGTACAAATCTTTAATGCTTTTTGACATTCCTATAGAATACCTACGGGATTATGTATTTATATTCATTTTTTGTTAAAATATGATGTTGATGAGAGACTCTTGCCCTCTACGGTTTGCATGATTAGATCCATCCCGAATTAGAATACAAACTTAATGAGTTTCTGTGCTTACAACCGCCTTTTCTGCTCTACCTGCCTGGTTTTTTTCGCAAATGTTTGCTACCTTTGCTATCTTCCGGAATGAATTAGAATGCGATCTTGATGAGGGGTTTCTACGTTTACAATTGCCTTTCTTTTACTCTATTTGCCTACTTTTTTCCACAATTATTTGCTGCTTTTGCTGCCTTCAACCTGGGTGCTACTTCGTCCAGTTCCCAAAATAATACATCTATTAGTTTATCCATAACTATCTATGTGTATTACATTTTTGTTTATTTTTTTCTATGGTTATTTTTTTGACGCACTACACTCATGTTCTCCACCTTGGATTACCATGTGAGAAATCATGTTTACGGATTTTTCTATGGTAGTGCTATTCCTATGAGTATGCTTCCAATATTTTTTTTTACAATTTTAATGCCCTACATTGGTTTCTTGCTTTAGTTTTTGACATAATATTTGCTTTTTGTTTCCTATACAGGAGTGCCTTCGAATATCTCAATACACTATATTCTCAAGTGCAGTTATTTCCCTTTTAATATTAGTGGAGTATTCACCTTGGTCTACTGACAGTGTTTCCTATTCATAAAGTGCTTTCCTTACTCTTTAGTGTGGTAACCATTTATTTTGCAAAGTTTTATTCTTATGTTTTCCTTTAGTGTTTACAGAGGTGAAATGCACCTTCCCTTGTACGCTTTTTATAACTTCTTGCTACTTCCATATTTTGTTTGTACAGCCTATTTGCTTATGTGCTATTTAAGAATCCTTGATTTATTTTGTTGTAGTAATAGCTATCCTTTTTGTAGTCCTAATTAGCTAATACATCAGCTATATATCGTTGCTGCTACATTGCCATTGTTATTATTACCTTTTTAGATTTTATTCTTTTTGTGCTTACCTCTATAGTAGATGCCTTGCAGTAATGCTTATATATGTCTATGTTTTACATACTTGCCTGTAGAACTATTCTCTGTTATCTATAACCTTTTCAGTTACTATCAACGGTTCATCCACAGAACCAAACACAAGGTGATTTCCTTTGCAATAATCTATTGTCATCAGCACTACTATTCAAAGAAGCAAGATAATGCTTATATATGTCTATGTTTTACATACTTGCCTGTAGAACTATTTCCCTGTTATCTATAACCTTTTCAATTACTATCAGCGCTTCATCCACAGAACCAATCACAAGGTGATGTCCTTTACAATAATCCATTGTCATCAGCGCTATTAAAAGAAGCAAGAAAAAACATACATTCTGTTTCTACACTCCCAGTTCTTACTCAATATGTTTATTTACAGAGTAATACAGTCTATGAAAAAAAACAAGTCCACAAGAGAACTATTCCCAGGTGCAAAACAATGAAGTACCACACTAGGTACATAGTAATACATTTCTTAGCACTACTTCTTACTGTCACAAAGAAAATAATAAGCTAGCATATGTTCATTGCTGTTTCCATATTATCCTTCTAGGAAGACCACATACTTTATTCACAATGAATGATATATCCCCCTCCCATCTCAACAGCCTACAATGCTTAACACAGATTCCCTCCAGAATGTACCCAGAACCCTGGAATTTTCACTTCAGCCAGAAGTTATTCCTGCCGACCAAACTTATTTTGTTTTACAGAATGTGACCAGCAATGCCATGCCTACCGGCAAAACTGCCATTATTAGATATCCCTCTGCTGTGATTAGCCTTGTACTAACTACTGCAAGCATGTTTGGCAAACTCTTTGCTTTCCTCATGATTCAAACTATATTCCAGTTTCTACATAAATCTATGTGCTGACTTACCCTTCTCGGTTTATATCTACATTACTAAACAAGCTGAGCCTACCAGCCAGCTCCACATCAAGCTAGCTCACTGTATACGACATCTTCACTGGACTATACCCAAATAACATCATAGTTCTTACGTTAAATATAGCATAGGATATTCTCTCCCAGTTTCTCACACTCAAATAGAACTAAATTAATGCAATCACACACAAACTTTACAAAGATCGATTATGCCACACACAATTGATGCTTATAGACCAATACACAACATCATCCCCAAAGTTTAGTTTACAGATCATACATATACATGCACATATATATGTATACAAAATATTAATTCATACACATTCCCAAATAGCACCAGTTACATATCGCCACTTATGTATACCTATGTGTCCAATTAAAAACCGATCCTCATTGCTTACATTACCATGAGTGCCAAATCAACAAATTGATTCAGCAAAAGAGCTAAGTGCATCGATTATATCAATGAATAACAGATGATTACCATTTAAGCACTCTTTACATAATAATCAACCATTCACACAAAATTGATCTGCGTGGCGCCACGCACATGCATCTAGTATCTATACTTTGCAGCGAACATACTACAACACCTGCTGGTAGCCCGTGGCGTTACAAGGATAGGCTCAGAGGGCTAAGGGCCTTTTCCAGTCGTAGGAATTTTGAAGTAATTCAATCCAGTGGCGGACTCAGGAAAAAAACTAGGTAGGGCGAAGTCTAATGACGGATCTAGGAAAAAAACTAAATAGACCGAAGTCGGAAGCGTGAAATAAACAGTAGTACCCAAAAGCAAAATAATCCATGGTCAAACTATATTGCAATCATACTAATAAAAGTATGTGATACGAAATAGAAACAACTACAATTCGCATGTTAACATATGTAGATAACGGAAGGACAGTGAAAAATACCTCACTAATGAAGCTTAATCCACAAATATAGATGAGTTGTAAAATAAACAACCTGTCAATTGTGAAAGATAAATACATCAGTAATGTCACAATTTGATAATAGAATATAAAAGATGCAATAAAAAGAAGACAAAAATATACCATAAATAACTAAGTACGTCTAGGAGAACGAGGCATTTTCATTCTTCGAGTTTTCATGTCTTGAAATCGTTTCTTGATTTTTTCACGATCAAGTCCTTTGAATATCTCTCGCTCGATATAGCACACCATCAAGTCATTAAGCCAATCATCGGACATCTTATTACGCAAATCAGTCTTGATAATATTCATAGCCGAGAAGGCTCTTTCAACCGATGCTGTCGCCACCGTAGTAGCAATGCTAACTCGATGAGGCGGTAGACCAATGGAAATGCAATATACCTTTCAGTTTCAACCAACTTCACGGCCAGACTTCCAAGATCATGACAAGTAACAAAATCATCAATTCTTCGCACATCTGTTACTGCATCCCACATGGTCTCAATACGGATTAAAGTTGCATAATGAGAACCCCATCTAGTGTCTCCAGGTCTTGCCAAGCTAGTTTCTTGATGTTTACCTCTTCCTGAAAAAAACTCACCACTCTCCAACTTACTTAAAATATTTTGACGATGCTTGTCTAGCAATACATCCTTTCTCTTGCAAGATGCACTAGTAGTGGTCACAATCAAAGTCACATACTCAAAGAAATCATTAATAGATGAATAAGAACTTGTGACAAAGAACCACTACCAATCAGAATCGATGAGCAAAGCAATGAACATAAAAGCATATGGGTTCTCATCACGAATCAATTTTTGAAGGCCGTTGAATTCACCCTCATATTTGAAGCTCCGCGTGCACCACGCCTCGAGTCTAGCAATAGGTAAACCATGTGCACCAAGCATCCCAATCAAAGCTCTCTTCAATGCATCGATGTTACCTCGTGACATGTTGCGGACCAAAAATCTTTCTATGACCTTGCCTTTGTTGTTCACAAACCTGACAATTACAGCCATTTGTTCTTTGATTGATATATCACGAGATTCATCAATAAGAACTGAGAAAAGACCATTCCCAATCTCTTCCTTTATCACTTTGGTGATCTCTTGCGCACAACATTTTGCAAGTTGTTTTTGAATCTTTGGACAAGTCATCTGGGCATTCGCAGGACATAGCTCATCAAATGCAAGCTTAACTTCCTCCTTTCTTTCTTTGTACCAATCAATCATCTCTAGAAAATTACCCTTGTTTAAGGAAGAAGAAGATTCATCGTGTCCACGAAATGACTGACCTTGCCTTAAAAGAAAACTTGCACAATCTAAAGATGCAGTCACATGAATTTCATATTTTATTTCTGCTTCCTTGCTATAAGACATAATCTTATATGACACACTCGACCTTTGATTCTTAAATTCGTCGCATGCTTTCCTTGCATTATTGTGAATACTACTAACCCCACCAACATGATCAGCATATGATTTGTATTGATTCTTCCAATTGTTATACTCTATTTTGGTGAAGACATCATGCCCAAATTGTTCATGTAAAGGTTTGTGCTTGAAAAGGAAACAATAAAAGCAATAGGCCGCATCTTTCGCTACACTATATTCCAACCAATCGTGCTTTTTAAACCATGATTCACGAAAGGCTCTAAGATCATTTCCATATGTTTTACAAGAGTAATTATGGCCAATTGGTTGAGTAGGACCCTTCAACAAATAAGCTCTCCTCACTTGATCTCTAATGTCGGAATGAAAATCATCAAGCGGTATACAAAGTCCCGGATCAGCAATGATGTGATCCGGGTTGAATTCCTTAATACCTTCATCCATTTGTTGCAGTTGTTCAGCTGCAGCATCTTGTTCTTGTGGTCGTTCTTGTGCTTGGACTTGGTTTGATATCCCTTCAAGTTGAGATTGTGCATGTGCGGCCGTCGTTCCGCTTTCCTTGGTACTTCTGCTTGATTTGCTAAAATAGCTTTTCAAATCCATTCTATTCATTTTGAATTTGAACAAGCCTCAAGTCACTTGTTGTACCTAGAATAAATTTTGAACATATTCTACATAAAATTGTACCTAGAATTTGAAGTGCAATATATAAATTATAAAATTATAAAATACCTCAAAATCTCAAAATACCTCGCTAATCAGTAATCACCTCGTCCTCAACCTCAAATAAATCTCCTCCTCAAATCAGTCCCTGCCTCAAATAACTCATTCGGCCAGACGGCCAGTCCAGCAGTCCTCAAATATCTCGGGCTCTCGGTCCTTCGGTCCTTCCGCCGGCCCCCCGTTCGGTCCTTCTGCCGCCGTGCCGCGCTCCCCGGCCTCCCCTGCGCGCGCGCCCCGGCCTCCCGCCGCTGCCGCGCTCCCGGCCTCCCGCGCGCCTCCCGCCTCCCGGGCTCCCGGCCTCCCCTAGCTGCCTCCGCCTGGGCCCTGGCCGGCGGCCGCCGCTCTCCCCGGCCACCGCCTCCCGGCCTCGGGCCTCCCGCCTCGGCGCCTCCCCTAGCCGGCTAGCCGCTCCTCCGACTCCTCCGCCTTACCGCCTGCGCCTGGGGGCTGGGGCCTGGGCACTGCCGCGCCGTCCTCTGGGCTTTGACTCCTCCGCCTGGGCGCCGCCGCAGCGCCGTCCTCCGCCTCTGCCCTCTGCCGCCCGGGAGGCCGAGAGCCCGAGATCTAGGGTTGCTTGTTGCTTTGTGACTTGTGAGTGTGTTGCTTTGTTGGCCCGTGCATCCTCTGAGATATCCCTTCCCTTGTTGCTTTGTTGGGCTTTGTTGGGCTGTCTCCGAGATATCCTCCGAGATATGCCGTCTTTACTGCTCACGGCTCACCCGTTCGGCGGGGGGTGCCTTCCACGGTGCCGGGGGGGGGGGTCCGGCCAGCGAGGGGAGCGGGCGGCGCCTCGCTCGCCTGGAAGGCGAGTCCGCCCGATTCAATCCTATAATCCTATATAGTTCTTTATTCAAGCTCATATAATTCCTATGAAATTCACATGGAAAGGTTCGTTCCATCTGAATTTTAGAGGCATTCTAACGTCAGGTTAGACCTCATGGAAAATTTTTTTTCTTTTGTTTTGTTTTACTGTAAGGTTGCACCGGCGACTCCATACAATTCCTATGTTTTTTTTCTATTGATGCGTTTTTCATTTCCTAGTTTCAAAGAGGCCCTAAAGAGAGGCAGCCATAAAAATTGCATGATATGAATGACACAGTAAGAAATGAACTATCCAGGAAAATAACAAGAATGTAAGCATGTGATATTTTTAGATAAAAGGAGAACACCCCATCTATGTCATTGGGCTTAAGCCTGCTTCATGCCTAAGGCTGTGCCTCCACACTGAGCCGAGCTTTGACCTAGCTAGCATCACGGCTCTGCTACTATGCTCAGCCTACACCACGTCCTCGGCTCTGCCGTCTTGCTGGGTGAGCTCCGTATTGACCCACGTCATAATTTGTGTTAAAGTTAATTTGCCTATTGGATATATTTTTTCCTGTTTGTTAGAGATTTTTGAGGTGGAAATGGGAGTGAGGAAGGGGTGTATCGGTGAGTGAACCACCATCACCATCTCCAATATTTATAATGGTATGGCTCCATTTGGAAAGTTGGAATTTTTTTATTCCTTCGAGAATTACTATTTCCTATGAATTTTTTGCGCTGCGTTTCGAGGCATACATAGCATGCCTATAGGTAACTAGGAAATCAACACCCCTGAGCAATACTAGGGCCCGTTTAAATTGATTTTTGTTGATAGCTTTTAGTTTATAAATAGTAACAGTTTGCAAAAAATCGTACGAAAAGAGAGAAACTTATATGTGATTTTCGTAGATATAAATAAAGTTACTGTAATATATAATACTATTAACTAGTAGATCTTATTTTAAAAAGATACTTTGTTTTAAAGTTAGATACTATAAAAAATTATTTATTATAAAAAACAGGAACAAAAATTAAGGGGTTCCGACCCTCAACTACAGCTTCGGAGAACAGACAAAAAAAATGGCATGAAAGAGTAGAACCGTAGGAGTATAACTCGAGTCATATCGTCTGCCGTACGACAGAGAACACTCTATTACAGTGAATTGAGTGTGCAACGGTAGAGTATCAAATGCACCTGAAGGCACGGTAAAAGCGAGCGGGATTCTATGATTTAGCCGAATCTAAGTCATCGTAACTTTGCTTTTATTCGGTCGTTCATTTCTGAATGGACGGTCCAGATTATTTCTACCTTTATTTAAAAAAATAAAAGTAGAAATAATTTGGACCGTCCATCCAGAGATGAACGGTTGGATTGAAGCAAAGTCACGATGACTTAGATTCGGCTAAGTCCGAGAATACACTCTAAAGGCAGGGACCCGCTTCGGGAAAAGACACAGTAGCAACTGTTGTTTTCTGCCTGAAATATTGAGGATTTGACGCTATAGGAGGTGCGATTAAGGATTTGCCACTTTTAATATTAAACTTGATGATTTGTGACTCTTAAAATAAAAATAGTTGTGATTTGTCATTTTCTCCATGTTGTGGTTTTTTTTCTATTGAAATTCGAATGTGAAAAGATAATTTTGCCCTCTTATTCCTCACCTCTCACCTCTTTGTCTTCCTCGCCTCCATCGACAACCTCAAATGTCCCTCCACACCGTCAATGGTATCCACCTCAGGCCCCACTTTGCTCGCTTCTACCTACCCTTGGCTAGGGATAGGGCCAACACAAACATCTACCACTGCGTCTTGGTGGTGGTTGTCACGAGACTACTCTCTTAACCACTGGTGGCAATTTGAATTCGGTGGAGAAGAGGTGGCAAAAGTAGTGGTGGATGAGGAGAGGTGGCCGTGGCGCAAGGAGGGAGTCAAGGAGGAGGGAGGTGAAGTGGCACCTGTGACGAGCCCCAATCGCTATTGCATGGTGGGGCTAGTGCGATAGTAGGACAAGAAACGGAGGACTGGAGGTGATAAAGATGATGGCAAAATCGTCTTTTTCACGTCCAAAATTTGGTGATAAAAAGGAAACTATCAGGAGTACAACATAGATTGTGGCAATACACTGATACCATTAAAAAAAATCAAGAATACAACTAGGAATCTTCATTTGCAGTCTATAATATAGGGGAGTAAGATTTCTCTCCTAGAGGTGAAAAATCATCAAGTAAAATCTTAAAATTGTATCCTCGAACACACATTTTAGATGGGCCATATCCTTAATTTTCCCTTTCAACTATGGCAATATACTGATACCATAGCGACATGTCTCAGTCGTTCACTCTAGATCGGATGGCTGCAAATGGTGCTGCTAAGGCACGGTATCTGCCTTTTAGAGGTCATTCAATTGGACTGAAATTTATTGGCTTATAGCTGAAATTGCACTGTAACTGGCTGAAATTGCATTGTACCTGATTTATTTGGCATAATTAATTTAAAAAAATTAAAAATAGAAAAAAACAATTTGACCTATCACGTATAATGCAAAAATAAATATAGAAAAAAAAAGAATCAGTAAAAAACTTAAAAATTAAAAAAATAAAAATTTTAAATAGTAAAAAATAAATTAAAAAATAAAAATTTAAACCCAAATAAACGAACCTTAGTCCATGGAAAGCAAAGCAGAGGATACAAATCCAAATCAGCGACTTCTCCTCGGAAGATGCACCTTCCTTGCGTTGTCCTGCCTTGTCTGCAGCGCGCTGCAGACTCCTCCCTCCCCCACTTCCCACGGTTTCTTCTCCTCTTCCACCCACCAGCTGACCAGCCCACCGGAACCCAACAAGAAGATCCTCTTCTCCCTCCCACTCCATCCACAGAGCAAGAATCCCAACCCCAAATCCACCCAAGAAAGCGCGCGCGATTGCATATCCTCACGCCCCTATCCGTTCGTCCATCCGTCGAGCTATGAAGCAGGAGGCCACCAGCCTAGTGGTAACCCAGGGCGCCCACCGCCGGCCTCCACCGCCGGCGGCGGAGGACGATGAGGAGACGGACGCCCTGCCGCCGTCGTCCTGCGCGATCTTGCTGCGCCGGGAGGGCGAGACGGCGGGGGAGGAGCTGCTCGTGCCGCCGCTCAACTTCGCCATGGTGGACCATGGCGTGTACCGCTCCGGGTTCCCCGACGTGTCCAACCTGCCGTTCCTCGAGTCCCTCCGCCTCCGCTCCGTCCTGTTAGTCCCTAGCGGCGCCTTCGCATCTCTTGCTAGCTTCCTACTATCTTCTCCTTTGTGGTGGTGTTGTCATTCTGATCGTTTCTTGGATGCGCCCAGGTGCCTCTGCCCGGAGCCGTACCCGGGGGCGAACCAGGAGTTCCTCCGCACCCAAGGGATCAGGCTCTTCCAGATCGGAATTGACGGCTCCAAGGTAAACAAATCAAATTTTACTTAACTCAATCTCAGGGAATTGAAATTTGTTCCTTTCGCGGACATTCTTGACTGAGTTTCTTAAGAGTTTGGTTCCTCTTTTTGGGGTCTTTTCTTGTTCATCGCGGTGGTTCGGAAGAAGGAAAATGAAATGGTAAACAAGAAAGAGAACACAAAATTCTTGGTTGAATTCATCGTCTTTGAGTTAATTTGTTTATTGATTAATTAACTCTGCCCCTCCTTTTCTTTCTACTTTCCGTGATTCGTCACGGATTCCTTGTTAATACTTGTCAACGCGGTAGTGAGCGTACGGCTTGATGTTTGCAGTGGTTCGTATTCTCAAATCTTCTCCATGGTACTTTTGTACCTACACGTACTGCGCCCTTCGTGAAATTATAAAATAGAGATGCCTTGTCCAAGTTGAGCTTCTCTCTAGAGACACTTTTTAGTTGAAAGCTTCTCTCCACTAAATTGCATATCTAATAAAAAAATCTTTACCAAGTCATTTTTAATATCTTTATGGGCTACGTCATTTTAAATTGCATAACTTTATGTATGTCGTGGTAGACCAGACCAGGCACTTTGACTCTCTTACTTGGGAAATTTGGGGATAATAAATTCAAGCATACTGGTTGAGCTCGGAAAAAAGGAAAATAAAACTCAAGCATACAGATGCCTTCATGCAAAGCATAGGCAACTGGGCTGCGATTTGTGCGGCCATCAAGAGCCCAGCCATTCAAGAGATCGCACTCAGTTGCACTGTTTGCCAATGCCTTCGTAAATGGTAGCTGGTTTAACTGCTGTCGAGTAGCGTTGCCTTAACAAAGGTCGGATTTTGGGGGATTTAATTGATATGATGTATTTTGTTCCAAACTTGCATATGTGCTGAGAACAGTACTCTTTCTCCCCCAGTATGTATTAGCATAACATAAACAAGAAGTAAAAAATATTATTTAAAAGACTGAGATGACTGCGCTTTCCACAGTGTTCTGTTCTGTTGGGCCTTGGTAAATATTTATGTTTTTGTTTTTGGTAATTATTTCATAACCTACGATTTTCAGAAGGGCTAAGTTCGAACAAGCTTCACAGTTCTTCATACACAAGAAATCTATAGCTTTTACTCATGAATATTGCAAATCATCCTTTATGACCTTCTGGTTTGTAGTTTAGATATCTGGCACATATACTACCTCAGGTAGATAAATATGCTGTATCTTGTTAACTGGTATAAATGTTGAACAAGCATGTTATTTTCAATCTGTCATGTGCACCATAATGGGCCCATGACACAAGGAAGGGCATCAACAATCCCAGGATTAGGGGATTTCAGTTGCAAGGGATAAGCTGCCTAGTTATCTATTTCCTAATTATCTATTTCCATCTACTAGAGATGGCATCCCTATAAATAGAGGGGCTTGTATCCCGGTTTCATTAAGCAAGAAGAACAATGAAATAGTCTTTCTCATATCTGAAGTCTTCTCCCTAGTCTATGGTCTCATCTTTCTCCTAAGATTCCTCCCCTTCAGCCAGGCCGATTGGCCCTTGGTACAGGAGTTACCCCGATGTAATAGCATAAATCACAAATCACTTAACAATGTATTGAATAATTAATGTAGGTTAGATCTTATGTTGCAATTTGTATAGTTTAAGTAGCATTTGCATTCAAGCTATACTTTGTTTTCTTACCTGGATCTAGTGTTCTTTCTTAGGCAGAGAATTTTATTCCTTTATTCAGTCATTTTTTTTGTACAATAAGTGAGGGATGGTTGTATATTTTGGACATAAGTACTAACATATTAAGTTCGAAATCTGAGAATCTTAGAAGCTGCATCATGTTTGTTGAGTATCATTTGCGTTGTTAAATGGCTTAAGAAAACTAGAAAAGTCATTGTTATGAAATATGATCTTGTCCCTAAGTCTATGCGGCTTACTTTTACAAGTTGATAGGAACTACGATGTGGCTTACTTTTACAAGTTGATAGGAACTATCTGAAACTTAGCCTGTTATGTTGCTCTAGTCCTTGGACATGCAGTCAGGGGCGGACCTGGAGCTTCTGCTCCAGGTTGTGTCCAGCAAGCAACTATTTCTTTGTTGCTATGTGCAAGTGCTTGAACGTGGCAACATTAATGTCTCTTTGTTCATATTTGAGTTCTACTTGACTGAGATATGGCTTAGAGTGCTACTTCATTAATTTGGTACTTCTACTTCGCCGTTGTTTAATGTTTATGTGTGATGCACTGTTCTATGTTGACATGTTTTTAAGTTCATTGCATGTTTTGTTTCAAATATGTTTGTTATATTTAAACTTTGAAATTAAGTATAATTTAATACATATGTTAAAAGTCCGCTCACCCCTATAATTCAAGTCTGGGTCCACCATTGCACTCTTTATGTGGTGTTGTACATTGTTGTTGTTTTCTGAAAATGATGTCCATTTGATGCCTTCAGATGTAATATCAGGCATAACTCTTCTCAAAAGACCAGTAAATTTTGTTTCTGAAGAAACTGAATAACCTATATATGTTGTCAAATCATTTCTAAGGTGCAACAAAGCTATCTTTTGTTTCAATTTGAATGAATAAACTGGTAAAATATCTTTCTATCTACTGGAGTGATGAATATTTTAACCATTATGATAACCGCATGCCATTATGTATCTACATTATTTTTTACTCCCTTTTATCCTTTTTGTTAACTTCTTTTATTTACCTACTAATCAACGTATTTTCTCTGGTCACAATTCACTCCATTATCAGATGCTGGTTCAGGATAAGTGAATCCATCCCTTGTATAAGACAACACAATGGCACAATTATTCAATTGAGCAAGCTGGTCATTGTTGAATATTTCTATTCTATACTATTGTGGACCCAAACAAACTATCACAAAAAGTGTCCACAAAATGTGAGCAGCTTGCACCTGAGTGATTTACTGTCCTGAAAACATGAAATCTCAAATCTGTTCATCAGAAGAAAAATAAATGTTTTGAATTTTTTCGTTATATTATTTTTTCATTATGGTTCAAGTTGAGGCTTTATTCTGTGTGGTCTGCACTCGCAGAAATTACATAAGCACTCATATACAAGGGAATGGTTCCTATCTAGTCTGTAGTGAGTAGACAATCGCTGTTTGTTTTTTGTTCCATCGATGCAGTTTACATTAATTTTTTGTGAGAATTTTTTGGAGCGATCTTTTTTTGGTTGAATCCCATGAGGCCCATACTCAATATCAAACCCAAAGTATTGAATGTCCTTGAGTATGCGACTTTGCAATTTTGTAAAGGGGATTATAGCCACAGGAAGCTCATCATGTGCCAGACAAAAAATGCAACTCGATTCTCTTATCTGGATTAGGTTGTTTATTTGGTACTTTGGTGACAGTGCCAGGAAAGTCATGCATGATTGGCGACAGGAGAAACTTCGGATCTGAATAGCATTTAGCAATTTGCTTTATATGAGTGAAATAGAAACGTTTTTCATGCTAATAACTTGGGCCAGAAAAGTGAATTGACAATCAACTTCTGAACTTGAAATTATTTTATATTATCACAAACTGGCAAGTAGCAATCTTAGGTGGCAGCACACACTAAAGCTGATTGTGGTATCTGCCTGGCTTTTATTCCAAGCATCAATGATGTTAGCTCAAGGCTGCAAGCCATCTTTGTGTGTGTGTGTGTGTCTTTGTAGGACTGATTAAGTAAGTGCTTGTGGTGATAGGTAACTGCTGTTAGTATTGTTTAGAACAGTGTTTAGCCCATAAAATTAGTTGGAACATCAAGAACGAAAGAATACTTTGGGCAGACTCCAGTAGTTGAACTTTGTTGTGCAGTAACTGGTGTTAGTATTGTTTAACATAGTGTTCAGTAAATAAATTTGGTTGGACTATCAAGAATGAAGGCACCGTTCAGTTTTTGAAATTTGTTGTTCTGGATTAAGAGCTAATCGGTTTTGCGCTAGGATGGCAAGCATAAGATAACCCTTTGAAGTTGTCGTTATCTAGTTGATGTGTTGATCATTCTTTCTTTTACTGCACCAACATTTTGTCAAATTACTTTATTTTTCCTTGTTACCTAAGATGCTTTTCGTAAATTGACACTTTCATGTTCAGGAGCTAGGTTTTTGTACTGAATAGATGTTGCTTGCAGGAGCCCTTTGTGAACATTCCCGAAGATAGAATCCGCGAGGCTCTAAAGGTTGTTCTAGGTATTAAAATGTCGTCCTAACCGATTAATTGTCTCATTATTTCTCTCCCCTAACTGTATATCAAATTATCTTGTAGATGTAAGAAACCACCCGGTGCTTATTCACTGCAAGCGTGGCAAGGTAAAACAACTTGATTGCTTTGTAATTCACCTTACTGTTGCCCTCTCAAAATTCCAATAAAACCTGAGCTTTATATTATAAACACAAAAATGGGCAGCATCGAACTGGCTGTGTGGTTGGATGCTTGAGGAAATTGCAACGTTGGTGCTTAACTTCAATATTTGATGAGTATCAGCGTTTTGCTGCTGCGAAAGCAAGAGTGTCTGATCTAAGGTTTATGGAGCTATTTGATATCTCAAGCTTAAAGCATTTACCGGCGTCATTCTCATGTTGAGAAAGCAACACACATTTGGCGGCCTGTGTGCGAAGATTGGCATATCTTTCCCTTGGAGACTTTTGAGCTCTGTGTACCGTAGTAACATTGATAAGAGCTGTTATACAACTTTTCAGTATGTTACTACCGCTATGCTTCCCGATTACAACATTGTCTGGAAAGTTTAACCTTGTTGTCATTTTTGGAGCATAAACATGTAGGATAGGGAGGTGATAGGAGACCATTGCAAAAGTATTAGATGTTGAGGGCACAGCATAGTGCGTATATTGCCGGTGCAGTTCACTGTAGTATTTTAGAATCCATGAAGTAAACAAAGCGAGATGCATCATGAGTGATACTTCCACCGTTACCATTTAGCAGTATCGGCATGTGTTTGCTGGCGATCTGGCATTGTATAAACTTTTGAAGTCTGTAATTATGTTGTGTATATGAAATAAAACTCAAGCTGGCATGGGAAAACCTCATCGCTAGTCTAGCTCAATCGGTTTGTCAATTGGATTTATGCAATTTTTGGCGTGTTTTCTTTGTAGTGCCAACTTGTAAACACTGTTGGCAAAAAATGGGCATTGATACCGCTAGCAAGTTTCTGGCATGCCAATTTAATCTTTTTGGTTTTTAGCCTTTTAGGGCTAGATTGGCTAAACAGGGCTGGACCAAACTTTGTTCGTCAGGTGGTCTCACTTCCAGCAACTCCTGAGCACACCCGTTGTCCCTAACAATATAAGAGTGCCTTAGCCATTATGGTTATTTTTATAGGCGATTTTATTGTACTTCGTACATATAAATTTGCTTAACTAATTAGAAATTGTTAGCGATTCATGCTTGCCGCACCTCCTGCCTCCGTGATTCCAGCACTCACCGTTAGCTATTTCCTTGTATAGATAAGATTGCCATCTTGCAAATTGATTTAATTGTTAATGTTAAGAAGATAGAGATAGAGTTGTATTATGATATAGAGTTTGTATTCTATTCCATATATGCCTTATCTCTATATGGCATATTCCCTTGTACTCTTTCCTATATATATATGACCCTTTGGGTCTCATATCAACACATATAATATTCATAACATGATATCAGAGCTTAGATTAAAACTCTAACCTAATCTCGATCTACTTCCACTGTTACTGCCCTCGAGAGGATCAATCTCCGCTCCCGGGGGCGGCCCTTGTTGGGATATATGTACGGGATCTCTTCTTCTCGTCAAGCTCCACCCGCTCGCCGCGGGCTTCTTCGCCCGTCCACGCCGCTCTTCCTCGACACCCTCTCACCGCACGCGATCGCCTCCTCATCGCATGCCGCCACCGCGGGCGGACCCGCCGCCAGTGCATGTTCGCTGCTCGCGCAACGCGCCATGGAGTCCGTGGCGATTCGGGCATCGAGGCCGCCGCCATCGAGGAGCCGTACACTTCGCCTTGTTCGACCCGTCCGCTCGGAGAAGTTCGGCCATGTGAGCCGCCACCCGATGCTCGCCAGCGCCTCGACGCCTACGACGCTGACTCAATCGCGCCGCCCCGCTTGATTCGCCACCACCGCTCCATCCGGCAGCGAATCTGGGCTCTCGCCTCTTCACCGCGCCATCGAGATTCTGCGCCACCGCTCGCTGCATCGCCACCGCCGCCGCAAGAAGGCCTCCAGCCGCAGCCGCGGGCTCGGACGCCTCATTGGTGTGGTCACTTTTTAGCTTCGGCACGGAGGACATGCAAGAGGAGCGAGAGACTCCTTCGCCAGCAGCCTGACCAGCCTCACTGCCACGCCATCCACGCCGTATCACCGTCGGCACCTCGCACCGGCCTCCCTCGCCACGTCCGCTTTGGGCGCCTGCGCCAGAGCCTACGTGTGCCGACCACTCGCCCGCTGTTGGCCCGCTCGCAGCCTTCCAGACGCCAGGTTCCCGCTGCCCTTCCTCCAGGTGCGGCGTCCGCATCCGGTCACCCACATCCGGTTGCCCTCCACTGCAGTCTAGTGGAGATGCCAGAGGAGACGTCGCGCCCGCCGGAGGAGAGGAGCAGTTGCGTTGTCCGGTCGCCGGTTTCCAAGCGCAGCACCCTCATCGGCCGTCGTGGGTACTCCTCTCCCTGTTGCCTTTACTGATTGGATCTGTCTTGGCCAAGCTTGTCTTAAAAGCTAACAAAAAGGAAAAACATAGAGAGAGAGAGAGAGAAATAATGTTGATGGTGCGCAGCGTCGTCGTCATCCACTTTGCCGCCCTCTGCGCGTCGGCCGATCGCTGCCCTCTGTGTGCGGCGTCATCTCCTTCCCGATCTCGCCGCTGCCGCTGCCTAGGCTGCTGTCATCTCTACTTCATCCATTCGTTTGCATCCATCCTAAGTCTGTAGTCTCCAACCTTTCAGTTCGTCTAAACCATGTGAGTCTAGAAATTCTTTGTCAATCATAGAAGTCTAGGAATCTTATTTTGCATGACAGCAGCCCTCTGAGTCGAGTGCAGATCGTAGAAGTTGTTAAGATGCCGCCGCTACTTTATCCGCCGCTGCGAGCTTTTAAGGCCGCCACGCTTCTCCTGCACCTCGTGCATTGTGCCACCGCCGTCTTGGGTTTCGATCTGCTGCTGCCATGCCTCTACCCCTATTCCATGACAACAGCTGCCACTCTTCTCTCTGAGCCGCGTGTAGATCGTAGAAGTCGTATGATGCCGCCGCTTCTGTAGCCGCCGCCCCGAGCTTTTAAGGCCGCCGCGCTTCTTCTGCACCTTGTGCACTGCGTCGCCGCCATCTTGGGCTTCGATCTGTGCTGTCATGCTTCTATCTATTCCTCTTCAGCTTGATTCGACAGTATTTTTCAAGACCTGCACGCTATGACGACATCATCCAGACTCGGACTTCGGATTTTATTTTTACTACTTTAGTAACAACTCTTTTCAAATGCAATGCTATTACATACGCCTTGCATTTGAGGGGTGGTGTTAAGGAGATAGAGATAGAGTTGTATTAGGATATATAGTTTGTATTCTATTCCATATATGCCTTATCTATATATGGCATATCCCCTTGTACTCTCTCCTATATATATGACCCTTTGGGTCTCATATCAACACATATAATATTCATAATAGTTAACTTCCCATGTAATCTGCTTTGTAATCAACGACATGTATATCAATATATACATAGGAAAGCACGCCATAATCTCGTGGTGATTCTTCTAATCTTTCTCCCTCTACACTTTCACATGGGATCAAAGCTTCTTCCGCCTTTCTTCTTCACAAGGAACTTCTTCACCGTGTTTCTTGGCAAATTTGGCCTCCTCCACCACATCCATGACGCGCCACCATCCACACCCTCGATCGAATGGATCCAACAAGACTACGGCGTAGTCTCTTGGATCTATGGCTGTATCTTAGTGGCATTTGTTAAATCATCATGGAGCTTGACTAGTCGGCCATCCATGCTTGGACTGCCATCGAAGAGATGTTCCGTGACAACAAGGAGAGCCGCACCGTCTTCATCGAGGCCGAATTCCGGTCAATCATTCAAGGTGAGATGTCCATCATGTGTCAATGCCTCAAGACACTTGATGATTCTTTGCACGATGTCAGTTAGCCCGTGTCCGACAAGGCACTTGTCCTCAACATGCTTCGTAGCCTCAATCCTCGCTTCAAGATCACTAGGACCTTGATCCCCATGCTGACGCCATTCCCCTTCTTCCTTCATGCCCAGTCACTCCTCGATGAGATGCAATTCGCCAACGATGTCAAGGTACCTGCTAAAATTGCCCTCGTTGCCGCTAGCTTCAACGATGGCAACGACGGATGCCCGATCCCCTCCTACAGGAGGGCCAATAGTGGCAACAACGGTGGTCGCCGCTGGCGAAGCAGGAAGGGTGGCACCGAAAACTACTCCGAAGGCAACGACGCGGCTCTTGCTACCACTCTAGCCACGACGCCCCCAATAGCTCAATGACTCCGGTCCATCCTCGGACGGGTAGCTGGGTCTGGGTCATGGTGTCCATCTTCTAGTGGCACTGGCAACAGACAGTTTTAAAATAAAACTCATAATTTGGATTTTTCTAAAATTCATTAAAGCTTAAATTAAATTTTATATAAATTAAAAGGATTTAATATGACTAAAATAAACATAAAATAGAAGAAAACTAGTTTTGTTGGGTTCCTTGTGCTACTAGGAAGTTTTCTGTATTTTCTCATATTTTTTCTGGATTTATTTGCTATTTTCTAGAGCTCTGTTTAATTTCTTCTAATTTTTGAAATTGGAAAATACCCTAAACCCTCATTCACCGATTAGACTAGTTCGATCGACCGCTGCCACATGTCAGCCATCCATCGCACACTACATGCCCCAAGCCGCCCGATCGGCCATCTCATTCAACCGGTCCGAACGTGCTCATGGCACTGTTCATCCTAGCTTTCTCCCGTCGCCGTCCGATCCCAAGTCGTGCCACATGTCGTGCATCCGTCGGGACATATACTATTCATATTCATCGTCGCAGTCAGGCTGTGTTCGTTTGGGACGTTGCCTCGGTGGTCACACCATCTCCGTCACAGAGTCTCATCTGTATGAGCCTCGGACTCTCTTGGTGTCCATGCTTAAAAGGCGGAGCTATGCCCTAGTTTTCGCACCCCTAAGCCGTCTCCTCAATCTGCCCTGCGCCATCGGCCTCTTTGCCGAAGTTGCGCTGCCTATGCCCTCTCACCGATCCTTACCGTCATTTCATCAGAGCCAAACTGTTCATCTTCGCCTTTAGTCGTCGTCGTCAATCTCCCATTGGACATCGTTGCCCAATCGGACTTCACCGTCGCCATCGGTGAGTCTTCGCTCTGCCCCATCGTATCGTCTTACTGGCCAAACCTTGCCCATTCGGTCACCCGTCGCTTCACCTCCCGCAGACAACCGTCGAGCGATGCATGCTGTCACAATTCGGACCGTCCAAACGTCTTCACGCCTCTGGATCATTTGATCATCGTTGGATCGTCTGATTGTCGTCATCGTTTGGACAGTCCGATCGTCGTCACTCCTCAGTTGTCCGATCATTGGACTATTCGAACATCCTCACTCCCCGGTAGCCTGATTGTCTTCATCGTTCGGACCGTCCGATCATCGCCAGCCCACCCGAATCAACCATCCATGCCAGTTGCCACCTTAGCCCTAATCCTACGTGGTCGTCACATGTCAGCCACATTAGTGCAACATCAACTCCCGAGCCAACATGAGTGCCACATCAGCATGCCATGTATCAGAGCCATGTCAGCCGCCACATCAGCCTTAGTGCACACATGTCTCACCACATCACCGACACGTCAACCCTAGATGCTTAGTCAGCAGCCATGTCAGCTAGCCCAGCCATATGCACACTGTTTTATGAGCTAAGTGTACCATAGACTAGCCTTTTCGTTCACCGAGTCCACAGCATAGTAGAATTTTTTAATTTTTAGTATTTTCTTTAAATTAATTTTTTCAAGGGCCCATTGTCCTTCATCCTAACTTCGATTGACCCTGTTCTTTTTTCTAAATTTATCTAAAATTAAGCTCTATCTGTTAGTTCTAGTTTTGAAATTTTTAGAGTTTATTTGAATTTTATTTGAATTTATTTTATATCTTATTCGTTTTCTCTCTCGTTAGATCGCGTCTTCGGAGGAGTGGAAGCACAACCAGAAGATCAAGAATTCATAATTGAGTAAGGTCAAGGCAAGTCATGTTTTTTTATCATGTTGAATATAATTTTTAATCTATTATTTATTTATTTTATTTTAAATTATTATGCATTGCTATTTTATTACAAATCCTTATACCTGATTGTTATTGACCTAATTGATTAATCTCTCTGTTGTAGGGGTGGCCCCCACCTAAACCCAGCCGGCCTATTAGAAAGGCGTAAGCACCGAGTGACGCATGGATAATGACGTGAATACTCTCGAAGGGTATTCTTGTAAAGATACTCCTAGTAAGAAGATATATATGTGATACAAGCCATAGGGAGAGGGGACATCTCACCTAACTCCCCACTACACACACTCTCTCTCCGTTTGGTCTGTAACCACAACAGTTGACGTCGTCCGTGGGGAGGACAAAAGCAAGCCTCAAGATTTCGAGAAGGATGACATCGAAGAAAGCTTCATCATCAGCGGTGAAGAAGAAAGAAGGGGATGTGGCGAAGTCCCGCGTCGACACCAGGGCTCGGCATCGGCGGTCACGGGCACGAACGACGGGGCAGGCGCGGCAACCACGAGCGTCGACGCCCGTCGCGCAACGGTTGACCCCGCCACCGCCGACGTAGTGACCGACTCCACCAACGCCGACGTAGGGACCAACTCCGCCAACGCTGACGCAACGGTCGACTCCACCACCGCCGACGTAGCGACCAACTCCGCCAACGCCGAAGCAACGGTCGACCCCGCCACCACCGACGTAGCGACCGACCCGGCCAACGCCGATGCAACGGTCGACCCCGCCACCGTCGATGTAGCGACCGACTCCGCCAACACCGACGCAACGGTCGACCCCGCCCTCCAGGTGATGCCCCACCCCGCTGCCAGTGTAGCAGCCAACTCCGACGGCACTGGCCGGGCGACAGGGAGTGGTAACGTTGGCGCCCGTCGAGGCACGACCACCATCCTTACACTCGGTGCAGGAGCGCTGAGCGGTCCCGGCAGTAATGTAGGCCTCATCAGCGACGCTGGAGTCCACCACACCGACGTGGCTGGTAACTCGGGAACACAAGCCGTGGTCGCTGTTGTCCTGCCACGCTCTGCTGACGGCCCTCGACACGCTCCAGCAGGAGCTAGCGGATCTCCGCGGGGCCGTGCAGGCTATGCAAGAGGCCTGGAGCCTGCAGACCCTGCCGGTGGTCGCGCCGGGGACCCACGTGCAGCAGCCGCAGCGGAACCCCCCACAAGCTCAAATTATCAGTGTCATCTCTGGAGGTTCCTCGTTGGGAACCTTGGCGCGACCAATGCCGGAAGTAGCCCATGGTGAAGTTACCTTCGTGCCGGACGACGCTCGGGGTGTGGAGTTTCCCCACCAAGACCCTTTGCTCATCCGAACTGACATTGCAGGCTATGATGTCAAGCGTGTCCTTATCGACGGGGGTAGTTCGGCGAACGTGCTTTTTGCGGAGGCCTTCGACCGCATGGGAATTTCTCGAAGTAGCTTGAAGCCATCGAGGATCCCGTTACACGGTTTTAGGGGCCAACCGCTGAGTACATTGGACCAGGTATGTCTCCGAGTCTCCTTTTGTCAGGGCGATGACATTAGAAGCGAGGACATCATCTTCGATGTCGTGGACACCCCAAGCCCGTACAACGCCATACTGGGCTGCCCCGTCCTCAACTCCTTCACGGTGGTCCCGCATCATGGCTTCTTGTGTATGAAGCTCCTGGGTCCGCGAGGTGTTATCACTATCTTCGACGACCAGGATCTCGCCCGGCGCGTGGAGGTTCGTACCAGGAGCCCACACCGCAGGGTGCACACCCTCACAGACAAGCTCAGGGCGGACGCACCGTCCGCCCCGGGGTGGACCCCCAAGCCCCGACCGGAGGGCGGAGTCAAGAGGGTACCTCTCTAGGCCGACGGTCAAGTCGTCTCCATCGGAGAAGGCTTCCCCCGGAGGTGGAGCAAGGTTTGCTTCGGGTTCTCCGGAGCAACGCAGATGTCTTCGCATGGTCCTCGGAGGACATCAAAGGCGTGGACCGCTCCCTCATCAAGCACAACCTAGCAGTCCGCCCGGATGCTAAGCCGGTCAGGCAGAGGCTACGGCGTATGTCCGTCGATCGACAGCAAGCAGCCAAGGTGGAAGTAGCGAAGCTTCTTCAGGCTGGAGTCATCCGCGTGGTCCAACATCCGGATTGGTTGGCCAACCTGGTGTTGGTGAAAAAAGCTAACAGCGCTTGGCGTATGTGCATCGACTTTATCGCCTCAACAAGGCATGCCCGGCGATGACTACCTTTACCACGCCAGATCAATCGTTGACGCCACCGCCGGCTGTGAACTCGTGAGCTTCTTGGACGCTTACTCCGGCTACCACTAGATCTACAAGGCCAAGGATGACGAAGACAAGACCAGCTTTATCACTCCGATAGGGACATATTGCTTTGTTAGGATGCCCTTCGGTTTGAACAATGCGGGCGCAACCTTCACCCGCCTCACGCGTTAGCGCTGACCTCCCAACTTGGGAGGAATGTGGAGGCTTCCGTCGACGACGTAGTCGTCAAAACCAGGCTGCTGGCCTCCCACAGCCAAGATCTCCAAGAGACCTTTGACAACCTCAGGAAGGCGGGCATCAAGCTCAACTCGGACAAGTGTGTATTCGATGTGCGGGCGGGCAAGCTCTTGGGCTTTCTGGTGTCCGGACGCGGCATCCAAGCCAACCCAGACAAGGTCGACGCTGTAACATCCCAAAAATTTTATTCCCTTTTATTTAAGCATTTTCTGGGTTTTAATGAATTTCCTGGATTTATTCCAAACTCTGAATTAAGAAAATTAAAAGTTTTTATTTTTATAAAGGCTAAAATGAATTTACTGCATTTCATGAAAGTCAAAATAAATGTATTTCTTTTTCCTAAAGTCAATCTGTAATTACTTTAATTTTCAGGAAATTATAATAATTTAAAACCCTCCCTATAAAGTTAAATTGTGTTTGTGTAAGAATCATTTATCAAAATAGGTTGAAAATATTTTTATTAAGTCTAAAATAATCCCAGAAGGTTCTCTGAATTTTTCTGGAATTTTCAAAATTTATTTGGTAATTTTCTGAGTATTTTAAAGCCTTCAAATCATTTCTGAAATTCAAAAAGAAATAAAACCCCAAACCCTCCCGGCCGACACTGCGCCCATCGCCAATCCCGCCGCCGATCTGTTCCTAGCCGTCCGATCCAACTTACTGGTTCAACCCGCCTTCCCCTTTCCCCTGGCCGACGCGCCACGCATCGAGCCGTCCGCTTCCCTGCCCAATAATCCCCACCGCCCGCGCCAACTTACCGCTTCGCCCGCGGCCCTCCCCTCTCCGTCTGGCGCATGGCCTCATCCACGTTGTTAACCATTGCCTTACCGAATCGGGTCCGGCCGTAGTCACTTAACTCCTTGGCCCACGCCCAAACGGCCCCGATCTAACCCCATTTGCCGGATTGAATCTCACCCATTCATGGCTACTTACCGGTTCGACCGCGATCCAGCAGTCGCCCTTCCCCCTTCTGCCACCTATCAAAGATCCGACCATCGCTTGCCCTATTCTTTCTTTTCTCTCACGACCGGTGGCCCCACCGCCGAATCCGCCTTCCCGCCTCTTTCCTTTCTTCCTCGCGCGTTCGCCGCTCCGTTGCCGCCATTAAAGTCAAAACCGAAGCTTTGATTTCTTCGGTTTCCTTCCTGATTTCCCTCCCGCACTAATGCAAATTTAAATTACCGTTTCCCCGCACCCGACTCAGGTATAATTGCCCCAATTACGCGTCTGTACATCGTCGCATTGATCCGCCGCGGCAGTTTCAATTCCGCGAGTGGAGCGCACTCGTTACTCCCCTCTCTGGCCTATAAAAGGGACTCCCCAAGCTCCTCCTCGACACACCACCCCTCCCTAGCCCCTCAATCGAAGCATTTGAGTACCGGAGTTCCCCCGAGCCTGATTTTCCCGCCGTCGGCTTCATCGACTCCGATGAGGAATTGCCGCCGCCTCCGGCCTCCCCGCACCTCACCAACACCACCCCGACATTGCTTGTGCCCTGGCGATCCCCGACGACCACCTCCTCGAGCCCGTGCGCCACTGGAACTCCTCCGCCGCCGTGAAGCCCTCTCCGACCGCCGCCCCTCTTCGCCGATCATCCCTCCGCCACCTCGGGACTCGCGCTAGGTACCAATCCACTCCCGCACTCCTCCACCTTTAGTGCACTCGCCGGCGCGCCGCCGCCGCTCGCCGAACGCCGGCGACCTGGCCCTCGTGGCGCCACCACCGGCCGCCCATGCCACGCCACCGACGGCCGAGTTGGCACCGACGTGGCCGCCACCCGAAGCCACCTCGCCCCGCAGCCACGCCGCGCCTCCCGCGCTCCCGTCACCCACGTGCCACCTCACTTCCACTCGGTCCGTGGACTCACCCACCGTAGACCGCCCACATGTCACCTCACTCCATTTATTTATTTATCGTACGACGCCATGCCGACGCAATAAATCCGATTTTTCAGTATAAAAATAATTCATCGAAAAAGAATTACCATGCTAACGTCATACTCTGTTATTTCCTTTGGAAAGATAATTCTTGCTGACGTCATAAATGTCTTTTCGGTTTAAAAATAATTCGAGAAATTGAGTATTTTCTTTTTAATTGTCAGTAAGACTTCGATCAAGGCAAGTTAAACCTTTGACCATGTTGAACCTAATATTTTAAATTTATTTATGTTGTTTTACTGTATATGCATGCATACTTCTATTCAAATTTAATTTAAATTCAGTTTAAATTTTAGATATACCCATAATCCTTTGAATATGGCCAATTTGACCCTTCAATTCATATACCTTGTCACCCTAACTGAAAACTAATTAGTACTATAGTATTGACTAGAAATTTTATAGAAATGCTTAGCCTAACTTAGTATAATTTTAGGTGGGATCAGATCTTTCACATGAAATGACGATTTGAAAATGAAATCTTGACTTCGGTGAGTCAAGGATGGTTTATGAAAATTGTTTAAAAGTGAAAATAGAAACTTATGATTTGGACTTAGGCTAATGGTTAGGTGGCGGGTGCCGGCATGCCTCGTG
This sequence comes from Melocanna baccifera, assembly GCA_036346265.1. Lineage (NCBI taxonomy): Eukaryota > Viridiplantae > Streptophyta > Magnoliopsida > Poales > Poaceae > Melocanna > Melocanna baccifera. The sequence goes on along the minus strand of CM070701.1, from coordinate 2,449,803 downwards.
TTTGGTAACACCTGGTTGATTGTCGTGCATGTGGGAATATGGTTGAGTCTAAGTCGGATTAAGGACTGTTTCTGTGATTCATTTTACGAAGTCACTTCGTACTACCACAAGTCCGGTATGGGACGGACCTAGCTAAGAAATTTGTGAAGTTCCAAATATAGTTTCGCTATAGGCTGAATGTGAGCGTGGCGTAGGCCGCGAGAAGTTTCACATGGCACCAGAGGGGGCTTCAACTCGTGGATTCGAGTTGTGGTGAAATCTTAGTGGCGGCGTGATTATTTTGGCTATGGATCATCGGAACAGCCTTGTCATGAACTCTCCGCTGCACACCTAAGGCAGTGTGTTTATCGCGTGGCTCAAGTGAGAGAGAATGTCTTGTGGGTAAAGTTGTACACCTCTACAGAGTTAAAAACCTATACTGGATAGCCGTGTCCACGGTCGTGGACATGCTGAGTAGAGTCTTCACAAATTAGATTTGGTTTTTAGAAAACTTGGTTTTCGGACAAACAACAGTGGTTTTGACAATGGTCCGGGTGGGATGCCCGTGGTTAGGTTAGTGCAGGTCGGAGCCTACACTAACGATAATACTCTGTTAAATATTGTTTTCATATGATGTATTAAAATTCAGCTTTTGCACTTATGTTATTGTATTTAAATTCGGTACTGCTTTTCACGCAAATAAACTTATTTAGCCTTGCTTTGTTATCCCTATGCATGCATTCACTCTGTTAAAACTCCTGATGTAACTTGCGTAAGTACTTAGTGTGCTTACCTTGGGAGTACTTTTTGTACTCACCTTGGTAAATCTGTTGCCACACTTCGACGACGACTACGACGGTGAGGACTACTTCAGCGAGTAGGATACGTCTTATAGTCATTCGCCTGCGGGAGGCTGGATGGGCTGTTCTGCTACCTTTACTGTTTTCCGCTGCTTTAATTTTCTCCTGTTGGCCTTGTGCCCCTATATTGTAAGACTTGGCCATAAGGCCGTATTTTTGTTTAATAATAATTTGTGGTGATTTTACATGATATACATTACTGTTGACCCTGTGTGCACTAGCTTTTCCTAGGATAGTGCAATTTACATAGTGGAACTTGGAGTTATTATTTTGGATCCCGACAGAAATGGTATCAGAGCAATAATGACCCTAAGACGTGACCTTTGCTTGAGACCAACCTTAAGGATATATCTTGATAAGAAATACCTCTTTGAAAAATCATTTCTTCCTTTGCTCAGTCTCTTACCAAAACTGGTTACTAACTCCCTCTTCTCTTCAAAATTTTAGATGGAGCAACCTACCCGCGTCTCCCATGGAACCCTTGCCGACTCTTCACGATGACTGCATAACCTCATGCGGGAGCTGAAATTTCGTCCCTACCCTCTCTACCAAGGGTACGTAGGCATGTACAGAGACGAGGAGCACTGGAGGGTGGAAGTGAAGATCTTCAAGGATTTTACAGCCAACGCGGCCATTCATATCTTCGACGCCCCCTACCTCGAGCTACCTTCTTTGACGGAGTACAAGATGCAGCCTGGGAGGCCATTCGCCAGTTAAGGAACATCTACGCCGACTGCAACTGCCGGACCCGAGCAACGACTCGATCCCTCAGGTAAATCGCACTATCCTGTGAAAAGCTAGTGCACATGTGGTTAACAGGGATACATATCATGCAAAACAATTCCACTTTATTAAACGGGCCTTATAGCCAAGGTTTACAAATAAAGGCTCAAGGCCAACAAAATAAAACAGCGGAAAAAGATAAAGCGTAGAGGTACAGCCCATCCTGCCTGCCCACAGGTGAATGACTGTAAGACGCGGCCTAGTCGTCACCATCCTCACCGAAGTTGTTGACGTCAACCTCTGGCAACAGATTTTAGCAAGGTTAGCACATAAAGTACTCCCAAGGTAAGCACATAAAGTACTTACGCAAGTTACACCAGGAGTTTTAACAGAGTGAATGCATGCATAGGGATAACAAAGGAAGGCTTATTAAGTTTATTTGTGCGAAAAGCAGTACTGAATTTAAATACAATAGCATAAGTGCAAAAGCTGAATTTTTTAATACATCATATGAAACAATATTTTAACCAAAGTATTATCGTTAGTGTAGGCTCCGACCTACACTAACCTAACCACGGGCATCCCACCCGGACCATTTTCTCAGAAGATTTCACATGGATTCCTCTATCCACATGCTTTTCAAAAATCTCTTATGGATTCATATCGTTAGTGTAGGCTCCAACCAAACACCAACTTATTCACAGGTATCCCACCTGGTTATCGATTCCATCCATCCATCCATAAGCTTTTTCAGAAACCATTTTAAAAATCAAAGTCTAATCCATGAAAAACTTTACTTGGCTTGCCCATAACCGTGAGCACGGCTATCCAGGATAGTTTATACAGTCTGCAGAGGTTGTACAGCTTTACCCACAAGATATGATTATCTCATATTGTCGGCCATTACACGCTTCCGTAGGCGTGCGACTGAGAAAATCATAACAAGGCCTTTACAATGCTAAGCCTTCAACTTGGTCATGCCGCCGCTAAGGTTTCACCACAACTTGAATCCACAAGTTGGAGCCCCCTCTTGTGCCGTGTGAGACTTCACATGGCCTACGCCACGCTCACATTCAACCTATAGTGAGACCAAAGTTGGGACCTCACAAATTAGTCACCAGACTGTCCCATACCACCTTGTGGTAGTACGATGTGGCTTTGCAACAAGAGCTCATGCATCGGTCCTTAATTTGACTTAGGCTCAATCCACATACCCATATGCACGACAATCAACCAGTGTCACCAAACACGAGGCATGCCAAAGACCCCACCACCTAACCAATAGCCTAAGTCCAAATCATAAGTTTTCATTTTTATTTTTAAACCATTTTCATAAACCATCCTTGACTCACCGAAGTCAAGATTTCAAAAGGAACTGTCATATCATGTGAAATAGTTGATCCCACCTAAAATCACACTAAGCCAGGCTAAGCATTTCTATAAAAATTTCTAACCAATACTATGGTACTAACTAGTTTTTAGCTAGGGTGACAAGGTATATGAATTCAAGATTCAAATTGGCCATATACAAAGGATCATGGATATATCTAAAATTCAAATCAAATTTGAATTACATTTGAATAAAGATACGCATGCATATACAGTAAAATAATATAAATAATTTAAAATATTAGGTTCAACATGGTCAAAGGTGTAACTTGCCTTGCTTCGAAGTTTGCTGAGGTTCGCTGAAGTTATACTCTCTGGAATAGTCGTAGTCTACACGCGGAAAACCAGAATAACTAAACTCAAATAAAATCCAAATTTTATAAAATAAATGCTGAAAGATAGAATATGAATTTAGAAATTTGGATGGGTCCAGATGGAGTTAGGACAAAGGAGAACGACTTCTAGTAGTTTGAATTTCAAAGAAATGAATAAAAGGAATTATTGGAATTCTTTTCTTTGTGAAGGAAAAGTGGTCGAAAGTTACAATATTTGTGTATGGTCGAAGCCATGATCGAATCAACGATTGAAGTTGCGAAGGTCAAAGTCGAAGACGGAGACTCCAAATATGGGTGAAGGCGAAGTCAAAGATTATGTTGTAGACCCAATCGAAACTGTACAGTGGTCGAAGAACACTATAGTAGTCGAGAACAAATGGTAATCGGAGTCGAGTGGTCGGGACGACATTGAACGCCGGTGGTGGAAAGCAAAGGTACTCAGAGTCGGCTACGACTTCGACTACCGAGTATTCTTCCAACTACTCCTTGCTGAAAAAGCGAAGGTACTCGGAGACTTAGAGCGAAGAGTGATAGTGGTCGGAAGCGACTATGGTCGGAGGTAGACGGAGATGACAATGGTTGGGAGTGATTGTAGTCGGAAAAACAATTGTGGTCGAAAGGATTGGAGTTTATGCAGAGTGATCGAAAGAATCGAATGGGTTGGAGGGTACGGAGGTTAAAACGGTCAACCAACCATGGTCGGTTTGAAGGCGGAGGTTGAAGTCGAAGGTTCCGAGATTGAAGATCGAAGTCTAAGTTGAATGCTCCGAGCAGTCGGAGTCTAGGAAGCCTCCGAACAGCGGAGTCTAAAGTGCTTCTGGATGGTGGAGTCTAAGAGCCTCCGGATGGTAGAGTCTAACGAGCCTCCGGATAGCGGAGTTTTAGAATCGGATGGCTGGGAGAAGTCGGATGGCTTCGCGTGACGAGATCTAAGTGATCCAATGGCAGCGAAGACCGGGGAGGTGTACAAAAGAGGGAGAAGAGTATAAGTCCGATTTCACCTTGGCGCAAGGTTCGGGCTGCGCAGAGTTCGCTGGTGGCGAGGGTGTAGCGGAGGCGGGGTACAATTATCGACGACGGAGACTCTCCGATGTCAGCTTGCTCGGAGAAGGGGTGTCGAAGGTTCGCACGGGCCTGATTAAGGTTACCGCGCGGGGTACTGGTCATGCTCTGGCTCGGGAAAAAGGGTGAAGGAGGTGCGCGCGGTCCCGTCGAGGATTTGGCGGTGGTGGCGCCGGCGTCGGTGGAAGAAACGCTCCGGCGGGGGATTGCTTGGCGGAGGGGTGGCGAGGTGAAGAAAAGAGAGAGGGGATTGCGAGGAGTGCATTGGTGCTCTCGTGTAATACCAGAAGTGGTTGGGAGGTGGTCGGCGGCGAGGTGAAGTGGTGGCGCAACTCCGGCGGCGGTGTCGGCGGTGTTCCGGCGGTGAGGAGATTCAACCAAGGACGGTCGAGAAAATTCAAAAATTATGAAATATATACTGAAAAATAGATTATGAATTTAGATGAATTTAAAAACTTGAATCACCTGATTCGGAGTTCGGACGGAGGAGACGAGCGATTGGAAGATTGTCGGATCAGAAAATTCTGGAAAAAGAAAAATCAGGAATATTCATTCCCGCGTGAACAGTAATAGGCAGCAGCCCTGTTCACTGTTTTTGGCCGTGTCGTTGGCGAGGAAAGGCACGGAAGGTGAAGCTAATGGGTTGCTAAGGACCCGAGGCACATGTAGGAATTGGCGGCACGTCAAACGGGGCACGATGACGACGTCTACGGTGACAACGACATAGGGTGTGCAGAGAAGAATAATTTTCGGATAAAGAATATGTTGAAGTAAGGTAACCAAGGCGTAGAACGTGGTAAGGCGAGTCTAGAAAATATCGGCTGTTTCTAAACTCACCGAGGCGACGCAATCGCCGCTTGAACGATTTACGCATCAAACACGAAAAATTTAATATCTTTGTGCTCGGTCAGGCGAATCCAAAACCGTCGAGAGCATTCCCGGATCTTTGTGCTCGGTCTCCTGGGATGGTTTGGCACGTTTTGACGCGAACGGATTTTTGAGAGCATTCCGGACAGGCCGGGACGCGAAGTGCCATTTACGGCCATGGCGAGGTGTCGGGCGCAAAAAGTTAGGAAAGGTTTTTGGACGAACGGAGGGGAGCACGGCGTAGAACACGTCGAGACGAACTCAATGCCGCAGACAGCTCAGCCAATGGACTAGCGAAACACGGTGGACAAGACTTTATGCACCCTACAGGCTGACATCGGCGTTCCGGGCAAACGGAGAGGAATTAACATGCGAGAGTTGCGGCGAATCGAAGAGTAAAGCATGGGGATCGTGATGCTCACCTTGGTTTTGGTCGGGCATGCACGGTCGACCGGTGGCGACGCGAAGAACGGCGACCCGTTTTGGCCCACAGTGGCGACCCCAAGAAGCCAAACCGAAATTTCTTCAAGACGCCGAAGATAAAATTAAGAAGATCAAAGACAGACTGAAGATAGCCCAATCTCGACAGAAGAGTTATGCGGACAACGTCATCGAGATTTGACCTTTGAGGTCGGGGACTACGTCTATCTCAGAGTGTCCCCACTCAGAGGAGTCAAAAGGTTTCAAGTCAGAGGGAAACTAGCACCAAGATATGTGGGACCTTTCAAGATTCTGAACCGAAGAGGTGAAGTCGCCTATCAGTTGGACTTGCCGACAAGTATGTCAGGAGTGCACAATGTCTTCCATGTCTCCCAACTGAAGAAGTGCCTCCGGGTACCTGCAGAGCAAGCCGCATTGGAAACCTTGGACCTCCAGGATGACCTCACCTATCAGGAGCAGCCGATCAAGATCCTCGAGACCGCAGAACGTCAGACCAGAAGGAAGACCATCAGATTTTGCAAGGTTCAGTGGAGCAACCACACCGAAGACGAAGTCACCTGGGAGCGAGAAGAGGATTTGAAGGCCAGCCACCCCCATCTCTTTTGCTAGTCAGTGCAAATCTCGAGGGCGAGATTTCTTTTAAGGGGGGTAGGTTTGTAACATCCCAAAAATTTTATTCCCCTTTATTTAAGCATTTTCTGGGTTTTAATGAATTTCCTGGATTTATTCCAAGCTCTGAATTAAGAAAATTAAAAGTTTTTATTTTTATAAAGGCCAAAATGAATTTACTGCATTTCATGAAAGTCAAAATAAATATATTTCTTTTTCCTAAAGTCAATCTGCAATTACTTTAATTTTTCAGGAAATTATAATAATTTAAAACCCTCCCTATAAAGTCAAATTGTGTTTGTGTAAGAATCATTTATCAAAATAGGTTGAAAATAGGTCTGAAATAATCCCAGAAGGTTCTCTGAATTTTTCTGGAATTTTCAAAATTTATTTGGTAATTTTCTGAGTATTTTAAAGCCTTCAAATCATTTCTGAAATTCAAAAAGAAATAAAACCCCAAAACCCTCCCCGGGGCCGACACCTATCGCCCATCGGGCCAATCCCCGCTGCCAGATCTGTTCCTAGCCATCCGATCCAACTTACCAGTTCAACCCGCCTTCCCCTTTTCCCTGGCTGACGCGTGTCACGCATCGAGCCGTCCGCTTCCCTGCCCAATTCAATCCCCACCGCCCGCGCCAACTTACCGCTTCGCCCGCAGCCCTCCCCTCTCCGTCTGGCGCGTGGCCTCATCCGCGCCGTTAACCATTGCCGTACCGAATTGGGTCCGCCCGTAGTCACTTAACCCCTCGGCCCACGCCCAAACGGCCCCGATCTAACCCCATTTACCGGATTGAATCTCACCCATTCACGGCCACTTACCTGTTCGACCGTGATCCAGCGGTCGCCCTCCCCCCTTCTACCACCTATCAAAGATCCGACCGTCGCCTCGCCCCATTCCTTTTCTTCTCTCTCGCTGACCGGTGGGCCCCACTTGTCAGACCCGTCTTCCCTGCCCCCTTTCCTTTCTTCCTTGCGCGTTCGCCGCTCCGCTGTTGTCGGGACCCAGAACAACAACTCCGAGCCCCTCTGTGTAAATCGCACTATCCCAGGAAAAGCTAGTGCACACAGGTATAACAGCAATGGATATCATGCAAAATTAACCACGAGATAATATTAAACAAAAATACAGCCTTAAGGCCAAGTCTTACAATAAGGCACAAGGCCAACAAAAAAACAAAAATAGCGAAAAGATAGTAAAGGTGGCAGCACAGCCCATCCAGCCTCCCACAGGCGAATGACTGTAAGACGCGTCCTACTCGCTGAAGTAGTCCTCACCGCCGAGTCGCCTCAAGTCCGCAACAGATTTAGCAAGGTGAGTACAAAGAGTACTCCCAAGGTAAGCATATAAAATGCTTACGCAAGTCACACTAGGAATATAACAGAGTTGTATGCATGCATATGGATATCAATAGAAGGCTTATTAAGTTAACTTTGTGCGAAAAGCCACACTTGAATTTAAATATAACAAGTAAGTATGAAAGCTGAATTTTAGTATGATAATTAAAACAACATTTTAATCAAAGTATTATCGTTAGTGTAGGCTCCGACCTACACTAACCTATCCACGGAATCCACCCGACTGCTACCAAAATCCAACGCTTGTTTGCCAAACCAAGTTTTATGAAATTCAAGCCTAATGTGAAGACTCTACTCAAGATGTCCATGACCGTGGACACGGCTATCCGATAGTTTGTTACTATGCAGAGGTGTACAACTTTACCCACAAGACATTCCTCTCACTTGAGCCACGCGATCAACACACCGCCTTAGGTGTGCGGCGGAGAGTTCATGACAAGGCTGTTCGATGATTCATAGCCAACATAATCACGCCGCCACTAAGGTTTCACCACAACTCGAATCCACGAGTTGGAGCCCTCCGTGCCATGTGAGACTTCCCACACCTCACGCCGCGCTCACATTCAGCCTATAGCGAGACTATAATTGGAACTTCACAAATTACTTAGCCAGGTCCGTCCCATACCGGACTTGTGGTAGTACGAAGTGACTTTGTAAAATGAATCACAGAAACGGTCCTTAATCCAACTTAGGCTCAACCACATACCCCCGTGCACGACAATCAACTAGGTGTCACCAAACACGAGGCATGCCGGCACCCACCACCTAACCATTAGCCTAAGTTCAAAACATAAGTTTCCATTTTCATTTTTAAACCATTTTCATAAACCATCCTTGACTCACCGAAGTCAAGATATCAATTTTCAAAGTCTGACATTTCATGCGAAAGATTCATCCCACCTACAGTTATACTAAGCCAGGCTAAGCATTTCTACAAAATTTTCTAGTCAATACTATGGTACTAACTAGTTTTCAGTTAGGGTGACAAGGTGTATGAATTAGAAATTCAAATGGGCTATAATCAAAGGATTATGGGTATATCTAACATTTAAACTGAATTTTAAATTAAATTGAGTAGAAGTACGCATGCATATACAGTAAAATAACATAAATATATTTAAAATACTGGGTTCAATATGGTCAAAGGTGTAACTTGCCTTGATCGAAGTCTTGCTGCGATTCGTCGAATTCAAACTCTCCGGAATCGTCAATATCTAACGAAAGAGCCAATTCAAAAAAAAAATTCAAACCAAAATTCAAACGAAATCCAAATAACTTCCAAAAATTATAAAATAAACTGGGAGGCAGAATTTTGAATTTTGGATGTGGACCAACAATTCTTGGAAAGGAATTGAGGCTTTTAAAAGAAATTGGAAATTTAAATTTAAATTTAAATCTTGGGATTACAAAATATATCGAAACAAAATTTAAATAAATTTCAAAAATTCAAAATTTTTCCAGAAATGGATAGATCATGATTTTAGAAAAATTTGGAAATTTGAAGGGGTCAATTTGGAGTTAAAATGCAAAAGTTATAGCCTTCCAAAGTTTAAATTCAAAATAAAAGAAAAAGGGGTATTTTCTGGATTTATTTTTAAACCGAAAAGGATTTATGACGTCAGCACGAATTATTTTTCTAAAAGAAATTATAGATTATGATGTCAGCCCTAGGATTAATATATTCGGGCAGAGGCTGACAGGTGGGGCCCGGGTGTCATGGACCGAGTCCATGGACCCGAGAGGTGGGTGAGGTGGCAGGCGGGCGTGCGGAGGCGGGTGGCATCGACGTGGCACCACGTGGTCGCCACGGCACCACGTGGTTGTTACGTGGTCGCCACGCCACGCTTTACGCCGACGCGTGCGCGGCGCGTGAGGTGGCGAGGCGGCGGGTGGCGCTGGCGTGGCGCCGATCCGCCACCACCGGCTGCCACGCAGCTGCCGTGTCGGCCCGACAGCCGACGTGGCCCGACCGGGCGGCGGCGCGCTCGAGGTTCGGCGATCGCCGAGTTCGGAGGCGGTGCCGCCGAGGTATCAAAACGAAGAGGAGAACGCGGGGAGTGCATCGGTACCTTGCGCGGAGGCCAAGGGTGACCGGAGAGGAGAATCGGCGGAGAGGGGCGGCGGCCGGGGAAGGGTTCACGGCGGCGGAGAGGTTCTGGCGACGCAGCAGCTCGGGGGAGTGGTCGCCGAGGATCGCCTGGGCACCAGCAAGGTCGGGGAGGCATCGGCGAGGGGCGAGGGGGCTTGAGCCGGCCGGAATCGCTCACCGGAGTAGCTGGAGCCGGCGGAGGGAAATCGGGCGCAGGGGGGCTCCAGGGCTCGATGTTGTGAATTGGAGGCACGGGGAGCGGCGGTGTGGGTGGAGGAACCTCAGGGAGGTCCTTTTATATGCGGGAGAGGCGGTAATCATGTACGAAACTCGCGGATTCGGAGATTAACGCGACGGTGAAAGAGGGCGAATTGGGGAATTTAAGCTCGCAACGGACACGGTGGAGGATCAATTGCAACCGCAATCGGCGCGCGGTAATAACGGAAGGAAACCGCTTTAAAAGCTTCGGTTTTGGTATTCATGGCGGCAGCGGGCGGGATCGTGGCGGAGAAGAAAGGAAAGCGGGGACGAAGGGTCCGACGAGTGGGGCCCGCACGTCACGTAGAGAGAAAGAAAAGGAAAGAGCGAGGGGACGGTCGGATGCTTGACGGTGGCACGGGGAGAGATCGGGATCACCGAGCGCTGCGGCGGGTAAGTGAATGGGGACGGCCGAGATTTGATCCGACAACGAAGATCGACGGGCCGCGTTCGGTGCTTAAGTGGGGGGGCGCCGCGATGAGGTACGGCAATAGGGACGGCTCGGATGAAGCCACGTGCCGATCGGAGGGGGAATGAAGCGGGCGAAGCGGTAAGTCGCGGGGAGCGGCGGGGATTGAACCGGGCGGGAGAGCGGACGGCTAGATACGCGACACGCGTCGCACGCGGGGAGAGGGAAGGCGGGGGAGAGGGTTTAAATCAGATCGGACGGCTAAGGGGAAATCCGGCTGGCGGAGGGGACTCCGATGGCTGACACGCGGCAGCCCGAGGGAGTTTTAGGATTTTTATTTTCTTTTTGATTTCCATAAATGCTATTTGGCTTTAGAAAACTCAGAAAAATACCAAATAAATTTTAAAAAATCCAGAAAAATTCAGGGAACCTTCTGGGACTAATTGGGACTTAATAAAAATATTTTCCACCCAATTTGATAAGTATATTTTGAAAAAGCACAGTTTGACTTAAAAGGGAAGTTTTTAATTCTTTATAAAATTCTAAAAATTAATATAATTACAGATTTGACTTTAGGAAAGTGAAATACATTTGTTTGAATTACAAGAAATGCAATGAACTTAATTTGATCCTTTAATAACAGAAGTTTTTAATTTTCTTTAAATCAGGACTTTGAAATAAACTCCAGGAAAACCCATTAAATTCCAGAATGATTTTCATAAAGGAATAAAATTTTTTGGGATGTTACAGCTGTCGCCATTAAAGTCAAAACCGAAGCTTTGATTTCTTCGGTTTCCTTCCCGATTTCCCTCCCACACTAATGCAAATTTAAATTGCCGTTTCTCCGCACCCGACTCAGGCATAATTGCCCCAATTACGCGTCTGTACATCGTCGCATTGATCCGCCGCGGTAGTTTCAATTCCGGTGAGTGGAGCGTGCCCGTTACTCCCCTCCCTGGCCAATAAAAGGGACTCCTTGAGCTCCTCCTCGACACACCACCCCTCCCTAGCCCCTCAATTGAAGCATTTGAGTACCGTAGTTCCCCTGATGCGGATACGCACGTGTCATGTACTTTTCAGTTAAATATATTATTCAGCTGGAAAGAGTTATTGAGCCGCATCAAACATTGCCAGGTGAACTCATTCCAAACTAAATATAATGTTGTTATTCATAAGAATAGAATACTACCTCATGTCATTAAATGGTGCATTCTTAGGTCTCGCGATGGCAAAGCAATGGAGACGCAAAATAGAGAGAAAACCACATTAGGTGTCAAAGACATGAAGGAAGAAAGCTCATTCAGTGGGAGAGCAAAGGAGAAGACCAAGGACTTAAACTACAAGTTTTGGATAAGATTATTCAGCCAAATTCGTACCTCCCACAAGGCCAATTGGATTCAAACTCGGATTCAACTCAGAATTCAATTCGGATTCGGTTCGGGACAGCCTGATAGGCACTTACTAAAAAGGTCATAACTTTCACAAACGGAGTCCGATTTGGGTGTTCTTGTACTCCTTGGAAAGATATTTTCAAGGGCTACGCAATGGATCTGGTCCCAGCATCAAATTCATCACGGATCAAATGTTATGGCCGAAACAATGTGACGGCTGTAAAATCTAGTTTCCTTTTTGTGAGAGTTCGTATCTAAAACCATATAGGGTTGAGTTGTACTAGGTTTGTGGACTCTATGGACGTCCCAAGGTCCTATATAAGCCATGTATTGGCAGCCTAAGGGCTCAGACCACCTTTGAGAATAATCAATCTATTGAACTTTGTTCGAGTTTATCATTGTTGCTGAAATTCCGTGAGGGAATTAGGAGTGTTCTTCAATCAAGATCGTTCAGCCTTTCCGCTGGGAATTGGGTGCACGATAGATCTTCGCTGGTGGTCGTGAAATCGACGCAAGTGTGTTTGGCGGATTAAAGAGTGTTCGTCCCTTGCATTGGCATTGGAGGATAGCTACGATTCATCAAGACTCCCGCGAGTATCCATCCTACGTCGAGAAGATCGGGCGACCCCGTATCATCTGGTATAACGTGTCATGTACTTTTCAGTTAAATATATTATTCAGCTGGAAAGAGTTATTGAGCCGCATCAAACATTGCCAGGTGAACTCATTCCAAACTAAATATAATGTTGTTATTCATAAGAATAGAATACTACCTCATGTCATTAAATGGTGCATTCTTAGGTCCTGCGATGGCAAAGCAATGGAGACGCAAAATAGAGAGGAAAACCACATTAGGTGTCAAAGACATGAAGGAAGAAAGCTCATTCAGTGGGAGAGCAAAAGGGAGAAGACCAAGGACTTAAACTACAAGTTTTGGATAAGATTATTCAGCCAAATTCGTACCTCCCACAAGGCCAATTGATTCAAACTCGGATTCAACTCAGAATTCAATTCGGATTCGGTTCGGGACAGCCTGATAGGCACTTACTAAAAGGTCATAACTTTCACAAACGGAGTCCGATTTGGGTGTTCTTGTACTCCTTGGAAAGATATTTTCAAGGGCTACGCAATGGATCTGGTCCCAGCATCAAATTCATCACGGATCAAAAGTTATGGCCGAAACAATGACGGCTGTAAAATCTAGTTTCCTTTTTGTGAGAGTTCGTATCTAAAACCATATAGGGTTGAGTTGTACTAGGTTTGTGGACTCTATGGACGTCCCAAGGTCCTATATAAGCCATGTATTGGCAGCCTAAGGGCTCAGACCACCTTTGAGAATAATCAATCTATTGAACTTTGTTGAGTTTATCATTGTTGCTGAAATTCCGTGAGGGAATTAGGAGTGTTCTTCAATCAAGATCGTTCAGCCTTTCCGCTGGAATTGGGTGCACGATAGATCTTCGCTGGTGGTCGTGAAATCGACGCAAGTGTGTTTTGGCGGATTAAAGAGTGTTCGTCCCTTGCATTGGCATTGGAGGATAGCTACGATTCATCAAGACTCCCGCGAGTATCCATCCTACGTCGAGAAGATCGGGCGACCCCGTATCATCTGGTATAACGTGTCATGTACTTTTCAGTTAAATATATTATTCAGCTGGAAAGAGTTATTGAGCCGCATCAAACATTGCCAGGTGAACTCATTCCAAACTAAATATAATGTTGTTATTCATAAGAATAGAATACTACCTCATGTCATTAAATGGTGCATTCTTAGGTCTGTCGATGGCAAAGCAATGGAGACGCAAAATAGAGAGGAAAACCACATTAGGTGTCAAAGACATGAAGGAAGAAAGCTCATTCAGTGGGAGAGCAAAAGGGAGAAGACCAAGGACTTAAACTACAAGTTTTGGATAAGATTATTCAGCCAAATTCGTACCTCCCACAAGGCCAATTGGATTCAAACTCGGATTCAACTCAGAATTCAATTCGGATTCGGTTCGGGACAGCCTGATAGGCACTTACTAAAAAGGTCATAACTTTCACAAACGGAGTCCGATTTGGGTGTTCTTGTACTCCTTGGAAAGATATTTTCAAGGGCTACGCAATGGATCTGGTCCCAGCATCAAATTCATCACGGATCATATAGGGTTGAAAGTTATGGCCGAAACAATGCTGACGGCTGTAAAATCTAGTTTCCATTGGAGGATAGCTACGATTCATCAAGAAGAGTATCCATCCTACGCCGAGAAGATCAGGCGACCCGTATCATCCGGTATAACGTGTCATGTACTTTTGAGCTGGAAAGAGTTATTGAGCCGCATCAAACATTGCCGGTGAGTTCGATGGCAAAGCAATGGAGACGCAAAATAGAGAGAAAACCACATTATCTAAAACCATATAGGGTTGAGTTGTACTAGGTTTGTGGACTCTATGGACGTCCCAAGGTCCTATATAAGCCATGTATTGGCAGCCGCAATATTTTCTAGCTTGGATTATTACTTAATTCAACAACATCGTGAAATTCAGATTGTATAGGATAAACACTTTCATACCAAGCTCCCTAAATATCCTTTACTGTGCAATTGTGGGTCACTTTTAAATCCGCTTGATCATCACTTGCTATTGTAGCCACCACCAAGTGTAAGTTTCTTTTGGCCTCAATTCACTTGGAAAGGTAAGAACTTTACTTGGTGAGGAAAAAGTGAGATAGAGTGAACTCCACATATCGAATATATGTTGTGGTATTTGTGCGTTCTTTGTACCACTAATCATGACAGTGGATACGATAATATGGAAGAGAAGCATACCCGGTGGATCGTTTTCAATTCCACACTTTGAGGAACTTTGCGCAATGAGTTCACCACTACTTCTTCCACCTTGAAAGCGCAACTCAATACCAAGATGAACAATTTCGCACAAGATATGCGCATTGAATTCAATCATCAAATGAAAGTGTTACGCTCAAACATCGTGAATGATGTTATGCGGGCACTTCATCCACAACAAGTCGAAGATAGCTTTAATTCTTTCTATGGCGTGAAGATCCGTGAGGAGTATCTTGAGTGGGAATGGCGAATGGAGAAAATATTCAGATTTCAAAAGCTTCCCAAAGACCAAGAAGTGATGTGTGCCACTAGAGAATTTGAAGATTATGCTTATAGTTGGTGGCATCAACAATGCGAAACGAATTCATTAAATCTTGGTCGATTTGAAGGCACCATGAGAAGAGAATTTGTGCCACCCTATTATGCACAGGATTGCTTCGCTATTTGGAGAGTATCACACAAGGGAGTAATACTGTGCAAGAATATTATTTTGAGCTACAAGATGCATTACGTCGAGCCGATGTCATTAGTGAACTACAAAAGAAGACATACTTCAAAAGAGGATTGAATTCTAAGATTGCCGCTACACTTCAACATAAATATTTTGGTAGTGTGCAAGATCTTGTGAATTGTGCTATTCAAGAGGAGAGCCTCCGGCCTCCCGCACCTCACCGACACTACCCGGCGTTGCTCGTGCCCAGCGATCCCCGGCGACCACCTCCTCGAGCATGTGCGCCACCGGAACTCCTCCGCCGCCGTGAAGTCCTCTCTGACCGCCGCCCCTCTCCACCGATCATCCTCTCCGGCCACCCTCGGGACCTGCGCTAGGTACCAATCCACTCCCCGCACCCCCTCCACCTTTTAGTGCACTCGGCCGGCGCCACCACCGGCCGGAACACCGGCGACCCTCGGTCCCTGTGCGCCACCGCCGACCGCCCCTGCCACGTCAGCTCGACGGGCCGAGCTGGCAGCCGACGTGGCCGCCACACGGAAGCCACCTCGGCCTCGGGCAGCCACGCCAGTGCCTCCCCGCACCCCGTCACCCACGTGCCACCTCACTTCCACCTCGGGTCCGTGGACTCAGTCCACCATAGACCGGGCCCACATGTTAGCCTCACTCCATTTATTTATTTATCAGGGCTGACGTTATGCCGACGCAATAAATCCGATTTTTCAGTGTAAAAATAATTCGGCCGAAAAAGAATTACCATGCTGACATCATAATCTGTTATTTTCTTTGGAAAGATAATTCTTGCTGACGTCATAAATGTCTTTTCGGTTTAAAAATAATTTCAGAAATTGGGTATTTTCTTTTTAATTGTATTAAAACTTTGGAAGGCTATAACTTCTACATTTTAACTCCAAATTGACCCGTTCAAATTTCTAAATTTTTCTAAAATCATGATCTATCCATTTCTGGCATCGTTTTGAAATTTTAAATTTATTTGAATTTTATTTTTGAATTTCTTTTGAATTAGGTCTTTACGTTAGATTTTGACGATTCCAGAGAATTCGAGTTCGACGATTCTCAGCAAGACTTCGATCAAGGCAAGTTGCACCTTTGACCATGTTGAACCTAATATTTTAAATTTATTTATGTTGTTTTACTGTACATGCATGTGTACTTCTATTCAAATTTAATTTAAATTCAGTTTAAATGTTAGATATACCCATAATCCTGTGAATCTGGCCAATTTGAACCTTGAATTCATATACCTTGTCACCTTAGCTGAAAACTAGTTAGTACTATAGTATTGACTAGAAATTTTATAGAAATGCTTAGCCTGACTTAGTATAATTTTAGGTGGGATTAGATCTTTCACATGAAATGACAATTTGAAAATGAAATCTTGACTTCGGTGAGTCAAGGATGGTTTATAAAAATTGTTTAAAAGTGAAAATAGAAACTTATGATTTGGACTTAGGCTAATGGTTAGGTGGCGGGTGCCGGCATGCCTCGTGTTTGGTGACACCTGGTTGATTGTCGTGCATGTGGGAATGTGGTTGTGCCTAAGTCGGATTAAGGACCGTTTCTGTGATTCATTTTACGAAGTCACTTCGTATTACCACAGGTTCGGTATGGGATGGATCTAGTTAAGAAATTTGTGAAGTTCCAAATATAGTTTCGCTATAGGCTGAATGTGAGCGTGGCGTAGACCGCGAGAAGTCCCACATGGCACCAGAGGGGGCTCCAACTCGTGGATTCGAGTTGTGGTGAAACCTTAGTGGCGGCGTGATTATTTTGGCTATGGATCATCGGAACAGCCTTGTCATGAACTCTCCGCCGCACACCTAAGGCAATGTGTTTATCGCGTGGCTCAAGTGAGAGGGAATATTTTGTGGGTAAAGTTGTACACCTCTGCAGAGTTAAAAACCTATCCTGGATAGCCGTGTCCACGGTCATGGGCATGCTGAGTAGAGTCTTCACATATTAGATTTGGTTTTTATAAAACTTGGTTTTCCGACAAACAACAGTGGTTTTGACAATGGTCCGGGTGGGATGCCTGTGGTTAGGTTAGTAGAGGTCGGAGCCTACACTAACGATAATACTCTGTTAAATATTGTTTTGATATGATGTATTAAAATTCAGCTTTTGCACTTATGTTATTGTATTTAAATTCGGTACTGCTTTTCACGCAAATAAACTTATTAAGCCTTCCTTTGTTATCCCTATGCATGCATTCACTCTGTTAAAACTCCTGATGTAACTTGTGTAAGTACTTAGTGTGCTTACCTTGGGAGTACTTTTTTGTACTCACCTTGCTAAATCTGTTGTTAGACTTCGACGGCGACTACGACTGTGAGGACTACTTCAGCGAGTAGGATGTGTCTTACAGTCATTCGCGTGTGGGAGGCTGGATGGGTTGTTCTGCTACCTTTACCGTTTTTCGCTGCTTTAATTTTCTCCTGTTGGCCTTGTGCCCCTATATTGTAAGACTTGGCCATAAGGCTGTATTTTCGTTTAATGATAATTTGTGGTGATTTTGCATGATATACATTACTGTTGACCCTGTGTGCACTAGCTTTTCCTAGTATAGTGCGATTTACATAGAGGGACTTGGAGTTGTTGTTCCGGGTTCCGACAGACGCGATCCTCGCTATGGAGCCGCCCAAGACGATAAGGGAAGTCCAAAGACTCACTGGCCGCATGGCCGCGTTGAGCCGCTTTTTGTCCAGGGCAACGGAGCGGGGTCTGCCATTTTTCAAGACCCTTCGCGGCTGTGACAGGTTTCGTTGGGACGGCGATTGCGCCAACGCCTTCGACAACCTCAAGAGGCATCTCGCAAGCCTCCCCACTCTGGTCGCCCCGGCACCAGAGGCTCCCCTCTTGCTCTACCTCGCTGCCTCAGCGACAGCGGTAAGTGCCGTCCTCGTCCTCGAGGAGGGCGCTCTTCAGCGCCCGTTGTACTTCATCTCTGAAGCCCTGTAAGGCGTCAAGATGCGGTACACGGAGCTTGAGAAGTTGGCTTACGCGCTGGTCATGGCCTCGAGAAAGCTCCAACACTACTTCCTGGCTCATCCAATCACCGTGCCGTCCTCGTTCCCCCTGGCAGAGATGTTGCACAATAAAGAGGCCACAGGATGCATTGGTAAGTGGGCAGCCGAGCTTGCACCGTTTTCTCTGACGTATGCCTTGCAAACAGCGATCAAGTCCCAAATTCTTGCGGACTTCCTCGCGGAGTGGACTCCCTCGACCCAGCAGGCCCAGCAGCCAGAGGACCCAGTGTGGATGCTTGACACTGATGGAGCCTATGGTGTTTCCGACACAGGCGTGGGCGCAGTGGTCACTACGCCGAAACAACACCGTCTGTTATACTCAGCGTGCCTTGCATTTCCCGCCACCAACAACACTGCCGAATACAAGGCGCTACTCTTCAGCCTCGCGAAGCTCAAAGCTCTAGGCGCACGACGAGTTCTTGTCCGCACGAACTCACGGCTGGTGGCGGGCCAAGTGGACAAGTCATACCAGGCCAAGGATCCCAAATTGGCCAAGTACCTAGCAGCCGTGCGAGCAAAGGAGCGGCATTTTCTAGGCATCACGGTCAAGGCCATTCGCCGGGCAGAAAATGAGCAGGCCAACATTCTCGTAAGAGCCGCCAGCCAACAGCTCCCCACTTTCGAAGGAGCGTTCTACGAGGTCCTGCCCGCGACGACCATCGTGCAGGACAACCGCGACGCGGCCCTCGTCCACCAGATCACCCAGCAAGGTGACTGGCGAGAGCCCATTTACGGTTTCTTGCAGGGCATCGCCGATCCTGACGACCCCGTCGACCTTTGCCGTCTACAATGTCCGCCAGGTCCTTCTAGGTGCTCGACGGAGTGCTCTAGAAAAAAGGGATCTGCGCACCGCTTCTACAGTGCCTCTTGTGCGAGGAATGAAAGCACCTCCTCGCGGAAATCCACGCGGGACTCTGTGGCTCGCATCTGGCGCCGAGGTCGCTCGTCGGCAAGGCGTTCAGGCAAGGCTTCTACTGACCAACCACCGTTGCTGATGCCCAAGACCTCGTGCGCCGATGTCAAGGCTGCCACTGGATGGGGTGGGTCATCGACAGACCCTCGACCGGCCTCAACCCCATTCCCCCCGTATGACCGCCGGCACGGTGGGGCATCGACATCGTGGGACCTCTTCCTCGGGCCCTAGGAGTCTTGCGGTTCATCGTGGTCGCTTTGAAATATTA
Organism: Melocanna baccifera; assembly: GCA_036346265.1. Lineage (NCBI taxonomy): Eukaryota > Viridiplantae > Streptophyta > Magnoliopsida > Poales > Poaceae > Melocanna > Melocanna baccifera. Next base: position 2,430,531 of record CM070701.1, on the reverse strand, counting down.
GTCCAGATGGCAAGAGGCTATGGCTCTAGCCAAGGTAACTTCAGCAGCCATGCAGCGTTTTCTCTGGCAGAACATCATATGTCGCTTCGGGGTGCCCAAGAAGATCACCACCGACAATGGCCTGCAGTTTGACTCTACCCCATTCAAGGAGTTCTGCGATAACATGGGCATCACGCTCCAGTTCGCTTCGGTCGGGCACCCACAGTCTAACGGAGCGGTCGAGCGGGCGAACGGCGCCATCTTCGCTGGGGTCAAGAAGCGTCTTGTCGGGTTGCCAAAGGGCAAGTGGCCAAGCGAGCTCCACAGCGTCCTCTAGTCTCTCCACACAATGGCGACACGTCCGACGGGATTTACGTCATTTAAACTCCTCTTCGGCGATGAGGCAATGACACCCAAGGAAATCAAGGCCGGCTCACGAAGGGTCCTCGCCCAGGCGCCAGAAGAACGCCAGTTGTCCCTGGACCTCCTCGATGGAGAGCGAGTAAATGCTACCCAGCACGTCGCAAAGTACACGCAGCAAATGGTGCGCATGCGTGGCCGCTCCGTGTACCCACGTGGATTCCAGCCGGGGGACCTCATCCTCAAGATGGCACTCCACGCGGACACGGTCGGCAAGCTGGAGTCCAAGTGGGAAGGCCCGTACATCGTTGTGGCAGCTTTACAGCGAGTAGCTTATCGCCTCACCACACTCGAAGGGCAAACGCTCCGTCACACATGGAATGCGGACAGGTTGCGGATGTATTATGTTTAGGACAACAAAGGCCAACATGTGGCAGCAGCAGCACCCTGTCTATTATAAGACGCTTGCTCATGCAAGCGGGAGATCAATAAAGCCGATCGTCCACCAACCTTTCGTCGAAGGTCCGCCCTACGGAGTGCACCCTACGGAGTATAAATAAGACGTAGCGTCGAGGTCCGCCTCCGCGTGCACTCTACGGAGTATAAATAAGACGTAGCGTCGAGGTCCGTCTCCGCACGCACTCTACGGAGTATAAATAAGACGTAGCGGGGGGACGCCTCCGCGCGCACTCTACGGAGTATAAATAAGACATAGCGTCGAGGTCCGCCTCTGCACGCACTCTACGGAGTATAAATAAGACGTAGCGTCGAGGTCTGCCTCTGCACGCACTCTACGGAGTATAAGTAAGACACGGATGTTGTCCCTACGCACTCTACTGAGTATAAATAAGACGCGGATGTCCCGCGCGCGTTGGCGTACCCTCTGGAGCCTAGCTAAGTCGTGGTTGATAGTCTGACACATTCTCCGAAGTACAAACAAGACGCGGATGTTGTCCCTGCGCACTCTACTGAGTCTAAACAAAACGTGGATGTCCCGCGCACGCGTTGGCGTCATCGCTACGCATACTCTTTCCGAGTATAACCAAGACGTGGTTGATATTCCCACGCACTCTGCGGAGTATAAACAAAGCGCTGCAAAGGCTCGCCTCTGCACGTATTCGACATGACGCAGATACAGTGCACTAGAGGCTTGCCCGCGCATTTCTACGGGGTGCAGACAAGGTGCCAGCTCCGCCGCCACCACTTCGATGGGGAGGGGACGGAGCGCTCACGCGTCTACGTCGACTAGGCGCCAGCTCTGCTGCCACCACTTCGATGGGTAGGGGACGGAGCGCTCGCGCGTCTACTTCAACTAGGTGCCAGCTCCGCCGCCACCACTTCGAGGGGGAGGGGACAGAGCGCTCGCGCATCTACATCGACTAGGCGCTAGCTCCGCTGCCACCACTTCGAAGGGTAGGGGACGGAGCGCTCGCGCATCTACTTTGACTAGGCGCCAGCTCCGTTACCACCACTTCGAAGGGTAGGGGACGGAGTGCGATTCTGATACCACCTAATGTGACGATGACCCGATCTTCCGAGAGGTACTGATAAGTCGATTGTGGAGAACTCGACGTTGATGATCCAAAGGCTCCGACCAAAACAGATCGATCCCCTCGCAATCACTACATCACTGCTCCGATGGTTATCAACCGTGCCGAACGCGGTTGACCTCGCCAAGAAGGCTATCTCCTGCAAGCGAATCGAGGACACAAGCAGGAGAGTAAAAGATGCAATATGAAATTGTATTGCGAATAAAGATTAAGTTCACAAGTTGCGGTTCCTCAACCGGACGTGCGGTGAGACTGTTAAGCAGAATAAACTCTTAAGAAAAACCCAAGTAAAACTAAAAGGGTGCGACCTCCTTAAATAGTAGTGGGGGAGGCCGCACTTATCTAACAAAAGGGGGTACAATACTATTCATGGATACAGTTCATGTGAACAGTACTGACATGAATAGTACCAGCCCAAATAGTCTAAATGTGATTACAAGGCCTAAGGCCCACTTTGACTCGGACTGGAAAAGTGATGTAACTTGTTTTGCAGTTTCTGATCGGCTCGGATGGAATTTCGTGGTGATACTAGATTCATCTGAAAGTAGACTCCAAAATCTTTCCAACGAGTACTCACAGGCCTCGAGAAACCTTCTGGATCAAAAGTTATGGCCATTTGAAGTGGGCACTGTCAAGCAGTCCGAATCTGAGTCAAACTCGCGAATATGAGTTGGATTGTGCTTGACGGTTCCACTTCTATACTTGAGCTCGCGTGATTCTTCTTCATGGTTCCTAAGAACAAGAAAATCACAAGTCTTAGGAAGTATCGAATTCTCAGCGGAAATATTATTGACTCCTAAAAACTAGTTTACCTAATAGTTGAGTTGACGAGCACGTGCCCAAGTAATTGGACCTTGCCCATCATTCATGGAAGCAGTAAGTGGAGTGTTCATATCAGTAGAAGTGATGTCCTCATCAAAAGGCCAATGTGGTAGCAGATGCTTTGAGCAGAAAGGTTTATTACAATACAGTGAAGATCAAAGAGAGTCAGATAGTCTTGCATGTGGAAATTTAGTAGCTTAGCTTGGAATTAGTTGAGAAAGGATTCTTAGCCATGATGGAGTTGTAGCCAATTTTGGATGGTCAGATTCATCAAGCTCAATCCGAGGATGAGAATATTCAATGGATTAAGGTTAATATGAGTAAGGGTAAAGTACCAGATTTTACAGAGGATGACAAAGTTACCTTGGGTTCAAAGAGCGCCTGTGTGTGTCAGATAAAAGGGAGTTAAAAAAGTTGTTACACAAGGAAGCTCATGAGTCGTTGTACTCAATTCATCTAGATAGTACCAAGATGTATCAGGATATCAAGAATAAAATATTGGTGGCCAAGTATGAAGTGTGAGATAGTAGAGTATGTTGCACTTTGTGATATGTATCAAAGAGTGAAAGCCGAGTATCAGAGGCTAGCGAGTTTGCTACAACCACTGAAAATTCTTGAGTGAAAGTGGAAAGAAGTTGGCATAGATTTTTTTACTAGATTGCCAAAGACCAATGATGGTTTTGATTCGATTTGGGTAATCGTGGATCGCTTGACAAAATGTTGCTCATTTTGTTCTGATGAAGACAACATATGCAGGTGACAAGTTAGAAGAGTTATACATGTCAAGAATTATGAGTCTCTATGGAGTACCAAAGAAAATAGTGTTAGATCATGGATCTCAATTCACTTCATGATTTTGGGGAAGTTTTTATGAAATTATGGGTACTCATCTGAATTTCAGTACAACTATCACACTCAGACTGATGGTCAGACTGAGCGTGTGAATCAGATCCTTGATGATATGTTGAGAGCTTTTGTGCTAGATCATGGAGCCAAGTGGGACAGTTGTTTACCCTTCACTGAGTTTTTGTACAACAACAGTTACTAAGCTAGTCTGCAAATATCACCATTTGAAGCTTTACATGGCAGAAAGTGCAGAACCCCTCTTAATTGGAAAGAGATGGGGGGAAGATCAAGTCTTTGGGCCAGACTGTTTAAGGGAAGCAGAGAAAAAAGTTTGATTAATCAAAGAGAGGTTAAAAACCGCTCAGACTAGACAGAAAAGCTATACGGATACTCATCGTTGAGAGTTGAGCTTTGAGCTAGATGATTATTTTATCTACGGATTACACCGTTCAAAAGTGTTAAGAGGTTTCAAATGTAAGGAAAGTTTGCGCCAAGGTATGTTGGGCCGTTCAGATATTAAAGTGTAGAGGAGAAGTTGCTTACAAGTTGGAGCTACCCACGACCTTCAGTGGGATACATGACGTTTTTCATGCGTCTCAGTTGAAGAAATGTTTGCTGTGCTAGTTGAAACTATTGATCTTTAGGAGGATCTATCTTACAAGGGGCACCCTGTCAAAATCTTGGAAGTGTCAGAGCATATGACCAGGAGCAAAGTCGTTCGCTTTTGCAAAGTCCAGTGGAACAACCATTTCAAGGAGGAAGCTACCTGGGAGCATGAAGAGGATCTCAGAGTAAAGTTTTCGAACCTATTCTCTTAGTGAACCCGGATCTTGAGGTCGAGATCCTGTTTAAGGGGGAGAGGTTTGTAACATCCTGATTTTCAAACTTTTTTAAGCTTTTAAATTAAAACTCACCATTGGGATTTTTCTAGAATTAATTAAAGCTTAGATTAAATTTTTATAAATTAAAAGGATTTAATATGACTAAAGTAAACGTCAAATAAAATAAAACTAGTTTTTGTTGGGTTCCTTGTGCTGTAATGAATTTTTCTAAATTTTCTTGGATATTTTTTCTCAATTTATTTGCTCTTTTCTAGAGCTCAGTTTAATTTCTTTAATTTCTGAAATTGGAAAATCCCCTAAACCCTACTGCACCGATCGGATCAGTCCGATCAGCTGTTGCCATGTGTCAGCCATCCATCACACGCTGCACGCCCCCGAGCCGTCTACTCGGCCATCTTGTTCGGCCAGTCCGAATGTGCCCATGTCACTGTTCATCCTAGATTTCTCCCATCATCGTCCAATCCTAAGTCGTGCCATGTGTCATGCATCTACCGGGATGTGTACTGTTCATCTTCCTCGTTGTAGCTGGGCCATGTTCATCCAGGACTTCACCTCGACGTCCGAGTCGTCTCCGTCGCAGAGTCTCGCCCGTATGCGCCTTGGACTCTCTCAACGTCCGTGCTTAAAAGGCGGAGCCGTGCCCTAGTTTTCGCACCCTAGCCGTGTCCTCGATCCGCCCTGCGCCATCAGCCTCTTCGTCGGAGTTGCACCACCTACGCCCTCTCAACTGTCCTTACCGTCGTTTCGTTAGGGCCAAGCCATTTGTCTTCGCCTTCAATCGTTGTCGTCGATCTCCTGCCGGACATCGTCGCCCAGCCTGATGAGGACATCCCTTCTATGGATACAACTCATCCACAACAAGGACCACTTACTCGAGCTCGTGCTCGTCAACTTAATTACCAGGTGAATTCATTCCTAGGTTCATATATTACTGAGAATAGACCGCTACCTAATGCAAGTGATTTAATCGTGCTTAGGAACCTGGGAAAGGATGAAGGAAAGGGACATGGAGTCATGGACATGCAAGGACGGAATCATGGAGGTCACCACGTCGCTTTGGGATCAAGTCAAGCAAGAATCCGAGTTGGACACGTTCTGGAATCGGAGTCGGACTGTTGCGATGGTACCACATTCAAACGGGCATAACTTCTTCATACTGACTCCGTTTGGGGCGTTCTTGTACTTCATGGAAAGCTCATGAAGTCTACTTTCCAACAGATCCAACCTCATCTTCAAATTCCATCCGAGCCGGCCGCAATCATCAAAACAATCCACGTTGATTTCTGAGTCTGAGTCAAAAAGGGTGCTGCGCCACCACCACTTGGGCCCATGGGCCTTATAACCCTAGGGCGCCCCCCTGGTCGTTTCTCGATAAATAGGAGCCGCCGCCCCCTGCTAAGACTTGGATTTCGTTGAGTTTAGGTTTAGCCATTGCGCAAACTTTGGTTCTTCAGTTGTGTCAGTCGACCACCTGTCAAGACTACCTTCGGGATCCTACCTTTGTTTTTCAATACCAACTTTGTTATTCGCAATATCAGATTGCCTTTCGTCTTATTCTTGCTAGTTCTTCGATTGCTTGCAGGGATTGAATTTCGTGTTCAGGTTGATCGTGCTTCCAGCAAGATCAATAACATCTCGGAGTTGGTTCAGCGATTGCTAATGCGCAAGCGACGTCGTACGGTTGTAGTCGGATCGCGCGAGTCACGTCCACCAAATCGATAGTTATCAATCTCATCGAAAGATCGGACACCCCGTCTCCATCAAGTGGTATCAGAGCTCAAGGTTGCTCGTTGAGAATTTCTAGTTATTCATAGATTAGATGCTTTTCATTACCTACAGTACACAAAAAGCCAAAAAAAAATAGTAGTAGATCACCCGATCCAAACCAATCTTAGCCTCGCAATTTTTCTTTTCAGTACTTTGCATTGTTGAACTTTTGGTTGCATCGTTGTGTCCTTTGCTGGTCTTAGTGCGTAGTTCCTCTAGAGTTTCGAGTTCTGTTCACGTCTTGGTTTCACCGTTGCGGTTGGTTTCGAACTCCCACGTCGAGGGAAGGAAAAGAGGGGGACTCGGTTTCTAGGGAGGCTTTGCCATAGTTGGACTCGGAATAGGACTCAGAATTAGACTCGGAATTGGACTTAGAATTGGACTCGGAATAGGACTCGGTTGGTGGGATTAGAGTCCGAATCAACATCATAGTAGACCGAACCATACCTGGAGTCATCCATGGGGAGCAAAGTAGATAGATGAGAAGGAAAAGGCAGCCGCAGATAGAAAGAGCCGCGGCCAAAAAAAAAAGAGGAGAGAGAAACTCCTAACTTTTGCATACGACTTCTGATTGAGGCGTTTCTTGATCCGTTGGAAAGGAAACGGGAAAATCTGGAGATTTTAGATCCGCGTAAGCCACCACGCATACGCGCAGCGACTTCGACCCAAAAAGTCAACAAAAGTTAACTTTCTCGGAATTCGCTCGAAATTTACAGGGACCTTCTACAAGTGATTCTAAGGTGTCCCGTGAAGACAGCGTCCTTTTCTGAGCCTCTGAACTCCGTGGGCAACGTCATCTAGATTCTTTCTGTGCGGTGTATTCGTTTATGTTCTAGGCTCGCGTCTCTAGTACGGTCTAGCCTAGGACCAGCACCAACCGGCGTTGAGCGATTTTTCAGCTTGCATTTTCTGATTTGATTATTGCTAATCCTTGCTACCAAACTTGAGCCTTCCCAGCTACACCTCTCCTACACCGTACAAGTTGAGCTTCACCTGGCAATCGCTCCATCCAATCTTCAGAGATACGTTGACATCGCTGGGAGCCGATCACCCCTGTTTTGCTTGGTAAGAATTGGTAAGAGTTCGATAAAAGGCTTGAGTGTGAGCGACTTTTTGAACCTCCTCATGCTAGTAGTTGTTGTTAGGGGCATATTCTTGTGTTTTGCTAACAATGGCAGGTCATACAACAGATGAGGATCAATCTCATACTCCTCGTACTAAGGCAATCGTACAACATTTTCTATGCCTTATGAACCTTCGTGCAGAGGGTCTTGAGGAGGATGTCAGAGTGACGAATGAGCGACTTGCTCAACTTGAGGGCGCCCAGATTGAGACAAATGCCACACTCGCTGCGATGGAGAAAGCGCAAGGCGTCACTAACACTTCTTTAGTAGGCATTATGGCGCGCCTTGAGGAGATTGCCCAAGCATCCTCTACTGTGTCCCCTGCTGTGCCGGTAGGGAGACAAGATGACTCCGACTATATGGGTGATTCCGAGGCCGATGGCAGGGTCAACCACAACAACGATTGAGCTCGTCGACAATTGCGTTTTAACCGACAAGGTATGCGAAGGGAACCCCCACGGCATGAGGTACGTGTCACGACGATTCTTTTGCTAAGGTTAAATTCACTATGCCTTCTTTCAATGGTAAATATGATCCTGATGGCTATCTTAATTGGGAACTAGCTGTTGATCAAAAATTTGCTTGCCGTGAATTTCCTGAGAATAGACGAGTTAGGGCTGCTACTAGTGAATTTACCGACTTTGCTTCTGTTTGATGGAAAGAACATTGTCGTCAAAATCCCAATAACATTCCTAACACCTGGGAGGTTTTAAAATTGCTTATGCGCCATAGATTTGTTCCCTCATATTATGCTTGTGATCTGTTAAATAAACTGCAACGTCTACAACAGGGTGCAAAATCTGTGGAAGAATGTTATCAGGAATTACAAATTGGTATGTTGCGATGTGGGTTAGTTGAGAATGAGGAGGCATCCATGGCTAGGTTTTTGGGAGGGTTGAGTTGAGAAATTCAAGACATCCTTGATTATAAAGATTATAACTCCATTACTAGATTGTTTCATCTTGCTTGCAAAGCTGAACGTGAGTTGCAGGGACGCTAGACGAGAATGCGGTCTAATTCTTCTGCAGGTCGCACAAATTCATGGACTCCGCGCACCCCTGCTCCCTCGTCCATTGTGGCGCCATCACACTCCAAAAATAAGCTGCGCCCTACTACATCAATTTCGACGCCACGAGTTTCTGAAGCACACAAATCAGCACCACAACTTCCTGCAAAAACATCCTCTTCAGTTACTTCGACCGGACAAACAAGGGACGTTCAATGCCATCGTTGCAAAGGCTATGGACACATGATGCGGGACTGCCCAAGCAAGCGTGTATTGATTATACGCGATGATGGTGGGTATTTCTCTGCTAGCGATTTTGATGATGAAACATATACTATGCTTGCAACTGACCCTATAGGACATGAAGAAGAATCTGATCATGAGGAGCATGTTGGCGCCGAAGATGCTGACAAGTATTTGAGCATTATAGTGCAACGCGTACTAAGTGCTCAAGTTTCTCCGGCTGAGCAAAATCAGCGCCATAATCTGTTCCAAATCAAGAGCGTTGTCAAGGAACGCTCGATTCGCATAATTGTTGATGGTGGGAGTTGCAACAATTTGGCGAGTATGGATATGGTGGAGAAGCTTGCTTTGCCAACCAAACCTCATCCCCACCCATACCATATTCAATGGTTCAATAACAGTGGTAAGTTGAAGGTAACATGAATGGTGAAAGTACACTTTTCTATGGGTTCCTACCATGATTATATTAACTGCGATGTTGTACCTATGCAAGCTTATTCATTGTTATTAGGAAGACCTTGGCAATACGATACTGATTGTGTGCATCATGGTAAAAATAATCAATACTCTCTCATGTTCAAAGGAAAGAAAATTGTGCTGCATCCTATGACTCAAGAACAAATTGTTAAAGATGAACTTGCTAGAGCTAGTAGAGAGAAGAGTCTAGAGAAATCTAAGAGCGAAAATCAGATTGTAGCAAAAGAGCTTGCGCAACATAAGAAGAAAGAACTGAAATCTGCTCATGTGAACAAAAAAAATACATTTGAAAGGTGCTAGTTTTCTTGCTGCTAAATCTGATATGACTGAATTGGATGCTAGTAATTCTGTTTGCTATGCATTAGTTTGTAAAACCACCTTGTTTTCATTTGAGGAGATACCATCTTCTTTGCCCGCTGCTGTCACTAACATTTTGCAGGAGTACAAAGATGTCTTTCCGAAGGACATACCACCGAGATTGCCACCGCTTCGAGGGATTGAGCATCAAATTGATTTAATTCCCGGTGCATCACTACCCAACCGCACACCATACAGGACAAACCTAGAAGAAACTAAAGAAATTCAACGCCAAGTTCAAGAATTGCTTGATAAAGGGTACGTACGTGAATCACTTAGTCCTTGCGCTGTTCCAGTCATTTTAGTACCTAAGAAGGATGGATCATGGCGTATGTGTGTTGATTGTAGAGCTATCAATAATATTACCATTAGATACCGTCATCATATTCTTAGGTTAGACGATATGCTTGATGAATTAAGTGGCTCTACAATGTTTTCTAAAGTTGACTTGCGTAGTGGATACCATCAAATTAGAATGAAACTTGGAGATGAATGGAAGACGGCATTTAAAACTAAGTTCGGATTATATGAGTGGCTAGTGATGCTTTTTGGATTAACTAATGCCCCTAGCACTTTCATGAGATTAATGAACGAAGTTTTACGTGCTTTCATTGGTAAATTTGTGATAGTTTACTTTGATGATATATTGATTTACAGCAAGTCACTAGATGAACATCTTGAACACTTACGTGCTGTTTTCATTGCTTTGAGGGATGCACGTTTGTTTGGTAACCTCAAAAAGTGCACCTTTTGCACCGATTGAGTTTGTTTTCTTGGCTATGTTGTTACTCCGCAGGGAATTGAAGTAGATGAAGCCAAGATTGAAGCTATAAAAGGTTGGCCAACACCACAAACGGTCACACAAGTGCGGAGTTTTCATGGACTTGCGGGATTCTATCGCCGCTTTGTGAAAGATTTCAGCACCATCGCTGCACCACTTAATGAATTAACAAAGAAAGGTGTTTCATTTAAATGGGGAAAAGTGCAAGAAGAAGCTTTCAACCTTCTCAAAGAAAAGCTCACAAATGCACCATTGCTCCAACTTTCTACTTGATAAGACTTTTGAACTTGAGTGTGATGCTAGCGGAATTGGAATTGGTGGTGTGTTGATACAAGAAGGTAAACCTTTTGCTTATTTTAGTGAGAAATTGAGTGGACCTAGTTTGAACTATTCTACTTATGATAAGTAATTACTTGCCCTTATTAGAACTTTAGAAACATGGCAACATTATTTATGGTCCAAAGAATTTGTTATCCATTCTGATCATGAATTATTGAAACATATTAGAAGTCAAACTAAACTGAACCGTAGACATGCTCGTTGGGTTGAATTCATTGAATCTTTTCCTTATGTCATAAAACACAAGAAAGAAGGAAAATGTGATTGCTGATGCCTTGTCTAGACGGTATACAATGTTGTCTCAACTTGATTGTAGAATTTTTGGCTTGAAGACAATAAATGAACTATGCACTTCTGATGATGAGTTTAAAGATGCCCTGTCCAATTGCAAAAATGGTAGATGCTGGAATAAATTTGCTTTCAATGATGGAATTTTATTTAGAGCTAACAAACTATGCATTCCAGCCAGCTCTGTTCGTCTTTTGTTGTTATAGGAGGCACATAGGGGAGGACTAATGGGTCATTTTGGTGTCAAAAAGACGGAGGATATCCTCGCTGAACACTTCTATTGGCCAAAGATGAGGCGCGACGTTGAGCGCTATGTATCTCGCTGCACTACCTGCAATAAAGCTAAGTCCCGACTTAATCCACATAATTTATGTATGCCTCTTCCTGTACCTAGCATTTCTTGGGAGGATATTTCAATGGACTTTGTTTTAGGATTACCTCACACAAAGAAGGGGAGAGATAGTGTTTTTGTGGTGATCGATAGATTTTCTAAAATGGCACATTTTATACCTTACCATAAGAGCGATGATGCTACAAATGTTGCTGATTTATTTTTCAGAGAGATTGTTCGACTACATGGAGTGCCCAATACCATTGTTTCAGATCGAGATGCGAAGTTTTTGAGTCACTTTTGGCGCACATTATGGGCTAAATTGGGTACCAAGCTGCTGTTTTCTACTACTTGTCACCCCCAAACAGATGGATAAACTGAAGTTGTCAACCGCACGCTATCAACTATGTTGAGGGCTATCGTGAAGAAAAACTTGAAGGCGTGGGAAGAATGTCTACCTCATGTAGAATTTGCTTACAATAGATCGCTACACTCTACCACAAAGATGAGCCCTTTTCAGGTAGTATATGGCTTTAATCCTCGTGCTCCTATTGATTTATTGCCTATCCCCATCTCTGAAAAAGTGAATTTAGATGCTAAGAAGCGTGCTGAATTTGTCCTTAAATTGCATGAAACAACTAAAGAAAACATAGAGCACATGAATGCTAAGTATAAGATTGCTGGTAGTCAGGGTAGAAAGAGTTTAACTTTTGAACCTGGTGATTTAGTCTAGTTGCATTTATGTAAAGATAGATTTCCTGATTTACGAAAGTCTAAGTTAATGCCTAGAGCTGATGGTCCATTCAAGGTGTTAGCTAAGATTAATGATAAGGCATATAAACTTGATCTGCCTGTAGACTTCGGGGTTAGCCCCACATTTAATATTGCAGATTTGAAGCCATATTTGGGAGAAGTAGATGAACTTGAGTCGAGAACGACTCAAATGCAAGAAGGGGAGGATGATGAGGACATCCCTTCTATGGATACAACTCATCCACAACAAGGACCACTTACTCGAGCTCGTGCTCGTCAACTTAATTACCAGATGAATTCATTCCTAGGTTCATATATTACTGAGAATAGACCGCTACCTAATGCAAGTGATTTAATCGTGGTTAGGAACCTGGGAAAGGATGAAGGAAAGGGACATGGAGTCATGGACATGCAAGGACATAACCATGGAGGTCACCACGTCACTTTGGGATCAAGTCAAGCAAGAATCTGAGTTGGACACGTTCTGGAATCGGAGTCGACTGCTGCGATGGTACCACATTCAAACGGGCATAACTTCTTCATACGGACTCCGTTTGGGGCGTTCTTGTACTTCATGGAAAGCTCATGAAGTCTACTTTACAATGGATCCAATCTCATCTTCAAATTCCATCCGAGCCGGCCGCAATTATCAAAACAATCCACGTTGGTTTCTGAGTCCGAGTCAAAAAGGGTGCTGCGCCACCACCACTTGGGCCCATGGGCCTTGTAACCCTAGAGCGCCCCCTGGTCGTTTCTCTATAAATAGGAGCCGCCGCCCCCTGCTAGGACTTGGATTTTGTTGAGTTTAGGTTTAGCCATTGCGCGAACTTTGGTTCTTTAGTTGTGTCAGACGACCACCTGTCAAGACTACCTTCGGGATCCCACCTTTGTTTTTCAATACCAACTTTGTTATTCGCAATATCAGATTGCCTTTCGTCTTATTCTTGCTAGTTTTTCGATTGCTTGCAGGGATTGAACTTCGTGTTCAGGTTGATCGTGCTTCCAGCAAGATCAATAACATCTCGGAGTTGGTTCAGCGATTGCTAAGGCGCAAGCGACGTCGTACGGTTGTAGTCGGATCGTGAGAGTCACCTCCACAAAATCGATAGTTATCAATCTTATCGAAAGATCGGGCACCCCGTCTCCATCACAGCCGGACTTCACCGCCGCCACTGGTAAGTCTACGTCGCTCTACACCACCGTACCGTTTCGTCGACCAAACCCTGCCGCCTCACCTCACCCATTTGATCACCCTCGTATTCTGATAATTAATAATATTTGAATTCATTTCTTTATTAATCATTCATATGGTCGATATTTTATCTATGTTTATACTGTATGCACTAACATGATCCTTGACTAGTACAGTTTACATAGTCTAGATTTGCATATTCGGGTCTCGACAACAATGCCTCCTTGGTCTAGGCCTTGACGCTCACCAGGTGTACTCTGCGTTCGTTCCCACTGCTACACCCATGCCACAGCCTTCCTAGACACTTGGTGCCACATCACCGTCTTTTGACCAAGCTGATTTTCTCACCGCCATGAACATGTCTATCTCTAGAGACTAGGTCATGGATTCTGGTGCCACTTCCCGCATGTCCGTTGATGCTGGTATACTCCTTTCCTCCTACCCTTCCAATTTCTCCTCATTTGTCACTGATGGCAATGGTTCTTCTGTACCAATCACACATACCAGTTGTACCACTCTTGCCACACCTTCCTCCTTTTTCATCTGCATGATGTTCTCATAGTCCCTAACCTTAAAAATCTTGTTTCTGTTTAAAAATTCACTCGTGATAATTCCTGTTCCATTGAGTTTGGTCATTCTGGTTTTTCTGTCAAGGACCTTCACACTTGGATAGAGATGCTTCGCCGTAATAATTCGGGTGACCTATACACCATCCATCCCTCCACTAATGCCCCTAGCCCCACTGCGTTCTTCACGACGCCGGCTCCACTGGACCTATGGCACCGCTGTTTTAGACATCCTGGCCACGACTCCATGTCCGTCCTTTCGCTTACTATTCTCTCGGTCTAGTTCTACTACTGTTGCCCCTTTTGAGTTGGTTCATTGTAATGTTTGGACAACCCCTGTACCGAGTATTTCTGGCTACAAATACTACTTGCTCATTACAAATGATTTTTTGCATTTTATGCGGAGTTATCCTATTTGCCAAAAGTTAGAGGTCACACCACTTCTTCTAGCCTTTGCTGCTCTCGTATGAACTCAGTTCAACTCACAACTCCATTCCATCCAAACCGATAATGGGCGTGAATTTTCAAACTCAGTTTCCACCAATTTCTTCTACCACCACGACATTCACCTCCGTCTATCCTGCCCATACACCTCCCCTCAGAACGGCAAAGTTGAGTGTGCCATTCGCACCACGAATGACGTAGTTCGTACTCTACTATTCCAAGCATCCATGCCACCCTCCTACTAGGCCAAGGCCCTCACCACTGCAACATACCTTCTTAACTGTTGGCTATCCCAGTACATCTCCCTTGCTATTCCCTACTAGCAACTTTATAACACCACCCTATCCTATCACCACTTACGGATTTTTGGCTCACCACTGCTGCCTTGACCTCGCCACCCACCAGATCATCAACTCATGCCATGTCATATTAGATGAAACCGTTTTTCCATTTTCTTCTATAGGACCATGTCCGCTGACCGACTCACTAGACTTCCTTCTCGACAGTGCATCCACGGCTGCTACTCAGTATCAGGTTGCAGCACCCCTCTGCATGCTGTCGTACCTGTCGCCTCCACTCTGGAGGCTGCTACTACTGCTGCAACTTCACTAGGACGGGCTACCTTTGTCCCAACCAGGCTGGCTACCACGCTTGCCTCCGACTTGCAAGGCTTGCTCAGGCTGTCGAGCTCATTAGCTCGGCATCTGGCTCGCATTGGCCAGTCTTCACTGCTGGGCTGGCCAGCCCAGGCATTGCCTCCTCCGGGTCATCGTCTGTCGTGGCCTCCACAGCATCGTCTTTGGACCCGCTGTCCACGCCGCCCATGTCTATCTCCTCGTTACAGTCCTATCCTGCATCCTCGCCTAATGCGGTACCTCAATCGGCTCCCGAACCTCACCCGATGGTAACTCGTGCAAAATCTGGTATCGTACTTCTTGTTTGGAAACTTAATTTTCTTACTGAGCATTTGTCCATCTCAACGGTGTCGAAAACGTACCGATCGGCCCTACAAGTTGAGCATTGGTGTAACACCATGGCCGAGGAGTAGATGGCCCTACAGGACAACCACACTTGGTCCCTTGTGCCTCCTCCGCCAGGTGCGAACATCATCTCCGGCAAGTGGATTTTCAAACATAAGTTCCACTCCGACGGTATCCTCACTCGCTACAAAGCTCGATGGGGTGTGGGCGGGGTTCTCTGAACAACCTGACATCGACTTCGATGATACCTTCAGCCCCATTATTAACCTGTCCACCATTCAAGTGGTTCTTAGCCTTGTCGCTTCCCACTCCTGGCCGATTTGACAACTCGATGTCAAGTACGCCTTCCTCCATGGCCAACTCGACGAGAGCGTCTACTATCAACAACCACCTGGCTTTGTTGATCCCCGCTGCCCCGACTATGTCTACCGGCTACATAGGTCCTTATATGGCTTGAAACAAGCTCCTCATGCGTGGTACCAGTGCTTCGCCTCATACATCCGCACCATCGGCTTCGTTCCATCCATCTCTGAGACCTCGTTGTTCATCCTCAAGCGCGGCACCAATATGGCCTATCTCCTATTGTATGCTAATGACATCATCCTCATTGTCTCCACCGTTGGCCTTCTCTCGTCACTCAATCACTTCACGCTGAGTTCTCGTGACCGACCTTAGCGACCTATAGTACTTCTTGGGCATTTCTATCACTCAGTCACTTGTCGGTCTATTCCTCTCTCAATGCAAATATGCATCCGAGCTTCTCCAGCATGCATGCATGACAGACTGCCATCCAGTTGCCACCCCCGTTGACACCAACTCCAAACTCTCCGCATTGGTTGGCTCCCCGGTCTCCGATCCCACTGAGTATCGAAGCCTGGCCAGTGCCTTGTAGTATCTGATGCTCACCGTCTTGACATCTCCTACGCCGTTCAATAAGGTTGCCTTCACATGCATGCTCCTCGTGATCCACACCTGGCTCTCATTAAGCGCATCCTACGCTATGTGAAGGGCACCTTGGACTATGGCCTGCACTTGCATGCCTCTCCGACCAACACCCTCATGGCGTATTCTGATGCAGACTGGGCTAGCTGCCCCGACTCACATCGTTCGACATCTGGTTTCTGTGTCTACCTTGGCGACAACTTGGTTTCATGGTTGTCTAAACGGCAGGGTACTATCTCGTGCTCTAATGTTGAGGCTGAGTATTGCGCCATTGCTCATGCTGTAGCTGAGTGCGTCTGGTTGCGTCAACTTCTCCTCGATATCCACCGCCCATTGTCCTTTGTCACAGTCGTCTATTGTGACGTAGTGCCGTTTATATGTCTGCCAACCCGGTGCAACACTAGCGGACCAAGCATATCGAGATCGACATCCACTTCGTTCACGAGAAGGTCACCCTCGGTCAAGTGTGTGTTTTCCATGTCCTGACGACACTACAGTTCGCCGATGTGATAACCAAAGGACTCCCAACAAAGACCTTCCAGAAGTTTCTGTCCAGTCTCACCATTTAGCCTCCCCACGATTTGACTGCGGGGGGTGCTAGCAATACATGCTTGCTGCACCTCTACCTCTATGATTCCAGCTCTCACCATTAGCTATTTCCTTGTATAGATAAGATTGCTATATTACAAATTGATTTGGCCATTAACTTCCCATGTAATCCGCTTGTAATCAATGGCATGTATATCAATATATACACAAGAAAGCACACCATAATCTCATGGCGATTCTTCTAATCTTTCTCCCTCTACACTTTCACAGAAATATCTTATGATAACATAACCTTTTTAGCCTTTTTGGTGAAATTTGTAGCAGGCTAATAATGCAAGGGTGTGTTTGGAACGTAGGGATTTCTTTCGCTAGAATTTTGCACGAAACAGATGGATTCGTACGGAACTGCGGTGTTCCAAATTGGGCATACAGTGAACAAATATATATAAAGGGGAAAAGTTAGTTATGATCCATAGATAACTACAGCAAATTCTTTAGAGAAAAGCTGATAGGCTTATCTTAGTTTTATCCCAAGAGCACCTTTAAATTCTAGTTTTGGATCCACGATTGGGGAGAAACACCTGTCGAAGTTTGCCAGCAGCAGGTCCTTTGATTCCAATGTTTTGACTTTCCAGGAGACCGCACGACGTGCAAAATTTTCCAGCAGTAGGTCCTACTGAAAGGACAGTGGAAGAATGCGTTTGTAATGTTTCTTCTTTACCTTGGGGCGCAACGTAAAGATTAGCTTTACTGCATTACAACATAGCAATGCCAAACTGGCCATAAATCTCATGTGTCCACGTTCCCTTTCTTCGTACTTAAATGCAAAGCATCTACACCGAGCATAAATAAAGAGTGACAGACAACTCTTCTCCAAACTGGCAAATTTACCGGTTCATCCTGGCTTCGGCTTTCATGTCAGAATAAACACATTAGCTTCTTAATTTTGATTTTGTTGATTTTTTTCTTTTTTTACTGTTCGTGGAGATATAATGGTGATTTTTAATTTTTTTCTTATTTTTCTTTAATTAAATGACTTAGAAAAACTAATAGTTACTACAATGCAATTTTAATAAAAAAAACAATAGCCAAAAGCCACTAAAAAAGTCAGATTGATCGGGGCAACTTCACCCGAGCTAGACAGACTTGGGTCGGCTCAAGTTGTGATGTAGGGCTAGGCTAGGAACATAAGGTAGAGGTATCTAGACAGGCAAGCTAAACCAACCCAAAGGTCAGGCTAGCTAGGTTATTTGGTTTGAATGGAGCTTCCCTGTTCCCATTTCCGTGTTCCCGCCTACGTGTCATGCATCTGTTAATTCAAGGAACTAACAGATGCATGACACGTAGGTGGGAACACAGAGGGAACACAGAAATAGGAACAGGGAAGCCGCGTTCATTTGGTTTATGACCGACTTTCCTAAGGCTAGCACCTGTTAAGATCTGAATATGTAAATTTAGACTCTCTGTATATTCTGCACTAATCCAAAATTACGCTAGTGCATATAGAGAAAACGTAGATAAAATATTCACCATAATCATGATTAACTATGAAAAAAGTAAATATTATTAATTATCAGAATAGTAACCTTATAAACTTATAAATAATAGCTTAAAACACCTAACAAAAACTAGTAGTGGAAAATAAAGATAAATATAGTAGCAACAAATAACAAAAATTGAATAACAGAAGATATAGCCGTGAGTATATAGAGTACTCAGCAAGTCGTTTGTAATAAGATGCAATATGTAATTATGCCAAGCTTATCAAATAATGGCTGGTGGTTATTTTACATAAATCAATATACAATAAATAGATTAAAAACATACTTTGAAAATGAGTAATAAGTAAATAAGTCAAATGAATTAAATAAACCACTAGTGAACTAACCAGTCACCTCCTAACCAAACCCAAAGTTTTATGAAATTCTACCCCTCGTGTGAAATCACCAAGTATTATCTATAATCTAGGATACGACTATTTGCATAGTTTTATACTTTGCAGAGGTTGTGTAAATTTACCCAAAAGAGATAATCAACTTATCATATCGGCCAATACACACTTCCTTGGACATTCAACTAAGTGATTATCACAAGACTTTTACAATGCTCAATCTCATCCCAATTCCATCCGCTAAGCTTTCATTACCGAGTAGATTGACCACCTAGTCGAAAAGTGAGGTTGCCCAAAAATGAACTAACTACCCACATTCATTTCAATGGCGAAATCAAAGTTGAAATATCATAAATTAATTAGTTAGGTCTATCCTATACTAGACATATGGTTGCACGAAAAGACTTAGATTAATAGTGCACAAAGTTAAGTCCTTAATTATTATTCAGGCAAGGTATCCCCATCCCATTGTGCTAACCATACCCCCTTTACTACAAGATCACTTATCCAAGTGAAAACCATTTTGTTTAACCAAGACCAATAACACTATTTATATCCTGCTATATAAATTTTATAACTATGGCTAACCACCATGATTCAATATCTCATTAAGTTAAAATTAATTAATTGATCAATGTGACGACGAGTCCAACGTATCAATAAGCATGGCTAAGCATACTAGATGTATAATCCATGTAGATACTAATATTGTATTATTAGATAATTAACCATCCTATGGTGATAAATTTTCAAATGATGGATTTAAGCAAAATTAGTGATAATTACCAACTATAAGGGTTTGTAATAAATTAGCAATGCATAATAATTTTAAAACAAAATAACAGTACTTAGATTTGAAACAATAGTTTCAACATAACCAAAGGTCATGACTTGTCTTAGCCTTCCTCAGTAACCACTTCTTGATCTTTAATTCCTGCTTCTGTTCCTTTGAAGATATTATCTAACGAGAGGAAAAGCAAATGAAACACACAAATAAACTCAAAAAATCCAAATAAAATAAAAAAGGAAAACTAGAACCAAAATATAGATCATAATTTTAAATGAATTTAGGAAGAAGAATTGGGTCAATCGGAGTTCGTATGAAGGAGAACGAACTATAGGAAGATTTACTGGGAAAATAAATTCCTAGAAACTGAGAAAGAAAGGAGAATATTCTCTGAAATATTCCCTTCAAAATTATTTTAATAATAGGCTAGTGGTTGACATGTGGGTCCTACGGATTTTAGGATTTTCCAGAATAACAATAATTATGGAAAAGGGTATTTGGATGACAAGTGGGCCCTGATCTATGAACCAAATCCATGGATAGATCTAGTTTTTGTCCATGGTGAGCTAGGTCTATGAAAGAGTGTTATGGCTAGTGGGGTCCACATGCCCATGGCTTGGTCCATGGTAGACTGAGTTCACCGAACTGATACGGAGATTTTGGCTGACATGGCGTGTGATGTGGTAGACACGGGGGTGACACATGGGCAAAAAGGGTGACATGGCACTTGCGTGGCTAACATGTGGCTGCTGACCTGGTTGCTGACGTAGGAATGCATTGTGATGAGATGAGCTGGCAGCTAGAGCTAGCTTGGCACACACATAGCAGAAATGTGGCACTAAGTGTTGATGTGGCAGGCCACGCTAAACGACTGGTGTGTATGAATGTATGGCCAAGAGCTTTCGTCTTCGACGACAATGAGCGATGGATCAATAAGGATAGCAGAAGCTTCACCATGGCACAACGATGCTATCCAACGACTTAGATTAGGCAGAGAGGTGGGCGCGATGGTCGGTGGCGAAAAGGGCGGGGGAGCTAGCACGGCTGGTAGTGAAGTCAATGAGGCAATGCTCGACGAAGGTCAGGGAGGTGTGCAACACTATCCTAGAAGGATTGCAAACTATTGAGCTAGGCGCGGAACCCTAGGATCAACAAAGACGACCGACGGCGAGGTGAGCATTGGAGAGGATCAGGTCTACGGCGGTGACTCACCTTTGATGGTCTTTGAGGATCGGCGAGGTGACAAGCCAGGGACAATGATGAGGTAGTGCTAGCAGCGAAGTTGGCATTGGCTGGAATATAGAGGACCCAGCGGAATTCATCGCTGTGGTGCCATTGTTTCCAAGTCAGAGATGACACAACGAAGAAGACCGAGTTGAAGACAGCGCATGGAACACTGACGGGTGGGGCCTGCGTGGTGGTGAAATAGAAAGGTGAGGCATTCACGGGCGACGCATGGAAATGGAATGCGAGGGCAGTTGATGGATGGGTCTAGTTCGACAGTGAGAGAAAGGGAGGAAGAGACGAGTTGGGTTGAACGAAAAGGCGAAAGAAGATGGGTCGGTAGAGTGAAGATTTGGTCCACAAGATCTTTTGGGATTTCTAGAAATTTTTGAATTTCAGAAATTGGGATAATTCAAATTGAGCTAAAAGAAATAGGAAATAAACTCTAAAAACTAAGATAATACAAAAAATTCTTTGCATCACAAGGAACCCAAATAAAACTGGTTTTGAATTAATTGAAGTTTATTTTATTCATATTAAATCTTTTTAAATTATGAAAATTGAAATTAAGCTTTATCTAATTCAAGAAAAATCTAAATGGTTATTTTTACTTTAAAAACTTTAAAAAGCAGCAACAACCAGGGTGTTACAAACCTCCCTCGGATTCTCGACCCTAAGATTGAGGCTTACTAAAGGAATAGGTGTGAAAACTTTGCTCTGAAATCCTCTTCGCGCTCCTAGGTAGCTTCTTCCTTAGTGTGATTACTCCACTAAACCTTGAAAACAAATGATCTTACTCCTGGTGAAACATTTAACCACTTCCAAAATTTTGATGTGATGCCCTTTGTAGGTGAGGCCCTCAGCAGATCTTGGGCTTCCACTGGTACTAGCTTTTCTGATACACGCAAATACTTCTTCTGGTGAGACACATGGAAGACATCATGTATCCCACTAAAAGAGGAAGGTAGCTCCAACTGATAAGCAACCTCTCCTTTATGCTTTAAAATCTTGAATGGTCCAACAATCTTGGTGCAAACTTTCCTTTCATCTGGAACCTTTTGATTCCTTTAAATGGGACAACTCTAAGGTACTTATAATCATCTAACTCAAAACTCAAATCTCGATGATGATTATCTGCATAACTTTTCTATCTAGTCTGGTCTGTTCTCAACCAATCCTGAATTTGACAAACTTTTTTCTTAGTTACTTTCAAACACTTAGACCCAAAAACTTGACCTTCCCTAATCTCTTTCTAATTGAGAGGGGTTTTACACTTTCTTCCATATAAGGTTTTAAATGGTAACTTTTATAGACTAGATTGATAGTTGTTGTTATAAGAAAACTTTGCAAAAGGCATACATCTATCCCACTTAATTCTATAGTCTAGCATACCATCTCTCAACATGTCCTCAAGAGTCTAATTCACATGCTTAGTCTGTCCATCCATTTGAGAATGATATGTTATGCTGAAATTCAAAAGATTACCCATTGCATCATGGATACTCTCCCAAAAACGAGACATACACTGTGATCCGTGATTTGACACTATCTTCTTAGGTACTGCATGGAGATTTACAATTATTGACACATGTAAATATGCAAACTTATCACCTATATAAGTTGTCTTGACTGGAATAAAATAAGCAACTTTAGTCAAGCGATCCATAATCACCCAAATTGAATCCATACCAATCTCTTCCCATTTCCACTCGGGAACTCTCAATGATTGCAACAAACCTACTGGTCTCTGATATTTAGCTTTTAATCCTCTGATACACATCACAAAAGGTAACATACCCTGTGATCTCTCATGTCATGAAAGGCCACTAACACTTTTCTTTGATATCTTGGTACATCTCAATACTATCGAGATGAATTGAATACAAAGATACATGAGCTTCCTTGAGTAACAATTCTTAGCTCATTCTGATTGGGTACACACAGATGCTTCTTAAACTAAATAGTTCCTTGATCATCTTCTGTAAAACCTGAGGCTTTACCCTTTCTCATTTTAATCTTGATATCCTTGATATCCACATCATCAACTCATGCTTTGCAAATAGAGCATCCAAAGAGGTTGTAGCTCCAAAGTAGCCTAGAATCCTTCTTTAGACAACTCCAAACTAAGTTTTTGAAATTTTTCAAGGAAGGTGGGCTGACTTTCTTTAATCATCATGGTATTGCAATAATTCTTTCTACTTAAAGCATCGGTTACCACTTTTCTGTCTTGTGTCAACACACATCCTAATCCTTTACACAAAGCATCACAATAAGTCTCAAAATCCTTGTTAATATTTGGAAAAATCAACACTGGTATAGTAATTAAACAATCCTTCAATTTCTAGAAACATTTCTCACACTCCGGTGTCTAAGTAAACTTTTTTCTTTCTTCAACAACTGTGTGAGTGGCCTCACTACACTGGAGAATCCTTCAATGAAGCGATGATAGTATTCTACCATACCAAAAAAACTCTTGACTTTTCCATTATAGTAGTCCTGAGCTTCGGATGATGGTGATAAACTGGAGATGCTTTTGGAGTAAGCCCACGAGGTGGCAGCTCCACTAGAGAAAGCGATGACTGCAGCTACTCTTGTTGCACCTGAGGTTGATATTCTTCCAAATGTTGAAGCTCCTGCTACTATACCAACTCCAGATGCAATCCTTGTAGTTGTTACTAGTATTAATGCAACTCCTTCATTTGTCACAACTCCAATAGGACATCTCTTAACTTTGCATGGGTGCCTTCCAGTTCTAGATCTAAGTGGTTGTAGGCCTTATCTTGTGCCTTGATGAGAAAAGCCATGTGAACAATAGTGAGATTTGTCTCACCTTTCTAAACTCTTGAATACACTAAAGACTTCTCCCTTCTTGCGATAAGAAAAGTAGTGATAAGGAGCGCCAACCAATGGATGATGATAATTGAAACTCAAGCGTGCAAGAGCTACTCAGAAACCTTCTGGGCATCTTAGCTTGAATGTTTCCTGGTCTATTGTAAAGTGGTGAGGGCGACTGTTCTGTCCACTCTTGGAGATGATGGTGATTCTAACCTTCCAGACCTCTCTACCATTCCTGGTGGTAGTGAAACCATGCAACTGAGGATAACGAGTGTAACCCAAGTCCTATAGCATGAGCCACAACTCTTCACAAAAACCACCTTTGTTACCGATGAACGAATTATTGAACAACATCTGTAAAATTGTGAGATAGGAAGATGTCAGCAAAAGCTTTGACAACTCAGATAAAGGCAAGAATTTGATGCTAAGAGGGAAGAGAAAGAAGTAGAGAAGCTTAAGCTTTTATAAATATTAGTTTTTATAAATATATAGCTCCTTAAGGCCTTTTCATTCTAACTAGGGTTTTGTCCTATAGTTGGTATGTCTTTGATTCCATCTCTGTTAAGACCCGATGAAAGCATCTAGGCCCCTAAAAATTGTTTTGGTAATTAATGACAATATGTGAATATGAGACTAATATATTTATTAAGTGTTTAAAATGTTTAGTCCCTATGACGAGTGTGACAACCTAGAGATGCATGTTAAAGGTCAACATGAAGATTAATATGGTTCAAGACAAAGGTATAAGTAGTCTAGGATCCCTTCTGATTTCATCGATCTTAGGTGAAAGAATGGGAGATCGGATTTTATGTTAAATACAATACTATTAAGGGGGATCATGAATAGTAGCTTGACAACATGTTTTTGTGTCATTTGGATAAATTTAGAATCATGCATTTACTTAGCATTTAATTGAAAGTCAACTGTGCATTCTCAGAAAAATCGGTAGTACTGGAGTTTACTGAGTGGTACTACCGATGTGCGGTATGACTGAGAAGGTAATGCGGCACTACCGCAACCCAGAAGTACCAAACTTTAGTTGGTGGTATGTATTTTTCAGAGAGAAACTTTTGAAGCATGTTTCCTTCTCTAGGAACTACCGCATTGTGGTATGACCGCAACTCTTGAGCTGTACTACCGCACCCTGGAAGGACTAAATGAATGGGTGGTATGTTTTTTTAGAGAAGACCAACTTTTGGTCCTCAAGACAAATGGTACTACCGCACTAGAAATTAGAACTACCGGAGAGCGGAACTACCACATTTACAACAGCGGTAGTATTACGTCATAATTTCAACGGCTAGTTTAGAGGTAATAAGTATGCCTGCTATAGCTGTTACGGTGTAGAATTTGTAGGAGCAGTAGTAGTACCCTTACAATGGTGGTACTACCAATTGTCCTTGATTTTTCTATGATATTGCCTCAAACGATCGAATTTGGTTGGTGGGGGTACAAATTCCCCTCCACTAGCTCAAGGGTAGAAGTAAGGACTTCATTTAACATCTTTGAGCTAAGAAAACACACTCTACACCTCACTTACTCTTGTTGCATTCAATTTGAGGTAGTTGAGCCAAATTCAAGAGTATTTATTCTAGATTGATCCTTGGCACTTGATTACTATCAAGCAAAACTTGTGATTCATTGCTCTTGGTGCTTGCCGGCACATAGACGGTAGGGCAGAAGTTTGTGTGGTGATATCTTCAAGGAGATGGTGAAGAGGCTTGGCGATAAATTGTGAGTGGCTCGGTGTTCTTTAGAGAGGAGGAAGAACGACTAATAGTGGAAATGATGAGCAAGGCTTAATTTGTGGAGCCGATATAAGTCTGCTGGGCTTTCCTTAACGTGGACTAGTGAAGACAAACAAATCTTGCTTAGCAAATTGAGATTATTGAGATTGTCATATGCTAGAAATATATTTATAGATTCTTGTCTTGTGGTGCCTTAGCTTTATTAGAGTTGAGTAGATCTTGAATTGCAATATAAATCTTGCTTAGCTCAAAAATTACCTCCTATTCTGTCTCTAGTTAGTTATTCTTAATCCTACACCCGAATATGTAAATCTGGACTCTTTGTGTATTCTATGCTAGTGCAGGATCACGCTAGCACACACAGTAGAAACATAGATAAAACATTCACTATAATCTCGATTAACTATAATAGAAGCAAATATTATTAATTATCAGAGTAGCGACCGTATGACCAAGCTTACAAATAATATCTTAAAACGCCTAAGAAAAACTAGCAGCGGAAAAAAAATATAAGTATAGTAGCCATTTAACATGCTCACAAGTAATCAACTGGGAAGCGAAGTCCTAATCCATGAATTCATTGAAGAATCATTACTCAAGTACCATTGTCTGACGTGATTCTTCCTCAGTAACTAAGCAACAAAAGATATAGCCATGACTACATAGAGTACTCAGCAAGTCATTTGTAACAAGATGCAATATGTAATTATGCAAGGCTTATCAAATGATGGCTGGGTGATTATTTTGCAGAAGCAATAATTTAAGGCAAATACAATAAACAGATTGAAGGCAAATACCACCAGTGAACTGATCACTCACCTCCTAACGAAACACAAAGTTTTATGAAATTCTATCCCTCATGTGAAATCACTGAGTATTGTCCATAATCAAGAATACATTTATTCGAATAGTTTTACACTCTGCGGAGATTGTATAACTTTACCTAAAAGAGATAATCAACTTATCATATTGGCCAATACACACTTCCTTGGGAGTGTGACTAAGTTATTATCACAAAACCTCTATAATGCTCAATCTCATTCCGATTCTACCCACTAAGGTTTCACTGTCGAGTAGGCTGACCACCTAATCAGAAAGTTCCCTCTTACGCCATGTGGAAGGTTACCCAAAAATGAACTAACCACCCAGATTCATCTCAATGGTGAAACCAAAATTGAAACATCACAAATTAATTAGCCAGATCCATCCAATACTAGATATGTGGTTGTATAATAAGGCTCAGATTAATGACGTGCAAAGTTAAGTCCTTAATTATTACCCAGGTGAGACATCCTTATCCCAATGTGCTAACCACACCCCTTTTACTGTACGAAACTTGCATAAGTGAAAACTATTTTGTTTAACAAAGGCCAATGACACTCGACATAATGGTATACAAATTTTATAACTGTGGCTAACCTCCATGATTTAATATCTCATTAAGTCAAAATTAATTAATTGATCAATGTGACAATGAGCCCAACGTATCAATAAGCATGGCTAAGCATAGTAGATGTACAACCTATGTGTATACTAATATTGCATCATTAGATAATTGACCATTCTATGGTAATAATAAAATCATGGCATTTAAATTATTAAAGAAGGGATTTAATCAAAATTGGTAGATAATTATCAAGTACAAGGGTTTGTAATAAATTAGCAATACATAATAATTTTAAAATAAATAATAATACTTAGATTTGAAATAATAGTTTTAACATATTAAAGGTCATGACTTGCCTTGGTCTTGCTTAATTATCACTTCGTGATCTTCAGTTTCTGCATCTGCTCCTTTGAAGACGTTATTTAACAAAAGAAAGCAAATGAAACATACAGATAAACTCAAAATAAAATAAAAAATAAAAAAACTAGAAGCAAAAGGTAGAGCTCAATTTTAGATGAATTTAGGAAGAAATATCAGGTCAACCGGACTTCATATGAAGGCTCAAAAATTTGTCAAGAAAATAAATTCCTAGAAATTGAAAGAGAAAGTATAATATTCTCTAAAATATTCCCTTCAAAATTATTTTAATAAAAGGCTAGTGGCTGGTAGGTGGATCCTACGGATTTTTGGATTTTGTAGAATAACAATAATTATGGAAAAGGGTATTTGCTGACAAGCGAGCCCTAATCTATGGATCAAGTCCATGGACAGATCTGGTTTTGGTCCACAATGAGGCATGTCTATGGAACAGTGTTATGGCCTGTGGGTCCATTTGTCAGTGGCTTGATCCATGGTAGACTGAGTCCACCGAACCAGTGCAGAGATTTTGGCTGACATGGCATGTAACGTGGCAGACACAGGGACATGACGCTTGCATGTTTGATACATGGTTGCTGACTCAACTACTGATGTGGCAGTGCATTGCAATGAGGTGAGCTGGCAGATGCAGCTGGCATGGCACACACGTGGTGGACATATGGCACTAAGCACTAATGTGGCAGGCCACACTAAATGGCTAGTGTGGACAGATCTACACCTGAGAGCTTTCATCTCCGATGACAACGAATGGCGGTGAGCAGTGGGTCGGCGAGATGGCAAAAGCTTCATCGTTGCATAGCGAAGCTATACAATGGTTTGGATTGGGCAGAGAGGTGGGCCCAGTGGTTGGCGGTGAGAAGGGTGGTGGAGCTAGTGTCGAGACCCGAATATGCAAATTCGGACTCTCTGTGTAAACTGCACTAGTCTAGGATCATGCTAGTGCACACAGTCAAACGTAGATGTAATCACAACCATACACGCGCTAAAATAAAGGGAAACCTAAAATAATAATAAATTCTAAAAGTACGACCTTATGGTCAAGCTTACAGTATCTCTATCCGGAAGGGCTTAACAAAACTAGCAGCGAAAATTCAAAATAAAGCGTAGCGGCCAATCGACAAGCCTACAGGCTATCGAGTGGAGAATGAAGTCCTAATCCGTGAAGTCGTCGAAGTACTCTCCTTCTGGAACCTTCTGCTGATAATACTCCTCCTCCTCAACTGAGCAACATAAGCGTAAAGCCGTGAGTTCATTGGTACTCAGCAAGTCGTTTGTAACAGTTGAATGCAATATAGTATACAAGCCTTACCAATGAAGGACTGAAAGGTTAATTTATATAAAAGGATATTTGAAAGTAAATACTAGTAATAAATTGAAAGCGGAATTTAAATAAAACAACAACAAGTAAATAATCAAAGGAATTGGAATAAACCACTCGCGGACCTCCCATCCACGAGTTAAACCAATAGTAAACTACCTGTCCACTTCTAACATAAACCACCAAGTTTTTATGAAATTGCTATACCCTGTGTGAAATCACCGAGCATTGTCCATGACCGAGGAAACGGCTATTCGAATAATTTTACACTCTGTAGAAGTTACACAATTGTACCCACACGATGTGATTAGCCTTGATCTCAGAAAATCACCACAAGACCTTTACAAAGTTCAATTCCAATCTAATCCCGCCCGCTAGGGTTTCGCATCACACCCCCCTTGTGCCACATGAAAATCAGCAACCATGTTTATCACGATAGCAAGATTAAAGTTGAAACATTCCAAATTAGTTAGCCAGGTCTATCCCATACTAAACATGTGATTTGTACGATAAAGCTCAGATCAATAGCATACAAAGTTAAGTCTTTAAGAGTACCCGGGCGAGACTACCACATCCCACATCCCACGCTTCCTCCTTTATTGCACGATCACTCGCTTGAGTGGAAACCAAGTTTGTATAACCACCACCAATGACACACCAATATCACAGCACAAATTTTATAATTGTGGCACCAACCACGGTTCAATATCTCATTAAGTCAATTTTATAATTCACATGTGTTGACAAACCCAATCGTAAATATAAGCAGGGCTAAGCATTCTAATCGTATAACCCATATAACATCTAGCATAATATCACTAATAAGTTTTCCAACCTATGGTGACAATGGCATCATGGCATACAAATTATCAAGGGAGAAGGTTAACCAATTGGGGAATAGATACCAAGTACAATGGTTTGTAATTAAATAGCGATGCAATGTAATTTTAAATAAAATAATTAAATAATAGATTGCAAACTGGGTTCAATATGATCAAAGGTTACGACTTGCCTTGGTTATGCTCAGCGAGGTACTCGGGGTCTTCTAGCGAGATAGCGACATGTGGTGGGATCTGTGCCGCTGGCTCATATCTAGATCTACAGCGAGGATTGAGGGTGTCGGCCGTCAGATCTCCGACGCGTGGCGAGCGCGGCATGCGAAGCGACGCGGACGCTATGCGGGCGCGGGCGCGACGCGGGTGGAGCGCGGAGACCGAGGTCGGGGCAACGCGGCGGTGCTGGCGACGCAGCTCTGACGGGCGATCCCGGGCGACGGTGGGTCAACGCAGAGGGTAAACGGAGGCGGGGGCGGCTCACCGGCGTGGTCGCGGTCGGCGATGGGTTCAAGTGACAGTGAGGTCAGCTTGGGCAAGGGCTCTAACGGCGGCACGACCGTCGAGGGGCTGCGGCGCACGACTGGCAATGGAGGACGGTGGTGGGCACGAGAATCGAGGGAGGCGGCGCATTTATAGCACACACTCAGCAGAGACGGCGTGGCGTAAATTAGAGATGAAGGCGGGCACGCCGACGCGTGGCGCATCGGATGGCTAGGATGAGGCATGGCCGAGCGGGACGTGCGAGCGAGCGGTGCGGTGCGGATTCGCACCACGTGGCAGAGGCGGCGGATCGAGCGGCTCGAGTGAGGCGGCGCGCGGGAGTGGGTCGATCGAGCAGAGGTGGGCCGGGAAATGGACCGAGGGGAGGTGGCGGTTTAGGGCAGCGACGCATGGCGGCCTGAGGGAATGTGGGCCGGAGGGAGATCAGCCCACGGGGCATTTAAGGATTTCCCCCCCTTTTCTTTTTAATAAATTAGAACAAAATCAAACTAGCTCCTAAAAATAGCAAATAAATCTAAAAAATTCACCAAAAATATCAGAAAATTCCTTGAGACACAAGGAACTCAAATAAAATATTTTCAGCTCATATTAAATTTTATTTTAATCATATTAAGTTATTTTAAATTTTAAAAATTCATTTTAAGCTTGTTTTAATTCTAGAAAATCTCAGAAAAATTATTTTTGAAAATAGGGTTTTATAAACTCCAGAAAAATAGGATGTTACATCTAGCATGGCCGGCAGTGAACTTTGCGAGGCAAGGCTCGGTGAAGGTTAGCGAGGTGCACAAAGTGATCCTGGAAGGATTATGAAGCCGTTGAGCTTGGCGTGGGACCCCTAGGGTCAACGAAAGTGACCAACGAAGAGGATTGGGTCTACGGCAGTCCCCAGGGATCAGCGAGGTCACAAAGCTGTAGACAATGACGAGGTGGAGCTGGTAGCGTGGTTGGTGTCAACTAGAATGTAGAGGACCTGGCAGAATTCCTCGCCGAAGTTGATGAAGGCAGCGGCGCTACTATGTTTGAGTCAGAGACGACGTGAGGAAGAAGACCGGGTTGAAGACAACGAACAGAATGCTAATAGACGGGGCTCGCGTGGTAGTGAAAGAGAAAGTTGAGGTATAGGTGGGCGACATGTGGCGATGGACTGCGCGGGCAGCTAATGGATGGGCCAAGTCTGGCATTGAGAGAATGGGAGGAAGAGGCGTGCTAGGCCAAGCTGAAAGGAGAAAGAAGATGGGCCACGGAGAGAGAAGATTTGGTCCACAAGAATTTTTGAGATTTCCATGGAATTTCTGAATTTCAGAAATTGGGAGAATTCAAATTGAGCTCAAAGAAATAGCAAATAAGCACTGAAAAACCAAGAAAATACAAAAATTCTTTGCAACACAAAGAACTAAATAAAACCGGTTTTAAATTATTTGAATTTAAATATTTTTAATTTCTAAAATTTATATTAAGCTTTAATTCATTCAAGAAAAATTCAAATTGTTATTTTTATTCTAAAACTTTTAAAAGCAGCAAAAACTAGGGTGCTATAGCAGTCCACCGGGTGAGCTCCTATTAGTATTGGGATTGGGAATAGTAGTGGTGTTTGGTGTTTATAGTTGGGTTTTACGGTTTGGCAGTAGATGGGTTTTACGGTTTGGCAG
Source organism: Melocanna baccifera (assembly GCA_036346265.1). NCBI lineage: Eukaryota > Viridiplantae > Streptophyta > Magnoliopsida > Poales > Poaceae > Melocanna > Melocanna baccifera. The sequence continues at coordinate 2,399,439 of CM070701.1, read as the reverse complement.
TAGATGGGTTTTACAGTTTTGCCAAACTAGAAAATTGATAGCATTCCTGCAGTACCGCGTGGATACTATTTGCACATGCTACAATGCCCATCGTATTGTTCACAAGCCTGCTGTCGTGCCATGCTAGGGTCATAGACCATAATAGATGAGATGAACACACACAAGCATATGATCTATGATCCTGGTGAGACAAGCTAGCAGGCACGTGAACAATAAATAGGTACTGTAGCGGTGCTATCTATTTAGGGATAGAACCTTATGCATATCTTTGTATTTAGAATAGTTAGATGCATATCTTCATATTTAGATAGTATGGATATGATCTTATCTTTTGTTGATTGGTTGTATTAAATCATGTTAGCTTCCTTATTGTTATGGGCTAACATCATCTATATAAAGAGAAAAGACACATCATTCATAACTAAGCAATGAACAATCAAACAAGTCTTTAGTCTATATATGTCTTCTTCTAAACTCAGGTCTCAGTCAGGGAAGAGCCCTACCAGTAGCTAGATAGGGCTTTGTTGTTCTTAATCTATGCTCAATCATCAAGGAATACTAATCCACTGATGTACATTTTATTCTTGATCTGGAAATTTTCCGTAGAGAATTATCAAATTTAAGATGATGTACCCACAAAGTAGAATGATGCCTAAGTATTTTTCTTGCACCACTGACACTATTTTTTTGCTTCGCCCATGATCACCTCACCGCCTACGCCTGCATCAAATGAGCACCTCAAAAGGACAAAAGTCATTGGACATGCACACTGATAAACAATTAGAACACAAAATATTGTTGGCCCTCACATTCTACATTACGAAATGACTAATTTTAGCTTAGCTGACCTGGAATATAAAAAGTAAATATGTATAAAGCAAAAGCTTCCTCTAACACCAAAAACTAAAGGAACTTTCTTTGGGAAATATTGCCAACTCATGATTCAAGCCTACATACAACATTGCCTCATCAAAATAATAATTTTGCTGGCATGTAAATCAAGCAGAGGAGAAGGTGCCACCCAGTTAGCCCGGCCCTTTCCCCCACCGCTGCGGCAGTTCGGCCCGCTTCTTCCTCGCCCTGCGTCTGGCTCGGTCCCCAGCCCAAGCCACCAGCACCTCGGCGCCGTACCCCTAGAGCTACCCCTCCACTAGCCTGTGCCGGCCTCGCCCTTCAAATGCCGTGCAGGTCCTCCTTCCTCGCGTCATCAAGCTACCGACGTTACTCCTCAGGGAGCCTGGACACTAGCTGCCACAGTCTATCACCGCTCGACTTCATTGCTGTGCTGGCCTCGCTGCTCCAACTTCAATGCCCGTCGCATCGTTGAAGCTAGCTACCGCCCTCCACCCCGGCTTCAATGTCGCACCGGCTTAGCACTGCGTTTACTCCTCACCCGTGCCACGCCTTTGATGGCTCTGCATCAGTCCCCTCTCTACCTCCCCCTTCGTCTTAGCCCTGCACCAGGCGCCTTCAAAGCCACCAACTACCACCAGTCCACCTCGTGTATGAAATGGACTGAGGCTCCCAGCTCCTCCCCGTGCAGTACTCCACTTCCTTCCAGGTCAAAGCCTTCGTTTTCCCCTTCTTCCAAATTGCTTCGCGGCCATCCGGTGATGTCCCTCGCCACTGCCTCTCCGACCGATTGCCGCCGTCTGGAGCCTCCCTGGGATGACCTGAGCATGCTCCAACCGTTGGCCGGGCCCTTCATTAACCACGGTTCGTCGCCCATGGCAGCCCCTCTACGCCGCCCGTAGTCTCCGCCGCCAGGCCGCCTCCACAACCTCCTGGCTATACCATGCCGCCACTAGTGAGTCGTTTGGGGTTTTCCTATGCTCCTACGCACTCGCTCACTTTCCCCCTCTCTAAGGTCGGTGCCGCCCTGCACCTCGCGAAGCCGTCGCTCTGCGCCGCCATTGGTCCCTTTGGTTCCATCCGCAGCTGCGTCGTTACTCCCGTGGTATTGTCACTTTGGAAGCTTCTCGGATTCATTGACTCCGACCGCCTTTCTTTGACAAGCACCTCCGGCAGCCCGGAGCCGAACCTCTTCTCTGTTCCAAGCCACCAGGCCCCAAGCACTCGGTCCTCCGACTCATACCGATGGCATTATCTGTGGCTAATGAACCCAGTTAACTAACAAGGTATACCTGCTATTTGCAAGCCTCCAGAATCCTATGTGCCTGTATCAAATCTTTGAAGTTGTATGCAATTAGCCTGATCACTTTCATTGCTAGATTGTGGAGTTTGAATCTGCAGATTATACTATGAAGAAATAATTAAAGCCTGTTGGTAAATGATTTTGGGGATAAAAATGTGATTATGAAATCGAATATTGTTTGCAGGTAATCACCAAATATCAATTTATCCTTGTATGGAATTTGTTTAAAACAAAGATCTCATGGCCAAATTAACCATTTGTCATCATGTTCTTATTAATTGAATATTGACAGTTAAATAGACCAATATCAATGGATATTCCGAGCTAAGCATATCAAGGAAATAATCCTAAAAACATTGTCGGATAAGAACTTACTTGCTAGTTGCACAAGAATTTAAAGGAGAATGAAATTTGCTTGCCATCTCAAATCAAGATTTATAACTTCTCGTCGACGCTTAAATATTATCAAGAGCTAGTCCAAAGAACTCAAATCAACTCGAGCAATCCGTCTAACATCCGTTATGTCTTCCTCCTTGAATTTAAGTTACTAGTGCAAATAAAGCTCTTAACTTGCATCCTGTTGCATGAAATATTATTATACAAATTGTTCATTTGCTAAAAACCCATAAGTCTCCCTTTTATTTGTAAATAATATAATGGTAAAATCCTTAATGATTATATCTGTGAAATACTAAGAGCTGAGCCTCTTTTCAAAAGGGAGAAACTCTTAAACCTGAAGAAATCATTACCTTTAGCCTTAAGGTGATTTCAAATCCATAATAATCTTTCTACATCTCAAGCTTGCAAGGTTAAAGCATAAAATGATAATCGTTGAGTAATTATCACCCATGATCAAAAACCTTGCTAAGACACAGCTTTGCATCCAAAATAATCTAATTGCTTTTCCAGCAATTAGAATAGTTAATATTGTGCAACCTTATCTTATTAAATCAGGTTTTCAGCAAATCATCACCATCAACCCTCTTTAATAAGTAGTGGATTATTAACTTGCTCTTAGCCATAATTGGATAAAATGCTCCACCTCATTCTATATCTAACACCTTAAGATGCATGACTCAAGTATCTGATAAATCACCCCACGCAATCTTCCAAAGATGCATAACTCCTACCTAGCGTTTGGAACTTCCTTGATAAATATATAATAATATAAAAGAAGTTATGAAGAAACAAATCGAGCCCTTTGCCTTGAGCCCTGCAGAGAGATCCTGCGGGTAATCCTTTACTTAAATTCTTCTAGTTTCTTAAAATTTTCCCTTACGGTAAAGCTATTCAATCGACTCCTTCCTATCAATTAAACCTATTCCAATCGCTCCCTCTCTACTCTCAATTCTTAAACAACATTAAAAGGGTTCAATTAATTTAAACCAGATTTTGCCGCTGTTTGAATTTATTTGGTTTTCCCTTTGTTGCCACGTATTAGAAGCTGCAATCCGAAGACGACAAGCTCAAGCGGACTCAACTTACGGTGGAGAGAGAATTCAAGAATATAACTGACTGGTTAGGCAAGCTTTGTTTTAAATCAAGGCTACGGTAATAATCGAGGCAAGTCATCACTTTGATCATATTGATCCCACATTTTATAAAAATCTTATTCTTTCAAATTATCAAAATGCATGCTTACGTTGTTATGCAAATTATATCAAATGTAAGTTAGATATTGCCCTTTTATGCTACCAATATTATTAACATGACATCCTTTACCATTTGATTTAATTAATCCTTGTCGCCCTAGATAATAATGCTATTAACATTAGCTAAGTCATATGTACTGCTAAAGGAGTCCAGAGCTAGGGCATTAAATTGTTCGGCTCATCATTATTCCTCAAACAATCAAATTGATTTTTGGGCAGTCATTGGATGTAGGTGACTGATAGTTTTGGTACAGATTATCTTATGCTTCTCAAAATCCTAAAACTTGCTTACCTGTCTGGGCAGATAGTAAGAGTGGTTGGTGGATGTAACATTGGGTTATGGAAGCCGTCCGGACAAATTAAGGACTTAATCCTGTGTTGACCTCTCCATGTATAACAGTACAAATCACAAGCTGGCAAAGTGTAGGAATAACTGAATAATTTGTACTCACCAGTAAATGAATGCATTTCGGGGGAAAGCTTGATTTTTCTCGCTGGAGGCAAAGCGTCCTGGAGATTCTCATGTCACTGGATAGAGGTGGGCGCGAGAGGGGGTCTAGCTGGCGCCTAAATGACCTTCCTGTAGACGGAAACCTTAGCGAGTGCATTCTTTTACTAGATACATTGTAAAGGTCATGTGATAATCTGGTTGATCTGCATGTCTAAGGAAACATGCGGAATATAACAATTGGGTTATCTCTTGTGGGTAAAGATGTACAACTCTGCAGAGTCTAAAACTATTCAAATAGCCGTGCTCACGGTCAAGTGCGGACATAGGAACTTCCTTGAGTTAGTTCTATTTTTTTTAAAAAAAACCTTTTTCGGGCAGGATGAAAACTAAGTAGAGAGATGTACTCTACTTTGTTGGATTTTTCCTAGAGAGATGTACTCCAGTGATAATTAGGGTGGATGTAGCCCAATAATCAAAATTAGCATTGGTGGAGGTGACCACACATTGTAATAGGTGGATGTAACCTGCACTACTATAAATATTGCACTCTCTCTTTACAACTTGCAATTTGGTTAAAATTGCTAAGTCACAGGAATTTTATTATGATATTTGGAAATGCTGCTTTGGCAAATAAAATAACCTCGATCCTCCGTTCACAGCATTGCATATAATAGTTATTAGTGTTGCATTCTGTGTGGTGGCTTGTTGAGTACAATTTGTACTCACTGTTGCTTATTACCCTCCAGTCAATCAAGAACAGAAGAAGACCCTGCAATGCTTAAAAAGGGTTGACAGAGTTGGTATTCAAGAAGGCCATGGACATAGGTCGTGAAACCCCGGTTGGCTGCCTGTGGGCAAGTCTTGAGGGTTCCACTTGTGTGAAGATTTTCCGCTGCTGCATTCTCTGCTTTCTCGGCCTAATCGGCCCATTAAGTTATTACTTATAAATTATGCTTCCGCTTAATATGTTTTTGGATATACAGTGATGTGACTGTGAGCACTGGCTACTGATCCAGGGAACAGTGCAGAAATCACAGAGGAATTCGATTTCTAAATCCAGTTCTGGCAACTGGGCACACAAGCTGAGGAGCAGTCGCTGCGGTGTTGTGTGGTGAACGACGTCTAGAAAGGGGATGGTGGCGATGTCTTGGTGACTTACCGATGGCGATTGAACAGCGTCGTTGGAGACAGGGACCCCATAGCCGACGATGGGAATGAAGACAATGGCGGTGAACAAAATCGACAAGCTATGATGGCGAGCTTGTCACAAACAATGATGGTGAACTTCGGCGCGGGATGCGGCCGTGGGACACGGCATCGAGTTCGAGTTGGTGATGACACGAATGCCGAGGAGTTCTGAACAGAGACAAAGAGAGGAGCTCGTGTCTGAGACAAATAGTGCTCGGCTCGTCCGATGGATGACACATGGTAGACTCGAGAGATCGAACGGTGGCCAAGGAAGGCACAGATGAATAGTAACAAAAGGCAAGATTCGGCGGTTGGAAGCGGCCACAGCCTGGATGTCCAGCACGTGGCAAGGAAGGGATAGAATTGTTGAGATTTGGTGGGCCGAGATGAACAGTAGTGGGCTCATCCCATTACTGTTTTAGGATTTTTAAAGGTTTTTCTATTTCAGAAATTTAAATAAAATCAAATGAACTCTAGAAAATAGCAAATAAATCTAGAAAAATCCAAGAAAATTTCAAAAAATTTCTTGAGACATGAGGAACCCAAATAAAATACTTTTAGCAAATGTTAATTTTAATTTAGTCATATTAAATCATTTTAATTAATAAAAAATTAATTTAAGCTTGGATTAAATCTAGAAAAACTTAAATGGTGAGTTTTTTAAAAGCTTCAAATAAAACCAGGAAAATAGGATGCTACAGTATGCTTTGGGTGCTGTAAGACAGAAACCCGGGCACGTACACTGCTGTGAAGGACAAACCATCTACAAGACCGCTAGGTTTTGTGGCATTGCAGAGGGCCTTCTTAGACTTCAGTGCATGCATTGAGACATTCAGGTATATGCTGGCTGTGATCTCAGTTGACAGGACCTTTGGACTAGCAAATACAAGGATCAAATCTTTACGACCATTGGCGTTGATGGGAATAGTCAAATTCTATCCTTAGCCATAGCATTTGTCAAAAGTGAGAATTACGACAGCTGGTTGTGGTTCCTTCGATATTTGAGAGTGGGAGTTGTCAAAGCTCATCCTGGTGTGTGCGTAATCCATACCATGCGGGGATGGTGAAGCCCATAAGAAAACTTCAGGAAGACCCTGAGGAGTCGTTCCCTTGACCGGATATGAGGAACAGATAGTACATTTACCACTTAGGGGCCAACTTCTTCAAGCAGTTTCCAAAGCAACGTTCACGAAGTTGTTCAAGAGGCTAGCTATGCAGAACCAGCAGCACAAATTTGACACTTTATGTGTGCTGTTGGATGGGCACAGTAGGAAGCATATTGACGAGAGGAACAAGGGACCGCCTATGCCTAGGGCAACATAACTTGAATGCCTTACACCACTGGCTGAGCCTAACCTTGCTAGTATGAAGAGGAGGAGCTCACGGAACATCAAGTGCTTCTCCTAGTGGATCGAGGCGGAGCCATTGGAGAAGTGGTCTCTATTGCACAACACAGACAGTGCAAGGTATGATATAATGACCACTAACCTTGCCGAGATGTGCAACTAGATTCTAGGGGCCTTCATTCTCAACCCCTCATTGCCGTCATGGAATGTATTCTGCACAGTATAATAGGCTATTTTAGGGGAGGCATGCAAATACTGCACTTCATACAGCCAACCCACAAACACCGTACTACTCGAAAATTATGGCATACATGCCGGCGAACATAGAGAAGGCTAGTTGCACACGGTGTATGTGATGGGCAATACGGAGCATCATTTCGACACGCTCCTCCAAGATAGAGCCGGATTTCGGATGGCTCATTTTCTTGTCACTCACGAGGTATGTCTTGAAGATCATGTAAACAAACCTAATTGCACGTGCAACAAAGCCAAAAACTGTTACATAAGCCATGCTCTCATGTCCTCGCCGCATGCGAGACTATGCAAATGGATCCTTCGAACTTCATGTCCGAGTACTTCTTCAAGGAGAGGGTGATGCAGACATAGTGTGGCGAGCTTAGGGGGTTCAGGGTTGTGGGCAACTTTGCCACCTTGGATATTGTAGGGAGGTCCTGAATTCTGGATGTTGACAAGCTGAAGGGTGGGAAGGGTCATCGGTAGAGTCGTCATATTACCAATGATATGGACGAAGCACATGCCAGGGCGTCGGGTAGACATTGCGGGTGCTGCAGCTAGAGGGGCCACACATCCAAACGATGCAAAGATGCTGGACTACTAACTCTCGCCTGGATGGTGCAGGCCATAGACACGGACGGTCTAGTAGCAATTGCGGTCGGGGATGACGGAGACGTGCAGGCCAACCTAGAGTGGTCACGATGCTTCCCATTTGATTGTTCCATACTAACAGCTTTGGTGGACCAGTGGCAGTCGGAGATGCACACTTTCCACTTCCCATTCAGGAAGATGTCCTCTACTCTGCAGAATGTCTCGCTGCTACTTGGCATTCCTATCACGGGAGCTACTGCCTTCCCGCTGAAGGACCCGGCCGACTGGCGCAAGGACATGCTGGCCAGGTTCAAGGGGGTCCTTTTGCATAAGGCCACGGAGGGGTACTATATCTTCCCGCTGAGTTGAATGCATGGCCCATCCTTACGGTAGCTCTCGCAGTTCTAGATATGTGTTCGATGCCTTTCTCATTCAGACCGTTGCGCTCTCCTTTCCACACTACGATCTTACTAACTTTTTGCTTGTATTTAGGTCAAGCGAATGGACCTGGCCATGGACGAGCAGCAGGTGTTGCAGCACCTAGAGGCCTACTTGTTGTGGCTATTTGGTTAGGTGCTGTTCACCAGCAGCCACAGCGACACTGTCGACGCACCTCATCCCTAACGCTAGGCCATCACCGACGGGGAGGCCTCCCACATTAGCTAGGGTTCGACCACACTTGCCATGACATATCGCAGCTTGTGCGATGTGTGCCTAAGGACAAAGACGAACTCGGTCCTTGCGGGGTGTCCGCTCCTACTACAGCTGTGGTCATTCGAGCACTTTAGCCTCAAACAGCCCATGTTGGAGGACACCACTCCCTACAGGACGGAGATGTACCTCGGAGGCATGGTTGATCTATTGTTGTAGACGGGTATGTACTGTCACTTGAAATTAATTTCTTCGTATTATAGATCATCCTGTCTAATAGCTAGTTTTTGTTGCAGGTACAATTCATGCACGTGCAGGTCACACGGGCGTACGTGCCCTTTGTGGAGCAGTTCGACCAGCTCAAGCTGTCGACGTGCACTAGGAGCCCTACTCCCCTGAGGCACTGTAGAGCCACGCTCCTGATGGGCTGTCCTCGCTATGTTGGCGTGACCAGGCTTATTGGCTGAAGCGGAGGAAGCTCATCTTCATCGAGGAATACGCGGTGTATCGTGTGATGCACCAGTTTGGCCTGTGCCAGGTCGTTCCAGTACCAGTTGGGTGGCTTATGTCTGACAACGTCCATGCATGAGTTATCATTGTAGGTGTCTCTCCTTTCAATGTTGTCTCATTGCATGATTTCTAACCAAATGTTATGTAGGCACTCTAGGAAGGGAGTCTACCACGGCATGGACTAGACAACGAAGATGGAGGCGTGGACAGGCCAGTGGGAGGGCGCACTGCAAGACTTTGTGCAAGAGGCCACCTCGTACGACCACAGGGTGTATGGGAGCATGTGTCGTTGGCCTATTGTCTTGCACGAGGCTCCTAGAGGTTGACACGCTGGCGCCTGGTCCACACTCGGTGTGTCCGCCAGCGCCATCCTGTCCGACATCACACCACATTGGAGGGTAGGGGTGCAAACGGATCAGATTCGGATGGATATTGCTTAAACCGTATCTTAACCCACATTTTTTTTCTCGGATTCAAAGTCGGATACGGTAAGACCGGATACGAATACGAATTCGAAATATTCGGAGTTTTGAATACGATACCGTCAGGACGGATATATAACGGATTCAGCTCGGAAACGGATAATATAGGCGGATAATACGGATGATTACAGTCTTTGTACTCCTAGTGTACTCATTCTAAATAGCTGATGCACTCTTCTTTTGCCTCTTTGCACTAGGCTCAACATTCTCATGCTGTACTATATTCTCTTGCGTGCCACTTCCAATGGACGGTGTCTTTTGACATTCAGTTGGCGCTTCATGGGATGCAACTACACCCGGCGGAGAGACCGAGAGACAAACGTCGGTCACCACTCGCGAGTCGCCACTGGAGTCTTCGACTAGACTCTAGAGTGAAGCAGTGAGCTGAGCTGTGCCAGAGAATCTGGTAGCTGAAACATGAGCATTTCCAAATATTTAGCGGTAAGGACTAGCTTTACAATATGGAAATCATAGAACACACATACTAGCAAATCTCCAAAAATACAAACAACTATTTCCATGGTTCACCATTTTCTTGAAAATAGGTTGATAATGTTTGGTAACTAGCAAGATTTAATTTTGCATACACTACTGCAATCCCAAGTGTACAACTGTCATAGGCAATAGCATCTTTTGAAATGTGTAGCCTTCGGGTCTCTGCAATCTACAAACAGAAAACCTATATATGAAAAGACATCCTTTTATAACACACAAGTGTTGTGTGCAAATTGTAGATAGCATCTGAGAAGTAGACTAACATTTCCCATCGGCGATCAAGCACATCAAGCTATTGCTGCAACTTCTCTTCTGCCCAAACAAAATGCAAGGTGTCATAGTCAAGCTTCGAGACAGCAGGAGCTTGTGAAGCCACAAGTGGAAACTTGACACCCTGAAGGTAGCCACCCGATTAAGTAAAACACAATAGGGCACTTGTTGAGACAAAACCACACTAAATGGATAAACAAAAATCGTAAACCTCAACAAGGTCCTGCTTCCTAGCCACAAGATATCGTGCTTTTCCACACTGCATCAAGTAACATAACGCAGCATGAGCATCGTCCTATCCATCGAAGAAGCTATTGAATTTGCTAATAGTAATTACACATGTCGAGGTCCAATGAGAGTCACTCAATTGCCTAACAATGTCCACAGCCTGTTCCTACAATTGACTAGTAGAGCACCAAATTAGCATACTAGCACTCTACCATCAAACCTCGAAAACAGAATTTGCATATACCTCAACCAACGATTTGAACACGAGGATGTCCTCCTGAACAATCGGCCACCTTGAGATGACAGCCATCTGGTTAACTCTCCTGACCAGTTGATACAGGCTCCCTGAGGTCGGATCAATTAGCTCGGATTTCAACAGTATCTCCCCATTGACCCGCATCTCTTCCTGCAATGTCAAGAAATTCCGTCGCAAGCTCACTGCAAAAACATCAATATAGAGTGAGGTTGTTGTGGAAACTGACCAGAACGTGTGGCAAGCAGAGCGGCGTGAGGCCTCCCGGGCAGGTGAACCAAACACTCGTCACCTGCGGTTGTCGCCGCCGTCGCATCAGAATCAGAAGAGGGAGCAGGCGAACTAGGGCAGGTGGGGAGGAGTGGGGGCGCTTACGAGGTGAGCAGGGGCAGAAGAGAGGTGGAGGCGGTGGGCGATGCGGAGGACGAGGTCTTTCTAGAAAAGGAGCTTGGGCTAGGGCCAGTCGCAGCGCTGCCCCGTGAAGGCCTTGAAACTGGCGAGGAGGTTGGCGCCGTCGGGGTCATCCCACCAGCCGACGCCCACCTCCGCCCACACTGCCGCCTCCCAACCTTCTCCCCCGCCGCCATTGACGCAATCCATAAACAGACACAGGCGCCTCCGCGGCACGCACACGAGACGTCGTTGCGGCGGTGGGCTCGCCGGGAACTAGGTGGGGTACTGGGCTACTGGCGTACTGCCGAGTGCTGTCAACTGGGGTCACAAGACGGGAGCGCTAAGCCGCCAAGCGCATGGGCTGACTGGGCCGGCTATTGCGGAGCGAAAGTGTGGACTGCTGTGGGTCGTGGCCGTGTGCAGACTGCAAAGACAGAGAAGCTTCGCCATTTCAGATATTCATTGGGGTTTCATTCGGATAATATCCGATTTAAAGGAATACGCGTAGGCTACGGAAGCAGAAAACAAAACTTTTCTACCGCGCACCCAAGAACATCATGCTAAGGAAGGATCATGGATCGTTACCACTTAGACGCCGCAGCGCGCGAAGAAGAATTGAAACCGATCCAATCTCGCGTCGAGGTAGTAGTGGAAGTAGCCGATCGTCCCGAACAGATCGTCTCCTCCACGCACGCCGATCAAGATCGCAACGAGCAGCGCCTCCACGGTATCCACACGCCCGGGCTGGGCGCCGATCGCGAGTGTACTAGCACTCGTGAGCGGCTAGGGTTTGGCTCGGGAGGTGGCGGCTAGGGTTTTGCTAGATGTTAAGCGACGAATCCCCTCCGCCCCTCGCCTCCATATATATAGACCTCCTCACGTGGGCCTCGTGGACCGAGGCCCAATAGGAGTCTATTCGGATCTCTATCCGAATTGAGCCCATATCCGAATCATATTCGAATTAGTGTTCCAACTCGTTAAGCGTGCGATGACACAGAGGTTCACGTATACTTGGTCGTGACCCGAAACGCCTTTCCAGTTACCATGTTAATAGCGGCCTCTAGTAAGACATATTAACCCCAAAGTATATGTAAAGATCATATCAATTTGAACTGTAATGTTCTCTCATGTACGAATCCCTTTGCCTCACGATATAGATTGAGCTCAAGGCGAGACTGTGTCATCCTCTTAATAGCTCAATCACTCTCTCGATTCCGTGATGGATTATAAACTCGTGATTGACTCCTCAATCACCTTGGCATGGCCATGCACTTTCATAATCCATTACATCGAGGCCCAGAGATATCTCTCCCATAAGGAGGGGCAAATTCTATCTTGATCATTCACATCCCACTACATGTTTCATGGCAAACCCGAAGACTACTTTTATGACTACCCGATTCACGGAGTAGTGTTTAGTAGTCCCAAAATAAGCTACTACTCATGTTGGGAACCATGATGATCTCAAGTCTAAGGGCTCTACATAAACACTACTTGAGACCAAGCGATGACACATGGAATCTCTGCGAGTGTCTCATGGCAGTCTATCCAACATATGTTCACTAACACATGTCCATATTATTGATTTGGTATCACCATACCATGATCCATGAGACATGATCATCAATCAATACATATCTTGATCTTTGTCTTTGAATCATATTTGTTCCTCATATGATATACGATCAGGATCATTTAGAAATAGCAACATCTTAGTATTTAAGAGTCTCATGAATAAGTCACATACTCATTGATCAATAATGATGATGTCTATTCCAAGGAACAAAGTAATGTATCATAAACATAGTATGTGATATATACAACATCTCCATGTTGCCTCTAGGGCATATCACTACAGTCTCCCACTTGCACTAGAGTCAACCATGTAGGTATCTAATACCCATTGCCCTAGTGTGAGCCTCATGCTTTGGTGGGAAGCGGCTTTGTCAACGGATCTGCAATGTTCAAATCCGTTTGTACTTTGCATATCTTCACATCGCCTCTCTCCACTATCTCGCGGATGAGATGAAATCGCCGTAAAATGTGCTTGGACTTACAGTGCGATCTAGGCTCTTTGGCTTGCGCAATGGCCCCACTATTGTCATGAGAGAGGTCCATTGGGCTGGAGGCACTAGCCATCACACCAAGCTCGAAATAAATTTCTTGATCCAAACGACCTCTTTGGCGGCTTGAGAAGCTGCTATGTATTCGCTTACGTTGTAGAATCAGCAACCGTCTCTGCTTGGAACTCTTCCACTTACCGCACCGCCATTCAGCGAGAACACAAATCCAGTTGCGATCTAAAATCATCTTTGTCGGTTTGGAAGCTAGCATCGGTGTAACCATTTACAACGAGCTCTTCCTCACCTCCATAGACAAGGAACACATCTTTAGTTCTTCTCAAGTACTTCAAGATGTTCTTTACGGCAATCCGGTGACTTTCACTGGATCTCGTCGTATCTACTCGTAGCACTTAAAGCATACGAAACATCCGGGCGTGTACAAAGCATGGCATACATAATGGACCCAATAGCGAAGCATATGGAATCGCATTCATTTTATCCCGCTCATCGGTGTACTAGGACACCGATTCTTGCTAAGATTTATACCATGTGACATAGGTAGAAAACCTTTCTTGGAATCATGCATATTGAACCTTTTCAACACCTTGTCAATGTACGTATCTTGGCTTAATCCAATTAGCCTTTTGATCTATCTCTATAGATCTTGATGCCCAGAATATATCTGCCTCTCCTAAGTCTTTCATAGAGAAACTATTTTTAATGAAGACTTAATGATTCGAGCAAAGGAATGTCATTTCCGATCAGTAATATGTCATCCACATATAAGACCCGAAATACGAGTGCGCTCCCACTAGCCTTTTGTAAACACAAGGCTCTTCTTCGTTCTTGATGAAACCAAACCCTTTGATTACTTCATCAAAGCGAATGTTCCAACTCCGAGATGCTGCTTTAATCCATAAATGGATCTTTGGAGCTTGCATATCTTTCCAAGCGATTGCGGATCGACAAAACACGTGGGCTGTGTCATGTACACATCCTCACTCGATTTCCATTAAGGAAAGCTGTTTTGACATCCATTTGCCATATTTCATAGTCGAAATATGCAGCAATCGCTAGAATGATCCGAATAGACTTTAGCATTGCGACGGACGAAAAGTTTCATCATAATCAATACCTTGAATTTGTTTGAAACCTTTGGCCACTAATCGCGCTTTATAGATGTGAACATTTCCATCTATGTCTATCTTTTCTTGAAAACCCATTTGCATTCAATGGTTTTAACACCATCGGTGGATCAACCAAGTTCCAAACTTGATTCTGTGCATGGATTCAATTTGGATCTCATGGCTTCAAGCCATTTCTCGTAGTCTGGTCCCACCATTGCTTCTTCATAGGTCTTAGGCTCATCGTTGTCTAACAACAATATGTCCCGTTGTTGAGTAGTCAAGAACATGTACCTCTCGGTGCACGACGTGACCTTCGACCTCACGTGGTGCTGGTGTGTCCACAACGAGTTCTTCAACAGTTTGTTCATCTGTTGTGGTTCGTAGGAGCTGAAACGTTATCGGTGTTTCTTGAATTTCTTCAAGTTGCACTTGTGCTCCCACTATCCCTTCTTGAGAGAAACTCTTTCTCTAAGAAGACACCATGCTTGGCGACAAACACTTTACCTTCTCCTCGATTATAAAAGTAATATCCTTTTGTTTCCTTAGGATACCCGATAAAGAAGCATTTATCGATTTAGGAGTGAGCTTATCAGTTGTAAACGTTTTACATAAGCCTCACATCCCCAAATCTTAAGAAAAGACAAGCTAGGACGTTGTCTGTCCACATCTCATATGGTGTCTTTTCTACGATTTTGATGGAACCTGTTTAGTGTGAACGCGGTGTTTCAAGAGCGTACCCCAAAAAGACAACGGAAGATCACTTTGGCTCATCATGGGCGCACCATATCTAATAAGGTGCGATTTCTCCGTTCGATACCCCATTCCATTGAGGTGTTCTGGCGAGTCAATTGTGGAACAATTCCACAATCCTTTAGATGATTGCCAAACTCATGGCTCAAATACTCGCCTCCACGATCAGATCGTAGAAACTTGATTGTCTTGCCTAAATGATTTTGCACTTCATTTTGGAATTCCTTGAACTTTTCAAAGGATTCGGACTTATGCTTCATCAGGTAGATATACCCATATCTACTAAAGTCATCAGTAAAAGTTATGAAGTACTGAAAACCACCTCTGGCTGTTAAGCTCATTGGTCCACATACATCAGTATGTACGAGTGCCAATAAGTCATTTGCCCGTTCACCTTGACCGGTGAAAGGTGCCTTTGTCATCTTGCCAAGTAAACAAGATTCGCATGTCTCTAATGATTCAAAATCAAATGAGTGCAGAATACCATCTCTATGGAGCTTCTGCATGCGTTTCTCATTTATGTGACCTAAGCGACAGTGCCAAATAAACGTGGGATTCAAATCATTCGGACGTTGCCTCTTTGCATTAATGTTATAGACCGGTGACCCTTCAAGAGTAAGAACGTATAACCCATTCACCAATGGAGTATGACAATAGAACATATCTTTGAAATAAAGAGAACAACCATTGTCCATAGATTTAAAGTCATAACCTTCTGGCTTGAAACATGAAGCAGAAATAATGTTCTTTGAAAGAGATGGAACACAATAACAATTATTCAATTCCAAAACTAATCCTGAAGGTAAAGACAATGGCATGGTGCCAACAGCTACCGCAGCAACTTTTGCTCCATTGCCAACGCGAAGATCCACTTCGCTCCTCCTCAAACTTCTACTTCTTATTAGCCCTCGCAGCGATTTGCGATGTGAGCAACCGATCCGGTATCAAATACCCAAGAATTAGTGGAAGAAGTAGCAAGATTGATTTCTATAACATTTATACCGGAGTGGAAGTCATACTTCCCTTCTTCTTTTCAAGATCCTCCAAGTACTTTGGGCGTTCCTTTTCCAATGTCACGATTGCTTACAAGAGTAACAATCTGCATCGAGATGAGCATCGCCCTTCTTGTCTTTCTTGGCCTTAGAACTGCTCGCGATCGCATCAGGAGCTTTCTTTCTTTGACCGCGCTTCTCTTGACATAGGGCTTGCCCTTGCCTTCTCGCATCATCATCACATGATTGCTGCTTTTCTTAATGCTATCCTCGCAGATTTTAGCATCCCATGCAACTCGGCAGGTCTTGTCCAGTTGTTCATGTTAAAGTTCATTATGAATGGCTCAAAGCTCGGGGAGCGATCGGAGAATCACATCGAGCCAACTCTTGGCTAAGGGAAAACCAAGCTTTTCGGACTCTCAATGTAGCCAATCATCTTAATTACATGAGGGTGGGATTCCCTTCGCAAGCTCGCACGCAAATAATGACTTTGAAGTATTGAACCTCTCACCCTTGCTTGGTTCTCAAACATACCACGTAGCCCCACAATGATATTGTAGGCATCTGTGTTCTCATATTGCTTCTGAAGCTCAGAGGACATTGTGGCAAGCATGAGACAGCTCACATCAAGGCAATCATTCGTTTGCTTCTCATAAGCTCTCCGTGCAGCCACAGTAGCATTATCAAGCAAGTCTTCGGGGTAAGGAGACTCAAGGACATACTCCTTGCGCTCTTGCTTGAGAACAATTCTCAAGTTGCGATACCAATCCAAAAAGTTTGTTCCATTGAGTTTTCTTTCTCAAGAACAGATCGCAAATTAAAAATCTTGGATGCGGCGTTAGTGACATGATCTACAACACAAGAATATGCAAAGTTTAGCACTATGTTTATGTTCATCTTTTATTAAACTATTTAGCAAAAGACTCCCACTATGAGTTTTGCAACAAAAACTCCTCTAAGTTACATAGTGGGTAAAGATCCTCATTTCACTAATTCCTAGTGAGCTTTGGCATCACGGCTAGAAAACTAGTGACATGGGTAAGCAACACTTTGCTAATCACATCCCTATGTGACTCTACTTTGGGTGACATTAGTATGCCTCGGCCCCAATCTATGCCCCAAGGTCCAAAACTATTTTGATAACCTTGTTAAGTAAACCAAATGCTTCCGCATGTAGATGTCCGACATCTACCCCAAATGATGATGATAACCGATGGCACTCTACTTTGGTAGACCTACCATGCGGTGATCATTATCTTTGGTGCAACATATGGAAGGGCATTAACACCTAATTTTAAGAGGATTCTATCCTACCAAAGCAACATATCACATATATCATTGCATAAGAATAAGATAGATAACATCATAGATAAACACATTTAAGCGTGAAGTAGTATGGCCCAAAAATGGTGATATCCATCTCCAAGTAGGTGTAGACGATCTCCATCCTCCACATCACTCCTTTAGGCCACCATGCTTAAAAGCTTGTAACCTCAAAACTAGGCTACTACCTATAATAGCTAGAAATCGAAGATTACAAAGATAGATTCAAGCATTAAGGTCGACACGCAGGTCGTTAAATACAATATATACAGCTAACAATAGCTGAAATAATCATGACACGCAGGCCATGAACGAATGTTACATGCATCACATACATCTCATACATTCAAATAAGCTATAGGGCCATACTATTCACATCATTCTCTGCAAAAACAAGTTAGACGTAGAATCGCATTCTACCTAACGATGTGAACCCAAGACGCTATACAAGGGGGGATACACACGGCGGTCCCGCTGGCCGCATTCTATGAAATCTATGAAATCTCACAGAATTACATAGATCGCATCTATGAAATCGCTATGAAAATCTTATCGAGCCGATCAAATCAACCCAAATCCGAGCCATTCAAAATGTCTCAATTTTCATTAGATCAATCATATTGATCATCGCGATCGGTATACTTGAGGAGACCACAACACAAGACCTCGATCTGTTGGCTCGATCAATTGATTGTGCGCGCAGTTAGCCCCGATGGTGATTCCAGCCGGTAGGGGCAAGTCGCGCGTACATCAAAGAAGGAGCACGAACTAATCTTTTTGGCCTTATGATGCTATCAACTCATACCTATTTCAACCCCTTATGACCGATTGATCTCATCAACCCGTGCTACCTGATTTAGGCGTAATAGATCCAATCTACTACTATCGCATATCAACATATGCGCGATCCAGATTGCAAACTAAGCAAGATGGCTCGATACCACTAAAGGAATACGCGAGGCTACGGAGCGAAAACAAAACTTTTCTACCGCGCACCCAAGAACATCATGCTAAGGAAGGATCATGGATCGTTACCACTTAGACGCGCAGCGCAATGAAGAAGAATTGAAACCGATCCAATCTCGCGTCGAGGTAGTAGTGGAAGTAGCCGATCGTCCCGAACAGATCGTCTCCTCCACGCACGCCGATCAAGATCGCAACGAGCAGCGCCTCCACCGGTATCCACACGCCCGGCCGAACGCCGATCGCGAGTGTACTAGCACTCGTGAGCAGCTAGGGTTTGGCTCGGGAGGTGGCGGCTAGGGTTTTGCTAGATGTTAAGCGGGACGAATCCCTCCGCCCCTCGCCTCCATATATATAGACCTCCTCACGTGGGCCTCGTGGACCGAGGCCCAATAGGAGTCTATTCGGATCTCTATCCGAATTGAGCCCATATCCGAATCATATTCGAATTAGTGTTCCAACCCGTTAAGCGTGCGACCACAGCAGGTTCACGTATACTTGGTCGTGACCCGAAACGCCTTTCCGTTACCATGTTAATAGCGGCCTCTAGTAAGACATATTAACCCCAAAGTATATGTAAAGATCATATCGGTGAACTGTAATGTTCTCTCATGTACGAATCCCTTTGCCTCACGATATAGATTGAGCTCAAGGCGAGACTCGTGTCATCCTCTTAATAGCTCAATCACTCTCTCGATTCCGTGATGGATTATAAACTCGTGATTGACTCCTCAATCACCTTGGCATGGCCATGCACTTTCATAATCCATTACATCGAGGCCCAGAGATATCTCTCCCATAAGGAGGGCAAATTCTATCTTGATCATTCACATCCCACTACATGTTTCATGGCAAACCCGAAGACTACTTTTATGACTACCCGATTCTGAGTAGTGTTTAGTAGTCCCAAAATAAGCTACTACTCATGTTGGGAACCATGATGATCTCAAGTCTAAGGACTCTACATAAACACTACTTGAGACCAACCGATGACACATGGAATCTCTGCGGTGTCTCATGGCAGTCTATCCAACATATGTTCACTAACACATGTCCATATTATTGATTTGGTATCACCATACCATGATCCATGAGACATGATCATCAATCAATACATATCTGATCTTTGTCTTTGAATCATATTTGTTCCTCATATGATATCGATCGAGGATCATTTAGAAATAGCAACATCTTAGTATTTAAGAGTCTCATGAATAAGTCACATACTCATTGATCAATAATGATGATGTCTATTCCAAGGAACAAAGTAATGTATCATAAACATAGTATATGATATATACAACATCTCCATGTTGCCTCTAGGGCATATCACTAACACGATTTACCGAATACCGAACCTATTCGGTCAGATATCAACTATACCGAATCCACTACCAAATCTGAATACACATATCCGTATCCGAAACCGAATCCGATCGGATACCAAACTAGTTTACTGAATTCGCTACCAACCGGATTCGGTACCAGATTGGTCGAGAAAAATCTGACCCGTTTGCACCCCTATTGGAGGGTCAGCGTGGCCACATCCACCATGCCCTGACGAGGCCAAAGGGTCGACCAGGGCATGTTCGACACCACCATAGCCTGATGAGGCCGGAGGGTCCGCCAGCATAGTAGTCCATGTGTCCTTCGGACTTCTTCGACTTCCACACACACGACACATATGATGTGTCATCCTTCTCTACGAACAGCTTTGCTTACGCCATGGCGCTATCCAAGGGTACGCCGTGTCTCCGTTTGTTTGCTCGCATCATTTTACTTGATGGACTAACGATTTGCACTGCATTTCTTGCGGCCACTGAGGTAATTGGGGTTTCCCTAGGCCAGGATGACACGGACTGCTACTGTGAGGATTGGGACGACTAGGAGGAGGGTCGAGACCTCAGCCCACACCTCTTGAGGTTCTCTCTGGGTCATAGCTCAGTGGTGTACCAGTACCCACACAACTGGTACTGCTGTCCACCCCTTCAGCTTTGGGACCTTGTAACCGCAGGTCTCCTGACAGTCTTTCCTTGTCGGGCCTGAGGCCTCGACACCCGGCGCTGAGGAGGAGGCCCAAGCAGGGCCATATAGGGGTGCTATTGGGGGGTTCTAGTAGTGTCATCCGCATGCGCTAGCTATATTTTTGTTTTTCCTGTAATACTCTCATTTCATACTCACTATGTGATTTTTGCAATACTGTTATGTTCTTATTTGTACTCCTTTTTATGATGTCCGTTTGTTCAATGCATGTTGACACCTCTAGTTCAATGCACTAGACGCACCGCTACAACAATCCACTTAATAAATGGCAACCACAACAGCACGTACATCATTCAATTATATGTTTTAGGGGATTGAACATAACCACGAACAACAGGGGAGAGTACAATGGTACAACCTTCTCTGTGCGTGCCTACTGGCAGAAGATGCCTCGCCATACCCACATGGAGTATTGTAGAGGGAGCACCTTGGACGTGGCTGGCAATTGTTGTAGTGGCATGCACATATGTAGCTAGGGTTCACATAGCAGTATGTCAGATCATAAGAACTTCCAATGTTGATGACCTCTTCGTTGCCCATCTTGCACTGCATCTGTTGACGAAGATCATCATTCTTCTCATTGAGACTTTCAATCTGCGCCTCCAACTCAAATATTCGCTCCCATAATGTATCTCCGTACCTCACAACATAGCATTCATGGAAAGGATCGATCCAGCAGGCGAAGTCGCATTTCACCATCTGTTGCAAAAGAAGGATTAACATTAAAACTGTATTAGCAGTAAAACAAAATAAACAATTGCCTAATTGTACCTTAGAGTTTGGGCATCGAAAGAAACGTCGCCCGCCATCGAAATGACCTTCTGCGACCTGCACAACCGCATCCTCCTTGTGCCTGCATTTTGGCCACACCGGTTGAGCACACCTGTATGGCATCAAGTCCTCCCTTCTTTCCAGGGGAAGGTCTTTCTTTGGTGACCCTGGTTGGACTGGCCCATCGGCGTTTGCCATGGTATGTTACTCTAAGATGGAGAAGATAGATCTTCCTATGGTTCACTGGGCCGAGTGCTCCTACTTTTAGGGGGTGGGAGTGCATTTTATAACCCGTGGAGGGTGGGGGGAGGCAGCGTGCTTTATGATAAACTGGGTCATGTGCTACCTTTGTGCAGCTTTGCATAGTGAGTACACCATATAGGGTAGCTTTGTGCAGTGAATAGACCAATCTTCACATGCTTAACACCATGCGCACGTGAATAAAAATTATTTGAGGTAGTTAAGAAGGTTCACCCCCTGTTGTTTTTAGAAGCAACACGAAATAATTAGTGGTAGTGCATGGACAGCTCGTAAGAGCATCTGTAGGCAAAGGATCTTGTGGAAATGTAATTTTGGCATCAATTAAAATATAATGTGGCCTTGATCATTGGTCAATAAAGATAAATATGCTAGGCTATAGAATTGTAAAAAAAATGGGGTAAGAAGGCAAATTACTCTAACCTTAATAAATAAATCCAGGACTTTCCAATATGCCCTAATGTGAAGTCTAGTTATACACAGAGCAAGCTAAGAGTTGCATCATTGATATTGACATAACATAGTTAATTAAATCTTGACAGTACATGTAGGTAATATTCATATAGAAATACAATTGTATGTAACAATCAAGATGCGTACAAATAGAATTTAATTTAAACTAAGGTATGGAACATAATACGTGAGAGTATATAAATTATAGGTAAATATAACTATATATAACAAATAGAATTTAATTTCAAGTAAGTTATGCAACATACAAAGTGAGAGTACATAAAATGGTACTGTAATATAATTGTATGTTAAAAATGTAAATTAATTTCAAGTAATTTATGCAACATAATAAGCGAGAGTACATAAATTGGTAGTGTAATATTCAAATGTTGTACTTTATATTTGCTTTATTACTCCTCATGTTTTGATTATAGACCTATGCCTAGCGTGTTCGTCCAGCGTCGGCCCTCTGAGATTAGTCCTTAGGGGCCTAGAGCGAACTTGCCTCTGGATCGAAAAGATAGGACTATGCAAAGCATGATGTAACAGCTCCCTGCAAGTAAGACGTGACAACACTCTACCTCGCCAACTTTTTAGAGCGACTTGACAATACTGAGCTCCTCAGCTTTTCAGACCAAAAAGAAAGGACTCTGCAAAGCAGGACGTGACAACACTCTGCAAAGTAAGACGTGACAACACTCTTCCTCGTCAGCTTTTCAAATTGACATGACAACACTATACCTCCTCAGCTTTTCAGACCGAAAAGATAGGACTTTGCAAAGCAGGACATGACAACTCCCTACAATGTAAGATGTGACAACACTCTACCTCGCCAGTAAGTTTTCAGAAAGATAAGACAACACTCTTCCTCGCATGCTACTCATATAAAATTAACCACACCATGCCAACTGTTATGGTTACAGATCAAACAGCGAGAGAGTGTAGTGGAGAGTTGGTGAGCAATGCTTAGGGTTTTCCCCTGGCTTGTATCACACATATATATACTTAGGGGAGTGTTTTTACAGTTATACCCTTACATCCAAATATCCCTAACATGGGCATTCACGTCATTACACATGTCCCACTTGGGCCTTATAACCCTCTAACAGGCCGACTGGGCTTAGGTGGGGGTCACCCCTACAATAGGACCTCTCATGGTGAAGGGCTTCACAGGCCAAAGCCATGTTGCCGAGCCCTTTGGCCCTCTCCGTCCCTACGGCCTGTGACCTATTTAGATGAGAGTGCATTTGCTAGTACGACCCCGCTTTGTGCTGAAGGCGCGGAGTCAGGCAAGCTGTCAAAGTCGTCCCCGCTTCGCGCCAAGGATGCGGAGGCAAGCAAGCTGCCGAAGTTGTCCCCGCTTCGCACCGAGGACACGGAGGCAAGCAAGCTGCCGAAGTCATCCCCGCTTCGCGCCGAGGATACGGAGGCAAGCAAGCTGCCGAAGTCGTTCCTGCTTCGTGTCGAGGATGCGGAGTGCCGAAGTCATCCCCGCCTGACGCCCAGGATGGGCTGGCTGCGTAGGCGGCCTCCGGCCTTGGAGCCATCCCTTGCGGCGCCACAGTTACCGGCGCAGTCGTCTTGCGGAGCCGAAGGTGTTGTACACTTTGGGCATGACGCTGGGACTCCACTGGGGAGTTGAGTAGGGGGGTGTTCTTTGCTCGGTCTGAAGTCATCATGCGCCGACAGCTCCGTGGGCAGGAGGTGGCGTCTCAATGGCGGCGTGAATCGTGCTGACCCCTTGAAAAGCCTGGGGTGGCCGCTACCCCTTGATAAGGAGGTACACGTGGTGCGGCACGGTTGGTGCGTCGTGGGCTGTCAGCAGTCGCACGACTGCAACCGCGCGCCCCTTCCTGACAGGGGCGGGACGCGTGGTGGGATGCTACCGGCGCGTCATGCGTTGCCCGGCCGCTTGCCACCGCCTGCCCCGGGTTGTCGACGGTTACGCTTCCTGAGCGTGGGGAGCCGAAGCGCTGGGCTCCCGCTGAAGTGCTGGGCTCCCACCGGTTGCGTTTCGTATCGTGGGGGAGGTGAGGGGGGTCTTTATAATGCGTCGCCGCCGGCATGTGGACGCTTTTCATGCTCATTTGCCATTGCTTTGTTCTCTTGTTCCTCTTACGCACAATATGCCATTGTTCCTACTCCTTCAGCCTTCGACTGCAGAGTAGTATGGCGTGCCGTGAAGATCCCACTCGCCGGCTTAGCGGCAGCGCCTCGTCGAGCCAGCGCAGCTTAACACTGCCACCGGCAGAATTCCCCCTGGTGGCTCGCAAGCCGACGCAGGTCGACAAGCGGTGGGACACCCTGGAGAACTCGGGAGGGCACTGCTCCCATGTCCTGGGGCGGAGTCACGCTACAGAGAAGACGATCCAGACTCTCCTCTGAGAGAAGATAGAGGAGCCCGCAAGAGCTCATCTGCCTGCCTACGACGAGGTGGAGCCTCACCCTCAGGAGTCGGACGCGATTGTCTTTGTCACATTTTTTGAGGCTAGGCTCCGAATGCCTTCGACGTTTTTCATCGGCGAGGTCTTGCGGACTTATGGGCTGGAGCTGGCGCAGCTGACCCCAAACGCGTTAGTTCGCTTGGCTGTTTTTGCTTGGACGGTCCGAACAGAAGGTGTCCGTCCCAGCACGAACCTGTTCACCCTTCTTCATGACGCGCGCTGTCAGCCGAAGTAGGTCGAAGGGGCGGCACTGTCCAATCTTGGCAGTGTCAACTTCACGCTGACGCCAAGCTACGCGAAGATTTTCCCCGCGCTGGTGGCACGAGGGAAGTGGGAGTCCGGCTGGATGCAATGGTGGTTCTACTACCATGTGATGAGTAGCAGTGGCCTTCGGTGTCGAGGTCAGCCGATATCTTTCAACAGCAGTCCGGGAGTGAGGCCGCAAGGCAGCGACGAACAACAAGCACGGAGGCTTGTCGGAGTTGCCCTCCGGTTCAACATTGTTAGTGATATGCCCTAGAGGCAACATGGAGATGTTGTATATATCACATACTATGTTTATGATACATTACTTTGTTCCTTGGAATAGACATCATCATTATTGATCAATGAGTATGTGACTTATTCATGAGACTCTTAAATACTAAGATGTTGCTATTTCTAAATGATCCCTGATCGTATATCATATGAGGAACAAATATGATTCAAAGACAAAGATCAGCATATGTATTGATTGATGATCATGTCTCATGGATCATGGTATGGTGATACCAAATCAATAATATGGACATGTGTTAGTGAACATATGTTGGATAGACTGCCATGAGACACCTGCAGAGATTCCATGTGTCATCGTTGGTCTCAAGTAGTGTTTATGTAGAGTCCTTAGACTTGAGATCATCATGGTTCCCAACATGAGTAGTAGCTTATTTTGGGACTACTAAACACTACTCGTGAATCGGGTAGTCATAAAAGTAGTCTTCGGGTTTGCCATGAAACATGTAGTGGGATGTGAATGATCAAGATAGAATTTGCCCCTCCTTATGGGAGAGATATCTCTGGGCCCTCGATGTAATGGATTATGAAAGTGCATGGCCATGCCAAGGTGATTGAGGAGTCAATCACGAGTTTATAATCCATCACGGAATCGAGAGAGTGATTGAGCTATTAAGAGGATGACACGAGTCGCCTTGAGCTCAATCTATATCGTGAGGCAAAGGGATTCGTACATGAGAGAACATTACGAGTTCACCGATATGATCTTTACATATACTTTGGGGTTAATATGTCTTACTAGAGGCCGCTATTAACATGGTAGCGGAAAGGCGTTTCGGGTCACGACCAAGTATCGTGAACCTCTGGTCGCACGCTTAACGGGTTGGAACACTAATTCGAATATGATTCGGATATGGGCTCAATTCGGATAGAGATCCGAATAGACTCCTATTGGGCCTCGGTCCACGAGGCCCACGTGAGGAGGTCTATATATATGGAGGCGAGGGGCGGAGGATTCGTCCGATTAACATCTAGCAAAACCCTAGCAGCCACCTCCCGAGCCAAACCCTAGCTGCTCACGAGTGCTAGTACACTCGCGATCGGCGTTCCAGCCCCGGACGTGTGGATACCGGTGGAGGCGCTGCTCGTTGCAGTGCTGATCGGCGTGCGTGGAGGAGACGATCTGTTCGGGACGATCGGCTACTTCCACTACTGATGCGGATACGCACGTGTCTTGTACTTTTCAGTTAAATATATTATTCAACTGGAAAGAATTATTGAGCCGCATCAAACATTGCCAGGTGAACTCATTCCAAACTAAATATAATGTTATTATTCATAAGAATAAAATATTACCTCATGTCATTAAATGGTGCATTCTTAGGTTTGTCGATGGCAAAGCAATGGAGACGCAAAAGGAAGAGGATGACCACATTAGGTGTCAAAGACATGAAGGAAGAAAGCCCATTCAGTGGGAGAGCAAAAGGGAGAAGCCCAAGGACATAAACTACAAGTTTTGGAGAAGATTATTCAGCCAAATTCGTACCTCCCACAAGCACAATTGGATTCAAACTCGGATTCAACTCAGAATTCAATTCGGACTCGGTTTCGGACAGCCTGATAGGCAGTCACTAAAAAGGTCATAACTTTCACAAACGGAGTCCGATTCAGGAGTTCTTGTACTCGTTGGAAAGATAATTTCAAGGGCTACGCAATGGATCTAGCCACGACATCAAATTCGTCTCGGATCAAAAGTTATGACTGAAACAATGTGACGGCTGTAAAATCTAGTTTCCTTTTTGAGAGAGTTCGTATCTAAAACCATATAGGGTTGAGTTGTACTAGGTTTGTGGACTCTATGGACGTCCCAAGGTCCTATATAAGCCATGTATTGGCAGCCTAAGGGCTCAGACCACCTTTGAGAATAATCAATCTATTGAACTTTGTTCGAGTTTATCATTGTTGCTGAAATTCCGTGAGGGAATTAGGAGTGTTCTTCAATCAAGATCGTTCAGCCTTTCCACTGGGAATTGGGTGCACGATAGATCTTCGCTTGGTGGTCGGCGAAATCGACGCGAGTGTGTTTTGGCGGATTAAAGAGTGTTCGTCCCTTGCATTGGCATTGGAGGATCATTGCGATTCAACAAGACTCCCGCGAGTATCCATCCTACGTCGAGAAGATCGGGCGACCCCGTATCATCTGGTATCAGAGCGCGGTTTACTCGGTAGGATCTTATCCCTTTACTTTTAGATTGATTTATTTCTGTCCTATAGTCCAATAAACCGAAAATTGCAACAAAAAAAATCCAAACCCTAGTTTCGCATCTGTTATTTTCGTGAGTTTTATTAAGTTTTGATCCATTAGAAATTAAGTTTACGTGCTGATCTTAGTGTCCTTTTGCGTTGCTTAATCGTTGTTATTTTGAAACTCTTGAAAATTCGCTAGTTGATCTTTCAATTAGCATCCAAAAAAAATAGATTCAATTTACTTTTTTTGAAATCTTGTTCTAGCTGTCCTCAGAAGATCTTTGCATATCTTGAAAGAATATCACATCCGAATATATTGGGTTTCCTTTTTTCTTGATTGATTTGGCCACAAGAAACCCTAGCTGCCACAAGAATCATAGTTGGACACATTCAAACCGTCTGAAATTTGTTGCGGTTTGAATTCTAAGCGTCTGTTAAGATCTTCACTTAAATCCTTTGAACCTTGAGACTAGTCTTTGATAATTGCTTTAGGGCTGTTCTAGAATTATCTACACATTGCTGAACAACTTGGGACTTACGAACAATTAAATCTAGTTCGGCCTTGAGTATAAAAAAAAGAGCCAAAAAAAAAAGAGAAGGCAGCCGATTGAAAAAAAAAGAGCAGCCACGGCTTGAGCAAAAAAAATAAAGAAAGAAAGAAAGAAAAGAAAGCATTGGCCGAATTTGGGTGACTTAATCTTAGTCCATAAATTCAGATTGTGTATTTAATTTCTTTGGACAATCTTGTGCCCTCAAATTCATATTATTGCAATTGGCTAGCGTCTCTCCTAGTACTTGGTGCAAAACGAGCTAATATTCCCGATTGTTTCCTTTAGCTCATTCCTTTTGTTTGCATTGAGTCACATTGATCATTGCGTGTGCGTTCATATACTTCACTTATATCATTTGGATCGGCACATAGGCAATACTTTCTAGCTTGGATTATTACTTAATTCAACAACATCGTGAAATTCAGATTGTGTAGGATAAACACTTTCATACCAAGCCCCACTAAATATCCTTTACCGTGCAATTGTGGGTCACTTTTAAATCCGCTTGATCATCACTTGCTATTGTAGCCACCACCAAGTGTAAGTTTCTTTTTGGCCTCAATTCACTTCGGAAGGTAAGAACTTTACTTGGTGAGGAAAAAGTGAGATAGAGTGAACTCCACATATCGAATATATGTTGTGGTATTTGTGCGTTCTTTGTACCACTAATCATGACAGGTGGATACGATAATATGGAAGAGAAGCATATCCCGATGGATCGTTTTCAATTCCACACTTTGAGGGGAACTTTGCGCAATGAGTTCACCACTACTTCTTCCACCTTGAAAGCGCAACTCAATACCAAGATGAA
The DNA here is from genome assembly GCA_036346265.1 of Melocanna baccifera. NCBI lineage: Eukaryota > Viridiplantae > Streptophyta > Magnoliopsida > Poales > Poaceae > Melocanna > Melocanna baccifera. The sequence continues at coordinate 2,371,249 of CM070701.1, read as the reverse complement.
CAATTTCGCACAAGATATGCGCATTGAATTCAATCATCAAATGAAAGTATTACGCTCGAACATCGTGAATGATGTTATGCGGGCACTTCATCCACAACAAGTCGAAGATAGCTTTAATTCTTTCTATGGCAGTGAAGATCCAGAGGAGTATCTTGAGTGGGAATGGCGAATGGAGAAAGTATTTAGATTTCAAAAGCTTCCCAAAGACCAAGAGGTGACGTGTGCCACTAGAGAATTTGAAGATTATGCTTATAGTTGGTGGCATCAACAATCTGGAAATGAATTCATTAAATCTTGGTCAGATTTGAAGTCACTCATGAGGAGAGAATTTGTGCCACCCTCTTATGCACAGGGATTGCTTCGCTTTTTGGAGAGTATCGCACAAGAGAGTAATACAGTGCAAGAATATTATTTTGAGCTACAAGATGCATTACGTCGAGCCGGTGTCATTAGTGAACTACAAAAGAAGACATACTTCAAAAGGGGATTGAATTCTAAGATTGCTGCTACACTTCAACATAAATATTTTGGTAGTATGCAAGATCTTGTGAATTGTGCTATTCAAGAGGAGAAGAGACTTATGGAGAGACGTACACCACAGTTTTCTCCCAGTCCATACTTCAACTCTGCTGCCTCTACTAGTGTGACACATGAGAAGATGACCGAGCATGGGACTTTCCCTTCGGTCAAGGAGATATATAGTATTCCAAAACTACATATAGCTCCTAAGATACACCACAACCTATGTGAGGATGAGAGCCACATAGCCAAATTGAGTGAGAGTGATAAAAAGACTGAGCTGTGCGATTCCACCATATGTGAGGTTGAGAGCATCCAAATTGAGAGTGTGAGAGACACATCAAAAGAAAAAAGAGAAGTAGAAGATAGACAAAGTGATGATGCATCTGAAACTAACACATTAATATCTACTTCTAGTGTTGTTTCTCACATTGTGCAGGTTGACATTAAAGATGAAGAATTGAACATTCAACAACCGGCACCTTTGAAGCCAATTGAGGAGGAGATAACCACGGGAAGGGATAAAGTGCTTGCTGCCCCGTGGGTGCATCCTAATAATTTTAAACACCCAGCGCCTACATCATTTGAGGAGGACGACAAAGGTAACACTATTGGTGATGAATTTAATTGTGCAAAGGTAAGTAATTGTGAGAATTCATATAATCAACTGAAAATTCCATGTTCTGAAATTTCCCTGCTCAATTTACATAATGTGGAATTGATTACTCATAAGGAAGTCCTTACTAGAATATCTCCTAATGATTCTTTGTATTATATCATGTTTGATGATCCTAGAGAGCTATCTAGTGTGATTGATAATGTTGCTGAAATTTCATGTTCTAAAGCACTAGTTAGTACCTATGCCTACACATATAAGTTTAATTTGATTGGAGATTATGGTGTAGATGACAAATTTTATGTTCACAGAATTTGTATTACATGTGATAAGCTTGCTAATTTAAAATTACATATTATAGATAAACAACCTTTTATGTCATGTCATGATCGCAATGAGATATGTGTCAACAATAGAGCTTGCTGTTTTAAAAGATTTTCTAAGCCTATTTGTTTACCCTTTGATAAACAATTATGTACAAATAATCGAGTAGCGCAGATTGAAGCATGGAAGGTACTAAAATTTTATCTCCTATATCTGAACAACTAAATCTGATTTTACCCGTTAATGATCCGTCCATATCCTTAGAAAAGTCGAGGACGACTTTCTTTTATGGGAGGGAGAATGATGTGAAAAATAATATTGCAATGCATACATCTTTTAGTCGCTGCTATATTCATCGGTTTGTGCGAAGTAGTGAGAATGCCACAACAATTGACTCTTACATATATCATGCGTATGTGTTGTTCTTTTGTTTATTACGTTCAGATGTTCATGATGTGCTAAGAAGAAGTGTTGATAACAAATATATATACCATGCATACACGTTGTATTCTTTGTTTAGTACAATTTCAGGCTATCAGAAGCCGAGGACGGCTTTTCTTGAAGAAGGGGAGGATGATGCGGATACGCACGTGTCTTGTACTTTTCAGTTAAATATATTATTCAACTGGAAAGAATTATTGAGCCGCATCAAACATTGCCAGGTGAACTCATTCCAAACTAAATATAATGTTATTATTCATAAGAATAAAATATTACCTCATGTCATTAAATGGTGCATTCTTAGGTTTGTCGATGGCAAAGCAATGGAGACGCAAAAAGGAAGAGGATGACCACATTAGGTGTCAAAGACATGAAGGAAGAAAGCCCATTCAGTGGGAGAGCAAAAGGGAGAAGCCCAAGGACATAAACTACAAGTTTTGGAGAAGATTATTCAGCCAAATTCGTACCTCCCACAAGCACAATTGGATTCAAACTCGGATTCAACTCAGAATTCAATTCGGACTCGGTTTCGGACAGCCTGATAGGCAGTCACTAAAAAGGTCATAACTTTCACAAACGGAGTCCGATTCAGGAGTTCTTGTACTCGTTGGAAAGATAATTTCAAGGGCTACGCAATGGATCTAGCCACGACATCAAATTCGTCTCGGATCAAAAGTTATGACTGAAACAATGTGACGGCTGTAAAATCTAGTTTCCTTTTTGAGAGAGTTCGTATCTAAAACCATATAGGGTTGAGTTGTACTAGGTTTGTGGACTCTATGGACGTCCCAAGGTCCTATATAAGCCATGTATTGGCAGCCTAAGGGCTCAGACCACCTTTGAGAATAATCAATCTATTGAACTTTGTTCGAGTTTATCATTGTTGCTGAAATTCCGTGAGGGAATTAGGAGTGTTCTTCAATCAAGATCGTTCAGCCTTTCCGCTGGGAATTGGGTGCACGATAGATCTTCGCTTGGTGGTCGGCGAAATCGACGCGAGTGTGTTTTGGCGGATTAAAGAGTGTTCGTCCCTTGCATTGGCATTGGAGGATCATTGCGATTCAACAAGACTCCCGCGAGTATCCATCCTACGTCGAGAAGATCGGGCGACCCCGTATCAACTACTACCTCGACGCGCGAGATTGGATCGGTTTCCAATTCTTCTTCCGCTGCGCTGCGCGTCTAAGTGGTAACGATCCATGATCCTTCCTTAGCATGATGTTCTTGGGTGCGCGGTAGAAAAGTTTTGTTTTCTGCTTCCGTAGCCTACGCGTACTCCATTAGTGGTATCAGAGCCATCTTGCTTAGTTTGCAATCTGGATCAGCGCATATATGTTGATATGCGATAGTAGTAGATTGGATCTATTACAGTCTAAATAAGGTAGCACGGGTTGATGAGATCAATCGGTCATAAGGGGTTGAAATTGGTATGAGTTGATAGCATCACAAGGCCAAAAAGATTAGTTCGTGCTCCTTCTTTGATGTACGCGCGACTTGCCCCTACCGGCTGGAATCACCATCGGGGCTAACTGCGCGCACAATCAGTAGATCGAGTCAACAGATCGAGGTCTTGTGTTGTGGTCTCCTCAAGTATACCGATCGCGATGATCAATATGATTGATCTAATGAAAATTGAGACATTTTGAATGGCTCGGATTTGGGTTGATTTGATCGGCTCGATAAGATTTTCATTGCGATTTCATAGATGCGATCTATGTAATTCTGTGAGATTTCATAGATTTCATAGAATGCGGCCAGCGGGACCGCCGTGTGTATCCCCCCCTTGTATAGCGTCTTGGGTTCACATCGTTAGGTAGAATGCGATTCTACGTCTAACTTGTTTTTGCAGAGAATGATGTGAATAGTATGGCCCTATAGCTTATTTGAATGTATGAGATGTATGTGATGCATGTAACATTCATTCATGACCTGCGTGTCATGATTATTTCAGCTATTGTTAGCTGTATATATTGTATTTAACGACCTGCGTGTCGACCTTAATGCTTGAATCTATCTTTGTAATCTTCGATTTCTAGCTATTATAGGTAGTAGCCTAGTTTTGAGGTTACAAGCTTTTAAGCATGGTGGCCTAAAGGAGTGATGTGGAGGATGGAGATCGTCTACACCTACTTGGAGATGGATATCACCATTTTTGGGCCATACTACTTCACAGTTAAATGTGTTTATCTATGATGTTATCTATCTTATTCTTATGCAATGATATATGTGATATGTTGCTTTGGTAGGATAGAATCCCTCTTAAAATTAGGTGTTAATGCCCTTCCATATGTTGCACCAAAAGATAATGATCACCGCATGGTAGGTCTACCAAAGTAGAGTGCCATCGGTTATCATCATCATTTGGGGTAGATGTCGGACATCTACATGCGGAAGCATTTGGTTTACTTAACAAGGTTATCAAAATAGTTTTGGACCTTGGGGCATAGATTGGGGCCGAGGCATACTAATGTCACCCAAAGTAGAGTCACATAGGGATGTGATTAGCAAAGTGTTGCTTACCCATGTCACTAGTTTTCTAGCCGTGATGCCAAAGCTCACTAGGAATTAGTGAAATGAGGATCTTTACCCACTATGTAACTTAGAGGAGTTTTGTTGCAAAACTCATAGTGGGAGTCTTTTGCTAAATAGTTTAATAAAAGATGAACATAAACATAGTGCTAAACTTTGCATATTCTTGTGTTGTAGATCATGTCACTAACGCGCATCCAAGACTTTTAATTTGCGATCTGTTCTTGAGAAAGAAAAACTCAATGGAACAAACTTTTTGGATTGGTATCGCAACTTGAGAATTGTTCTCAAGCAAGAGCGCAAGGAGTATGTCCTTGAGTCTCCTTACCCGAAGACTTGCACGATAATGCTACTATGGCTGCACGGAGAGCTTATGAGAAGCAAGCGAATGATTGCCTTGATGTGAGCTGTCTCATGCTTGCCACAATGTCCTCTCGAGCTTGAAGCAATATGAGAACACAGATGCCTACAATATCATTGTGGGGTTACGTGGTATGTTTGAGAACCAAGCAAGGGTGAGAGGTTCAATACTTCAAAGTCCTTATTTGCGTGCGAGGCTTGCGAGAGGAATCCGTCCACCCTCATGTGATTAAGATGATTGGCTACATTGAGAGTCGGAAAAGCTTGGTTTTCCCTTAGCCAAGAGTTGGCTCACGATGTGATTCTCGATCGCTTCCCGAGCTTTGAGCCATTCATAATGAACTTTCACATGAACAACCTGGACAAGACCTGGTGAGTTGCATGGGATGCTAAAATCTGCCGAGAAAGCATTAAGAAAAGCAGCAATCATGTGATGATGATGCGAGAAAGGCAAGGGCAAGCCCTATGTCAAGAGAATCGCGGTCAAAAGAAAGAAAGCTCGATGCGATCGCGAGCGGTTCTAAGGCCAAGAAAGACAAGAAGGGCGATGCTCATCCGATGCAGATTGTTACTCTGTAAGCAATCGGGACATTGGAAAAGGCGCCCAAAGTACTTGGAGGATCTTGAGAAGAAGAAGGAAGTCGACTTCCACTCGGTATAAATGTTATAGAGATCAATCTTGCTACTTCATCAACTGATTCTTGGGTATTTGATACGGATCGGTTGCTCACATTTGCAAATCGTTGCGGGGCTAATAAGAAGTAGAAGTTTGAGGAGGAGCGAAGTGGATCTTGGCGTTGGCAATGGAGCAAAAGTTGCTGCGGTAGCTGTTGGCACCATGCCATTGTCTTTACCTTCGAGGATTAGTTTTGGAATTGAATAATTGTTATTGTGTTCCATCTCTTTCAAAGAACATTATTTACGCTTCATGTTTGCAAGCGAAGGTTATGACTTTAAATCTATGGACAATGGTTGTTCTCTTTATTTCAAAGATATGTTCTATTGTCATACTCCATTGGTGAATGGGTTATACGTTCTTACTCTTGAAGGGTCACCGGTCTATAACATTAATGCAAAGAGGCAACGTCCGAATGATTTGAATCCCACGTTTATTTGGCATCGCCGCTAGGTCACATAAATGAGAAACGCATGCGAAGCTCCATAGAGATGGTATTCGCACTCATTTGATTTTGAATCATTAGAGACATGCGAATCTTGTTTACTTGGCAAGATGACAAAGGCACCTTTCACGGTCAAGGTGAGCGGGCAAATGACTTATTGGCACTTGTACATACTGATGTATGTGGACCAATGAGCTTAACAGCCAGAGGTGGTTTTCAGTACTTCATAACTTTTACTGATGACTTTAGTAGATATGGGTATATCTACCTGATGAAGCATAAGTCCGAATCCTTTGAAAAGTTCAAAGAATTCCAAAATGAAGTGCAAAATCATTTAGGCAAGACAATCAAGTTTCTACGATCTGATCGTGGAGGCGAGTATTTGAGCCATGAGTTTGGCAATCATCTAAAGGATTGTGGAATTGTTCCACAATTGACTCCGCCGGGAACACCTCAATGGAATGGGGTATCTGAACGGAGAAATCGCACCTTATTAGATATGGTGCGCTCCATGATGAGCCAAAGTGATCTTCCGTTGTCTTTTTGAAGTGCGCTCTTGAAAGCAACCGCGTTCACACTAAACAGGTTCCATCAAAATCAGTAGAAAAGACACCATATGAGATTTGGGGATGTGAGGCTTATGTAAAACATTTACAATCTGATAAGCTCACTCCTAAATCGATAAATGCTTCTTTATCGGGTATCCTAAGGAAACAAAAGGATATTACTTTTATAATCGAGGAGAAGGCAAAGTGTTTGTCGCCTTGGCATGGTGTCTTCTTAGAGAAAGAGTTTCTCTCAAGAAGGGATAGTGGGAGCACAGTGCAACTTGAAGAAATTCAAGAAACACGATAACGTTTCAGCTCCTCAGAACCACAACGGGATGAACAAGCTGTTGAAGAACTGTTGTGGACACACCAGCACCACGTAGGTCGAAAGGTCACGTCGTGCACTGAGAGGTACATGTTCTTGACTACTCAACAACGGGACATATTGTTGTTAGACAACGATGAGCCTAAGACCTATGAAGAAGCAATGGTAGGACCGGACTGAGAAATGGCTTGAAGCCATGAGATCCGAAATTGAATCCATGCACGATAATCAAGTTTGGAACTTGGTTGATCCACCTGATGGTGTTAAAACCATTGAATGCAAATGGGTTTTCAAGAAAAAGATAGACATAGATGGAAATGTTCACATCTATAAAGCGCGATTGGTGGCCAAAGGTTTCAAACAAATTCAAGGTATTGATTATGATGAAACTTTTCGCCCGTCGCAATGCTAAAGTCTATTCGGATCATTCTAGCGATTGCTGCATATTTCGACTATGAAATATGGCAAATGGATGTCAAAACAGCTTTCCTTAATGGAAATCGAGTGAGGATGTGTACATGACACAGCCCACGGTTTTGTCGATCCGCAATCGATTGGAAAGATATGCAAGCTCCAAAGATCCATTTATGGATTAAAGCGAGCATCTCGGAGTTGGAACATTCATTTTGATGAAGTAATCAAAGGGTTTGGTTTCATCAAGAACGAAGAAGAGCCTTGTGTTTATAAAAGGCTAGTGGGAGCGCACTCGTATTTACGGTCTTATATGTGGATGACATATTATTGATCGGAAATGACATTCCTTTCTTTCGAATCTGTTAAGTCTTCATTAAAAATAGTTTCTCTATGAAAGACTTAGGAGAGGCAGCATATATTCAGGCATCAAGATCTATAGAGATAGATCAAAAGGCTAATTGGATTAAGCCAAGATACGTACATTGACAAGGTGTTGAAAAGGTTCAATATGCATGATTCCAAGAAAGGTTTTCTACCTATGTCACATGGTATAAATCTTAGCAAGAATCGGTGTCCTAGTACACCGATGAGCGGGATAAAATGAATGCGATTCCATATGCTTCGCTATTGGGTCCATTATGTATGCCATGCTTTGTACACGCCCGGATGTTTCGTATGCTTTAAGTGCTACGAGTAGATACCATCAGATCGGTGAAAGTCTTTGGATTGCCGTAAAGAACATCTTGAAGTACTTGAGAAGAACTAAAGATGTGTTCCTTGTCTATGGAGGTGAGGAAGAGCTCGTTGTAAATGGTTACACCGATGCTAGCTTCCAAAGCGACAAAGATGATTTTAGATCGCAATCTGGATTTGTGTTCTGCCGAATGGCGGTGCGGTAAGTGGAAGAGTTCCAAGCGCAGAGACGGTTCTTGATTCTACAATGAAGCCGAGTACATAGCGGCCAGAAGGCGCCAAAGAGGCTGTTTGGATCAAGAAATTTATTTCGAGCTTGGTGTGATGGCTAGTGCCTCCGGCCCAATGGACCTCATTGTGACAATAGTGGGGCCATTGCGCAAGCCAAAGAGCCTAGATCGCACTGTAAGTCCAAGCACATTTTACGGTGATTTCATCTCATCCGCGAGATAGTGGAGAGCGATGTGAAGATATGCAAAGTACAAACGGATTTGAACATTGCAGATCCGTTGACAAAGCCGCTTCCCCACCAAAGCATGAGGCTCACACTAGGGCAATGGGTATTAGATACCTACATGGTTGACTCTAGTGCAAGTGGGAGATCATAGTGATATGCCCTAGAGGCAACATGGAGATGTTGTATATATCACATACTATGTTTATGATACATTACTTTGTTCCTTGGAATAGACATCATCATTATTGATCAATGAGTATGTGACTTATTCATGAGACTCTTAAATACTAAGATGTTGCTATTTCTAAATGATCCACGATCGTATATCATATGAGGAACAAATATGATTCAAAGACAAAGATCAGCATATGTATTGATTGATGATCATGTCTCATGGATCATGGTATGGTGATACCAAATCAATAATATGGACATGTGTTAGTGAACATATGTTGGATAGACCTGCCATGAGACACTGCAGAGATTCCATGTGTCATCAGTTGGTCTCAAGTAGTGTTTATGTAGAGTCCTTAGACTTGAGATCATCATGGTTCCCAACATGAGTAGTAGCTTATTTTGGGACTACTAAACACTACTCCGTAACTAGGTAGTCATAAAAGTAGTCTTCGGGTTTGCCATGAAACATGTAGTGGGATGTGAATGATCAAGATAGAATTTGCCCCTCCTTATGGGAGAGATATCTCTGGGCCCCTCGATGTAATGGATTATGAAAGTGCATGGCCATGCCAAGGTGATTGAGGAGTCAATCACGAGTTTATAATCCATCACGGAATCGAGAGAGTGATTGAGCTATTAAGAGGATGACACAGGTCTCGCCTTGAGCTCAATCTATATCGTGAGGCAAAGGGATTCGTACATGAGAGAACATTACGAGTTCACCGATATGATCTTTACATATACTTTGGGGTTAATATGTCTTACTAGAGGCCGCTATTAACATGGTAGCTGGAAAGGCGTTTCGGGTCACGACCAAGTATACGTGAACCTCTGGTCGCACGCTTAACGGGTTGGAACACTAATTCGAATATGATTCGGATATGGGCTCAATCGGATAGAGATCCGAATAGACTCCTATTGGGCCTCGGTCCACGAGGCCCACGTGAGGAGGTCTATATATATGGAGGCGAGGGGCGGAGGATTCGCCCCGATTAACATCTAGCAAAACCTAGCGCCACCTCCCGAGCCAAACCCTAGTCGCTCACGAGTGCTAGTACACTCGCGATCGGCGTTCGGCCCGGACGTGTGGATACCGGTGGAGGCGCTGCTCGTTGCGATCTTGATCGGCGTGCGTGGAGGAGACGATCTGTTCGGGACGATCGGCTACTTCCACTACTACCTCGACGCGCGAGATTGGATCGGTTTCCAATTCTTCTTCCGCTGCGCTGCGCGTCTAAGTGGTAACGATCCATGATCCTTCCTTAGCATGATGTTCTTGGGTGCGCGGTAGAAAAGTTTTGTTTTCTGCTTCCGTAGCCTACGCGTACTCCATTAAACATACACGATCTCGCCGAGGAGTTTACAATGTGCGGGGTGTCTCCTCTCTCCGCCCGATGGAAGTACGAGCGAGATCACTCCCGGAGAGATGGCGTCTGCCCTACAGTGTCTTGTGTGCAGAAACCCGTATGCTGCCTATATATATGCCACTGTTTTGTGAACGGAGCATCGCTTCGCATGCAGTGCTCTCATTGGAGGACACAGAGAGTGTCGTAGTCGCGACCGACCCTACGAAGCTGGGGCGGATAAATCGGGTATGCGAGGCCCTAGGCCTCCCCATACCAGCATGCATGGTACCGATGCAAACTCCAACTCACCGCCGCGATGGCGACGGTGAGGTGGGGGTGTGTCCCAGTCGGCGGAGAGCTCAGTCTAGCGCCGCTATATCCACCCCGCTGGCCGTATCTGTGGCGGACACCATCGGGTCGGAGGACATGTCGGGCGCTGGGTCCGAGCATGCCGGTTCGGGGGAGCACACTGCCCCCAGCGAGGAGGGCGTAAGCGGAGGTGAGGTGGGCCTTGGAAGAGACATCCTCGAGGACGAGGCCTTGTCGCCTGTACCAGCCAGCGAGGACCTACCACCTGCGCCCTCAGCACCTGTAGCGGCCACCGAGGACTTGCCGCCTGCACCAGTCCTTTCGGCCACTGGAACAACTAAGAACATGTCACCCAAGTCCTCGAGGGCGAAGCGCCCCTGGATACGATCGCCCTCACCCGAGAGGAGGTAGTTCAATGTAGCGGGCGCGGTCATCGGGAACCTAGGGTCCGACAGGGAAGACGCTTCGACCGAGGGAGTCACTGCTCCCCAGGCTGATGAAGCCCCGTGACCCAGACAGAGACTGAGCGGACACCCCCCCTTGCCCTGGTGAAGGGTGTTGAAGGTAGACGTAATTCCTTCCCCCCCACGACTTCGCGAAGCTCTCTCTGATTTGCTCGCTCATTCCGTCGTCGACATCAGGAAAGATGAGGTCTCCCAGACACGGCCAAGGATCGAGTAGCGGAAGTGTCCGCGAAGTTGCTGGCCTCATTTCACAGGACGCGGCACGGGCGCCCGGTGCTAGCTCGGAGGCCCATAGGCACATCGTGTCAAATTTTATCCCTCGACTAGAGACACTCTGTGTCCTTAACGGGGTCACGGAGTGCGCCGACGGCAGCTTGGATCGACGGGCGCTGTCGTCGTGCAGGAGGATCTTCTGGCGCTCGCGCTGGGCGCCTTGAAGATGAGGGTAAGTACCTGAGTTCATGGTCTACGCCGCCTGTCAAGCACGTAGCTAACACTCGCCCCCCTTTTAGACGCTTTCCATCAGCCAGGCCTTGGAGGAGGCGCGCACCCGCTGGCAGAGGGCGCTAGAAGGCCAGCTTCGCGCTGTCGACGAGGCTCACGCCGCCAAGGATGAGCGTATTCGTGTGTTGGAGGTGAAAATCACCAGGGCGGAGAGCGCGGGGGCGGCGGCGCAACGTGCCATGTAGGAGACCCAGTGCGCCGCGGCGGAGGAGCGCACCGGCTTGCTTGAGCAAATCACCGCGCTGGAGGAAGAGAAGGCCTGACTTGCCACGGCCTTGGAGGAGAGGAACCGATCCCTGGGCGATGCATCGGTGGTGGCGTGGAGGGCAATGGAGTCATTGGAAGGGGCCCTCCAGGGCCTTTCCGTTGGCGTGCCGGACCTTACGCACAGTCCCGCAGATGTGGCGCGGACCCTGCAACGAATCGAAGAGGGCTCGAGCCTCGCACTCTGCGGTGCCAGAGCTTTCGGCAATCATTGCGGCTTCGCCGGCGCTGCCTCGCCTTTGCCATGCTCCACACCCAGGGGTGTGATCATGCCAACAAGCTGGTCGATCCCCAGCTAGATCTGTCAGTCGAAGCCAGGGCGTTGTCCGGTGCCACCGGCGCCATTCTACCCGCCCTCAAGACTTTCTACGATCGGATTTGGGGCTACATTGGGGAGGATGCGACCAAGGTCATGCTGCGGCGAACGCTACATTGGGAAGGGAATTTCCTCTAGTGGCTCGAGGTCCATCGGCGCAACGAAGACGGCGCAGACCCCTAGGTGTGATGCCGGGACCCGGTGTCATGTGCTATGTATGCCTTGCTGTACCAGTGCCCTGTGGCTCCTTTTTGCATGAATGAGACAACAGTTGCCTAGGGTGCTCTGTCATTGCATACTATTTCTCATGTAATCGCTCCCTGACGCAACGAAGGCTGGCCTCTTGCACCCAACTCCGCTTCTCTAGACAGTCGTCGCGCTTTGTAAGTGAAATAGATGCACGAGCGGTCTGTCGAAGTAGGTGATCGAGCGCTCCGCGCAGGCGCTTCGTCCCCTACCCTTCGAAGTGGTGGTAGCGGAGCTGGTGCCTAGCCGAAGTAGATGCGTGCCTAGCCAAAGTATACACGCGCGCGCTCCGTCCCCTACCCTTCGAAGTGGTGGCAGCGGAGCTGGCGCCTAGCCAAAGTAGACGCGTGTGCTCCGTCCCCTACCCTTCAAAGTGGTGGTAGCGGAGCTGGCGCCTAGCCGAAGTAGACGCGTGCACTCCGTCCCCTACCCTTCAAAGTGGTGGCAACAAAGCTGGCGCCTAGCCGAAGTAGACACGCACGCTCCGTCCCCTACCCTTCGAAGTGGTGGTAGTGAAGATGGCACCTAGCCAAAGTAGATGCGCGTGCTCTGTCCCCTACCCTTCGAAGTGGTGGCAACGGAGCTGGCGTCTAGCTGAAGTAGATGCGCGCACGCTCCGTCCCCTACCCTTCGAAGTGGTGGCAGCAGAGCTAACGCCTAGCCAAAGTAGACGCGCGCGCTCTGTCCCCTACCCTTCAAAGTGGTGGCAGCGGAGCTGACGTCTAGCCGAAGTAGACGCACGTGCGCTCCGTCCCCTACCCTTCGAAGTGGTGGCAGCGGAGCTGGCGCCTAGCCGAAGTAGACGCGCGCGCTCCATCCCCTACCCTTCAAAGTGGTGGTAGCGGAGCTGGCGCCTAGCCGAAATAGACGTGCGTCTAGCCAAAGTAGACACGCGTGCGCTCCGTCCCATACCCTTCGAAGTGGTGGCAGCAAAGCTGGCGCCTAGTCGAAGTAGACGCACAAGCGCTCTGTCCCCTACAGGCGTGTGAACGCTCCATCCCCTACCCTTCGAAGTGGAGGTAGCAAAGCTAGCGCCTAGTCAAAGTAGGCGCGCAAGCGCTCCGTCCCCTACCCTTTGAAGTGGAGGTAGCGAAGCTGACGCCTAGTCGAAGTAGATGCGCGAGCGCTCCGTCTCCTACCCTTCAAAGTGGTAGCAGCAAAGCTGACGCCTAGTCGAAGTAGGCACGCGAGCGCGAGGCTCTTATTGTGTCCCTTTTCCACCCATTAGCATGCGCTGCGGAGGCGAGTCTCTGCTGCATCTTATTTATACTCCGTAAAGTACGTGGGAACATCAACCACGGCTTATTTGTATGCCAGAGAGTACGCGTAGGGGCGGTGCCCACACGTGCGGAGGGACATCCGCGTCTTGTTTATACTCAGTAGAATGCGTAGGGACAACATCCGCGTCTTATTTATACTCCGGAGATTGTGTGGGAATATCAACCACGTCTTAGTGATACTCCGGAGAGTACGGGTAGTGATAACACCAATGCGTGCGTGGGACATGCACGTCTTGTTTATAAAGGAATACGCGTAGGCTACGGAAGCAGAAAACAAAACTTTTCTACCGCGCACCCAAGAACATCATGTTAAGGAAGGATCATGGATCGTTACCACTTAGACGCGCAGCGCAGCGGAAGAAGAATTGGAAACCGATCCAATCACGCGCGTCGTGGTAGTAGTGGAAGTAGCCGATCGTCCCGAACAGATCGTCTCCTCCACGCACGCCGATCAAAGATCGCAACGCAGCGCCTCCACCGTATCCACACGTCCGGTCGAACGCCGATCGCGAGTGTACTAGCACTCGTGAACAGCTAGGGTTTGGCTCGGGTGGTGGCGGCTAGGTTTTGCTAGATGTTAACAGGACGAATCCTCAGCCCTCGCCTCCATATATATAGACCTCCTCACGTGGGCCTTGCGGACCAAGGCCCATTAGGAGTCTATTCGGATCTTTATCCGAATTGAGCCCATATCCAAATCATATTCGAATCAGTGTTCCAACCCGTTAAGCGTGCGACCACAGCAGGTTCACGTATACTTGGTCGTGACCCGAAACGCCTTTCCGGTCACCCTGTTAATAGCGGCCTCTAGTAAGACATATTAACCCCAAAGTATATGTAAAGATCATATCGGCTGAACCTGTAATGTTCTCTCATGTACGAATCCCTTTGCCTCACGATATAGATTGAGCTCAAGGCGAGACCTGTGTCATCCTCTTAATAGCTCAATCACTCTCTCGATTCCGTGATGGATTAGAGTGCGCAGGGACAACATCCATGTCTTATTTATACTCCGTAAAGTACGTGGGAACATCAACCACGGCTTATTTATACTTCGGAGAGTACGCTTAGGGCGGTGCCCACACGTGCGCAGGGACATCCCGTCTTGTTTATACTCAGTAGAGTGCGCAGGGACAACATCCGCGTCTTATTTATACTCCAGAGATTACGTGGGAACATCGACCAGGTCTTAGTGATACTCTGGAGAGTACGCGTAGTGATAACACCAACGCGTGCGCGGGACATCCGCATCTTGTTTATACTCAGTAGAGTGTGCAGGGACAACATCCGCGTCTTATTTATACTCCGGAGATTACGTGGGAACATCGATCACGTCTTATCGATACTCCAGAGAGTACGCATAGTGATAACACCAACGCGTGCGCGGGACATCCGCGTCTTGTTTATACTCAGTAGAGTGCGCAGAAACAACATCCACGTCTTATTTATACTCCGTAGAGTGCGTGTGGAGGCGGACCTTGATGCTATGTCTTATTTATACTCCGTAGAGTGCGCGTGAAGGTGTCCCCCCGCTACGTCTTATTTATACTCCATAGAGTGCGTGCGGAGGCGGACCTCGACGCTACGTCTTATTTATACTCCGTAGAGTGCGTGCGGAGGCGGACCTTGACAAAGGGTTGGCAGACGATCGGCTTTATTGATCTCCCGTTTGCGCGAGTGAGCGTCTTACAATAGATAGGGTGCTGATGCTGCTACATGCTTCCCTTTTTGTCCTAAACATAATACCGCCTCAACCTATCTGTGTTCCATGTGTGGCGGAGTGTTTGCCCTTCCAGCGTGGTGAGGCGACAAGCCCCCTGCTGTAGAGCCATCGCAACGATGTACGGGCCTTCCCACTTGGACTCCAGCTTGCTGACCATTTCCGCGTGGAGTGCCATTTTGAGGACGAGGTCCCCCGGCTAGAATCCACGCGGGTACATGGAGCGACCGCGCATGCGCACCATTTGCCGCGCGTACTTTGCGACGTGCTGGGTTGCGTTTACACGCTCTCCATCAAGGAGGTCCGGGGACAACTGCCGCTCTTCCTCTGGCGCCTGGGCGAGGGCCCTTCTCGAGCCAGCCTTGATTTCCTCGGGCGTCATTGCCTCATCGCCGAAGAGAAGTTTGAACGGCGTAGATCCTGTCGGGCGTGTGACCATTGTGCGGAGGGACTAGAGGATGTTGTGGAGCTCGCTTGGCCACTTGCCCTTTGGCAGCCTAACAAGACGCTTCTTGACTCCGGCGGAGATGGCGCCGTTCACCCGCTCGACTGCCCCGTTAGACTGTGGGTGCCCGACCGAAACGAATCGGAGTGTGATGCCCATGTTATCGCAGAACTCCTTGAACGGGGCAGAGTCAAACTGCAGGCCATTGTCGGTGATCTCCTTGGGCACCCCGAAGTGGCATATGATGTTCTGCCAGAGAAAACGCTGCATGGCTGCCGAGGTTACCTTAGCTAGGGCCACAGCCTCTAGCCACCTGGAGAAATATTCCAAAACGACCACTATGAACCACATGTCTCCTAGGGTCTAAGGAAGTGGCCCGACGACGTCGATGCCCTACTGTGCCAGCGGCCATACTAGGGGAATGGGGTTGAGGCTAGTCGGGGGTCTGTGTATGGCCCGCCCCATCCATTGGTAGCCTTGACACCGGTGCACGAGGACTTGGGCATCAGCAGCAGCGGTCGGCCAGTAGAAGCCTTGCCTGAATGCCTTGCCAACGAGCGACCTCGACGCCAGATGCGAGCTGCAGAGTCCCGCGTGAATTTCCGTGAAGAGGTGCTTTCCTTCCTCGCGTGAGAGGCACCGTACAAGCGGTGCGCAGATTCTTTTTTTGTAGAGTACTCCATCAAGCACCTGGAAAGACCTGGCACGACATTGTAAGCGCTGGAGATTGACAGGGTCCTCAAGCTCTGCGATGCCCTGCAAGAAACCGTAGATGGGCTCTCGCTAATCGCCTTGCTGGGTAATCTGGTGGACGAGGGCCGCATCACGGTTGTCTTGAGCGATGGCCGCCGCGGGCAAGACCTCATAGAACACTCCCTCGGGAATGGGGAGCTATTGGCTGGCGGCTTATGCGAGGACGTTGGCTTGCTCGTTTTCTGCTCGAGGGATGGCCTTAACTGTGACGCCCAGAAAGTGTCGCTCCATTTCTCTTACGGCTGCCAGGTACTTGGCCAGTTCGGGGTACTTGGATTGGTATGACTTGTCCACATGGCCCGCCACCAGCCGTGAGTCAGTGCGGACGAGAACTCACCGCGCGTCAAGAGCTTTGAGCTTCGTGAGGCCGAAGAGTAGCGCCTCATACTCGATCGTGTTGTTGTTGGTGGGAAATGTAAGACGTGCCGAGTACGACAGGCGATGTCCCTCTGGCGTAGTAACCACTACACCCACGCCTGCGCCTGAAACGCCGTAGGCTCAATCAGTGTCAAGCATCCACACTGGGTCCTCTGGCTGCTAGGCGGGCTGGGCCAAGGGGGTCCACTCCGCGAGAACTTGGGACTTGATCGCTGCTCGTGAGGCATATGTTAGGGAGAACAGCGCGAGCTCGGCTGCCCACTTGCTGATGCGCCCTATGGACTCCTTATTGTGCAGCATCTCTGCCAGGGGGAACGAGGACGGCACGGTGATTGGGTGAGCCAGAAAGTACTATCGGAGCTTCCTCGAGGCTATGACCAGCGCGTATGCCAACTTCTTGAGCTCCGTATACCGTGTCTTGGCGCCCTGAAGAGCTTGGAGACAAAGTACACAAGGATGGCACTGACCGCTATCGCGGAGGCGGCGAGGTAGAGCAAGAGGGGAGCCTTTGGCACCAGGGCGACCAAAGTGGGGAGGCTTGCGAGGTGCCTCTTGAGTTCGTCGAAGGCTTTCGCGCAATCGTCGTCCCAATGAAACCCATCACAGCCGCGAACGGTCTTGAAAAATGGCAAGCCCCACTCCGCTGCCCTAGACAAAAAAATGGCTCAATGCGGCCATGCGGCCAGCAAGTCTTTGGACTTCCCTTGTCGTCTTGGGCGGCTCCATGGCGAGGATCGCATCGACTTTGTCGGGGTTGGCCTGGATTCCGTGTCCAGACACTAGAAAGCCCAAGAGCTTGCCTGCCTGCACACCGAATACACACTTGTCCGGGTTGAGCTTGATGCCCGCCTTCCTGAGGTTGTCGAAGGTCTCTTGGAGGTCTTGGCCTTAGGAGGCTAGCTGCGTGGTTTTGACGACTACGTCATCAATGTAAGCCTCCATGTTCCTCCCAAGTTGAGAGGCCAACGCTACCACGATGAGGCGGGTGTTGTGGTTACAGACCAAACAGAGAAGGTGTAGTGGGGAGATAGGTAAGATGTCCCCTCTCCCTGTGCTGGCATTACGTATACATCTCCTAATGAGGAGTGTCTTTACAAGAATGCCCTTCGGGGCATTTACGCCACACATGCCTCACTCGATACTTGCGCCTTTCTAACAGGCCAGTTGGGTTTAGGTGGGGGCCACCCCTACAACAGGAGCCTCTCATGGTGATGGGCTTCACAGGCCGAAGCCATGCTGCCGAGCCCTTTAGCCCCCTCCGTCCCTACGGCCTGTGACATACTGTAGATGAAGATGTAGGTGCGCAGTACAGACGTGCTTCGACGAGGCATCGAAATCGTCCGTGGTCATGGGGCCATCCCTCGCAGTGCCACAGTTATCGATGGGGGCATGCTGCGGAGCCGAAGGTGTCGAACGTGCGAGGCGTGGCGCGGAGACTCCGTTTGGCGCGGGGCGGACCTGGCCTTCCCACGCAACACTGTTGGTGAGGTGAGTCATTACTTGATCCGGAGTCATCACGCCCCGACAGTGACGTGTTTCAGAGATGATGTCTGAATTGTTGGCGTGAGGCGCGTGAAGTGCTAAAAAGACTGGGGTGGGCTGCTACAGTCGTACGCACTATCCCGAGGGAGGGGTACACGCGGCGCCGCGTGGTTGGTGCATCATGGGATGCCAGCGGTCGCACGACCGCAAGCCCGCGCCTATTCCCGAGAGAGGCGGGACACGCGACGAGTCGGCCTGTCGACGGTTGCGCTCCCCAATCGTGGGGAGGCAAATCGATGGGGCACCCGCCGGTTGCGTTCCCGATCGTGCGGATGTGGAGGGTCTTCATAAAGGGTTATTTGCCAGCACACGGACGCGTCCCTCGCCTGTGCACCTTTGTCTGGTTGTTCTTTCCTGTTGCGTGAAATCCGCATGTCTCCTGCTTCTTCAACCCCCCTCTTGAGAAGAAGGATGGCAAGCCACGGATATTCCGGTCGCCGGCTTAGCCGCAGCGCCTCGTCGAGCCAGCGCAGTGTGATGCCACCACCGGCGGAGTTTGCCCTGGTGGCTCTTAAGCCACCGCAAGCCCCGAAGCAGTACGACGCCATGCGGAGCTCGCAAGGGCACTGCTCCAGGGTGCTAGGGCGGAGTCGCGTTACAAAGGAGACGATCGAGGCCCTCCTGTGGGAGAAGAAGATAGAAGAGCGCGCAGGAGCTCGCCTGCCTACCCGTGACGAAGTGGAGCCTCACCTCGAGGAGTCGGAGGCGATTGTCTTCGCCGCATTTTTTGAGGCTGGGCTCCGGATGGCCTCGACGCTCTTCGTCGGCTAGGTCCTGGAAGCTTACGGGTTGGAGTTGGTGCAGTTGACCCCGAACGTGATAGTTCGGTTGGCTGTGTTCACCTGGGCGGTCCGGGTGGAAGGTGCTCATCCCCGTGCGAGCTTGTTCGCTCTTCTTCACAATGCGCGCTGTCAGCCAAAGAAGGTCGAAGGAGGGGCACTGTCTAATTTCGGCAGTGTCCACTTTGTGGTGAGGTCGGGCTGCACGAAGCTATTCCCCGCTCTGGCGACGCGGGAGAAGTGGGAGCCTGGCTAGATGCGGCAATGGTTCTACTACCGGGTGACGCCTACCAGCAACCTTCGGTGCCAGGGTCAGCTGATAGCTTTCAACTGCTGTCCGGGGGTGGAGCCGGAGGGCAGCGATCGATGGTAGGCATGGAGACTCGCTGGCGTCGCCCTCCGGTTCAACATGCGTGATCTCGCCGACGAGTTTACAATGTACGGGGTGTCGCCTCTGTCCAGCCGAAGGAAGTATGAGCGGGATCACTGCCGGCGGGATGGCGTCCACCCTACAGTGTCTTCTCTGCTGCGGCCCCCCGGTCGAGGTAAGTACTTCGATCATGCTGCCTCTACATATGTAGCTGTTTTGTGAACGCAGCAGCGGTTGGCATGCAGTGCTTTCACTGGAAGAAGTGGAGCGTGCAGTAGAGGCCTTCCTGGGGCCGTACACGGCAAAGAAGCACACGCTGCGTGAAGCCGCGACCGAGCCTGCGAAGCTAGGATGGATAAATCAGGTGTGCAAGCTCCTAGGCCTCGCCGTACCAGAACGCGTGGCGCCAGTGTGGAGTCCGACTCGTCGCCGAGGGCTCGGTCCCGGACCACCGTCGCTAACCCGCCCGCCAGATTGGCGGCAGGTACTGTTGGTTTGGAGGACGTGTCTGATGGTGGGTTCGAGCATGCCAGCTCGGGGGGTCGCACTACCCCCAGCGAGGACTTAGGCGGTGGTGGGGCGGGCCTCGGTAGCGACATCGGCGAGGACGAGGCCATGTCGCCTGTACCGCCGACGAGGACCTCCCTCCGGCGCCTTCGTCGCCCATGGCGGCCGCCATGAACCTTCCGCGCCTGGTCGAAGTAGACGCGCGAGCGCTCTGTCCCCTACCCCTCAAAGTGGTGGCAGCGGAGCTGGCGCCTAGTCAGAGTAGACGCGCGAGCGCTCCGTCCCTTACCCCTCGAAGTGGTGGCAGCGGAGCTCTTGTCTGCACCCCGCGGGAATGCGCGGGGACAAGCCTCTAGTGCGCTGTATTCTGTTGAGCGCGTGCAGAGGCAAGCCCCGGCAGCATTTTGTTTATACTCCGTAGAGTGTGTGGGAGGATCAACCATGTCTTGGTTATACTCGAAAAGAGTACGCGTGGTGATGACACCAGCGCGTGTGCGGGACATCCGCATCTTGTTTATACTCAGTAGAGTGCGCAGGGAAAACATCCACGTCTAGTTTGTACTCTAGAGCATGCGTGGGACTATCAACCATGACTTAGTTAGGCTCTGAACGGTACGCCAACACGCGCGGGGGACATCCGCGTCTTGTTTAGACTCAGTAGAGTGCGCAGGGAAAACATCCATGTCTTGTTTGTACTCCGAAGCGTGCGTGGAACTATCAACCACGACTTAGTTAGGCTCCAGAGGGTAAGCCAATGTGCGCGCGGGATATCCGCGTTTTGTTTAGACTCAGTAGAGTGCGTAGGGAAAACATCCACGTCTTATTTATACTCCGTAGAGTACGTGCGGAGGCGGACCTCAACGCTACGTCTTATTTATACTCCGTAGAGTACGCACGGAGGCGTCCCCCACTGCGTCTTATTTATACTCCGTAGAGTGCGTGCGGAGGTGGACCTCGACGCTACGTCTTATTTATACTCCGTAGAGTGCGTGCGGAGGCGGACCTCGACGCTACGTCTTATTTATACTCCGTAAAGTGCATGCGGAGGCGGACCTCCGTGGAGTGCGTGTGCGGAAGCGGGCCTTCGTGGAGTGCGTGTGCGGAGGCGAGCCTCCGTGGAGTGCGTGGGAACATCGACCACATCTTTATACTCCTGAGAGTACGTGCGGTGGTAGCACCGACGCGTGCACGGAACTTCGCGTCTTGTTTAGACTTAGTAGAGTGCGTGCGGAGACAGACCTCGATGCTACGTCTTATTTATACTCGTGGCGCATGCGGAGGCGGACCCCGACAAGAGGTTGTTGAACGGTCGGCTTTATTAACCTGCCGCTTGCACAGGCTAGCGTCTTGTAATAAACAGGATATAGGTGCCGCCTCATATTGGCTTTCTCTGGCCTAAACATAGTACCTCCGCAACCTGTCCGTATTCCATGTGTGGCGGAGCGTCTGCCCTTCGAGTGTGGTGAGGCGGTAAGCTCCACGCTGTAAAGCTGTCGCAACGATGTATGGGCCTTCCCACATGGACTCCAGCTTGCCAACCGTGTCTGCGTGGAGTGCCATCTTGAGGATGAGGTCCCCTGGCTGGAATGCTCGCGGGTACACGGAGCGGCCACGCATGCGCACCATTTGCCGTGCGTACTTGGCGACGTGTTGGGTGGCATTGACTCGCTCCCCGTCGAGGAGGTCCAAGGACAATTGGCGCTCTTCTTCTGGCGCCTGGGCGAGGACCCTGCGCGAGCCGGCCTAGATCTCCCCGGGCGTCATCGCCTCATCGCCAAAGAGGAGCTTGAACGGCGTGAATCCTGTCGGGCGTGTCGCCGTTGTGCGGAGAGACCAGAGGACGCTGTGGAGCTCGCTTGGCCACTTGCCCTTTGGTAGCCCGACAAGACGCTTCTTGGCTCCGTCGAAGATGGCATCGTTCGCCCGCTCGACCGCTCCGTTGGACTGTAGGTGTCGACCGAAGCGAACCAGAGTGTGATGCCCATGGTGTCGCAAAACTCCTTGAATAGGGCAGAATCGAATTGCAGGCCGTTATCGGCGATGATCTTCTTGGGCACCCTGAAGCGGCAAATGATGTTCTGCCAGAGGAAGCGCTGCACTGCCGCCGAAGTTACCTTGGCTAACGCCGCAGCCTCTGGCCACCTGGAGAAATACTCCAAAGCGACCACAATGAACCGCAAGTCTCCTAGGGCCCGAGGTAGAGGTCCCACAACATCAATGCCCCACCGTGCCAACGGCCATATGGGGGGATGGGGTTGAGGTCGGTCGGGGGTCTGTGAATGACCCGGCCCATCCATTGGCAGCCTTGACATCGGCGCACGAGGTCGTGAGCATCAGCGACGGCGGTTGGCCAGTAGAAGCCTTGCTTGAACGCCTTGTCGACGAGCGATCTCGGCGCCAGGTGCGAGCCACAGAGTCCCGCATGGATTTCTACAAGGAGGTGTTTGCCCTCCTCACGCGAGAGGCACCGTAGGAGCAGTGCACAGACTCCTTTTTTACAGAGCATCCCGTCGAGCACCTGGAAGGACCTGGCGCAACATTGCAGGCGGCGGAGGTCTACGGGGTCATCAGGCTCGGCAATGCCCTGCAAGAAACCATAAATGGGCTCTCGCCAGTCACCCTACTGGGTGATCTGGTGGATGAGGGCCGCGTCACGGTTGTCCTGCGTGATGGCCGCCGTGGGCAGGACCTCGTAGAATGCCCCTTCGAGAGCAGGGAGCTGCTGGCTGGCGGCTTTTGCGAGAATATCAGCCTGTTCATTTTCTGCCCGGGGGATGGCCTTGACCGTGACGCCCAGAAAATGCCGCTCCTTGGCTCACACGGCTGCTAGGTACTTGGCCAGTTCAGGATCCTTGCCCTGGTACGACTTGTCCACTTGACTCGCCACCAGCCGTGAGTCCGTGCAGACGAGCACTCGTCGTGCGCCCATGGCTTTAAGCTTTGCGAGGCCAAAGAGTAGCGCCTCGTATTTGACGGTGTTGTTGGTGGTGAGAAATGCAAGACGCGCCTAGTACAATAGACGGTGCTATCCCGGCGTAGTGATGACGGCGTCCACGCCCGCGCCGGAGACGCCATAGGCTCCATCAGTGTCAAGAATCCACACTGGGTCCGCCGGTTGCTGGGCGTGCTGAGTCGAGGGAGTCCATTCCGCAAGGAAGTCCGCCAGAACCTGGGACTTAATCGCTGTTCACGAGGCAAACGTCAGAGAAAACGGTGCGATCTCCGCTGCCCACTTACCAATATGTCCCGTGGCCTCTTTATTGTGCAACATCTCCGCCAGGGGGAACAAGGACGGCACGGTGATTGGATGAGCCAGGACGTAGTGTCGGAGCTTTCTTGAGGCCATGACCAGCGCGTAAGCCAGCTTCTCAAGCTCCGTGTACCGTGTCTTGGTGCCTTGGAGGGCTTCGGAGACGAAGTACACAGGGCGCTGAAGAGCGCCCTCCTCAAGGACGAGGACGGCGCTAACCGCTGTCACTGAGGTAGCGAGGTAGAAAAAGAGGGGAGCCTCTGGTGCCGAGGCGACCAGAGTGAGTAGGCTTGCGAGGTGCCTCTTGAGGTCGTCGAAGGCGCTGGCGCAATCAGCGTCCCAACGGAACCCGTCGCAGCCGCGAATGGTCTTCAAAATGGCAGGCCCCGCTCCGCTGCCCTGGACAAAAAGCGGCTCAACGCGGCCATGCGGCCAGCAAGCCTCTGGACCTCCCTTGTCGTCTTGGGTGGCTCCATAGCGAGGATTGCGTCAACCTTATCGGGGTTGGCCTGGATGCTGCGCCCGGACACCAGAAAGCCCAAGAGCTTGCCCGCCCGCACACCAAATACACACTTATCCGGGTTGAGCTTGATGCCCACCTTCCTGAGGTTGTCGAAAGTCTCTTAGAGATCTTGACCGTGGTAGGCCAGCTGGCTGGTTTTGACGACTACGTTGTCGACGTAAGCCTCCACATTCCTCCCCAGTTGGGAGGCTGGTGCTAGCGCGATGAGGCGGGTGAAGGTTGCGCCCGCATTCTTCAAACCGAAGGGCATCCGGACAAAACAGTATGTCCATATCGGAGTGATAAAGCTGGTCTTGTCCTCGTCATCCTTGGCCATGTAGATCTGGTGGTAGCCGGAGTAAGCGTACAAGAAGCTCATGAGTTCGCAGCTGGCGGTGGCGTCGACCAGTTGATCTACGTGTGGTAAAGGGTAGTCATCCTTTGGGCATGCCTTGTTGAGGGCAGTGAAGTCGATGCACATACGCCAGGCACCGTTAGCTTTCTTCACCAACACTGGGTTGGCCAACCAATCTGGGTGTTGGACCTCGCGGATGACTCCAGCCTGAAGGAGCTTCGCTACTTCCACCTTGGCTGCTTGCTTCCGGTCGACGGACATACGCCGAAGCCTTTGCCTGACTAGCTTAGCATCCTGGCGGACCGCTAGGTTGTGCTCTATGAGAGAGCGGTCCACGCCCTTGATGTCCTCCGGGGACCATGCGAAGATGTCTGCGTTGTTCCGGAGAACCCAGAGCAGTTCTTGCTCCACCTCCGGGGGGAAGCCTTCGCCGATGGAGACGACTTGGCCGTCGGCCCGGAGAGGTACCTTCTTGACTCCGCCCTCCGGCCGGGGCTTGGGAGTCCACCCCGGGGCAGATGGTGTGTCCGCCTTGAGCTTGCCTGTGAGGGCATGCACCCTGCGGCGGGGGCTCCTAAGCTCTGCGCGTCGGGCGAGGTCCTGGTTGCCGAAGATAGTGATAACGCCTCGCGGACCCGGGAGCTTCATACACAAGAAGCCATGGTGCGGGACCGCCCCGAAAGAGCTGAGGACGGGGCGGCCTAGTACGGAGTTGTACGGGCATCATCGCTTCTGACGTTGTCACCCTGGCAGAAGGAGACTGGGAGGCATACCTGTCCCCATGTGCTCAGCGGTTGACCCACAAGACCGTGTAGCGGGGCCCTCGATGGCTTCAAGCAACTTCGAGGGATCCCCATGCAGTCGAAGGTCTCTGCAAAAAGTACGTTCGCCGAACTACCCCCGTCGACAAGGACACGCCTAACATCCCAGCCTGCAATGTCAATTTGGATGAGTAGAGGGTCTTGGTCTGGAAACTCCACGCCCCGGGCATCGACCGACGTGAAGATAACTTCACCATGGGCTACCCCCGGCCTTGGTCGCGCCGAGGTTCCCAACGAGGAACCTCCTGAGATGACGCTAATAGTCCGAGCTTGCAGGGGGTTCAGCTGTAGTTGCTGCGCATGGGTCTCCGGAGCGACCACCAGCCGGGTCTGCGGGCTCTGAGCCTCTTGCATAGCCTGCATGGCCCCGTGGAGATCCGCCAGTTCCCGCTGGAGCGTGGCAATAGCTGTTAGCAGGGCGCTCTCCCCTGCTGGTATAATCGAAGCGAGCGGCGCACCCCGTCGCGTTGTCGGAGCGGCA
The DNA here is from genome assembly GCA_036346265.1 of Melocanna baccifera. NCBI lineage: Eukaryota > Viridiplantae > Streptophyta > Magnoliopsida > Poales > Poaceae > Melocanna > Melocanna baccifera. The sequence goes on along the minus strand of CM070701.1, from coordinate 2,346,093 downwards.
ACGACCGCGGCTCGCGCCTCTGAGCTACCCGTTACGTCGGTGCGGACTGCAGCACCGTTGTTGAGGTTGACATTACTGCCGGGACCGCTCGATGCCTCGGTAGCGGGGGTGACGATGGTAGTCGTGCCTCCGCGGGCGCCGATATTACTACCCCCCGCCGCCCGGCCGGTGCCGCGGCAGCCGCAGCAGCAGGCATGGCCAGGGGTCTGGCAAGAAGGAGCGGAAGAGGCGGGGCTAGCGAGGTCGGTCGCTGCCTCGGCGGTGGCGGGGTTGGAGTCGACGACTGCGTCGGCGGTGGTGGGATTGGAGTCAACGGCTGCGTCGGCGGTGTCGGGGTTGGAGTCAACGGCTGCGTCGACGGTGTCGGGGTTGGAGTCGGTGGCTGCGTCGTCGATGGTGGGGTTGGAGTCGACAGCTGCGTCGGTGGTGTCGGGGTTGGAGTCGATGGCTGCGTCGGCGGTGTTGGGGTTGGAGTCGACAGCTGCGTCGGCGGTGATGGGGTTGGAGTCGACGGCTGCGTCGGCGGTGTCGTCGTTCACCTCCACGACCGCCGATGTCGAAGCCCTGGTGCTGACGCGGGACCTCACCGCGACCCCTTTCCTCTTCTTTGCCGCCGATGTCGGTGCCATCTTTCTTGAGATCTTCAGGCTTGCTCTTGTCGTCCTCACGGAAGGCGCCAACTGTTGTGGTTACAGACCAAACAGAGAGAAGGTGTAGTGGGGAGTTAGGCAAGATGTCCCCTCTCCCTGTGCTGGCATTACGTATATATCTCCTAATGAGAAGCGTCTTTACAAGAATGCCCTTCGAGGCATTTACGCCACACATGCCTCACTCGATACTTGCGCCTTTCTAACATGCTGGTTGGGTTTTGGTGGGGGCCACCCCTACAACAGCGGGTGAAGGTTGCCCTCGCATTTTTCAAACCGAAGGGCATCCTGACGAAGCAGTATGTCCCTATCGGCGTGGTGAAGCTGGTCTTGTCCTCAATATCCTTGGCCATATAGATCTGGTGGTAGCTAGAGTAGGCGTCCAAGAAGCTCATGAGTTCACAGCCGATGGTGGCGTCAACCAGTTGATCTGCGTAGGTCAAGGGGTAGTCATCTTTCGGGCATACCTTGTTGAGGGTAGTGAAGTCGATGCACATACGCCAGGCGCCGTTGGTTTTTTCACCAACACCGGGTTGGCCAGTTAATCCAGATGTTGGACCTCGCAGATGACTCTGGCCTGGAGAAGCTTCGCTACTTCCACCTTGGCCGCTTGCTGCCGGTCAATGGACATACGCCGAAGCCTTTGCCTGACCGGCTTAGCATTAGGGCGGACCGCTAGGTTGTGCTCGATGAGGGAGCGGTCCACGCCATTAATGTCCTCCGGGGACCACGTGAAGACATCCGCGTTGCTCCGGAGAACCCGGAGCAAGCGCTGCTCCACCTCCGGGGGAAAGCCTTCATCGATGGATACGAATTGACCTTCGGCCTAGAGAGGTATTCTCTTAACCCCACCCTCCGGTCGGGGCTGGGGCGTCCACCCCGTCGATGAGAGCGTGCACCCTGCGATGCGGGCTTCTGGCACGAGCCTCCATGCGTCGAGCGAGATCCTGGTCGCCGAAGATGGTGATGACACCCTGCGGGCCCGGGAGCTTCATACACAAGAAGCCATGATGCGGGACCGCCCCGAAGGAGTTGAGGATGGGGTGTCCTAGTATGGCGTTATACGGGTTTGGAATATCCGCGACATCGAAGATGACGTCCTCGCTCCTGGTGTTATCGCCCTGACGAACGAAGACTCGAAGGCATACTTGGCCCAATGCACTCAGCGGTTGCCCCCCAAAACCTTGGAGCAGGGTCCCCGATGGCTCCAAGCGACTTCGAGGGATCCCCATGCGGTCAGAGGCCTCTGTAAATAGGACGTTCATGGAACTGCCCCCATTGACAAGGACACACTTGATGTCACAGCCTACGATGTCGGCTTGGATGACGAGAGGGTCCTGGTGGGGAAACTCTACGCCCCGGGCGTCGGCTGGCGTGAAGGTAACTTCACCGTGCGCCACTCCCGAAAGCGGTTGCGTTGAGGTCCCCAACGAGGAACCTCCGAAGATGACGCTGATGACATGGTGCTGAGCCCCCGCTGGGACCCCAGCTCGTGGAGGGGCCCCTGCAGCTGGTGCCCGCGGGCGACTGCGGGGGGCGACACTTCCGAGGCCTGAGCTCTGAGTCCCTTTGCCTTCGTGGTGTCATCTCCGCCTGCCACTTCGGTGGCAGTCTGCCGTAGGCCCGTAGATGGTGGGGACTCCAGGTCTATGCATCGCAGCGAGGCGCGGTTGGATGTGGGGGCGTCGCAGCTATCCACCTATTCTGGCGTGGGCTCTGGGGTGACCACTGGTGGGGTCTGCTGACCCCGAGCCTCTTGCATACTCTGCATGGCTCCGCGGAGATCCGTTAACTCCCGCCGGAGCGCGCTGAGGGCCGTCAGCATGGCGTTCTCCACTGCCAGCGTAGCCGAGGCGATCGGTGCACCTGGTCGCGCTGCTGGGATAGCGGTGACCACGGTTTGTGTCGACGTGGTGGACTCCGACGTCGATTACGAGGCCCATATTACACCGGAACCATTCGGCGCTCCCTCTCCGGGTGTAGGGACGGCGGTCGTGCCTCCACGGGCGCCGACGTTACCACTCCCTGCCATCCGGCTGATACTACTGGAGTTGACTGTCATGCCCACGGCGGAGTCGGGCGGCGCTCGCAGGGCGGGGTTGGCCGTTGCATCGGCGGTGGGGTTGATCGTTGCGTCCGTGGTGGTGGTGTCGATCGTCGTGCCAGCGGCAAAGTCGGGTGTCACTCGTAGGGCGGGGTCGGCCGTTGCATTGGCGGTGGTGTTAATCGTTGCGTCGGCGGTGGTAGTGTCGATCGTCGTGCCAGCGGTGGAGTCGGGCGTCACTCGTAGGGCGGGGTCGGCCGTTGCATCGGCGGTGGTGGTGTCGATCGTTGCGCCAGCAGCAGAGTTGGGCGTCACTCGTAGGGCAGGGTCAGCCGTTGCATCGGTGGTGATGTCGATCGTTGCGTCGACGGTCGCCAATGTCGAAGCCTTGGTGTTGACGCGAGACTTCGTCGCGTCCCCTTCCTTCTTCTTCGCCGCCGATGATGAAGCTTTCTTCGGTACCATCCTTCTCGAGATCATGAGGCTTGCTCTTGTCGTCTCCACGGACAGCGCCAACTGTTGTGGTTACAGACCAAACAGAGAGAGTGTGTAGTGGAGAGTTAAGTGAGCAATGCTTAGGGTTTTCCCTTGCCTTGTATCACATATATATATACTCGAGGGAGTGTTTTAATAGTTATACCCTTACATCCAAATATCCCTTACATGGGCATTCACGTCATTACACATGTCCTACTTGGGCCTTATAACCCTCTAACAGACCAGCTGGGCTTAGGTGGGGGTCACCCCTACAACACCAACCCTTTGGCTTATAAAATAAGGTGGAAGAGATCTGGGAGAGAACACTACATAACCAAACCTAACACTACATCAGAGCTTGCTTCACCACATCAAGATGGACAAGAGGCAAAAGAAGCAATGAGACAAGATGATGAAGCAATGGGTGGAAACCCACGAACTAGCAAGGTCTATTGCAACCCACGACGAACATGCAAGGGCTGCTGCGGCCCACGACGAACAAGCGGAGCGTGCCAAGAGGTCACCTCTCTGTAATGACGCCTTCCATTGTAGCAACCCCATCTTAAATGTTCCAACCGAGTGTTCGCCGTAACATCGCCCGAGGGGGAGACGTCGCCCCTATGTTGGTGCAGGGACCTATGCAAGTTCTTCTAATCTAAGTAGCAGCTCAGCCTGCGTATGCGTAACTGGGGTTGTGCGAACTACTCTTATGACAATCCCAACCACCGTTGGGACACAAGCAGCTATCAACAGCCAGTAAGGACCAGTTACAGTGTGTTGTCCTACTATTTCACTTTCAAAGTACGAACTAACAACCTCTCCCGTCTACCTGTAGTGTCTGGAACCACTATATGGCTACAGCAAATGGATCGACTTAGAGATCCACTCACATGACCACTGGACTCTCAACTACGAGTAGGATGTCAAAAGAGCCTACGAGATCTGAGAGGAGGAGCACCACAATAATGAGCAAACCGAGCATATACATTGGGAGACGAAAGCTCATCTCGAGGTGTGCACGCGCAGGGAGCGCAAGAAAAAGAGGAAAATCGCAACTAAGGCCAAAGAGGCCGCCGATGAGTTCAACGTCGAGCTCACAAGGGAAAATTGCCTTGATCCATGCAGTAGATCGGGCCGTTCCGCACTAATCCCCCGAAGATCGAATTTATTTTCATTCCAAAAAGGCGCATATGTATCGTAAAAATATTTCGGTTTGTTACATCGTGCATAATGTTTCTTATGCACATAATCAAACCCTGTGCGTCATGTTATTCGCAGTTTTATTATAAAGTCTATTTTAATTCGCAATAGCAAATATTGTCGTCTTTTTGCATTCAATTCTTCGCGTAGCAAGGTATCCAACAATATAAAAAAACGAGTTTTGAAAGTAGGCAAGAAATGTCTACGCATCTTTCACCAGCGATACTGTGTAGCATGTCTATCCTGATGCCTCAAGTTGTACCACACAATCTACATATTAGTCATTTTTTTTAGGATGTAGTATATATCACTTATCGGACAAGACCTAAAAATATTCCCGGTTGTGCTATGTAACCCCATGTCCGATGAATAGTCATATTATTTTCCTTATGTTATTTATTCGAAGTTCTTCATGTATGAATTCCCGGTTACATCATATTATCACTTACCTTTGTACTTACAATCGTTGATATCTCAATTCTTCTCATGAAATTTTTCAAAAAATTTATTATACTACAACAACATACGACGATTGCAAAATATTATTACGAATCAAACAAATTTTATACCATTCACAGTCTACAAAAATCATAAACAAATTAATTGACATTATCTGTCCTTTTCTTTAAAATACAACTTACAAACAAAATTTGATAAATATTCCTTACCTACAACAATTATTATTTACCCCCCTTGCACGGTCGAGTGAGGAGCGGGGTGGGAGGCAATTGCGCAAATGAAGATGGCAGTCATCCAACGGTCGGACGACATGTTACTGTCGCCTAACGATTCGACGATAGGACCCAATCGCTCGACTATTAGGTGATCGAAGCTTGTCGCCCAACGACACAACTATTACCTACGTATCGCTCGGCCGTTGGACGATAGAGTCCAATCGCCCAACGATTAGATGACTGGAGGCCATTCTTATAAAAAAATTTAGGCGTACATATTTCTGTAATTTTGAATAAAAAATAGAGTACTTAAAAAATTCCTAAAAAAAGATAGCAGTGTCATCGCAAGCAACACAGTTGTAAGAACAAAATACGAAAAGAGAAACAACTTGACCTCACAAGATGAGTGATGGCATTTCCTGCTCCCCAACAGCATGTGCTTGTGGAGCCCCAAACCCCACAGAAACAGCAGCTTATTCATTAAATGGCACACTGGATAAATTAGCCTGTTAGATGTGTCCTGTGCCAGATCAAACATTTGCTTCATTCCAAATCAACACACAAACAAACAATAACTTCACAAGTCGGGTGAGGGATACATGAGGGAAAGGAGAAAAAGGTAAAAAAAAAAAGAAAGAAAGGACAAAAAAAGGAAAAAGGGGCAAAAATAGAAGCTGGAGGATACTTCCTAAAATGCCGCATCCATGCTTCTATTGGCAATATACTAGCAAATACCAGCTACTGTCCACCTTTTGGCCACAGAGAAAGTGAGAACTCCTCGCTCTCTTGCTCGGTGTTGTTGTATGATGACTGCTAATTAAATACTTAAGCATTCTTCTATAATTAGAAGCTCTCCCCATTTGGGCTTTCTTCAGCTACACATTGAAAAGTATGCAAGTGAATCATAAGAATTAGTGCGCCCAAGTGAATTACCAAAAAGACAAAGGAATACCATACATGACATCAGCAACGACATTGAAGCTCAAACGTGATACACTACAGCTAATAAAGCGTCACAACATATGCAATGCATGAATAATAAGAATGGTCTGGAGGCTGGAACTAGTACTTCAATTACTTTCAACCAAATTACCAAACCTTTGAAGTAATATTAATGGGCTAAAAAATAACACAATTTTATTTTTACTGAGATAAGTTCCACGGACTCAATGAAAAGCTTCAGTAAGTCAAAGGTAACTAGGGAGCAAATTCAACGGAGGAAGCAATTGGAACAAAAGGTAGTAAACTTATAATTTTGTCAACAAAAAGTCAATTTCAGACTTTATTAACAATTTGATAAGGTTTTATATATCTCTTTTTAGATCACTGGTTCTGTATGCTCTAGCTACTGCCTCCGGTCACAGCTAAGTGATGTTTTTGGACATTGATACAGCCTCCATAACTTTGACCACCAATTTCTATTGTAACGTACTTTGTAAAATCCAATAAAATTATAATATTATGAGTATTTTTCAAGACAAATCTACTTATATCATTTTCATGTCTGATCTAGATATCCATAAAGATAGTGTACGTCAGAGTTAAAATAGTTTGACTGCACGCATTTTAAAACGCACTTATTTTTGACTAGAGGGAATATTGATGAACATCTTTGGTACTGCATTAGAATCAGATGAAATATGACAACGGCAATCACAATGAGCTGCAGAATTGTCCCCAACAAAAATGCAGCTACTTAATAGTCCATAAAATTGCACTCTATATTTGCAAAGAGGCCTTAGTGAGTACGTTTCGTTAGTTATGAACCATGTGATGGTGGTCAAGAAGATTAAAAAAACAAATATATATGCACATTTAAATTTAGACAAGTATTTGTTTGTCATGCTTTGTGGACAAACTGGGAAAGAGTGAGACACAAAGCACAATTACTTACAAGACATTTGCTTTACCCCCTTGCCAATACAAGGGATCCCTAAATTTTCTATCATTTCAAAATTCACATCAGTGATATTTTTGTTTGCTGCACGTTTTTTAAAAAGATTTTACAGTTCACATTATGTTAATTTAATTTAGCGAAGGCCCAAGAATGCCACATGCATAACTCCAATTTCTGAAGCTTCACAATAGACACGCTTTTACTTTTTTTTATGTGAAGCTAAAGATTGACACTACAACACCCCCATTTCTCTGATGACAACCAATGCAAGGAAAATTCTTGACTGCCCTATACTTGTTTTATTTTTATTTTAAATTTGTTACTTTCCTCTTCCTTTCCGCTAATCTCCATCCCTCCCTCCCTCAATGCACTTCTCTATCTGCATTCTCAATGTTTCTATCATCTTAAGGCACATACCAGGTATTCATCCTCACTAACTTAACAGTCTCTCTAGATACAGTGCTGCTTATCTGCTACAACAGATGTACCTTGTCCGACGATGAGCACTATGGCCTGATCCTCATGGACTGGCCATTTGACCACCCACCTCCAACAATGACAAGGCATTGTCACCATACACCAGATTATAACAGGACAATCTTCCCATGTAAGCATTTACATTTGCGAAATGTGAACAATTAAAAACACATACCAGATTAATACAAGGTAACCTTCCCCCTATAAAACACTCACATTTGCAAAATGTGAACGATTAAAAAGATAGCTAAAATTGTTGGCTTAACAAGCAAAGTTCCTTCTAACTTCGATATTCACTTAATTAATTGACAAAGACAACAAATTAGAAGCATCATCAAAAAGAGATGTAGGAAAGATCAATCTTTACCTCAATACAGCAGATGGACTAGCTGTCCATCCTCTGGAGAGTAAGCTTTTGAGTCGATTGCCAGATATCCTCTGCAAAGCCTTCTTTGCACCAGGGACCTCAGTATCAGCCAGCTTCTGTAGATGCTGGCAAGAACCAGCATCTGCAAGCCGGCGTCGTGTCCTATTCCCACCACCCATGGCAAGTGCTAGAAATATTGAGATAGGATACTTTTTGTCAATCTCCTCGTTTCGGGGATCAAGCATTTGCACTAACCTTGTCACACACTTCTCATCCCTGACCAATTCCTTCCTATTGGACTTCAAGGTCATCAACACAAGCAGTGCACGGCCCGCTGACTCCTGTACTGTTGCAGGCTTAGCCACCTCCATCATCTTAACCAGCGTCCCAATGCACGGTGCCATGCACCGCTTGGTGTCATCGCTCACGCCAGGTGCAAGGTCAACAACCATATCTGCAGCCATCTGCTGCAACAGGATGCTACCACCACGGCACATGAGGTCTGTAAGTTGTGCAAAGAACAGTGGCGATGAACAGAGTGTTCTGGAGGCAGCAGGGACAACTGCGAGTGCGTGGATAGCACGTAGGACAGAATCCTGGAGATCCAGATCAGAGGCGATGTGCAGGGCCTGCAATAACGGCGGCAATGCACCTGCTTGGACAATCTGGTGCTGCGTCTCTTGGTCACCCAAAGATGCAAGCGACCAGAGGCAGATGGCAGCACTCTTCTGCGTGTCAGTAGTGCCGCTTGTAAGCAGATCAACCAGAACTGGCAACCCACCCTCCTCCACCAGTGCTGAGCGCACATCGTGGATCGAAGCCACATTCTTGAGCGCGGCTGCAGCGAGCCCCTGCACAGCCTGGGACCCGGAGCCAGGACGGCACGCATTAATCAACACGGGCACCCCTCCATATGCCGACACAGCCCACGCGCTGCCGGCGTCGGAAGTGATGGCCTCAATGGCCGCCACGGCGCGCTCCTGCGTGGCCGGCGCCGAGCCGGAGTCGAGCACGCGCAGCAGCGGGCCAAGGCCGCCCTCGTCGAACACCGCCTTCCGGGATGCGGCACAGGCGGTGGCGAGGTGGGCCACGGCGGCTGCCGCACGCTCCCGCAGAGCCGAATGGGACGATGCGTCGAGCATGCGGAGAAGCGCAGCGACATCCCCGTCGCTGGCAACGATTTCAGCGGCCTCGGCGGCGGGGTCGTTACCCAGCAACTCCAGCAGCAAGGTTAGTGCCTTGAGTTTGAGGTCGAGCCCCCCGATCTGGAGCCGCGCAAAGGCGTCCCGGATGAACAGAGACTTGTCCGCGCGGGACGCCGCGGCGGCTGGCACCTGCAGCACAATGGCGTTGGAGGAGGAAGCCGACGAATCGACGGAGAGAAGCCCCGAGCGGAGGAGCAGCGAGAGGTCGTGGAGGAGTAGCGAGAGCGAGGAGGCCGCCATGTCGAGGTCGCTCTGGAGGCGGAGGCGCCCGCCAGGGAGGGCGGGGTCCTGGCAGCGCGCGGAGAGCGCGTGGAGGGAGCGGAGCGCCGGGAGGAGCGAGGCCACCAGGTCAGCGAAGAGCGGGTGGGCGACGGCGGAGGCAGGCGCGGCGGCAAGAGAGGACTGGAGCGCGAGCAGCGTGACGTGGAGCGCGCGCCACCGGGAGTGGAGCACCTTGACGGAGGCCGCCGCCAAGAGGAGCAGCGGAAGCAGACCGTGCAGGATCTGGCCGAGAGTGTCTGCGGCAGCCGGCGGCGGCGGGGAGGGCGGCGGCGTCATGGGCGGCGGCCGGTGGAGGAGTTGGGGAAAGCGAGGGAAAGAGCGGCGGGCGGGCGGCAGCACGTCACATGGAGTGGACTGGGGAATGGACGGACACGATTCGCTTCTGCGGGAAGGAAAGCTGTAAAGCGTGGTGGGAGGTGGCAGTCGTGGTTGGGCGCACGCGAGGGGAATGTTTTTGTTACACTGGCATTGTGGGACCAGTGTTCTGGGTAGGGGCGTCAGTGTGATGGCCTGGGAGAGCGCTTCGCGAGATAAGTGTTGGGCGGACAGAGCTCGCTGGGTGGGGTCGCGGGAAAGTACTAGCATTTGTTAGGCTTGCAGGTGGGGTCCATTTTCCTGGGGTAAATCTGTTAGTGAGACGAACGAGAGGTGGCGTGCGTTTCTTTGGGAAGGGGTCCAGCGGTCTGAGTGGTGGGACCGAACTGCGTCGGGTTCCAGGCGGGCAGGGGGGCTTTTTCAGCGGACTGCGGCAGTAACTTTGACTGCAGCAGTAACAGACAGTACTGAAAACCCTAGACATCCCACGTCATGTAAGACGCTCAATTAGACTTAAATAAATAGGTTATGATTTATTTTATATTATAATTATTTTATTTTTTTACTATAACTGATAGTGATTTATTTATTATAATTAAATTTAAAAAATTAAAAATATAAAAAACAGATTAACTCATCATAGATAATAAAAACGAATATGAAAAAAAGATAAAAAGCTCAAAAAAGCTAAAAACAAAATTTAGAAATAGTGAACGAGAAATCAGAAGTCAAAAACTGAAGTTGAAACGAGCGGAGCCTTAGGCATGTTTTATTTGAGTCCGAACTAGCCCCGCTAAAATTTAGGTATGACTAAAGCAAAGACATGATCAAAAAAATTAGTAGAATATGGGTGTTTGGATTGTAGCCATAGTAGCTGTCAAAATTTTGGCAAGATCATTAGGCCTCCATTTGGTTTGAAGCCAACTGTGGTAACTTATTTGGCTAACATTTGATTTGAAGCCAATTTGTGATTCTTTTTTATTTAATTGATAAGATAGGATTGTAGGATCTTATCAATGTAAAGTTCCAGGTAAAGTCTAAATGCCAAAATACTTGTGCTCATATGAACAATGAATGGTAAAATTGAGCTTTGGAAATATGCTTTCGGTTAAATTGCTGAATGCCTATATGAATATGACCAAATGAACAGTGTTAGAAATGTGTGAGTTATGGGCATTTGACTCATCTTATTTGCTCCTCACACAAGAACCTGAACCATCTTAATGTACGACAAGAAGTGCATGCCACAAAATACAAGCTCTGCTGCTGCACAGGACACATCATTCATTCAGAAACAAGGAGTTGAGCTACAAAACAACCAGGGCAAGCTGTTGGTATCTGCAGGACAAAGAGTGAGCTGCAGTTTTTCCCTAGGTTAAATAGAAAAATCTCACAGGCCATTTCATTAGAAGGGAGAAGAAACCGAACTGAAAATTTGACATCCAAGTTCCATTCACACAACACATTACGTACATTTTGAGCTACCAACAACCAGATAGCATAAAATACATCACACATCATCAGAAAACATGAAGCAAGCTGCTTTTTTAGCCATGAATGGAACCGGTCTGCATTTATCCTTCTCAATCGTCACAAAGAAAGTAGTACTGTGCTGCAAAGAGACAGACTGGAGCACATGCAGGATAATTTAAAACACCACTGAAACAACTATAATTGGTTGAACAGGCTGAACTTTGCACCTCGACCCCTAGACATCCTACCATCTCTGCTCCTCCACCACAGAGCTAGGAGAAGAACAAGCATAGATAGGGCCTTCTGCCTCCATTTGCAGTAACACATGTTGTAATAATAACATTGTTGACGATCCATGTTCATCTGGGGAAATACAATAAGGATAGCAATATGCATAAGTTCACAGAGAAATACATGACTGTAGTGCATATTCGTATGAGCATATAAGTAATAAAATAGGTGAACCACAAACCAATGCAACTTCTTCGTATGAGCATATAAGTAATAAAATAGGTGAACCACAAACCAATGCAACTTCCAGTGGGCAGAGTGATGCAGATACAGACATACGTATCACTTTTTACTATACAAAAGAGATTACATCAACGCTATGCACTTGTGGTTGGGGCCCACCAAAAGAAAACCAACCAACATGTCAAGATCAGATCAAAACCTTCCCCCGCTCTTCCTCAAGGTCACCACATTGCTTTTGGACCAATTCAATAAAGAATTCAAGTGGGACACGTTTTGGAATCCAATTCGGCCTCCAGACCAATTCGGATTCAGCCTGACAGGTTCAATTTCAAATGGCTATAACTTTTTATCCATGAGAAATCTCGAGGCTCATGAGTACTTGTTGGAAAAATTTTGAAGTCTACTTTCATATGGATCTAGTCCCATCTCCGAATTCCTTCTGTGCGTGTCAGAATCATCAAAATAATTAGACGCTAACTCAGTCTGACAGGACCGACTTTAAATGCTCATAGATTTTGCATGAAGAGTTCATTTGGAATGTGTAAGTACAACATGGAAAGTTTATCTCGCCTTATTTCTAGCAGATCTGGTCCCATCCCAAAATTCCTTCTGTGCGCTTCGAAATCATCAAAACAATCTTTCGGTTTTAAAAACAAAGATAGAATCAGATCTGATTTGATTACTTTCCATGTGTTGAAAATTTTCCATAAGCAAGGTCCTGCGTGCCCCTATAAATAGAGCCTCCATTGGCCATATAACACAGATCACCTTTGAGAATAAATCTACTATTGTTCGTGCTTGAGTTTTGTGAGGAATTAGAGAGTTTCTTTAATTAAAATCGTTCAGCCTTTCCGCTGGTAATTGGATGCACGACAGATTTTCGCTTGGTGGTCGGCGAAATGAACGTGAGTGTGTTTTAGCGGATTAAAGAGTGTTCGTCCCTTGCATGGAGAATCATTACGATTCATCAAGACTCCCGTGAGTATCCATCCTACGTTGAGAAGATCGGGTGACCTCATATCATCTTAGTATCAGAGCGCGGTTTACTCGGTAAGATTTTATCCCTTTACTTTTCAGTTCACTACTTCCTGTCCTATAGTCCATATAGCCGAAAATTTGCAACAAAAACTCCAAACCCTAGTTTTGCATATGTTATTTTTGTGAGTTTTATTAAGTCTTAATCCATTAGAAATTTTGTTTACGTGTTAATCATCGTGTCTTTTACGTAGCTTAATCTTTGCATATCAATTTTCTTGAAAACCCGTTAGTTGAACTTTCAATTAGCATCCCAAAAAAAGAAGAAAGATTCAATTCACCATTTGAATTCTTATTCTTACTGTCCACATAAGATCTTTGTGCATCTTGAAAAATTATTATATCCGAACATTTTTGGACTTCCTTTTTCTTGTTTGATTCGGCGCAAGAAACCCTAGTGTCACGAAGTTGTGCGCTATAAAGAGTCCTAGTTGGACACGTTCGGACTGTCTAAAAATTGTTGCGGTTTGAATTTCGAGCGTCTGTTGAGATTTTCACTTAAATCTTTTGACCCTAGAGACTAGTCTTTGATAATTATATATAGGGCTGCTCTTAAATTAATTATTTCAACTGAATATTACCAATTGTCTGCGCATCACTCATTTGGCTGACACAAAAAAAATTAGAGTTTATACCCTTGCATTTTTTCAAAAAAAGTTTGTGACTCATATACCTCATTAGACTCAGAATAAGAATTTGAATCTTTTGAGTCACTAGCAGGGTAGCAAAAAAAAGAGCAAAAAAACAAAGAGAAAAAAGTGAAAAAAGGGACCGAACTTGGGTGAGTGTTTTATGCGATAAATTCAGTTTGAGTATTTAATTCCTTTGAGCAATCTTGTGCCTTTATTTTTATAATTTGCAATTGGTTAGCGTCTCTCCATGTACTTGGTGCAAAATGAATTAATATTTCTCGATTATTTCTTTTAGCTCATGTAATATCCTGATCATCGATTCGGCGTAGGTTTTAAAAAAAGATGGGAAGTTTTCCGTTTTTTCGGTGAATCGCGGGAGGCGGAAATTAATTTGAGAAATTATCCAAAATAAAAGAAAGAATTTAATTCATTAAAAAATATAGAATTTGGGCTTCCTAGAGGAGGGGGCTAGCCAATTTGGGCCAACCAGCCCAAAAGGGGCCCAAGCTACCCCTTTTTCTTTCCTCAAACCCTAGCCAAGCCCCCTCCTACCCCCTTGGCCGCCCCCACCCCTTCTTGGACGTCCTCCCTGCCCTCTCTCTCTCCCCAAGGCTGCCATGGCTGAAAAGAAAGGAAGAAAAGGAAGAAGGGAAGAAAGGGAGGAAGAGAAGGGAGAAGGAGGGAAGAAAAGAGGAGAAAAGAAGAAGAAGAAGAGTGATCTTGAGAAATTCCCCTAGGTAACTCTCCCTCACCCCAATCTCTCTGTTTTCTGCTGAATTTAGGGTTCTTAGTCCAAGTTTTGTGGAGATTAGCATTTTAGAAACCCCCGATTAGAGAATCCCGGATAACTGTCTGCAGATCCAATCGCGCGGTGTTACTGTTTGTACAGTTTAGACTCCAAAAATGATTTTTCCCGAGGGTCTCTCCAAAAGAAAAAACGTAGAGAACGACGATACGCATCTACTGTATTTTTTTCCAGATTTTTTGGCTGCGTAATTTAGGCGTACCAGGGTCTGGAATCTCACTGTCCGTCAGGGGTGCATATAGGGGTGACATTGTTCGGATGGGAATTAGAGGTAGAAGATGATTTTTAAATTTTTGTCATAATTGAGAGAAAAAGGTAGGGAATTCAGTAATATAGCTTCTGTAAAAGAACCAGAATTTTTAGAGCCTTGATCATTCGGGGGCGTGTTACAAGTCGGTTTGTCGGACTTTGAGTAAAACGTCATCTATTTTGTGCATTAGATATCACCTTGTTAATGACAAGATAAAAATATGTGATCTACATGAAAAGTGTAGGTGTTTAAGTGAGGAATCCAGATATATAACTTTTGTTGTGATTAGTTTTATATTTTATAACGTAGCGATTGTGCTACATGTTTAACTTGTTAATTATTCTACCTTCACAATAATTTATTCTCTTAATTTGAGATGCTATGACATTGTTACATGTTTCCTCAATATGGTCCATGTGATAGTATTTTAAGAACTCAACTGTTTATGATCTTGATGGTTTATTTGTGGGTATGTGAAATTATTCTTGATGAAAGAAATATAGTTGTGGAGTAGTATTCTTTATGAACATATGGTGGTATAGGTGGTAGTATTCTTATTGAATACTTGTGGTTGTGGGGGGTAGCATTCTTGATGAATATATGGTGGACTATGTGGTAGGTTTCCCTATAGATCAATTGATTATGATCTTGGTGAGCCGAATGTGGGCTATGTGGTAATGATCTTAAGTATCATTGGTATTGTGCTTATTGAGACACATGTTGATTATGAGGAAGTATTCTTGATCATTATATTGTTGATCTTCTTGGTTAAATTATTGTGGTTTACGATTATCATAGCATTCATATCATGTCACGACATCTGCATTATGGATGTCGCCGCTTATAGCCACGACCACACCGGTACAGCATCGTACATTGTCGTAGTACGATGCACACTATTACCTTGTTGGGTAAGGGTGAAGTGGAGCATGAGCATTCATATGCATTGCATTGTAGAAAGATCATTTGCATACTTATGCAATATATTGTGGTGAAGTTATTTTGCAAATAAATGCAACTTCATAGTCGTAATGTGGATGTGGCTCATGAGAGACACTTGTGATACGAGGAATGTGACGGTGGTCGTGAAATGGGGTTCACCCCTTGTGGTATGGTAGGAGTTGAGATTGTGGTATGAGATTCTTTTCTCTTGTGGTAACTGTTGATAGCAGTTGTGAATGTGAGAAATAATAAAAATAGTGAGGTAAAACCTGTTAATGTTTTCCTATCATTGGTAGTGGTAGTAGTTGAGGATATGAAGTAGTCAATCAATATTCATTTGCTAATGTTTTATTATTGTTGGTAGAACATGTGGTTAAGACTGTAATTGTGATCATTGTGGAAAATAAATATTGATGATTAACAACATTGTAGTTTAATTTGCTTGTTAAACAGTTTGCTTGCTGAGATTTTTATCTCACTCTTGTTTTTCCCTCCTCCAGGTGATTCTCGAGCATGCATGGGAAGGGTAGAGCGGCACATCACTGTCACACATCATATCATGATTAATGTTGTAATAGTTGTGTAGTCTTAATCATGGATTTATTTCCCTTATTGTTGTTTATTTCAAGGTAATAGTGCCAGACAGTAGTTCATTTTAATTGGTTAAACCTTTTAGCAGTTGTTCTCTAATTAATAGTATTCCAATACCTTGCTTTAGTATGCTTTCGCTTAGCTTATCATGATTTAGAAATTGTTGCCAGTTTATGTTATCTTGTAAATTGGCTAGCGGTAGAGTGGTTTAGTGGCATCTCAGGGTAATGTGGGTCCTGGGGTGTTACAGTTGGTATCAGAGCGGGCTTTAGGTCCATGGTAATTAAATTAATAAATAAACACACTGTGCACAGTAGGATAGGATGGGTCAAGCATTGCATTTATGTTTTTGACATGTTGTATTGATGATTTATGTTATGAGATAATCTTGTATGATTATGATTTGTTTCTATGACTGCTATGAGTGAGGATAGCTTTTGATAAGAGATAGAGATTGTAGCTGTTGTCTTGGGTATTGATAATTTATAGCACCGTTCGTGGTATGGGGATAGTTGTGCAGTTACCTCGTGTAACTTAGTTGCAGATGTCGAGGGTGAGTTTCTTAGAAAAGGTGTTATTCCCTTGGAGTTGATTTTGCCAATTCTTGGCCTATTGCGGTTAATGAGTTTTCTCTCGGGTTAGCAGTTCAATGCAATTGTTTGGTGCCGATAGGCCTCTAATTGTTCTTGAGACCAAATATCGTCTCTTCTGATTGATGAGTTGCTTTTGCTGCTCGTGAGCGCTATTAATTGATGAGATTGGTTTTTCATGTTGTTCTATCTTTCTTACTGAAAAATGTAACTCATTAATTCGTTGATATTTTGAAAAGAAATCAAAGTTTTATGTTGGAAGTTCGTTAACTTGTGGAAGTCTTGGCTCTATGCATTTCTTTTGAGTTATTTTAGGTATTGAAGTTTGAATCCTCTCTTTTCTAAAAGGAAGTGTTAAAACTCTTTTGTGATGTTTTGTTGTATCTAAGTAGGAGTTGACAATTATGTAAATCATTGATAAGTTGTGAATTATCAAGTTGAAATGTTAGCGTGGTGCAAAATCAATTTCTATTAGCATACTTGGAAGTGTAGTTGATTAATATGATATTGTCCTATTGTAGTTTGAGAAGTGTGGTTCAGAACTTGTCGATTCATGTTTAGAACTCATGCATTTATTGAGGAATATGAAAAAAAAAGAATTGGTTTGATTGTTATGATTATTTAAATTTCACAACTTGTTGGATAGATTGGATTGATTGATCTTAAGTAATTAATCTGACTGCTAGGGATGGTTGAGTAAGGAGTTGTTGGAATATTGTCTTAATAATATTAACCTTTAGTATGTCCTCTCTTTACATACTTGATGAGCATATACAACTTCTAAATTATTGAAACATGCATAAAGAAATAGATGAAGGTTGATGTATTGACTTATGGAATCTTATCTTATTAAACTGGTATTATTGAGGTTTAAATTTATTTTGTTCTATTTTCTTAACATTAGGTGGAATATTGAATCTGTGCTTATAATTGTTTTACGATTGCAAAACGGAGATAGGATCGTTAATGCTACGATGATAAAAATTAACAATCAATTATTGATAGTAATGACTGGAGTGCAATCGATTTGTGCTAAATTAGAAGTTGAGCATCGGTAAGAGTTAAATGTATGAGATCTAATAAGAGATTTATACTAGCATGTTTGTAAGGTTGTCATGTTCTATATTATCTTGTCGAAAAGATTTTGTTTTAATATGGTGGCTTTGCACTAGGTTTTCCTAGATTAAGTAGTTGGAACCTTATTTAGATAATAAGAATACGATGAAGTGATTTATGGTGTTCCTTTTGGAAAATATGAAGGAGTAAGAGGATATGATTATTCTTGCAAAGAATGTTTTATCTTATTGTTAATACAATTGACGGTACGTAGTTGTGATTGTGTTGAATGTTTTATAAATAAAAGAATTTGTTAGTTCTATGACACTAATTGAAGTAAAGGATTTAAGATTTGCGGCTGGGATCTTTTTGGACCTTATAACTTGTGTGGTAGCCATTATTGCCTTGAGTAAAGCGACGTGTTGAATGATTGTATTGGTTTTATCTGAATCTTGCATTGTGGACTTCAAACATCTTTTGTTGGAATTGGCGGGATGCTCTAATCAAAGGAAATTATTTCTTGTTAAAAAAAAAGAGTTATACTAGAAGTATTTGAGGTACAGATGATCTCATCTTGTGTTTTCCAACCTCATTGCTATTTATTTTCTCTTTGTCTTTTGGCTATTGTGAATGATAGCGAATTTCTGTGTGTTAGAATTTATTTCTTCTTACCTCTTCTCCTAAGAACAGGGTAACTAATTTGAGTTACGAAGTTTTCTTGGTTGCGTGATTGCAACTGGATAGTGGTGGTAATAGATGTTTTTGTGGAAACCTTAAATATCACGATGTTTATGGTACATTGGATGATATATTATTTTCGTTAGATAATCCTTGGGAAGGATTTGATTTAAATAGAATATTTATCTTGGAGTCGAATAATTTGTTGATGTTAACAATTGAGTGTGTGTAAATTGTGGAATAGTAGGGGCTTTCACCTGAGGATTTCCTTATCTTTATACGGGAGTTGTTGTATGAGTCTTGAAAGCTGAGTCTGAGCATTACCTTTTTTTATGCTAGAACCTTAGAGGCCCAGTGTCTCCATGTGGGAATAGTGGATCAGAGTGGTATTCCAATAGTGTGAGGATCGTGGATAGCATCTTTGAGGTGCACTAAGAATTATCTGTCAAAATAATTCTGTTGGTCAAGGGCTGGGCTAGAGTATTATTTGCGGGAGCAGTAGAGTCTATCTATAATGATGTAGATGATGTATTCAGCTTGAGCTCATTGTTGGTGTTGCGAACTTAAGATAACTACGTTGGTGTGTTGAGCGATGATTTGGAAATTCTTGGTTCAAGGAAGCTAAATTATTAAAAGAAATGTATTGGGAAATATTTGTTATCTCGAGTAGTGAAATGCTCGCTTGATGCTCGTTTATGCTGTGTGTTTTGGCAAAGGTCATGTGCAAATTGAATTGTTTTATGTTGAGGCGTAGTCTTTTCCCAGTTAGGAAAAGAAAATGATTATCTCGGTCTATCGAGTGATTTTCACTCTTAGTTTATGTGGTGTTGTTTCTCCAATTGGCTGCTTGGAGAGTGAAAAATATTTTGTGGTGAATTCTTTGATTTGGATTGTGGTCCTTTGAAGGAAAGCTGGTTACTAGTGTGTTGTTTGAGAATCCTTTACTCTACTTTTGTTGGGTTCTATTAGTAAAAGATATTGTTTGTGCTTCAAGTAGAATAATGTGGGTGAAATTTGTGATCAAATTCTCTAAAAGAGGTATAATGTATTATCCCGATTATAATAAATAGAGGGAAATATTTTAAGAAAGAGGATGGTATTAGATAGTGGTTTAATAGTTGTGGTGGGGATTTTGCGAGAACGGCAAGACCTGTTGGCCGCTTAGAGTCGGCAGAAGAGTTGCGGGTGCACGGCGTCGACCGCGCGTGTCATGGACTCATCGGAGTTGGTCATAAGGAAGAGGGCCACCAGGTATGTGGAGGCCCTCTTAATGAATCAGTCCGAGCGAGGGGTGACGTGTGAGCTTGAAGTTCAGATGTAGAAGAAGAACCCGAGTTCTTCGAGGCGGGTGAGAACCCATAGTTGTTATGCCCTTGGGATGTTCTATCCTTGGGATGCTTTATCCTTTGGTTGTTCTTTTCTTGATTGTTCTTTGTCTCGTGGGTTGAGAAGTTAGATTCGAGGACGAATCCTTTCTAGGTGGGGAGAATGTAATATCCTGATCATCGATTCAGCGTAGGTTTTAAAAAAAGATGGGAAGTTTTCCGTTTTTTTGGTGAATCGCGGGAGGCGGAAATTAAGTTGGAAAATTGTCCAAAATAAAAGAATGAATTTAATTCATTAAAAAAATATAGAATTTGGGCTTCCTAGAGGGGGGCCTAGCCAATTTGGGCCAACTAGCCCAAAGGGGGCCTAAGCTACCCCTTTTTCTTTTCTCAAACCCTAACCAAGCCCCTCCCACCCCCTTGGCCGCCCCCACCCCTTCTTGGACGTCCTCCCTACCCTCTCTCTCTCCCCAAGGCTGCCATGGCTGAAAAGAAAGGAAGAAAAGGAAGAAGGGAAGAAAGGGAGGAAGAGAAGGGAGAAGGAGGGAAGAAAAGAGGAGAAAAGAAGAAGAAGAAGAGTGATCTTGAGAAATTCCCCTAGGTAACTCTCCCTCACCCCAATCCCTCTGTTTTCTGCTGAATTTAGGGTTCTTAGTCCAAGTTTTGTGGAGATTAGCATTTTAGAAACCCCCGATTAGAGAATCCCGGATGACTGTCTGCAGATCCAATCGCGCGGTGTTACTGTTTGTACAGTTTAGACCCCAAAAACGATTTTTCCCGAGGGTCTCTCCAAAAGAAAAAACGTAGAGAACGACGATACGCATCTACTGTATTTTTTTCCAGATTTTTTGGCTGCGTAATTTAGGCGTACCAGGGTCTGAAATCTCGCTGTCCGTCAGGGGTGCATATAGGGACTGACCGCTGTTCAGATGGGAATTAGAGGTAGAAGATGATTTTTAAATTTTTTGTCATAATTGAGAGAAAAAGGTAGGGAATTCAGTAATATAGCTTCTGTAAAAGAACCAGAATTTTTAGAGCCTTGATCTGTTCTGGGGACGTGTTACAAGTCGGCTGTCCAGACTTTCAGAATAGAGAACGTCATCTGTTTTGTGCATTAGATATCACCTTGTTAATGACAAGATAAAAATATATGATCTACATGAAAAGTGTAGGTGTTTAAGTGAGGAATCCAGATATATAACTTTTGCTATGATTAGTTTTATATTTTATAATGTAGCGGTTGTGCTACATGTTTAACTTGTTAATTATTCTACCTTCACAATAATTTATTCTCTTAATTTGAGGTGCTATGATATTGTTACATGTTTCCTCAATATGGTCCATGTGGTAGTATTTTAAGAACTCAACTGTTTATGATCTTGATGGTTTATTTGTGGGTATGTGAAATTATTCTTGATGAAAGAAATATAGTTGTGGAGTAGTATTCTTTATGAACATATGGTGGTATAGGTGGTAGTATTTTTATTGAATATTTGTGGTTGTGGGGGGTAGCATTCTTGATGAATATATGGTGGACTATGTGGTAGGTTTCCCTATAGATCAATTGATTATGATCTTGGTGAGCCGAATGTGGGCTATGTGGTAATGATCTTAAATATCATTGGCATTGTGCTTATTGAGACACATGTTGATTGTGAGGAAGTATTCTTGATTATTATATTGTTGATCTTCGTGGTTAAATTATTGTGGTTTACGATTATCATAACATTCATATCATGTCACGACATCTGCATTGTAGATGTCGCCGCTTGTAGCCACGATCATACCAGTACAACATCGTACATTGCCGTAGTACGATGCACACTCTTACCTTGTTGGGTAAGGGTGTAGTGGAGCATGAGCATTCATATGCATTGCATTGTGGAAAGATCATTTGCATACTTATGCAATGTATTGTGGTGAAGTTATTTTGTAAATAAATGCAACTTCATAGTTGTAATGTGGATATGGCTCATGAGAGACACTTGTGATACGAGGAATGTGGCAGTGGTCGTGAAATGGGGTTCACCCCTTGTGGTATGGTAGGAGTTGAGATTGTAGTATGAGATTCTTTTCTCTTGTGGTAACTGTTGATAGCAGTTGTGAATGTGAGAAATAATAAAAATAGTGAGGTAAAACCTGTTAATATTTTTCTATCATTGGTAGTGGTAGTGGTTGAGGATATGAAGTAGTCAATTAATATTCATTTGCTAATGTTTTATTATTGTTGGTAGAACATGTGGTTAAGATTGTAATTGTGGTCATTGTGGAAAATAAATATTGATGATTAACAACATTGTAGTTTGATTAGCTTATTAAATAGTTTGCTTGCTGAGATTTTTATCTCACTCTTGTTTTTCCCTCTTCCAGGTGATTCTCGAGCATGCATGGGAAGGGTAGAGCGGCACATCACTGTCACACATCATATCATGATTAATGTTGTAATAGTTGTATAGTCTTAATCATAGATTTATTTCCCTTATTGTTGTTTATTTCAAGGTAATAGTGCTAGACAGTAGTTCATTTTAATTGGTTAAACTTTTTAGCAGTTGTTCTCTAATTAATAGTATTCCAATACCTTGCTTTAGTATGCTTTCGCTTAGCTTATCATGATTTAGAAATTATTGTCAGTATATGTTATCTTGTAAATTGGCTAGCGGTAGAGTGGTTTAGTGGTATCTCAGGGTAATGTGGGTCTTGGGGTGTTATAGCTCATTCCTTTGTTCGTATTGAGTCACATTGATCATTGCATGTCGTTCATACACTTCGATTATATCTTTTGGATCAGCACATAGGCAACAGTTTTCTAGCTTGGATTATTACTTAATTCAACAACTTCGTGAAATTCAGATTGTGTACGATAAACACTTCTTAACCAAGCTCCACTAAATATCATTTGCCATACAATTATGGGTCTCTTTTTAAATTCACTTGATCATCACTTGCTATTGTAGCTATCATCAAGTGTAAGTTTCGTTTGGCCTCAATTCACTTCGAAATGGTAAGAACTTATGAGAGGAAAAAGTGAGAATTGAGAGAACTCCACATATCACATATATTATGGTATTTGTGCTTCTTTGTGCCACTAACCATGACAGGTGAAAAAGAGTGAGTGAGAGTGATATTCTAAAGCATAGTGATATTCTAAAGCTACATACAGTGATATTCTAAAGCTACATATAGCTCCTGAGATACACCGCAACCCATACGAGGATGAGAGCTACATAGCCAAATTGAGTGAGAGTGATAAAAAGAGTGAGCTGTGTGATTCCATCATATGTGAGGTTGAGAGCATCCAAATTGAGAGTGTGAGAGAGACAAAAAAAATAGAGAAGTAGAAGATAGACAAAGTGAGGATAAATCTAAAACTAACACATTAATATCTACTTCTAGTATTGTTTCTCATATTATGCAGATTGACATTAAAGATGAAGAATTGAACGTTCAACCCTCAACATCTACATCATCTAAGGAGGACGATAAAGGTAATAATATTGGTCCTGAATTTAATTGTGAAAGGGTGAGTAATTGTGAGAACTCATGTGATCCATCAAAAACTCCATGTTCTGAAATTTCTCTGCTCAATTTACATAATGTGGAATTGATTACTCATAAGGAAGTTCTTACTAAGATATCTCGTAATAATTCTTTGTGCTATATCATGTTTGATGATCCTAGAGAACTATCTAATGTGATTGATAATATTAATGAAATTTTATGTTCAAAATCACTTGTTAGTACATATGTCTACACGTATAAGTTTAAGTTGATTAGAGATTATGATGAGGATATCACTTCAACTGATATGAACACTCTTCTTACTGCTTCCTTGAATGATGGGCAAGGTCCAATTACTCGGGTACGTGCTCGTCAACTCAACTATCAAGTAAACTCGTTTTTAGGAGTCAATAATATTTCCACTGAGAATTCGATACTTCCTAAGACTTGTGATTTTCTTGTTCTTAGGAACCATGTAGAAGAACCATGCGAGCTCAAGTGTAGAAGTGGAACCGTCAAGCGCAATCTAACTCATATTCGCGAGTTCGACTCAGATTCGGTCTGCTTGACAGCGCTTACTTCAAACGGCCATAACTTTTGATCCAAAAGGTTTCTCGGGGCTCGTGAGTACTCGTTGAAAAGATTTTAGAGTCTACTTTCAGATGAATCTGGTCTCACCTCTAAATTCTATCCAAGCCGATTAGAAACTGCAAAATAAGTTACATTACATTTCCAGTCCGAGTCAAAGTGGGCTTTGAGCCTTGTAATCGAGTCCTGTTCGGTTTCCAAGTGTGTTGACCGACCCTCAATAGTACCGTACCCCCTTTTATTAGTTAAGTGTGGCTTCTCCCTCACCTATTTAAGGAGGTCGCACCTCTTTAGTTTTTTTTGGTTTTTCTTAAAAGTTTATTCTGTTAGCAGTCTCACCGCACGTCCGGTTGAGGAACCCCAACTTGTGAACTTAATCTTTATTCGTAATACAATTTTAGATTACATCTTTTACTCTCTTGCTTGTGTTCTCGATTCGCTTGCAGGAGATAGCCTTCTTGGCAAGGTAAACCGCGTTCGGCACGGTTGATAACCATCAGAGCAGTGGTGTAGTGGTTGCGAGGGGATCGACCTGTTTTGGTCGAAGCCTTTGGATCATCAATGCCGAGTTCTCTACAATCGACTTATTAGTACCTCTCGGAAGATCAGGCCATCGTCACATTAGGTGTTATTAGAGCAATGGCCATCGACTTAACATAAAATCATCAAAACAATCTTTCAGTTTTGGAAACAGAGATAGAATCAGATCTAATTTGATTACTTTCCATGTGTTAAAAACTTTCTATAGCAAGAGCCTACGTGCCCATATAAATAGAGGTTCTATTGACCATGTAAAACAGACCACCTTTCAGAATAAATCTACTATTGTTCGTGCTTGAGTTTCATGAGAAATTAGAGAGTTTCTTTAATCAAGATTGTTTAGCCTTTCCACTGGGAATTGGGTGCACGATAGATTTTCGCTTGATGATCGGTGAAATCAACGCGAGTGTGTTTTGGCGGATTAAAGAGTTTTCGTCCTTTGCACTGGCATTGGAGGATCATTGCGTTTCATCAAGACTCCCGCGAGTATCCATCATACGTCAAGAAAATCCATATCACAGAGTACATAAACCAACAGCAAAATACCTTGGGTAGCAATAGCGCAGGATTATAGGTAGAATTGTTTTTAGTAGCTCATTCAAGCAAGCTAACAGTTTAGTCATCACAACCAAATCTAACAGAAGCCATATAACAGAATGATCATTTGCAAGGCCCTATTTTCTATTTCTTCTTAAGCCTAAACTACCTAGAAGGAAAGAGCACTAAAAATTACAAACAAGAACAACAATACAAGCAGGAATGGATAGTTATCAGTTAATTGCTAAGCTAGCTAAACAAATATTACGTTGGAGGACACAAGAACAAGCCACCGAAGAGATCCGTCAAATCGAGTCCAGTATCCTCAAATAGACCATTAGATGTCATCTACAAGCATATCACATCATAACATCATCCTAAAAACCATAGCCGATGAAATGCCTTGGATTCTAGGAATATAATGAGGAGGACAACAGACCAAATCACGATCTGCTAAAAGGAGAAATTGTGGTTTGAGTCCATGTCATATGATGGCCACTGATCTTTAGCTGCTCATGGCCATAATGTGCTTTTTCCCCTCAGATTCATAAGTCAAATACCCTTTATGTGATTATAATTTATCCACAAAACATTTCTAAAGAAGAAAGGAATTGCATCGACACGGTCGCATCATAAAAATCCAGCCTTTAACCCACCCCCAAGTTCCCAATCGCAAGCCCATCAGCATTCCAAACCCAAGAATCTCCCTAGTACCAAACTCCAGACACACACATACATAGTGCGTCGTATCAACTATTGGATATGTAGGCAATAATTTAATTCTAAATTTTATTAAGAGACAAATACAATAAACTAGTGATGCAAAATACATAACTAACAGCAGACTACTCATTGTACTTCAGAAAATACACAAAGAAAATATAGTATCAAAGTCGATCGAATGCGTGAACGACTTACTATTGGTCTTGATAAATAATAGGAAGCAGCACATGTTCGATGTAGTGCAGGCTTGATGCAGTACAGGATATAGATGAAGCAGAGTAGGAGCGGTCACGTAAATGCACTGTCCAGAAACCTTATTGCCACTCCGTGCATGTACTACTCTCTACGGCAATGGCTCAGAGATAGCTACTCTCCTTACTTCCAGGTGCATGTCGAGAAGAAAGGTCGACGAGATTCGGTTGCTCAACACTCAATATAAACTTATCAGAGAGGAAGAAGACAATGGAAGAAGAAGATGGAGGAGTTCAGTCTCTTTAACCTGGACGTCTCTAGGCCTTTTTATTGACATGCTAATTACCCTTTAGTAACTGACGCCATTAAGCTGAAATAATACTCTCGAGTAATTGACTCCATTATTTATTGGTAACTGCTAATATTCAAACTAGATAATGATAATTAAGCAGTCTTATGACTAGTCAAAAAGAGAGAGATAATGCATGGTTCGGCAAAAATAAAATAAATTTAGTCTGCCAAGTGGTGCACCACGTCACGACGCGGTCACACGTTACAAGTCACAAGTCACGCGATTTTCACGCGAAAATATGTGAATACGCATGCGCGTGCACGCGCACGTGTGTTTAGCCAATGTCTTCCTCATACCATCCCCATCTATAATTTAAGAAGTGGTATGGATTTCACCTTATAAATTGGTCTCTCCCACCTTACCTTAGCAATACGATACTAAACCATACACGCTTTGGAATTAAGAAAATGGGCCTCACTCATGGGTCTATTTTTAACAATTCCTCACCAATTCCAAAGCAAGAAGCAAATAGATGTCAAAGATATTTTACTGAAGTTTTTTTTAATATACCAATCTTATAATGTAAGTCCCATACGGATTAAACTTATACCTAGACTAGTAAGGTGCCCGTGCGTTGCAACGGAAAACCAAATAAAAGTGATGCATACTATCAAATATGATCTCAAACTGAATAATAAATATCAAAATTTTCTTACGTCATCATGTATCAAACAAAACATATATGTTCATACTCGTAAATAAATCAAGCATTATATTAGTGAAGCATGATAGACAAGAACCATATAAAACAATATGTACAGAAATGATAGTAAACAATATTTTTTCATAGTATTCTTATCTTAATATATAAATAACTGTCAGACTGTCTTGGAGATCAATGTTCAGCTCAAGATCATATCCATTAAAAACGAGAAATAGCTCTTTTGAGAAAACCAGGGACAAACATAGGCAACTCACACAAATTTTCCATTTCATTTATAGACCAATATCTACTGCCATCAAACTGAAGTTTCACATATACATCAGCCCTTCTGGGAAAATCCATCAGGTATGAATGTGTCAAGACAAGACTTCTCACCAAGACATCACTACTGACGAGTTAACATCAATGATGACAAGAAAATGCAGTAGTATGCCCCCCACTTGTGCCCTGCCTTGTTGCTACATAGGGGAAATCCTCCCACATGTGGGCCTGCAATTGATCTCAAAACTATGAAATTAATATTGTATTAATGCACAGCAATAGGATGTGTTATTCATGGTTGAGAATGGCAGTAAGAAAAAGAAATATACATAAGCCATTTTGGTATATATTTGGATGCTAGGCTGGGGGCTGCCGGGCTGGGGTAGATTTATGAACCAACTCAATCTGAAAGTAGATGATTCAACAACTTCTTACTATAATCAACAAGAATAAACTCAAACTTTTGTCAATATTTCTGCTTTGTCCTAGTGACCAGTATGGTATGCTCGAATCATGCGGCCCACCGCCATCGGTGGTGTGAGAGTCCATCCATCTTCCCATGTAACACACACTGCTTTTTTCCATTGGAAGTATAGGTTCTGCAAAAAATTCAAAGATTGTCAACTTGATTTGAAAATTTATTATAAGATGGGTGTTGGAACTCTCCGTTACCAATTAATATACAATACCAAGAGCTTCTAGGATTACATATAATGCTTAATTATCAAAACATAAGAACTCATTACATTTTCTTTATAGCAGACTTTTATCTTACGAAAAAACATGCTCAAGCATGGGTAATTTATGATAAATCCAACACATGGTTTTCTAAAAGAAAATTATAGATTGTTTGGAAGTGGAAATCCACATATAGCGCTTAGGATAGTGGAGAGTCGAGAGTACATACCAATGGTAAATGTTTGACCTTCAATCATTCGCCTGAGTTATCATTGGCTACAAAAGAGAGATTTCAATAGTCTAATGTACACTTTAATCCTCATGCATTAGTTCAGCATGATATCAAGGCTAACACTAACGATTTAACACAGTTCATCTTAAGATGAATAGGAGATATTAATCCACAGCTGTATCAATCCTTAGCAACAACTAAAGAAAGTGCCTGTGAAAACTAAACATCATGTTCCTATCTTCCTGGCGATAACTAAGACAACCAATACAAGATGGCATGCTTAGCTAACATGTAGCTGCATTGCCAAATACTACATATTGT
Organism: Melocanna baccifera; assembly: GCA_036346265.1. Classification (NCBI taxonomy): domain Eukaryota; kingdom Viridiplantae; phylum Streptophyta; class Magnoliopsida; order Poales; family Poaceae; genus Melocanna; species Melocanna baccifera. The sequence continues at coordinate 2,318,071 of CM070701.1, read as the reverse complement.
CAGGCCAAACAAACAAATCCAAACAAGCAACTGTGCCTACCAAAAAGCATAACAGAACAACGAACTATCAGGATATCAGAGCAGGAACTCATTAACCTAGTAATGTCATAAGCCAAACCCCAAAAAATGTTACTTAACAGAATGACATATCATGATATCAATAGTAAGGTAGGGTGAAAGAAGCAGGAAAATATCAAATAAGTACTCACCATGATGTAGGATGAGTGGCTCAGAATGCAACATAGTTCCAATCCCATGTCCAACATAGTTCCACGAAATCCTCCGGCCAGTAGAAACCTTCCCTCTTCTCGCCACCCATGTTAAAGCATCTGAGAAGTGAAGCATGTACATCACCGCATATATAGCATCATATCTTTCTCAAGTATGAGAACTCTTTTAAGTCAATTTACGTGCATCAGTATTCACAAGTGCATTCCTAGCTAAGAAACTGATATATCTTGTGTTAAGGTTACAATATATACTATTACTAACAAGAGCACTGTTCAATATCCTTATACAAGGAAGCAAGCACCCAACAAACCATATAAATTTTCTTGCGCATAAGAAATTACAGTTTCCATACAATGATGCAGAATTGAACATTGAACAATTAACCCATAGATAACCAAAAATAAAGGGTGTCATTTCAGTCTAGTTGTCCAATTATAATCGTGTGCATTTGCTAGTCAGAGTGCTTATTCGATCTGGATGATGTACACATTAACACCTAGAGACTGGCAGCTTACCAACCTTTTTTCGAATTTAACAGGATCCAAAGAACGTTAAGAATCTTTTAACAACAACACCTGATGATATGTTGATAAAAGTTCAGATATAACTAAAGCAGATTTCTCATTGACAACATCACCCTTGTAACTTAAAGCTAAGGGTCAAGAATGATTGCATGCTAGTGAGGCAATGTAGAGTGGACTAATACTTCAAATGCAAAGAATACATGTCAAGACTTAACACTCATGGATATAGAACTTGAATAGAATCATATGGTGAACTCACTTGGCAATGTACTAATATTTGCAAAATTCTTGAAACATCAACAATTTCAGTAGCAGTCGTTGCAATTTTCACTATGTCAGCTCCTGTTGCTTGAATCTGAGCCACCAAATTTCCAATCTCCTTTGCCAATGGAGTGTTCTCAAAGTTATGGGATGAAACGATGGGCTTAGAATTTTTAGGTTTCTTTCCAGACACGAGTTTCATGAATTTATCAGCAACATGCATAACAACACAATTATAGTGGGCAACTGACAACTGATTCACTTGTCAACAAGCGAATGAAATAGCATACCTTCATCGTCGGACACCACCATGCGTCCATCGGCACGGATTAGGCGAGTTGGGAGAGCTCCGGGAAGTCAGGGTAGTCGAAGTCGTCGGCCTGCATGTTGAACTCGAGGAAGGTGTAGGCGTCGCCGACAATGGAGGCGGAGGGGTCGGGCTGCAAGGCCATCTGTTCGAGGTTGGTGGCCGCGGCCACGGCCTAGGAGGGCGGCTGCGTCACCATCCCCATCGGGCTGGGAGAGCTCTGGGAAGTTGGCGTAGTCAAAGTCGCTGCCTTACAGTTGATTCATGCGAATGGAAGGGGAATTGCATGAACCTCGTCAATCCAACTCAGGATTCTGAGCTCTCCGCGCGAGGGGAGGAGCGGCGACGGAAGGGAGGTGGCGACAATGCAAATTAGGGGCGCGTGTTAGGGTTTCAGGAGGTCGTACCGGATTCACGACAGCCGAGCACACGCTGTTTCCGGGGCGAGAAGGCGACGAGGACAAGTGGAAGAGGCAATCAACCCTGGAGACGAGGTCTCGGCAGCGGAAGGGGGCCCGATGCTGGGGTTGGAGGGGCACGGTGCTGGAGAGCGGGCCTACGCAGGGGAGCGGCCACCGATCGTTGCCATAGATCTAGGGCTTCCCTGCCCGACCCCAACCATAATCGCCGCTGCGACTCCAAGCCCTCCGATGGACGGGGACACGTGGGGCTTACGGTGGTCGCGACCGCGGTGGGAGGAGGCGGTTCGAGGAGGAGGATGCGGCGGCGCAGGGGTGGCGGAGGGTGGGGAGGAGGGGAGGCGGCGGCGGCGCGGGGTGAGGAGGAGGAGGCGGCGGCGGGGTGGGGGGAGGAGGCGGCGGTGGAGCGGAGGGGTGGGGGGAGGAGGCGGCGGGCGCGCGCGAGGAGGAGGCGGAGGAGCGGAGGGGTGGGGGAGGCGCGCGGGTGGGAGGGAGGGGAGGAGGAGGCGGCGTGGGGTGGGAGGAGGAGGAGGCGGCGCGTGGGGTGGGGAGGAGGCGGAGCGGAGTGGGAGGGAGGGGAGGAGCGGCGCGCTGGGTGGGCAGAGGGGAGGAGGCGGCGCTTGGGATGGGATGGGATAAACGGTTCAGATTTAATCTCGTAATTAGATCGAATCGTAGAAAAGAGAGAAGTGACGACGGACCAACCACCAATTGCTTCTTTTATAATAGTAAAGATTAGCAAGATTCATATTCTTATAGCTAATGAATAGACTATGCCTTAAATTCACATCTTTTTATGATCAAACTTCATATAAAATTTCAACTGATACTAGGCTACCAATGAACCATGTCTAAATGGAGTGCTATATTGTTTTGCTCCCTTATCTGCTCATGAGCTTTCTAGAGAATGCCCCGTTCTTGTGAACTGTGACCACATAGTTAGGTTCAAATAGGTGTATTCTTTTTAGGTATCCTGCAAGCTAATACCTTTTTCTCTTTTGAACAACATAATACATCAAGACTTTATGCCAACCTTCTATACAGTCTAGAGTGCTTTGTTTATTAAAACATGGGTACAATGAATATAAACTCTCTTATTACAATATCAACTTATTTTTCCTATTACCTAAGTCACAAAATCTCCGATCAAGAAGGTATGGGTTACCATTATGATGTAATTTAAATGGGCCTCATTCCCATGTCCATAAATGCAACATAAATTACTTTTTGAGCTAACCCCTTTACAAAAGGGTTTGCCAGATTTTTCTCAGTGTGAATATAGTTCACAGCAATCACAACCATATACACGATAAATTAAAGTAAAAGCTCAAATATCGATAAATATCACGAGTACGACCTTATGGCCAAGCTTACAGTAGACTAGCCCGAAGGGCTTAACAAAAACTAGCAGCAGAAAACCAAAATAAAGCGTAGTGGCCAATTGACAAGCCCACAGGCTATCGAGTGGAGAATGAAGTCTAATCCGTGAAGTCGTCGAAATACTCTCCTTCTGGAACCTCTTGCTGATGATACTCCTCTTCCTCAACTGAGCAATATTGGGCATAAAGCTGTGAGTACATTGGTACTCAGCAAGTCGTTTGTAACAAATAAATGCAATATAGTATGCAAGACTTACCAAAGGGTGGCTGAAAGGTTAGTTTGCATAAAATGACATTTGAAATACAATAAATAGATTGGAGGCGAACTTTAAATAAAACAGTAATAAATAGATAATCAAAGGAATTGAAATAAACTACTTATAGACCTTCCATCCGTAAACTAAACCAATCACTTATGGACCTCCCATCCATAAGCCAAACCAACAGTGAACAACCTGTTCGCTTCCAACCATAATAGACAAGTTTTCACGAAATAACTATATTTTGTGTGAAATCACCGAGCATTGTCCATGACCGAGGACGCGGCTATTCGAATAGTTTTACACTCTGCAAAGGTTGCACAACTGTACCCACACGATGTGATTAGCCTCAGCTTAAGGTAATCACAACAAGGTCTTTACAAAGTTTAGTTACAACTCAATCCGCCCCGCTAGGGTTTCGCATCACACCCCCCCTTGCGCCACATGGAAATCAGCAACCATGTTCATCTCAATGGCAAGATTAAAGTTGAAACATTCCAAATTAGTCAGCCAGGTCCATCCCATACTAGACATGTGGTTTGCACGGTAAAGCTCAGATCAATGGCGCACAAAGTTAAATCCTTAATTCTACCCGGGCGAGACTACCACATCCCTCGAAGTGCTCCAACACTTCCCCCTTTACTGCACGATCACTCGCCCGAGTGCAAAACCAGGTTTCTATAACCACGTGTAACACCTCAGGACCCACATTACCCTGGAATGCCACTAAACCACTCTACAGCTGGCCCAAAAATTTCAAGATAATTTATTCCGGCAACAATTTCTAGACATGAAGCATTAAGCGGAAGCATAAACAACAATGAATTGTTCATAAGTTCATCTTTCTTAAATGAAATAATCATCCACGAATAGATAATCATTTGGCTACAATTCCATCAACTTTATTATAACATGAATTGGTCAACCAAGTGCATTATTGTGGTGCCGCTCTACCCATCCCATGAATGCTCAAGAATCACCTGTAGGGGGAAACAAGGGTGAGATAAAAATCTCAGCAAGCAAACTGTTTAACAGGCTATTCAGACTACAAACAAATATACAACATCATTAAAGTATCCACATGTCCACATCCACATTCATTAACAAACTAATTAAATTACAATGATATTAAGCATCAATATCCATTTCCCATAATGACCACAATTATAGTCTCAACCATATCTACTACCAATAATGGTAAAACATTAGCAAATAAATCTTGATTAACTACTTCATATCATCCACCACTACTACTACCAATGACAATAAAGCATTAACATATTTTACCTCACTAACTTTATTATTTCTCGTATCCACGACTGCTATCAATAATTACCACAAGAGAAAAGAATCTCATGCTACAATCACAGCCCCTACCATACCACAAGGGATGGACCCCAATCCACGACCACAGCCACTTTTCTCATACCACAAGTGACTCTCATGAGCCAATTATGCATTACAACTATAAAGTTGCAGTTGTTTATAAAATAATTTCACCATAATATATTGCATAAGTATGCAAATGATCTTTCCACAATGCAATGCATATGCATGCTATGCTCCACTGCACCTTTATCCAACAAGGTAAAAGTGTGCATCGTGCTACGGCAATGCACGATGCTGTACCGGTACGGTCACGGCTATAAGCGGCGACATCCACAATGCAATGTCATGACATGTTATGAATGATATGATAATGATAAACCACAAGAATTTAACTACGAAGGTCAACCACATAACCCACATTCGGTTCACCAAGATCCTCATCAATCGATCTATAGTGAATCCTACCATATAGACCACAATATATTCATCAAGATTGCTACCACCACAACCACAAGTATTCACTAAGAATACTACCACCAAGACCACAATAATACCAACTTCAAGGGCATCAATATAAACCTCATGAATTTAACAACAAGGAAATATCATCATATCCACCGTGCAATTACTTTCGTATACCACAATTCGCTCATTAAGCAAATTACCACAATACTACCAAAACTCATCCAAACATAACAATTGATTCATATCTTGCTATCACATTCTTACTTAGAAATCATGTAACCATGGCATATCTTTTAACATTACGAAAAATCATGCATATTACAAGTAGTAAGAATAACAAGTTAAACGGTAGCACATTCGCTACATTTACTTCCCTCTACCGTTGAAGCGAAGCAATCACGTGCATTCAGGAGCAAAACCACCTGTCGAAAAGTACCTCTTAGCACAATGCTACAGCAAGGAAAACGCGACTCTCAAAGACAAGATATCGCTAAGCCCCAAAACCCCACAACATCCTTCCCCGTGTAACGGTTCTACAATCTTTCCACTGCAGCGGCGCTGCTTAACATTTTTCTATCTTTAAAAAACTAAATTTAATCACAGCAAAAGATATATATCTGAATTTCTCACTTAAATATCTACACTTTTCATGTAGATCACATATTTTTATTTTATTTTTAGCAAGGTGCTACCTAATGCGCAAAACAGAGGACCTTCTCTGTTCTAACATTCTGGACAGCCAGCTTCTAACGCATCCCCAGAACAGAGCAAGGCTTGAAAAATTCTGATTCTTTTACAGTAGCTAGATTACTGAATTCCCCACACTTTTCTCAATTATGACCATATGCATAAAAATCATCTTCTATCCATAATTCCCCTCTGAACAGCAAACAGCATCCAGTCTGCACCCCTAACAGACAGCGGGGTTCCTGACCCTGTTACGCCCAGATCCCATGGCCAAAAATTCCGAAAAAAATACAGTAGATGCGTATCGGCATCGTCTATGTTTTTCCTGTTGGGGAGACCCTCGGGAAAAATTGTTTTTGGGGTCTAAACAGTACGAACAGCAATGCTACGCGAATCAATCTACAGGCAGACAGCAGGGATTCTCTAATCGGAGGTTCTAAATCCTAATCCCCACCAAAATCTTGGGCTAAGAACCCTAAAATAGCAAAAATCAGAGGGATTAGGATGAGAAAAAATTACCTAGGGATTTGGGATCACCCCTCTTCTTCCTCTTCTTCTCCTTCCCTTCTTCTCCTCCTTCTCTTCCTCTCCTTCTCCTTCTTCTCCTTCCTCTTCTCCTTCTTCTCTTTGCACAAGGGCAGCACCAAAGGGGAGGGAGAGGGTGCAAGGAGGGTGGGGGTGGCGGCTTGGGGTGGGAAAAGGGGGAGGGAGGGCTCCCCAAGGGGTTTATAAAGGGGATTCTAGGGTTTTGGATGGGGTACGGGCCCCTATTTGGGCTTGCAGGCCCAAAGTGGCTGGCCCATCTCTCTGGACAGCCCAAAACCTTTTAATTAATTATTTTAATTATTTTTTTACTATTTTAGATTATTCCACAATTTTTATTTTCCCTTTCCACTATTTACCGAATAACCGGCAACTCCGCGATTAATTTAAATTCGACGCCGAAACGACGTTCAGGGTATTACACCACGCCAGTGACACACCAATGTCATGGCACAAATTTTAATAAACGTGGCACCAACCACAGTTCTATATCTTGTTAAGTCAAATTGATAATTCACATATGATGATAAACCCAATCGTAAATTAAGCAAGGCTAAGTATTCTATCATACCAACCCATGTGATAAATAATCTAGCCTCACTAGTATGTTTCCCACCTATGGTGACAATGGTATCATGCCATTCCAAATTATCAAGGAGAGATGAATTCAATTGGGATGATAACTACCAATACAAGGGTTTAAATAAAAATAGCGATGCAATGTAATTTAAAATAAAATAAATAAATAATAGATTGCAAACTGAGTTCAACATGATCAAAGGACATGACTTGCCTTGGTTATGCTCAGCGAGGTATTCTTGGTCTTCGGGCGTAGATCCTGCTCCTCCGGAATCCGAATCTAACGAGAGAGAAAACGACCAAAACAATAAAAACACATAAAATGATAAGCAAATGAACTCCAAAAATCATAAAACTAGAACCAAAAGCTAGAGCTCAATTTTAGATGAATTTAAAAAAAAGAACGGGGTCAATTGGAGCTAGGACGGAGGAGAACGGGCTCTCGGAAAATAAACCCTAAAGATAAATTGGAAAATTCGGAAATCTCACTGTACTGTGAACCCGGTCCATGAAAAAGAAAGTCCACGGTGAACTCGGTCCACGAAACAGTGCACACGGGGAGGGGGTGCTGACGCGGCGGCTAGGGTCGACGTGCTGCCACGTGGCAACTGCTGACGCGGCATTAGGGCTGACGTGGCAAGCCATGTCAGCTAGGGCTGACGTGGCGCAGTGCGGGCGCGACGGCGGCGGATGATCGAACGGTGGAGGAGTGGACGCACGACGTGATTTGGGCCATCGGCTCAGATTGGAATGCACGGCGGGGATGCGGGGGCTCGGCCGTTGGATTGGCGACGCGTGGTGGCACGCCGCACGAAGCGTCGCGGACGCAGGCGCAGGTGCGGGCACAACGCGGGTGAGCGCGGGGACCGTGGTCGGGCATGCAGACCGAGGCGGGATGCGTCCGACGGGTGAGCGGGCGTGCGCGGGGGTTTGCGGTCGTCGGCGAGGGAGAGAGAGGGCTGGTGAGCGTGGGGTCGTCGGAGGACGGCGGCGACTTACCGGCGGGAAGATGACGACGCCGGCGACGAGCGCGGGTGCGGCGAGAGGCGGCGGCTGGGACTCCGGGATGGCGACGGTAGCGAGGCGAGGACGAGGCTCCGGCAAAGGCAGATGGCGCGGCTCCATCGAGCGCGGGCGCGGCTGTGGGGACGCACAGGGCGACGGCAGTGCAGCTCCGGGATGGCGGCGTGAGGCGAGGAAGGTGGTGGCGGCGGCGTGAGGCGACGAGGCACGCAAACCGAGGAAGAACGGCGTTAAATACATGCGAACCGAGGAAGAACGGATGGACACGGTGCGGCACGGGGGAGACGAGTTCTGATCCGGGACGACGACGCGAGGAGGCGACGTGTGGCCGATCGGACGGTGCGGGAGAAGTCCGAGCAGGGTGTGGTGCGGGGTCGTGGGATGGCTGCCGCGTGGACGGATCCGACAGTGTGGAGCGGAGCGGGGTGAGGCAGCGCTAGGGTTAGGGTTAGCGAGGCGCGCGGGATCGCGACGCGCGGCGCGAGGAGCGGGCCGAGCGGGGCTGGCACGCGCGGGAGCGGCACGATGGCTGCCACGTGGCGGCTGCGGGTAGGTAGAGGGAGGCGGACAGCTGCGATGCGAACAGGGGTGAGCGAAACAAGGGCGCGGGGGTGGCAGCGCGGATGGAGGGCACGTGGCAAGGAGGCGGATTCGACGACGCGGAATGGGTGGGGGCGGGAATGGGCCGGACCGAGGGAGGCGGTGGGGGAGTGGCCGAGGATGTGCGACACGTGGGGGAGGGAGGATCGGACGGCGGAGGATTTTTCCCTGTTTTATTTTATTCTAGAAAATTCAAACAACTTCAAAAAGCTTTAGAAAGTAACAAATAAATCTAAAAAATTCACCAAAAATAGCAAAAAATTTCTTGAGACCTGAGGAGCTCAAATAAAATATTTTGAACTTATGTTAAAATATATTTTAATCATATTAAATCAAGTAAATTTCTAAAATTCATTTGAAGCTTGAATTAATTTTAGAAAATTCCAGAAAATTTATTTTTGAATTCAAGGTTTTAAAAATCCCACAAAATCAGGATGTTACACAAAACCTCCATAAAACTACAGTACCAACTAAAGTAAATATATAACCACTTATAGCTTTGATCTCATCTGCATTAGAGATCTAATTGGAGTCATTGTACCATTTTAATATAGAAGGGTATACAGTATAATATATTTCATAAGATGTTGTGCACCTCAAGTAGTGCAAAACTCTTTTAAGTGCCTCCTAGTGATCATCCGTAGGATAGAAGTATATTGACTTAATTTACTCACAGCAAATGAAATATCAGGTCTTATGGTACCAGCTAAATACATGAGTGACCAAATAATTTGTGAATATCTCAATTGATCTTTTTCTAACTCCTAGTTCTTTCGAAGCTTAATGCTCGCATCATTGGGTGTTGGAGAACCTTTACAGTTTTCAAAGCTAAACCAGCTCAATATTTTATCAGCATAATGGGATTGATTCAAAGTGATCACATCCTCGCTTTTGATCAATTTAATATTCAGAATGACATCTTTCTCTCTGAAGTCTTTCATATCAAAACACCGAGATAAGAAAGATTTGACCTCGTTGATTATGGTAGTGTTTGTTCCAAATATAAATATGTCATCTACATATAGACATAAGATCATTACTTGACCCCCACCATAACGGTTGATGAGGATATCACTATTATCAAGGGTTCATCTACACAATCATAACCTCTATCATTATATTTAAATAACAATGACAATGACAAACTAGTGTTGGACCAACGGCTGAAGCTTTGCAGTAATTGTACAAGGGACCAATCAATCGAGCTAGAGCAAGGAAACTCACTAAACAGGTGAATTTGATCCTACGTTCCATTTATTTCACTTCTAAAGATAGCTCGCTACATACTGCTTCCACTTTATATATTATCAGGTTATTAGGAGAGCAAGAACTTGATGCTACCAAGCGAGAGGTGAGGGAGGCCAGCGTACCAAGAGAAGGTCCAAGAGGAGGAGGCGATGACACTTCACTTATATCAGTGGGAAAAGCCACCAAGATGCTGGAATCATGTTTTCAAACTTTAAATTGAAGATTAGAGAAGACTATACTTCAGAAGCTCGATTATGTCCAGTCTTCAATTCTGAGTTCGTGTACAATGGTTTCATGAGGGAAGCAAAGTTAAAATTTAGCACCGTGTGGAAGTTCCTTTCAAGGTTAATAAATATGAGGATACTATTTTATGCAATGTTGTGCCTATGACAGTATATCATTTACTGTTGGGTCATCTATAGTTGTTTGATCGTAATGTACGACATGATGGACGAGCCAATACTTATAGCTTTAAGTGGGAAGGTAAGAACAAGGTTTTACTACCGCTTACTCTTTCTTAAATACGAGCCGCTGAACAGAAACGCCAAGAGAAATCATAGCTTGTTTTTCAGCAAGGTAAGGCAAAGATAAGCACTGAAAAGGTTCTGATTGCAACGAAAATAGATCTAAAAGAGGTGAACAATGATCCTAATGTTATGCACTTTGTTGACACTAAGTTTATGCTTACAACTAATGATCTAAACACTCTACCTAGTGCTATCCAGTCAATGTTGAAGGCATACGACGACATTTTTCCTGAGGAGGCGCCACTCAGACTTCCACCACTTTGTGGGATTGAGCACCAGATCTACTTCATACCAGTGCCTCACTGCTGAACTAACCGTCGTACCACACCAATCCAACTAAAACCAAGGAAAGGAAATACAGCGACAAGTGCAAGAGCTTTTGGACAAAGTGTATGTACGTGAAAGCCTTTCTCTTTGTGTTGTCTCTGTTATTCTTGTTTCTAAGAAAGACGGTTTATGGAGAATATGTGTTGATTGTTGTGCTATCAATAACATCGCTATTAGATATTGTCACCCTATACCTAGGCTTGATGATTACTAGATGAGCTTAGTGGAGCACATGTTTTCTCAAAAATTGATCTAAAAAGTGGATACCACTAAATTCGCATGAAACCACGAGATGAATGAAAAACTGCTTTCAAAACAAAGTTTGGATTGTAGAGTGGTTAGTCATGCCTTTTGGTTTAACTAATGCACCTAGTACATTCATGCGCTTGATGAATCATGTTTTAAGAGCTTTCATTAGTTGCTTTGTGGTAGTCTACTTTGATGATAATCTGATATATAGCAAAACCATGGCCAAACACTTAGATCATTTGAAGTAAGTGCTTGATGTGCTTAGGACTGAGAAGCTATTTGCTAACTTTGCTAAATGCACATTTTGCACTGATAAAGTACTGTTCCTTGGGTTTGTTGTTTCTGGATATGGAATTGAAGTTGATAACTCTAAAATTGATGCAATTAAGAATTAACCTATTCCTATTAATGTGAATCAAGTATGTAGTTTCCATGGTCTTGCTGGCTTTTATCGTCGATTCATGAGAAATTTCAGTACTATTATTGCCCCCATTAAATGAATCAACAAAAAAGAGAGTGCCTTTTGTGTGGGGGCAGCATAACAGGGAGCTTTTGATACTCTGAAAACATAGCTCACAGAGGCGCCACTGCTTGCTCTACCTGATTTCACTAAAACTTTTTGATATTGAATACGATACTAGTGGAATAGGTATTTGTGGTGTTTTTATGCAGGAAGGTAAGTCAATTGCTTATTTTTTTGAAAAATTGAATGGAGCTCAGCTAAATTATCCTGTTTATGATAAGGAGCTCTATGCACTGGTACATGTTCTTGAAACTTGTCAACATTACTTATGGCCTAATACTTTTATTATATATTCTGACCATGAATCTCTCAAGTACTTGAAAAGGCAATTTAAGTTGAATCATAGACATGTTAAGTGGATGGAATTTGTAGAAACTTTTTCATATGTTGTTAAGTATAAGAAGGATAAAGATAATGTTGTTGCTGATGCTTTGTCTTGAAAGAGTATTCTTTTAACTCAATTGGATACTAAGGTGCTTGGTTTAGAGAGTTTGAAAGAGTTATACGCTGCTGATTGTGATTTCATTGAACCTTTTGCTCGTTGTTCTCATGGGAAAGGATGGGATAAATTTCATGTTTATGATGGATTCTTGTTTCGCACTAACAAACTTTGCGTTCTTGATTCGTCCATTCATTTGTTCCTTGTGCAAGAATCACATTACGGGGGATTGATGAGATATTTTGGGTGCTAGAAGATATTGAGCATGCTGGTCGATCACTTCTACTGACTGAAGATGAGACGTGACGTTGAATGGTATGTACAGCGGTGTATGACATATCACAAAGCTAAGTCGAAGCTAAATCCACATGGTTTGTATACTCCTCTTTCAGTTCCTACAATTTCTTGGAAAGACATTAATATAGATTTTGTTTTGGGATTGCCTCGAACTAAGAGGGGGAGGGATTTGGTATTTGTTGTTGTGGATTGATTCTTAAAAATGGTGCATTTTATTCCCTATCATAAGAGCAACGATACGTCCCATTTAGCTAACTTGTTTTTCAGGGAGATAGTGCATTTGCATGGTATATCGAAGACTATTATTTCTAATTATGACGTTAAATTCATAAGCTACTTTTGGAAGACATTGTGGGCTAAGCTTGGCACGAAGTTGTTGTTCTCCATAACTTGTCATCCACAAACTGATGGGCAAACTGAAGTGGTGAATCGTACTCTTGGAATAATGCTGCGAACCATGATAAAGAAGAATTTGAAAGAGTAGAAAGATTGTTTACTACATGTTAAGTTTGCATATAATAGGACGGTAAACATTACAACTCAACTCTCCCTATTTGAAATTATTTATGATTTTCAGCCACATACATCATTGGATTTATTGCCATTGCCTTTCATTAAAAGAGTTAAAATTGATGCTTCTAAATGTGCTAATTTTGTAAAACGTATGCATCTGAAAACTAAGAATGAAATAGAGAAAAAGGCACATCATATTGCTAAAAAATGAAATAAAAATAGAATACAAATGATCTTTGAACCTGGTGATCTTGTTTGGTTACATCTTCGTAAAGATTTGCTGATAAAAGAGAGTCTAAGTAAATTAATCGTAGAGATAGACCATTCAAAGTGCTTGAAAGAATAAATGATAATGCATATAAATTAGAACTACTTGGTGAAGATTATGGTGTTAGCGCTACATTTAAAGTTGCAAATTTATCACCTTTCTTTGGTTCTACTAATCTTGTAGAGTCGAGGTCAACTCTTTTTCAAGACAAGGAGGATGATGAGGACATCACTATTATCAATGCTTCATTTATACAATCATCACCTCTATTATCATATTTAAGTAACAATGACAATAAGAAGACTAGTGTTGGACCAACGATTGAAGCCTTACAGTAATTGTACAAAGGAACAATCACTCAAACTAAAGCAAGGAAACCCACTAAATAGGTCAATTTGATCCTAAGTTATTTTTATTTTACTTCTAAGCACAACTCATTACCTATTGCTTCCACTTTATGTATTATCAGGTTATTAGGAGAGTAAGAACTTGATGCTACCAAGCGAGCAGTGAGGGAGAGCGGAACACCAAGAGAAGGTCCAAGAGGAGGAGACGACGACACTTCACTTATATCAGTGGGAAAAGTAACCAAGATGCTTGAATCATGTTTTCAAACTTTAAATTGAAGATTGGAGAAGACTACACTTCAGTAGCTCGATTGTGTCCAGTCTTCAATTCTGAGTTCGTTAGAGTTTTTGGCCAAGTTTCATGTGGTATGGGCTGGTTTGTATCTATAATAAGATATATTAAGGTTGTTTTGGGCTTTAGTATTAATTTTGGTTCAGTTTTGAGGTGATGGCGCTGCCAAAGCTTCAAACGGGCTGAAAACAAATACTTGGGCTGCAAGAGAAGTTGGGCTGTTATTCAGGGAGTTGTGCGCCACCCTCATGGGCCGACCACCACGTGGGGCCCACCTCATGGGCACTCAAACCAAGGCAACTAGTCAGCCACTTCTTATTTCTTTAGGTTTAAATTAGGAATTAGAATAGAATTCTAGTTGTTTCCCTACTTTGAGTCCGGCTAGGCTTGTACTAGGGTATAAAGCTTTGGCCACCGTCCCATGTAACCCTCAAACATTAATTTTGAGTCAGAGCAATTTCTTGCTCTTTAGTTTATGTCATGTGCTGCCAAGGGAGTTGTGAAGCCGACTAGTTAGCATTTTGTTAAATTATCGGTTACCAGTGTTCTTGTTATTTCTCACGGACCATCAACATCGTCTATCTTGGTGTGGTGAGAAGACAGAGATCTAGAGTATGTTACTAGTTGAGTTCTGGTATGTGGGGGCCTATAATCGAGATAAATAATCGTGTGCTTCTATTCATCAGAGTTCATGGGATTTCAGGTTAGCCACATATTTATCCTTTTAAGTGAGATGCTACGTCATGAAGATCCGGCACCCCCGTATCAACAGTAATATACACATTTATTAGATTCATTCACAACAAATCTAGTGGATGTCAAAGTTTTGTCAAATTTCTCGTGCCATTATTTAGGTGCTTATTTTAGGCCATACAAAGATTTCAATAATCTGCACATCTTATTTTTCTGCCCAGAAATCACAAAACCATCTAGTTGATTCATATAAATTTCTTCCTCCAACTCACCATTAAGGAAAGTTGTCTTTATGTCCATTTGATGGACATATAGACTATAGTAAGATGTTAACGCATGGAGCACTCTGATGGTAGTTAATCTGGCAATAGGAGAATAGGTATCAAAGAAATCTTTTTCCTCTTTTTGAGTATAACCCTTGGCCACAAGTCTTACCTTGTACTTCTCAATAGTGCTATCATGTCTTAGTTTCTTTTTAAAAAACCCACATATAACCTACAGATTTGCACCTAATAGGATGATCAACGATCTACCAAGTCTCATTAGCCATGATAGAGTCCATCTCGCTATAGACTGCCTCTTTCTAATACTCAGCATTAGAAGATGCATAAGTCTCTGAAAGATTCTTTAGCACATCATCCACGAGATATATAATAAAGTCATCACCAAATATTTTCTCAACCCTTTGTCTCTTGCTCATGACTAGATTATTATCCTCCTCAGGGACATCACAAATTAGTTCAAAAATGGGGAAAGTTCAAAAGTTTGATTATTCTCATTTTCAATATTATCGGTTTGAACATTTTCAGTTTGTGAAGTACTATCTGCTATTATCATAGGAAAGATATTCTCAAAGAATGAAGCATTTCTAGACTCCATTATTGTGTTAGCAATAATCTTATGAGTTTCTGATTTAACTACTAAAAATCTATAGGTCGCGCTATTTTGACCATATCCTAGAAAAATACTATCGATTGTTTTTGGTCTAAGTTTTCTTTTTTTTACAGTGGTATATTAACTTTTGCCAAAAACCCAAGTTCACAGAAAATTAGCATTAGGTTTTCTCCCCTTTCATCACTCATATAGAGTAATCTCACTCCTTTTAGTGATTACTCTGTTTAGGACGAAAGTTGCTGTCAATATAACTTTCTCCCACCAAACCTTAGGTATACCGGAACCCTCTAACATGGCATTAACTAAGTCTGTTAGTGTCCGGTTTTTTCTCTCAGTTACCCCATTTGCTTGGGGTGAATACAGTGGTGTTAATTCATAGATTATTCCATACTTAGAATAGAATTGGGAGACTTCATGAGACATACTCTTCTCTACGATCGGACATCGATCTTTTTATTTTCTTTTCTAGTTGGTTCTCACCCTCGGCCTTATAAGTTTTAAAGTAGTTTAGAACTTCATTATTAGTTTTTAGCAAATACACATAGCAATAGCATGTTACATCATCAATAAAAGTTAGAAAATATCTTTTACCACCTTTTGTCAACAATCTATTTATTTCACACAAATCTAAATGAACAAGATCTAATGGTGCCAAGTTCCTTTCATCCTCTAATCCCTTAAAGCGTTTTCGAGGTTGCTTTGCTTGCACACATGACTGACAGTTTGATCTTTTGATAATTTCACTTTTTGGAATTAAATCTATTCTAGACATTCTAGCAATACTATCAAAACCAATATAATAGAAATAAGAATGCCAAATATGTGCCTCACATTTATTTAAACCTATTGCAACATTTAGATTATAACAAGACTCTAAAGTACTTAAACAGAACAAGCCTCCACTCTCATAGCCTTTACCAACAAATTTTTTAAACTTAGGCACTACAATTTTATTTAACTCAACAAACTAGTTTATAACCATCCCTAAAAGAAAGAACTACTAATAAGGTTCTTATTTATTGTAGGAGTATGCTGCACATTCTTCAAGTGGACAATCTTTCCTGAAGTAAGTTTTAGATTTACTGTGCCAACACTAGAAACAGAAGCATGCGAGCCATTTCCCATTAGGATGAAGGAAGCTCCTGCTGTCTAGTAAGAAGAAAACAAGAAAATATCAAAACATACGTGAACATTAGCACCAGTATCAACTCACCAATTAGTGAATTGATATGCTAAAAAGATAATAGGTGAATTGCAATACTCTCCTGAAGCTGAGGCCTCGCCTATGATTACATTGATAGTCTTTTTCTTTGGATGTTCACTATCCCTGATTTTGCGAAAACGACAGTCCTTCGTCATATGACCGTCTTTTTGGCATACAAAGCAGGTGATGTCTCTCAAATTATTTTTCTCAGTTTTCTTCTTCTTAAAACTAGTTGTCTTATTTGGTTTATTAGGTTTGTACTCCTTTGTTGCAATCTTTTTCTCTATAAAATTTGCATTATTTTGGTCAGAGATGCTTGGTGCATCCTTTGCTCTTGCTTTTTTTTCCACAGCAAGGGCAGCAATGAGATTCTTAACAAAAATCTCTTCCCTCTTGTATTTCAGGCTAGTGGTAAAATCCCACTAAGAAGCAGGAAGTTTAGAAATAATGCCTGCAGCGACAAACTTAGGAGGCAACACACAGTCTAGGTGCGCAATATTACCGACTAGTAGTTGGAGGTCATGATCTTGTCCAACTATGGACTTAGCCTCATCCATGCTAAAGTTAAAAAATTGCTCACACGTGTAGAGCCAGTGACCTACCTATTCCTCTGCATATTTGTACTTTAGTGCATCCCACAACTCTGTGGCGGACATGTAGTCCATGTACACATTGTAGAGTTGATCTGTCAGAATAGTTAGAATACAACCAAGAGCAGTGTTGTTTGTATTATCAAATTACATGTACTGCTTAACCGTAAATAGATACTGTGGGTGGATAACCCATCACAGCCCCAAAGACATGAGCCAAAACTCAGTTCTAGTCTGCCTTCTATGAAAGTTCTGACCAGAAAATTTCTCAGGTTTCATCGCATCAGAAGCACTAATCATTTTTATAGTGAAACAAAGTTCACAATAAGATTTCTGAAATATTGGATATGCAGGCAATATTTTAACTCTAAATTTTACTAGGAGACAAATACAATAAACTAGTGATGATAAACACATAAAAATACAGAAAGAAAATATAGCATCAAAGTTGATCAAATGCACGAATGTCTTACTATTAAACTTGATGAAGAATAGAAAGTAGTGTAGGCTCAATGTAGTGTAAGCTTGATGCAGTGCGGGATGTAGATGAAGTAGAGTAAGAGCGATCACGCAAATGCGTTGCTCAGAAATCTTATTGCCGTCCTATATAGGTACTCTCTACGGCAATAGCTCAGAGATAGCCGCTCTCCCGTCTTCCAAGTGCACGCCGAGAAGAAAGATCGATAAGGTTTGGTCACTCAACACTCAGTACAAAGTCGCCAGAGAAGAAGACAATGGAAGAACAAGATGGAGGAGTTCGATCTCTTTAGCCCTGGACATCTTCAGGCCTTTTTATTGATGTGCTAATTACCCTCTAGTAACTAACGCCATTAAACTGAAATAATACTATCAAATAACTGACTTCATTATTCATTTGTAACTGCTAATATTCAAACTAGATAATGATAATTAAGCAGTCTCATGACTAGTCAAAAAGAGAGATGATGCATAGTTTAGCAAAAATA
Organism: Melocanna baccifera; assembly: GCA_036346265.1. Lineage (NCBI taxonomy): Eukaryota > Viridiplantae > Streptophyta > Magnoliopsida > Poales > Poaceae > Melocanna > Melocanna baccifera. The sequence goes on along the minus strand of CM070701.1, from coordinate 2,300,088 downwards.
AAATGGTTTTAGTCTTCCAAGTGGTGTACCACATCATGGCGTAGTCGCGCGTCGCAAGTCACAAGTCATGTGATTTTCGCACCAACATCACTAAGGATTTGCTGACTTTTGTCCTAATCTCCTTCACTTGAGAGGAGGGGAGGGGGCGAGGCTGCTGGAGACATCAGAGCCCCACTAGCCGCCGGTCGTTGCAGCTTAGGGCGCTTGAATCAGCTAGGTGTGCATCGCTCGGAGGGGAACGGCTGCACCGTCGGGAGGGGGAAAAGTGGCTACGGAGGGAGGGGAAAATGTGGCATCGTGTGGGAGCCAATTTTTTGCTACACATTTTTTGTGCCCACCTTTCGTCAGGGTTTTGGCATAAATCGGATGGGGGCGTGCCATGGTGAGCTAATTTATGGTGCCATCCAAACAATGGCCAAAAAGTTGAGGCGTTACTAATCTTTTGGTATGGTTGGCTTTGGCTCCAATCCAAACACACCCTTATTATTCCCCTCCCACCCATCCACCTAACCAAGTCATCCCAACTCCTAGCTCCCGCTTCCCATTCCCACCTGTCCTGCATCCCTTCGCCCCTCTTGGCTCCCGCGTCGACCACCCTTTAACTCCCTCCTACCTTCTCCCTCGACAGCGACTCATGTGCGGACCATGCAAGCCATGATTGCCTTCCCTCTGCTAGCCAATTCGACGTCTCCTCCTAGATCTACACCAATGCCTCCCATTCCGTGTTCCCTCCTCCCAGATCCCCCCTCGACAGCGGGCAGTCAGCGCATGCTGCAAACTCATGGGATATAGATGCACCATTGTCACCTTGGTTGGAACACCTGCATTGCAATATGAAAACACTTTTGTCAATTGGTGATGTTTTGTGTGAGTGTGTTGTCCCTTGGCCGTAGCACAGGCTGGGAGTGAGATTGAGTCCCAGTTCACACCAAATCAGGAGAACGAAATAAGAATGATGGGAGAGAGGAAAAACAAGAAAGAGGAATTAGAGTTCATTTCTTTCCACGACTTCTCTATCTCAGAACAACCCCAAGGCCTTTAACCCCCTCACAGTTCCCTTACAAGCGGACCCCACACCAAGCCCACCAATCACAGCAACACACATAACATCTCCCAATTGATTTGGGGCCATTTCAGCCTCCCGCTTTTAGCTCCCCTGATTCTCACAACCTGAAGCTTCCTTCTCAATGCATGGAACTTCCTTCTCTGTTATAATACCCCCATATGCAAATCTTGCTTGTCCCCAATAGCCGCATTTGGAAACTTCTTCTTGAGCACATTCAAATCCTCACAGGTCATAGATTCCACTAGAATATATGTCCACTTCACTAAGCCTTGAGGAATTGCTGAATTTCCCTTCTGGACAAGCCGACGATCCAAAATTTTCTCCTGGTGTACTGAACAAGCATCCAACTCCACCATCTTCAGTAGCTCATGGAACACTGGAGTATAGTTTGGGTTGAAAGGCTTTAACTGTGACACTTGAAAAACTAGTTGAATCTTACTTTTCCTTGGAAGATCCAAATGGTAAGCAACTAGTCCAATGCATAGTAAAATTGTGAATGGTCCATAAAACTTAAACGCCAACTTGGGATATGGCCGATTTACCACTGAGGTTTGAGCATACGGTTGCAGCTTTAGCAATACCTATTCCCTAACCTGGGACTGTCGGTCTTGTTGCCCCTTGTCGGCCTGCTACTTCATGCATTTCTGCGCTGCCGCCAAATGTTGTTTAATCAACTCCATGTGAGCTGCCTGTTCCTTCAACATCTCACTCACCAAGAGTTTTCAGTGTTCTACAAATCTGGCCCAACCCCATAATTTGGTTCACATCCTTACAAAACCCTGAAAGGAGAGCATCCCAATGAGGAGTGAAAGTTTGTATTGTACCAAAACTCAGTCAAAGGAAACCATGCCTTCCACTTAACTGGTGAAGCATGAATTATTGGAATACGCGTAGGCTATGGAAGCAGAAAACAAAACTTTTCTACCGCGCACCCAAGAACATCATGCTAAGGAAGGATCATGGATCGTTACCACTTAGACGCGCAGCGCAGTGGAAGAAGAATTAGAAACCGATCCAATCACGCGCGTCGAGGTAGTAGTGGAAGTAGCCGATCGTCCCGAACAGATCGTCTCCTCCACGCACGCCGATCAGCACTGCAACGAGCAGCGCCTCCACCGGTATCCACACGTCCGGGGCTGGAACGCCGATCGCGAGTGTACTAGCACTCGTGAGTAGCTAGGGTTTGGCTCGGGAGGAGGCGGCTAGGGTTTTGCTAGATGTTAACAGGGATGAATCCCCTCCGCCCCTCGCCTCCATATATATAGACCTCCTCACGTGGGCCTCGTGGACCGAGGCCTAATAGGAGTCTATTCGGATCTCTATCCGAATTGAGCCCATATCCGAATCATATTCGAATTAGTGTTCCAACCCGTTAAGCGTGCGACCCTGTAGGTTCAGTAATCCTTGGTCTTAACCCGGAAACGCCTTTCCGGTTACCATGTTAATAGCGGCCTCTAGTAAGACATATTAACCCCAAAGTATATGTAAAGATCATATCGGCTGAACCTGTAATGTTCTCTCATGTACGAATCCCTTTGCCTCACGATATAGATTGAGCTCAAGGCGAGACCTGTGTCATCCTCTTAATAGCTCAATCACTCTCTCGATTCCGTGATGGATTATAAACTCGTGATTGACTCCTCAATCACCTTGGCATGGCCATGCACTTTCATAATCCATTACATCGAGGGGCCAGAGATATCTCTCCCATAAGGAGGGGCAAATTCTATCTTGATCATTCACATCCCACTACATGTTTCATGGCAAACCCGAAGACTACTTTTATGACTACCCGATTCACGGAGTAGTGTTTAGTAGTCCCAAAATAAGCTACTACTCATGTTGGGAACCATGATGATCTCAAGTCTAAGGACTCTACATAAACACTACTTGAGACCAACCGATGACACATGGAATCTCCGCAGTTGTCTCATGGCAGTCTATCCAACATATGTTCACTAACACATGTCCATATTATTGATTTGGTATCACCATACCATGATCAATGAGACATGATCATCAATCAATACATATGCTGATCTTTGTCTTTGAATCATATTTGTTCCTCATATGATATATGATCAGGGATCATTTAGAAATAGCAACATCTTAGTATTTAAGAGTCTCATGAATAAGTCACATACTCATTGATCAATAATGATGATGTCTATTCCAAGGAACAAAGTAATGTATCATAAACATAGTATGTGATATATACAACATCTCCATGTTGCCTCTAGGGCATATCACTAACATGAATGACACACCTAAAATACATCTCCAAGCATTGATTTACCCATTCACTCTGCCCATCGGTTTGGGGATGGTAAGTGGTGTTAAACATCAACTTCGTGTCCATGGCTTTGAACAATTCTTGCCAAAAGCTACTTGTAAAGACTTTATCCTGGTCAGACACTATGGTGCGAGGGACCACACGAAGCTTAACAATACGTTCCAAGAACAGTTTGGCTACCTTCTGAGCCATGAAAAGGTGTTACAGCATCACAAAATGGGCGTACTTGGAGAACCGATCCACAATCACCAAGATCACATTGTAATTTTTAGAGTTTGGAAGCCCTTCTCTGAAATCCATGGTGAGGTCTTGCCATGCACTTTTTGATATAGGAAGCGGTTGCAGCAACCCTACCAGATGAGACCTTTCTCCCTTAGCATGTTGGCAGATACCACATTGCTTCAGAAAGCCTTCCACATCCTGCTTCATCCCCTCCCAGCAAACCAACTTCTTAAGGCGTTGATAAGTGGCCTAAATGCCAAAGTGACTGCTAATAGGGCTAGAATGAAACGTATCAATCAGTCTAGCCTGCAGCGCTGAATTCCCTCTGATCCAGACTCAACCTTTGTTTTTAATTAGTCCTTGATGTCATTCATACCCCTTATCATCAGGTGCTAATTGGACTAGCTTTTTTTTTGGGCCGCATCATCAGTAGCATAAGAATTTAGCACCTCCTGAAGCCAAGCGGGGTGAACCTCTGACAACGCTTGTAAAGCCATCAAGTGGCTGATTATGGACAAAGCGTCAGTTACCAAGTTTTCCTTCCCTTTCTTATAGACAATGTGCAATTGCAATCCCATTAACCTTGTCATGGCCTATAACATCCTGTTCTTCAGAGTCTAATGAAGCTTTTAAAATAAAATTCATTAATTGGATTTTTCTGGATTAATTAAAGCTTAAAATAAATTTTCATAAATCAAAAAAGATTTAATCTAATTAAAATAAACATTAACATGTGTTGAAAATATTTTATTTGGTTTCCTTGTGTCTCAAGAAATTTTTTAGAATTTTTTGATAATTTTTTGAGTTTATTTGCTATTTTCTGGAGCTCCATTTATTTTATTTGGATTTTTGAAAAAGAAAATCATCTTAATCCCCGTGAACAGCACTAGGCCGGCCCACTACTGTTCATCCAGCCTAAAACCGCTCTGCCGCCCAATTGCGATGCTGCCGCACGTCGGCCATCCGACCATCCCGCTAGCCGACCGTCCCGTGTCCGCCGGATCTCTTCAATGAGCCACACATCATCCATCGGGAAGCGCCAGCACTGTGCATCCACGTGTTCACGCTCGCTCGTCTGATCTGCACACTAGCCATGTGTCGCGCACCCGTACACCCTAGCACTGTGTGCCCATCGTCTCCACCCAGACTCCGCACCGGAGTTCGCCTTGGATGTGCCTCGGTTCATGTGGTCGACACGGATTCCTTGTGCACGTGCTGTCTTCGAGCCAAATTCCTCTGCCTCCATGCATAAAATGCCGCGCACCACCTCCGCCTTTTGCATCCCCAAGCCACCACCTTCCTCGCCGTGCGTTCCGCAGCCTTCACGCAGTCGCCGCCCTCGCCAGAGTTTGCCATTCGAACAAGGTTTCGAAACCAAGCGCTTGCGCTATTTCTGCTACTCACTGCTGTTGTCCGTCGCCGCCGGTGAGTCCCGTCGCCATCTAGTACCTTATCCGCCCTCGCTAGTTAACTGGAGAGCCGTCGGCCGTGCCTCGCTGCTGCGTTCGCTCCGGTCGCGCTCGTGTCGCCTGTAATGCTGCCCCTCGATTCCCACGCCCGCACCTGTGCCCAAGCCAGCGATGCCTCACGCCACGCGCCGAGCCACGCGTTGCCCTATGGACCGTCTGATGGGACCATCCAGACCATTGGCCCAGATCTGCCCCAACGATCAGGATCTCTCGACGTGTCGACACCGTTGCCGTCGGATCACGCCAACGTCATCCCGCACTCACCGTCGCGTTGCTTGGCCTTCTCCATGGACCGCGTCCACCGTGAGCCAAAACAATACAGCCGAGACCCACCTGTCAGAGCCACTATGCTGTGAGCCCGTGCGCTGGTCCCCGTTTGAGTTAGCAGCCTGATCAGCCGATAGCTCAGCCCTAATCGCCACGTGGTGCCACGTCAGTACCTAGCCATCCCAACTACCACGTCAGCCAGCCACATCAGCATCCATGTCAGCCCTAGTGCCACGAGTCAGCCTAGCCAATTGCCACGTCAGCCCTAGCCACCACATCAGCACTGTTCGACCATGCATTGTTCCGTGCGCCAAGCCCACTGTAGACCTGCTTTTCCATGCACCGAGTCCACACCCTAGTAACTTTTTCTATTTTCTAGTATTTTCCAGTCAATTAATTTTCCAAGAGCCCGTTGTTCTCCGTCCTAGCTCTGATTAACCCATCGTTTTTTCTAAATTTATCTAAAATTGATCTGTATCTTTTGGTTTTAGTTTTGTGGTTTTTGGAGTTTATTTGAATTTTATTTGATTTTATTTTTGTGCTTCTGTCGTTTTCTCTCGCGTTAGATCACGTCTTTGAAGGAGCAGGAGCACCGCCAGAAGATCCAGAGTTTCTCGCTGAGCCAGGCTAAGGCAAGTCGTGTCCTTTGATCATGTTGAACCTAGTTTTTAATCTATTATTCATTTATTTTAATTTAAATTATCATGCATCGCTATTTTATTACAAACCCTTGTACTTGGTAGTTGCCATCCTAATAGATTAATCCCTCCTTGATACTTTGAATATCATAATGCCATTGTAACCATAGGTTGGGAAACTTTAGTGATACCATACTAGATGTCACATTTGTGGTACGATTAATATGCTTATCCATGCTTATATTATGGTGGGTTCGTCATCACATGTAATCAATTAATTGATTTGACTTAATGAAATATTGAATCATGGTTGAAGCCATAGAGAATCGTGGTTGAAGCCACAATTATAAAATTTGTGTGCCATGATATTGGTGTGTCATTGGTGTTGGATATACAAAATTGGTTTTCACTTGTGCGAGTGATCATGCAGTAAAGCGGGAAGTGTAGATTTACTTTGGGGGATGTGAAAGTCTCGTTTAAGTAATATTAAGGACTTAACTTTGTGTGCTATTGATCTGGATCTTACCGTGCAAACCACATGTCTAGTATAGGATAGACCTGACTAAATAATTTGGAATATTTCAATTTCAATCTCGCCATTGTGATAAACATGATTGCTGATTTTCATGAGGCACAAGGGGGGTATGATGCAAAACCCTAGCAGGCAGGATTGAGTTGAGGTTGAACTTTATAAAGGCCTTGTGATTTTCTTAGCGCGAGGCTAATCACATCGTGTGGGTACTGTTGTGCAACCTCTATAGAGTGTAAAACTATTCGAATAGCCGTGTCCCCGGTTATGGACAATGATAAGTGATTTCATATGAGGGGTAGAATTTTCATAAAACTTGGTTGGTTAACGTTGAAAAATGAATGGTTAGTTCACTGTTGGTTTAGCTTGTGAATGGGAGGTTTTCAAGTGGCTTATTCAATTCTGTTAATTAATTACTTATTTGTCATCTTTATTTAAAATTCACTTTTAATCTATTTATTATATTTATTTTAAAATATTGCTTCTATAAAATAACATTTCAGTCACCCATTGGTAAGGCTTGTATATTATATTGCATTCATTTGTTACAAATGACTTGCTGAGTACCAATGTACTCATGACTTTATACCCACTGTTATTCAGTTGAGGAGGAGGAGCTGTATCAGCAGGAGGTACCAGAGGGAGGATACTTCAGTGATTTCACGAATTAGGCCTTCACTTTCCAGTCTATTGCCTGTGGGCATCTCGAAGGACTTCTACGCTTATTTCTATTTTCCGTTGCTAGATTTTAAGCCCTTCAGGTTAGTAAGTTGTAATCTTAGCTATAAAGTCGTACTTTGAAAATTATTAATATTTAAGTTTTTTTTATTTTATCATGTGTATGGTCGATATTTCATCTATATTACATTGTGTGCACTAGCGTGATCCTGGACTAGTGCAGTATACACAAAGAGTCCGGATTTACATATTCGGGTCTCGACATAGCCTTCCTTTGCATCTCCGATTGCAATTTTTGTTCATCCAAATAGCTCAAGCTCCGATGATTTGTTTTAATGATGAACTCTCCTCATTGTAAGTATGGCCTCCACTTCTCCACAGCCATAATAAGTGCCAAAAACTCCTTTTCATATATAGAGAGCTGTTGATGCTTAATCCCCAAAGCCTTGCTCAGAAATGCTATAGGGTGCTCTCATTGCATCAACACTATGCCCACTCCTTCACATGCATTAGTTTCCACTACAAAAGTATGTTGGAAGTTAGGTAATGCTAGCACCGGGGTAGAAGACATGGTTTGCTTAAGTTGGCACAAAGCTGCTTCGGCATTCCCATCCCAAGAAAAGGCCCTCTTCTTCAAAAGGTTGGTCAATGGCTTGGCTATAACTTCATAGCTGTGAACAAATTTTCTATATTAACCAGTTAGCCCAAGAAATCCTCACAGTTTAGTGACATTCTGTAACATCCTGATTTTCGGGGATTTTTAAAACTTTGAATTTAAAAATAAATTTCTTGGATTTCCCCGAATTTAAAACCAAGCTTAAATGAATTTTCATAAATTTAAAAGAATTTAATATGATTAAATTATACTTCAACATTATCTGAAAATAGTTTAATTAAGTTCCTTAAGTCACAAGAAATTTTCTATAATTTTCTGGAATTAAATTAAGCTTCAAATGAATTTTTGAATTTTAAAATGATTTAATCTGAGTAAAATAAACATTAACATAAGTTGAAAATATTTTATTTGGATTCTTCAGGTCTCATAGAATTTTCTGGTATTTTTGGTAAATTTTTGGGATTTAATTGTTATTTTCTAGAGCTCTTAGCAATTTATTTGAATTTCTGGAAAAGATTTAATCGGGGAATTTATCTCAGCCTTCCGATCGCCCCCCCTCCATGTGTCACCCATCCGACGCTCCCCGCCGCCGCCGTACCTCTTCCCGCCCACCTCGCTCCTCCACCGTCCGATGCCCCGTGCCCGCCACGCGGCGGCACCAGCCAGCCCACGCCCACGCGCGCGCCGTCGCCCGCTCCGCGCCGCCCGATCGGAGTCCCGCGCCGTGAAGCCATCACCACCGTCCACCCCTGCGCCGCGTGTGCCCTAGCCGCCCCGCGCGCACGCCTCGCCACCGCCTGCCGCCTGCCAGGTGTCGGCCATCCGCGCCCGCTCCCCACGCTGCGCGTCGCGATCCCGTGCGTTCCCGCTCGGACTCGTCGCAAGCTGTCCGATCTCGCCCGCGAGCCACGCGTCGCGCTGCTAATGCCCCGCCAGCGCTCGCGCCTCGGCCTTCCTCGCCCATCCGATCTCGCGCCGCGCCTCCCCAGCCGTTGGATCTGCCGCGCATTCGCAAACCCTAACCCGACCCCGCGCCTGCTCCGTGTCGTCCGATCGCGCCTATGTGGCTTAATCCTAGCCGTCCAACCGCGTTCGAGTTCGCCCCGAGCCGTCCCCGAATCGAACTCCTCGGTTTGCGTGCTTTTAACAGCCGCTCGTCCTCGGTTCACGTGTCGCACCCAAAACCCTCACCGCCGCTGATCCTCGCCCGCCCTCGCGCCCTCGCCGCCGTCCGCGTCGCCTCCGAGCTGCGCCGCCGCCGTTAGCGTCATCGCCGTAGCCGCCCCGTCACCGGAACCGTTTTCCCCACCGCCGGAGACCCGCCGCCGTCGCCTTCTCCGCCGGTGAGACCTCGTCGCCTCCCTCATCGCCCGCTCCCCGCGCGAGACGCGCTCGCGCGCATGCCTCGGTAGCCACGCCCGGACCAGCGCCACCCCCGCGCGCCCGCGCTTCGCGCGGCGCACCTGGACACGCGTCGCCGATCCGCTTCTCGCGCCGGCCACGCGTCGCCACCGCCCGCTCTCCCGTCCGCGCCCGCGCGACGCGCGACGCTTCGTGTGACGCGCCGCGCCACGCATCGGTGATCCGCGCCATCCTACTCCCGCGCCACCGCATCTCCACCGCTCGTTCAGATCTGAGCCGAGGGCTCAGATCCGGCCGCGTGCCCGCACCCCCACCGTCGGATCCCCGCCGCCCGCGCCGCACCGTGCCACGTCAGCCGAGCCACGTCAGCCCTAGCCGACGTGGCATGCCACGTGGACATGCCACGTCAGCCGGAACCCGCCCCGGGTGCCACGTCAGCTCTTGCCACGTGGCGGCACATGCACGCGCCACATCAGCAAGCTACCGCGTCAGCCGTGCACTGTTTCGTGGACCGAGTCCACCGTGGACTGGTCTCCCGTGCGCCTGGTCCACAGCACAGTAGCATTTTTCATTTTCCCCCCGATTTAATTCCTGTTTTATTTTTCGAGAGCCCGTTCTCCTCTGTCCTAGCTCCGATTGACCCCGTTCTTTTTTCTAAATTCATCTAAAATCGAGCTCTAGTTTTTAGTTCTGGTTTCATGAATTTTGGAGTTTATTTGCTTGTCATTTTATGTGTTTCTTTGGTTTTAGTCGTTTTCTCTCTCGCTAGATTCGGATTCCGGAGGAGCAGGTTCCGCGCCCGAAGACCAGGAGTACCTCACTGAGCATAACCAAGGCAAGTCATGTCCTTTGATCATGTTGAACCCAGTTTACAATCTATTATTTAATTATTTTGTTTTAAATTACATTGCATCGCTATTTTTATTCAAACCTTGTACGGGTAGATATTGCCCAATTGAACTTCTCACTCCTTGATAATTTGGAATGCCATGATATCATTGTCACCATAGGTTGGGAAATATACTATTGATGTTAGATATTTGTCACATGGGCTGCTACGATAGATTGCTTAGCTTTGCTTATAGCTCCGATTGGGTTTATCATCACATGTGATTTATCAATTTGACTTAATGAGATATGGAACTGTGGTTGGTGCCACGTATATTAAAATTTATGCCATGACGTTGGTGCGTCATCGGCGGTGGTTAGACAAACTGGTTTTGCACTGGGCGAGTGATCGTGCAGTAAAGGGGGGAGTATTGGTGCACTTCGAGGGATGTGGTAGTCTCGCCCAGGTAATGTTAAGGACTTAACTTTGTGCGCCATTGATCTGAGCTTTACCGTGCAAACCACATGTCTAGTATGGGATAGACCTGGCTGATTAATTTGGGAGGTTTCAACTTTAATCTTGCCATTAAGATGAACATGGTTGCTGATTTCCATGTGGCGCAAGGGGGGGTGTGATGCGAAACCCTAGCGGGCGGATTAAGTTGTAACTGAACTTTGTAAAGGCCTTGTTGTGGTTACCTTCTGCCAGGGTTAATCACATCGTGTGGGTACAGTTGTGCATCCTCTGCAGAGTGTAAAACTATTCGAATAGCCGCGTCCTCAGTCATGGACAATGCTCGGTGATTTCACACGTGGGGTAGTTATTTCTGGAAACTTGTAAATGGAAGTGGACAGGTGTTCACTGTTGGTTTAGCTTATGGATGGGAGGTCCATAAGTGGTTGGTTTAGCTTATGGATGGGAGGTCCATAAGTGGTTGGTTAGCTTGTGGATGGGAGGTCCGCAAGTGGTTATATCAATTCCTTTGATTATGTATTTATTACTGTTTTACATAAAGATCGCCTTCAATCTATTTATTGTATTTCAACTGTCATTTATGCAAATTAACCTTTCAGCCTTCCTTTGGTAAGCCTTGCATACTATATTGCATTCATTTGTTACAAACGACTTGTTGAGTACCAATGTACTCACGACTTTATGCCCAATGTTACTCAGTTGAGGAAGAGGAATATCACCAGCAGGAGGTTCCAGAAGGAGAGTACTTCGACGACTTCGCGGTTTAGGCTTCATTCTCCACTCGATAGCCTATGGGCTTGTCGATTGGCCACTACGCTTTATTTTGGATTTCCGCTGCTACTCTTGTTAAGCCTTCGGGCCAGTTTATTGTAAGCGTGACCGTAAGGTCGTACCTTTTGAGATTTCTCGATATTTGAGCTTTCTTTTATTTTATCGTGTATATAGTTGTGATGACATCTATGTTTAACTGTGTGCACTAGCATGATCCTAGGACTAGTGCAGAATACACAGGGAGTCTGGATTTGCATATTCGGGTCTCGACACATTCATTGGCATCAACCAAGCTAACATAGCTTGTGTCTTTTGAGGATCTATAGCTACACCTTGGTCTAAAATGATATAGCTAAGATACTCCAACTGCTTCTGTGCAATGAGCATGTGGAACTGTATACTAATATGTCATCAATGAAAACAAGGATGAACTTCCTCATGTAAGGGCTCAAAACCGAATTATTCACACACTGAAAGGTGGCTGGGGCGTTGGTTAAACCAAAGGGCATCACCTGGAATTGGTAATGACTATGATGCGTCTTGATGCTGTCTTATCTTCATCTTCCTTGCACATACGGATTTGATGATATCTAGCCCTCAAGTCCAGTTTAGAGAAATATTGAGTCCCCGCCAACTCATCCAACAACTCATCGATCACCGGCATTGGAAATTTGTTCTTAACAGTGAGCTCATTCACCCACCTGTAATCCACACAAAACCGCCATGACCCATCCTTCTTTTGGATCAACAAGATTGGAGAGGCAAATTGACTCATGCTTGGCTTGATTATCCCTGAGGTCAGCATTTTTTATACTTGCCTCTCAATTTAATCTTTGTGCTGTGGAGAATAACAGTAAGGTCCCCTTGGCACTACAGGAATGGAGTAGTCATATTCTCAGTTTGGCGGCAAGCCCTTCGGTTACTCAAACACATCCTAATGTTGCTGCAATACCAACTCGATCTTAGGTGGAATTGGTAAGATGGGAGCTTCTCACAACTCTTCCACCATAGACAAAGCCCAAACCTCATTACTGAGCTTATTCCCTGATAGGAACCATACACCTTGCAACATTATGCACTGGCCTTGATGCTCAAACTCCAGCGTCTTATGCTCCCAATGGCAATTCATAGGGTTGTGTATCTTCAGTCAGTCCATTCCCAAGATGGCATAATAAGCTCCCAACTCAAGCACTCTCATGTCAGTTGTGAAAGTACATCCCTAGGTCCACTAACTCAAGTTCAATACCCATTGGTCTGTAACATCCTGATATTCAGTGTTATTTGAAGCCTTTTAAAATAAAATTCACCATTTGGATTTTTCTGGATTTAGTACAAGCTTAAAATGAATTTTATTAATTAAAGGGATTTAATGTGAATAAAATAAACAATAACATGTGCTAAAGACTATCTTATTTGGGTTCCTTGTGTGTCAAGAAATTTTTTGGAACTTTTTGTGAATTTTTCAAATTTACTAGCTATTTTCTAGAGCTTATTTTATTTTATTTGAATTTATGAAATTAGAAAGCCCCAAAAATCCTTAAACAATATTGGGTAGGGCTTGTTACTATTCATCTAGTCTAGTGAGCCTCAACCATCTAATCTCCTATTGACACTTCGGCCACCAAATCCTTTCCAGTGCCATGTGTCAACCATCCGGCCAAGTTCCACTTCGACCACTAAATCCTTTCCAGTGCCACGTGTCAACCATCCGGATGCTTGTGTACTGTTCATCTGTGTTTTCTCCTGTCACCGTCTGATCTAAAGCCTCATCACGTGTCGTCCATCCGCGAGATCGGTTAATGTTCATTGTTATCTTTCTTGCGGTCTCTCGTTGCCGCCGTCCTCATTCGTTCCACCTCGGCGTCCATGCCCGACATGGATTCCACGCCGTCTCTAACCCAGCCTCTATGCTGTGCATAATTCGGCTTTCCTAGGTGTCCATGCTTAAATAGCGGCCACTACCTCGTCCTTCGCAGCCCCACAACCGCTCGCCTCACCTGTGCGATGCCGAGCTCGGTACCACTATCGTCCGCTCATTCCACCGCTGAGCTCGCCCGTCCTCGCCATCGTATCCGGTGCCGTCTGCCTACGTCGCCGTTCCTGAACCTTGCTATCAAGCCGCAATCACCATCGCCTTTTGCCCGACCGTCGTCTATGAAGACCGGTGAGCCACCGAGCTGTCCTCCCACTCCGCCATCTCACTCGTGCACCGCCGTCTTTGCCTTGTTGGTGAGTTCTCACCAACTAGCTGCCATTCGCTGACTCGCTCTAGCCCCCACATCACCCTCGCCGGTCGAACCCCGCCGCGCCATTCCACACCTGCTCGCCCGCCACCTATCACCACGTGTCGGTCACGTCAGCCAACTAGCCAAAGTTCACTGTTCCATGAACTGACTTCACCATAGATATAGAATCAGATATGATTTGATTACTTTCCATGTGTTGAAAACTTTTCATAAGTAAGGGCATGCGTGCCCCTATAAATAGAGACTCAATTGGTCATGTAACATAGACCAGCTTTGAGAATAAATCTACTCTTGTTTGTGCTTGAGTTCTATGAGGAATTAGGGAGTTTCTTCAATCAAGATCGTTCAGCCTTTCCGCTTGGAATTGGGTACACGATGGATCTTCGCTTGGTGGTTGGCGAAATCGACACGAGTGTGTTTTGGCGGATTAAAGAGTGTTTATCCCTTGCACTTGCATTGGAGGGTCACTACGATTTATCAAGACTCCCACGAGTATCCAATCCTACGTCGAGAAGATTGGGCGACCCCATATCAAGATTATGTTGCTGTAATGCCCTAGACATCATTTCGGCGCTTACGGAAGTTTTATCGGGTTCGCTGAATTTCTTGGTTTTTCGGTGAATCGCGAAGGCAGGTTTTCAGCCTGCGGATTTATCTAGGAAAAAGAAAAATTAAGGATGGCGGGCTATCCAGAGAGGGAGGCCAGGCATCTCACCTTCCACCTTGGGCCCAAGCTGCCTCCCCCCTCTCTTTGGGCCCAAATCCCCACCCCAGCCCAGCCGCACCACCTCCCCTCTTCCTCTAACCCTAGGCACCCCTCCCTCCCCTTGTGGCTACCACCCCCTATCCCCCTTGCGCCTCCACCCCGTCCCCCATTGCCCTTCTCACTGCTGCCCTGCTGCAAAGAAAAAAAATTAGAGAAGAGAAGGGAAGAAGAGGAGGAAGAGAAGGGAGAAGGAGGAAGGGAAGAAGAGAAGGAAGAAAAGGGGTGATCCTGTGGGATCCCCTAGGTAAATTCCTCACCTCAATTCTCCCTTGTTTTGGTTGTGATTATGGTTTATGGCTTGGGATAAGAGGTGACCTAGTGGGGGAATTAACCGATTAGTGTTATTCTGCTCTCTGCGCGTAGGTTGATTCGTGCAGTACGACTGTTTGTCTAAATTAGAGCATCAAGACGATTTTTTCTATAAATCTATCCAACATGAAAGTTGTAGAGAACGTCGAAGCCTAGCTTCTGTACTTATTTTTAGATTTTTTGGTTGTGGGGTTTAGGCGCAATAGAGTTGGAAACTTTGCTGTGTAGCAGAGGAGTAGTCTGAAACTGGTTACTGTTCAGGTGTAGTTTCAGAGGGGTAGATGAATTTTATGATTTTGCTCACAATAACAAAAGTTGTAGAAAATCATGTAAACTATCTTCTGTAAAAAAACATGCTTTCATAATGTGGTCTATGTAGTAGTATTTTAAGAATCAATTGTTTATGCTCCTAATGGATTAATTGTGGTTATGTGATATTGTTCTTAATGAAACAAATATGGTTGTGGGATAATATTCTTTATGAGGATATTGTGATCTAAGTGGTAGTATTCTTAGTGAATACATTGTGGTCTTAGTGGTAGTATTTTTAATGAATATATTATAGTCTATGTGGTAGTATTCCCTATGAATTTAACCACAAAGATTAGTAACATATTCATCATGAATACCTCTTCATAATCCACATATGATTCAATAAGGACAATACCGCATAATCCATATTCGATTCATCAAGATCATAATCAATCGATTCATAGGGAAAATTACCACATAGACCCCCCATATATTCATTAAGAATACCACCACTACTGAATTACCTACAATTTTCATAATTGTGGCCAAAATCATAAAAATCATCTACTACTCTGAATCTACACCCGAACAGCAATTTGTCATGGACTACACCTCTGCCAAATAGCAATGTTCTTGACTCTGTTGCGCCCAAACCCCGTGGCCTAATATTCTAGAAAAATTATAGAAAATAGATCTCGTCATCCTATACAACTTTCCTTTTGGCCAGACCTACAGAAAAAATCATTTCGATGCGCTAATCTACGCAAACAGACACGGTGCACAAATCTAACTACGCACAGATAACAGAAAATCACTAATCGGTTAATCAATTTGCTAACCCCCTTCTAATCTCGTGCCAAGAACCCTAATTACTCTAAAAACAGAAGGATTTGACATGGAGAAAAGTTACCTAGGTGATTTCTTGAGATCACCCCCTCTTCTCTTTTCTTCTTCCTCTTTCCTTCCCTTCTTCTCCTCCCTTCTCTTCCTCCTCTTCTCCCTCCTCTTCTCTGATTTTTTTTCCTTTGCAGCAGGGTAGCAGGCTGTGGAGGAGGTGGAGGCACAATGGGGGAGAGGGGGTGGCGGCCAAAGGTGGGGAAAAGGGGGAGGGGCCAAGGGAGGGGGGTTTTATAAGGGGGCGCTAGGGTTTGGGGGGTGCGACCCCCTTTGGGCCGGCTGGCCCAAAGTGACTGGCCCACCCCTCTGGACTGCCCAAAACCTTTATTTTTAATTATCTATTTTTTTAATTTGGACAATTCCGTAATTTTATTTTTGCCTCCCGCGATTCACCGAAAAATCAGGAAACTCCGTGATTCCGCTAAATATTTCTAGGGATGTCGTAACGACGTTCAGGGCATTACATTCTCCCCTCCTAAAAAGGATTCGTCCTCGAATCTAACTACTCAAACCACAAAATAAGAGAATAATCAAGGAGAGAGCAACCAAAAGAAACAACAATTTCGAGTACTCTCTTGCCTCGAAGAGTTTGAGTTCTTCTTCTGCATCTAATCTTCAAGCTCCCACGTTGCCTCCCGCTCGAACTGATTCGTCCAGAGGACCTTCACATACCTTGTGGCCCTCTTCCTTATGACCAGTTGCGGCGAGTCCACGATATACGCTGGTCAACGCCGAACATCCGCATAACTCTTCTGCCGGCTCTGAGCGGCCAACAAGTCCTACCTTTTTCTTAAAAATATTTTCCTCTATTAAACCACTATTAAACCGTAACAACTATTAAACCACTATCTAATACCATCCTCCTTCTTAAAAATATTTTCCTCTATTTATTATAATCGGGATAATACATTATACCCCTTTAAAAGAATTTGACCACAGATTCCACTCACGCTGTTCTACTCGAAGAACGTCTAGAAATCTTTTATAAACAGAACCCAACTGAAAATGAAGGATTCTCAAGAAACCCATTCGCAACCGACTTTCCTTCAAAGAACCACCATACAAAATCAAAGGATCCACTTTCCAAGTAGACAATTGGAGAAAAAGCACCACATAGCCAAGAGTGAAAGTCACTAAGTAGACCAAAACAATCATTTTCTTTTTCCAACTAGAAAAGACTACGTCTCAACATAAAACAACTCAATTTACAAATGACCTTTGCCATAAACACACAGCTTAAATAAGAATCAAGAGAGCATTTCACTACTCGAGAGGATAATAGTTTCCCAATCCACTTCTTTTAATAATTTAAATTCCCTGAACTAAGAATTTCCAGATCATCGCCCAACACACCAACTCATTTATCCTAAGTTGACAACCTCAACAATAAGCTCAAACTGAGTACATCGTCTACACCCTTATAGAGAGACTCTACTGCCCCCACAAATCATACTCTAGCAAAGACCTCAACCAACAGAATTATTTTGACAGATAATTCTTAATGCATCTCAATCCCTTAAGGATAACAACTTAAATTTTATGTCACACCCGCACATACTCATTTATTGCACCTTAAGGATGCTATCCATGATCCTCACACTATTGAAAATCCACTCTGATACACTATTCCTACACAGATACACTTGGCTTCCAAGGTTCTAGCATAACAAAATGTAAAGCCCAGACTCAACCTTCAAGACTCCTACAACAAAATTCTCGTGTAGAGATAGAGAAATCCTCAGGTGAAATCCCTAAAATTCCCACAATTAACTGTAACATCCTGATTTTTTGAGATTTTTAAAACCTGGAATTTAAAAACAAATTTTTGAAATTTTTCTGAATTTTAATCAACCTTAAATTGAATTTTCAAAATTTTAAAGGATTCAATATGATTCAACTAAACTTCAACATTAGTTGAAAATATTTTATTTGAGTTCCTTGTGTCACAAGGAATTTTTTGGTATTTTTGGTGAATTTTTGGGAGTTATTTGCTATTTTCTAGAGCTTGTTGATCATTAGTTGAATTTTTCGAAAAAGAAAAAAACCCTAAAATCCCTCCCCAAACCCTAGCGGGCCGGACCCAGCCCGGCCCACCTACCCACTGCCACATGGCAGCCCCTGAGTCGCACGCATCCCGCGCCGCACGTCCACCTCGGCCCGCCAGCACCCCTCGGCCAAACCCGCCGCGCCGACCGGCCCACCTCCCTTTCCCTCGGCCTCTCTCCCCGTCGGCCAGGTGTCGGCCATCCGCGCACTCTGCACTCGCCCGCTCGCATCGTCACCGCCCAAACTCCCCGCCCCGCTCTCGCCCGCACGCACGCCCTAACCCTAGCGCCGCCCTGCCCCGCTCGCTCCTGGCCGTCGATCCGGCCACGTGGCGGCACCCGCTCGCCCTTACCGCGCCGCCCCGCGTTGCCCTCGCCCCGTCCCCGCCATTTGATCACTCGCACCTCCGCGCGGCCCCATCGCAACCGTCCAGGCGTCACGGGTGGAGTCCCCGTCTCCGAGCTGCCCTTGCACTCGCGTCATCCCCTCTTAGGATTGCCTCGATTTGTGCGCTTGAAAAGCGTCACCGCCTCGATTCACGTGCTCCGAACGCCGCCGTCGCAAGTCCTCGCCTCTTCTCACCTGCGTCGCCGCCGTCGGCCGAGCGTCTCCTTCGCCGTCCTCACCGTACCTCGCTGCCATCTCCGTCTCGGAGTTCTCCGCCGTCGTCGCCATCCGCGCCGCCACAACCGTCTTCGCCGGAGACTCCGCTCCGTCCCCTCCAGTAAGCCGCCACCATCTGCGCCGCTTCCCTTCGCGCCGTTGAACCCTTCCCACCGTCCACGCCCGGCTGCGCTGCCCGCCGCCAGACCCCGACGCCGCCCAGGTCGTTGGAGACCGAAGACCCTCGGCGCGTCGGGCCTCGCCATCCATCTAGATCCAAATCCGATGGCTCGGATAGCGCCACGCGTTGCATCCTCCACTGTCCGATCTGCCGCCGCCGACAGCCGCGCAACCCGCCACATCAGCCCTAGCCGAGTCAGCAGCCACGTCAGCCCTAGGTCCATGTGGAAGCCACACGTGATGCCACGTCAGCTGCCACATCAGCCAAAACCCGCCCACGGTGCCACGTGGCAGCCACGTCAGCATGTGCCACGTGTCGGCACCAGCGTGCGCCACGTCAGCCCTAAATTGTCGCGTCAGCACCGCCTCCGCCCGCGTGCACTGTTCCTTGGACTGGGTCCACCGTGCGCTTGGTATTTTGTGCACCGGGTTCACAGCACAGTGTATTTTCCGATTATCTGTATTTTTCTTTAGGTTAATTCTTCTGAGAGCCCGTTCTCCTCCGTCCTAGCTCCGATTGACCCCGTTCTTTTCTCTAAATTCATCTAAAATCGAGCTCTAGCTTTTGGTTCTAGTTTCATGATTTTTGGAGTTCATTTGCTTATCATTTTATATATTTTCTTGTTTTGGTCGTTTTCTCTCTCGTTAGATTCGGATTCCGAAGGAGCAGGATCTACGCCCGAAGACCAAGAGTACCTCGCTGAGCATAACCAAGGTAAGTCGTGTACTTTGATCATGTTGAACCCAGTTTACAATCTGTTATTTAATTATTTTGTTTTAAATTACATTGCATCGCTATTTTTATTCAAACCCTTGTATTGGTAGTTATCGTCCCAATTGAATTCATCCCTCCTTGATAATTTGGAATACCATGATACCATTGTCATCATAGGTTGAGAAATATACTAGTGATGCTAGGTTATTTGTAACATGGGTTGGTAGGATAGAATGCTTAGCTTTGCTTATAGTTATGATTGGATTTATCATCACATGTGAATTATCAATTTGACTTAATGAGATATGAAATTGTGGTTGGTACCACGTTTATTAAAATTTGGGCCATGGCATTGGTGTGTCATTGGTGTGGTTATACAAAACTGGTTTTGCACTCGGACGAGTGATCGTGCAGTAAAGGGGGGAGTGTTGGAGCACTTCGAGGGATATGGTAGTATCGCCCGGGTAGACTTAAGGACTTAACTTTGTGCGCCATTGATCTGAGCTTTACCATGCAAATGACATGTCTGGTATGGGATGGACCTAGTTGATTAATTTGGGATGTTTCAACTTTAATCTTGCCATTGAGATGAACATAGTTGCTGATTTTCATGTGGCGCAAGGGGGGTGTGATGCGAAACCCTAGCGGGCGGATTGAGTTGTAACTGAACTTTGTAAAGGCCTTGTTGTGATTACCTTAGGCTGAGGCTAATCACATCGTGTGAGTACAGTTGTGCAACCTCTGCAGAGTGTAAAACTATTCGAATAGCCGCATTTTCGGCATGGACAATGCTCGGTGATTTCACACGAGGTATAGTTATTTCTGAAAACTTATGGAATATGGTTGGACAGTGGATGATTAATTCACTGTTAGTTACAAACCATCTGTGATATGGATATATCACAGACGATTTTTGTTTACAAACGTCTGTGATATGCCTATATCATAGATAGTTTTTTCATACAAACCGTTTGCGATGATAGCTATCATAGACGGTTTTTAGTTACAAACCGTCTATGATATTCTTTCCTGCCCTAAATCTATTTCTGTTAATTGGCTAGCCTCAGGAAATGCTAGCCATGCCCTTTGAAATAAGCAGATCAACATGTACATATATATACAGACAATTGACATCTCAATTCATTTCATAAACATATAACATCCAATTCACATCTCAATTCATTTGACAAACATAAAACATCCATTTCGCAAATCAATTAATTGAAATGAAGTAAAATATCCATTAAGAAATACACAATTACAAAAGATCTACATTGCATTCACAGATCAACATGTACATGTATACATTGCATTGTGATAAGAGCAATAAAAAAATCATTGTGGGTTGTGGAACTCTCCCTTTGGAGTTAGGACTTGAGCCACCAAAAAGTACACGGACTCTCCTAGAATTCCTTCAAGGTTGAAATGTTTCAATGCGATTTCGGGATGGCGCGCACTGCCGATAGGAATATCAATGTGCGTATATATATAACTTGATAAGTATGAAGTAATTATGAGAATATTGACAAACCTTAGTATTGGGATTGGTGATCCTCGAGGAATCGAGGAGTAGTCTCATATGGTGGCAAACGTAGAATCCACATGTGTTGCCCGGCTGCTGCTGGTGGCACTGCAAAAAATAGAATATGTTAATTCAAGTGGCATTAATACTACCAACTGTTGCATAGGATTAATTAATATGTACTAACGAATACCTTAAAGTTTCGATCATGTGTCAGAGCTTTGGCCCATTGTGTCGAGAGCTTTGCCTTTTTAACGTACATCGCGAACGCCCTACGTGATTCGAAAAAGTTGACCTTAGTCATTCGGAAGGAAAGAAAGAGTGTAATATAGGTATGTATGGAGAAAATGTACTTACCTATTACTTACCTATCGATGACTTGGCCGACAACTGTGTAGTCGACTTTATTCTTACTTAGGGAATCAAAGTATATTGCCCTGTTCCACTTTGGTACAATTACTATTAAAATCCAATGAAACTCCTGATTGTAGGGCATCAGTACATATTCCTTATCGCGGTAAGCCAACAGTGATGCTGCAATGTACCTCTCGACGACGCCAGCATCCTCATTGATGGTATAACTGGCGACCAAGTGTGGGTCCAATAAACCAACCGATGATTTGGATGATCTAGCTTGAGTCACCATGTGTCTATATATATACACACGAAAGCAAGAAATTATATATGACATTTATCGGTATGACATGAACAGAGACTGTGATTGTACACACTTACAGCGTCTAGCATCGAACGAGTGAGACGTCGAGAGCGTTGAGCTTGAAAAGATCAAATAAATCCTCGAAGGTCACCACGAAGACACCATCTTGAAATTCGTGCTGGAAATGATGCTACCTGAATTTGACAATGATACCTAAGCACCGTTCTCTCTCTGGCTTATTGGATTGTTCCATATACCAAGTGTGTAATTGGTTGCAACTAACTGGTAGGAATGGGAGGCGCTTCACCGGGTTGACCATCGGCTCGCTAAGCATGAATTTGCGGGCCAATGGTAGGTACGGGATATCATCATCAATCTTCTTTGCTTTGCCCTTGCTGCCTCGGCTGTCCTTGCTACCTCGGCTGTAGGTCGACTGTAAAGGTAGCACCGGTGAAAGTTGTTGCACTGGGAATAACTCCCATGGACTCATCACCGGTGCAGGTAGCGATGGTGGAGATAGACCTTGTGGAGATGGCACTAGTGCAAATCGCTCTGGTTCGTATTGCCCTTGTGAACCTACCACTGGTGAAGAAGCCTCTAGGCAGATGTCTCTTTTGGGCAACTGGATGAATGTTCTAATGGCTTGCCCTAGAGTCACGATCTTGTCGTTGGCGGGCTTCGGTAGCGGGACTACATCGAAATTGGCATGCACACCATCCACAGACACTTTTTCGAAACCTGGAGCTAAAGGTGCACGGTGCATCATGGCCCCTTCACCGGACGGATATACCAGGCCCTAAGCAGAACACAAGGCAACGAAGGCATATCAAACTTGGAGCTTGCACTTCGTAGCTTCCAAGATATCGTCCACAGAAAATCTGCCCTCGCTTTCCTTCGTAGGATTAGACGCATAGCTACTCCGACGGTTGGAGGGCTGGCTAGCATAGGAGTGGTGGCAGCCTGTTGATTTTCTTCTGTTTGTCTTCGCACCTCATCTCTGACGTAATCAGCAAGCTCCTCTCCAAGAGATGCCTTGATCTCCTCTCGTAGTCATGCGTCAGGCTCGGCTTTATTTCTCTTCATACTCCGATACAATTCGGGGTTATCTGAGAAACCTTGATTCCAAGGAACATAAAACCCAAGGCCTCTCGTACGACCCGGGTGCTCCTTGTTTTCGAAAGGCGAGCATGTATATCTTTCTCCTAATTGGTGGAATGATCCCTGGGAAGATTCGACACTCAGTGCATCCTGCAAGAGCCCGACATGTCATTTAGTTTTCAGGGAAGTTGTGGAGTAATTACAAGCTACGTAGTTCGATATCTTACCAGGCGGTGGGACACTTCTGGTCTCCGGGTTCCGGAAGGAGATGTCACTCGACGACGTGGTAGATGACCTCGCTCTAATCCAATTTCGAGCGCGCTCATCTGGGATCGTGGCAAATGGTAGGACGGTGTTCCACAGGATTGCCTGTTCGTCCTCCTGCCTCCACTGCGGGATTTTACCCGTATACCCAGCTGTGCCGAGTCTGTGGGAATGTGTGTTTTTTGCCTGCAGGGCCTTGTGCGCCGCGCTTGCACTTCTGAAAGCTTCGGTCGTCTTCATCGCCTTAAACTCATCCCATTGTGGTTCCAGGAATGCATACCTGTCAAAGGGCGTTAGATCCTTCTCCACATAGTTCTTGACAAGCACGCTCTTGAAGTTCTTCCAAACTTTACACACCGCAAGCAAGGCACGATGTTGCACAGAGTCGTGGTCTTCTTCTGGGATCTCGAACGATGCAAAAATCTCTGTCAGCAGCTCATGTTTCTGAGTCTCAGTCACGCTCTTCCACGAATCAAATGTCATCTCAATTCGTTCTCGTGCAACTATTTCGATCGTTCTTCGAAATGCCCTTGCTGCTTTGTGAGGAAGGAGAGGGGTCCCAGATCTATCGACCTCTGTGATGGTAAATCGGCCCTCAGGCTTTTTCGATAGTCCTCTTGCTTTGCGTGTTGATTTTGGAGCGGATGCTTCCGGCGATGATGTTGAAGAATGCGCGGATGACATGTTGACCTTCTCATATATACGTAAATAGTGCGGTATAAGCACATACTTAAATTTAATTCCAATATATGCATACATATATTCAAGTATACATATACATATCTAAGTTCTTTAGCAACATATATATACATATACATATGCATATGCATAACAGTAAGATTTAACAACAATAAGATTTATGAAATAACAATAATATATGTTCAAGTGCGTATTCTTTCCTAGATATACAACATGCATGATACCAATGGCATAAAAATGACTTAATCAACATATACACATATCAATACGTAGAATTGAAGATGGACTCACCGAGGGGATTCTGGCGATGTGAGAGGAGCTCGAACGTGGACGGAGGCGGCCAACGGGCTCGACCGTCAACGGAGGCGGTCGGCGACGGGCTCGGGAGGACGGATGTTAGTGATATGCCCTAGAGGCAACATGGAGATGTTATATATATCACATACTATGTTTATGATATATTACTTTGTTCCTTGAAATAGACATTATCATTATTGATCAATGAGTGTGTGACTTATTCACGAGACTCTTAATGCTAAAATGTTGCTATTTCTAAATGATCCCTGATCATATATCATATGAGGAACAAATATGATTCAAAGATAAAGATCAGCATATGTATTGATTGATAATTATGTTTCATGGATCATGGTATGGTGATACCAAATCAATAATATGGACATGTGTTAGTGAACATATGTTGGATAGACCCGCTATGAGGCACTGCAGAGATTTCATGTGTCATCAGTTGGTCTCAAGTAGTGTTTATGTAGAATCCTTAGACTTGAGATCATCATGATTCCCAACATGCGTAGTAGCTTATTTTGGGACTACTAAACACTACTCCGTAACTGGGTAGTCATAAAAGTAGTCTTCGGGTTTGCCATAAAACATGTAGTGGGATGTGAATGATCAAGATAGAATTTGCCCCTCCTTATGGGAGAGATATCTCTGGGCCCCTCGATGTAATGGATTATGAAAGTGCATGGCCATGCCAAGGTGATTGAGGAGTCAATCACAAGTATATAATCCATCACAGAATCGAGAGAGTGATTGAGCTATTAAGAGGATGACACAGGTCTCGCCTTGAGCTCAATTTATATCGTGAGGCAAAGGGATTCGTACATGAGAACATTACAGGTTCAGCCGATATGATCTTTACGTATACTTTGGGGTTAATATGTCTTACTAGAGGCCGCTATTAACAGGGTGACCGGAAAGGCATTTTTGGGTCATGACCAAGTATACGTGAACCTACGGGGTCGCACGCTTAACGGGTTAGAACACTAATTCGAATATGATTCGGATATGGGCTCAATTCGGATAGAGATCCGAATATACTCCTATTGGGCCTCGGTCCGTAAGGCCCAAGTGAGGATGTCTATATATATGGAGGCGAGGGGCTGAGGGGATACGCTCCTGTAAACCCTAGCCGCCACCTCCCGAGCCAAACCCTAGCCGCTCACGAGTGCTAGTACACTCGCGATCGGCATTCCAGCCCCGAACGTGTGGATACCGGTGGAGGCGCTGCTTGTTGCGGTGTTGATCGGCATCAACAACCTACAGATTGGATCCGCTCGTGGTGTGGTTGATCGCGTGGAGGAGACGATCTGTTCGGGACGATCGGTTACTTCCACTACTACCTCGACGCGCGTGGTTGGATCGGTTTCCAACTCTTCTTCCGCTGCGCTGCGCGTCTAGTGGTAACGATCCATGATCCTTCCTTAGCATGATGTCCTGGTGTGCGCGGTAGAAAAGTTTTGTTTTCTGCTTTCGTAGCCTACGCGTTTTCCTTTAGTGGTATCAGAGCCATCTTGCTTAGTTTGCAATCTGGATCAGCGTATATGTTGATATGCGGTAGTAGTAGATTGGATCTATTACATTCTAGATCAGGTGGTTCATGTGATGAATCGGTGGTAGCACGGGTTGATGAGATCAATCGGTCATAAGGGGTTGAAATAGGTATGAGTTGATAGCATCATATGGCCAAAAAAGATTAGTTCGTGCTCCTTCTTTGATGTACGTGCGACTTGCCCCTACCGGCTGGAATCACCATCGGGGCTAATTGCACGCACAATCAGTAGATCGAGCCAACAGATCGAGGTCTTGTGTTGTGGTCTCCTCAAGTATACCGATCGCGATGATCAATATGATTGATCTAATGAAAATTGAGACATTTTGAATGGCTTGGATTTGGGTTGATTTGATCGGCTCGATGAGGTTTTATATAAAGGCTTATTACAGACGGTTCTAAGATTAGAACCGTCTGTGATAATAAATATCACAGACGGTTCTGAGAGAAAAACCGTCTATGATATCACAGACAGTTCTGAGTTTAGAACCGTCTGTGATACTAAATATCAGAGACGGTTCTAAGCTTAGAACGGTCTGTGATAATAATCACAGACGGTACTTACAACCGTCTGTAATAAGCCTTTGCCCGACAACCGTCTGTAATAAGCCTTTGCCCGACTGTAGTTAATATAACTGCATCAACCAGCATTCAATAAGCCTTTGCCCAGCTGTAGTTATTTCGTTACAACAACCCAGTATATTTCTTTACAACAACCCAATGAACATAAAGATACATTTGTATGACTCATTCTCAAAATTCACCTATATATCACATATTTTCACTTATACATAAATGCAAATTCACAAATATATCACATACATTAATGCAAATGCCCACATACATTATTCGTCGTCGACCCTTATGCCATTTCTAAAAGGAGGTAACTCGTCAAATTGATTGTATTCTTCCTCGTCCACTACATTCTCTACTCCGACAATTCTTCTTTTTCCATGAAGAACTACATGGTGCTTCTTATTTGCCGGGTCGGTTACATAGAAAACTTGAACAACTTGGTTGGCGAGTACGAATGGTTCGTCTTTGTACCCGACACATTGGAGGTCCACGGTAGTAACACCGTACTTGTCAACCTTCACCTGTGGGAGATGCACCCCATGACAGCGAAATAAGAGGATCTTAAAAACTACATAGTCGAGCTCCTGTAGCATCCCAAAAATTTTATTCCTTTATTAAAATGTTTTCTGGAATTTATTGGATTTTCCTGGATTTTATTCCAAGCCCTGATTTGAGAAAATCAAAAATTTTATTTTATAAAGGCCAAAATGAATTTATTGCATTTCATGAAAGTCAAAATAAATGTATTTCATTTTCCTAAAGTCAAACTTGTAATTACTTTAATTTTTAGGAAATTATAATCATTTAAAACCCTCCCTTTAAAGTCAAATTGTGTTTTTGAAAAATTCATTTACCAAAATGGGTTGAAAATGTTTTTACTATGTCTAAAATAGTCCCAGAAGGTTCTCTGAATTTTTCTGGAATTTTTAAAATTTATTTGGTATTTTTCTGGGTATTTTTAAGCCTTCAAACCATTTCTGAAATTCAAAAAGAAAATAAAACCCAAAACCCTCCCTGGGGCCGACACTTGTCACCCATCGGGCCAATCCACGCTGCCAGATCTATTCCTAGTCGTCCGATCCAACTTACCGATTCAACCTGCCTTCCCCTCTCCCCTAGCCGACGCGTGTCAAGCATCGAGCCGTCCGTCTCCCCGCCCGATTCAATCTCCACCGCCCGAACTCACTTACTGCTTCGCCCGCTCCCCTCTTCCCTCCGATCGGCACGTGGCTCAATCCCAGCCATCGCATGTTGCCGTACTAGATCGCAGCCGCCCTCTTCCACTTAATGCATCGTTCGGCTCAGATCTAACCCCCATTGCCGGATTGCATCTCAACCGACCATCGTCACTGACCCCTTCTCCAGCAGTTAGCGGCCCCGATATCCTCCCCTTGCCACCCGTCGCAAATCCGACCGTTGCCTCTCCCCTTTCCTTTTCTTCTCCCTCGCTGACCGGTGGGCCCCACCTGTCGGATCAGTCTCCCCCGCCCCCTTTCCTTCTTCCTCGCGCGATCGCTGCCGCTACGGTAAATTCAAATTGCTGCCTCCCCGCATCCAATTAAAGCATAATTAACCCCATTTATGCCCTTTTACACCGTCGCACCTTTCCTCTCTAGTCATTTCAACTCCAGCGTGCTACGCACGCCCGTTACTGCCTCCTCCGGCCTATATAAGCCCTCCCCGAGGATCCCCTCTCCGCACTGCCCCTCCCTCGCCTCTCAATCGGAACGTTCGAGCACCGGAGTTCCCCTGAGCCCGATTCTCCCTCTGCCGGCTTCATCGACTCGGCGAGAAATCGCCGCCGCCTCTGACCTCCCCGCGCCCCGCCAGCACTACTCCGACCTTGCTCGTGCCCCGGCGATCCCCGAAAACCACTTCCCTGGGCCCGTGCGCCACCGGAACCCCTCCGCCGCCTTGAAACCCACTCCGACCGCTGCCCCTCTCCGCCGATCACCCTCTCCGGCCGTCCCCATGCACTGCGCAAGGTACCAGTGGACTCCCCATGCTTTCCTCTACGTTTTGCACCCATTGGCCGGCATGCCACGTCGGTTTGATGGGCCGAGCTGGCAACCGACGTGGCCGCCACCCGAAGGCCACCTCGGCCTCAGGTTGCCACACTAGCGCCACCCTGCGCCTCGTCACCCGCACACCACGTGACCCTCGCTCGGGTCCGTGGACTCAGTCCACCGTGAACCCGGGCCCACATGTCAGCCTCACTCAGGTTATTTAATTGTCAGGGGTGACGTCATGCTGATGCAGTAAAACCGATTTTCCCATTTAAAAATAATTCGGCTGAAAACCTATTTACCTTGCTGATGTCATAATATGTTATTTCCTTTAAGAAAATAATTCATGCTGACATCATAAATGCTTTTCGGTTTAAAAAGAATTCCAGAAATTGGGTATTTTCTTTTTAATTGTATTAAAACTTTGGAAGGCTATAACTTTTTCATTTTAACTCCAAATTGACCCGTTCAAATTTCTAAATTTTTCTAAAATCATGATCTATCCATTTCTAGCATCCTTTTGAAAATTTGAATTTATTTGAATTTTATTTTTGAATTTCTTTTGAATTGGCTTTTTACGTTAGATTTTGACGATTCCGGAGAGTTCGAGTTCGACGATTCTCCGCAGGACTTCGAGCAAGGCAAGTTACACCTTTGACCATGTTGAACCTAATATTTAAAATTTATTTATGTTGTTTTACTGTATACGCATGCGTACTTCTATTCAAATTTAATTTAAATTCAGTTTAAATGTTAGATATACCCATAATCCTTTGAATATGACCAATTTGAATCTCGAATTCATATACCTTGTCGCCCTAGAAATGTTATAGAAATACTTAGTCTGGCTTAGTATAATTTTGGTGGGATCAATCTTTCACATGAAATGACAATTCCTTTTTAATCTTGACTTCGGTGAGTCAAGGATGATTTATGAAAATGGTTTAAAAATGAAAATGGAAACTTATGATTTGGACTTAGGCTAATGGTTAGGTGGTGGGTGCCGACATGCCTCGTGTTTGGTGACACCTGGTTGATTGTCGTGCATGTGGGTATGTGGTTGAGCCTAAATCAACTTAAGGACCGTTTCTGTGAATCATTTTACGAAGTCACTTCGTATTACCACAAGTCCGGTATGGGACGGACCTGGCTAAGTAACTTGTGAAGTTTCAAATATAGTTTCGCTATAGGCTGAATGTGAGCGTGGCGCCGTGAGAAGTCTCACATGGCACCAGAGGGGGCTTCAACTCGTGGATTCGAGTTGTGGTGAAACCTTAGTGGCGGCGTTATTATTTTGGCTATGGATCATCGGAACAGCCTTGTTATGAACTCTCCGTCGCACACCTAAGGCAGTGTGTTTATCGCGTGGCTCAAGTGAGAGGGAATGACTTGTGGTTAAAGTTGTACACCTCTGCAGAGTAAAAACTATCTGGATAGCCGTGTCCACGGTCATGGACATGCTGAGTAGAGTTTTCACATATTAGACTTGTTTTTTTTATAAAATGTGATTTTCGGACAAACAACAGTGGTTTTGACAATGGTCCGGGTGGGATGCCCGTGGTTAGGTTAGTGTAGGTCGGAGCCTACACTAACGATAATACTTTGGTTAAAATATTATTTCATATAATGTATTAAAAACTCAGCTTTTGCACTTATGTTACTGTATTTAAATTCAGTACTGCTTTTCGCACAACTAAACTTAATAAGCCTTCCTTTGTTATCCCTATGCATGCATTCACTCTGTTAAATTCTGGTGTAACTTAGGTAAGTACTTTATGTGCTTACCTTGGGAGTACTCTATGTGCTCACCTTGCTAAAATTTGTTGCCAGACTTCGACGGCGACTACGATGGTGAGGACTACTTCAGCGAGTAGGATGCGTCTTACAGTCATTCGCCTGTGGGAGGCTGGATGGGCTGATCTGCTACCTTTACTGTTTTCCGTTGCCTTTATTTTCAGTTGGCCTTGTGCCATTTTATTGTAAGACTTAGCCATCAGGCCGTACCTTTGATTAATAATATTCTGTGGTGATTTTGCATGATATACATTACTGTTGACCCTATGTGCACTAGCTTTTCCTAAGATAGTGCGATTTACCCAAAGGGACTTGGAGTTATTGCTCCGGGTCCCGACAGCTCCCAAATCTCTTCTATGAACCCATAGTACGAGTTTCTCACCCTATCAGTACTGAACGCATCTATGCGGACACCGCTGTTCTGGTTAGTGCTCTTTACATCCTGAGCCTGTGTGTGGAATGTGTTTCCATTTATGTCATATCCTTGCCATGTCACAACTGTAAATGTTGACCCTTTTGCCAACCATGTCAGCATCTCACTTGATGAGCTCCTAGCGATTTGCTCCTTCAACCATTGGTTGAACCAACTGTTGTGTTGTCTCGTGATCAAAACATCCGGCCGCTCCGGATTCTGTTGTCGAAGCACATCCTTATGCTGGTCGACATAAGGGGCCACTTCAGTCATGTGTTGCAAGACCGTGAAATGGGCTTATGCATACGCGTTCTAATCTGGAGTGATTGCTTTCCTTCCTATAGTTTTGATACCCTTGAGCCTCCCCTCATGACGAGATTGAGGCACACCTATCGGTTGAATCTGAGCCATATAATCGACACAAAACTCAATGATCTCTTCGCTTGCATAACCTTCGACGATGCTACCATTCGGCCGAGATCGATTCCGTACATAGGACTTGAGAATTCCCATGAAACTCTCAAATGGGTACATGCTACGTAGGAATACGGGCCCGCATATTTTTATCTCCCACACAACGTGAACAATGAGATGGACCATGATATCAAAAAATGAAGGAGAAAAATACAACTTAAGATGGCATAGAGTTATCACCACCTCATCCTACAGAGCATCTAGTCCTTCGGAATCGATGACCTTCTGAGCAATTGTGTTAAAGAAATAACATAGCCTCATGATTGTCTCTCGGACTTTTATTGGCAAAATATTCCGAATTGCAATAGGGAGCATCTGTGTCATCAGCACATGACAATCATGAGACTTCATTCCATTTAACTTCAAATCTTGCATCAAAACAAGTTTCTTCACATTGCTGGAGTAATCAGACGAAACTTTGACACCATGCAAGCACAAGCACAGTTCTGTTTTCTCAGCCTTGGACAGAGTGTAACACGCAAGGGGAAGGTATGTTCGTCCATTATCTGTTGTTCTCCGTGCTAACTCACGCCTGATGTCCATATCAGCCAAGTCAAGTTGTGCGTTGACGCCGTCGTTTGTTTTATCACGAATGTTCAGTAAGAGACCAATCAAGCTGTCATATATATTCTTTTCTACGTGCATGATGTCGATGCAGTGTCGAACATCTAGGTACTCCCAATAAGGCAAGTTCCAAAATATTGATCTCTTCTTCCAGATGTTCTTCTCACGACCCCTCACTTTACATCCCTTTCCGAGGATAACATCTAAATCCTTAACCATATTATAAGCCTCTTTTCCGCTTAAATACCTTGGAGTTGAACCGTCCTCCTTCTCTCCGTCAAATTGTTTCTTCATCTTGCGGTATGGGTGAGCCCTCCGAAGGAATCGGCAGTGACGCATATACACGGTTTTGTGTGAGTGTTTCAGCCACACACTCTCAGTACCATCTAAGCAGTGAGTATAAGCTTTGGCACCTTTTGTACTCTGGACTGATAAGTTAGCAAGGCCAGGATAATCATTTATGGTGCAGAACAATAATGAGCGCAAAGTGAAGTTTTCTCGTTTGTATGCATCCTACACCTGGACCCTTTCGTCCCACAGTACTTTTAGATCTTCCACCAACGATGCTAGGTACACATCAATATCATTCCCAGGTTGCTTTGGCCCTTGGATAGGTATCGACAGCAAAATATACTTTCGCTTCATACACAACCAAGGAGGAAGGTTATAGATGCAAAGAGTCACGAGCTAAGTGCTATGTCGATTGCTCATGCTACTGAAAGGATTCATTCCATCTATACTCAATCCAAACCTTATATTCCGAGGTTCTGCACCGAAATCTGCAAAGCACCTATCGATGTTTCTCCACTGGGTGGAATCTGCAAGGTGTCTCAGCATTCCATCCTTCTTGCGCTCCTCCGAGTGCCATCGTAGCAGTTTTGCCTTCTTTGGATTCGCAAAAAACTGCTTCAAACGGGGAATTATAGGAAGATACCATGCCACCTTTCCAAGAGGTCCTCTCTTCACCTCTGTTCCCTCGCCATCATCATCTGATTGATTGTTATGTTTGTATCGGGATGCGTTGCACACCGAACAGACATACATGTTTGCATACTCTTTACGGTAGAGGATACAGTCGTTCGGACATGTATGTATTCTTTCTACTTCCATTCCCAATAGACAAAGAACCTTCTTGGCTTTATACGTGGTTTTAGGCAACTCATTTTCCTCCAGAAACATGTCCGCTAAAAGACCTAGCAGCGCCATGAAACTCTTGTCGAACCAACCGTTGCTTACCTTCAATTTCAACAGTTCAAGCACGGTGACAACCCAGCGTACTTTGACTGCAAAGACGTGAACAAAGGTTTCTCTGAGTCCTCCATCAAGCCTCGGAATTTAATATACTCTCTCTCATCATAGTTCTCTTCTACATCACGAAGCATCTGATCCAGATTGTTATCGTGCAGCCTATCCGAATCCAAACCACAATCATCATCCGACGGCATATCATTGACTTCACCAGCGATGTCATCCGGCGGCATATTATTGACTTCACCGGCGATGTCATTTGGCGGCATATCATTGACTTCGCCATGACTGATCCAACACGTATACCCCTTTCTGAAACCCCTCCGAATCAAGTGCGCTTCAATCTGCTCTTGATTCTTAAACATTTTTAAATTATCGCAGTCAGTGCATAGACAACACATATATTCCACCCACTTATTCAACATATCCTCCTCAGTAGCTCTTGTAAAAGCAGACACGCTATTAATGTACTCTTCACTCACACGGTTTGCGGTATACATCCAGCTTCGGTCCTATATTATGTACATATATAACAACTTAGTATTAAAATTAATTTAATTAATTATTACTACATATATACCACATGCATTGAGGCTAGCGAAATCTAAATTAGGTAGATCTTCAAAGTATATATATAACAGTTCACCGAAAATTAATTAGTTAGATCAAACTTATTTTGATATTGCAACCAAAAATAAATTTTATTACTAACCATATCTAGGACAACCAAGAACTCAATGAATCTTCAAAGCTCTCCTGCCAAATAAGCCTCCTTCCACAAAAAAATGGCCTGAAAGCCTTGCCGCCTCCAGCTACAGCTAGCACCAGCTAGATCTGGATCGAAATGAAGACAGATGCGTGCGGTCTGAGTGATGTAATAAATACATAGCAGCATTATCACAGACGATTTTTAACAAAAACCGTCTATGATACTGGACTATCACAGATGATTTTTAGTTACAAACCGTCTATGATAGCAACCATCACAGACGATTTTTAATTAAAAACCGTCTATGATAGTCTTGATTATCACAGACGGTTCATTGGTAAGAACCGTCTGTGATGGTTTACTATCACAGACGGTTCGTTGGTAAGAATCGTCTGTGATACTCCGCATAGACGGTCTCGAAAATCAAACCGTCTGTGATAGCTCGATCGGGACTCACGTCTGTATCGGCATATGAACCGTCTATATCATTACTGTTTGGTATACGAACCATCTCTGCTAAAGGTTAAATGTGCGCGCCTAATTAATCTACGCAGTATGTACAATATGGCTTCAATGATCATCTCCTTCCTCTCATTTGTTCATCAAGAGTTGTTCGGCCGGAACCTTACACAGGCGGCCAGCAATTTACATCTGGAGCAGCTTCTCCGCACACGTCCTGCTCTCCTTCCCTAACTTTCTTGCATCAGTCAGCTCGACCTGATCATCCGCCGTCGACGGAGGCGTCTCGCTGCCGCTCAAGAAAGGGAAACAACCCTCACCCTGGTTCTGCTCAACAATGTGCACAGAGCGAAAGAAGCTCTTGTGGCATTGGAGAGACTGATGGATAGCATTGCCGATCAAGTAGAAACAGCAGATTCTGAGGAATCTTATAATGCTATCCTCTACAAGATGATGGGTTATGCTAATCATTTGCCCAGGCTGGAGGAGGAAGTGCTGAGGGCAAGGACAATCTTAATGGCGTTCGAGAACTCAGTGGCTGATCCAACTCCCAAAGTTGAAGAAGCGTAAGAAACCCTGAAGATTAGAATCTGGGAATCTCTTTATGTGCGACTTTTGTAATAAATTTGCCTTTAATTTATGATCTCTTGTCTCAGTAGTTCTGTAGGTTATAAGTTATTAGAAGCAATGTGTAATACAAACCGTTCTGTAGTTATATATTAACATCGGACAGACAACATCACAGACGGTTTTGTATTACAAACCGTCTATGATAATTCTAAGATTATCACAGACGGTTTGTAATACAAACCGTCTGTGACAATCAGTTTATCACAGACGGTTTTGAATAAAAACCGTCTGTGATACTGAAATATCACAGATGGTTCATTGGTAAGAACGGTCTGTGATACTCATTTTCTCTGACGCCATCAATACAGATGTTGTCCAAATTAAAACCGTTTGTGTTAATGTTTGTCACATACGGTTTTGTCAAACCGTCTGTGATTTGGCGTCTAGTATTAGGCTTTCTGTAGTAGTGTATATTGCATTCATTTGTTACAAACGACTTGCTGAGTACCAATGTACTCACGGCTTTATGCCCAATGTTGCTCAGTTGAGGAAGAGGAGTATCACTAATAAGAGGTTCCAGAAGGAGAGTACTTCGACGACTACGCGGATTAGACTTCGGTCTCCACTCGATAGCCTGTGGGCTTGTCGATTGGCCACTACGCTTTATTTGGATTTCCACTGCTAGTTTTTGTTAAGCCCTTCGGGCTAGTCTATTGTAAGCTTGGCCATAAAGTCGTACTCTTGATATTTATCGATATTTGAGCTTTTCCTTTATCTTTATCGTGTATATAGTTGTGATTACATCTATGTTTGACTGTGTGCACTAGCATGATCCTAGGACTAGTGCAGTATACACAGGGAGTCTGGATTTGTATATTCGGGTCCCGACATTAACATACACTTAATTCTTAACATCATCAAATCATTTGGCTCCAAGACAAATATTCTACTTAAATCAAATCCTTCCCATGGATTATTGCACGAAAACAATATATCATCCAATGTATCTCAAACATCACGATATTTAAGACTTTCACAAAAACATCTACTAGACCACCACTATCCAGTTGCCATCACGCAATATAAAGGCTTCGCAACCCACATCAATTACCCTGTTCTTAGAAGAAAAGGTAAGAAGAAATAAATTCCAGCACACAAAAAATCGCTATCATTCATAGTAGTTATAAGACCAGAAGAAAAATAAATAGCAATGAGGTTGGAAAAACACAAGATGAGATCACCTGTACCTCAAATACTTCTAGTACAACTCTTTCTTTTAACAAGAAATGATTTTCTTTGATTACAACATCCTGCCAATTCCAACAAAAGATGTTTGAAGACCAAAACACAAGATTCAGATAAAAACCAATAAAATCATTCAACACGTCGCTTTACTCAAAGCAATATCAGCTACCACACAAGTCATAAGGTCCAAAAAAATTCCAACCGTAAATCTCAAATCCTTTAATTCAATTAGTACCATGGAACTAACAAATTTCTTTATTTAGAATATTCAACACCATAATCACAACTGCGTATATCAATTGTATTAACAACAAGATAAAACATTCTTTGCAAGAATCATCACATCCTCTTACCCCTTCATATTTTTCTATAAGGAACATCATAATTCACTTCATCATATTCTTATTATGTAAATAAGATTCCAACTACTTAATCCAGGAAAAGCCTAGTGCACAAGCCACAATATTGAAACAAAACTATTTAGCAAGATAATACTAGAACATGACAACCTCACAAGACAAGCTAGTATAAATCTCTTATTAAATTTCATGCATTAAATTCTTATTGATGCTCAACTCTAATTTAGCACAAATTGATTGCACTCTAGTCATTACTGTCAATAATTGATTATTATTTTTGTTATAGTAATATTCATGATCCTATCTCTATTTTGCAATCACAAGAACAATTATGAGCATAGATTCAATATTCCACCTTATGTTCAGAAATTAGAATGAAATAACTTTAAACTTCAATAATACCAGCTTAAACTCTTGTGGTTTAATTAGCTTATTAAATAGTTTGCTTGTTGAGATTTTTATCTCAGTCTTGTTTTCCCCCCTTCTAGGTGATCCTTGAGCATGCATAAGAAGGGTAGAGCGGCACAACACTATAACACATCATTTCATGATTTATGTTGTAATGAATATGTGGAGACTCTAGTTAATTATCATTTTTCTTCATTGCTGATCACTTCAAATTAATAATGCTAGATTGTGGTTTACTTTATTTAGACAAAGTTATTAGTGGTTGTTCCTCAATTAATAGTTTTCCATTGTATTTGATTTGTTATGCTTTCGCTTAGCTTATCATATTTTAGAAGATGTTACCAGTTTATTTTACCTTGTAAATAGGCTAGACGTGGAGAGGTTTAGTGACATCTCAGGATAATGTAGGTCCTGGGGTGTTACAGTTGCACTTTGTGATGTGTGTCAAGGAGCAAATGTTGAGCATTAGAGACTAGTGGGTTTGCTACAACCGTTGAGGATTCCCGAGTGGAAGTGGGAAGAAGTTGGCATGGATTTTATTACAGGATTACTTAAGATCAAGGATGGTTTTAATTCAATCTGGGTAATTGTGAATCAATTAACAAAGGTTGCTCATTTGTCGAGACCCGAATATGCAAATTCGGACTCTCTGTGTAAACTGCACTAGTCCAAGATCACGCTAGTACACACAGTCAAACATAGATGTAATCACAACCATACACGCGATATAATAAAGGGAAAACTTAAATATCAATAAATCTCAAAGGTACGACCTTATGGCCAAGCTTACAATATCTCTAGCCGGAAGGGCTTTAAAACTAGCAGCGGAAATCCAAAATAAAGCGTAGCGGCCAATCGACTAGCCCACAGGCTATCGAGTGGAGAACGAAACCTAATCCGTGAAGTCGTCGAAGTACTCTCCTTCTGGAACCTCCTGCTGATAATACTCCTCGGCCTCAACTAAGCAACATAGGCGTAAAGCCGTGAGTACATTGGTACTCAGCAAGTTGTTTGTAACAAATGAATGCAATATAGTATGCAAGGCTTTCCAATGGAAGGCTGAAAGGTTAATTTGCGTAAAAGACATTTCACAGTAAATATGAATAATAGATTGAAAGCAAAATTTAAATGAAAACGATAATAATAAATAATCAAAGGAATAAATATAAACCACCTGTGAACACCTATTCACAAGCTAAACCAACAGTGAACTACCTGTCCACCTCCAACATAAACCACCAAGTTCAAAAGATAACACTAACCCTCGTGTGAAATCACCGAACATTGTCCATGACCGAGGACGCGGCTATTCGAATAGTTTTACACTCTGCAGAGGTTGCACAACTGTACCCACACGATGTGATTAGCCTTGATCTCAGAAAATCACAACAAGACCTTTACAAAGTTCAATCCCAACCTAATCCTGCCCGCTAGGGTTTCGCATCACACCCCCCTTGCGCCACATGGAAATCAGCAACCATGTTCATCTCATTGGCAGAATTAAGTTGAAACCTCTCAAATTAGTCAGCCAGGTCTATCCCATACTAGACATGTGGTTTGCACGATAAAACTCAGATTAATGGCGTACAAAGTTAAGTCCTTAATTCTACCCGGGCGAGGCTACCACATCCCTCGAAGTGCACCTACGCTTCCCCCTTTACTGCACGATCACTCGCCTGAGTGCAAAACCAAGTTTGTATAACCAAGCCAATGACACACCAATGTCACAGCACAAATTTTAATTAACGTGGCACCAACCACCGTTTCATATGCCATTAAGTCAATTTAATAATTTGCATGTGATGATGAATCCAATTGTAAATTAAGCACAGCTAAGCATCTAATCGTACCAACCCATGTGACAGTTAGCATAGCATCACTAGTATGTTTCTCAACCTAAGGTGACAATGGCATAAAGGTGTTCCAAGTTATCAAGGAGGGATATTCAATCTGAGACGATAGCTACCAATTACAAAGTTTGAATAAAAATAGCAATGCAATGTAATTAAGACAAAATAATTAAATAATAGATTGCAAACTGGATTCAACATGATCAAAGGGCACGACTTGCCTTGGTTATGCTCAGTGAGGTACTCCTGGTCTTCGGGCATAAATCCTGCTCCTCCCGAATCCGAATCTAACGAGAGGAAAACGACCGAAACAAGAAAAACACATAACATGATAAGCAAATAAACTCCAAAATTCATGAAACTAGAACCAAAAGCTAGAGCTCAATTTTAGATGAATTTAGAAAAAAGAACGGGGTCAATCGGAGCTAGGACAGAGGAGAACGGGCTCTCGGAAAATTTAATTTAAAGAAATTCGGGAAAAATGAAAAAGGGTATTGTACTGTGAACCCGATCCACAGGAGGCTCGGTCTACGGTGGATGCGGTGCACGGAACAGTGCACACGAGAGAGAGGGGTGCTGACGTGGCGAGGATCGGCTGACGTGGCAGCTGCTGATGCTGCCACGTGTCACCTGCTGACATGGCGGCTGACGTGGCCGATGATGTGGCATCGGGGCAGCGAGGGCGGTGGCAGCTGCGGGGCGCGCGCGGGGAGGAGGCCGGATGGCCGACGCGTGGCGGCAAGCAGATCGGATGGCTGAGGAGATTTCCCCCTTTTCTTTTTATTCTAGAAATTCAAATAAACTTTTAAAGCTCTAGAAAATAGCAAATAAATCCCAAAAATTCACCAAAAATACCAAAATATTCCTTGAGACCTAAAGAATTCAAATAAAATATTTTCAACTTATGTTAATATTTATTTTAATCATATTAAATCATTTAAAATTCTAAAAATTCATTTGAAGCTTGAATTAATTCCAAAAAATTCATTTTTAAAATCCCGACTTTAGAAATTGCAGAAAAACAGGATGTTACATCATTTCATTCCCGTCAAAACAACCTACATAATTGATAAATTGGCAGAGCTATACATATCGAGAATTGTGAGTCTCTATGGAGTGCCTAAAAAGATAGTATCAGATCGTGGATCGCGGTTCACTTCTCGATTTTGGAAAAGTTTCTATAAAGCTATGGGTACTCATTTGAACTTCAGTACTGTATACCATCCCCAGACCGATGGTTAGACAGAACGAGTGAATCAGATTCTTAAGGATATGCTACGAGCTTGTGTGTTGGATCATGGAGACTAGTGGGATAATTGTTTGCCTTTCACAAAGTTCTCGTACAATAATAGTTACCAAGCCAGTGTAACAACCCAGGACCCACATTACCCTGGGATGCCACTAAACTACTCCACAAGCTAGCCAATTTACAAGATATTATAAACTGGCAATAATTCCTAAATCATGATAAGCTAAACGGAATCATAATTAAAGAACAACTGCTAATAATTTTAACCAATTAAAGTGAACCACATCCTAACATTATTAATCATACGTGAACAACAATGAGAGAAAAGATAAATAACTAAAGACTCCACTTAATTATTACAATATGAAACATGATATGTTGTGTGACAGTAAAGTGCCGCTCTACCCTTCTCATGCATGCTCGAGAATCATCTGGGAGGAGGGGAAAACAAGAGTGAGATAAAAAATCTTAGCAAGTAAACTGTTTAACAAGCTAATTAAACTACAATAGTTTAACCATCAATATTTATTTTCCACAATAACTACATTCATATCCTCAACCCCAAATCACCACCTACGATGGTAAAATAATAGCAAATAAATCTTGTTTGACTAACTCATATCCTCAATCACTACCACTACCAATGACAGTAAAGCATTAACATATTTAGCTCACTAACTTCATTATTTCTCACGTCCACAACTGCTATCAACAGTTACCACAAGAGAAAATATCTCATGTCACAACCACATCCCCTACCATTCCACAAGGGGGTGAACCCCATTCGCGACCACAGCCACAATTCTCATACCACAAAAGACTCTCATGAGTCATTTCAACATAAAGTTAAGAAGTTGCATTTATTTGCAAATCAATTTAACCACAATACCTTGCATAAGTATGCAAATAATCTATCTACAATGTAATACATATGAATGTATATGATCCACTGCTCCATTACCCAACAAGGTAAGAGCGTGCATCGTACTACGGCAATGTACGATGATGTACAAATGATCCACTGCACCCTTACCCAACAAGATAAGAGTATGCATTGTACAATGACAATGTACGATACTATACCGATACAGTCGCCTTCGCTTGGCCGTCGTTTACACCAACTGGTGAGCCGTCGAGCCGTCCTTCCTCTCCGCCATCTCACCCGTGCACCACCGTCTTCATTTTGCCGGTGAATTCCCACTGACCAGCCACCATTTGTCAACCTACTCTAGCCACTGCATCACCCCTCACCTGTCACCATGTGTCGACCACTTATCCGCCATGTCAGCCCTAGCCTGCCACATCAACTAGCTAGCTACAGTTCACTGTTCTATGAGCCGAGTCGACCGTAGACTTGTCTTTCCGTGAGTCGAGTCCAAAGCATAGTAACCTTTTTTATTTTTCTATATTTTCTTTGGATTAAATTTTCCATGAGCCGAGTCCATAGCCGATTGACCCTTTTCTTTTTTCTAAATTCATCTAAAATTAGCTCTATCTTTTGGTTCTAGGTTTGAAGTTTTTTGACATTCATTTGAATTTTATTTGATTTTATTCTGTACTTCATTCGTTTTCTCTCTTGTTAGATCACGTCGTCGAAGGAGCGAAAGCACAACCAAAAGATCAAGAATTCATAACTGAGCAAAACCAAAGAAAGTCATATCCTTTGATCATATTGAACTTAGTTTTCAAATCTATTATGTATATATTTTATTTTAAATTATCATGTGTTGCTATTTTGTTATAAATCTTTGTACCTGGTAGTTATTGTCCTAATTAAATAAGCCCTCATTTGACAATTTGAATGCTATAATACCATTATTACCATTGGATGTGTATTTATTTAGTGATGTAATACTAGTTGTCACATAGGTTGTACTATTAATATGCGTAGCCATGCTTATAGTCTTTTTGGGATCATCATCACATGAGAACAAATATTTAATTTAACTTAATAAGATATTGAATCATGGTTGATTCCACAGCTATAAAATTTGTGTACCATGACATTGGTATGTCATCGGTGTTGGTTATATAAAAATTATTTTCACTTGGGTGAGTGATCGTGCAGTAAAGGAAAATTGTGGATTCACTTCGAGGGATGTGGAAGTCTCGCCTAGATAATGTCTAAGGACTTAATTTTGTGCGCAATTGATCTGAGCTTTACCATGCAAACTACATGTCTAGTATGGAATAGACATGTCTAATTAATTTATGATATTTCAATTTTAATTTTGTCATTATGATGAATATGGTTACTGATTTTCATGAGACGCAAGAGGGGGCAATTATCAACTAGGTGGTTAACTTTGTCGACGGTAAAACCTTAGTGGGTGAAATTGATTTGTGATTAAACATTGTAAAGACCTTGTTATGATTTTCTTTAATGTGAGGATGATCACATCGTGTGGGTACAGTTGTGCAACCTTTATAGAGTGTAAAACTATTTGAATAGCCGTATCCCCGGCTATGGACGATGCTCGATGATTTCACATGAGGGGGTAGTTATTTCATAAAATTTGGGTTGGATAACTTTAGGAAGTGGAGAGGTAGTTCATTGGTGGTTTATTAAAGTGGATGGTTAGTTTACTTATAGTCTATTTTCCTTTGTTTATTTATTTATTATTTATTTAAGTTTATTTTTAATCTAATTATTTATTTACTTTAAATTATTACTTTCTGCAAAATAACATTTCAAGCATCTATTGGTAAGCCTTACATGTTATATTACATTTTTGTTACAAATAACTTGCTGAGTACCAATATGCTCACGACTTTATGCCTACTGTCACTCAATTAAAGAAAAAGAGCCATATCAGCAAGAGATACCAGAAGGAGGATACTTCTATGACTTCGTAGATTAGAACTTCACTTCTTAGTTGATTGCCTATGTGTATGGTGAATGACTACTATGCTTAATTTTGTTTTCTGTTGCTAGTTTCTTAAGCCCTTCAGGCTATTAATTGTAAGCTTGACCATAAGGTTGTACTCTGATAATTATTAATACTTGAGTCTTTTCCTAAACCCCACAGAATCAAATACTAGAAGAAACAATGGAGGGAGGAAGCTTAAGACGCATTTGAAGGCAGGGGGTGGATGGGTTCGGATGAGTATTTATCGAGGAGGGAGAGCTATGATCCGTGGGGTATCAGGCGGAAAATTATAAAATTTTAGAGATGCGTGAAGCGAAAAACATATCATAGACGGTTCTTAATTACGAGCCATCTATGATATGCCAATATCACAGACGGTTCTTAATTAAGAACCGTCTGTGATATTGCAGAATATCACAGACGGTTCTTAATTGATCGTCTGTGATATGCCAATATCACAGACAATTCTTAATTAAGAACCGTCTGTGATATTCGAAATATCACAGACGGTTCTAGTTTAGAACCATCTGTGGTAATATCACAGATGGTTCTTATTAAAAACCATCTGTGATTGCATTTAACACATGTGGTTTTTATAAACTGTCTATGATGAGACGTCTAATATAAATATTTTTGTAGTAGTGGGTAGTGGAGGAGCTGTGATGATCGGATGCTAAGCTAAGCCAACCAAATTCAGGAATTTCATAGAGATCATCGGAACAAATGAACTCGGTCCGAGTTCTCCAACCTTCTTCTAGGATTTTATAGTTCCAAGCTAAGCAATTCTCCCTGATCGTACTATGCTCTAATACCAATTTGTGATATCTCTTGGCCGCAGCATAGGCTGGGCGTGAGATTGAGCCCCAGTTCACACCAAATCAGGAGAATGAAATAATTAAGATGAGTGGGAGAGAGGAGGAACAAGTAAGAGGAATTAAAGTTCATTTCTTTTCATGACTTCTCTATCACAGTACAACTCCTAGTCCTCTAACCACCCCCCCCCCCCCCCCTCACAGTTCCCTTACAAGCAGACCCTACAC
The DNA here is from genome assembly GCA_036346265.1 of Melocanna baccifera. Taxonomy (NCBI): domain Eukaryota; kingdom Viridiplantae; phylum Streptophyta; class Magnoliopsida; order Poales; family Poaceae; genus Melocanna; species Melocanna baccifera. Next base: position 2,256,934 of record CM070701.1, on the reverse strand, counting down.
CAGGTCCACCACTCACAACAACACGCATAACATCTCCCTGTTGATTTCGTGCGTTTTCAGCCTCCTGCTTTCTACTCCCTTGATTCTCACAGCCTGAAGCTTGATTCTCACAGCCTGAAGCTTCCTTCTCAATGCATGAAAATTCCTTCTCTACTATAGTGAGGCAAAGAAGAAAGGAGAGGAATCGTGGGAGGGGGAAACCCCAAATGCAACCCCAAGAAGTACATGTGTTTGGGGTGCAAGAGCACAAACCAACAGGCGAGTGTGTGAGTGTGCATGCGGGCAAGTGCGTGGAGGCACGTGGGCCACATGGCAGAGTTCAGTCCCATGCGGAGCGTGTGCATAGGACTGGATCACATGCGGGCCATGTGAATACATCATGTAGGTTGTGTGAGGTACGCATAAACACGTTGAATACATGGAAGCCTCATGAATATATGTGCGGAGACCGAGGTGGGCACTACAAAGGAGTCCGAAAGGGTTTCCATATGACTACTGTGTGACTTCAGGAAATGAGAAGACTAGTGTTTGAATTGGGAAGGAGAATGTCGCATTTAAGGAAAGAAAGTGGAATGTGTGGGCGCATACTACATGGGCTGTAACATCCTATTTTTCAGAGTTATTTGGAGCTTTTAAAAAATTCACCATTTGGATTTTCTGGAATTAATTAAAGATTAAATTATATTTTTACAAATTAAAAGAATTTAATATGACTAAATTAAACTTCAATTATTGTTGAGAGTATTTTATTTGGGTTCTTTATGTTTCAAGGAATTTTTTGAATTTTCTAGAATTCTTTAGGTTTATTTGCTATTTTCTAGAGCTCAATTGAATTAAAACTGATTTTTAATAAATAGAAAGTCCCTAAAAATCTTCTAAAGGCCTTTGGGCTGAAATCTAAACCCAGCCTCTCCACCCCAGCCCATAAGTCTTCTGGCCCACCTTATCTTGGCCGTCCAATTCGTACCTTGACACATGTTAACCATCCGGCCCGTGCCTCGTGCCAGACATTGGATCTCGCCATGTGCCATGTGTCGAGCATCTAGTGGACCAAGCACTGTTCATCATCACATTCGAGCGGGGCACCATCGCTGTGGCCGATTTGGACCGCACTCGTTGTCTTCACCGTAGACTCGGAGTTCGAATCGCACTCGTCATGGACTCTTGATGTCCACGCCCTTATAACCATGCTGCCCCACCTCGACCCTCCCCCATCACCTGAGCTATCATCCTCACCGAAGCTGAGACCCACCATCGGTCGTCGCCTCCGTCTGCTCCGGCCGTCGTGTGGTGCCATCTCCACCTCGCCAATGGTGAGTCCACCATCCTCATCCACTTCACCACCCCACTCTGCTGCCCTTGCCTTGTCACCAAGAGATTGTCGACCAACCCGACGCTGCCTCGCTGCTCCTCGCCTTGGTCCATGAGCCGCTGCCTCACCCATCAGGTGTGATGGTTCGAGCATAAAAACGTCGCCTCGGGTCTCATGCTGACTGACATCACCCATGACATCATTGCGCACCAACACTAGTTTGACTTCTCTATGGACCCGGTCCACCATGCACTGAGCCACCGATATGTGGATCCCACATGTCAGGGTTCACTGGCCGTGAACCATAGTCCATTCCACGCAAGCAGCTGAGTTAGCAGCCACACAAGCTGCCCACATCAGCCCTAATCTGACGTATCCATAGCGTGTCCACCATGTGTTCGCCACATCAGCACCACTGAGCCACTGCACTGTGCCATGTCAGCTGCCATGTCACCATGCCACCTCAGCCCTAGGTACCACCTATCAGTCTACTTGTCATGCGACATCAGCTCTAGATGCCTAGTCAGCCACCACGTTAGTGATGACATCATAAATCATATTTTTCTTCGGAAAAATAATTCAACCAAAAAAGAAATTAGATGCTGACACCATAATTAGAAATTTCCTTTAGAAAATAATCCAGTAAATCTAATTTTTTATTTTCTTTAGGTTTAAATTTTTTTGAGAGCATGTTCTTCTCTGTCCTAGCTTCGATTAATCTAATTCTTTTTCTTAAACTCATCTAAAATTAAGCTCTATCTTTTGGTTCTAGTTTTGAAGTTTTTGGAGTTTATTTGAATTTTATTTGATTTTATTTGTGCCTCGATCGTTTCATCTCTCGTTAGATATCGTCTTCAAAAGAGCTGAAGCAGGATTTGAAGACTAAGAATTGTTAACTAAGCAAGGCCAAGGCAAGTTATATCTTTTGATATGTTAAGCCTAGTTTTCAAATACATCTATTTATTTATTTACTATTTTGTTTTAAATTATGATGCATTGTTATTTTAATACAAACCTTTGTACCTGGTAGTTATTGTCCAACTTGAATAATTCCACATTGACAATTTGAATGTCATAATTCCATTGTCACCATAGGTTGGGTATTTATTTAGTGATCAATACTAAAGTGCCACGACATAGGTAGTGTCATTGGTGTTAGTTATACAAAATGGTTTTCAATTAGGTGTGTGATCGTGCAGTAAGGGGGGAAAATATGGTTAGTATTTCTGGGATATGGATGTATCACCTGGGTAATGTTTAAGAACTTAACTTTGTGCAATATTGATCTGAGCCTTATCATGCAAGCACATGTCCAGTATGGGATGAACCTGGCTGATTAATTTGTGATGTTTCAATTTTGGTTTCACATTCAAATGTCAGTGGATGCCATTAGACATTTTCACGGGGTGCAACAGGGGGCTCTCCGACTAGGTGGTTAGCCTACTCGGCAGCGAAACTTTAGTGGGAGAAATCGGGTTACGATTGAATATTGTATCTTCTTGATCGACATGCCTAAGAGAGCGTGTTATGCCGGTGACATTATAAGATGGTCATATCATGTAAGTAAAGTTGTGCAACCTCTACAGAGTGTAAAACTATTCGAATAGCCATATCACCGGTTATAGACAATGCTCGGTGATTTCACACGAGGGATAGATATTTCATAAACCTAGTTAGAATAAGTGTTGGAAGTAAATGGTTAGTTCACTGGTGGTTCATTACATGAATAGTTAGTTCACGGGTGGTTCATTATGTAAATAGTCAGTTCACTTGTGGTTTATTCAATTCCTTTGATTATTTACTTATTAATCAATTTCTATGTTCACTTTCAATCTATTTATTGCATTTACTTCAAATTATTGCTTTCTGCAAAATAACCACTCAGCTATCATTTGGTAAACCTTGCATACTATATTGCATTCTTATTAAAAATGACTTACTGAGTACTCTATGTACTCACGGCTATATCCATATTTACTCAGTTGCTGAAGAAGAGCCATATCAGACAGAGAAATGTGAAGGAGGATACTTTAACGACTTCACGGATCAGGACTTTACTCCCCAAATGATTGCTTGTGGGCATATCGAATGGCCACTTTATTTTGTTATGTTTTTACTACTAGTTCTGTTAAGCCCTTCTGGCTGTTAAAGTGTAAACTTGGCTATAAGGTTGCAACTCTGATAATTAATAATATTTGAGTCTTTTTCTTGATCAATCGTGAATATGGTCGATATTCCATATATGTTTTCACTGTGTACACTATCGTGATTCTGGACTAGTGCAGTATACACAAAGTCTGAATTTGCATATTCGGGTCTCAACATGGGGCGAGCATAAGAAGGAAAGCTTTGGTGCTTAGTTTGGAAAGAAAGAAAGTTTTCTGTGTGAAAGAAGAAAAAGAAAACATGTGGAAGCCATGTGGGACGAGTTCTAAATCAGAGAAGGGAAGGCAAGCTAGCTATTCTAAACCAGAAAGAAAAGGGAAGGGTTTGAGACAGGAAAAAAGAGAGCTACAAGCCAGAGAAGGAGCTAGGAACTCAATTGAAGCCAAGAACAAAGAACACGTTATCTCAGGGTATTTCCATACGGATTGGATCCATACCAATCCAAATCAATATTTAGGATAGATTTGAGTCCATTTTTATTTTTTATTTATTGTTTTCTTTAGAGAAACCGAATAGGAAAGTGTTAGATGTGTGGAGTCTAAATTGGTTGTGTGCATGTTGTTGAATATGAGTTGACTTCGGCCAAGTTGTGTGTGTCTGTGTGTGTTAAATAGGGTCCATGGCCGAGCCAGTTGAGGGAGGCTATGATATCTATGATATGTGTTATACTTGTGAAATAAAGTAGAAAATCACCAAGATTGTTTGTAGCGGCCAGATTGCGTGAGTTGTCAAGATTTTCTCGTGAAGGGTTTGTGGGCGTGGTGCTGATCAGGAACCAACATTTTTGAGTTGTTCTAGCCAATCTATATGATTCTCTCTTCTAATTCATGATCATAATCATGACTCATGGTTTAGGAGACATCATCGGTGTGCTTCTACTTTAGATTTACTGATCTAATGCATTGTCAATCAAATTTGGGTTGAATCAATCACTGAAACCCTAATCTTCACTTCTACCACAAGAAGAAAAGAGGAATACTTTTATGATGATTGTACTATGAAAATTGGCCACCCTTGCACATCAACTAGCCTACTAGTTAATCCATATCATGCACGCCAGCGCATATCCCCACCAACAGTTGCCATGCTCCTCCTCCCCAACTTGGCTTCTCGGCCACACTGGTCACTGCTTTTGTACACCTCCCCATCTCCCTCCACCACCTTGCCTGCTGAAAGTCAAGAAGTTGCCACCTCCCCCCACTATCTCCCGCAACATAAGGTATGTGCTCCACCCATATTTCCTCCCCTTCATCGCCCATAATAGATTTATGATTTGTGCATTATGTTCAACTCTTACTACTCGACATATATGTGAGGATACTCTAGCAATCAACAGCCTACCTGAATAGGCCTTGTAAGACTCAACCCTTAGGAAATCTTTGTCGTGACTTGTGAACCATGTCTTGTTTATTTTTAATCTTAATGTTTTTCTAGCTCCTTGATTCTGTACTAAATTTTGTCTTTTGTCATATCTGTGTGATGTCAACTATGCATTGTGAAGTATGTTCATTTAATTTCAGTTTTAATCGCTGAAATATACCTTGTCTAATGTTATTGGGTACATATATGTCTTGTTATTGCTTTGGTTTGGACTTCAGTTCTTTATCCTATTTGGTGAATTTGACTAAAATGAGGGGCGATGAGCACATGGGCATGCCCACGGGCATCGGGCACCTACAGGCGCTAGGCATGGGCGAAGCTCTTTGCCCATCACCCTTGGTGGGCATAACTATGGATGAGAAAAAGGCTGGCGGGCATGGGTATGGGCGAGCATTACCTGTGCTCGTGGCATCCTATTGTCATCCATAGTCCGCTTGTTTCTCTTTTTGTACCTCAAGCTCTAGATTTAATTGTGGAAGACACTGAAAAGATACTTCTTATGTTCACATTTACCTGTAAGTTTTTACCATTTCCAAAAAACCAAGGTAGTCATTTTTTACCCAACATCACTAATAATCCGTCGATATGCTGGTTCATGGGAAGAGGAGGGTGGATGGGATGATCCCGTCCAGAATTTGGAGGCTGCCCTGTGTTTGGTTGGATGAATGGGACGAAGTCATCCAGATAAGTTGGTCCAACTTTAGAGAATATTCCCTTAAGGATAATTGACTACATGCCATTGCAATCGTCTCATTTTTTAAAAATGCCACTACAATCATGTTGCTTTGAAAAATGCCACCACACTCCACTTAGCAGTTATAAGTATTGGATGATTGTAGTGGTATTTTTCAAAGCAACATGATTGTAGTGGCATTTTAAAAAAATGAGACAATTGCTGCGGCAAGTAGTCAATTATCCTTAAGGGAATATTCTCTAAAGTTGGACCAACTTATCTGGATGACTTCGTCCCATTAGTGATAATTAGCACATTTTAGTCTTAATTAGTGATTATTAGTGCAAGGTTAGTGTTGATAAGTTATAATTATTTGTAATTAGTGTTGATTAGTGTATGATTAAATATTATTAATGAAAGTTAAGGGTGTATAGTTTAGTTAATTAGTGACGGTTAAAATTAAGCCATAATTTATATATGAGATTTTTTAAGTTTCTCTAGCCCAATTTGGTCAGCTAAACAATGTTTACACTCATGCTCTACCACCCCATACAACCAATGTCGAACCTCGAAGCAATGACTACAGATTCTCTATGTAAATCGCATTAGTCCAAGATCAGCTAGTGCACATAATGATAATAGTGATATATATCAAGCACAATGACAAACCTTATTAAATAAAGGAGTATAGCCTTATGGCCCAAGTTTACATCAACACTCATTTGCAACAATAGTAAAGGAATTAACAATAGAAACAAATAAATAAGCAACAGAGCCCAAGAGCCTGTCCACAGGCAGATGACAGTAAGACACGACCTACTCGTCCTGGTCCTCACCGTAGTCAAAGCAGTCCTCCTCTGAGTAGAGATAGCAATGGTGAGTACGAAGTTGTACTCCACAAGTTAGACAAAAAATGCAATATTAATGCAAGGCTAACAAAGGTAGTCATATATGGTTATTTGAGCGTAAAACAATATTTAAAGAAATACAATAAGTAGATATGAAATTTGCAGAATTTAATACAATAAGTAAAGACAGTAATTTAACCAAAATAATACATCTAGTGTAGGCACTGACTTGACACTAACCTAACCTCGAGTATCCCACCCAGACCATCTTTCTCCAAAAAAAATCTACTTTTCCATCTGAAACTATTTTATGAAAAATAAAGTCTAATCCATAAAATACTTTACTTAGCATGCTCGTGACTGTGACATGGCTATCTAGGAAGTTTATACACTCCGCAGAGGTTATACAAATTTACCCATAAGATATGATTAACTCATGTTGTTAGCCACAACACACTTCCGTAGACGTGCGATTGAGTAATCATAACAAGGCTTTTATAAAGCAAAGTCATCAAACTAGCCACATCTCCACTAAGGTTTCACCCTAACAAGGAATCCACCAGATCGGGGTCCCTTCTTGTGCCGTGTGAGATTTCTCGTGGCCTGCACCGTGCTCACATTCAGTCTATAGCGAGACTCAAGTTGGAGCCTGCTAATTAGTCAGTTAGGACTACACCATACAAGTCTTGTGGTAGTACAATAGGACTTTGTAGTAGTAGCTCACAAACCAGTCCTTAATAGACTTAGGTACTTCCCACATACCTCTTGTGCCTAGTATCCATGTTGAGCCATTGATCAACAATGTATGCTAGTAAGCACCCACCACCTAACTTGTAACACCCCAGGACCCACATTATCCTGGGATGCCACTAAACCACTCTACAAGCTAGCTAATTTATAATAAGCTAGCAACAACTTCTAAATCATGATAAACTAAGCGGAAGCATACTAAAACAAAGGTAATGGAACACTAATAGTCAAGAAACAACCGCTATTAATTTTAACCAATTAAAGCGAACCACAGCCTAACATTAATAATTATACATGATCAACAATGAGAGTAAAGATGAATGACCGGAGGCTACACTTATTTATTACAATATGAAACATCATATGGTGTGTGACAGTGATGTGCCGCTCTACCCTCCCCATGCATGCTCGAGAAGTCACCTGGAAGGGGGAAGCAAGAGTGAGATAAAAAATCTCAGCAAGCAAACTGTTTAACAGGCTATTCAGACTACAAACAAATATACAACATCATTAAAGTATCCACATGTCCACATCCACAATGTGCATCCACATTCATTAACAAACTAATTAAACTACAATGATATTAAGCATCAATATCCATTTCTCATAATGACCACAATTATAGCCTCAACCATATCTGCTACCAATAATGGTAAAACATTAGCAAATAAATCTTGATTAACTACTTCATATCATCCACTACTACCACTACCAATGACAATAAAGCATTAACATGTTTTACCTCACTAACTTTATTATTTCTCGTATCTACAACTGCTATCAATAATTACCACAAGAGAGAAGAATCTCATGCCATAATCACAGCCTCTACCATACCACAAGGGATGAACTCCAATCCACGACCACAGCCACTTTCCTCATACCACAAGTGACTCTTATGAGCCAATTCCGTATTACAACTATAAAGTTGCAGTTGTTTATAAAATAACTTCACCACAATATATTGCATAAGTATGCAAATGATCTTTCCACAATGCAATGCATATGCATGCTATGCTCCACTGCACCTTTACCCAACAAGGTAAAAGTGTGCATCGTGCTACGGCAATGCACGATGTTTGACTGCAGACGATCGCGGCTATAAGCGGCGACATCAACAATGCAAATGTCATGACATGTTTATGAATGATATGATAATCATAAACCACAATAATTTAACCACGAAGGTCAACCACGTAATCCACATTCGGTTCACCAAGATCATAATCAATCGATCTATAGTGAATCCTACCACATAGACTGCAATATATTCATCAAGATTGCTACCATCACAACCACAAGTAATACAACCCAAGGGCATCATTATGATCCTCATGAATTTAACAACAAGAAAAGATGTCATCATATCCACCATGCATTTACTTTCATAAACCATAATTAGCTCATTAAGCAAATTACCACAATACTACCAAAACTCATCCAAACATGGCAAATGATTAATATCTTGCTACCACATTCTTACTTAGAAAGCATGTAATCATGATATATCATTTAACATTACGAGAATCATGCATATTGCAAGTAGTAAGAATAATGGGTTAAATGGTAGCACATCCGCTACATTTACTTGCCTCTACCGGCGAAGCGACGAGATCACGCGCATTCAGAAGCAAAACCACCTGTCCAAAAAGGTACTTCTCAGCACACATTACAACAATGAAAACGTGACTCTCGAAGAAAAGATATCGCTAAGCCCCAAAATCCCACAACATCTTTCCCCGCATAACAGTTCTACAATCTTTCCACTGCAGCGGCGCTGCTTAACATTTTCCTATCTTTAACAATATAACACTAATCACAACAAAAGATATATATCTAGATTCCTCAATTAAATACCTACACTTTTCATGTAGATCATATATTTTTATTTTGTCATTAACAAGGTGATATCTAATGCACAAAACAGAGGACGTCCTCTGTTTTGAAAGTCTGGACAGCCGACTTGTAATGCGTCCCCAGAATAGATCAAGACTCTAAAAATTCTGGTTCTTTTACAGCAGCTAGATTACTGAATTCCCTACAACTTTCTCAATGGTGGCCAAAAATTTAAAAATCATCTTCTACCCCTAATTCAAGACCCATGTACGCCTAAATTACGCGGCCAACAAATCTGGAAAAAATAAAGTAGGTGCGTATCATCGTCCTCTACGTTTTTCCTTTTGGGGAGACCCTCAGAAAAAATCGTTTTCAGGGTCTAAACAGCATGAACAGCAACGCTGCGCGAATCAATCTACAGGCAAACAGCAGGGATTCTCTAATTTGGGGTTCTAAATCCTAATCCCCACCAAAATCTTGGGCTAAGAACCCTAAAATAGCAGAAATCAGAGGAATTTGGATGAGAGAGAATTACCTAGGGATTTGGGATCACCCCTCTTCTCCTTCCCTTCTCCTCCTCCTTCTCTTCCTCTCCTTCTTCTCCTTCTTCTCCTTCCTCTTCTCCTTCCTCTCCTTGCACAAGGGCAGCACCAAAGGGGAGGGAGAGGGCGCAAGGAGGGTGGGGATGGTGGCTTGGGGTGGGAAAAGGGGGAGGGCGGGCTCCCCAAGGGGTTTATAAAGGGGATGCTAGGGTTTTGGATAGGGTACGGGCCCCCGTTTGGGCTGTCTGGCCCAAAAAGGTTGGCCCACCCCTCCAGAAAGCCCAAAACCTCTTAATTAATTATTTTCATTCTCTTTTTATTATTTTAGACTATTTCAAAGAATTTATTTTCACTTGCCGTGATTTACCGAAAATCCAGGCGTCTCCGCGATTAATTTAAAAATAGACGCCGAAACGACATTCAGGATATTACATTCTCCCCACCTAAAAAGGATTCGTCCTCAAATCTACTCTTCAACCCACGAGACAAAAGAACAATCAAGGAAAGAACAACCAAAGGATAGAGCATCCTAAAGGAACCACAACTATGGGTACTCTTCCACCTCGAAGAGCTCGGGCTCTTCTTTAGCATCCGGTCTTCAAGCTTCCACGTCGTCTTCCACTCGAACTGGCTCGTCCAGAGGGCCTTCACATACTTGATGGCCCTCTTCCTCACGGCCAGTTCCGGTGAGTCCACGATTCACGTTGGTCTAAGCCGAACGTCCGCATAACTCTTCGGCCAGCTCTGAGCGGCCAACAGGTCTTGCCATTTTGGCAAAATTTCTCGCAACAACTATTAACCACTTTCTGTATCTGTCATTCTTCTTATCACACTTCCCTCTATTAATTATAATCGGGATAATACATTGTACCCCTTTAACAGAATTTGACCACACATTCCATTTACAACATTCTACTCGAAACACAAACAATATCTTTTACAAATAGAACCCAATAAAAGAAGAATAAAGGATTCTCAAGTAACATACCAGCAACCAGCTTTCCTTCAAAGGACCACGATCTAATTCAAAGGATTCACCACAAAATATTTTTTACTTTCCAAGTAGACAATTGGAGAAACCACACCACATAAGCCAAGAGTGAAAATCACTCGACAGACCAAAACATTCATTTTTTTCCAATGGAAAAGAATACACCTAAACATAAAACAATTCAATTTGCAGATGACCTCTGCCGAAGACGCACAACATAAGTAAGAATCAAGCGAGCATCTCACTACTCGAGATAACAAATATTTCCCACTCCATTTCTTTGAATAATTTAACTTCCTTGAACCAAGGATTTCCAAATCATCGCCCAACACACCAACTCATTTACTGCACCTCAAAGATGCTATCCACGATCCTCACACTACTAGAATATTACTCTGATCCACTATTCCCACACGGAGACACTGGGTCTCTAAGGTTCTAGCATAACAAAAGGTAAAGCTCCGACTCAACTTTCAAGACTCCTACAACAACTCCCTGTATAAGATATGGAAATCCTCGGGTGAAAACCCTACTACTCCACAATTAATATACACTCAATTCTTAACATCGATAAATTATTTGGCTACAAGACAATCATTCTATTTAAATCATATTCTTTCCAAGGATTATCCCACGAGAATAATATATCATCCAATATACCATAAACATCGTGATATTTAAGGCTTCCACAAAAACATCTACTAGACCACCACTACCCAGTTTCCATCAGGCAACAAAGAAAACTTCGCAACTCAAATCGGTTACCCTTTTCTTAGGAGAAGAGGTAAGAAGAAATAAATTCCAGCACACGGCACAGAAAAATTCGCTATCATTCACAGTAGCCAAAAGACCAAGAGAAAATCAAATAGCAATGAGGTTGAAAAACACAAGATGAGACCATCTGTACCTCAAATACTTCTAGTACAACTTTTTCTTTCAATTAGAAATAATTTTTCTTTGATAACAGCATCCCGCCAATTCCAACAAAAGATGTTCGAAGTCCACAACGTAAGATTCGGATAAAACCAATACAATCATTCAACACGCCGCTTTACTCAAGGCAATATCGGCTACCACACAAGTCTTAAGGTCCAAAAAGAAGATCCCAACCGCGAAACTCAAGCCAAAGGTGTCGTAACAAATGGGATCTAACTAAAAAAAACAGGAATTGAAATATTGTGAATAAAATTAAGCAATGCAATATAATTTAAACAACATAATCATGTGCAAACTAGGATCAATGTGGTCGAGATGTGTAACTTGCCTTTCTCCGCGGATTGGTGTGAATCGTTGAAATAGAATTCTTCCGAATCATTACAGTCTACACATAAAAATAACTCACAAATTTTAAATAAACTCTAAAAATTTAAACACATAGCATATTTGGATATATCATAATTTTAGATAAATTTAGAAATTTGAATGGGTTCAATCGGAGCTAGGATGAAGGAGAATAGGCTTTTGGAAGTTTTAATCCTAAAGAAATTGAATAAAAGGATTTTTGAAATTATTTTTCTAAAGGAAAATAGGAATTATGACGTCAGTATGGAATTTAATTTTTGGTCAAATTAATTTTCTAAAGGAAATATGGATTTATGACATCATATTGACGTTAGCCCTACACATGGCTACTCACAAGGCAATCTCGGCTGACATGGCTACCACCTGTCCGATACATGGTGTTGCTGTGGCTTGGGGGTGGCTTGGTGCTGACGTGGTGTTCCACGAGGCTCCACATAACTTCCATGTGGACCTGTGCCATTATGTGCAATGCAATGTGACGGCCACATGGACGTGTTGCTGGTGTGGCATAGGTGGCGTGACAAGGCTTCCACATGACCGTCAGGCATTAAGATGGGGCGCCATTGTAACATCCTAATTTTCAAAGTTTATTTGAATATTTTTTAAGAAAATCACCATTTAGATTTTTTGGATTTTATACAAGCTTAAAATGAATTTTAGTAATTAAAAGGACTTAAAATGATAAATTAAACATTAAAATTTGCTAAATTTTTTTTATTTTGGTCCCTTATGTCTCAAGGAATTTTCTGTGATTTTTTGCTATTTTTTGGAGCTCTTTTGATTTTATTTAAAATTTCTAAAATAGAAAACCCCAAAAATCTTCACAATAGTAACGGGCCGAGCCCATTACTATTCATTCAGCCCAATCACCCTTAGCCATCTGATTTCCTGTCGAACCCTGGAGCAATGACTCTTGGATCCTCTATATAAATCGCATTAGTTCATGATCAAGCTAATGCACATAGTGGATAACAAAGTTTCATATCATGCACTATGACATTTATTTATTAACTAATTATGGGCATGATTGCTAGAGTGTATATCCATAGCCCATAGGCCAAATTGAAATATAAGTAGCAGAAGAAAAACACCGAAGCGGAAGTAGCCCACTGAGCCTACCCACAAGCAAACAATAGTAAGATGCAGCCTACTCGTCTTGGTCCTCACTGTAATCGAAATCATCCTCCTCTGAGATGTGAAAGTAAATGTGAGTACAAATATGTACTTCACAAGTCACACAAAAAAATGCAATATAATGTTAAAGGTAACATAGGAAAGCATATAGGGTTAGTTTGAGCATAAAATAACATTTAATGAAGTACAATAGATAGATTAAAATTGCTAAATTTAATATCATAAGTAAAGACAGAATTTGTAATTAAAATTAATATTGTTAGTGCAGGTCCATCCCCTACACTAACCTAACTACGGGCATCCCATCTGGACCATCTTTTTCAAAAGATCTCATATGGATTACATCCATTCATATACTTCTCAAATCTCCTATTAATTCTATCCATCCATAAGCCTTCTCAGAAACTATTTTTGAAAATCAAAGTCTAATCTGTGAAAAATTTTACTCAGCTTGCCCATAACTGTGGGCACGGCTATTCAGGATAGTTTATACACTTTGCAGAGGTTGTACAATTTTACCCATAAGATATGATTAACTCATGCTATCGTTTGTTACACGCTTCGTTGGTGTGTGACTAAGCAAACATAACAAGGCCTTTACAATGCAACACCTTCAATCAGGCCAAGCCAATACTAAGGTTTCACCCCAGTAAAGAATCCACCAGACTGGGACCCCCTTTTGAGCCGAGTGAGACTTCACATGGCCTACACCACTCTCACTTTCAACTTACAACGAGACTCATGTTAGGACCTACAAATTAGTTAGCCAGGACTGTTCGATACCAGCCTTGTGGTACTATGGTAAGGGCTTTATAGCAATAGCTCACAGACCGGTCCTTAATTAACTTACGCTCAAACCACATATCCTTTGTGCCTGAAATCAACATTGTATCACTAAACAAAAATGCATGCCAGCACCCACAACCTAACCATTAGGCTAGGTCCAAACCGAGTTTTATATTTTATTTTATCCTTAATTGACTTATGCTCAAACCACATACCCCTTCTACCTGACAATTAACATTGTGTCACCGAACAACAATGCATATTAGCACCCATAACCTAACCATTAGGCTAGGTCCAAACCGAGTTTTATATTTTATTTTGAAATGTTTTATATATCCTCTTGACTCACCGAAGTGACGAATACATTTCAAAGCTTATCATTTTATGTGAAAAGTTATCCCAAAACAAAATTACGTCTAAGCAAGTCTAAGCATTTGATACAAAATTCTTGAGCTCATACTAGTGTACCAACTAGAGTTTTATTTTAGAGTGACAATGTATTTAGGAATCAAATTCAAAGGAGGTAATAACAATTAGGGATTAACTACATTTCAAACTGGAATTGAAATACAATGAATAAAAATATGCATGTAAAATAATTTAAAACAACATAATTTTATTTCACAATCTGAGATCAACATGATCGAGTGTGACTTGCCTTACTCCATAGATTGGTGTGAATCATCATCGAAGAATTCTCCTGAAGCGTCAAAGTCTATAGTGAAAATAACCCACCAAACTCAAATAAAATTCAAATAAATTCCAAATAATAAAAAGAAGGATAGAAATAGATAGAGGGGAATTTTTGATGAATTTAAAATTTTGAATGAGTTCAATCGGAACTAGAATGGAGGAGAACAGATCTTTGGAAGTTTGAAACTAAAGAAAAAGGAAAAAGAGGATTTTCTAGAATTATCTTCTAAAGGAAAACGTATTTATGACGTTAGCAAAGAATCAATAGAATTATTTTTCTAAAGAAAATTTAGAATTATGACATCATACTGACGTCAGCCCTACACATGGCAGGTGATGTGGCATATTTGCTGACATGGCTAACACATGGCGCTGACATGGTAGATTTGCTAACATGGCTGGCACATGGCACTGATGTGGCAGATTAGCTGACATGGCTGCCATGTGGGTCTATGCCATGAGGTGGCACGCCACGTGGTGGACGGGCGGCCGAGAAGGGAGGGCTGGTGGGGGCCAATAGCTAGGGATCGGGCGGTGGTGATGCACAGAAAGGTTCGAACCATTGGAATGGTGAAGGACCATTTGGATCATCCAATCGGCAACGAACCGTCCGATCGAGAATGAAAGTTCAGACCATCCGAATGGCAATGGGCTTTCAAGCCATCTGATTATTCAAGGCAACATTTAGACCATCCGAATGGCAAGAGACTTTCGAACCATCAAATTGACATTGGATCATCTAATCAAAATTGAATGTTCGAACAGTCCAAGAGTTAGGAGGAGTTCGGACCGTCCGATCGACCATGGATGGTCCGATTGTAGGGAAGGTTCAAACCGTCCAAACATAAGCATAGGTTTGGACCATCTGACGGCGATAGGGAGGGACGGTGACATGTCGCTCAAATCCTGAGGGCTCGCCGGTGGTCCGGGGCACGGTGGCGGCTGGCGAAGAGTGGATTATGGAGAGGGGAGCGAGGAGAGCATTTTGGTGTTTTTGGTGCTTATCAGAATGGACCAAAAGATGGTCGGCGGCGAGCCAAAGGCGACGGTTGTGCGGTGCTCTGACGGGGGTGTGGTTCCAATGGCGTAGATGGCCGGAGGAGGGGTGGAAGAGGACGGTGATCGCACAAGGGTGACTAAGGTGCTGACGCTGAGGATCGAGGTGGCCTACTTGGCTCACAGTTGCTCACCATAGGTATTGCCAGTGTAGAATAAGAAGGAGCACGGTGCAGGGAGACTTGGGGCACAGGGAATGGAGAAGGAGGCGGGGAGGTGGTGGTGTGAGGCAAAGAGGTGCTAGGGGACCTCTTTATATATGGTGGAGGGGGAACAAGTCGGGATTTCTTGCCAAATTTGGCAGCTGGTGGAAGGAAAGAGAGAGGGAGAAGGAAGGAAAGGTGAGGTGGGGAAGGAAGGGGCGCGAGCATTTGGGGATCCATTTCCATATTGTGCATAGTTTCTAAAACCGTAGAGGGAGCAGAGAAGGAAGGTGATCGGCAGAGATTCGGGCATTGGCTAAAAAAGGAAAGGGGAGGAGAGAAGAAAGGAAAGGGGAGCGAAGACACGGTGGTAGGGATGACATGTGGGGCCCTCACGTCAGTGGGAGATGGAGGGGGTTGGCAGGGGCCGTCGGATGGAGATTTGATGGAGGCGACACACAGGAGAGAGGAAAAAGGCGAGTGGTCGCGACAGGCTTGGGTGGTGAAGTGGAGACAATCAGGACAGGCAGGAAAATTTAAATTTTAAATTTTTATTTTTGATTTTCAGAAAAGCCTAGAAAGGGGATAAAGGCTCAAAAAAATACCAAATAAATTCTAAAATTTTAGGAAATTACACAAAATTTATTGGTACCATTTTGGACTTAAGAAAAATATTTTTAACTTATTTTGGTATTTAGTTTTTACACAAAAATATGTTTTAATTTGAAATTAATTTTTAGAACATAGAAAAACCAGATAAAAGCTAAATACTTAAAATACTTAATTTGAATTAGGATTTTTATAAAAATTTAAAATATCTTTTATTTAATAAAATCTTTGTGTTTTTACTTAAATTAAGTTTTAAAACAAAGGCCTTTTTAAAAGCAGAAAATCAGGCAAACAAAAGGAATTATTTTATTTTAAATTAAATTTTTTATCCTAATTTTTGAAATAAATAGCAGAGCTGTTACAGTTTACCCCCTTAAAGATAATCTCGTCCCCAAGATTCAAACAGGCTAGCAGGAGAATAGGTTTGGTTCTTACCCTATGTGGCTTGAGTTGAGATTTGATTCAGACATCCCTTTATCCACTTCTGTGGCCTTTTGCTTGCTGTCTAAGGAGTATTGGCAGTTGGTGCTCCAAGTGTACCATCCCTTGTTGTATGTTGCTTCTTGGTACAATTATTTGCACAATGCCCTGTTGTAACATCCCAAAATTTGTTGTCTTTAGAAATTAATTATTTAACATTTTGGATGTTTTTAGTTAAAAAACAAAGTATTTTTGTAAAAACTAAAAGACCAAATTTATGTTGGAAATAATTTTCCAAGTCTAAAGTAGCTCCAGGAACTTCTATAAATTTTTCTAGAACTTTTAGACTTTATTTACTATTTTCTAAGTATTTTTGAATCTTCCTAGTATTTCTGAAAAATCTAAAATAAAATTTAATCTCTCTCCTTTCGGGCTGACATGTGTTCGGCCCAGTTTCAATCTGCCATCGCCTAATCTAATCTCAACCGTTCATAGCCACTTACCCCTTCATGTTTTGGCCGACAACCCCAATCTCTTCCTTGCACCACTTGTTGAATATTCGGCCATTCGTCTCTCTCCCCTCTTTCCTTTCTCTCTCTCACCAATGTGCAGGCCCCACATATCAGCTCCTTTCTTCTTCCTCCCTTTCTTCTTCCTTTGGTCACCCACCATTATAGCACCCGAAGCTTTTAAAGCTTCCGTTCCTTCTATCTTTCCCGAGCATAGCGGCCATAAAAGCTCCATTCTCCCATTTCCCTCTCCTTTACACCACACTCATTTGCCGTTTGCACCACCTCTGACTGCCTTAACTTCGGTGAGGTACTCCCCGATCATTACTTCTTTCTCGGCCCTATAAAATCCTCCTCATGCACCCCTGTTCCTCACCCAATCTCTCCCCACGCTCCATTTCTTTCCCCAAAGCCCGAAGCCTCCGAGTATCGTGTGCTCCTTCATCCGCACCGGTGAGCACCCCTAGCAAAGAATTCACTCAGTTTCGGCCATCTCCGAAGCTCACCACCGCCACCCTCGGCCTCATCGTCCCTTTGTTCACCCCTTCCACCCCTCAGCTGTGCCCCTCTACCTGTAGAGCACCGTCGACATTGTCGTCTGAACCGTGCTGCCACTTCTCCCTTGTTGTAGATCATATGGTCTGACCTTTCATTCTCGATCGGACGGTACATTGCAGATCGAACGGTAAAAAAGCCCTTGCTGTCCTGACGGTCCGAACATTCCCTAAGCGATCGGACTTGTTCGAACATTTCTGTAGCCGATCGACCGTCCACTGCCGATCGAATGGACCAAATGCTCCTTGATCGTTCGGATGGTCTGAACTTTTTTGTGCATCTTTGCTGCCTGATCCTCATCTTTGCTGCCGGTGTGGCAAGCAACAACCGCACTCGATCCACATAGCAGCCACGTTAGTGCCACGTGGCACGTAGAACATCCTGATTTTCAGAGCCTTTTTGAAGTTTTTAAAATAAAATTCATTATTTGAATTTTGCTACAATTAATTAAAGCTTGTGCTAAAATAAAACATTAACATGTGCTAAAAATATTTTATTTGGGTTCCTTGTGTCTTAAGGAATTTTTTGGAATTTTTTGAGAATTTTTTCTGGTTTATTTGCTATTTTCTATATCTCCTTTTATTTTATTTGCATTTCTAAAAAAGAAAACTCTCAAAAATCCCCAACACAGTGATGGGTCGGCCCATCACTGGTCACCCTGGCCCATCCAACTACAGCCGCCCGATCTCGCCTCTACCATGCATCAGCCATCCAAGCCAAGCCACTTCCCATCCACCAGATCTCGCCTGAGGCCACGTGTCAGCCATCGGGAGGCACCAGCACTGTTCATCAGTGCGGTCTGCCGACCGCCATCCGTTCCCCTTCGGCACCATGCATCGCACATCCAGTGGGCCAATCACTATTCATCATCATCTCCGTGCGGAGTTCATCTCCGTCCTAGCCTTGGATCGCGTGCTCGAACGGGACTCCACGCCGTGCGCTGTCTCCGCCGTGGACTCCGCCTCCCATGCCCGTCTCGGACTCCCTCAGTGTCCGCGCCTTACAGCTGAGCCCCGCACCTTTCATGCCGAACGCTGTCGTCACCGTCGCAACCGCCAAGAGTTCAGCCACCGGAGTTCGTTGCTGCTTCTCCGTTCATCGCTGCCTTCCATAGCTGTCGCCTACTACTATCGCCGATCTCTACCGTTGGTCGGCTCTGCTACCCCGTCCAAGTCGTCTATGAACCTCACACTGCCCCGCTCCGACCGCGTCCACACCACCGCCCGTATCGCCGCTCACTGTGCTGCCTCGATCCGCGTGTCCGCCCATGACCCCTCGTGTCGAAATCCTGGCTATCCAATCCACCATCACGGCCATCCAATCAGAGCCGCACCGACGGCCGAGATCCTTCCACATGGCTCACGCACCATCGTTGGATCGCTATGATGCCACCCGTGAGCTGGATCCAACCGAGTCAGCAGCCAACTCTGTAGCCACGCCAGCCCTAAGTGCTACGTGTCACCATGTGTCAGTGCTACATCAGTTCCACGTTAGCACCGGGCTATCCCAGGTGCCACGTTAGCATGCCATGTCAACTAGCCACGTCACCTTCCACGTCA
The DNA here is from genome assembly GCA_036346265.1 of Melocanna baccifera. NCBI lineage: Eukaryota > Viridiplantae > Streptophyta > Magnoliopsida > Poales > Poaceae > Melocanna > Melocanna baccifera. The sequence goes on along the minus strand of CM070701.1, from coordinate 2,237,670 downwards.
GCCCTATTGCCACGTGTCAGCCCAGTCAGCTGCCACGTCAGCCCTAGCCACCATGTCAGCATCACAGTCACCCATGCACTATTTTGTGAGATGAGTCCACCGTAGACTATATTTTTCATGCACCGACTCCACAGTACAGAAACTTTTTTGATTTTTCAGTATTTTCCTTTAGATTAATTTTTTAAGAGCCTGTTCTCCTCGGTCCTAGCTCCGATTGACCCTGATCTTTTTTCTAAATTCATCTAAAATCAAGCTCTATCTCTTAGTTCTAGTTTTGAAGTTTTTGGAGTTCATTTGAATTTTATTTGATTATATTTGTGTGGCTCGGTCGTTTTTCTCTCACGTTAGATTGCGTCTTCGAAGGAGTAGGAGCACCACTAGGGAATCAAAAGTTCATAGCTGAGCAAGGTCAAGGCAAATCATATCTTTTGGTCATGTTGAACATAGTTTTTAATCTATTATTTATTTATTTTGTTGTAAATTATCTTGCATCGCTATCTTATTATAAACCCTTGTACTTGATAGTTATTGTCCCGATTGATTAATCCCTCCTTATTAATTTCAAAGCCATGATGTCATTGTCACCATAGGATGGGAAATTATTTAGTGATAACACACTAAGTGTCATTTGGGTGGTACGATTAATATGCTTAGCCATGCTTATAGTTCGATGGATTCGTCATCACATGTGATCAATTGAGTAATTTTATTTAACGAGATATTGAATCGTGGTTGGAGCCACAGTGATAAACATTGGGTGCCATGATATTGGTGTGTCATTGGTATTGGTTCTGCAAAATTGGTTTTCACTTTGGATGAGTGATCGTGTAGTAAAGGGGGAAGTGTGGAGTCACTTTGAGGAATATGAAAGTCTCACCTAAGCAATGCTAAGGACTTAACTTTGTGCACCATTGATCTAAGCCTTACTGTGTAAACCACATTTCTAATATGAGATAGATCTAGCTGATTAATTTGGGATATTTCAATTTCAATCTCTGTCGGGACCCGGAACAACAACTCCGAGCCCCTCTGTGTAAATCGCACTATCCCAGGAAAAGCTAGTGCACACAGGTTTCACAGTAATGTATATCATGCAAAAATAACCACGAGATATTATTAAACGAAAATATGGCCTGAAGGCCAAGTCTTACAATAAGGCACTAGGCCAACAAAGTAAATAAAACAGCGGAAATAAAGTAAAGGTGGCAGCACAGCCCATCCAGCCTCCCACAGGCGAATGACTGTAAGACGCATCCTACTCGCTGAAGTAGTCCTCACCGTCGTAGTCGCCCTCGAAGTCTGGCAACAGATTTAGCAAGGTGAGTACGAAAGTACTCCCAAGGTAAGCAAGTAAATGCTTACGCAAGTTACACCAGGAATTATAACAGATTTGATGCATGCATAAGGGATTTCAAAGGAAGCTTAATAGGGTAATGTGCGGAAAGCAATACTTGAATTTAAATACAATAACGTAAGTGCGAAAAGCTGAATTTAAATACAGTATATGAAACATTGTTTTTAACAAGTAATATCGTTAGTGTAGGCTCCAACCCACACTAACCTAACCACGGGAATCCACCCGGACCATTACCAAATCCAACGTTTGTTTGCCAAAACCAAGTTTTATGAAAATTCAAGTCTAATCTGTGAAGACTCTACTCAGCATGTCCATGACCGTGGACACGGCTATCCAGATAGTTTGTTACTCTGCAGAGGTGTACAACTTTACCCACAAGACATTCCTCTCACTTGAGCCACGCGATCAACACCACCGCCTTAGGTGTGCGGCGGAGAGTTCATGACAAGGTGTTCGATGATTCATAGCCAACATAATCACGCCGCCACTAAGGTTTCACCACAACTCGAATCCACGAGTTGGAGCCCCTCTCGTGCCATGTGAGACTTTCCACACCTCACGCCGCGCTCACATTCACCTATAGCGAGACTATAATTGGAACTTCACAAATTACTTAGCCAGTCCGTCCCATACCGGACTTGTGGTAGTACGAAGTGACCGTAAAATAATTCACGTAAACGGTCCTTAAGTTGATTTAGGCTCAACCACATACCCCGTACGATAATCAACCAGGTGTCACCAAACACGAGGCATACCGGTACCCACCACCTAACCATTAGCCTAAGTCCAAAACATGTTTTCTATTTTCATTTTTAAATAATTTCCGTAAAACCATCCTTGACTCACCGAAGTCAAGATATTGAATTTCAAAGTCCGTCATTTCATGTGAAAGATTGATCCCACCAACAGTTATACTAAGCCAGGCTAAGCATTTCTATGAAATTTTTCTAGTCAATACTATGGTACTAACTAGTTTTCAGCTAGGGTGACAAGGTATATGAATTCAAGACTCAAATTGGCCATATACAAAGGATCATGGGTATATCTAAAATTCAAATCAAATTTGAATTACATTTGAATAAAGATAAGCATGCATATACAGTAAAACAATATAAATAATTTAAAATATTAGGTTCAACATGGTCAAAGGTGTAACTTGCCTTGATCGAAGTCCTGCTGCGATTCGTCGAATTCAAACTCTCCGGAATCGTCAATATCTAACGAGAAATCAATTCAAAGCAAATTCAAAACAAAATTTCAAATGGAATCCAAATAACTTCCAAAAATTATCAAATAATTTGGGAGACAGAATTCTGAACTTTTGGATGTGGGTCAACAATTTTTAAAAGGAAATGAGGCTTTTAAAAGAAGTTGGAAGTTTTAATTTAAATTTGAACCTTGGAATTACAAAATATATTCAAATCAAATTTAAATAAGTTTCAAAATTTCAAAATTATTCCAGAAATGGATAGATCATGATTTTAGAAAAATTTAGAAATTTGAATGGGTCAATTTGGAGTTAAAATGCAAAAGTTATAGCCTTCCAAAGTTTGAATTCAAAATAAAAGAAAAGGGTATTTTCTGGATTTATTTTTAAACCGAAAAGGATTTATGACGTCAGCACGAATTATTTTTCTAAAGGAAATTATAGATTATGACGTCAGCCCTAGGATTAATATATTCGGGCAGAGGCTGACAGGTGGGGCCCGGGTGTCATGGACCGAGTCCATGGACCCGAGGAAGGGTGAGTGGCGGCGCGCGCGCGGAGCGGGGTGGCGGCGACGCGCCGCCACGGCTCGCCGCGTGGTCGCCGCGTGGCGCCACGCCACGGCTTTATGCCGACGTGGCGGCACGCGCGCGAGGTGGCGAGGGGGCGTGCGGGTGGCGCTGGCGTGGCGCCGATCTGGCCGCCACCTGGCTGCCACGCCGCTGCCAACTCGGCCCGACGGCCGACGTGGCTTTGGCGCCGGCGGCGGCGCGCGAGGCCCGATGGTCGCCGAGCTCGTGAGCGGCGCGCCGCCGAGGGTACCAAAACGACGAGGAGAACGCGGAGTGCATCGGTATTTTGCGCGAGGCCGAGATGACCGGAGAGGAAAACCGGCGGAGAGGGGCGGCGGTCGGAGAAGGCTTCACGGCGGCGGAGTAGCTCCGGTGGTGCACGTGCCCGGGGAGGTGGTCGCCGGTGTTCGCCTGGGCACCAGCAAGGTCGGGGAGGCTTCGGCGAGGGGCGAGGGGGCTTGAGCCGGCGGCGATTGCTCGCCGGAGTAGCTGGAGCCGGCGGAGGGAAATCGGGCGCAGGGGGAGCTTCGGGGCTGGATTAAGCGCTCTGGAGGCTCGGGGGGTGGCGGTGTGAGTAGAGGGACCTCGGGGCACCTCTTTTATAGGCTGGGGAGGAGGGTAACGGCCGCGCGAAGTTCGCCGGAGTGCAACGGGCGGGGAGGTTTATTGCGACGGTGATAACGGCTGTGATTATGCGTGATTATGCCCGTAATGGACGCGGTGGAGGTGCAATTGCGATCGGCCGTTGGCGCGGGGCATAAATTTGGAAGGAAACCGAAGCTTTAAAGCCGGTTTGCGGCAAAGAATGGCGGCAGGCGGAGATCGCGCGAGGAAGAAAGGAAAGGGGCGGGGGAGACGGAACTGACGAGTGGGGCCCGCACGTCAGCGAGCGAGAGAAAAGAAAGGAAGGAGCGAGGGGGACGGTCAGATGCTTGACGGGTGGCACGGGGGAGAGATCGGGACCGCTGGCGCATTGCGAAGGGGTAAGTGAAGGGGGACGGCTGAGATCTGATCCGACAACGAAGGTTAGATCGGGGCCGGACGGTGCTTAAGTGGGAAGGGGCGGCCGAGATGAGATACGGCAATAGGGGACGGCTTGGATAACACCACGTGGCGGCAGGAGCGGAGAGGGAAGCGGTGAAGCGGTAAGTGGTTGCGGGCGGCGAGGATTAAATCCGACGCGGGAGTGGACGGTCCGATGCGTGACACGCGTCGCACGCGGAGAGAGGAAGGCGGGAGAGGGTTTAAGTTAGATCGGACGGTGAGGGGATTCCGCGGCGGAGGGGACGCCGATGGTTGACACTGGCGGCGGGAGGGATTTTGGAATTTCTTTCTTTTGATTTTCCGAAATGCTATTAAGCTTTAGAAAACTCGAGAAAAATACCAAATAAATTTTGAAAAATCCAGAAAATTCAGGGAACTATCTGGAGCTATTATAGACTTAATAAAAATATGTCCCACTCATTTTAACAAGTATAATTTGCAAAGGTACAATTTGATTTTGTAGGAGGGTTTTAATTCCTTCTAAAATCCAGAAAAATTAATATAATCTCATATTTGACTTAAGGAAGTCAAATACATTGGTTTAAGCTTTTAGGAATGCAATAAATTTAATTTTGACTTTTACACAATAAAGTTTAAAATTTTTCTCAAATCAGATTTTAACATAATTCCGTAAAATCCAATAAACTCAGATTAAATTTTCAATAAAGGGACAAAATTTTGGGATGTTACAAACCTACCCCCTTAGAGGAAATCTCGCCTCGAGATTTGCATCGCTAGCAAAAGAGATGGGGATGGCTGGTCTTTAAGTCTTCTTTCGCTCCCGGTGGCTTCGTCCTCGGTGTGGTTGCTCCACCGAACTTTGCAGAACTGATGGTCTTCCTTCAGTGCGGCGTTCGCATTGTCTCGAGAATCTTGATTGGTTGCTCCGATAGGTGAGGTCATCCCGAGGTCCAAGGTTTCAAAGGCGGCTTGCTCTGTGGGTACTCGGAGGCACTTCTTTAACTGTGAGACATGGAAGACATTGTGCACCCCTGACATGCTTGGCGGCAAGTCTAACTGATATGCGACTGCACCTCTTCGGTCCAGAATCTTGAAAGGGCCCACATATCGCGGTGCAAGCTTTCCTCTAACTTGAAACCTTTTCACACCTCTGAGTGGGGATACCCTAAGATAGACGTAGTCCCCGACCTCAAAGGTCAGGTCTCGACGGCGGTTATCCGCGTAGCTCTTCTGTCGAGACTGGGCTATCTTCAGTCTGTCCCTGATCTTCTTCACTTGATCTTCTGCGTCTTGCAGCAGGTTTGGTCCCGTTTCTTGGGGTTCACCTTGCTGATCCCAAAGCAGGGGGGTTCTGCACTTTCGACCATACAAGGCTTCGAAGGGTGCCATCTGCAGGCTGGCTTGGTAGCTGTTATTGTACGAGAATTCCGCATAGGGCAGTGAACGGTCCCAACTGTTCCCGAAATCCAGCGTACAAGCCCTTAGCATATCCTCGAGTATCTGATTAACTCTTTCTGTTTGACCGTCCGTCTGGGGATGGTAAGCGGTACTGAAACTGAGCTTACTACCCAACTCTTCGTGCAGCCTTTGCCAAAATCGAGAAGTAAACTGACTACCTCGATCTGACACTATCTTCTTGGGTACGCCATACAGGCACACAATTCGAGACATGTACAGTTCAGCCAACTTGCTTCCGGAATAAGTGGTCTTGACTGGTATGAAGTGAGCTACTTTAGTCAATCTGTCTATGATTACCCAAATTGAATCATAACCCGATTGTGTCCTTGGGAGTCCGGTTATGAAATCCATACCAATTTCTTCCCACTTCCATTCCGGAATCGGCAATGGTTGCAAGAGTCCCGCTGGCCTCTGATGTTCAGCTTTGACTCGCTGACAGGTGTCGCAGCCGATGAACTCTGCGATTTCCCTTTTCATACTAACCCACCAATATCTTTCCTCGGATCTGGTACATCTTGGTACGACTGGTGGATTGAGTATGGGGTATCATGAGCCTCTTTCGTAATCGGGTTTTGATTTCGATTATTCTAAGACACGATGCGGTTCTCGAACCAAACCGCGCCATGTTCATCTTATTTGAATCTGGCGCTTTGCCTCTCCTCATATTCTTCTTGATTTCTTGAATATCCTCGCCCACAACTGAGCTTCCTTAATTTGATCGGTAAGCCGGTCGCACTTCCAAAGGTGGTGAGGGTGCTTGGTCCCGTTGGGTTTAGACTTAGACAGGCGACTCTCCTGAAGTCGGGTCCGGTCTTCTTCGATATCACCATGTTTGCATAAGACTTCGCTAAGGCATCGGCTACTACATTCGCTTTTTCCGGTGGTAATGTATACCGATGTCGTAGTCCTTATCAACTCCAACCATCTTGCTGCCTCGGGTTGAGTTCTCACTGGGTGAAGATATACTTCAAACTCTTATGGTCCGTGTATACTTCACAACGGTTACCAATAAGGTAGTGGCGCCGATTTTTAAGGCGCACTCATCTGCGGCTAACTCCAAGTCATGAGTAGGATAATTGCACTCATGAGGCTTGAGTTGACGCGATGCATAGGCTACCACTTTGCCTTCTTGCATCAGAACACAGCCTAAGCCTAGGCGAGAGGCGTCACAGAAAACCTCGAAGCCTTTATGCACGCCCGCAAGACGAGCACGTGCCTTGAGACTAGTCTCTTCTTAAGGGTCTGGAAACTCTGCTCGCAAGCCTTCGTCCATTCGAACTTCTTTTCCTTTTTCAGCAATTGGGTCATTGGCTTGGCTGTCTCTGAGAATCCTGCTATGAACCGACGGTAATAACCCGCAAGTCCAAGAAAGCTCGACTTCATTACGGACTTTGGTGGCTTCCACTCCATTATCGCTTCCACCTTGGAAGGATCTACAACGATTCCTTGGTGTTACAATATGTCCGAGGAAGGCAACCTCTTTTAGCCGTAATTCACACTTATCGAATTTGGCGAAAAGTCGATGTTCTCTAAGCTTTTCCGAGTGATCCGAGGTGCCGCTCGTGCTCTTCTTCATTCTTGGAGTAGATGAGGATGTCGTCGATGAAGATTACTACGAACTTGTCCAAGTATTTCATGAACACACTCGCTCATCATGCTCATGAAGTAGGTTGGTGCATTGGTCACCCAAATGACATGACCGTGAACTCATAATGCCCATATCCGTGGAGAAGGCGTCTTAGGAATGTCTTCTTCACGAATCTTCAGTGATGGTATCTCGATCGCAGTCAATCTTGGAGAAGATCTGGCCCTTTCAACCGATCGAGCAGGTCATCGATCCCGGGAGGGGGTATTTATTCTTGATGGTGACGTCATTGAGTGCTCAGAGTCCACACATAGCCTCGGACTCTCATCCTTCTTCTTGACGAATAGACGGGTGCTCCCAAGGCGATGAACTAGGTCGGATATACCCTTGTCTTCTAACTCCTTGAGTTGATTCTTCAATTCCGCTAACTCGTTAGCGTGCATCCGATATGGTCTTTGGAAATCGGGCGGTGCTGGGACTAGGTCAATCACAAATTCGATCTCCTATCCGGTGGCATCCTGGCGCCTCCTCGGGAAAACATCCGGTACTCCCGCACGATCGGCACTTCCTCCAATACTTGGAGGTGGAAGAGGGCACATTCTTACGCCTTGAACTGGGAGAGAAGATTACTTCCACGCCTTGGTCATTGGTGAGGGTGATGGATCCGTAGCACAATCGATCCGACCTCGATTCTTGGCTAACCAGTTCATCCCGAGAATGACGTCTAATCCTTGCGATTCCAAAACCAAAAGATCGGCGAGGAATCGGGTCCCATCTATGAGCAATTCCACTTTGGGGCACAAGGTCCCTGCTCTCATTTCTGCTCCCGGGAGTGAACTATCATAGGGTTGCTAAGGGTTACCCTGCCCAACCCATGCTTATCCACAAAAGTTTTTGACACAAAGGAATGCGATGCTCCGGAATCGAAAAGAACTGATGCTGGTACTGAATTGACAAGGAACATACCCAAAGCACGACATCTCGTGCAGCCTGGGCCTCTTCCGCTGTCACGTGGTTCACTCGCCTTTGATGAAGGTGCGCGCCTGCGGCCCCGGTTCGACTTCCGAGGCTCTCGAGGTTGCCGCCGCTTGAATCTTCTTAGGCATGCCTTGGCAAAGTGCCCCGTTCTTGCGTAAGTAGCAGTCAATCCGTCGACGGCGGATCGCTCTTACGTGTCCGCCACCGTTCTTGAGTTGCGGTTGCTTGGGAACTGCTGGCGGTTGGCTTGAAACGGCGGGCGGCTGGTTGAGGACTTGAACCTGCTGGACTGGTTCTTGAAGTTGCTGCCACTGGGGTCTGAACTTGTTTGAGTGAGGAGGAGTACTGCGATTCTTGAAAGAACTTCCAGAGTTGTTCCTTTGATCCGCCATCCTTTCTTCCGGTCTCCATTTCCATGTGCTTGCCCTCTCGGCGGATGGCCTTCGACTAGCCGTGGAAGTCAAGTATAGTCACCCGATATCGCTTGTCTTGATATGTTGTCATTCGTGCCCTCCATGAACCTTTCTTGCTTGGCTTCCGGAAGCCACATCCTCCGCGCATAGCGGGCCGCTTGGTTAAACTTCATGCGTACTCATTGTGAAGACGACTTCCTTGGCGCAGATCTGAACTCCTTCTTCTTTAATGCCATGGTGCGGTGGGGATATGAGCTTTGCGAAAGCTTTGCTCGAACTCGATCCAGTCACCGTCTGCGGGTTGGCGTGTGAAGCGGTGAAAGTGTCCCACCATTGAGATGCGGGCCCGTTCGGTCACCGATGGGAGGCGAACAGACTCGCTCCCGATCGATGCACTGCAGAATGTCCGCTTCTTGCCAATCGACTGAGCGATCGTCGGCGTCCATCGGTTCAAAGATCGCCGCGAAGGTGGGTGGCTTGATCCTCGTGAACTCGAGAGACGATTGGGAGGCACTTGGGCGGGTTGATGATGAGCACGAGGGTTGTTGATCGCCCGAGCTAAGAGCTGGATCAAGCGGGTTTGATTGGCCATCAAGCGTGCTCAATCTGGTCCTGCACCGGCGAGGTGGTGGAATCGGAGCGGACTGGCTTCCTTGTGCTCCGGGGTTGGCGTTGTCCATGTTGGGGTTTCTTCTTGTGTTCACCATCTATTGAGACTTTCAGATTTAGAGAGAGAACTAAAGGAAAGGTTCTAGTAACAATCCCACCAAAACAACACACAAGAGCAAGGAAAACCTGATAAGAGCCAAATAAAACTTTTTATTTTATTATAATAGTCTTCGTGGCTGTTTACAAAGGTTTACAGCTCACGGATAGCGTTCTAAGACTCGGGGTTGTCTACACACTAGCGCTGCGCTCGAGTCTCCTCGGAAAAGGTCCGGAATCAGTGGAACCGCATCCTCTCGCACGAGCTCGGCAAGTTCCTCTTCGCGTGCGCGAGCTTCTGCGGCGGTGTGCGGCTCGTCGAGGTGGTGCAGTACATGTGATCCATGGACTTGGTGTACTCCACCAGTCGTATGAGGCGGGGGTTGCTCTCATACTCTGTAGACGAGAAGTCGCTGGCAGCCCACAAGGGAGTCTTCATGGGAAAGTAGCGGAAGTCGGTGCGCAGCAAGTCTCGAGCGTAGATGTTCCGCGGTGGCGAATGGCCTCTCGGCTGCATCCCGAACTCCATCAAAGAAGGTGGCCCGAGGTAGGTGCGTCGAACACGTAAATGGCTCCGTGTGCTCCGAAATCCTTGAAGATCTTCACTTCCACTCTCCAGCGTTCTTCGTCTCCATACATGCCAACGTATCCCTGGTAGAGGGGGTATGGGCGGAAGTTGAGTTCTTGCATGAGGTTGTACAGATCGTCGGCGAAGAGTCCGGCAAGGGTTCCGTGGGAGACGCGGGTGGGTTGCTCCATCTAAAATTTGGAAGGGGAGAGGAGTTAGTAATCGGTTTTGGTAAAGAGACTTGAGAAAAGGGAGAGATAATTTAAAAGCGCATTTCTTATTAAAATATATCCTTAAAGCTGGTCTCTTGCTAAGGTCACGTCTTAGAGTCATTGTTGCTCTGATACCATTTCTGTCGGGACCCGGAACAACAACTCCGAGCCCCTCTGTGTAAATCGCACTATCCCAGGAAAAGCTAGTGCACACAGGTTTCACAGTAATGTATATCATGCAAAAATAACCACGAGATATTATTAAACGAAAATATGGCCTGAAGGCCAAGTCTTACAATAAGGCACTAGGCCAACAAAGTAAACAAAACAGCGGAAATAAAGTAAAGGTGGCAGCACAGCCCATCCAGCCTCCCACAGCGAATGATCAGAAGACGATCCTACTCACCAAGTAGTCCTCACCGTCGTAGTCGCCCTCGAAGTCTGGCAACAGATTTAGCAAGGTGAGTACGAAAGTACTCCCAAGGTAAGCAAGTAAATGCTTACGCAAGTTACACCAGGAAATATAACAGATTTGATGCATGCATAAGGGATTTCAAAGGAAGCTTAATAGGGTAATGTGCGGAAAGCAATACTTGAATTTAAATACAATAACGTAAGTGCGAAAAGCTGAATTTAAATACAGTATATGAAACATTGTTTTTAACAAGTAATATCGTTAGTGTAGGCTCCAACCCACACTAACCTATCCACGGAATCCACCGGACCATTACCAAATCCAACGCTTGTTTGCCAAAACCAAGTTTTATGAAAATTCAAGTCTAATCTGTGAAGACTCTACTCAAGATGTCCATGACCGTGGACACGGCTATCCGATAGTTTGTTACTCTGCAGAGGTGTACAACTTTACCCACAAGACATTCCTCTCACTTGAGCCACGCGATCAACACACCGCCTTAGGTGTGCGGCGAGAGTTCATGACAAGGTCGTTCGATGATTCATAGCCAACATAATCACGCCGCCACTAAGGTTTCACCACAACTCGAATCCACGAGTTGGAGCCCTCCGTGCCATGTGAGACTTCCCACACCTACGCGCGCCACATTCAGCCTATAGCGAGACTATAGTTGGAACTTCACAAATTACTTAGCCAGTCCGTCCCATACCGGACTTGTGGTAGTACGAAGTGACCGTAAAATAATTCACGTAAACGGTCCTTAAGTTGATTTAGGCTCAACCACATACCCCGCACACGATAATCAACCAGTGTCACCAAACACGAGGCATACTGGCACCCACCACCTAACCATTAGCCTAAGTCCAAAACATGTTTTCTATTTTCATTTTTAAATAATTTCAGAAACCATCCTTGACTCACCAAGTCAAGATATTGAATTTCAAAGTCCGTCATTTCATGTGAAAGATTGATCCCACCAAAATTATACTAAGCCGTGCTAAGCATTTCTATAAATTTTCTAGTCAATACTATGGTACTAACTAGTTTTCAGCTAGGGTGACAAGGTATATGAATTCAAGATTCAAATTGGCCATATACAAAGGATCATGGGTATATCTAAAATTCAAATCAAATTTGAATTACATTTGAATAAAGATAAGCATGCATATACAGATAAAACAATATAAATAATTTAAAATATTAGGTTCAACATGGTCAAAGGTGTAACTTGCCTTGATCGAAGTCTGCTGCGATTCGTCAATTCAAACTCTCGGAATCGTCAATATCTAACGAGAAATCAATTCAAAGCAAATTCAAAACAAAAATTCAAATGGAATCCAAATAACTTCCAAAAATTATCAAATAATTTGGGAGACAGAATTCTGAATTTTGGATGTGGGTCAACAATTTTAAAAGGAAATGAGGCTTTTAAAAGAAGTTGGAAGTTTTAATTTAAATTTGAACCTTGGAATTACAAAATATATTCAAATCAAATTTAAATAAGTTTCAAAATTTCAAAATTATTCCAGAAATGGATAGATCATGATTTTAGAAAATTTAGAAATTTGAATGGGTCAATTTGGAGTTAAAATGCAAAAGTTATAGCCTTCCAAAGTTTGAATTCAAAATAAAAGAAAAGGGTATTTTCTGGATTTATTTTTAAACCGAAAAGGATTTATGACGTCAGCACGAATTATTTTTCTAAAGGAAATTATAGATTATGACGTCAGCCCTAGGATTAATATATTCGGCAGAGGTCGACAGTGGGGCCCGGTGTCATGGACCGAGTCCATGGACCCGAGGAAGGGTGAGGTGGCGGCGCGCGGGAGCGGGTGGCGCCGACGTGGCGCCACGGGGCTGCGCCGCGTGGTCGCCGCGTGGCGCCACGCCACGGCTTTATGCCGGCGTGGCGCGCGCGCAGGTGGCGCGGCGGCGCGGGTGGCGCCGCGTGGCGCCGACCGCCGCCCACGGCTGCCACGCCCGCTAACTCGCCCGACGGCCGGCGTGGCTTGGCGGCGGCGGCGGCGCTCGGCCCGATGGTCGCCGAGCTCGGTGGCGGCGCGCCGCCGAGGGTACCAAACGACGAGGAGAACGCGGAGTGCATCGGTACCTTGCGCGGAGGCCGAGGATGACCGGAGAGGAAACCGCGAGAGGCGGCGGTCGGAGAAGGCTTCACGGCGGAGTAGCTCCGGTGGCACGTGCCGGGAGGTGGTCGCCGGTGTTCGCTGGGCACCAGCAAGGTCGGGAGGCCGGCGAGGGGCGAGGGGGCTTGAGCCGGCGGCGATTGCTCGCCGGAGTAGCTGGAGCCGGCGGAGGGAAATCGGGCGCAGGGGGAGCTTCGGGGCTGGATTAAGCGCTCTGGAGGCTCGGGGGGTGGCGGTGTGAGTAGAGGGACCTCGGGGCACCTCTTTTATAGGCTGGGGAGGAGGGTAACGGCCGCGCGAAGTTCGCCGGAGTGCAACGGGCGGGGAGGTTTATTGCGACGGTGATAACGGCTGTGATTATGCGTGATTATGCCCGTAATGGACGCGGTGGAGGTGCAATTGCGATCGGCCGTTGGCGCGGGGCATAAATTTGGAAGGAAACCGAAGCTTTAAAGCCGGTTTGCGGCAAGAATGGCGGCGTGGCGGAGATCGCGCGAGGAAGAAAGGAAAGGGGCGGGGGAGACGGAACTGACGAGTGGGGCCCGCACGTCAGCGCGAGAGAAAAGAAAGGAAGGCGCGAGGGGACGGTCGGATGCTTGACGGGTGGCACGGGAGAGATCGGGACCGCTGGCGCATTGCGAAGGGGTAAGTGAAGGGGACGGCTGAGATCCGATCCGACAACGAAGGTTAGATCGGGGCCGACGGTGCTTAAGTGGGAAGGGGCGGCCGAGATGAGATACGGCAATAGGGGACGGCTTGGATAACACCACGTGGCGGCAGGAGCGAGAGGAAGCGGTGAAGCGGTAAGTGGTTGCGGCGGCGAGGATTAAATCCGCGCGGAGTGGACGGTCCGATCGTGACACGCGCCGCACGCGGAGAGAGGAAGGCGGGAGAGGGTTTAAGTTAGATCGGACGGCCGAGGGGATTCCGCGGGCGGAGGGGACGCCGATGGTTGACACTGGCGGCGGAGGGATTTTGGAATTTCTTTCTTTTGATTTTCCGTAAATGCTATTAAGCTTTAGAAAACTCGAGAAAAATACCAAATAAATTTTGAAAAATCCAGAAAATTTGGGAACTATCTGGAGCTATTATAGACTTAATAAAAATATGTCCCACTCATTTTAACAAGTATAATTTGCAAAGGTACAATTTGATTTTGTAGGAGGGTTTTAATTCCTTCTAAAATCCAGAAAAAATTAATATAATCTCATATTTGACTTAAGGAAGTGAAATACATTGGTTTAAGCTTTTAGGAATGCAATAAATTTAATTTTGACTTTTACACAATAAAGTTTAAAATTTTTCTCAAATCAGGATTTTAACATAATTCCGAAAATCCAATAAACTCCAGATTAAATTTTCAATAAAGGGACAAAATTTTGGGATGTTACAATCTCGCCACTGTGATGAACATGGTTGCTGATTTTCATAATGCGCAAGAGGGTGTAATGCAAAACCCTAGCAGGTGGGATTGAGTTGAGGATGAACTTTGTAAAGGCTGTGTTGTGATTTCCTTAGCGTAAGTCTAATCAAATCGGGTGGGTACAGGTGTACAATCTCTGTAGAGTGCAAAACTATTCAAATAGTTGTGTCCCCGGTTATGGACTGTCGAGACCCGAATATGCAAATTCGGTCCCTCTGTGTAAGCTGCACTAGTCCAGGATCACGCTAGTGCACACAGTCAAACATAGATGTCATCACAGTCATACACACGACAATAATAAAGGAAAACTCGAATATCGATAAAATATCAAAGGTACGACCTTATGGCCAAGCTTACAATATCTCTAGCCGGAAGGGCTTAACAAAATAGCAGCGGAAATCCAAAATAAAGCAGGGCGTCCAATCGACAAGCCACAGGCTATCGAGTGGAGAACGAAGCCTAATCCGTGAAGTCGTCGTAGTACTCTCCTTCCGCACCTCCCGCCGATAGTACTCCTCTCCTCAATCGAGCAACATAGGCGTAAAGCCGTGAGTACATTGGTACTCAGCAAGTCGTTTGTAACAATAAATGCAATATAATATGCAAGGCTTACCAAAGGAGGGCTGAAAGGTTAATTTGCATAAAGGCATTTATCGATGAAATATATTAAATAACTTGAAAGCGAAAGTTAGCTGAAAACAGTAATAATAGATAATCAAAGGAATAAACATGAACCACTTGTGAACACCAATTCACAAGTTAAACCAACAGTGAACTACCTGTCCACTCCCAACATAAACCACCCAGTTATAAATGAAACACTAACCCTCGTGTGAAATCCCCGAGCATTGTCTGTGACCGAGGACGCGGCTATTCGAATAGTTTTACACTCTGCAGAGGTTGCACAACTGTACCCACACGATGTGATTAGCCTAGGTCTAAGGAAATCACAACAAGGCCTTTACAATGCTCTACCTCAACACAATCCTGCCCGCTAGGGTTTCGCATCACACCCCCCCTTGCGCCACATGGAAATCAGCAACCATGTCCATCACAATGGCAGAATTGAATTGAAATATTACAAATTAATCAGCCAGGTCCATCCCATAATAGACATGTGGTTTGCACGATTAAGCTCAGATCAATGGCGAACAAAGTTAAGTCCTTAACTCTACCCGGACGAGACTACCACATCCCCCAAAGTACAACTGTACTTCCCCCTTTACTGCACGATCACTCGCCCGAGTGCAAAACTAATTTGTATAACCAAGCCAACGTCACACCAATGACGTGGCACAAATTTTAATACACGTGGCACCAACCACAGTTCCATATGTCATTAAATCAAATTAATAATTTAACATGTGTGATGAGATCAATCGTAAATATAAACCGGCTAAGCAATTTAATCGTACCAACCCATGTGACAAATAAACTAGCATCACTAATAAATTTCCCAACCTATGGTGACAATGGCATTATGGTATTCCAAAGTATCAAGGAGGTATAATTTCAATTGGGACGATAACTACCTGTGCAAAGGTTTGAATAAAATTAGCAATGCAATGTAATTTAAAACAAAATAATTAAATAATAGTTTGCAAAATTGGGTTCAACATGATCAAGGGACACGACTTGCCTTCGTTATGCTCAGCGGGGTACTCCTGGTCTTCTGGCGCGAAACCTGCTCCTCCGGAATCCGAATCTAACGAGAGAGAAAACGACCGAAAACAAAGAAACACATAAAATGATAAGCAAATGAACTCCAAAATTCACAAAACCAGAACCAACAGCTAGAGCTTGATTTTAGATGAATTTAGAAAAAAGAACGAGGTCAATCGGAGCTAGGACGGAGGAGAACGGGCTCCCGGAAAATTAATTCAAAAATTAATTCGGAAAAATCGGAAAAGTTACTGTGCTGTGAACCCGGTCCACGAAATTCCGAGTCCACCGTGGACTCGGTCCACGTAACACTGCACGGGGGCGACGGCTGACGCGGCGGGGGCACGCTGACGTGGCAGCAGCATATGCTGCCACGTGGCATGGGTGACGTGGCGGCTGACGTGGCAGCCACGTGGCACCTGGGGCGAGTCACGGCTGACGTGGCGCTGACGTGGCAGCGACACGTGGCATGCCACGTCAGCTAGGGCTGACGTGGCGCGCCGACGCGCACGGCGCGGCGCGGGCGGCGGCGGTCGGATCCGACGGTCGCGAGGGCGACACGCGGCGAGATCTGGATCCTCGATCCAGATCTGAGGCGACGGCGGGATGCGCGTGGCGCGCGCGGCGGCGATCCGATCGGCGACGCGTGGCGGCTCGCCGCACGAAGCGTCGCGGGTGCGCGCGCGGCGGGAGTGCGTCGGCGAGATCCGACGGTGGAGGGGGCGACGGTGGCGTCGCGGCGCCGTGCCTCGCGCCTCGACCGGGACGGACGGCGCGGATGCGCGGCGCGAGGCGGCGGTGCGGTGATTGCCGACGCGTGGCCGCACGCCGCGAGGCGCGCGCGTGGCGCGGCGCGCTGGGGTGCGCGGAGTCCGCGCGCGATCGGGCGAAGCGCGGCGAGGCGCCCGGCGACGCGGAGGCGACGCAGCGACGCGGAGAAGAGACCGGCGGGGCTCACGGCGGTTCTCGCGACGGCTATCGCTCCGGCGACCTCGGCGACGGCGAGACGCGCACGGCGGCGGCGGGCAACTCCGGCGCGGCGCGCGCGCGAGGACGGCGAGGAGCGGCGGCGGCGGAGCTTCGGGTGTCGGACGCGAACCGAAGACGAACGGCGGGTTTTATCACGCGAACCGAGGTGTCCAATCCGGATACGGCGGACGGTCGCGACGCGGGACGGGTTAGACGGCTAGGATGCGCCACGCGGCAAGATCGGACGGCGCGCGATTAGGGTTAGGGTTAGGGTTCGCGCGCGCGCGAGGAGCGGATGGCGATCGCGCGCGCGCGCGCGCGACGGCGATGGAGGGCGTGGCGGGCGCGGCGGCTGGTGCCACGCGCGACAACACGGATGCGCGACGCGTGGCGCGGGCGGATCGCGGCGCGGGCGCGAGCGGAAAATGGGAGATCTGCGCAGGCAAGGCAGGCGGGCGGATGGCCGACGCGTGGCGGAGAGAGGGAGATTGGGCGGCTGAGGTTTAATTCTTTTCTTTTCTTTTTCCAGAAATTCAAATAAACTTCTAAAAGCTCTAGAAAATAGCAAATAAATCCCAAAAATTCTCCAAAAATACCAGAAAATTCCTTGAGACCTGAGGAACACAAATAAAATATTTCCCACTTATGTTAATGTTTATTTTAATCATATTAAATCATTTAAAACTTTAAAAATTCATTTGAAGCTTCAATTAAATCCAGAAAATTCCAGAAAATTCATTTTTAAAATCCAGGCTTTAAAAATCTCAGAAAAACAGGATGTTACATGGACAACACTCGGTGATTTCATATGAGGGGTAGTGTTTTCATAAAAACTTGGTTGGTTATCTTTGGAAAGTGAATAGTTAATTCATTAGTGGTTAACTTGTGAATGGATAGTTCACAAGTGGTTTATTGTAATTCCATTGATTGTGTACTTGCTATCATTTTCTTTAAAGTTCACTTTCAATTTATTTACTGTATTTATTTTAAATTATTGTTTTCTGTAAATTAACCTTTCAGCCATCCATTGATAAGCCTTGCATAGTATATTGCACTCTTTTTGTTACAAACAACTTGCTGAGTACCAATGTGGAGCTATACCAGCAGGAGGTACTAGAGGGATGATACTTCGACAATTTCACGGATTAGGCCTTCGCTTCCGAGTCGATTGCCTGTGGGCATATCGAATGGTTTCTACGCTTGTTTCTATTTTTGCTGTTAGATTTTAAGCCCTTATGGCTAGTAACTTGTAAGGTTGGCCATAAGGTCGTACTTTGATACTTAGTAATATTTCAGTTTTTTCTTTATTTTATCGGGTATATGGTCGATATTTCATCTGTGTTAAACTGTGTGCACTAGCGTGATCCTAGACTAGTGCAGCACACAGAGAGACCAGATTTGCATATTCGGGTCTCGACAGCATGCCACGTTAGCTCAGAGTTGACCCTATGTCACGTCAGAGCCACATGTCAGACACGTGGTAGCCACGTCGCCAAAACCGCCACGTCACCAGCCATGTGTAGGCTGACACAGCATGACGTTATAATTTCTATTTTTTCTTTAGAAAATAATTCTATTAATTCTTTGTTGACGTCATAAATATCATTTCCTTAAGAAAATAATTCTAGAAAATCCTTTTTTCCTGTTTCTTTAGTTTTGAACTTCCGAAGCCCATTCTCCCTCATACGAACTCCAAATACGTTGATTCTTTTTTCTAAATTCATCTAAATTCAATATCTTCCTTCTAGTATAAATTTTGTATTTTTGTGAATTTATTTGTATTTATTTATTTATTTTATTGTTTCATGTGTAGAACCTAACATCCCGAAGAATTTTCCGAGCAGCAGCCCGAAGGTCCAGATAGCGTGCAAGAAATCAAGTCTCCTTTGATCATCTTGTACCTATATTTACAAAAAACAATTTTATTATTTCAAATTTAAATGCATTACTATGTTACATAAAATGGTAACTTCTTTCTCAAGGTTATTAATTAATCTAATAATTGGTATACCCTCCTTTGACATTGACAACCATGTACCTTTGCCACACTAGGCTTTTCTTATCTCAGTATTGAGATTATTATTACTATTTGATAATTTTAGAACGGTGGTAATTGCTTAGACAAGCTATTCGGTCACTATAACCTTATGGGTGGAAAGAGTGTTATCAAATTTCTAAACATTTATTTTTACCAAGTGTTTGGCAATAGGTGTTGCCATTGGTTTATATAATAAAATAAAATGGTGAAAAAAATTTTAGATTTGGGCGGATGGTAAGATTGTGTTGGTGCAGATTTAGCACAAGAAATTGTATTATGAATGTTCCGTCGAGTCAATTAAGGACCGACGCTTGTGATTGTCCAAACTAAGCACTAGCGTACAACTACAAGTCTAAATGAGTATGACCTAGCTGAATAACTTGTAAAGGTTTAGATCAGATATCACCAATGATAAATGAGTGCCAGGGTGTATTGGTTTACTCATAGGGAGGCACAAGGATTTACTGTACTCATACAATGCAAGAGGGGGCTTCTGACTGTGGTGGATTTAACCCTTCAGCGGTGAAACCTCAGCAGGTGGTGTCTAGCTAGACTAAAGTGAGGTAAAGGCTTTGTGATAAATTATCTGGGTCTCATGCCTAAGTAAGCATGTTGGCTATTAAGATGACTTATCTCTTATAGGTAAAGTTGTACAACCTCTGTAGAGTATAACACTATTCGAATAGCCATGCCCACTGTGAAGGGGCGGGTAAGGTGCACTTTCACTTGGTAGATCTTTGGTTTTTGGTTTCAAAGTAAATATTTTGGGAAGTCGAGAGTGAATGGAACTCTCAGGAGTGTGTCCTGGCGGATGGAGCCAGTGGGGTGGATGGAACCCATAGCTTAAACCTTGGCGGTTAGAGCCTGTGTACAAGTGTTGGTGATTGGAACCTTTACTAAAAATTTATCTAGATTTAGTTATTGCAATTACTTTGTTAAATTGATGCATTCGAAATTATACATTGGTAATTGAAATAAAATGTTGCTTTGTACAAAAGAACCATATTATTCTTCCTTTGTTAAGCCCTGCATCTACTGCATTTTTTCCAAGACTTGCGGAGTATTTTATGTACTCACATGCTACACTCAAAATAACTCTCAGAGCATTATGAATCCCAAGAAGGGGATTACGACTACTTCACATGTGATTCGATGAAGGCTTCTTGGAGTATTAAGTTGCACTTCCCCAGTCAATTGCCTGTGACGTATTGATAGGCCATTGTCAAAATTTATTTCTGCTTCTGCTGTGTTTTGAGTGTTTGAGAGGTCTTATAACCTCAGTTGTAATAAAGTGGTTGTAAGGCTTGTACTCTCTATTATTGTAATAAAGTGTTGTTGGTTATGTAATGATTACTATTTAACTGTATGCACTATCTTTAATCTGGGACTAATGCGGTAATACACAGAGGGTTCAAATTCAGAAATTCAGTTCCGACATAGATGGTATCAGAGCCAATTTGACTATAAGGCATGACCTAGTTAGAATGGTTGTTATTAGAAATGTTTCATAATTTATTTTATAAAATAAAATTTTAATAATGTGATATGCTCATCTTTTCTCTTCTTTCTATCCTTACCATCATCAGGGCATTCTGCATTATCCATCTATTTATTCACTTTTTGAAATGGTAATTGGATCCACTTTCCTTTGTAATTTCTATAGATGACTTAGTAAGATCGAGTCTGAGAAGCGCTCAGAGAAGCACGTCATCACGAAGGAATGAGGAGCAGTTCTTCAGTTGTAGTTCCCAAGTAAAAGTCCTACGATTTTAGAATGCTTATATATGACTTGTTGGTATACTAGATGGATTGTACTAAGCCCTTGTGTACTTGTAGTATATAGCCATCCTTAAAAACTATTTTGATTTCAATTTAAGTTTCTTCTAACTTGGTGTTTTCTTTTCTCTCATGTGTTTATTTGGGTTGTTATTTAGTTATTCCCCAACCTCTTACCTATGTTACTTCTCTCTTATCTTTTGTTAACCCCGGTTACCGCTTTAGATGTCGAACACAAGGAACAACGCTGGCAACAGCCGTGGCGCCAATGCCCAACCAGAAAGCAATGCTCCAATCCCACCACCTCCAACTCATGCCCCCCAACTTGGGGCAGATGATGGCTATGCAACTGCTACTTCTTCAATCCCTTGCTCAGAACCAAGTCAACCAGGTTCAGCCAGCACCAATCCAAGTACCGCAGTCCAAGCTAGGAGAGTTTATAAGGACTAGGCCACCATCCTTCACCGGTTTAGTTGACCCGTTAGAGGTTGATGATTGGCTGAAGGATGTGGAGAAGATGCTAATTTTGGCTCGGTGCAATGACTATGAGAAGGTGTTGTACACCGCTCGCTGCTAATTGGTGGGAAAACTACTATTCTGCTCACTAGGATAGGCAGACCATCATGTGGGCTGAATTTATTGAAGCTTTTCATACTACACATATTCCTATGGGAATATTAGAGATGAAGAAAAGAGAGTTCGTAAGTTGTAGCAGGGAAACCTTTGTGTTTCAAAATACCTGAATAGGTTTACTCAGCTTTCAAGGTATGCATCAGAAGATGTTGCAACAGATGCAGCCATGATTTGGCACTTCATGGAAGGATTGTTCCCTAACCTCAAGGTGCAGTTGGTGTCAAATGATTTTCCAACATTCCAGCACATGGTAAATAAGGTCCTTATAAAGGAAGATGCTCAACGTCAACTATATGTGTCCTGAAAGAGGAAATTCCAAGCTCAGCATGGTGCCAATAGTTCACATCATTGTCCTAATCCACATCAGTTTAGCAAGCCCTCAGTGCCAAGTGTGCCAAGAATGTTATTTACTGGACCATGCCTAGTTCCACAAGAACCTCGAGAAAGTAATAACGGTCAGCCCCAGCAGAACAAGACTTCTGCTACAGGAGTATAATGCTTTAATTGTAAGAACATGGGACAATATGCCCACAGTTGTCCTCAAAGACACCAAGCTATGACCCCTGTTCATTTCAACCTGAGAACTACACCAGTATGAGCTCCAACTGTAGGTCAAGGCCATGGGACACCCCAAACTCCTAGGACTCCACAAACAATAGGCAGAGGATGGGTTAATCATGTTACTGCAAAAGTTGCTCAGGATGCATCAGATGTGATTCTGGGTAAGTTTCTTGTCAACTCAGTACTTGCATCAGCATTATTCGATTCTGGAGCTTTGCATTCTTTCGTATCAAAAGATTTTGTTGAAAGATATAACTGGGATGCTTGTTTGCTAAAGAACCTCATGCTAGTCCAATCAACGAGAAAAGAAATAAGGACTAACATGGTTTGCCCTAGAGCAACCATAGATATAAATGGAGTTAAGTTCCTAGCAAACCTTCTTATAATAGACTCTAAGGGCATAGATGTAATACTTGGTATGGATTGGTTAACCAAGTATAAAGGACAGATAGATTGTCTAATCATGCCATTACTCTTACCAATTCTGAAGGAATTCGAGTAGATTATAAGTCTAATACACCTTCAAAGAGTGGATGTACGTTGAACAGCTTGAAGGGAATAACTTTGGAAGATGTGCATGTAGTAAGGGAATACACAGATGTATTTGTTATTAACTTGGCACCTGGTACAACTCCAATTTCTAAGAAACCATATCGTATGTCAGCAAATGATCTAGCCAAAGTTAAGAAGCAGATTCAGGAGTTGCAAGAGATAGGTTTTATTAGACCAAGTTCTTCACCTTGGGGAACCAATACTTCTAGTGAAGAAAGACAACAGTCTTCGCATGTGTTTGGACTACAGATCCTTAAATGATGTGACAATCAAGAACAAGTATCCTTTACCTAGAATCGATGATTTATTTGATCAGTTGAAAGGATCATGTATTTTCTCCAAGATTAATCTTCGATCATGAAGGATCGGAAATGGCAACAAAGGGGGGGTGAATGGTGCCTTAAAATTAACCCCAAATATTCACTATATTTCTACTTCGATAGCAATGGGAGCTATGAAGTAAGAAAAGACTGGAAAAAGTAAACACTGAAAACTGAGGGAATTTCCTAGTAACACTGATTGGCTCAAAAAGGACTGATCATCGAAAATAACTCAGAGCCTAAAGTCAGACAAGAGTTAACTCAGGGAAAATAAACATAGCCCAAAAATAAAAGAACCAGCCGGACCACAAAAACGAAAACTTGACTAACTGCAGGTGACCGGTCCGTCTCAGAGATGCAAAGGCTCACAAAAGCATACATACCGATCCTCGAAAGAGAATAAGCAAACTGCAGGAGGTGAACTAAAAGCAAAAGGAGCACTCACAACCAAATAAAGGCACAAGACAACTGCTGTCCAAATAACTGAAAATATCGACTAAAAGGGGTTGTCTCATCGCTGAAAACTTGTGCTAGCCGAACAGCAAAAGCACCACCAAAACAAGTGCTGCACCTAAAGACCAACAAGACAAAGCAGACAAGGACTGCAGATCGGCAAGGAAGGGACCAAAATTGCAGCACAACTTAACTCGCGAACAGTCCCCGGATCGCAACAAATTAACACAATACAGAGACAATTTGTTATAGCAAACAAAGAAACAGGAGTAGCACCTGCTCCCGCGAACACCCTCTGACTAGCCGAAATGCTTGGACTGTTCCACCAAAAGAAACTTCTAATGCAAGCACTGCACTAACCCGTAATAGCAAGAAAGGAACTCGCTACTAATGCTTAGACAAAAAAATATCAAAGAAGAAGCACTCATGTAATCCTATTTCGTGTTCTTGGGAGAGACTGGTCACTTGACCTTGAGATGATCTTCCAACACAGAAAATAGCAGGCAATGGAGTCCTAAACAAAAGAGAACTAGTAGCAGCCTAACACTTAAGGAGAAGACAACAAGAGAACTACTTGAAAATTACTAGAGACTGAAACTTACAAATAATCAAGATCATTGTTTTTAAACCTTTGCTTTCGGATAAACTAGCTAAAGCGCTATGAGATTAACTGCTCAAAGCATATATATATATATATATATATATATATATATATATATATATATATATATAGTAGCACTAGAACAAGAACATTAATTAAAAGTAAAGCAAGTAAATGGCACGAGATATAAAACAATAATTTTCATCTTGAGACGAAGAGCGATGAACGATTATAAACAATGAATGTTTACATCAACTCTTCCATGTCTCATTCAAGAACACCCACGAGGAGAGAATAAAACACTAAAACTTGCATACAAATTTTCTCTCCCAGGAGCACAAGCATTAGGAAACCCTAATACTCATACCCATTTCTATTTCTCTCTCTCTCAAGTGCACTTCTCCACCTAGAGAGCACCTCTATTTATAGCCTCCACTAATGGGTTTAGAAACCTACTTTACCCATTAGGTCACACCACCTCTCCACTAATGGGTTTACACATCATTCTACCCATTAGGTCACAACACATCTCCACTAATGGGTTTACACATCATTCTACCCATTAGGACACACCACCTCTCTACTTAATGGATCATTCCCAAATAAAATCCGCCTCCGTTTGTGCAGCCTTGTGCATTTACGAAAATGCCCCTCCTGCACCCTCCTGGAAGCTTCCTTCGTTTCTTGCCGCGAATACCTTTCAGCCACTTCGAGTCCTCGCCGTCTTCGACACATCCCGACCGCTCTGACCTCAGCACCGCCTGTGCCTAGTCCGGTCACCCGTGTCTCGCCACGACTCCGTCTCAAAGTCCTGCAGTCATCACCGACAAGAAAACGCATTACATAGCACCGCACCAGATGATTTAATTAAATATTCACATCAGTAATTATCAAAATAAAGCCCGGAACAAACTCAAACTTTATAGGACACGCGTCAATTTCTCATCACACAACCGGGGTTACCTCCACATGGTCTCTCAATCTCCCCCTTGATGAGTATATTGACAAACACAGAAAAAGCATATAAAGTTGAGTTTGAAAGTCAAACATGGTCTAAAAGAAAATCAAGAAAACTAAGACCATGTCGACAAAAGAGAAAACTGGAGCAGAAAAAGAAAGAGCAAATTTTTCTGCAAAGCTCCAGAAGGCTTTTTCTCCAAACTTCTCCCCCTTTTGGCAATAAATTCATCAAAATGCACGAGAGAATGAAATGACTTGTGTGTTCTTTATTTTAAGCATTCGGAGCCATGAAGATTATCCTTAATGATTTTTTTGAATATTACACCAAGCCATAATTCATAAGAATGCTATCAAGATCATGACGATTCATGTATAGACTAGCTAAACCAAATAAATCATAATTTGTGAATTAGTTCAATTTTTGAGCATGTCAAGTCAAAAATGATTTTAGTCTAGCTAAAGGTATCCAAGGATGATACAAGCCATGTCAAATAATCTAAGTGGAACCAAGAAGCTAGTATTGAAACGATTTAGAGTGCTACTAGATCAAGTATGACTCAATTGTTCATGTACTTGGTCTTTTTGTAAAAAAGCAAATTTAGCACAATTGACTTTTGCTGAAAATTATTTTTGGTTTTATCTTAGCAAAGCAAGTCCTGGACTAGGAGCCATCCACAACTACCTTCTAAGCTTCAACCATTTTCACAAATTTTAATTTCTTAGCCATGTGCTAGATCTCAAGCCTTATGCGATCACTCCAAGCGAGAAGCTTAAGGAATTGATCTTGGTCAACCAAAACTCCCCCTGAGTTCATGCCTAGTGCAATGGCAAGCCATCTCATGAGAGTGAATTGGTGAGATCAGTTTTTTCGCACAAAAAGAGATCACTTTGCTTTTGTTGCATTTAGATCTTAGACCAAGGAGGTAATGATAATTCATGCTTCATAAAAGAACATAGCTCAATCTAAAGCTCAATAGAGATTCAAGACTCAACGTAGCCTATTTGACATGGCATGAATCATAAATGGAGAACTAAAGATAGACTATTATCAAGAGCTAACCATGACAAGATTTAATTCAAGTTAAGCATTTTAATTAACTTATCATGGCAAAGACTAGACTATACATATATAGTCATGATAAATCTAGCAATTAAGCACAGATCATGGCAAGATGTAATGCATTGTAAACAAATCATAATTGGATAATAATCAAGGCTCCATGTAGTTATATTACAATGCAAACTGAAATGCAATAAAATCCAGCTCCCCCTCAACATGAGATGTACTTTCAGTTCAAGTTGAGTTCTGTCAAAAGTAATATCTAGAAGCTCCCAAATGAACTCCCCCTGAACCAAAGCAATAAAACGAGAAGCAGGCAAAGAAAATCCAAACGGGTAGTCCTTAAAGCATAGTTAAGATGTAGAGGATACTATGGCTCAGACTGACTCTCATCTACCCCATGAGACTCTAGAACTATCAGCTGGTCTTCTAACACACTAGGGAGTAAACACGTTCCCTGTCTACCCATGGGTGGCCCAACCCTCGCTAGAACTATAAGAAGTGAGTGAACTCAACCTAGTGAGAAGAGAGACAGCTAATAAGCAGCATCCTAGTGTCGTAAGATGAGAGGAAGGAGACTGAGCGCTAGACAAAAAGACCACTCTAACCTATGCTAGAAGGACTAACCCCAATGCACCCCGAATGCTATGCAACAGAAAGGAGTAAGAGCATAATCAAAATAATAAAAACAGTAAAGCATAAAGCTCCCCCTCACATCAGTCCATAAGGACAAACCACCCCAAGCTCTCCTCGCAGAGCTGAAAACCTAGAGCTATCCAATGGCTTGGTAAAGATATCAGCCAACTGGTGGTCACTCTCCACAAATTGGAGCACTATATCACCCTTCTCCACATGGTCTCTAAGAAAATGATATCTGATATCGATGTGCTTGGTCCGAGAGTGTTGCACTGGGTTCTTAGCAATGTTAATAGCAGAAGTGTTATCACAAAAGAGTGGAACACTGTCTATAACTAACCCAAAGTCCCGCAGGATCGAAGCCATCCAGAGTACCTGGCTGCAGCAACTAGTGGCAGCAACATACTCGGCCTCTGCGGTGGACTGTGCAACACCGGACTGCTTCCTAGAAGACCAAGAAACAAGAGAAGTGCCAATGAATTGGCAGGTGCCGGAAGTGCTCTTCCTGTCTATTCTACAGCCAGCAAAGTCTGCATCAGAGTAGGCTCTGAGGGAAAGACAGGAAGACGAAGAGTACCAGATACCATAGTCAATGGTAGCTCGAAGGTACCGAAAGATGCGCTTCACCGCTTGACGGTGAGATACGCGAGGAGAAGCCTGAAATCGAGCACACAGACACACAGAGAAGTGTATGTCTGGTCTCGAGGCAGTGAGGTACAAGAGGGAACCGATCATACTTCTGAACTCCTTCTGATCAACTGGCTCGCCATCGGAGTAGATACTGGCTTGCTATCACTCATGTCAAAGCGTTTCAGGAGGTCTCGAGTGTACTTGCCCTGATGCAAGAAAGTACCCTCCCGAGTCTGCTTGATCTGGAAACCAAGAAAGAAACTCAACTCGCCCATCATGCTCATCTCAAACTCCGAGCTCATGACATCGGAAAACTGAGAAACGAGAGCATGTGAGGAACCACCAAAGATGATGTCATCCACATAAATCTGGATGAGCAGAAGATCAGTGCCATGCCGACGAATGAACAAAGTCTTGTCTACTTTACCCATCTCAGAACCATGACTTAACAAGTAGGACTTAAGTCTCTTATACCAAGCTCTAGGAGCTTGTTTAAGTCCATACAAAGCTTTGGAAAGCTTGAAGACATGGTTCGGGTATTTGGGGTTTTCAAACCAGAGGTGCTTGACGTAGACCTCTTCCTCAATAAAGTCATTGAGAAAGGCACTCTTGACGTCCATCTGGTAAAGCTTGAAACCCTTAGAAGCTGCAAAGGCAAGCAAGATTCTAATGGCTTCAAGTCGCCACAGGGCAAAGGTCTCTCGAAATCTAGACCTCAACACGGGAGAACCCCGAGCTACTGGGCCTAGCCTTGTTCGAATAACCACTCCATCCTCGCTCTGCTTGTTCTTGAACACCCACTTAGTCCCAATAATATTGTGACCTCATGGGGGCTCGACAAGCGATCAGACCTTGTTTCTCTCGAAATTTTCCAACTCCTCATGCATGGCATTGACCCAAGACTCATCAGAAAGAGCATGACAAACATCCTTGGGCTCAAAAGTGGCAACAAAGGCAGAGTGGAGACAGAAAAGAGACGTGCCAGACTTTGAGCGTGTAACGCGCTCAAAGAGATCTCCGATTATCTGCTCTGAAGGATGAGATTTCTGGATATGACGGGGAGGTCCTGAATGAGAAGCGGTAGTGGCTCTATCTCATGAGCTGATGAGGTAGGAACAGAGCCACTAGCTCCTGAGGATGCAGAAGGATTGGGCTGATCTCCTTGAGGTGCGATGGAAGAAGCAGGCACCTCAAGGGGAGGAGAGACTGGATCGGGTGGACAACTCTCACCGTCGTCCTCCTCATCATCCACAAAGATGGGCTTGACCGCTCTCATCAACTCGAGATATCGTGCCTAGTCCCCAGACTGGCCTCATCGAAGGTCACCTCGCAGGTCTCTACCATTTTGCTAGACTCGCAGTTCCAAACCCTATAAGCCCGCGAAGAAGTCGAGTAACCCAGAAAAATTCCATCACAAGAATGTGACTAGAACTTATCTAGATTCCCAGACTTCAGAATAAAACACTTGCAACCAAAAACACGAAAATGAGATACACTAGGCTTTCGCCCGTATCTCAACTCATAAGAAGTGCGATGCAAGTGTGCCCTTAGAAAAACTCGATTTGAAACATGGCACGCGGTGGCTATCGCCTCAGCCCAAAACTTCCTAGGTGTAGAGTATTCATTTAGCATCGTCCTGGCCATCTCAACCAAGGTACGGTTCTTCCTTTCCACAACGCCATTTTGCTGGGGGATGTATGGAGAAGAGAACTGATGCTCTACACCTGACTCATCGCAAAATCTCTCAAAGTAGGAATTCTTGAACTCCGTGCCATTGTCACTGCGGATCGCTCGTAAGGCACCCGGGAGCTCAATAGAAAGCCTACTAAAAAGACCTCGAAAATGTGTAAACGTCTCATCCTTCGAGGCTAAGAAAAACACCCAAGAGTACCTCGAGAAGTCATCGACTACGACAAGAACATACCACTTCCCTCCTGCTGACTGCACTCTAGCTGGTCCAACTATGTCCATGTGGAGCAGCTGTCCTGGTGCATCGGTCATTGTGACTGTGACCGGAGGATGGGAAACGGCGACCATCTTACCGTGCCGACAAGGAGCGTAAACAATATTTTTGACCATCTTGAGTTTCGGCAAACCACGAATGAGATCGTGGCCGCTAACTCGGGTCAAATGGTCAAATCCAATATGACCAAGTCTCCTATGTCAGAAGGAAAGGTCGCGGGACTCGTATAAACTAAACACCGAGAGGATCACCGTAAGACTCGTAAAAATCAGCACGAAAGATCCTCCCAAAACGAAATCCCGCAAAACCGCACTACCCAAGAATCAAGAATTTTGCAATTGTTTTTCTTAAAGCTCACCTCAAAGTCGCCATCGTAAGTCGAGAAACGGAAAGCAAATTATACCGCAGCTTACTAACCAAGGCAACATCTTTTAAAACAAAAGACTCATTAATGCGACTGCACCTTTGGCGATGACACGCCTGATGAAGCATCTCCGAAGGTGATCGCCTCATCACCGGAGCACGGGCAAGGGAAGAAAACTAACGGAATCTCCGGCCATGTGTCGTGAACACCCGGAGTCTACGAGCCGAACCTTTCCCTTCCCTGCCCGGCGAACCTGAGTCAAACAGAGAGTAAAGTCTCAGTATTGGGGTAAATCAACAGTGATTTTGACACCCAATACTGAATAACACGTCGAGCAGATGAATTAGTCAAACACGACTGACCTCTATCTACCCTACGCTCTCGTCACTCAAAGAAGCAGATGGTCTCGTAGACTGAAGTCGTTATTGGGTCCGATCGCACGGAGAGCGAGTCGGAGTACCAACAACACGCTGATCTCACCGCGGGTAGCTATCTCGATGGAAACGAGATCTACCCTCAGGACGGCGAATATCATGATCTGGGGCAAATCGAGGACGAAAATCAGAAAAACCAGAAAAACCAAGTCCTCGATGCTGTCAAAAAGCATCAACAGTAGCAAACCTGGACCTTGTGTTGGTCTTAGGTACACTCAAGGTCTGGGGCTGACCTTGAATACGCCTAAGAGCTGCAACACGGTCTCTTTGCGCGATCCTGGCGCGCCTGAAGCATCTCTCGATCATGTGTCCATCCTTCTGACAGAAGGTACAATGAAACTTCACCTTCTGGGAGGTCGAAGTAATCGGTGTTACCACCTTACTATCAGAGATCCCTTGGACAAAGCCCGCAGACTTGAATTGGACTTTCTCGGTCCTGGTGCTATGGGTCTGAGCACGGCAGGTGGATCAAACCTGGTGCTATGGGTCTGAGCACGGCAGGTGGATGCTTCCTCATATCCTAATAAAAATCATATCCTAGACCCTAATTAAATCTGCAGATCTTAGATTGGTCTAGAATAAGATTTAGCTTCTTCTTGCCTCCTACAAATCTCTCGAGAGTGTTCATAAGATACTGACACTCCCGAAAGACAAAGGTGCAAGAAGAGCAGGGAGAAGAGAGAACAGCAGAGGGTAAGGAAGCAGAAGAAGAACCAACAGTAGAGGAAAGAATGGCTTGTGCACGCACAGCCGACTCTGATGGGATAGTCCTACTACTAGCAGGTTGGCTCACGTTGCTAGGCGTCTCTACCTTACCCTTGGGCTTCTCCCCAACACCAGCACACACATTACAACATGATTGTGACTTCTCTAGTAAATTCTTAGTTAGCTTCACACATTTTTCTTCCAAAACAATCAAGTCAGATTTTAGTTTATCACAATTTTTGCATGGTGAGCTAACAGGGTCCTTAGAAGCATATTTAGCCATTTTCTTGTTGTAATCAATCATTTCTTGGAATTGTTTAGAAACAGATTCAAGTTCAGCAGTTAATTTAGGACAGTTCATACATGAAGCGATTGGCTCAAGCAAAGAAGCATGCAATTCAGTAATTTTATAATCTGCTCTTTTTAAGTTCATTTTCAGGTTATTATAATTTTCACAAGTTTCAGGCAGATCAATAAGCATAGTGTAAAGACCTCTAAAAGCATTGTCCTTATCCTCACATGAGGTGCAAGAAGTAGTCTGAATAGTAGAGAAAATAGAAGTAGTCCTACTCATCTCTAGTTCAACAAGCAGACTATCATTCTTCACCTTAAGCAAATCAAGCTCAGAAGTCAAACTATCATGAGAGGTCCTTAGCTTCTCCATATCTCCAAGCAAAGAAAACATACATCACATTCGTCACGGGAGGGAGCAGATATAAGTGAAGTATGCTCCCGTGATAATCTCTCTATTTCCTTCTCAAGATCTACGACCCTAGCTCTAGATCTAGTATAAAACTTTCCTAGCTTCAGAAATGCATCATAGAGCTGGTCGTAGGAGGGACCTACCTCATTGGAGTGCTGTAGAGCTCGCTGTCGCTAACGTCGTTGTCGTTGGCCATGAAGCACATGCCGATGAAGTCGTCGCCATCCTTGGGATCTTGATCATCCTTGTCATCGTCGTCGCTCCACCCCTCCACGTCGCTGAAGTCGATGTCGTCGAAGGCGGTGAGGACGCAGTGGAAGAGCTTCTTGGCTTTGCCAAAGTTGCGGAACTTCTTCTTGCCTTGAGCGTGAGTTAGGGGCTTCTTGTTGCGGTTCTTGTCGACGTAGTCGTTCTTGCTCACACCGCCGTAGTCGTTCTTGCCCTTCACCAGCTTGGGGCAATTTGCCCGAATGTGGTTGGGGCCACCACACTCAAAACAAATGACAGGTCCTCCCCTTTTTCTGTCCCTCCTCCTCTTGTAAGCATGGGAAAACTTCCGAGCTAGAAGGGCTAGTTGCTCATCCTCGAGCTGCTCTAACTGATCATCAGTTATGTCACAGAGAGCAGCAAGGGAGAATCCACATGACAAATCAGAAGAAAGACCGTGGTTTAACCGGATCGGTGACTAGGCCATCGATCGCGACTTCGACTTTCGAGAGACTATGTCAATCTCGTGAGTCTTGAGGCGTGAGTACAACGCGTCAAGAGTGAGAGTCGAGAGGTCGGTCGTGTCTTTAATCGTGGTCACTTTCATTTCCCAAACACGCAAATCAAGAGCAGAGAGCATCTGACGAGCATTGTCCGAGTCGGAGTATGTGAGACCGATGGCTCGGAGGTTGCTCAAAATCTTGTGAAATCTCGAAAAACACTCATCTAGGGACTCACCAGCGAGCATTTCTAACTTGTTGTATTCTCGCTTGAACTGGTCCTGTCGTACGGTCTTAATCTGGGTGGTACACTCATGGTATGCATCGAGAGTCACCCAGATGTCGTAGGCCGACGAAAGATGAGAAATGCGATCAAATTCACTCCTCGCCGCACTGGATTATGATGTTCCTTGCCTTAGCATTTGCCTCCACATCCGCATGTTACCAAAGATTGATGTGTTCATCGGCAGGAACAACAAAACGGGTTTTGACTTTTTACCAGATCGCATAGCCTTGAGCCTGTATGTAAGACTCCATCCTACTCTTCCAAAAGGGATAGTCGACCCCATCGAAGATAAGTGGCTTGGTGGAATACCTGTCTGTTGCCATGGCTCGCAGATCGGTTAAGATCTATAGACGAGTTTTAACCTGCTCTGATGCCAATTGAAGGATCGGAAATGGCAACAGAGGGGGAGTGAATGGTGCCTTAAAATTAACCCCAAATATCCACTATATTTCTACTCCGATAGCAATGGGAGCTATCAAGTAAGAAAAGACTGGAAAAAGTAAACACTGAAAACTGATGGAATTTCCTAGTAACACTGATTCGCTCAAAAAGGACTGATCATCGAAAATAACTCAGAGCCTAAAGTCGACAAGAGTTAACTCGTGGAAAATAAACATAGCCCAAAAATAAAAGAACCACGGACCACAAAAACGAAAACTTGACTAATCGCAGTGACCGGGCCTGTCTCGTGAGATGCACTGGCTCACAAAAGCATACATGCCGATCCTCGAAAGAGAATAAGCAAACCGCAAGAGGTGAACTAAAAGCAAAAAGGAGCACTCACAACCGAAACAAAGGCACAAGACAACTGTCCAAATAACCTGAAAATACCGACTAAAAAGGGGTTGTCATCGCTAAAAACTTGTCGCTCGAGAAAATTGCTAGTCGTTGTCGCAACCGAAAGAACTATAAAGTAAAACAGAAAAGGATCAACTAACTCGCTAAAAAGAAGCTGATTTCAAGAAGATCTATTGTGCAGGCCGAAATAGCACACTTCACAAGAAATAAGCTGCCGGCAGCAGCACGTAAACATCACTTTGAAACCGAGTTACTGTTGCAAGCTCAAGCACAAAATCTGAACAGCAACCAGGAAACCTTGAGAACTGAAAATCAGTAGAGAAATAACAGGAAGAAAAAGACAGCAGTTCTTGACCGAAACCACTTCAGAAAAACAGATCACATGCACTGCTGATTGAAACGGAACCAAAAAGGCAAAAGAAATTCTGCAAAGAACCGAAAGGAATCTGCAGCCCAAAATAGCAATGTTGCGCACAACCCACTGCTGCTATCAACCTGATTTCTGTAGCACAGAACCCAAACAACCTAGTTGTACACGCACTACTCAAGGAATCAACAAAAAACTACACTAAGAAACTGTAGGAGTACACAACCGAAAGCAGCACTTGAAAGATGTAGCCACAAATCAAAAAGTAGATGCTATGCTTGCTGCTGTAGAGCTCTGGCCGAAACTTCAATAGCTAGCCGAACAGCAAAAAGCACCAGCCGAAAACAAGTGCTGCACCCTAAAGACCAACAAGACAGCAGACAAGGACTGCAGATCGGCAAGGGACCAAAATTGCAGCACAACTTAACTCGCGAACAGTCCCGGACTGCAATAAATTAACACAACACAGAGACAATGTTATAGCAAAGCAACAAACAGGAGTAGCACTCGCTCCGCCGAACACCCTGTCAGACTAGCCGAAAAATGCTTGGACTGCTTCACCAAAAGAAACTTCTAATGCAAGCACTGCACTAACCCGTAATAAAGCAAGAAAGGAACCTGCTACTAATGCTTAGACAAAAAAATATCAAAGAAGAAGCACTCATGTAATCCTATTTCGTGTTCTTGGGAGAGACTGGTCACTTGACCTTGAGATGATCTTCCAACACAGAAACAAAGAGGCAATGGAGTCCTAAACAAAAGAGAACTAGTAGCACCTAACACTTAAGGAGAAGACAACAAGAGAACTACTTGAAAATTACTAGAGACCTAAACTTACAAATAATCAAGACAATTGTTTTAAACCTTTGCTTTCTGGATAAACTAGCCAAAGCGCTATGAGATTAATCCTGTATATAAATATATATATATATATATATATATATATATATATATATATATATATATATATATATATATATAGTAGCACTAGAACAAGAACATTAATTAAAATTAAAGCAAGTAAATGGCACGAGATATAAAACAATAATTTTCATCTTGAGACGAAGAGCGATGAACGATTATAAACAATGAATGTTTACATCAACTCTTCCATGTCTCACTCAAGAACACCCACAAGGAGAGAATAAAACACTAAAACTTGCATACAAATTTTCTCTCCCAAGAGCACAAGCATTAGGAAACCCTAATACTCATACCCATTTCTATTTCTCTCTCTCAAGTGCACTTCTCCACCTAGAGAGCACCTCTATTTATAGCCTCCACTAATGGGTTTAGAAACCTACTTTACCCATTAGGTCACACCACCTCTCCACTAATGGGTTTACACATCATTCTACCCATTAGGTCACAACACATCTCCACTAATGGGTTTACACATCATTCTACCCATTAGGACACACCACCTCTCTACTTAATGGATCATTCCCAAATAAAATCCGCCTCCGTTTGTGCAGCCTTGTGCATTTACCAAAATACCCCTCCTGCACCCTCCTAGAAGCTTCCTTCGTTTCTTGCCGCGAATACCTCTCAACCACTTCGAGTCCTCGCCGTCTTCGACACATCCTGACCGCTCTGACCTCAGCACCGCCTGTGCCTAGTCCGGTCACCCGTGTCTCGCCACGACTCCGTCTCAAAGTCCTGCAGTCATCACCGACAAGAAAACGCATTACATAGCACCGCACCAGATGATTTAATTAAATATTCGCATCAGTAATTATCAAAATAAAGCCCAGAACAAACTCAGACTTTATAGGACACGCGTCAATTTCTCATCACACAACCGGGGTTACCTCCACATGGTCTCTCAGATCAGGCTATCATCAAGTGAAGATTAGACCAGAGAATATACCAAAAATAGCATTTCTACTCGGTATGGACTATACGAGTTTATAGTGATGTCCTTTGGCTTGACAAAAGCACTAGCATATTTTATGAATCTGAGGAATAAGGTGTTTATGGAATATCTGGATAAGTTTGCTGTTGTATTCATAGACGATATTCTTATCTACTCTAAGAATGAGAAAGAATATGAAGAACATCTGGGGATAGTTTTGGAAAAGCTCAGAGAACACCGTTTGTATATCAAGTTTAGCGAGTGTGAATTTTGGTTGAAGAAAGTAGCTTTCTTGGGACATATGATTTCTACAAGAGGAGTGTCTATGGATCCAAGAAAAGTGAAAGATGTGCTCAATTGGGCACAACCCAAATCAGTATAAGAGATCAGAAGTTTTTTGGGTTTAGCAGGTTATTATTGTCACTTCATTGAAGGTTTTTCTATGCTTGCGAAACCTCTCACCCAGTTGCTAAAGAACGAAAATAATTTTGAATGGACTAAAACTTGTAAAGATAGCTTTCAAGAATTGAAGAAGTTAACTTCTGCACCAATCCTAACACTTTGAGATATCAGGAAGGATTTTGAATTCTGTGATGCATCAAGACAAGGTCTTGGCTGTGTATTGATGTAAGAAGGAAAAATGGTAGCCTATACATCTAGACAATTATGCCAGTATGAGAAAAACTATCTAACCCATGATTTAGAGCTAGCCATCATTGTGCATGCTCTAAAATTATGGAGACATTATTTGATCGGTAATCGATGTGAGATCTACACAGACCATAAGAGTCTGAAGTATATATTTACTCAACCTGATCTCAACCTAAGATAATGAAGATGGCTTCAGTTAATAAAAGATTATGATGTGGGAATACATTATCATCCAGAGAAGGCTAATGTAGTAGCTGATACCTTGAGCAGGAAGAGCTACTATAATAATCAAATGATTCAAGATAGTCAGCCTGCACTTCATGAAGAATTCCAACGACTCAATTTGGAAGTAGTAGCAAAACTATTCCTAACTACTTTGGAGGTTCAACCAACTTTAGAGGACCAGATCAAGTGTAACATCTTGATTTTCAGATATTTTTAAAAGCCTATTTTTAAAAATAATTTTTTGGAATTTTCTGGAATTAATTCAAGCTTAATATGAATTTTTAAAAATTAAAAGGATTTAATATGATTACAATAAACTTTAACATAAGCTAAAAATATTTTATTTGAGTTCCTTGTGTCACAAGGAAGTTTCTAAAAATTTTGGTGAATTTTTGAAATTTATTTGCTATTTTTTGGAGCTTTTTTTGTTTTTGGATGAATTTCTAGAAAAAAAGTAAAAACCCTAAAAACCTTTGAGCCAAAAGCCCATTAGCCTTCGGCCCTTTCTCCCTGTGTCAGCCCGCTCCACCAGTACCTCGGCCCACCTCCATTAGCCTTCGTGGATTAGGCTTCGTTCTCCACTCGATAGCCTATGGGCTTGTCGATTGGCCACTACGCTTTATTTTGGATTTCTGGTGCTATTTTGTTAAGCCCTTTGGGCTAGTTCATTGTAAACTTGGCCATAAGGTTGTACTTTTGAGATTTATCGATATTTGAGTTTTCCCTTTATTTTTAGCATGTATATGGTTGTAATTACCTCTATGTTTGACTGTGTCAATAGCGTGATCCTAGGACTAGTGCAGTATACACAGAGAGTCCAGATTTGCATATTCTGGTCTCAACATCAAGGCAGCTCAAAGAGAGGACAAATATGTCAAGAAAATCAAAGATAATATGAAGAAAGGTAAAGCACCTGGATTTTCAGAAGATGAAGACGGTACCCTTTAGTTTCGAAAAAGAAATCTTGTGCCCGAGCAGAAAGAAATAAAGGAGTTAATCCTATGGGAAGCACATTAATCTGGATAATCAATTCATCCTGGCAGTACAAAGATGTATCAAGATCTCAAAGAAAGATATTGGTGGTCAAGCATGAAAACAGAAATTGCTAAATATGTAGCTCTCTGTGATGTTTGTCAACAGGTTAAAGCTGAACACCAGAGACACGTCGGCCTTTTGCAACCTTTACAGATACCTGAGTGGAAATAGAAAGAAATTGGTTTGGATTTTATAACTGGATTGCGAAAGACAAGGTCAGGGTATGATTCAATTTGGATTATAGTAGATTGTCTGACAAAAGTCGCACATTTCATTCCAGTAAAGACCACTTATTCAGGAGATAGACTTGCGGAGCTATATATGTCAAGGATAGTGTATTTGCATGGAGTTCCAAAGAAGATCATGTCTGATCGAGGATCTCAATTTACTTCAAGATTTTGGTAGAAGCTGCATGGAATTTTGGGCACAAATTTAAATTTTAGTACAACATATCATCCACAGATAGATGGTCAAACAGAAAGAGTAAATCAAATATTGGAAGACATGTTGAGAGCTTGTGTCCTGGCAAATAAAACTAGTTGGAATCAAAGTTTGCCCTATGCAAAATTCTCCTATAATAACAGTTATCAATCTAGCTTGCAAATGTCTCTGTTTGAAGCTTTGTATGGCTAAAAATGCAGGACACCATTGTATTGGAGAGAAATCGGAGAAGGGCAAGTGTTTGGACCAGATGTGTTGAAGCAGGCAGAAGAGCAAGTTTGCTTGATTCAAGACCGATTGAAAATAGTACAAACAAGATAGAAAAGTTATACGGACAATAGTCGTAGGATGTTGGAATTTATACCTGGTGATCATATGTATCTGAAAGTTTCGCCTCTCAAGGGTATGCATCATTTCTGAGTTGGTGACAAGCTTGCTCCTAGATTCATTGGATCATTTCCCATTCTAGCCAGAAGAGGATAAGTTGATTACCAATTAAAGCTTCCACCGTAGTTGTCAGATGTGCACGACATCTTCCACATGTCCCAGTTAAAAAAATATCTTAGAGTACCAGAAGAGCAAATGCCTCCAGATGAAGTCAAATCGAATGAGGACCTAACTTATCCAGAGTATCTATTCAAAATTTTAGATGAAGTAGAGCGTTGCACAAGAAACAAGACCATCAAATTCTATAAACTGCACTGGAGCAACCATTCTGAATTAGAAGCAAATTGTGAGCAGGAGGAAGATCTATGAGTAGAGATCCCTAGCCTTTTTCCCAGTTCGTCTAAATCTCGGGGGCGAGATTCTTTCTAAGGGGGATAGGTTTGTAACATCACAAAATTTGCTATCCTTAAAAATTAATTCCAAATTAATTATTTAAAATTTTGGAGGTTTTTAGTTAAACAAATAATTTCAAAGCTAAAAAGTATTTTTTTGTAAAAACTAAAAGACCAAATTTATGTTGGAAATATTTTAAGTATAAAATAGCTCCAGGAAATTTTGTGATTTTTTTTAGAATTTTTAGACTATACTAAATATTTTTGAAGCTTCCTAGTATTTTAAAAAATCTAAAACAAAATTTAATATCTCTCTCCTTTCGGGCTGACATGTGTTCGGCCCTATTTCAATCTGCCATCACTTGATCTAATCTTAACCATTCATAGCAACTTACCCCTTCATGTTTTGGCCAATGGCCCCGATCTCTTTCTTGTGCCATGTGTCGAATATCTAGTCATTCGTCTCTCTCCCCTCTTTCCTCTCTCTCTCTCGCCGCATGCAGACCCCACATATCAGCTCCTTTCTTCTTCCTCCCCTTATTCTTCCTCCGGCCACCCGTCATTATTGTGCTCAAAGCTTTTAAAGCTTCCGTTCCTTTCGTCTTTCTTGAGCATTAGCGGCCATAAAAGCTCCCTCTTCACTCCTCTTCAACTTCTGCCCATTTCCCTCTCCTTTTCACCCCACTCATTCATTGTTTGCGCTACCTTCGACAACATTAACTCCGGTGACTTGTCCGAACATTTCCATAGTCGATCGACCATCCACCGCTGATTGGATAGTCCAAACGGTCCTTGATCATTCGGATGGTCTGAACTTTTCCATGCATCTTCGCCGCTCGATCCTCACCTGACGGCCTACTCTAAAGTCATTTCCTTCTCTCACCCACGTGGCAAGCCACGGCCGCACTCGATCCATGTGGCAGCACGTCATTGCCATGCGGCATGCCATGTCAGCTCAAAGCCGACCCCGTGTCACATCAGAGCAACGTGTCAGACACGTGGTAGCCACATCAGCAAAACCGCCACATCACGTGCCATGTGTAGGGCTGACGTCAGCATGACATCATAATTTCTATTTTTCTTTAGGAAATAACTCCATTAATTCTTTGCTGACATCATAAATATCGTTTCGTTTAGAAAATAATTCCAGAAAATACTCTTTCTTTTTCTTTAGTTTTGAACTTTCGAAGCCCGTTCTATCTCATACGAACTCCAAATCCGTTGATTCAATGACATTGGTATGTCATTGGTGTTGGTTATACAAAATTAGTTTTCACTTGAGCGAGTGATCATGCAATAAAGGGGGAAATGTGGATTCATTTCGAGGGATGTGGAAGTCTTGCCTGAGTAATGTTAAGGACTTAACTTTGTGCGCCATTGATCTGAGTCTTACCGTGCAAACCACATATCTAGTATAGGATAGACCTGACTGATTAATGTATGATATTTTAATTTCAATCTCGCCATTATGATGAATATAGTTGCTAATTTCTGTGAGACACAAGGAGGGTGTGATGCGAAACTCTAGTGGACAGGATTGAGTTTAGGTTAAGCATTGTAAAGGCCTTATTGTAATTTTCTTTAGCGTAGGGATGATCACATCATGTGAGTACAGTTATGCAACCTCTGTAGAGTGTAAAACTATTCGGATAGTCGTGTCCCTGGTTATGAACAATGCTCGATGATTTCACACGAAGGGTAGAGATTTCATAAAAGCTTGAGAAGTAAATGGTTAGTTCACTGGTGGTTCATCACGTAAATGTTTAGTTCACATGTGGTTCGTTGGGTAGACGGTTAGTTCACTTGTAGTTCATTCAATTCTTTTGATTAGTTACTTATTATCATTTTATTTAAAGTTTACTTTTAATTTATTTATTATATTTACTTTAAATTATTGCTTTCCACAAAATAACCTTTCAGCTACCTATTGGTAAGTCTTACATATTATATTACATTGTTGTTACAAATGACTTGCTAAATAGCAATGTACTCATGGTTTTATGCCTACTATTCCTCAGTTGAAGAAGAACCATATCAGCAAAAGATACCAGAAGAACGATACTTTGACGTCTTCGCGGACTAGGACTTTACTTCCCTGTCGATTATCTGTAGGCATGTCAAATGGCTACTATAATTATTTCTGTATTTCGCTGCTAGTTTCTTAAGCCCTTCAAGCTAGTAAGTTGTAAGATTGGCCATAAGGTCGTACTCTGATAATTAATAATATTTAAGTTTTTTCTTTTATTAATCATATTTACGGTCGATATTTTATCTATATTTACACTGTCTATGCTAGCGTGATCCTGAACTAGTAGCCTTGCCATATCAGCAAAGCCATGTAACTTGCCATATCATTCCACCTCATCACTTTGTTGTACACATGTCATCCCGATCACTACCACATTACCACATAGTAACCTTGCACAGTAGTACTATTTCATAGGCCAAGTCCTCGATAGGCCCAAAACTAGTCTGTGTACCTGGTCCATAGACCATAGCCCCACTTGTCAGCCAGATAATCCAATTCTAGAATAATTTTTATTTTGGAAAATCCATAGGTCCCACTTGTCAGTCTCTAGCCATTATTAAATTCATTCTGAAGGGAATATTCCAGGTAATATTCTCCTTTCTCTCTCAATTCTTAGGAATTTATTTTTCTAGCAAATCTTTCGACAGTCCATTCTCCTTCGTCCGAACTCCGATTGACTCGATTATTCTTCCTAAATTCATCCAAAATTGAAATTTGTCTTTTGATTCTACTTTTATTGTTTTTGTATTTTATTTGGATTATATTTGAATTTATTTGTGTTCCATTCATTTTCTCTCTCATTAGATAATGTCTTCAAAAAAGCCACAACAGGATTTGAAGAGGCCCTGTTCTTTGCGGCTTCTAAAAGCCGCTTTTGGCTTTTGCTACAGAAACTAACTTTTAAACGGAGTATTTTTTTTAAGATGGGGTCTATAAGTTAATTGTAGTACACATTAAAAAACTAATATCTGTATCATCAAAAATTGCAAGCAAGTATCTCTCTTTCCGCAATCTCTGTCATAAACAGCCAAAAAGCCATCAGCCTTAGCCAAAAAGAACAGGCCCTAAGAAGTGGTAACTGACCAAAGCAAAAGCAAATCATGACCTTTGATCTTGTTGAATCTATTGTTTTAAATCTAAGTATTATTATTTTATTTTAAACTATCATGCATTGCTAATTTATTACAAAACATTTATACTTGGTAGTTATATACTAATTTTGATTAAATCTCTACTTTGAAAATTTGAATGTCATGATTCTATTGTCACCATACAATGAGTAACTATCTAGCGATACAATACTAGTATCCACTTGGAGTTGTACGTCTAGTATACTTAGCCATACTTATTGTTAAGTTGGGCTCACGATCACATGTTGCTCAATTAATTAATTTTGACTTAATAAGATATTGAATCATGGTTGTTAGTCCTAGTAGTAAAATGTGTGTACCATGACATAGATAGTATCATTGGTGTTAGTTAAACAAAATAGTTTTCACTTGTGCGAGTGATCGTAAAGTAAAAGGGGAAGTATAGTCAACACTTCAGTATGTGGATATCTCGCCTAGGTAATGTTTAGGAACTCTATTTTGTGTGTCATTGATCTGAGCTTTATCGTGCAACCATATGTCTAATATGGGATAGACTTGACTAATTAATTTATAATTTTTCAACTTTAGTTTCACATTGAGATGGATGTAAGTGTAGTCGTAGCTTTTGACTCACATTGGCACAAGAGGGAACTTTTCTAACTAGGTGATTAACCTACTCGACAGTAAAATCTTAGCAGATAGAATCAAGATGAGATTGAACATTGTAAAAGTCTTGTAATAATCTCTTGGTCACACACCTTTGGAAATGTGTTAGACGGACATTATAGGTTGATTATCTTGTATGGGTAAAGTTTTGTAATCTCTGCAGAGTGTAAAACTATTCGAATAGCCGTATCCTCGGTTATAGACAATATTTGGTGATTTTGCACGATGGATAGTGTTGTGGTTACAGACCAAACAGAGAGAGTATGGTGGTGGAGAGTTAGGTAAACAAATGACCTCTGTTTCTCTAGAGGCCTCGCCAAGTTCATACATATATCCCGAGGGAGTGTCTTTACAATAGTGCCCTTACACTCGAGTATTCTCCCCTAAGACCATCTTGTCGTTGTACACGGGTTCATAACTTGCTAACAGGCTGGCTGGGCTTAGGTGGGGGCCACCCCCACAACAGGAGCCTCTCATGGTGAAGGGCTTCACAGGCCGACGCCATGCCGCCGAGCCCTTTGGCCCCCTCCGTCCCTGCGGCCTGTGAGTTGTGTGATATTAGGCGAGGGTGACTTTGGAGCCAAGCTGTTGCGCGGGGGCGAAGACCTTGCCGAAGGCGGAGCTGGTTTGCTCCGGGGGCGTGAAGACTTCACCGAGGGCGGAGCTGAGCTGCTCCGCGAAGGCAAAGATTTCGCCTATGTGGGTCAGATACGTAGGTGCGGTAAGGTGGAACGGCGCGCGCACGCGCAAGCGACCGCGCCGGTTCGACTTCCGCCGGTTGCGCGGGCCGAGGAGTCTACTCTGACGCGTCCGCATCCTGGTGAGTGCGCCGCGTGCTCATTTTGCCCGTGACGCATCATCGGCCGCCAGTTGGCCGTGCTGACAGTATGTGGGACCTGGCAGCCAAAGAAAAACGGTGGAAGTATGAGGGTCAAGGGGCGGAAATAGTACCCTGTGCCAAAGGTAAGGGAGTGTGGGATGCGGTGGGCGGCTGGGCTGCTCAAAGGCACTGGAGTGAGGGCATCTGCGGGTGCACAGTGCCAGCGCACGGTTGCGTGGCGAGGTGTCTTTTCGTAGGGGGTGAAGTCGAGGTCGGGCTCGAAGCTGGCTTGCGGAGGTGGGGACTTCATCGAAGGCGCGGAGGCAAGAACTGCATCAAAGGCAGAGCTGTAGCTGCCCCGCCGGCTGATCCGTTGCACTAGTGCCTTGTGTGACCTAGCATCCATAGAAAGGCACAGGACACGTCAGAGTACAAAAACGGTTGCGGTAAGAGCGAAGGGGTTTAACGTGCGGGAGACGCCAGGTTGTTCCGAGCCAGCGGAGTGGAAGGGACGTCTTCGGGCATGGCGCGCGCGCGTACGGCTGCCTGCCGCAGTGCTGTGGCCGAGGGCGGACCCGGGCTGGTCCCGCAGAGGTGAAGGCTTCGAGGGAGTCGCGGAGTCTTCCCTCCGCTGGGCTACAGCTGTTGCCAGGGCCGTGCTGCGGGGCCGGAAGACTTTGTTTGGCGCGGGACGGTCCCACGGACGATCTGGAATTGCTATGCCGTGCGTTGGGAAGGCTGGGGCGGTTTGCGACCGTCGTACGCATGGTCCCGAGGTGGCAGTACACGCGGCGCTGCCTGGTTGGTGTGCCGTGGGATGTCAGGAGCCTTGTGACCGCGCGCCCACGTTTGTTCCCAAGGGAGGTGAGACACGCGGCGAACCATCCCGCGGTCGCATCTGCTTCCGACCGTGGCGGGATTTAACCGACGGCTCCCGCCGGTTGCCCTCCCGATGGCGGGACGCGAAGGGGCTGTATAAAAGGTGCTTTACCGGCGCACGGGCGTGCATCCCGTTCGTGCGCCCAGTTTGTTCCGTGTTGCTGCGCGAAATTCACTTGCCGCTGCTCCGGCCATTCCGTCGTGCGGAGAGAAAGATGGCAAACCACGGAGATTCCAGCCGCCGGCTGAGTGGCAGCGCTTCGTCGGGCCAGCGCGGCTCGACGCCGCCTCAGGCGGAATATTCGGTGGTAGCTCATGAGTCAATGCAGACCCGGAAGGTGTACAACGCCCGGCAGAGCTCGCAGGCGCGGTGCTCTGCGGTGCTGGGGCGAAGCCATGCCACCGAGGAGACAATCGAAGCTTTCGTGCGGGAGAAGAAGATAGACGACCGTTACGTAGCCCGCCTGCCCGCTCGCGATGAAGTGGAGCCTCATCCCGAGGAGTCAGAGGCGATTGTCTTCACCGCGTTCTTCGAGGCGGGACTCCGGATGCCGTCAACGCTCTTTGTCGGTGAGGTCCTAAAGGCTTATGGATTGGAGTTGGCGCAATTGACCCCGAATGCAATAGTCCGTTTGGCGGTGTTTGCTTGGGCCATCCGCGTGGAAGGCGGTCATCCCCGCGCGAGCTTATTCACCCTTCTTCATGATGCGCGCTACCAGCCAAAGAGAGTCGGGGAAGGGACGCTGTCCAATTTTGGCAGCGTTCACTTCGTGGTGCGGTCGGGCTACGCGCATCTGGTCCCTGCTCTGGCGATGAAGGAGAAGTGGGAGGGGTGGATGCGGCAGTGGTTCTACTACCGCGTGACGCCGACCAGCAATGTGTGGTGCCGGGGTCAACCAATAGTCTTCGACTGTTGCCCCGGGCTGAAGCCGAAGGGCGAGGATCAGTGGCAGGCGCGGAGGCTTGGCGGCGTGACCCTTCGATTCAACATGCGCGATCTTGCCGAAGAATTTACCATGTACGGGGTGTCTCCGCTCTCCGGCCTGTGGAAATATGAACGGCATGATACGCGGAGGGATGGCGTCCGCCCCTCGGTGTCGTCGCTGCAGGAGCCCACCAGGTGCGCAGTGCTTTCGTTGCGG
The DNA here is from genome assembly GCA_036346265.1 of Melocanna baccifera. Classification (NCBI taxonomy): domain Eukaryota; kingdom Viridiplantae; phylum Streptophyta; class Magnoliopsida; order Poales; family Poaceae; genus Melocanna; species Melocanna baccifera. The sequence goes on along the minus strand of CM070701.1, from coordinate 2,192,837 downwards.
GACGCTGAGCGCGCCGTCAATGCCTTCCTAGGGTCGTACACGTGGAAGGAGCACACCTTGCGCGAAGCCGCGACCAGGCCTGCGGGGTTGGGGTGGATAAACCGGTTGTGCGAGGTCCTAGGCCTCGCTGTGCCCGAGCGCCCAGTGCCGATGTAGAGTTCACCCCGTCGTCATGACGGTGCAGGCGGGGCAGGGGTGTCTTCCCGGTGGCAAAGGTCCCGGTCCCAAGCTGCTATTTCTGACCTGTCCGCCGGCTTGGTGGCAGAGGCCGCTGATCTGGACGATGTGTCCAGGGGTGGGTCCAAGCATGGCAGCGCGGAGGGTCACGCTGCGGCCAGCAAGGACCTGGGTGGCGAGGCAGGCCTTGGCGGCGACGCCGCTAGAGATGACACTTTGTCGTCGATGCCAGTCGGCGAGGACCTACCTCCCGCGCCGCCGTCACCCGTGATGGCTGCCACAAGCCCTCCACCGGCGCCAGGCCTGGCGACGACTGGAGCAGCGGAGCACTCGTCGTCGCCAGCGCGTGCCTTGCCTTTGGCACGCTCCACGCCCGGGGGTGCGAGCACGTGGAGGGGCTGGTGGCTTCCGGCCTGAGCGCTCCGACCGGGGCCGGGGTATGGTCCGGCGCAGTCCGCACCACCCTGCCCGCCGTGAAGAGCTTCTACGAGGGGATCTGGCGCCACTTTGGAGAGGAAGCGGCCAAGGCGTTGTTGCGGCGGATGCTACACCGGGAGGGCAACTTCCTCGAGTGGCTGGAGGAGACTCGTCAGCGCGCCGAAGACGGCGCCGACTCCTAATGTCCTCTGGAAGCTGGTGGTGTGGTGTGACTTTTGCTTTTGTTGTTGTTTTCTTTTGCTTATTAACGGAAAAGAGGACTGTTATGTCGAGTACTGCACAATTGCATGCTGCTTGTACGGTTGATGGTTAACGCGGCGGAGGTTGGCACCTCCCCACTGCGTTCGCTTGTTGTAGAGGCAATGGTGCAGTTGAAGTAGACGCGATCGCGCTCCGTCCCCTACCCTCCGGAGTGGTGGCAGCGGAGCTGGCGCCTAGTTGAAGTAGACGCGATCGCGCTTCGTCCCCTACACTTCGGAGTGGTGGCAGCGAAGCTGACGCCTAGTTGAAGTAGACGCGATCGTGCTCCGTCCCCTACCCTTCGGAGTGGTGGTAGCGAAGCTGGCGCCTAGATGAAATAGACGCGATCGCGCTCCGTCCCCTACACTTCGTAGTGGTGGCAGCGGAGCTGGCGCTTAGTTGAAGTAGACGCGATCGCGCTCCGCCCTACCCCCGGAGTGGTGGCGCGAGCCTGGCGCCAGTTGAAGTAGACGCGATCGCGCCGCCCCTACACTCGGAGTGGTGGCAGCAAGCCGGGCGCCAGTTGAAGTAGACGCGATCGCGCCCGCCCCTACCCTTCGGAGTGGTGGCAGCGAGGTGGCGCCAGATGAAATAGACGCGATCGCGCTCCGTCCCCTACACTTCGTAGTGGTGGCAGCGGAGCTGGCGCTTAGTTGAAGTAGACGCGATCGCGCTCCATCCCCTACCCTTCGGAGTGGTGGCAGCGGAGCTGGCGCCTAGTTGAAGTAGACGCGATATCGCGCTCCGTCGCCTACACTTCGGAGTGGTGGCAGCGGAGCTGGCGCCTAGTTGAAATAGACGTGATCGCGTACGGGTGCGCAGGACGTCCGCGTCTAGCTTATACTCCGCAACGTGTGTGGGACTATCAACCACGGCTTAGTTAGGCTACGGAGGGTACGCCAACGCGTGCGCGGGACATCCGCGTCTTGTTTAGACTCCGTAGAGTGCGCAGAGAAAACATCCACGTCTAGTTTATACTCCGGAGCGTACGTGGGACTATCAACCACAGCTTAGTTAGGCTCCGGAGGGTACGCCAACGCGTGCGCGGGATATCCGCGTCTTGTTTAGACTCAGTAGAGTGCGTAGGGAAAACATCCACGTCTAGTTTATACTCCAAAGCGTGTGTGGGACTATCAACCACGGCTTAGTTAGGCTCCGGAGGGTATGCCAACGCGTGCGCAGGACATCCGCGTCTTGTTTAGACTCAGTAGAGTGCGCAGGGAAAACATCCGCGTCTTATTTATACTCCGCAGAGTGCGTGCGGAGGCGAACCTCATCGCTACATCTTATTTATACTCCGTAGAGTGCGTGCGGAGGCGGACCTCATTGCTACATCTTATTTATACTCCGTAGAGTGCGTGCGGAGGTGGACCTCATCGCTACGTCTTATTTATACTCCGTAGAGTGCGTGCGGAGGCGGACCTCTGTGGAGTGCGTGTGCGGAAGTGAGTCCATGTGGTGCGCGTGCGGGGGTGAGTCTCTTGTGCGTGCGTGTGCGGAGGTAAGTCTCCGTGTTGTGCGTGGGAACATCAACCACGTCTTTATACTCCAGGGAGTACGCGTGGTGGCAACACCAGCGCGTGCGCGGAATCCCGCATCTTGTTTATACTCAGTAGAGTGCGCAGGGAAAACATCCGCGTCTTATTTATACTCCGTGGAGTGCGTGCTGGAGCAAGCCTCCGCACACTGTTGGTGGTGGGGGGCATGAATAGCCTCGCAAACAGCAAACTTTATTAAATTCCCGTTTGCTTGGGTGAGCGAGTACAAGCAATCAGGGACTAACCGCTGGACTGGTTGCCGCGAGATGGCCCTGCTCGGCTTAGACATAATACTTCCGCAACCTGTCCGCATTCCATGTGTGGCGGAGCGTCTGGCCTTCCAGTGTGGCGAGGTGATAAGCTCCTCGCTGCAGTGCCGTTGCGACAATGTACGGGCCTTCCCACTTGGACTCCAGCTTGCCGACCGTATCCGCGTGAAGCGCCCTCCTGAGGACAAGGTCCCCCGGCTGGAACGCTCGCGGATACACGGAGCGGTCCTGGATGCGGGCCATTTGACGGGCGTACTTGGCGATGTGTTGGGTGGCCTTGACGCGCTCTCCATCGAAGAGGTCCAGGGACAACTGGCGCTCTTCATCTGGTGCCTGGGTGAGGACCCTTCGTGAGCCGGTCTTGATCTCTTCGGGCGTCATTGCCTCATCACCGAAGAGGAGTTTGAACGGTGTGAACCCCGTCGGACGTGTCGCTGTTGTGCGAAGCGACCAGAGGACGTTGTGGAGCTCGCCGGGCCACTTGCCTTTTGGTAGCCCGACAAGGCGTTTTTTGATTCCGGCGGAGATGGCACCGTTCGCCCACTCGACCGCTCCGTTGGACTGTGGGTGTCCGACCGAGGCGAACCAAAGCATAATGCCCATGTCGTCGCAGAACTCCCTGAACGGAGCAGAGTCGAACTGCAAACCATTGTCGGCAGTGATCTCATTGGGCACTCCAAAGTGGCATATAATGTTCTGCCAAAGTCAGCGGGGTCGTCTGGCTCGGCGATGCCCTGTAAGAAGGCGTGAATTGGCTCTCGCCAGTCGTCCTGATGGGTGATCTGGTGGACTAGGGCCGGGTCGCGATTGTCCTACGCGACGGCCGCCGCGTGCAGGACCTCGTAGAATGCACCTTCGGGGGTGGGGAGCTGTTGGCTGGCGGCCTTTGCAAGAATGTCCGCTTGCTCGTTTTCGGCGCGGGGGATGGCCTTGACCGTGACACCCAGGAAATGCCGCTCCTTGGCTCGCACGGCTGCTAAGTACTTAGCCAGGTCGGGGTCCTTGGCTTGGTAAGACTTGTCGACCTGCCCCGCCACCAGCCTGGAGTCTGTGCGGACGAGGACTCGCTGCGCCCCCAGAGCTTTGAGCTTTGCTAGGCCGAAGAGTAGCGCCTCGTACTCCGTGGTGTTGTTGGTGGCAGGAAATGCGAGGCGCGCCGAGTATAACAAGCGGCGTCGCTCCGGGGCAGTGACCACCGCCCCCACGCCCGCGCCGGAGACGCAGTACGCGCCGTCGGTGTCGAGTGTCCATACCGGGTCCTCGGGCTGCTCGGCGTGCTGGACCGCTGGGGTCCACTCCGCGAGGAAGTCCGCAAGGATTTGGGACTTGATTGCCGTGCACGAAGCATATGTCAGGGAAAAAGGGGCGAGTTCGGCTGCCCACTTGCCGATGCGTCCTATGGCTTCTTTATTGTGCAACATCTCCGCCAGAGAGAACGAGGACGGCACAGTGATTGGCTGGGCGAGGAAGTAATGTCGGAGCTTTCTCGAGGCCATGAGTAAGGCATAAGCCAATTTCTCAAGCTCCGTGTACCGCGTCTTGGCGCCTTGGAGGGCTTCAGAGACAAAGTAGACTGGGCGTTGGCGAACGCCCTCCTCGAGAACGAGAACGGCGCTGACGGCTGTCGCGGAGGCGGCAAGGTAAAGTAAAAGGGGAGCCTCTGGTGCCGGGGCTACCAATGTGGGTAGGCTTGCAAGGTGCTTCTTGAGGTCATCGGCGGCGCGCGCGAAGGCCCCACCGAAACCCGTCGCAACCACGCAGGGTTTTGAAGAAGGGCAGGCCACGCTCCGCTGCCCTGGACAAAAAGCGGCTCAGTGCGGCCATGCGGCCGGCGAGCCTCTAGACCTCCCGTGTTATTTTTGGCGGTTCCATGGCAAGGATTGCGTCGACTTTGTCGGGGTTGGCTTGGATACCGCGCCCGGACACCAAGAAGCCCAAAAGCTTGCCCATCCGCACACCGAAAACGCACTTGTTCGTGTTGAGCTTGATGCCTGCCTTCCGGAGATTGTCGAAGGTCTCTTGGAGATCGTGGCCGTGAGCTGCTAATTGCTTGGTTTTGACTACCACGTTGTCCACGTACGCTTCGACATTCCTCGCTAGCTGGGAGGCCAGCGCCAGCGCGATTAGGCGGGTGAAAGTTGCGCCACATTCTTCAGGCCGAAGGGCATTCTGACAAAGCAGTATGTTCCTAGTGGAGTGATAAAGCTGGTTTTGTCTTCATCATCCTTGGCCATGTAGATTTGATGATAACCGGAGTAGGCGTCCAAGAAGCTCATGAGTTCGTAGCCGGCCGTGGCGTCGACTAGTTGGTCGACGCGCGGGAGGGGGTAGTCATCCTTCGGGCACGCCTTGTTGAGGGCGGTGAAATTGATGCACATGCGCCAGGCACCGCTGGCTTTCTTCACTAGCACCGGATTGGCAAGCCAATCCGGGTGCTGAACTTCGTGAATGACGCCGGTATGCAGGAGCTTCATTACTTCCACCTTGGCCGCCGCTGCGCCGGCTCGGACATGCGCGAAGCCTTTGGTTGATCGGCTTGGCGCCCCGACGGATCGCGAGGTTGTGCTCGATGAGGGAGCGGTCCACACCCGTGAGGTCCCCCGGGGACCAGGCGAAGACGTCTGCGTTGTTCCGGAGAACTTGGAGGAGCTCGCCCATCTCCGGGGAAACCGTCGCCTATGGAGACGACTCGGCCGGCCGGGACGGGGGACCCTCTTGACTTCGCCCTCCGGTCGAGGCTTAGGGGTCCACCCTGGGGCGGATGGTGTGTCCGCCTTAGGCTTGGCTGCGAGGGCGTGCACCCGACGGCGGGGACTTGTGAACTCCGTGCGTCGGGCGAGGTCCCGTCGCGAAGACGGTGATGACGCCGCAGCCGGGAGCTTCAGCACAGGAAGCCATGATGTGGGACCGCCTCAAGGATATGAGGGCGCGGCGCCCGAATGGCATTGTACGGGCTTAGGGTGTCTGCGACGTCAAAGACGACGCCCTCGGTCCTGACATTATTGCCTTGATAGAAGGAGACTTGGAGGTGCACTTGGCCTACTGTACTTAGGGGTTGACTGCCGAGGCCACATAATGGGGTCCTGGATGGTTGCAATCGATGGTGAGGGATTCCCATGCGGCCAACGGCCTCCGCGAAAAGCACATTCGCTGAGCTGCCTCCGTCGATGAGGACACGCCAGACGTCGCACCCTGCAATGTCGACCCGGACGAGCAGAGGGTCGTGGTGAGGAAACTCGACGCCTTGGGCATCGGCGGACGCGAAGGTGACTTCGCCCTGAGCTACTTCCAGCTGTGGCTGCTGCGAGACTCCCGACGACGAACCCCCGGAGATGACGTTGACGGCCTGAATCTGCGTGGGCGCCTGCGGCGAGTGCTATGGACGGCCCCCCGGCGTGACGGCCATCGGGATCTGCAGGCTCGAAGCCTCTTGCATGGCACTTACAGTGTCATGGAGATCTGCCAGCTCCCGCTGGAGCGCGTGGAGGGCGGCCAGCAGGGATCTTTGTGCTATGGGCGTAGTCGAAACGGATGGCGCACCTGATCGCGCTGGTTTGGCAGCCGCGACTAGCGTCGGCGCCGCCGGATTGTCCGCCCCATCTGTGTGGCGGATTCCTACGTTACTGGCCCGAGTCGTAGTATGACCGTGGCCGTTGGACATTTCTGTGTCGCCTTGGGTGTCGACGTCCGGGCCGTGTACCGCCTCGCCGGTGCTATGGTAGCTGGCGGGTTGGAGTGCGTCGGCGAGGCGGGTTGAGTCGACGGCGCGCGGCGAGGCGGGTTGGAGTCGACGGCTGCGTCGGCGGAGGCGAGGTTGGAGTCGAGGGCTGCATCGGCGGAGGCGAGGTTGGAGGCGACGGCTGCGTCGCGAGCGTTATCGTTCACTCCTACGGCCGCCCCTGCCGACGCCGCGGTGCCGACGCTGACGCGAGGTGTCGCCTCCGCGACCCCTTTCCTCCTTGCCGCCGACGATATTGGTGCCATCCTTCTTGAGGTCTTCTAGCTTCCGTCGTCCCCACGGACGGCGCCAACTGTTGTGGTTACAGACCAAACAGAGAGAATATGGTGGTGGAGAGTTAGGTAAACAAATGACCTCTGTTTCTCTAGAGGCCTCGCCAAGTTCATACATATATCCCGAGGGAGTGTCTTTACAATAGTGCCCTTACACTCGAGTATTCTCCCCTGAGACCATCTTGTCGTCGTACACGGGTTCATAACTTGCTAACAGGCTGGCTGGGCTTAGGTGGGGGCCACCCCCACAACAGATAGAATTTCATAAAACCTTGGTTGGGCTTAGATGGGAAGTGAATGGTCATTTCACATGTGATTTATTTAATTCCTTTGACTTATTTATTTTCTTACTTGCTTTCAAATTGCACTTTTAATCTATTTATTATATTTACTCTAAATTATTGTTTTCTACAAAATAACCATACAATCATCATTTGATAAATCTTACATCATTATATATTATATATTTTTACAAACGACTTGCTAAGTACTCTATATACTAACTGCTATATCCATTGTTGCTCAGTTATTGAAGAAGAATTATATCAACTAGAGATATTTAAGGAAAAATTCCTCAACATCTTCGCAGATTATGACTTTACCCCAGTCAACTGCCTGTGGGCATATCGAGTAGTCACTATGTTAATCTTTATTTGCCGTTGCTAATTCTTGCTAAGCCCTTCAGGCTATTATTTATATGTTTGGTTATAAGATTGTTAATTTGATAATTAATAACATTTGTTTTTCATAGTTAATTGTGATCATGATTGATATTTTATGTATGTTTTTGTTGTATCCATTGGTACAGAATACACGAGTTTAAATTTACATATTGAGGTCTCCACATCTAGGTCCGACTGGCACACTGCCTCACAATAGCTCAGCTCCTCATGCACGCGAAAGGCGTTAGTTCTAACCCGACGCTCGCTGGCCGGGGCATGTTGCTGCTGTTGCTGTGCATTTTTTTGAACCAAATCAACGAATCAAGAAAGCGAGAAATTGTAACAAATTAAGAATACTAGCAGCCTATGTACTTCCAAGTGCTAGAAATAGGCCTATTGTTTGTGGCCCATTTTCTTAAATTCCAAAGCATGTGAGGTTTAGTACCATATTGCTTAGGCAAAGTGGGGGGGACCAATTTATAAGGAGGAGTCCATGCCACTCCTTGAATTATGGAAGTGGATGGTGGCTTTGGCTAAACACACACACGCGTACGCACGCGCGGGCGTATTCGCGTATTTTCACGTGAAAATCGCGTGACTTGTGACTTGCGACGCGCGATCGCGCCATGACGTGACGCGCCACTTGGCAGACCATGTCCACCTTATTTTGCTGAACCTCTCATCATCTCTCTCTCCTTTTGCCTGGTTATAAGACTGCTTAATTACCATTATTTGGTTTTTAATTTTATCAGTTACCAGTGAATAATTGATCAGTTACCAGTGAATAATTGATCGGTTACCAGTGAATAATCAAGCAGTTACTAGTGAATTATTTTGGTTCAATGAGGGCAGTTACTAGAGAGTAATCTGCACGTCTATAAAAGACCTGGAGACGTCCAGGCTTAGACACACGAACTTTTCATTTTCCTTCTCCTATTGTCCTCTTTCTCTCTGGTGATATTGTGCTGTTGTACTGTGTTGTTCGAACTACGCCGGCCTTTCTTCCCTGCGTGCACCTGGAAGGATGGTGAGCGGTATCTCCGAGCCATTGCTGCCGTGAAGACCTGCACGGGGGCAGCAATAAGGTTTCTGGGCAGCGCACATCAGCGCGACCGCTCCTGCTCTGCTTCATCTACGTCCTGCACTGCGTCAAGCCTACACTGCATCAAGCCTGCGTTGCTTCCTGCTCTACATCAAACCCAAAAGTAAGTCGTTTGTGTGTTCGTACGACTTTGATACAATATTGTTCTTGCGTATATTCTGAAGTATGATGAGTAGCCTACTGTTACTAGTTAGTTGTGCATCACTAGTATATTGCTTTTGTCTCCTACTAAAACTTAGAATTAAAATATTGCCTACATTTTCAACAATCCAGAAACCTTATTGTGAAATTTGTTGCAATATAGAAATGGTTAGCGCTTCTGATGCGATGAAACCTGAGAGGTTTTGTGGTCAGAACTTTCGTAGATAGCAGACTAGAGTCAAGTTTTGGCTCATGTCTTTGGGGCTGTGGTGGGTTGTCCACCCGCAGTATCCATTTACGATCGAGCAGTACATGCAGTTTGATAGTGCAAACAACACTGCTCTTGGTTGCATCTTGACTGTTCTGGCAGATCAACTCTACGATGTGTACATGGACTATAAGTCCGCCACATAATTGTGGAATGCACTAGAGCACAAATATGCAGAGGCAGAGGCTGGTCGTTGGCTCTGCATGTGTGAGCAATTTTTTGACTTTAGCATGAATGAGGCTAAGTCCATAGTTGGATAAGCTCATGACCTCCAGCTACTAGTCGGTGAAATTGCGCACTTGGGCTGTGTGTTACCTCATAAGTTTGTGGCTGCAGGCATTGTTGCTAAACTCCCTCCTTCTTGGCGGGATTTTGCCACTAGCCTGAAACACAAGAGGGAAGAGATTTCTGTTGAAGATCTCATTGCTGCCCTCGATGTGGAAGAAAAAGCTAGAGCAAAGGATGCACCAAGCACATCTGGCTAGAACAATGCAAACTTCATTGAGAAAAAGACTATAACAAAGAAGTACAAATCCAACAAACCGAACAAGACAACTAGCTTTAAGAAGAAGAAAACTGAGAAAAAGGATTTCAAGGACATCACCTACTTTGTGTGCGGAAAAGATGGTCATATGGCGAAGGATGTCGATTCCAAAATCGAGATGGTGAACACCAAAGAAGAAGGTCATCAACGTGATCATAGGCGAGGCCTCAACTTCAGGAGGGTATGGTAATCCACCTGTTGTTTTTTCAGCATGTCAATCCACTGATTGGTGGGTAGATACTGGTGCTAATGTTCACGTATGTTCTGATATTTCCTTGTTTTCTTCTTACCAGGCAGTAAGGGTTTCCTCCGTCCTAAGGGGAAACGGCTCGCATGCTTCTGTTCTTGATGTTGGCACGGTGGATCTGAAACTGACTTCAGGGAATATTGTCCACTTAAAAACGTGCAGCATGCTCCTACAATAAACAAGAACCTCATTAGTGGTTCTCTTCTATGTAGGGATGGTTATAAGCTAGTTTTTGAGTCGAATAAAATTGTATTGTCTAAGTTCGGAAATTTTGTTGGTAAAGGCTATGAGAGCGGAGGCTTGTTCTGCCTAAATACTTTAGAGTATTGTTATAATCTAAATGTTGCAACAAATTTAAATAAATGTGAGGTAAATGTTTGGCATTCTCGTTTCTGTCATATTGGTTTTGATAGTATTGTGAGAATGTCCAAATTAGATTTAATTCCAAAATGTGAAATTGTCAAAGGATCAAAATGCTAGTCCTGTGTGCAAGCAAAACAGCCTCGAAAACCTTTTAAAGGATTAGAGGATGAAAAGAACTTGGCACTGTTAGATCTTATTCATTCAGATTTGTATGAAATGAATGGACTATTGACAAAAGGAGGCAAAAGATATTTTCTAACTTTTATTGATGATGCAACACGCTACTGTTATGTGTATTTACTTAAAACTAAGGATGAAGCTTTAAACTACTTTAAAATTTATAAGGCCGAGGTTGAGAACCAACTAGAAAAGAAAATAAAAAGATTGAGATCTGATCGTGGAGGAGAGTATGTCTCTCATGAGTTCTCCCAATTCTGTTCTGAGCATGGAATAATATATGAGTTCACACCACCATATTCACCCCAATCAAATGGGATAGCTGAGAGGAAAAATCGGACATTAACGGACTTGGTCAATGCCATGTTAGAGAGTTCCGGTATGCCTAAGGCATGGTGGGGGGAAGCTATATTGACAGCAACTTTCGTCCTAAATAGAGTAATCACTAAAAAGAGTGAAATTACTCCATATGAGGAATGGAAGGGAAGAAAACCTAATGTTAATTTTCTGCGAACTTGGGGGTGTTTGGCAAAAGTCAATATACCATTGCAGAAAAAGAGAAAAATTGGACCAAAAACAGTTGATTGTATTTTTCTAGGATATGCTCAAAATAGCACGGCCTATAGATTTTTAGTAGTTAAATCAGAAACTCCTGAGATTATTGTTAACACAATAATGGACTCTAGAGATGCTTTATTTTTTGAGAATATCTTTCCTATGAGAATAGTAGGCAAAACTTCAACACGAACTGAGAATGTTCAAATCGATAATATCGAAAATGAGAATAATCAAACTTCTGAACTTTCCACCATTTCTGAACCATTTTTTGATATCCCTGAGGAAGACAACAATTTAGTCGCAGAAGCTCCTCGAAGAAGCAAGAGACAAAGGGTTGAGAAAACCTTTGGTGATGACTTTATTGTATACCTCGTGGATGATGTGCCAAAGACTCTCTCGGAAGCTTATGCATCTTTTGATGCTGAGTATTGGAAAGAGGCAGTCTGTAGCGAGATGGACTCTATCATGGCTAATGAGACTTGGGAGGTCACCGATCTTCTTATTGGGTGCAAACCTGTAGGATGTAAGTGGATTTTTAAAAAGAAATTGAGGCCCGATGGTACTATTGAGAAGTACAAAGCAAGACTTGTAGCTAAGGGTTACACCCAGAAAGAGGGAGAAGATTTCTTCGATACCTATTCTCCTGCCGCCAGATTAACCACCATCAGAGTACTCCTCGCGTTAGCATGTTCCTATGGTCTGTATGTTCATCAAATGGATGTAAAGACAGCTTTCCTTAATGGAGAGTTGGAGGAAGAAATTTATATGGATCAACCTGATGGTTTTGTGATTTCTGGACAGAAAAATAAGGTATGCAGGCTATTAAAATCCTTGTATGGTTTAAACAAGCACCTAAACAATAGTACGAAAAGTTTGATAAAACTTTGACAACCACTGGCTTTATTGTGAATGAAGCTGATAAATGTGTATATTACCGCTATGGTGGGGGTCAAGGAGTGATATTGTGTTTGTATGTGGATGACATACTTATTTTTGGAACAAACACTGCCGTAATTGACGAGGTCAAATCTTTTCTATCCCGCTGTTTTGATATGAAATATTTAGGAGAGGTAGATGTTATTTTGAATATTAAATTGATTAAGAATGAGAATGGAATTACTTTGAGTCAATCTCATTATGCTGAGAAAATATTGAGCCGTTTCGGCTTCGAAAATTGTAAAATTTCTCCAACACCCTATGATGCAAGCATTAAGCTTCGGAAGAATCAAGGGTTAGGAAAAGATCAATTTAAATATTCACAAATTATTGGGTCACTTATGTATTTAGCTGGTGCCACAAGACCTGACACTTTATTTGCTGTGAGCAAATTAAGTCGGTTTACTTCTAACCCAGGAGATGATCACTGGGAGGCACTTGAAAGAGTGTTGCGCTACTTGAGGGGTACAACATCTTATGGAATACATTATAGTGGATACCCTTCTGTATTAGAAGGGTATAGTGACTCCAATTGGATCTTTGATGCTGATGAGATCAAAACTACAAGTGGTTATGTGTTTACTTTAGCTGGTGCTGCAGTTTCATGGAGGTCCTGTAAACAGACTATATTGACAAGATCAACCATGGAAGCGGAACTTGTAGCACTTGACACAGCCACTGTTGAGGTTGAATGGCTAAGAGAGCTTCTGATAGACTTACCGTTGGTTGAGAAACCAATACCGGCAATTCTGATGTACTGTGATAATCAAACTGTGTTGGTCAAAGTCACAAGTACAAAGGATAATATAAAGTCCTCTAGACATGTGAAGCGGAGGCTTAAATCTGTCAGAAAATTGAGAAACTCTGGAGTGATAGCTGTGAACTATATTAATACTGAGAAAAATCTGGCAGACCCTTTTACAAAGGGATTAGCACGGAAAACGATTTCTGTTGCTTCTATGGATATGGGAATGAGGCCCCTTTAAGTTACATCACAATGGTAACCCATGCTTTCTTGGTCGGAGATCCCGTGACGTAGTTAATGGGAAAAATAAGTTGATGTTGTAACAAGAGAGTACATATTGATTGTACCTATGTCCTAATAAATAAAATACTCTCAAATGTATGAAAGGTTGGCATAAAATCTTAATGTATTCTGTTATCCAAATGAGGAAAAGGTATTAGCCTGTAGAATACCTAGAAAGAATACACCTACTTGAGCTCAACTGTTTGGTCGCAGTTCACGAGAACAGGGCATTCTCTAGAAAGCTCATGAGCAGATAAGGGAGCATGACCATATAACGCTCCATTTAGGCGTGGTTCATTTGCAGCCTAGTACTAATTGAGATTTTAAGTGAAATCTAATCACAAAAAGCTATGAATTCAAGGCATAGTCCATTCATTAGCTATGAAAGATGAATCTTGTTATTCTAGGTGCAAGTTCAACCCCTACGGGACTTACGCTAAAAGACTGATATATTAACAGTACGTCAGCACAATATCTTTGATATCCTTTTGCTTCTTGCTTTGGAATTGGTGGGGGATTGTTAGAAATAGGCCCGTTGTTTGTGGAACATTTTCTTAAATTCCAAAGCATGTGAGGTTTAGTACCATATTGCTTAGGCAAAGTGGGGGAGACCAATTTATAAGGTGGAGTCCATGCCACTCCTTGAATTATAGAAGTGGATGGTGGCATTGGCTAAACACACACGCGCGTGCGTATTCGCGTATTTTCGCGTGAAAATCGCGTGACTTGTGACGCGTATTTTCGTGTGTTCGTACGACTTTGATACAATATTATTCTTGCGTATATTCTGAAGTATGATGAGTAGCCTACTGTTACTAGTTAGTTGTGCATCACTAGTATATTGTTTTTGCCTTCTACTAAAACTTGGAATTAAAATATTGCCTACATTTTCAACACCAAGAACCAAAAATTGTGAAAATTCAAGCAATGAAGAACTAGATAGGACGAAATGAAGAAAAAATCTTGGAGAGAACACAGAGGAGAAGAGGAAGGAGAAATTTTAATCCCCTGCGTATTATAGAAGAGAGTGTAGGGGAGCTTCTAATGACGCCACCGCACATGGAGATCCTGCAACAGCGGTAACTGCGCATGATTTGCGGTGAGAAGAAGAAGGGGAGAATAGAAGGGAGGAGAGCTTAGTGGCGGCGTTAGATTCATGATCGACCACGGGAAACAAGGTTGGATTTGTGGTCAATGGTGAAGCTGAAGTGCAGGCGGTGGTGCGGCAGTATGGGGAGAAGAAGAGGATTGGGGAAAAGATGAAGGAGGGGAGCTCGGTGGTTGTGTCGAATTCATGGTCGCCCGCGGGAAACTACACTGGATTTCTGGACGATGGCGGCACTAAATGGTAGGCGGTGGTGCGGCAGCATGGGGAGACGAAGAGGAGAGGGGCAGTCGTGGCCAGGGTCACAGTGTCAGCGAAATTTAGTTTATTTCATTTCTTTGGTTACCCTCCGAACGAAAAAATAATTCCGCCAAATTTTAGCTAAATTTATTTTCATTTGAATTTTGTCCAAATTTAGTCTATATTTTGGTTAGATTTTGTCAAAATTTCAAATAACGTTTGAACATTTTGATCAAATTTTTTACTGAAAGGACAAAATTTCGTTCCTTTGGTCCCTCGTTTAATTTGTTCCTTTCGTTACCCTCCAAAAGAAAAATAATTTAGTCAAATTTTAACTAAATTTGTCCTAATTTGAATTTTGTTCAAATTTCATCTAAATTTTGGTTAAAATTCATCAAAAATCAAATGGTGTTTGAATATTTTGACCGAATTTTTTTGCGAAGCAAACTGTTTTCTTTGCTCATGGCTTCCATTTCAATCAAAGAGGAAGGGGAGGGCAATATGGTCCTTTTGCAGCCCATTTGACAGAGGGCTAACGGTGGATGATTGGCAATAGCATATATGGGATGAAAGTTGAGACGAATGGCAACAAAGGAAGGGGAAGTTTTTCAATGACATATCGAGGATCTGCCCAACTTTCAGTGACAAATAAAGAATTTCCTCTATTAGAGACCATCCAGGCATTTCTCCAAGCGATTAGGAAGGCGAATGAGCCTTGGAATGGACAGCGTAATCTTCGAGACCGATGCCCTGAAGCTAATGCAAAGCATGCAACAACATTTGAAAAGAGTTGCCAACATGAAGCTCATTTACAACAGATAAAGCACACAAACCCTCTACGAAAAAGAACAACAAAACACAATACATCAGGATATAATCAGCCTGGCATACAACTTTATCGATTTGCTAACCAATCCAGGGGTCAACTCTTAAGAAAGGATTACCTAGAAAAACAACAGTACAAATGTGCAACACAGAAACAAATGTCCTAGCTTACTCCACTCAACACAGAATTCAACCAACTAAAAAGCTAGGTAGCAAAGGGAGCAAGAATAAGATTAGCACAGAACATGACAAAGTAAACCTTGCTCATTTACAATTTTCTATCTAAAAAGGGCTTGATCTCCACAAAATGGGAATAGCAAGATGGTGGATATGCCCAACACAGTGAAGAAATAATGGGATCAGAGTCAGACACAAGGCCAAGTTTGACAGTGCCACTAATGGATCAAGCCATGTTGCTCAGTACTTCAACCAGCTCATTCTTCTTCATCTTGGAATAGCCTTTGATTCCTCGAGATTGTGCAAGTTTTCTTAGTTCTGTGACCTTCAAAGAGCTTATATCAGAACCTCCCGTAGAGGACTCCAGATTCTCGTCATGAGATTCATCAATATTTGTAAAATTAGGAGTTTCCAAAGATGGCTCAAGATACTCATTGGATTTGTCGGTATCCAATGCATCAGATTCATTATCTGAATGAACATCAAAGTCATCCAAAGATAGATTTTCTCGTGGTATTACAGAGTCAGGTTCAAGTGGAGAAAGTGAGTTAGGTTCATCTGCAGCAGTCTTCTTCTCCAAAGTTGCCCGAGCTTTCTGCACAGTATCAGTGACGTTATTGGCAATAGGCTCAGCATCAGTGCTGAGAACAGGCTGGAACTTCACTCCAGGAACAGGGGATCTTCGCCTAAAATTTGAAGCTGGCCTTTTGAAGGATGCAGGATGTGGCTTCTTCTGTTCTTCCTGAGTGGCACTTTTTATGTTGAAGATGATTGAATTTTGTTTATTTCCAGAATCATTGCTTCTCCTTATTTGATCAACACTCTGTTCTTTCTCATCACTGCTCTTCCTTCTTTGGTCCACCGAGTGCTTCCTGAGCAACTTAAGAAGGGAGTCAACACTACCCCTCTCGCCCTGCACTTTTGCTGGTTCAGGCTTCTTCTCTTCCCTGCCTTTACCCCTCGCACGCAATTGTGCTTGAACCTTTTTAAATAACTCTACAATCTCCTTCTCTCTTTCTCCCAGGACGGATGTCGCTTGAGGACGGGAATTGCTTGTCAAAGAGATGGGTGGTCCATTTTTGGAGGGCATGATATCATTATCAAATTCATCAATGTTCTCAGAGTCATCTTTTTCTTGGTATGGCAAACTTTTCCGACGAGATGATCCACCCTTTTGTTGGCGTGTGATATCCAAACTTCTTGGCCTATGATTGTTAGGGTTAGCACCACATACCAAAGACACCTTCATTGGGCCCAACGTAGACAGTTTACTCAAGAAACAAGCTCCCAGAAGGAATCTGCAATCTCCATGATATGCAGGTAATATTGTTCTTCCTGAAACCCCAGGAAAAAAAAAGCCACTTTACATTAGTTATTGCTTTACAAGAAGCTCAGTGCATAAGGGGATAACCAAAAAATTTAAGAAGGTAGGGTCTGCAGTGCGCAAAACAGAGATGTACAAACAACGTTTCGTTACAAAAGGTTCATCAGTTTTTTCTTCCCCCTACATTTTTTTTTCACTTCGGCCCACTCCCACTAGGTGCAAAAAAAGTGTATGTAAAGTGTATAAAATACAAACACAGTATCATAGTCACTCCTTTGAAATAAATATAACATAGGCATGAGCGGAAAACAATTTAATCTTAGTGCCATAAAGGCATATTCATATTGAGTCAGCACATACATAACCCACTTTGATAAGGCATACACAATTAATTTGTTAAAAATGAAAGGACATAAGAATGCCTTTGAAAGGGGAGAAAAAGGGACTGCGTTTTAGGTTTCTTGTAGACTCAAAGAAGGGCTATAACACCAGAATTAGTAAGCTCTTATGTTTTATCAAACAAAGAGTTATCTTTTATGAAAAATGCAGTGCCAAAACATGCCAACAATCATCTTCAGTACAGAATGTAAGTTAAAAAAACTATAATGATCCTGAACATATATGCATAAGATGGGCATGAAAA
Organism: Melocanna baccifera; assembly: GCA_036346265.1. Taxonomy (NCBI): domain Eukaryota; kingdom Viridiplantae; phylum Streptophyta; class Magnoliopsida; order Poales; family Poaceae; genus Melocanna; species Melocanna baccifera. The sequence goes on along the minus strand of CM070701.1, from coordinate 2,175,825 downwards.
GCATAAGCCAAGTAATGTAGCCTTGTTGCGTTCCTGTAAGTGTGTAACAAGCGAATCAGATCTGGAAAAGCATAGGGAAGACCAAGCTGTAATCGGGAGATTCAGGAAAGTAATTCAGGGAAGGGGAAGAAGATGTCATTCAATTTTAGCCACTGTATGAGCGATGTAGGTCATTACAATTTAAAACCATTGCCCTGGCTAAATAACATACCAGGCCCAGTCATATACCATTTCCTCTCAACATTACAGCCAGATCATTGGTTACATACTTAAACAAACAACTAACCTCTATCTAGCTGCAAGTGGGGCTGCGACCCACCCTGTCAGCCCATGGCGACCTTGTGTCACTTGTTATTCATCTGTTTCCCCTGCACTACCAACACAGTTTTCTGCTCGGTTTACTGATCTTGCCGCCACTGCCATCCCCATTGGTAGAGTCTCCGTAACAAGCCTGTCTTTCCATCTCCAATGTGCATTCAGTGCTATGTCAAAAGTTGAGGACTTCACACAGTAGTTCCTCACATACTCGTGAATCAACTAACAAGTGACCCAAATTAAACTGAGAAGTGCATAAGTGGCATTCGTTGACACGTGCAAACAAGAAAAAATGCTCATAGTTAGTAATGACACTAAGGAATGGCGAGCGACACAAACTCTGCTGTGAACTAAATTGAGGGATTTAATATGTGACAGTTGCGCTTCCAACAAACCAGCTTCGGTTTCATATAGCAGGAAGTCTACTTATCTGACTAGAAAAAGATTAAGACCTTGGTCGCACACGCACACGCGCGCTCGCGCACGCACACACGTATACATATATATGTATGTATGTATGTATATCTCCAAATGTACATAGTAGAATTTTAAGACGCACTGAAAACGTAAAAAGAGACAGAGGTCAACCAAAACTGACGTGGGAGGAAACAGTTAAAAGAGACTTGAGATATTAGAATGTATCTAAAGAATTAGCTTTGGACAGGAGCGCATAGAAGTTAGTGATCCATATACCAGAAATGTACCAGAACAATAAAAAAAAGTCTAGAGGCAGTGTTTTAGGCTCTTGACTCAGTTGGCAGGTTGTACGGTTTAGGGTTTTAGCATTACAGGTCTTTAAAACTCTCATCTCTTTGATCTTGAGGAAATTTTATTCCTAACCTACCCTAACTTGTTTGGGACAAAATGCTTTGTTGTTGTTATTGTTGTTGTTGTTGTATATATCTCCAAAGGTAGACAGATTGTGGTTGGAAAATGACAGAGGAAGTGTGAAGTGCACATGCCATCCATCGTATATAAATAATTCATTGAAGTAGTTCAGGAACACCCCATCGATTTAGCATCTTATTTCCCCCCGTATTTGAATAGAAGAATTAAACATGAACAATTTGGAACACGCTTTGAGTTGGGCACAATGGAATTGGTAAATAAGCCATTAAGCTTGATTTCAAATAATAAAAACCTGGCAATCACAATCACAGCACCACCATCACATATCCTGTCGCGAACAAATAATAGAAATCCGGCGGAAGCACAAGCAGACGCCGCAGTTCAATTATCCGCATCATTGTCCTTAGCTCTACCAACTAGCTAACTAGGATTTCATTTCATATTTCATCACCCATACGTCCATGTTTAGGGAATTCAGCAACATCTACAAACGAAAGTAAGGAACAGTGCCCGGCCACGCACGCCTTATAGTGTGCCCCTCTACTGGGCGGAGCAGCTGCGCCGCAGGAAGGAAACCCTAAAATTGGACGGCGCCGACGTGGGAATGTACGCAGTTGTAAAGGGTAGAGAGAGAAAGGGAGTGGGTGTGAGCGGTACCGTGGTGGTGGAGGGTGGCGCCGGACATGCCTTCGTACTTACTGCCTCTCCGAGCACCAGAACGGCGGCGACGGCGGAGCCAAGGGTTAGGGAGGAGGAGATGATGGAACAAGGGTATAGGCACGCGTGCCGGCACCGCTCGCCGGCGACGGGAGGTGCGGCGGAGAGGGAGGGCGGATTGCCGGTGGCGGCGGTTGGGGAGAGGGGCGAAGGGGGAGGCGGTCAATGGTACTTGTGGGAGTGAATTGGGGCTAGGACGAAGAAATGAGCCGTTCAGATCCGATCAAACGGCCCTCTAAATTCTTGCTGACTGTCTCAACCCTAATTAACGCCCACGCCTCAACGATGCACTTCCCATGCCTCCATTTTTGCTTTTTAATTCAAAATTTAAAATTTTTTATATATAGATCTCTAAAGAAAATATTTACAAAATAGACTCCTAACATAGCATCAAAGGATATAGTGCCTAGGGTACATAGCACGACGCCAAAGTATTTAGCACCGTACTTTGACACGTAAGAGCCATGGTGGCATAGCACGGCGCCAAAGCACATGGCGCCATGCTATGCAACAACGGTGCTAAAGCGCGTGGCGCCGTGCTCTGGGACTTAAGCCCGAGCACGGTCGCCCGGCCCCCTCACCCCTCATTCTCTTCTCGGTTTTCTTTCTAAACCGCGCGTCGCCCCTCTTCCCCCTTCAAATCCATTTAAATCTCTCGGTTTTTCACGCGATTTTGCTTCAAAATCCATCGAGCAAGGTGAACTCCCTCCCCTCCCTTGATTTTTTGCAATAGATTTGGTTTATTTGAGGTACATTTCGTAGGGAAAGATTTGAAACCCTAAACGAAATTAGTTGGATTTGGCTCAGTTTTAGGTTGGATTTGCGTTGAATATGTGTAATGTAAGAGTAGTTATGGGTATAGATTCGTTTTTAGGGTTTGATTTGAGTGAAATTGATGAATCCATGTGCTAGGTTTAGGATTTGATATGAATCCATGTGAAATTGATGAAATAGGGTTTGATGAATCCATGTGTTAGATTCGTTTTTAGGGTTTGATATAATTTTAGGATTTGACGAAAGAGTGTTTGATATGATTTTAGGGTGTACATTCGGTTTTAAGGTTTTTAGGGTGTAAGATTAGCCCTAGGTTTATAAATAGAAAATGGGTAGAAGTGATGAACGTGATAGAGAAATTTGCGATTAGTGAGATTAGTAATTTAGTTTATCCAATATGGTATATCGGTTTTCGTTACAAGTTATAGCATTTTGTTGTTGCGAGCGATTGGACTGAGGTATGTTTGCTTGTTATACTATAGATGGATAAGCTTGTGACTTTGCACCATGGTGGAACTGTGAAGAGAAATGACAATGGGGGTGTTGATTTGGAGAGCATGGAAGAGACCACGTTGCTATTTAGTTTACGTCCGTCGTATGGTGGGGTCATTTGTCGCTTGAAAGAGAGGCTGGAGTGGACAGATGAGCATGGTGATGTCGTTATGCAAGGATTGATTAATGTTGGGTCGTCAAATGGGCCGCATATAAAGAAGTTGGTTTCGATTGGCAGCGACAGTGAATGGGATAACTATATGTCCATCGCTATGGACTCAAAGGTCAGAGAACTTGACTTGTTTGTGTGGATGGTGGTGAGAGATCCATCACCTCTTAGGGCTGTATTCGATCTCAATGACTCACCGTTGGTTGGGTTATTGGCTCATGTCGAGGTCGAGGTGCAAGTTGAACTCTCAGCTCAAGTATATGAGGTTCCATTGACTTAGGTAGAAGCTAACTCTGAAGATGTCGATAACCGGTCTGTTGGTGGATTCGACAAGGAGACGGTGTTTGAGGAACCCATGGTTTGTATAGCATCTAACAGGGTGGATGTATAGCTTGCAGGAGACGAGGCTGCTTATGAGGATGCGAGGGCTGTGGACTCAGATGATGATAGACCAATTCTAGGTTTGACGTCTAGGGAAATTGAGCTGTTGAGAAGAATATTTCCTAGCCGTGATCCGCTAGTGTCCGATTATAATGACCTAAGCAACGCACATAGGGCTGTCGCGGATGGAGGGCAAACGCAGAGGGACGTACCTAGGCCTGAGGCTAGTATCATAATCCACAAGGGTCATATCTTTGAGGATATATCGACATTGAAGATGTGGTTGAAAGAGTACTCGATCATGCACAACCGTCTATACCGAGTTAAGAACTCATACGCCAAACGTCAGTACACCATCAAATGTGATAGCACAGGGTGTGCATGGAAAGTCTGTGCCAGGAAGATGAAGGGTACAGAGAAGTTTAAGATTACAGCTGTGGATGGACAACATAGCTGTGGGTCTTCTGAGCCCGGCCAAAAATATTGTCAGTTGACTTCTCGGTTCAATGCAACCCGCCTGTACCCCATGATAAAGCATATGCTGACGATGCGCGTGGCAGCAGTGATAGAGGCCATTAAGCTAAAGTGACACTACACAATCAAGTATGGGAAAGCATGGAGGGTGCAACAACGTGCTTTGAAGTTGATTTATGGTGATTGGGAGGAGGTGTATAAGCGTTTGCCGGCCATGTTCAACGCAATGAAAGCGATGAATGCAGGAATGCAGTATGAGTACGTACTTAAGCCCGATGTATGGGTTAATGGGAGACAGATTTTCTTTCGAGCATTCTGGTGCTTTGGTCAGTGTGTCGAGGCTTTTAAACATTGTAGGCATGTTCTGTCAATTGATGGGACGTTCCTGTTGGGCAAGTATGAGGAGATATTGTTGATTTCTATTAGCTGTGATGCGGACAACTCGCTTGTGCTGTTGGCTTTTGCTTTGGTAGAGAAGGAGGACAGATCCAGCTGGACTTGGTTTTTACGGCTTGTACGGATCCATGTGGTCGGTTTGGGGAGGGAGGTATGTGTGTTGTCTGACAGGCACGCTGGGATCTTGAGCGCCGTTAAGGAAGTGAGACCAAGATATTTTCTTGTGCATCATCATTGGTGCACAAGGCACCTTGCAGAGAACTTGTTCAAAAAAGATGGGGGTGAAGGACAACTTTGCACTTTTCGATGAGGTATGTCGCCAGAGAGAGGTAAAGCTGTTCAAGGAGAAGTTGAAGGAGTTGAAAACGAAAACTAATGCCGAGGGCCGTGATTGGATAAAGGGTTTAATGAGAGATATGCAGAAATGGTTAAGGGCGCATACCCAGGGGGAGAAGGTACGGGTTCATGACTAGCAACATGGCAAAATGCTTCAACGGGCTACTTAAGAGATCACGTGGATTGCCAGTTACCGCAATTGCCACCTTCACTTTCTACAAAGTGCATTGCATGGTTTGTTAACTGGAACCGGGAAGCCTCGAACATGTTGAAGGCACATGCACGTTGGCCACCTCGTCCTCACGGCTTCCTTGACAAAGCGAAGCTACAGGCCAATGAACAGAAGTACTACTGTTTTGACCATGTGACGGGCACGTATGAGATTGTTGAGGGTGGAGGGACGACGGAGGATGGAGAGCTTCGAGAGGCCCGAAAGCATAAGGTCATGATTACATCCTTTACATGCACATGCGGTGTTCCCGACAAGTTCCATTTTCCATACTCTCATATGGTGACCGTATGTGGGGCCCGGAATGTCGATGTTGAGACCAAAATCCCGACGGTTTTCAGCGTGGATGCTTTGGTGAGGACCTCGGCCCCACGGTTTGAGCCATATCATGATGAAAGCGAGTGACCAATTTACACGGGTCCCAGGTACATAATGGATAAGGGGTTACATTGGCACAAGAGGGGCAGCAGGAAGCGGTCAACGTACAAGATGGATATGGATCGGATACCTGGTCGCATCAGGAGGGGTAGGGCAAATCCCTTCGTTGAGGACCTAAAGGAGACATACTGCGGTACTTGTGGTCTAATGGGTCACAATTCACGGACATGTCAACGTCGTTCCAGTCAGGTTAGCGGCGTTAGGTCTAGAGGGCATAATTTTTAGATATTTCCTATCATTAACGTATTTTGTTATTCTTATCATTAACGTATTTTGAATGTACAGGATGGCGAGGTACCGGCTGCTGGACGAGTTCTACGAGACGGAGTACCGCGGCAGGCTCACAGAGGACGACCAGGTACCTATGTTATCGAAATGTATTTTTCTCATGTTACATGTGTTTTCATCACGGATCTAACTTTTAAAACATTTTTCAGGAGCTTTCCATACTTCGTCCTTGAACCCATGATGGGTTCCACTTGATGGTTTACAACGACCGCTACACCCCACTGCTTCGCCGTGTTGGCCTTCACACGGTCGTCAACCTAGTGCACCAGGGCATACCGGTCTTCAACCCCACAGCTTTGACCGCACTTGTCGACAGGTGCATTTTCTGTATCGGGTCCGTTTATCTTCGTTACGATATCCTCAGGTGCAGCGACAAGACGAGACGAGAGGGGCCAGCTCTACGCAGTAACGTTACTTCCCAGAGCAGCTTTGCATGGCTCCAAATTAACCACACCATACCAACTCTTGAGCCTACAAAAGGAGGTAGAAGAGATTGGGGAGAACTCACTACAGAATCCAAACCGCACACTACACCGCAACTTGCTTCACTGCATCAGGATGGACAAGAGGTAGAAGAAATAGTGGGAGAAGATGCAGAAGCCATGGCGAACGAGCAAGGGCTGCTGCAGCACGAGCCCAAGAAGCGGTGCGTGCAAGGAGGCCAGTTCCCCGAAAAGACATCCCGCGTCGCACCAACCCCCTCCCGGCAGTTCCAACGGAGAGTTTGCGATAAGACCCGCCAGAGGGGGAGAGGCCGCCCCTCTGTTGGTGTCAAGACCCATGCAAGTTCTTCAAGTCGAAGCAGCTGCTCAGCCTAGGTATGCGCTACTGGGGTTGCGCAAACTACTCCAGCGAATATCCGGACCGACGTTGGGACACAAGCACCTATCGACAGCCAGTAAGAACCACTTACAGTGTGTTCCTCCCCACTACTTGTCTTTTCAAGTATGCACTAACATTTCCTATGTACCCGCAGTTCTCAGAACCGTTGTGCGGGTACCGCAAGTGGATCGATCTAGAGATCCACCCATACGACCAGTGGACTCTCGACTTTCAAGAGTGGGATGACAAATGGGCATCCGAGATTCACGAGCCGGAGCACCGAAACGACGAGCAAGCCGAACGTATATGTCGGGAGACGAAAGCTCATCTCCAGGTGTGCACGCGTAGGGAGCGCGAAGCTAGTGAGAAGGAGCGCAAAAGGAACAGGGAGCTAGCGGCCAAGGCAAAAGACGCAGTCGAGGAGTTCGACGCAGAGGTCACAAGGAAGGGAAAAGTGGCCCCAATCCACGCAGTAGGAGGGGCTGTTCCGCGCTAGTCCGGTGAATGGCCCTGGTCCATGGCAACAAAGCGCATATGTATCGTAGGAGTAATTCGGTTTGTTTTCTATCATGCATGATGCAACACATGTAAATAAACTTTGTGTGCCATATTATTCCCATGTTTATCACTTACCTTCGCATTCAATTATTTGTGTTCTCAATATCACTTACCTTCTTACTTACATGTCGGGGGTACACTTATCGTATGTTCATCTTCTCATTGCAATCTTCTTCCGAATCTCTTTTACAAGTACAAATGGTATCATTCAAATACGATAAGTGCGTACCGATACATATGTCAGACAAAGCACCGAAGGTACCAACGCGACCGAAAACAACACTTGGAGTGCTACACTTTGACGATAACAATAAACACCACAAAGAAAATAACAACCAACATTAAGTTCATCTTCCACTCTAGTCTGTCCAAACGATGCCCTATCTCCACTGGGTTGCCAACCCCCATGACAACTCTCTCATTCGGATTTAGCGGAGTGAGGGGGTGGGGGTCCAGGCGGCCGTGCTCGGGCTTAAGTCCCAGAGCACGGTGCCACGCCCTTTAGTGCCATTGTTGCATAGCACGGCGCCATGTGCTTTGGCGCTGTGCTATGCCACCGTGGCTCCTACGTGTCCAAACATGGCGCCGTGCTATGTACCCTAGGCACCATATCCTTTGGCACCGTCCTAGGGGTCTATTTTTAGAAATCTTTTCTCCAGGGGTCCATATGTAAAAAAAACTTTCAAATTTTGGACTAAAAAGAAAAATTTTTACCTTCCCAGGCTTCATATTTGCTATTTCGCGTTTGGTGACGCTGTCAGAACGTGTCACCGGCGTCTAGGGGTGGTCCACGCCTTATGATACTGATTAGGGCTGGGCAAAAAGCTCGAGGCTCGCGAGCTACTCGGGCTCGTTATGGGCTCGGCTCGAGCTCGAAGCATCCATAAACGAGCCAAGCCCATGTTACAACTCGGCTCACTAACGAACCGAGCCCGAGCCGCTCACGAGCCACTCGCGAGCCTATCGAGCTGGGCTCCAGAATGTATCGCATCCGGTCTCCAATCACGCAAGCATCCGGTCTCAGATCTATTCTCGGCTCCCTTGCTCACTCTCCCACCCTCGCATTCTCCGTCCGCCGGTCGCCCCCCACCCCACGCCACCACCTCCCTCCCCGCTCCCCCGCCCCCACCTCACGCCACCGCCTCCCTCCCTGTTCCCCCACCCCCACCCCACGCCGCCCGCCTCCCTCCCCACTCCCCCGCCGCCACCCTGTGCCACAGCCTCCCTCCCCACTCCCTACCCCGTGTCGCCGCTGCCTCCTCCCGGTCCCGCCCCGCGCCGCCGCCGCCAATCTATCCGCTCTCGCCCGCCGGCCGCCCCACCCCACGCCGCCACCTCCTCCTCGGTCCCCGCCCTCGTGCCACCGCCGCCTCCCTCCCTGGTCCCGCCCCGTGCATGCCGCTGATCTGTCCGCTATCTGCCCGCCGACGCCCCACCCCGTCACCGCCTCCCTCCCTGGTCCCTCCCTCATCTGTTCTCCCATCGCTGTACTGCTGCCGCCTCTCTCCCCGTGCCCCCACTCCCCGTGCGCCGTCTCCCTCCCCCACTCCCCGAGCAAAGCTACATGGAGCCCCCGCCGAGCGTTGAGTCTCGTGTGCGTGGAGAAAAGAAGTCTACCGCCGTTGGCCTCATGGATCACCCCGCTAAACCGGCAATGACCCCCAAAGCCTCGGTGAGTCTCACTCTCTCCAATAGAAATTTGAGGTTTAATGTGAGGATACATTGTACATATTGTTGCATATTTATTGTATTAAGAATGTTGCAATGATTCGTAGTTGTTGGCTGAAGAATCGAACCCAGAAGATGGCCAGTGGGATTGGGGCATGAGTGATTATGATGTTGGTCCTGATGGTGATGAGGAAGGCACACCTTCGCATATTTCGGTGGAATCAGGTGAAAAAGAAGAAGCAGTTGAGGCAGAAGATGCAAGTGTCTCAAAAATCGAAGAGAAGGACAAAAAGGAAGAAGGGTTCTCCAAAGGCCCCATATGCAACTGGCAAAGGAAGACGTTCAAATTGCTGGAAGAATTTCAAGGTGACGAGTAAGCCGTCTAAGAAGAAGAAAGGGGAGACCAAGACAGCGGTGAAGTGCCTATTTTTCTTCAAAATCAGGTTGTACAAACAAGGGGGTGCTACTTCGCATCTCATGAGGCACATTCCAAAGTGCGCACCATATTTAAACAAGTTGGCTAAGATGAAGGCCCAAGCTAAGCTCAGCTTTGATCCCACCAATGAAGGTGATTCTTGTTTACCTATTGTTGTCACTCCTAACCAATATGATCAAGATGAAACACGTCGAATAATTGCTAAGATGATAATTGTGCATAAGTATCCATTTAGAATGGTAGAGCACACATGGTTTAATGTGTTGATGAGGTATTTGAATCCATCATATCAGTTCATTAGTAGAAAGACTAAGAGGTGAATGCATCAAAATCTTTGAATCTGATAGAGAAATCCTTCGGAAGAGTCTCAGAAATGTCAACCATATTAGTTTAACTTGTGATCTATGGACATCTAATCAAAACATTTGCTACATGAGTTTGATAGCGCATTACATAGATTCAAATTGGGTTATGCAAATGCCGTGTGCTGAACTTTGTTGAGTTAGATCCTCCACATACGGGAATTGTTGTAGCTAAGCTATCTTTGATTGTGTTGCCGAATGGAAGATAGAGGATAAGATTATCACAATCACTCTTGATAATGCTTCCTCCAATGATGCTGCTGTGTGTAGTCTAATGCCCAAGTTTGCTGCGAGAGGATCAGCTCATTTCATTGCTAAATATTTTCATGTCCGTTGCTGTTGTCGTATTGTGAACTTGGTAGTGAATGATGGCCTCACAATGTTAGTACCTTTGATAAGCAAGCTCAGGGAAATAGTCAAATACATAAAGAAGTCTACATCTCGTATGCACAAATTAGTAGAAATTTGTAGATCTCTGTCATTGAAAATTGGTCCTGGGTTGAGTCTTGATGTGTCCACAAGGTGGAGTTCCACTTACAGAATGTTGTCCACTTGCATTCAATATAAAGACGCATTAGTATATTATGTTGACATAGATGCAAACTACAAATGGTAGCCTACAAATGAAGATTGGGTAATATATGAAAAAAATTGCGCCAATATTACAGTCCTTGGCTGAGGTCACTAGTGCATTTTCTGCATCAACATACTCGACAGCAAATATTTTCTATCCCTACATAGTTAATGTGAAGATTGCATTAAGACCTTCACTTTAGTCTGGAGATGAACTATTGCAGAATATGGCAAATGCAATGTTGCAGAAGTTCGACAAGTATTGGGAATAAAAGAACAATGTCATGGTCATTGCTACAATTCTTGATCCTAGGTTCAAAATGAGATTCATCAGTTGGTGTTTTTCCCAAATGTACGAACCATCAGTTGCTACAACTGAGCTTGCCAATGTCAAGGTTGAGTTGGAAAATCTGTACTCACAATATGAGATGGATCATCGGCATAGCAAGGCTACAAGTAGAGGTGCTGAAACCTCCTCCACATCTGTGGACACATGCAACACATTACCCTCTGTGTCATCTCAGTTTCAATCTTTCTTACGGTCAACTTCAACGGAGCCATTGAAGTCAGAGTTGCTTATCTATCTAGATGAAATAAATGAGAGTTTAGAAAACAAAAGTTTCAAATTGCTTGAGTGGTGGAATTTGAATACACATAGATTTCCGGTAGTGTCAAAGATGGCGAAGACTTTTTTGACTATGCCAGCCAACTCTATGTCTTCAGAATCAACTTTCAGTGCTGGAGGTAGAGTTCTAGATGACTATCGAAGTTCCTTAAGGCCAGTGATGGTTGAGTACTTGGTGTGTGTTTCTAGCTGGCTAAGAGGAGGTCGAAATGACACATGAGCTCCAATGTCTGTGGTATGTCATTTGCATACTCACACATGTGTTTGCACTCTTTTTTTATTACATCATGGCTAACATGATTACAATGTCTCATTCTAGGAAGAAGACGATGTTGAAACCATCCTATTTCCTTGAAGCGTCGTACAAAGCAACTAGTAAGTTTGATTTTTTTTGACTTGTAACATGTTAATGTACTCTTTTTCAAGTTGAGAAGTTAATGTACAGAACGAGAATACCTGCCATTGACTGCCATTGCTGAATTTTTGTGCCGCCAAAGAGCCATATTACACAAATGTCTAACTTACTGCCATATTACATAAATGTCTAACTTACTGCCTAACTTGCAGATCTTTTGGGGCCTGCAAGGGGAAGCTGTGAATGCGAGCTATCTTTTGGGGCTTAAGTTTGAATGCAATTTTTTGGAGGCTAAGTTTTAATGCAGTATTTTGGGGCATCAATCAAATTCTCTCATGGTATATTGCAGTTAGCATCAATCGAATTGTTTATTTTTTAGTATATTGCAGTAGAAGAAAACTTGTTTGTTGCTGATACAGATATGGAGGACGAACTGAGTTGATGAAAACTTGTTTGTTGTTGATACAGATATGTGTTCTGCTGCTGCTAATGTTGTAGAACCTGTAGTGCTTATCTTGTGTTCTGCTACAGAACTTGTTTGGGTGGTCTTTGCTAGCCAGGTTGAAGTGTTGGGAATAATTGATAAGTTTTTGGTTGCTGCAGCTTCACATAGCATCACCACTGATTATGCTAAGCTAGATTGTGTGACATCTATCTTAATGGGTCTTTTATCTAGGAGCCAACCCTTAGCTTTTTGGAAAGCTTTCCTTCCTGTGGTCTATAATGGCAATTTGGCTTATATGTACTTGTAGCGTTGATCTATGTCTTTGATGCCTATCTCCCTCCAATTGTGCCAAGCTTGTTTGATGCAGATGGAAGTTTATTTTTGAAATCTTTTCACCTTTGCAGTGACAAATCTCTGTTGGCCTCGCCTTGTCATATTGTACTAAATCTCAATAAAGCCGGTCAGAGATGGAAACTATTAGGCTTTACTGACAATGGCCTCGCCTTGTCATATTGTGCTAAATCTCCGTTGTATTGAGCTCAAGTTGTTTTATTCTGTTGTTCTGTAAATGTAATGACGCTGCCTTGAGCTGTTGTATTGAGCTCAAGCGGTTGCATTCTGTTGTATTGTGCTAATGACACTGGCTCTGATGTTCTGTTGGCTCACGAGCTGTGCGAGCCAGCTCGAGCCAAATTTCGAGCCGAGCCGTCCTCCTGGCTCGTTTCAAAATCGAGCCAAGCTGAGTCGAGACGCACTGAACAATGAGCTCGGTCGAGCCTGGCTTGAGCCGGCTCGGCTCGCCTCGTTTCCAGCCCTAATACCGATCCCGTCGCCACCCTCTCCAAACTAGCCTCTACCTTTCCTCTCCAGTTCAACTCCGGCTCCTGACCGTCCGCTGCCACCAATATAAAAAATAAAGCTTTCAACTCATATTTTTTGAAGCTTTCAAGTCAAAAATCAAACTTTCAAATTTGGCTTTTCAACTAAGTAGAAGCTTCCAAGCTCGGCCTTTCAACGAGTAAAAACTTTCAAATTGAAGAAATTTCAACATAAAGCTTTCAATTTTCAAGAACTTTCATCTCCAAGCCCTAGAAAATGTAGAATTTCTAACCACAGCATGGCGTGAGCTTTTGATCTGTTCACATATTTTGTACTGTAGCCACTTTTTTCAAATTTTGATTTCGGATATCTGTTTTTGCAAAAAAAAATAGTCTTGTCCCCGAGCTCAAAATGTGCAACAGGCGACACCTGTCACCTACCGCCTAGGGAGCTCAACAGGAGTAGGGGTGTGATAGGGTGGGCTAGCGCGGAAGTCGAGGGCGCATGCGCGGCAACAGGCGCACCTGAGCGCTACCAAGCTTCACCTGCTTGGCAACTGCCCGCCGAGCTGCCCCTACTTGATATGGCACTACCGAGCAGCCTAGGCTCGGCAGGTGGCAGGGGCTAGGGTGCTCGATTGCAATAGTGGCTCGGCAGCGCAACGCGGTCAATTTAGTTTTGTTTTCCTAATTAGGTGAATACCCTTACAAACTAGTTAAAAACATATACTTTAATACGTATTAAGAAATCCTGTTATACAAACATTATTTTGCTGGTGTGACTATATAAATTCTTTAGAAAGGTGCAAGAGGGTTCGGAGGAGCAGATGAATCATCATCACCAACTCTATTACATAGTAGTGATACATTATTGCAAACAATTACCGTAATGGATCATATGTAGACCAACAAATCACTTTGTAATGAAGGTGCGAATTACATGGCACATAGGGTTTGGTTAGGTGTGTATATTTGTCTCACTACTCGTATGATACAAATGGCAACATGTGCAAACCATTAACTTCAACTACAACTAAAATACATATGCGTCTTTTGCAAGTCATGGTTGCAATCATTTGTCGTATATATTTGGGTCCATCGGTGCCTTTTCCTTCTTTCCTTTGCAGGCTTTAGCCCTCTCAACCCCCATCCAGTACTCGACTTCCATAACTTGTGTAGATTTGTCTTAGTCAGAAGTAATTTGGCATTCAGCGAGGCATCGAGGACCACCGGCGCCTTACTCTTTTCCTCTGCCATCTTGGCCTTTCCACTGTCATCCTGGGTGTAAGGTATTTAGTGTGTGAATCTCTCCAACACCATCAGGTAGTTGAGCATGTATTTCAGCTCGATGAATGCATGTCGTACATCTCCACGCTGTCGATACATTGGAAGAAGTAGTAACGCTCCATGGTCTGCTGCATGCACGGAGTAGGTTAGAGGTGTGCGAAATTAAACATGCAATGTGAATTATCAATATGTCCTCACAAGAATTTCGTCGCACATGTAGTGCGCCCAGGCGATGGTGGCTGGGTGTGTAGACTGAATAATATGTACTAGATTGCCATAGTTGCACTGCGGACATAGAAACTCCGACGACACGGGTGCATCCTTACAAGAATTATTAGGGTACGATCTCTTCTTTTTGGCCACTCACTTCCGTTTGCGAAACATCTCTTCATAGTTCGACATCCCTAACAATGGCGTGGTGACGTCCTGCACCTGTGCTCTCTTCCCCCTCTCATCTTCCCCTATTTTTAAGATCAGCTCGAGTGAAGTCTTGGATTTGATTGTGGGGGCTAGCCGGATTTTATAGGCAGTCAGTATGCACTATTCGAGAGTAAAGCTTATATGTGTTGGCATTTCGTTGTGGAAAGCTGATGGTTAATGTCTGATCAATGCGAAAAGCTGTTGTGTGCTATCAACTTGGTCAGAAAAGCTAGTGCGTGCTATCAACACGTTGCAAAAAGTTGGTACATGCTGTCAACTCACTATGAAAAGCTAATATATGCTGTCAAATCACTAAAAAACTAGTGTATGCTATGAACTCAATGAGAAAAGCTGGTACATGTTGTCAAAACACTAGAAAAAGCTGGTGCATACTATGAACTCATTGAGAAAAGTTGGTACGTATTATCAAATCACTTAAAAACCTAGTGAGTGCTGTGAACTCACTGAGAAAAGCTGGTACATGTTGTTAAATCACAAGGAAATATTGATGCATATAGTCAAATCACTAAGATAACATTGGCACTACAGAATTGCACTACACTCATTGATAAATTCCATATCAGACTGCTACAATGGGGACAAAGCATTAACGAGCATATATTTAAGTTTGACACTTGAGGCGCAAATGCAGGGTAAGTGGAAGAGATGTTTGACTTGTTCGGACTGAAGAGCTAGCACTGAACACAGTACCGGGTCAAGGGTTGCCTACTGCCAACTTTCTCTGGTGGTGAAGCTGATCCTGAGGGAAGGTTAGTATGTCTGGGAGAGTTGAATGTCACACAAACGTCACTAGTACGGTCGTAACTAATGGCCCCCACTGCATGTTTGGTGTCCTCGTACATGTTACGGATGGACCCTGGCTATAGTTCGATGGTGCTCGACCATCCATGGTGCAATGCAGCTCTACCCTTGGATACGATGTGGTGTAGCTGGTCAACCTGCAACGACGGACAAAACATGTTAGGTGTGTATGCATGAATAGTAAGATATAAATATGAACTTTAAATCTTTTACCGCTTTGTCATGCTATGCCGCACGGTACCGTTCTAGGCCTAGTGCCATCCTATAGGCATATGTGGCCTACGTGGGGGCTACATAGAGAGAGGAGTTAGTCTGTAATGGGTTCGCGCCACGTACCACTCTAAGTACATGGGGTATGTGTCCGGGTCATATGGCCATCGCTCCTGCTCAACCTTTGTCCACACCGAGTACTCCCAAGCATGGGTCCACGACACCTGTGTGCCCCTCCAGTCATCACTCTTCCATCCCTTCTTCGTTTGCTTGCGGAAAGAAGTGGGTGTACCGTAGGATCAAGGATAACCGACTAAAGGGGGTGAATAGGAGTTTTTAATATTCTTATCTTTTAAAACTAATTACCACAAAATATAGCTAGAAAAGATTTCAATACAATTTTAAATCTACATAATTTTAGAAATACTGAAGCACCACAAGCAATAATCTCTATAAATATATTTTGAGCACAAGTAAATATGACAATCTTAGAAATCACACAATTAGAAATGTAAGTGCAGAAAGTAGAGAGAAATAAGTAACCAAATTACACATGATGTTTTAATGTGGTGTTCGGAAAATTGCCGGTTTTCTCTAATCCACGTTGAGGAAAGCCCAAGTGACTTGGACTGACTCCACAAATTAAACCTAAACTTCTCAATCCACTAGTGGTCGTCCTTCCTCCACTCCGGAGATAGTGGACACCAAACCACTCACAAGTCGGCGCCGAGTCTCTTCACAATCTTCTTAAAAAGGTCACCCCGCAATCCCCCGCCAAGCCATTTAGGTGCCGACAAATACTAAGAGTAATAAATCACACCTTTCCTTCATGGCGATCAAGTGCCAAGGATCAGTCTAGAGATGAAATACACTTGATTTGGTTCAACTACCTCAAATGAATGCATAATATGAAATTGACGTATCGAGAGAAAGTTAAATGATCAAGGATGTTCAATAGAGTCTCTTTTTTATGTGTCCTTGAGCTGGTGGGAGAGTATTGATACTCTCACCAAGCAAATATAGCCATTGCATAAAGGAATCTTGAAAAATCAAAGAATTTGGTAGTACCACTATGCAATTTATAACACTATCGCATTGTACTATAGCATCGGTAATTGCAATATTAGAGCGTCAAAACTAACCGTTTGAAAGTCGATGCCACACTACTGTAACATCCCATTTTTGGGTATGTTACCTTTGCTTTAAATGCGAGGTTTTGTTAGAATCTAAATTCAATTTTGGTTTTTATCTTGCCCACTTTTCCCTCCTTTTTCCTGCCAGAATTCAAATTGTCCTCGTGGAATGGCCCATTTCTTTTCTGGCCCAGCTGCCTTTTTCCCTTCTTTCCCCCCTTTCAGCCCAGCTGGCCCGTCCTCCCTCCCTTTCCCCCTTCTTTTCTCCCCCTCTCCTCTGTTCCCGCCTGAGCATGAGCACCGCCCGCGCAACAATGTCGCCCATGGTTTTCTTCCCCCTGGCGCTAGCCTTCTTCATATAAGCTCCACCACTGGCCCATACCTTCCCCGTCTCGCCCGCTAGCCTCACCGCGCATTGACTCCCTCTGCTTTGTGCAGTGACACCCCGAGGCAGCCTTCGATTTTACCATCGCATTCAGTCCAGCTCAGGGCATTGATGCCCTACATTTGCTCCGGCTGTGCCAAATCTGCGCACCTCTCGATTTAGCCCTGTTGTTTCCCCTACATAGCTCCACCCTATGGCTTTGCCGCCGCATCACCATACTCGAGCATCAATGCTACCTCAGTGTCACCTCTTCCCCATGCACATTGACTCCTTAGGAGCCGTTGCGTGCGCCAACACCTTCCTCCCTCTTAACCCGGTGTTAGCTTCACCCCTCTCCCACTCGAGTGCGCACATTATAACCACTACCACACCCGCGCCTTAACTCCCAGCTAATGCTCCCTACTTCATCTCCTCTCCTATAAATTCTGAGTTGATTCCCGAACGCACTTCACCCATCTCCTGCTCTAATTCCCACCCTCAAATTCACCGCTTGGGGCCGATCGGACGGCTTGGGGTGCGTGGCGTGCGGCAGATGGCCAACGCGTGGTGGTGACCGATTGGACTGGTCTGATCGGTGCGGGTGTTTTTTGGGAATTTTCCAATTTTAGAAATTAAAAGAAAAATAAAATGAATTCTAGAAAATAGCAAATAAATCCAAAAACATAGAAAATTCCTTGAGACAAAAGGAACCCAAATAAAATATTTCTAACAAATATTAATATTTATTTTATTCATATTAAATTCTTTTAATTAATAAAAATTTATTTTAAGCTTGTATTAATTCTAGAAAAATTCAAATGGTGAATTTTATTTTAGAAGGCTTCAAATAATATTGAAAATTAGGATGTTACAATAACTACCCTACACACGATTTGGAGTTATAGCTGTGGTGCACGCTCTAAAAATTTGGCGGCACTACTTGATCGAAAATCATTGTGATATATACACGGACCATAAAAGTCTCAAGTATATCTTCACCCAAACTAACCTCAACATTAAGCAGAGAAGATAGTTGGAGTTAATTAAAGATTATAACTTGGAAGTCCATTGTCACCAGGAAAAGCTAATGTAGTGGCTGATGCCTTAAATCGTAAGCCCTGCTATAACCATGTCATGATTTAAGAAACCCAACCTAAATTCTACAAAGACTTTGAATCCCTTAATTTGGGGATAGTAGACTATAGTACCTAGGGGTGCAATCGGAGCGGATACGGACGGATATCGCTCATCCTATATCCTATTCTGTATTTTTTTCTCGAAGTTGGAGTCGGACATGGATAGTGTCGGATACCTATTTACCTCTTCCATATCCGCTCCGTGAGCCTTCGGTCGGTCGGTTAGTCAAAAATTATCCGCTTCTTTACACAGGACATTGGACAGTAGGGTGCGATCTAAGTGAACATAGAGAGATTAATTACCAAGATATCAAAGTAAGAACACTCAGTATTCTCTGCATGTTTAGATGTGATAATCTATCTATATATTATCTTGTTCCTAAGTGAAGTCACAACAAATTTCCTTATATCACTTGACATACGGATATATATGGACGGATATCACTCATCCCATATCATATTCCATATTTTTCCTCGGAATTGGAGTCGAACACGGATAGTGTCGGATACCTATTTACCTCTTCCATATCTGTTCCGCGAGCCTTCGATCAGTCGGTCGGTCAGAAAGTATCCGCTCCGTTTGCACCCCTAATGGTACCTTAACAACAATAGAAGTGCATCCAACTCTTGAAATACAGATCAAGACAGCCCAGAAAGGACACCCTCAAGTCCAGAGGTTCAAGCACCTCATGGCAAGAGGAAAGGCCCCCAAAATGGTGGAAGATCTATAGGGAACCTTATGGTATGAAAAACGTCTCTTCATTCCCCACCAAAAGAAACTTAAGGAGTTGTTACTCAAAGAAATCCATAGCTTAGCCTACACCCTTCACCCAGGTAGTACTAAAATATACCAAGACATGAAAACCCTATATTGGTGGCCATGTATGAAGTGGGATATTGCAGAATATGTAGCATGTTGTGATGTGTACAAACGAGTCAAAACTAAACATTAGAAACCCGCTGGACTACTCCAACCTCTACAAATTCTCCAATGGAAGTGGGAAGAGGTAGAAATGGACTTTATAACCAGCCTACCCTACAACAAGTCAGGATATGATTCCATATGGGTTATTGTTGATTGATTAACAAAGGTGTCCCATTTTATCCCTATAAAAACCACTTACAAGGGAGACAAGTTGGCTGAATTGTACATGGCCCACATTGTATGCTTACATGGAGTGCTCAAAAGAATAGTTTCGGATCGAGATTCCTAGTTCACCTCGCATTTTTTGGGCTAGTTTGCACGATGCTCTTGGAACTCATCTTCTTTTTAGCACTGCCTTTCACTCTCAAACAGATGGATAGACCAAAAGAACATACCAAATTCTAGAGGACATGCTCAAGGCATGTGCCCTAGAGTTCATTACAAATAGGGAGAAATGCTTGTCCTATGGCAAGTTCTCTTACAACAAAAGCTATCAATCCAGTCTTAAGATGTCATCCTTCGAGGCTCTTTATGGTATGAAATGTAGAACTCCCCTACATTGGTTAGAGAAAAGAGAAGGCTATATCTTTGGACTGGACACTCTTAAGCAAGTAGAAGAAAAAGTTAGGCTAATTAGAGACTGCCTTCAAGCTGCTCAGTCCAGATAGAAGAGCTATGCTGACAATTGTCACAGAGAGTTAACCTTCTAAGTTGGGGATCATGTCTACCTCAAAGTATCACCCCTTTGTGAAGTTCAAAGGTTTAAGGTGAAAAGCAAGCTTGCACCAAGATATATATGCCCATTTCCAGTCATCGCTAAGTGTGGAGAGGTCACCTACAAGTTGGAGTTACCTACAATTTTGGCAGTTGTGCACAACATGTTCTACGTCTCACAACTCAAAAAGTGTTTGAGTCCTAGAAGAGCAAGCACCAGTTGAAACCATCGATCTTCAAAACGACCTTACCTACTCAGAGCATCCGATCAAGATTCTCGACACCATGAAGATATGGACCAGGCGCCAAACCATCCGTCTTTGCAAGCTTCAGTGGAGTAACCACTCAGAGCAAGAAGAAACTTGGGAATGCGAAGACCAACTTAGAGTAGATTTCCCTTGTTCCCAGATCAGCTCAAATCTCGAGGTCGAGATTCTATCTAAGGAGGGTAAGATTTGTAACATCCTATTTTTGGGTATGTTACCGTTGTTTGAAATTTGAGGTTTTGTTTGAATCTAAATTCAGTCTTGGTTTTTATCTTGCCTGCTTTTCCCTCCTTTTCCCTGCTAGAATTCTAATTTTCCTCATGGGCCGGCCCTTTTCTTTTCTGGCCCAGCCGACCTTTTTCCCTACTTCCCCTCCCCTTTCGGCCCAGCCGGCCCAGCCTCCCTCCCCTTCCTCCTTTTCTCCCCCTCTCCTCTATTCCCGCCTAAGCGCGAGTGTCGCCAACTCAACAACGCCGCTCGTGGTTTTCTTTCTCCTCCCACCCGCCGCTAGCCTTCTTCATGCCAACTCCACCACCGGCATGTACCTTCCCCGCCAGGCCTAGATCCCTGCCTCACCCGCCAGCCTCGCCATGCGTCGACTCCCTCCGCTCCATGCCACGACACCGCCTAGGCAACCTCAGGTTTTGCCATCGCATCCGGTCCAGCTCAGGGCATTGATGCCCTGTATTTGCTCTAGCTATGCCAAATCTGCACACCTCATAATTTAGCCCTGCTGTTTCCCCCACCTAGCTCCGTCCCGTGGCTTCGCCGCCATGTTGCCGTACTCGAGCATCAATGCTACCTCAGCATTGCCTCTTCCCCGTGCACATTGACTCCTTAGGAGCCGTTGCGTGCACCAACGCCTTCCTCCCTCTTAGCCTGGTGCTAGCTCCACCCCTCCCCACTCGAGTGCGCACAGTATGCTCACTACCACACCTGTTCATTAACTCCCAGCCAACGCTCCCCACTTCATATCCTCTCCTATAAATTCTCGGTCGATTCCCACATGCACTTCACCCATCTCCTGCTCTAATTCCCACACTCAAATTCACCGCTGTCAAGAGTTCCTTCGACCGTCGTAGTTGCCAGCCCTCTCTAGAGTATCGCAAGCAGCATTGACCTTGCCCCTAAGCTTCTCTTACTCCCCAAATGCTCCCATGAAGCCTAATTGGATTCTTCTCCTCTGCAGCTCACCAAAGATCGTTTCTTCCTCAACTCTAGTAGCTTCTCCTCGCCAACGACTCCGACTGCTGTCGCCCAATTCCGTTTGCCAGTAGCATCCTCACCGCATGGTAAAGACACCCTCGACGCCAATTTGGAGTTCAGCCGCCCCATTTTCTCCAGCGATGATCGCCCACCTCCGTCGTTTGAGCTCTCCATCGCCAGCCTGCCTTAGGCCTCCCCGAGCTCTTCTACCTATTCCAGTGAGCTCCAATCATCCCCCAATGACTCTACTCCCATTTAATTGAGTTCTAATCGCCGACACCACTGTCGAGCCCCTTGCCCTGTTTCCGCCACCACCCAACTCATCGCCGGTGGCCGCCTCGACCATATACGGTCGTGTCACTTCACCCCTAGAGGCACGCGAGCTTCGTAGGCCCGTTTTGGTAATGCTCTGGTGCCGTCGAACCATCCCTCACCATCGGTAAGCCTCGCCATCGCTCAGCTAAGGAAGAATAATGCTCCTACGTCATTAGCGTTAATCCTTCTATTAATACCTAATAATTGTATTTAGCATTTAACTAATGACTTGCTGACCGATGGGCCCGTGCCGGTTTAAACTTGATATTAGGCTGACATGCGGACCCTACCCCAATTTAAAATCTTTTTAAAACTTGAGTTAATGACCTGGGTCACTGACATGTGGGCTCGGAACACTGTTTGCACAGTGTTAAGGCCCCACATGTCAGCCTCTGGCCATTATCTAAAAACAAAAATGATTAAATACCCATGGGCCCCACATGTCATATTCTGAACCTTTAGAAATTAAAAAACATTTTAGGATTTAAATTAAAATGGATGCGACCCACATATCAGAGAGAGAACTCTCTCTCCTCTTTCTATTTTTGGGATTTTTCTGAAAAATAAACTTTGGAGAGCTCGTTCTTCCTCGTCGTAACTCTGATTCAAATGCAACTTGTTCCTAAAATTTTTTAAATTTTAGCTCTTTTTATTAGTTGTGGTTTTTGTTCAATTTAAAGTTTATTTAAAGTTTATTTGGGTATTTATTTACTCTCTTACATGTTGGTTACATTTTGGCATCTCCCTTCGAGTAGAGTTTGAGGACATCTCCGAACCCCAAGTCAACGCTCTGCAAGACCAGCAGGACCTCCTGACCCGTGACCCAGGTGAGTCAGCATTTTGATAGTATATTTCATGCAAATTATGTTTGTTTAAAATTATTCAAAATACATGTGTTATTTCATGTACAAACATATGTCATTTGTAAGTTAGCTATTACCCAATTTGTTAAATTAGTAATACATATCTACTCCATCCTTGATAACTTGATAAATCCATAATCCTTGTCGCTATCGGTGATATGTCTAGCAAAAATAACTATAAGTCCAAACTAAAATCCGTGCTAAGTTGAGTCAAGGCCAAGGCATTAGTCACCCTAATCACCATTCTTTAAACATAAAATCTTATTTTGGGACAGTCATGGGATGTAAATAACTGATATTTTGATATAGCTTACTTATGCTTCTCAAAACCCCTAAAAACTTGTTATACCTGTCTTGGCAGATGGTAAGGGAGGGTTGTATGTATGTAACACGAGAATATATGGTTTGTGGTATGCACCGCCCGGTCAAATTAAGGACTTAATTCTGTGTTGACCTCGTTGTGTAAAATAGTACAACCACAAGCTGGCAAAGTGTAGACAAGGCTAACTAATTTGTATTACTAGTATGGGAAAGCACCATTGGAGTAACCCATGAGTCGTGGTGCTGGTTTAAACCATCGTGGACACGAGTTGTCGAGACCCGAATATACAAATTCGGACTCTCTGTGTAAACTGCACTAGTCCAGGATCACGCTAGTGCACACAGTCAAACATAGATATAACCACAACCATATACATGTTAGAATAAAGAAAAACCTCAAATATCGATAAATATCCAAAGTACGACCTTATGGCCAATCTTACAATATCACTAGCCCGAAGGGCTTAAAGTCTAGCGGCGGAAAGAACAAAATAAGCGTAGTAACCATTCGACATGCCCACAAGCAATCGATTGGGGAGCGAAGTCCTAATCCGTGAAGTCGTTGAAGTACTCTCCCTCTGATACCTCCTACTGATAATACTCCTCCTCAAATGAGCAACAATGACGCAAAGTCATGAGTACATTGGTACTCATCAAGTCGTTTGTAACAAATGAATGCAATATAATTTGCAAGGCTTACCAATGAAGGACTGAAAGGTTAATTTGCATAAAATGATATTTCAAGATAAATATAATAAATAGAGTGAAAGCGAACTCTAATGGAAAACAATAATAAATAATCAATAGAATTGAAATAAACCACTTGTGAACCTCCCATCCACAAGCTAAGCCAACAGTGAACTACCCGTTCACTTTCCAACCATAAACCACAAGTTTAACTGAAATCACTATCCCTCGCGTGAAATCACCGAGCATTGTCCGTAACCGAGGATGCGGCTATTCGAATGGTTTTACACTCTACAGAGGTTGAACAACTGTACCCACACGATGTGATTAGCCTCGATCTAAGGAAATCACAACAAGACCTTTACAAAGTTCAATTCCAACTCAATCCCGTCCGCTAGAATTTCGCATCACACCCCCCTTGTGCCACATGGAAATCAGCAACCATGTTCATCACAGTGGCAAGATTGGAGTTGAAATATCCTAAATTAATCAGTTAGGTCTATCCCATACTAAATATGTGGCTTGCACAATACAGCTCAGATCAAAGGCGCACAAAGTTAAGTCCTTAAATCTACCCGGGCGAGACTGCCACATCCCACTGTAATGCCCTGAACATCGTTACGGTGTCCCTGCGAATATTTAGCAGAATTGCAGAGTTTCTAGGTTTAAGTAAATCGCGGGAGACTGTAGTTGTCTAAAGAGAAAAATAATACTACTAATAATAATAAAAAATATTGTGGGTTATTTGAGAGGGAGGGAGACATTTGGGTCCAAAGCAGCCCACTAGGCCCAGCCGCCCGCTCCCCCTTTTTATTCCCCCCACCCCTCAAACCCTAGCCGCCACCCCCTCCCATCCCCTTGGCCGCCCCCCCTTGCCCCCTCACGCCCTCCTTGCTCGCCCACTCTCCCTCATGGCTGCCATGGCAGAAAGAAAGGAAGAAGAAGGGAGGAAGAGAAGGGAGAAGAAGAAGGGAAGGAAAGAGAACATATTATGGTCGAGGCGGTAGTATTCTTAGTGAATATTTGTGGTTGTGGTGGTAGAACTCTTGATGAATATATTGTGGTCTAAGTAGTAGAATTCCCTATAGATCAATTTATTATGATCTTGGTGAACCGAATGTGGGTTATATGGTATTGATCTCATGAAATATTGGTATTGTGCTTAATGAGACACATGTGGGTTATGAGAAAGTATTCATGATGATTATGTTGTTGATCTTCATGGTTAAATTCTTGTGATTTATGACTATCATATCATTCATATCATGTCATGACATTTGCATTGTGGATGTCGCCGCTTATAGCGCGATCCGTGCAGTCTGACATCGGATCGATGCACACTCGTATTCGTATTCATATGCATTACATTGTGGAAAGATCATTTGCATATTTATGTAATGTATGGTGGTGAAGTTATTTTACAAACAAATACAACTTTTTAGTTGTAATGTGGAATTAGCTCATGAGTCACTTGTGGTATGAGGAATATGGCTGTGGTCGTGGAATGGGGTCATCCCTTGTGGTATGGTAGGGGTTGTGATTGTGGCATGAGATTATTTTCTCTTGTGGTAATTGTTAATAGCAGTTGTAGATGTGAGAAATAATAAAGTTAGTGAGGTAAAACATGTTAATGCTTTATTGTCTTTGGTAGTGGTAGTTGTTGAGGTTATAAAGTAGTCAATCAAGATTTATTTGCTAATGTTTTACCATCGCTGGTGGTGATTTAGGGTTGAGGATATACATGTGGACATTGTGAGGAATAAATGTTGATGATTAAACTATTGTAGTTTAATTAGCTTGTTAAACAGTTTGCTTGTTAAGATTTTTATCTCACTCTTGTTTCCCCCCTTTCAGGTGATCCTTGAGCATGCATGGGAAGGGTAGAGCGGTACAACACTATCACACACCATCTCATAATTTATGTTGTAATAAATCATAGAGTCTCTAGTTATTCATCATTATGCTTCATTGTTGTTCATTTTTATTTATAATGCTAGACATTGGTTCGTTTATTTTTTGGTTAAAATTGGTAGTGGTGGTTCTTTATTAATAGTGTTCCATTACCTTTGTTTTAGTAGGCTTCGCTTATCTTGTCATGCTTTGGAAAATTGTTGCCAATTTATGTTATCTTATAAATTGGCTAGTTTGTGGAGTGGTTTAGTGGCATCCCAGGGAAATGTGGATCCTAGGGTGTTACAGTTGGTATCAAAGCGGACTTTAGGTCTGTGGTAATTAAAATATTAAATTGACGCAATGGTGCACAGTAGAATGGGATGGGTCAAGCATTGCATTCATGCTTTAGACATGTTGTATTGATGAATCATATTATGAGATAATCTTATATAATTATGATTTGTTTCTATAACTACTATGAGTGAGGATAGTCAGTGATAAGAGGTAGGGATTGTAGTTGTTGCCTTGGGTATTGCCAATTTGTACCACTGTTCATGGTATGGGGATAGTGATGCAGTTACCTCAGGTAACTTAGTTGTGGATGTCGTGGGTGAGTTGTTAGTGATATGCCCTAGAGACAACATGGAGATGTTATATATATCACATACTATGTTTATGATATATTACTTTGTTCCTTGGAATAGACATCATCATTATTGATCAATGAGTATGTAACTTATTCATGAGACTCTTAAATACTAAAATGTTGCTATTTCTAAATGATCCCTGATCATATATCATATGAGGAACAAATATGATTCAAAGACAAAGATCAGCATATGTATTGATTGATGATCATGTCTCATGGATCATGGTATGGTGATACCAAATCAATAATATGGACATGTGTTAGTGAACATATGTTGGATAGACTGCCATGAGACAACTGCGGAGATTCCATGTGTCATCGGTTGGTCTCGAGTAGTGTTTATGTAGAATCCTTAGACTTGAGATCATCATGGTTCCCAACATGAGTAGTAGCTTATTTTGGGACTACTAAACACTACTCCGTGGCTGGGTAGTCATAAAAGTAGTCTTGAGTTTGCCATGAAACATGTAGTGGGATATGAATGATCAAGATAGAATTTGCCCCTCCTTATGGGAGAGATATCTCTGGGCCTCGATGTAATGGATTATGAAAGTGCATGGCCATGCCAAGGTGATTGAGAGTCAATCACAAGTTTATAATCCATCACGGAATCGAGAGAGTGATTGAGCTATTAAGAGGATGACACAGTCTCACCTTGAGCTCAATCTATATCGTGAGGCAAAGGATTCGTACATGAGAGAACATTACGAGTTCGGCCGATATGATCTTTACATATACTTTGGGGTTAATATGTCTTACTAGAGGCGCTATTAACGAGGTGACCGGAAGGCGTTTCGGGTCACGACCAAGTATCGTGAACCTCTGGTCGCACGCTTAATGGGTTGGAATCTGATTGAATATGATTCGGATATGGGCTCAATTCGGATAAAGATCCGAATAGACTCCTAATGGGCCTCGGTCCGCAAGGCCCACGTGAGGAGGTCTATATATATGGAGGCGAGGGTGAGGATTCGTCCTGTTAACATCTAGCAAAACCCTAGCCGTCACCTCCGAGCCAAACCCTAGCTGCTCCACGAGTGCTAGTACACTCGCGATTGGCGTTCGGCCCGAGGCGTATGGATACGGTGGAGGCCGCGCTCGTTGCGGTGTTGATCGGCGTGCGTGGAGAGAGCGATCTGTTCGGGACGATCGGCTACTTCCACTACTACCTCGACGCGCGTGATTGGATCGGTCTCCAACTCTTCTTCCGCTGCGCTGCGCGTCTAAGTGGTAACGATCCATGATCCTTCCTTAGCATGATGTTCTTGGGTGCGCGGTAGAAAAGTTTTGTTTTCTGCTTCCGTAGCCTACGCGTATTCCTTTATGAGTTTCTTAGAAAAGTTGTTATCTTCTTTGAATTGATTTTGGCCAATGCTTGGCCCACTACGGTTAACATATTTTCTCTTGGGTTAGCGGTTCATTGTAGTTGTTGGGTGCCAATAGGCCTCTAATTGTTTTTGAGACAATTATTGTTTCTTTCTAATTGATGGGTTGCTTTTGCTGCTTGTGAGTGGTGTTAATTGGCGAGATGGATATTTTTTTAATGGTTGTACCATCTTTCTTACTGGAAAACATGACTCATTAATTCATTTGATATTTTGAAAAGGAATCAAAGCTTTATGTTGGAAGTTCATTAACTTGTGGAAGCCTTGGCTCTATACATTTCTTTTGAGTTACATTGCATTGCATTGCTATTTTATACAAACCCTTGTATCGGTAGTTATCGCCCCAATTGATTTATCCCTCCTTGACAACTTGGAATACCCTGATACTATTGTCATCATAGGTTGGGAAACATACTAGTGATGCTAGATTATTTGTCACAAGGGTTGGTACGATAGAATGCTTAGCTTTGCTTATATTACGATTGGGTTTATCATCACATGTGAATTATCAATTTGACTTAATGATATATGGAACTATGGTTGGTGCCACGTTTATTAAAATTTATGCCATGACGTTGGTGCGTCATCGGCGGTGGTTATACAAATTGGTTTTACACTCGGGCGAGTGATCGTGCAGTAAAGGGGGAAGTGCAGGTGCACTTTGGGGGATGTGGTAGTCTCGCCCGGGTAATGTTAAGGACTTAACTTTGTGCGCCATTGATCTGAGCTTTACCGTGCAAACCACATGTCTGGTATGGGACGGACCTGGCTGACTAATTTGGGATATTTCAACTTTAATCTTGCCATTGAGATGAACATAGTTGCTGATTTCCATGTGGCGCAAGGGGGGGTGTGATGCGAAACCCTAGCGGGTGGATTAAGTTGTAACTGAACTCTGTAAAGGCCTTGTTGTGATTATCTTTAACGTGAGGATTATCACATCGTGTGGGTACAGTTGTGCAACCTCTGCAGAGTGTAAAACTATTCGAATAGCCGCGTCCTCGGTCATGGACAATGCCCGGTGATTTCACACGAGGGGTAGTTATTTCTGAAAACTTGCGGATTGTGGTTGGATAGTGGATGGTTAATCTACTGTTGGTTTAGCTTATGGATGGGAGGTCCATAAGTGGTTAGTTTAGCTTGTGGATGGGAGGTCTGCAAGTGGTTATGTCAATTCCTTTGATTATTTATTATTTATTATTGTTTTACTTAAGGTTTGCTTTCAATCTACTTACTGTATTTACCTTCAACTGTCATTCATATCATGTCATGATATTTGCATTGTGAATGTCATCGCTTATAGCCGCGACCGTACCGGTACAACATCGTACATTGCCGTAGTACGATGCACACTCTTACCTTGTTGGGTAAGGGTGCAGTGGATCATACGCATTGTAACATCCCAAAAATTTTATTCCTTTATTAAAGTGTTTTCGGGAATTTATTGAATTTTCCTGAATTTTATTCCAAGCACTGAGTTGAGAAAATCAAAAATTTTATTTTATAAAGGCCAAAATGAATTTATTGCATTTCATGAAAGTCAAAATAAATGTATTTCATTTTCCTAGGGTCAAATCTATAATTACTTCAATTCTTAGGAAATTATAAACATTTAAAACCCTCCCTTTAAAGTCAAATTGTGTTTTGTAAAATTCAATTATAAAAATGGGTTGGAAGTATTTTTTATTAATTCTAAATTAGTCCCTGAAGATTCTCTGAATTTTTCTGGATTTTTTAAAATTTATTTGGTATTTTTCTGAGCTTTCTATAGCTTATTTTTATTTCTGGAAAATCAAAAAGAAAATTAAAACCCAAAACCCCTTCCAGCTTGACACTTGTCATCCATCGAATCAATCCTGCCCGTCGGATTTAACCTCAACCGTCCGATCCCACTTACCCCTTCAACCCGCCTTCCCCTCCCCTCGCGCCGACACCGGTCGCTCATCGAACTGGCCGCCCCCTTCCGCCCGATTCAATCTCGGCCACCCACGCCAACTTACCACTTTGCCCGCCTTTCCTCCCTCCCTGGCCGACACGTGGAGTGATTCGTGCTGTCCACTGTTGCCGGATTCGATCCCACGCGTCCATAGCCACTTAACCCTTCACCCGAGACCCCAACGGCCCAGATTAAGTCTCATTTGCCGGATGAAATCTTGGCCGCACCTCTTCACTTACCCCTCCGCTTAGCATCCAACGGCTCTGTTCTCGCTCGTGCGCCACACGTCGCAAATCTCGCCGCTACCCTCGCCCCTTCCGTTTTCTTTCTCTCTGACCGGTGGAGCCCACCTGTCAGGACCGTTGTCCCTGCCACCTTCCTTCTTCCTCGCGCCGTCCCCGCCGCCATTAACGCCCGAAACCGAAGCTTTGAAAGCTTTGGTTTCCATCCATCACTCCCGCCCGTGCCAGTACCCGATTACTCCCCCGCATGCACTGCGTCCGTTTCTGGCGTAATTTCCCACTTTACGCCTCTCCTCACCGTCGCATTCAATTTCACCGCCGAAGTGATTTCGGGCGCCCATTACCTCCCCTCCCGGCCTATAAAACCCACACCCTGAGCTCCTCCTCAACACACCGCCTCCCCCTCTCTACTCAATTCGAGCGATCAAGCCCCGGGGACCTCCCTGTGCTCGTTTCCCTCTCCACGGCTTCGACGACTCCGGCGAGCAATCGCCGCCGCCTCAAGCCTCCCCGACGCCTCTCCGATGTCCCTCGTGCCCCGGTGACCAAAAGCCCCCTCTGCCCCAAACATCTGCGCCACCGGAGTCCTCCGCCACCGTGAACCATCCTCCGACCACCGCCCCTCTCCACCGATCGCCCTCTCCAGTCGTCCCCGAACCCCGTGCGAGGTACCAGCGAACTCCCCTTGGCCCCCTCTCTCTGTTGGTGCCCTCAACCGGCGCCGCCGCCCACCAGATCGCCAGTGACCATCGATCCCTGTGCGCCTCCATCGACCGACGCGCCACGTCAGCTCGCCGCGCTGACTGGTAGCCGATGTGGCCGCCACTCAGGCGCCACGTATGCACCAAGCCGCCCACGCCAGCGCCACACCGCGCGCCCACTGTAACATCCCAAATTTTCAAATTTTTGGAAAGAATAATTTTAAATTAATTATTTCCAATTATCTGAATTTTTCACAATTTAAAAGTTATGTTTAAAATAAAAATTTATTACCAAAATAGGTTGGAAATATTTTTCATGTGTTCAAAACATTATCAATGATTTATGTGAATTTTTCTGGAATTTTGGAATTTATTTGGTATTTTTCTGAATATTTTAAGCCTTCTAATGTTTTGGAATCTTCAAAATTATTTAAAATCCAAAACCCTCCCGGGTTGCCACGTGGCGCCCATCGGCGTTCATCGCGCTGCCGAACCATCTCGGCCTCGCGCTCATCCGCCTTCACCCCTCCATTGGGCGACACTTGGCATCCATCCGCTCAATCCGCGCATCGCGCTAATCTCGACCTCTCGCTCCCACTTACCGCTTCAGTCGCTTTATTCTCTTCTCCTCCCGACGCGTGTCGTCATCTTGACCGTTTATGATTGCCGTACTAGATCGCAGCCGCCCGTTGCCACTTAGTGTTCTTTATTAATAGTGTTCCATTACCTTTATTTTAGTAGGCTTCTGCATAGCTTATCATGCTATGGAAAATTATTGCCAGTTTATGTTATCTTGTAAATTAGCTAGTTTGTGGAGTGGTTTAGTGGCATCCCAGGGTAATGTGGATTCTAGGGTGTTACATCCACAAAGTGAACCTGCACTTCCCCCTTTACTGCACAATCACTCGCCCGAGTGAAAAACCAACTTTGTATAACCACGCCAATGACACACCAATGTCATGGCACAAATTTTAATAAATGTGGCACCAACCATGGTTCCATATTTCATTAAGTCAAGTTAAATATTCACATGTGATGATAAACCCTTTCGTAAATTAAGTAGGCTAAGCATTCTAATCGTACAACCCATGTGACATTTAGCATAGCATCACTAGTTAATTTCTCAACCTATGGTGACAATGACATCATGGTGTTCAAATTAATCAAGTCGAAAATTATTCAATTAGGACAATAACTACTAGTACAAGAGTTCGTATTAAAATAGCAATGCAAGGTAATGTAAAATAAAATATTTAAATAATAGATTGAAAACTAGTTTCAACATGATCAGAGGTTACAACTTGCCTTCGTTATGCTCAGTGAGGTACTCGGGGTCTTCTAGCGTCGCTCCTGCTCCTCTGGAATCGGAATCTAACGAGAGAGAAAACGACTGAAATAACAAAAACACATCAAATAATAATCAAATGAACTCCAAAAACCTTGAAACTAGAACCAAAAGCTAGAGCTCGATTTTAGATGAATTTAGAAAAAAGAATGGGGTCCATCGGAGCTACGACAGAGGAGAACAGGCTTTCAGAAAATTAAATCTAAAGAAAATACTGGAGAATCAGAAATTCTACTGTGCTGTGAACCCGGTGCATGGAAGAACAAGTCCACGATGGCCTAGGGCTGACGTGGTAGGATGTGGTGCTAACACATGGCAGCTGATGTGGCACTTGGGGGTTGGTTTTGCTGATGTGGCAGGACACGTGGCGCTGACGTGGCACTAGGGCTGATGTGGCATGACACGTGGCTAGGGCTGACGTGGAACGACTCGGGTGCGGCGGCGGCGGCGGGATCTAACTGTCGGGAGGGTGACGTGTGGCAGGATCTAGGCCGTTGGCTCAGATCTAGATCTACGGCCACGATTGAACAGTCGAGCCAATAGATCGTTGACACGGTGCGGGCGCGGACGCGATCTGGTGCACGGATCGAGGTGGGGTCCCACGCACGGGCGACACAGTTCAAGCGCGGCGGCGAGTCCAAGTCTGGCGGTGAGGAGGCGGATTGAGCACGGGGAGGTGGTGGCGCTCACCAGCGAGATGAAGACAGCGGCGGGGCTCAACGGTGAGGAAGGCGGGGTGGCCGGCAGCGCTGCTTGACGATGGCGCATGGCGAGCACGACCGATGAGAGGGCGGTGGCGGCAGCTGGTGGCGGAGGACGGCGGTGAGGGATGGTAGCAGTGGTCGGTGAGGGCGAAGAGAGGCGGCAGTGTTTATAAGCATGTGAACCGAGGGCAGCGGTAGGATAAAAGCACGTGTACCGAGGTGGGTTTGGGAAGGAGTCGACGTGGTTGCCGAATCGGAGACGAAGGGCACGGGAGGCCGACGCGTGGCACACAGGGAAGGATCAAACGGCGAGGGACGAGTCCAGGGGCGTGACGCAGGCGAGGAACGCGGACGCGAGCGGATACACGCCGTGTGGCAGGCTGGGCGGCGGGGATGCGAGGCGGGCGCGCGGCGTTAGGGCACGCGCGGGTGAGGGGTGGCGTAGGGCGCGGGATGGCGACGCGTGGCAGTGGGGAGGGATCGTGCGGTGGGGAGAGGGTGCAGTGTGAGCGAGGGTCAGGGGCAGGCTGAGGGAAGGTGGGCAGGTTTGGGTCCGGCCTGCTAGGGTTTTGGGGGGAATTTTAGGGTTTTTCTTTTTAGAAAAAATAAATAAAATACCAGGAGCTCCAGAAAATAGCAAATAAATCCCAAACATTTATCAAAAATACCAAAAAATTCCTTGAGACCTGAGGAACTCAAATAAAATATTTTCAATTCATCTTAAAGTTTATTTTAATCATATTAAATAATTTTAATTTCAAAAATTCCTTTTAAGCTTTAATAATTCCAGAAAAATTCCAAAAATTTATTTTTTTAAAACTCAAGACTTTGAAAACTCCAGAAAATAGGATGTTATACGGGTCATGTCACTGCTTTAAGCCATCGTGTGGCATAGGAGGGGGTCTGGGTGGGCGAATATAGCCTCCCCCCGGATGAAACCTTGGTGGGTGCAATCCTTCGCTATATGCATTGTAAAGGCCATATGGTAATCCTCTTGATCTGCATGTGAAAGAAAACATGCCGAATATAGCAAGCAAGTTAACTCTTGTGGGTAAAGATATACATTCTCTGCAGAGTATAAACTATTCGAACAGCCATGCCCACAGTCAAGGGCAGACATGTGAACCTCCTTGAGTTAGTTCTATTTCCAAACCTTTGTGGGTGGGAGAAAACAAATCGAAGGGATGTACTTTGATTTTAATTTTTCCTGGAGGGATGTACTCCAGCGATGTTAAGTATGGTGGATGTAACCTAATAATTAAAAACTTTAGCATTGGTGGATGGAACCATTTAACTGGTGGATAGAACATACACTGCTATAATTATTGCATAAGTTCAAGTAAAAAAGCATGATTTGTGGAAATGGTAGGTCATAGGAATTTTTACTAATAGTATTTCCAAATGTTCCTTACCACAAAATAAAAGAAACCGAGCTGCCCTTAGATGAGCCTTGCATCTTATATAAATGCATTGTGTATGTTGGTTCGCGGAGCACAGTTGTATGTACTCACCCTCGCTCTCAACCCCCAGAATTTGAGAACCAAGATCAATACGCTTTCTACAAGGACCAAGGCCACAACGGAGGTAATGACGATGGCAACTAGACGTAGAGCTTAGTAGTCTAGTCTTTCCTCACAGTTTAGACAACCACGTTAACTTTTGAGTAGGCCCAATATTGGTTAGAGCCTAACCAATATCGGTCCTACTTGAGTTGTCTTACTCGCTGCCTATGAAGGAATGGGTTTTTCCATTTCAATTTTTGTTATTTTTGTAATGTAAACATTTGGCCTAATGGCCCCGTATGTAAAAAAATCCCGATGTGGATTAATTAAACTCTGGTATGTAATATTGTCATGGTCTGTATCATGTATAAGATCAATCAGTTATGTATATGTGGAGTACTATCTACTGACTTAGGGAATAGTGTTGAGTATTCACAGAGGAATTGGATTTGCTAAATCTGGGTCTGACAACTACCGCCGTTGAAATCGTAGTAGTTCTGATTTCTGGTAGATCTAAAAAGTTAGCACGATACTATCGTTTGCTCTGAGACCAAAAGTTGGTCCTCTCTGGAAAAATCAAACCGCTCAAATTCTCAGAACATTCGAGGTCCAGTAGTTCCAATTTAGAGTGCGATCATACCGCTTCGTGATAGTTTCGCCATTTATTTTCTGGTACAACCGATGTTGAAGAGGCTAAGTGTTTCAAGTGGGTGTTTTCTGAAAAATGTACCGCTAGAAAACCGGTAGAGTCCAATATTTCCGCAAAGTATATAGTGGTACTTTTGATTTTCCTGACAGAGCTCAAATTATTTTTCAATATTAATTCTAAGTGTATGCATGATCTTAAATTGATCCAAATGGTACAAGAACCAGCTTTCAAGTTACTTGCTATGATCCCTCTTAATAGTATGGTACTTGTTGTGGTTACAGACCAAACAGAGAGAGAGGTATGGTAGTGGAGAGTTAGGTGAGCGAATGACCTCTTGGTCTGTCCAAGAATGGTATATATATGTACTTTACACACAGCCTACAAGGATTCCTCGCGGCCCGCAACTTTGTCGTCTGAGGCTAGCTGGGTTCAGGTGGGGGCCACCCTACAACAGGAGCCTCTCATGGGGATGGGCTTCACAGGCCAAAGCAATGTTGCCGAGTCCTTTGGCCCCCTCCGTCCCCGCGGCCTGTGACGTTGCGCGGTTGTAGTTGAGAGTTGTTTGTTGCATGAAGGTATGTCGCTTCACAGGGATGGGGTTGGGAGTGCGTGGAGCCGGTGTTGAAGCGTTATGGTGTGGGCGAAGACCTCGCTAGTGCGGGCTGTTTCGCACCGCGAGCGGCGTCGCTGATGCGGAGGTGCTTACGCTGCTGCGAGCGGGGCGTCGCGATGCGGCTGCTGCTGCGCTGCGGAGCGGAAGCGTCGGCCCGTCGCGGCGGCTTCTTTGCGCTGCGGAGCGGAAGGCGTCGCTGATGCGGGCTTCTGCGCTGCGGAGCGGAAGCGTCGCTGATGCGGAGGTGCTTCGCTGCAGGCGGGCGTCAACGATGCGGAGCTATACGCGCTGCGGAGCGGAAAGCGTCGGCCCGATCGCGAAGGCCGCCGCGCTGCGGAGCGGAAGGCGTCGGCCGATGCGGCGCTATGCAACTGCGAAGCGAAGGCGTCGGCCCGATGCGGAGGTGCTTCTGCGCTGCGCTTCCCGGAACCTGGTCATTCATGGAAGGGCGTGTGATACATTAGTGTGCAGAAATGACTGTGGCACGAGCAAAGGAGCGAGTCGGGGTTGTCCCGAGTTTGCCACGGGAGGGGCATCCTTCGGACGCAGGGTGTGGACACGTGGGTGGTTGTCAGAGCGCTCCGCCCCCGGGGCCACGTTTGTTGCCGGGGCCATCTTGCGGGGCCGGGGGTGCTGGGTGTGCGGGGAACGGCGTAGAAACCGCACTTGATGCGGGGTGGGGCAGGCCTTTCCACGCGCCAGTCGATGAGGTTGGCTCGCGCTTGGGCCGAGGCCATTGCACGGAGCATTGAAGAGTGCTGTGACGTACTGCGGC
This sequence comes from Melocanna baccifera, assembly GCA_036346265.1. Classification (NCBI taxonomy): domain Eukaryota; kingdom Viridiplantae; phylum Streptophyta; class Magnoliopsida; order Poales; family Poaceae; genus Melocanna; species Melocanna baccifera. The sequence goes on along the minus strand of CM070701.1, from coordinate 2,140,242 downwards.
CGTCGTACGCAAGGTCCCGAAGGAGGAGACACACGGCGTTGCATGGTTGGCGTGTCGTGGGATGTCGCGATCGGCGGCAGCGGGGCTGCGACGTTCGAAGGAGTGGGATACGCGTCGGTCGCCCGGCGACGATTGCGCTCCCGATCGTGGGGAAGTCGAGCGTGCGGCCCGGCCGGTTGCGTTCGGTCGGGGGCGCGAGCATCTGTATAAAGGCTCTTGGCGGCGCCCGACGAGTCCTTCACCGCATTTGCTTATCAGTCGCTTTGTGCGCGCGCGAAATCCACCGCCTCTGCTCCTCCGATCCTGCGTGCGAGAGAAAAAATGGCAAGTGGCGGAGATTCGATCGCGGCGCAGCGATAGCGTCTCATCGAACCGAATCGTAGCGGCGCGCGCGGTAGCGGCATTCTCCTGGTGGCTCGCAAGCGGCTGCAAGTCCGCAAGCGATCTGCGCGACCGAGAGCGCGCAAGGTCTTTGTTCGGGGTTCTAGGGCGGAGCACGGCAGCGGAGGAGGCGCTCGAAGCCACAGTGCGGGAGAAGAAGATAGTGGAGCGCGACGGAGCGCGCCTGCCGGCCCATGACGAGGTGGAGCCCCACCCCGCGGCGGACGAAGCGATTGTCTTCTCCGTGTTCTTCGAGGCTGGACTCCGAATGCCGTCGGCGCTATTTGTTGGTGAGTCTGAAGGCTTACGGACTAGGCGCACAGATTGACCCGAACGCCATAGTTCGCTTGGCGGTGTTTGCTTGGGCGCTTCGGGCGGAAGGCTGTCATCCTCGCGCGAGCCTGTTTGCCCTGCTTCATGATGCGCGTTGCCGGTAGAAGAAGGTCAAAGGAGGCTGTCCAACCGGTGAGTGTTCGCCGTGGTGAGGTCGGGCTATGCGACGTAGTCCCGCTCACGGTGACGAAGGAGAAGTGGGAAGGGTGGCTGCGGCGGTGGTTCTACTACGCGTGACACCCAAAGAAAGAGGTGCATTCTTTGGGTCACCGATAGTTTTCAAGCTGCTGCCGGTGGAACCGCGGGCGGCGATGAGTGGTAAGCGCGAAGACTTGCCGGCGTGGCCCTCCGGTTTAACATGCGCGATCTTGCCGAAGAATTCACCATGTATGGGGTGTCTCCGCTTCTCAGGCAGTGGCGATACCGGAAAGGCGATATCCGGCCAGACGGCATCCGGCCAGCGGTGTCGTCGTTGCAGAAGACCTCGATCGTGGTATGTGTTTTAAGTATGTCTTTGCATACGCATACGTGAGTGTCTTTGTGAATGAGACCCGCTTCTGCGTGCGGTGCTCGTTGAAAGAGGCGAGGAGGCTGTCGAGGTCTTCTTGGGGCGTATCGCGGAAGGAGCACGCCTGCGTGGCGGCGGCGGGCTGCGGGCTAGGCCGAATAAACCGGTGTCACGAGCTCCTCGGCCTCGGCTGTTGCAGAACGGATGCGGATAAGTCCGGTCCGCCGTCGCGATAGGGCGGCGAAGCAGGCGTCTCCCGGCGGCGAGGATCACGATCAAAAGCCGCTATTTCTGGCCTGCCCATCGCGGTGGCAGTGTGTACCGTGGGGCGAGGCGGCGTCTCGGCGGTGGGTCAGACCATGACAGCCAGTCACGCCGCCCCGGCGGCGCATGGATGGCGGTGGCGGGCCTTAGCGGCGGCGTTGGTGAAAGCGAACCGCCGCACTTTGTGCCGGCCGGCGAGACTTGGTCGCCGCACCGCCGTCGCCCACGCCAACATGGCGGGACCTACTTGCCCGGCTTGTGCGCGGCGAGGCGGCGCAAGCGTTATCGCCGCGCTGCGATCGTTGCGGGCGTGTTACTGCTCGGTTAAGCGCCAAATACCGGGGCGGTCAAGTGTGCCTCGCCGGGTTCCCCAGCGGCGAAGCGTCGACGGGTGCATTCGCCTTCGCATGGGGGGAAGTTCATGGTGGCGGGCGCGGTTGGCGGGGACACGGGGTTGGCGAGAAACCACTCCGGCCGAGGGGTGGCCACCGCTTCCCGGCGGGGCTGAGCCGACACCTCTCCATGCTTTAGCGGAGGGTGGCGGAGTGGCGTAACTCCTTTTCCCCAGCGACTCGCGCGGTGTCTCCCATTTGCTCGCTCATGCCATCGTCGACATCGGAGGAAATCGCTGGCGATTCAAAGGTCGGCAGCGGAGGCATCTGCGGCGGTGGTGGCGCTGCGCGAGATGCGGCGCCGGTGCTGGCGCTGTCGCGGGCTCCGAGGCTCGCCGTTCGACCGTTCCGCCGCCCGAGGCGCCGGGCTCGGGCGGGGCGCGGAATGCGGGGCGAGGAAGGCTGGATCGGCGGGCTCGCGTCGTGCGTGCGGTGGGATCTTCGCCCTTGCGTTGGCGCGCGAGGATGAAGGTAAGCACCGAGCCCGTCATTACGCTGCTAACTATGGTCATGCTAAATGGGCATGTCTTTGCTGCTATTTGGCGGTCGCCCTCGGCGGCGTTGGATGAGCGCGCCTCGCGGCGGAGCGCGCTGAGGAACTAGCTGCGCACCGCCGGCGAGGCGCGCGCCGTGAAGAACGGCGCCTCTCATCTCTGGAGGCGGAAGTCCGGCGGCGATGGTGGCGCAACATCTTTGAAGAAGGCGGCTCGCGCGGTGGAAGGCCGGCTTGCTTGAAGCGAATCGGCGTCTTTGGAGGAGGAAAACACGGCTTACCATGGCTCGGAGGAGAAGGATCGGCGCTGAGCGGCGCGTCCGCGGCGGCGTGGAGGGCCATGGGGTCCTTGGAGGAGGCTCTCGAGGCCTTTCGTGGTTGTGCGGTCGTTACGCCACGACGCCACGGACGCGCGGCGATCGTTGGCGAAATGAGAAGGCTCGGGCTGGCGCTTCAAGGTGCAAAAGCCTTTGGCGACCATTGCGGCTTCGGCAGTGCTTGCCTCGCCCTTGCCATACTCCACGCTCGGGGATGCGAGCATGTGACCAAGCCCTGGCGCCCCAAGCTGAACCTACGGGCGGGCGGGGTCTTTGCGCTTGTGCGGTCAGGAGCCACCATGCCGCCGTCGAGAACTTCTATGAGCGAATCTGAGGCCATCTTGGAGAGGAAGCGGCCAAGGTACTGTTGCGGCGAACCTTGTTCCAGGAAGGTGACTTCCTTCAGTGGTTGGAGGAAGCTCGTCGTCGTATCGATGACGGTGTCGATCCTCAGGGTGATGCTTGAGCTGGTGGTTGCGCCGCTACTGTGGCCTTTGTTGTCTACTGTTTTTTCCTGCGGAAATGAAGGGCCGTTGTGCCGGGTGCTTAATAGTTTGTATGCTGCTTGCGCAGTTGACCGTTAATCACGGGAGATTCTGGCATCTCTTTATCCGTCGCCCCTGCTTGTACTTTAGTGATAATGCGCTGTGGTTGAAGTGGCGGCGAGGAAGCCCGCACACATGACATACGCGAGGTAGACGCGCGCGCGCTCCGTCCCCTACCCTTCCGAAGCGGTGGCAGCGGAGCTGGCGCCTAGTTGGAGTAGATGCGCGCGCTCCGTCCCCTACCCTTCCGAAGCGGTGGCGGCGAGTGGCGCCTGGTGGAAGTAGGCGCGCGCGCTCGTCCCCTACCCTTCGAAGCGGTGGCGGCGGGTGGCGCCTGGTTGGAAGTAGACGCGCGCCGTCCCCTACCCTTCGAGCGGTGGCGGCGGTGGCGCCTGGTTGGAAATAGGCGCGCGCTCGTCCCATACCCTTCGAAGCGGTGGCGCGGGTGGCGCCTGGTTGGAAGTAAACGCGCTCCGTCCCCTACCCTTCGAAGCGGTGGCGGCGGAGCTCGCGCCTGGTTGGAGTGAGGCGCGCGCTCGTCCCCTACCCCGGCGGTGGCGCGAGTGGCGCCTGGTTGGAAGTAGGCGCGCGCGCCGTCCCCTACCCTTCGAAGCGGTAGCGTGGGCTGGCGCCTAGTTGGAGTAGGCGCGCGCTCCGTCCCTACCCTTCGAAGCGGTGGCGTGCGGGTGGCGCCTAGTTAAATGACGCGCGCTCCATCCCCTACCCGTCGAAGCGGTGGCGGCGAAGCTGGCGCCTAGTTGGAAATAGGCGTGCGCGCTCGTCCCCTACCCTTCGAAGCGGTGGCGGCGGGCTGGCGCCTAGTTGGAAATGAGCGCGCGCTCGTGCGAGGACAAGCCTGCAGTGCGCGTGCGCTCTGCGCGAGGAGCGGCGGGTCGGGCACAGGCAGCGTCGCGGAAGGCGTCCACCTGTAGTTTGTACTCGAGAGCATGCGTGGGACAATCAACCACGACTTAGGTATGCTCGGAGAATGCATGCAGCGCGGGACATCCGCGACTTGTTTATACTCGGTAGAGTGCGCGGGAAAACATCCACGTCTAGTTTGTACTGCGGGCGTGCGTGGGACAATCAACCACGTCTTAGGTAAGCTCGGAGATGCATGCGCGCGGGACATCGCGACTTGTTTATACTCGGTAGAGTGCGCGGGGAAAACATCCACGTCTAGTTTGTACTCGGGTGTCGTGGGACAATCAACCACGTCTTAGGTAAGCTCGGAGATGCATGCAGCGTGCGGACATCGTGACTTGTTTATACTCGGTAGAGTGCGCGGGAAAACATCCATGTCTAGTTTGTACTCGGGCGTCGTGGGACAATCCACGGCGTCTTAGGTAAGCTCGGAGATGCGCCAGCGCGCGCGGGACATCGCGACTTGTTTATACTCGATGAAGTGCGCGGGGAAAACATCGCGTCTAGTTTGTACTCCGGGCGTCGTGGGACAATCAACCACGTCTTAGGTAAGCTCGGAGATGCGCAGCAGCGCGGGACATCCGCGACTTGTTTATACTCGATAGAGTGCGCGGGAAAACATCACGTCTAGTTTGTACTCGGGCGTCGTGGGACAATCAACCACATCTTAGGTAAGCTCGGAGATGCGCCAGCGCGCGCGCGAGACATCCACCACTTGTTTATACTCGGTAGAGTGCGCGGGAAAACATCCACGTCTAGTTTGTACTCGGGCGTGCGTGGGACAATCAACCACGTCTTAGGTAAGCTCGGAGATGCGCCAGCGCGCGCGGGACATCGCGACTTGTTTATACTCGGTAGAGTGCGCGCGGAAAACATCGCGTCTTGTTTATACTCCGTAGAGTGCGCGCGGGGCGTCCCCCGCTGCGTCTTATTTATACTCCGTAGAAGTGCGTGCGGGCGGACCTCTTCGCTCGTCTTATTTATACTCCGTAGAAGTGCGTGCGGAGCGGACCTCTTCGCTCGTCTTATTATACTCCGTAGAGTGCGTGCGGAGGCGGACCTCTTCGCTCGTCTTATTTATACTCCGTAGAGTGCGTGCGGAGGCGGACCTCTTCGCTCGTCTTATTTATACTCCGTGAGAGTGCGTGCGGAGGAGGATGCAATAGTCGGTGTGGGACGGCTTTATTAAGCGGCGTGCGAGCGGCGAGTGCATTCTGATGAGCAAGTAAGCATCTGATTAAGCGTAGTACTGCGCAACTTGTCGCGTTCCACGTGTGACGGAGCGCGCCCGCCGAGTGTGGTGAGGCGGTAAGCCCCTCGCGCGCGCCTCTGCAGCGATGTGCGGGCCCTCCACTTGGATTCCGGCTTGCCCACCGTGTTTGCGTGCAGCGTCAGCGGAGGACAAGGTCCCGGCTGGAAATTCGTGGATGCACCGGCGAGCGCATGCGGACCATCTGCCGTCGCGTGCTTTGCAGCGTCTTGGGTGGCATTCACAGGGCCCGTCAAGGAGGTCAAGGAGAGGTGGCGCTCCTCGTCTGGTGCCTGGGCGAGGACCCACCGTGAGCCGGCCCGGAGCTCTTCAGGCGTCACGGCCTCGTCACCGAAGAGGAGTTTGAATGGTGTGAACCCCATCGGGCGCGTCACCGTCGTGCGGAGGGACTAGAGGACGCTGTGGAGTTCGCCCGGCCAGGTGCCTTTTGGCAGCCCAACGAGGCGCTTTTTGATCCCAGCGGAGATGGTGCCATTTGCTCACTCGACCGCACCGTTAGATTGTGGGTGCGCGACCGAGGCGAACCGGAGTGTGATGCCCATGTCGCTGCAAAACTCCTTGAACTGAGAGGAGTCAAACTGTAGGCCATTGTCGGCGATGATCTCCTTGGGCACCCCGAAGCGGCATATGATGTTCTGCCAAAGAAATCGCTGTACGGCTGCCGAGGTTACCTTGGCCAAGGCCGCAGCCTCTGGCCATCGGGAGAAGTACTCCAAGGCAACCACTCTGACGCCGTCTCTGGAGTGCGGGAGCGGGCCCACTATGTCGACACCCCACCGCGCCAGCGGCCATGCGGGGATGGGGTTAAGCTCGGCCGGTCGATGAGCGACCGGCCCATCCATTGGCAGCCACGACACGGCGCCACGAGGTCTTGGGCATCGGCGGCGGCGGTTGGCGATGAAGCCTGTCGGGCGCCTTACCGAGCGAGCGATCTTGGCGCGGTGCGAGCCACGAGCCCTGCATGAATTTCCGCGAGGAGGTGCTTGCCTCCTCGCGCGGCGAACATCGCAAAGCGGTGCGCAGACCCCTCTCTTATAGAGAACTCCGTCAAGCACACGGAAGGCTCTAGCGCGGCCTTTGTGGCGGCGGAGCTCGCGAAGTCGTCGGGCTCGGCGATGCCGCAAGAAAGCATACGGTATCGCCAATCGGCTGCGGAGCGTCGGTGGGCGAGGGCTGCGTCGCGGTTGTCTTGCGCGATGGCGCCGTGGGTAGCGCCGTAGAAACGCCCTGCGAGGATGGGAGTTCTTTGGTTGGCGGCCTTAGCGGCGTCGGCTGCTCATTCTCCGCGGGGATAGCCTTGCGGTGACACCCAGAAGTGCCGCTCCTTGGCTCGCACGCTGCGAGATACTTAGCGGTCGGGATCCTTCGCAGTGCGACTTGTCCACGGCTGCCACCAACCGTGAGTCCGTGCGCCACGAGGACTCGTCGCGCCCAAAGCTTTGAGCCGCGAGGCCAAAGAGGGCGCCTCGTACTCGGCGGTGTTGTTGGTGGCGGGAAATGCAAAGCGGCCGAGTACAGCGAGCAGTGTCGCTCGGCGTAGTGATCATGACCCCACGCCTGCCGGAGATGCGTAAGCTCGTCGGTGTGGAGCATCCACAGGGTCCTCTAGCTCTTTGGGCGTCTTTGGGCCGGGGTCCACTCGCGAGGAAGTCCGCCAGATCAGGACTTGATTCTTCGTGCGCGAGGCATATGTTAGTGAAAAAGGCGAGTTCGGTGCCCACTTACCGATGCGCCCGTGGCTTCTTTATTGTGCAACATTTCCACGGGAGCGAGGGCGGCACGGTAATTGGATGGGCCAGAAAGTAGTGTCGGAGTTTCCTGGAGGCCATGACCAGCGCGTAAGCCAGCTTCTCAAGTTCTGTGTACCGTGTCTTGGCGCCTTGTAGGACCGGAGATGAAGTACGGGGCATTGTGGCGCCTTCTTCGAGGGCGAGGGCGGCGGCTGCCTTTGTTGTCGGCGAGGTAAAGCGAGGAGGAGCCTCACGGTGCGGGGCGACGAGTGTGTAAACTGCGAGTGCCGCTGAGGTCGTCGGCGCTAAGCGCAATCGCTGTCCCAGCGAAAGCCGTCACAACCGCGGAGGGTTTTGAAGAAGGGCAGGCCCCGCTCCGCCGCTCGGGATAAAAATCAGCTCAAAGCAGCCATCCGGCCAGCGAGTCGCTGAACCTCCCTTATTGTTTTGGGCGGTTCCATAGCGAGGATCGCGTCGATCTTGTCGGGGTTGGCCTGTATGCCGCGCCTCGACACCAGGAAGCCCAGAAGCTTGCCGGCGCGCACACCAAATACACATTTGTCCGGGTTGAGCTTGACGCCCGCCTTCCGGAGGTTATCGAAGGTCTCTTGTAGATCCTGGCTATGAACAGCCAACTGCTTGGTTTTGACGACCACGTCGTCGACGTATGCCTCCACATTCCTCCCCAACTGGGAGGTCAGTGCCAGCGCAATGAGGCCTGTGAAAGTTGCGCCAGCATTTTTCAAGCCGAAGGGCATCCTGACAAAGCAGTATGTTCCTATCGGGGTGATGAAGCTAGTTTTTTCTTCGTCGTCCTTGGCCATGTGAATTTGATGATATCCGGAGTAGGCGTCCAGGAAACTCATAAGTTTACAGCCGGCGGTGGCGTCGACCAGTTGGTCGACGCGTGGTAGGGGGTAGTCATCTTTCGGGCACGCCTTATTGAGGGCGGTGAAGTCGATGCACATGCGCCAGGCACCACTGGCTTTCTTGACCAATACCGGGTTGGCCAACCACTCTGGGTGCTGGACCTCATGAATGACCCCTGCCTGCGTGAGCTTCGCTACTTCCACCTTGGCCGCTTGTTGCCGGTCGGCAGACATACGCCGAAGCCGTTGCCTGACCGGCTTAGCGTCCGAACGGACCGCCAAGGCATGCTCGATGAGAGAGCGGTGCACTCCCTTGATGTCCTCCGGGGACCATGCGAAGATATCGACGTTGTTCCGGAGGACCTGAAGTAATTGCTGCTCTACCTCCGAAGGGAGGCTTTCGCCGACGTCGACGGCGTGGCCGTCGACCCGGAGGGGGACCCTTTTGATGCCGCCTTCCGGTCGAGGCTTAGGGGTCCATCCCGGGGCGGATGGGGTGGCCGCCTTGAGCTTGCCGGCGAGCATATGCACCCTGTGGAAGGGGCTCGTAAGCTCCAAGCGTCGGGCGAGGTCCTGACTACCATGGACGGTGATGACACCCTGCGGGCCCGGGAGCTTCAAACACAAGAAGCCATAGGGCGGGACCGCTCCAAAGGAGACAAGGGCGGGGCGGCCTAGAATGGCGTTGTACGGGCTTGGGGTGTCCGTGACATCGAATATGGCGTCCTCGCTTCTGACGTTGTTGCCTTGAAAAAAGGAAACTCGTAGACATATTTGGCCCGCGGTGGCTAGTTGCTGGCCCCCGAAGCCGTACAACGGGGTCCCCGATGGCCGCAGTCGGCTGCGAGGAATCCCCATGCGGTCGAGAACCTCCACGAAAAGCACATTCGCCGAGCTACCTCCATCAATAAGGACGCGCCTGACATCGCACCCCTCGATGCGCGCGGATGAGCAGAGGGTCGTGGTGGGGAAACTCCACGCCCCGGGCGTCCGCAGGCGCAAAAGTGACCTCACCCTGGGCTGCACCGGGTCGTGAACGCTGCGAGGTCCCCACCGAGGAACCCCCAGAGATGACGCTGATAACCTGAACCTGCAGGGGCACGCGGTGCGGCAGCTGCGAACGGTTCCTCGGTGCTATAGTTCTCAGGTTGGGCGGGCTCGGTTCCTCTTGCATGGCCCACACGGTTGCACGAAGATCTGCCAACTCGCGCCGGAGCGTGTCGAGGGCCGGCAGCAGGGCGTTGGCCCTGACCCGTGCGGCCGAGGCGGGCAGGACGTCTCGACGATGGCGGGGTAGGAGCCGATCGCCGCGTCGACGATGGCGGGGTAGGAGCCGATCGCCGCGTCGACGATGGCGGGGTAGGAGCCGATCGTCGCGTCGACGATGGCGGGGTAGGAGCCGATCGCCGCGTCGACGATGGCGGGGTAGGAGCCGATCGCCGCGTCGACGATGGCGGGGTAGGAGTCGATCGCCGCGTCGACGATGGCGGGGTAGGACGTCGCACGACAAATCTCGTTGCCTTTGCCCGCGGCCGCCAACGTCAAGGCCCCGGTGCCGACGCGGGGCCCCGCCGCGGCTCCCTCCTTTGTCGTCGTCGATGATGAAACTTTTTCCGGTGCCATCCCTGAGGCTTCGCTCGCGTTCGTCCCCACGGACGGCGCCAACTGTTGTGGTTACAGACTAAACAGAGAGAGAGGTTTGGTAGTGGAGAGTTAGGTGAGCGAATGACCTCTTGGTCTGTCCAAGAATGGTATATATATGTACTTTACACAGAGCCTACAAGGATTCCTCGCAGCTTCGCAACCTGTCGATACAGGCTAGCTGGGTTCAGGTGGGGGCCACCCTACAACAGTACTTAACCTATAATCCGGTCTTCCAACCATTCTCCTAAGATTGGTAAAATAAAAAAAAGATATCCTAGACAACCTGTACCTTTGTCTTGAACCATCTTTATCCTCATGTTCATCATTAGGGACTAAATCTATTTAACACTCAGCAAACACATTAGTCTCACATTCACTTATCCTCATAAATTACTAAAACTATTTTTAAAAGCCTAGATGCTTTCAATCTCCCTTTTTGGTAATTGATGATAACACAACTATTATTCGAGAAGAATTATGCTTTGAATATACAACTTCTTTGAGAACGAATTGTATATTCTTATTGATTTTTTTAAAAAAAAGTTCTTGTAATAAGCTCAAGAGAGTTCTAGAGAATTAATTGTTTTTAATGTCAATTCAAAGAAAGCTCCCCTAAACAAGTGCATATAAGAGACAGTGAATTTTGCAAGCACTTATTAGGAATTTTGAGAAATTTTGGCAGAGTTTCCTTTAATTGTTGAATTTGAGGGAAATGACAATAACCTTTGTGGCACAGAATAAATAATGCATTTCACATACGGAGATTAACACACATGGCTGTGTCATAAGTTCAACAATTTACACAATTGACATAACATGCATGATAAATAAGTTCACATAAATATTTAGGACCACATAGAGTATAATACTAACTTAAACATCACATGGTTCATTACACCATAACAATATTATATAATATTTAAAACATAAACTAGAAACTCATTGTCATTTTTTTGTCTTGCCTTGTCCTTGGCATCTCCCCCTTCTCATTCTTCTTATCCTTCTCCCCCTTTAGAATCAAAGTACCAAAAAGGGTAGCCCTATGGCCTTTGAGGAGAGGGCTCACGACGGCGACGACATCCATAGTGAACTGGAGATGGAGAACGAGTGACCGCATGCTCAAGGGAGGACACTCAGTTTCTAAGTGAAGAAACGGCAGTGGTCAAGGAGGATATCTGTGCAGTGTTTTCTGCCACATGTCCATCTATGCGGAGGATAACAGAGTAGATCTAAGAGAGAGAGACGTCTTGTTCTCCTTGTTGCTCTGCTATAGTCTTTAAAGGTTGAGCTCGAGGAGACCCTCTCTTGGTTTATATGGCTTATGAACTGAGCCTAAGTCACCTCGGTACCCTATCTTTCTGATGATCAGAGCCATAATGTATTGGCATAATTGATCATTTTGACTCTGTCATTTTTGGAAGAGGCTATCTCTCTAATGATAAGGTCAACCACATCAAACATTTAGCCATTCATCACGTAATTGATTAGGTTCCATGCATTGCCATGAGTAGCATAATTTCTACTCTTGGGAAGAAGTGTGGTTGATGATCCTGTTGACAAGGCTTGAAATAGGAAGGAGGCATGGGAGCTTGCCTGGCTTATATCTAACATTCTGATTATAGTACTCAGTGCATGTGGCAAGCTAAAGAGCGGGCCTATCATATACCTTTTAATATGCACTGGACTCAGTATGAAAAGCCTGCTCAAATTCATGCTTGTTGGAGTCCAAGTACTGATTTCCAGTCATATAAGAGATGTGCTCATATTGCGGAGAGATATACAATGTAGCATAGAATTGTCTTATTATTTCCTCATTATAATCTGACTTCAATGCTACAATGTGATAGATATCGGCTCATTGAAAGAGATAGAAAGCACCATCGTACTTCTCAATCTGAGCCAAGTGGTCCCAATCCACATACTTGTGGTTAGCAAACTGCCTCGTAGGACCATACATCTACTCATACACTAGTTCTTGAAATTTTGTGTTAAACTTTGGATTATGAGAATTTTTGAGTAGCATAAATTGATTCATATGTCTCAGAATAGTGTAGTCATCATTGGAGATGGTTCTGAGATCAATTTATTGTTCCTCTAGATCAGGCATCTCTTCATTTGAAGACTCATGAGTTGGATTTTCTTGCTGCTCAATCTCAGTCTCGGAATCGGAGGCTATTGCTTTTCCTCTGCCCTCTCTTGTTTTCTGAGTGGTCTCTTCTTGAGCAAGAGGAGGCATCTTGACTGAGGGAGAGGCCAGAACTGCGTGAGACCCTTCTTGAGATGAAGCTTGTTAAGAGGGGTTGTCATTCCTGGCATATACTTTTTTTTACAGCATTCCTAGTTCTTGGCATCTTCAAATAGGAAGAAATGATATCAAGAATAAGGTATGGATCAAACAAGAGAGGTTTTAAATAAATGGAATGTCACTACTGATTTGTCAAGATAATAGAAAGTACCGATATTAAAAATACGGTAGTATCGATATGTGAAAGTTCCAGAGTGTAGATTCTGGTATGACCACTCTGCGGTAGTACCGCACTCATCGGATGGTAGTTTTGATTTTTCTAACAGTTTCTAGGGCAAGTAATATGTGGATTAATGTCGAGACCCGAATATGCAAATTCAGACTCTCTGTGAAACTGCACTAGTCCAGGATCACGCTAGTGCACACAGTCAAACACAGATGTAATCACAACCATACACATGATATAATAAAAGGGAACACTCAAATATCAATAAATCTCAAAGGTATGACCTTATGGTCAAGCTTACAATATCTCTAGCCGGAAGGGCTTTAAAACTAGCAGCAGAAATCCAAAATAAAGCGTAGCGGTCAATCGACAAGCCCACAGGCTATCGAGTGGAGAACGAAGCCTAATCCATGAAGTCGTCGAAGTACTCTCCTTCTGGAACCTCCTGCTGATAATACTCCTCATCCTCAACTGAGCAACATAGGCGTAAAGCCGTGAGTACATTGGTACTCAGCAAGTCGTTTGTAACAAATGAATACAATATAGTATGCAAGGCTTACCAATAGAAGGTTGAAAGGTTAATTTTGCATAAAAGACATTTCACAGTAAATATGATAAATAGATTGAAAGCGAATTTTAAATTAAAACAATAATAATACATAATCAAAGAAATAAACATAAATCACTTGTGAACAACCTATTCACAAGCTAAACCAATAGTGAACTACCTGTCCACCTCCAACATAAACCACCAAGTTTAAAAGATAATACTAACCCTCGTGTGAAATCACCGAGCATTGTCCATGACCGAGGACGCGGCTATTCGAATAGTTTTACACTCTGCAGAGGTTGTACAACTGTACCCACACGATGTGATTAGCCTCGATCTCAGGAAATCACAACAAGGCCTTTACAAAGTTCAATCCCAACCTAATCCTGCCCGCTAGGGTTTTGCATCACACCCCCCTTGCGCCACATGAAAATCAGTAACCATGTTTATCTCATTGGCAAGATTAAATTGAAACCTCCCAAATTAGTCAGCTAGGTCTATCCCATACTAGACATGTGGTTTGCATGATAAAGCTCAAATCAATGGCGCACAAAGTTAAGTCCTTAATTCTACCCGGACAAGGCTATCACATCCCCCGAAGTGAACTTGCACTTCCCCCTTTACTGCACGATCACTCGCCTGAGTGCAAAACCAAGTTTGTGTAACCACGCCAATGACACACCAATGTCATGGCACAAATTTTAATAAACGTGCCAACAACCACAATTCCATATATCATTAAGTCAAATTAATAATTCACATGCAATGATAGAACCATTCGTAAATTTAAGCAAGGCTAAGCAATTCTATCGTACCAATCCCATGTGACATTTAACATAGCATCACTAAATAATAACCCAACCTAAGGTGACAATGGCATAAGGGTGTTCCAAATTATCTAGGAGGGATAATCAATCGGGGACAATGACTACCAAATACAATGTTTGAATAAAAGTAGCGATGCAATATAGTTTAAAACAAAATAATTAAATAATAGATTGCAAACTGGGTTCAACATGATCAAAGGATATGACTTGCCTTGGTTATGCTCAACGAGGTACTCTTGGTCTTCGGACGTAGATCCTACTCCTCCGGAATCCGAATCTAACGAGAGAGAAAACGATCAAAACAAGAAAACACATAAAATGATAAGCAAATGAACTCCAAAAATCATGAAACTAGAACCAAAATCTAGAGCTCGATTTTAGATGAATTTAGAAAAAAGAACGGGGTCAATTGGAGCTAGGACAGAGGAGAACAGGCTCTCAGAAAATAAACCCTAAAGATAAATCGGAAAATTCAGAATAACCGGTCTACGGCGAACCCGGTCCACCGAACAGTGCATGCGGGCGGCGGCGCTGACGCGGTGGCTAGGGCTGACGTGGCAGCTGCTGGTGCTTCCACATGGCACAGGTGACGTGGCGCTGATGTGGCATGCTAACGTGGCTGCCAGTGGCACCGAGGACGGATTTTGGCTGACGTGGCAGCTGACGTGGCATGACATGTCGCTGCCACGTGGACCTAGGGCTGACGTGGCTTGCCGTGGGTAGGGCTGACGTGGACGGCTCGGGTGTGTGGCGGCGGCGGGCGTCAGTGCGGGATCCGACGGTGGAGAATTGGCCACGTGGGCGCATCGGAGCTGTTGGTCCAGATCTGGATGTGCGGCCGTGATTGGGCGGCCGGGGTGCGGTGGCGGGGCGGATCGCCGACACGTGTCCGGTGCGGCGTGCGAAGCGTCGCGTGGACGCAGGCGCGCTGGCAGACGCGAGGGCGCGACAGTGCGCGGATCGAGGCGGGAGTGCAGGCGCGAGCACGCGCGTGGAGCGGCGAGCATGGGCGATGGTCGGGCGACGCGAGCGGCGACCGGCGACGGGGCGAAGGGAGACAGCGGAGGGGCTCACCGGCGAGGAGGCGGGGTCTCCGGCGGCGTCGGAACGGCGGAGGCGGCGATGGGGCAGCACGGAACAGCGGCGGAGCGGCTCGGCGCGGCGCACGGGCGTGAGGATGGAGGTGAGGGCGGCGGCGAGGGTTCGGGCGATGAGCACGCGAACCGAAGGATGAACAGCGGTTTTATCACGCGAACCGACGCATTTGATTCGGAGACGGCGCGGAGCAGATGCAGACGCGGTCGGCGCGCACAGATGGCCGAGATCGGGATGCGTGGGCGCATCCGACGGCGGGGACGTGAGGAGCGCGGCGGCGACTAGGGTTAGGACTGCGCGCGGGTGCGGGCGCGGGAGGCGGGCGTATGCGCGACGCGTGGCCGTGGGGCAGATTCGACAACGTGAGGTGGGCGAGAGCAGAGGCGGTGCGGGCGCACACGAAGGGCCGTGGGATGGCCGACGCGTGGCGGGGAGGGGATCCGATGGCTGGGAAGATTTCCCCGATTTCTTTTATTCCAGAAATCCAAATAAACTTCAAAAAGCTCTAGAAAATAGCAAATAAATCTCAAAAATTCACCAAAAATGCCATAAAATTCCTTAAGACCTGAGGAATCCAAATAAAATAAATTCAACTTATGTTAATGTTTATTTTACTCAGATTAAATCATTTTAAATTTCAGAAATTCATTTAAAGCTTGATTTAATTTCAGAAAATTCATTTTTAATATTCTAGACTTTATAAAATGCAGAAAAACAGGATGTTGCAGGGCCAGCCAGCCCAAAAGGGAGCCGCCCCCCAAACACTGGTGCCCCCCTAAAACCCCCCTTGGCCGAAATTCCCCCCTTCCCTCTCGACCGCCACCTCCTTCCCTCTTAGCCGCCACCCCCTTGCACCTCCACCTCCTCCCAAGCCTGATGCCCTACTGTCTGCTGCAAAGGAGAGGTCAAAGAAGAGAAGGGAGAAGAGAAGTGAGAAGAAGGAGGGGAGAAAAGAGGAAGAAGAAGAGAGAAGAGGGGTAATCTTGAGGGATCACCTAGGTAATTTTTTCTCACCTCAATTCTCCCTATTTTAGATGTAATTAGGGTTTATGGCTCGAGTTTAGTAGTAATCTAGTGGGGGAATTAACCGATTAGCGTTAATTTGCTATCTACGCGTAGGTTGATGCGAGCAGCGCGTTTGTTCGACTAGATTAGAGTATCAAAACGATTATTTCTACAGATCTGGTCAGTATGAAAGTTGTAGAGGATGTCAAAAGCTAGCTTTTGTAATTGTTTTAGATTTTTTGGCCATGGGGTTTGGGCACAGCAGAGAAGGGAACTATGCTGTGTAGCAGAGGACTGGTCAGAATCTGGTTTCTGTTTTGGTGTAGTCTCAGAGGGGTAAATGAATTTTATGATTTTTCCCGCAATAAAAAAAGTTGTAGGAAGTCCAGTAAACTAGCTCTTGTAGAAAAAATCATGAATTTTAGAGATTATAAAGAAGGTGGGATTCGTTAGAAGCTTGCTAGCCAGACCACCGAAATAGAGTCTATCCTCTGTTTTTCACGATATTTTACACCCCTATAGCAGCAGAATAAAAATAGGGTGTCTACTTGAAAGTTGTAGGATTTTCTTTGTAGTTTCCATAAATATCATCATTTGCTATGCATGGCCTAGTAGATTAAAAGATACAAAAAAAACAAGTAGCGCTACTGCAGTGGGCTGGGCGTAGGAACGACGAGCTGAGAGGGTATTGTTGGGTTTTGGGCTTAGCGGTATTTTATTTTCTTAAGATGTGGATGCCTTGCTATAGTTCTGTGCTGAGAGATGATTTTTGGATAGGTGGCTTCGCTCCTGACCGGGTTTGAGCACTTTGCTTCTTCGACAGAGGCAAGTAAACATAGTGGATAATGCTACCGTTTAACTCGTTAATTCTACTACATTCACATTTGATAATTCTTTAAATCTGATATGCTTTACTGATGCTACATACTTTATTTAATGTGGTCTACGTGGTAGCATTTTGAGAATCCAATGTTTGTGCTCATGATGGATTACTTGTGGTTAGATGATATTGTTCTTAATGAAACAAATGTGATTATGGGGTAGTATCCTTTACGAAGATATTGTGGTCTATGTGCTAGTATTCTCTTTGAATATATTGTGGTCTGTGGTAGTATTGTTTATGAATCGATTGTTTTATGATCTTGATGAATCGAATGTGGTGTTAATCTTAATGAAACAAGTGTGATTATGGGGTAGTGTTCTTTATGAATCGATTGAGGTCCATATGGTTATATTCTTATGAATTATTGATATTATATCATGCATATCATGACATGTTATTTGTATCGTGGATGTCATCGCACATAGCTGTGACCATACCGGTACAGCATCGTAAATTGTCGTAGTATGATGCACACTCTTACCTTGTTGGGTAAGAGTGCAGTGGATCATACACATTCATATGCATTTTTATTGTGAATGGATCATTTGCATACTTTTGCAATGTTTTGTGAATGAATTATTTAAAAATAAATGCAACTTCTTAGCTTTTATGTGGAATTGCCTTATGAGAGTCCCTTGTGGTATGAGGAATATGGTTGTGGTCATGGAGTGGGGTTCACCCAATGTGGTATGGTAGGGGATGTGGTTATGGCATGAGGTATTTCTCTTGTGGTAACTGTTGTTAGCAGTTGTGGTTGTGGGAAAGAATAAAGTTAGTGAGAAAAATATGTTAATGCTTTATTGATGTTGGTAGTAGTGGTGGTTGCTAATGTTTCCAGAAGAACTGCCAAGCATGCCACCAGATAGAGACCTTGAGTTTGTTATCAATTTGAAGCCTGGAGCTGCCCCAATAGCCAAGCGACCCTATAGGATGACCGTAGATGAATTGGAGGAACTCAAGAAGCAACTCCAAGACTTGTAGGAAAAGGGTTTCTTTAGACTCAGTTCCTCTCCATGGGGGTCCCCAGTGTTGTTTGTCAAGAAGAAGGACGGCACCGTCCGCATGTGTGTGGATTATTGGTCCTTGAATAAAGTGACCATTAAGAACAAGTATCCTCTTTCCAGGATTGATGACATATTTGACCAATTAGGGGGAGCTACCATGTTCTCCAAGATTGATCTGAGATCAGGTTACCACCAGCTGAAGATTAGGCCTGAGGACATCTCAAAAACAGCCTTCACCACTAGATATGGGTTGTATGAATTTACAGTCATGTCCTTTGGGCTGACCAATGCCCTGACTTATTTCATGAATCTCATGACTAAAGTGTTCATGGAATACTTGGACAAGTTTGTAGTGGTGTTTGTAGACGACATTCTCGTCTATTCCAGGGATGCCGAGAAACATGCTAAACACTTGCGTATGGTTCTGGAAAAGCTGAAGGAGCATTAGTTGTATGCCAAATTCAGCAAGTGTGAATTTTGGCAAAATGATATTAGCTTTCTGGGCCACATAGTGTTAGCCGGCGGAGTGTCCGTGGACCCAGCTAAGATTGAAGCTGTGGTAGAATGGAAACAGCCCATGACTCTCACTGAAGTAAGGAGTTTCCTTGGGTTAGCAAGATATTACAAAAGGTTCATAGAAGGGTTTTCACGGATTGCCAAGCCGCTAACCTAGTTTCTCAAAAAGGAGCAGAAATTTGAATGGCCTAGAGCTTGTGAGGAGAGCTTCCAGAAGCTTAAGGACAAGTTAACTTCCACCCCTGTCCTAGTTTTGCCAAACATCCGTAAGGACTTCGAGGTATATTGTGATGCCTCCCATCAGGGCCTTGGATGTGTGTTAATGCAAGAAGGCAAAAGTAGTGATGAGGACATCACTTTTACAAACACTCCCCTTACTACTTCCATGAATGATGGGCAAGGTCCGATTACTCGGGCACGTGCTTGTCAACTCAACTATAAGGTAAACTCATTTTTAGGAGTCAATAATATTTTCACTGAGAATTCAATATTTCCTAAGACTTGTGATTTTCTTGTTATTAGGAATCATGGAAAGGAGCAGACAACTCACGGTAAGAGGAACTCATTAACGACTTCACTTAATTCGTCCATTTCCACCAATTTGGCTGCATTCATCAAGTCTACTTCATCGGACTAACGAATTTAGGTTTATTATCCATGGTGTTGCGACACCTTTTGGGCCGAGGGCCATGTGTCACCACGTAGAATTTTGGGCCGGTACTGTTCATGGGCCGGTACTATTCATGTGAACAGTACCGTGGCCGTACTGTTCACATGAACAGTAACCGTGAATAGTACCATTTCCTTTTCTTTAGGTAACTACGGCTCCCCCCTCCCCTATTTAAGGAAGTCACACCCCTTTAGTTTTTCGGAGGTTTTTCTTTAGAGATTATTCTGCTTAGCAGTTTCATCGCACGTCCAGTTGAGAAACTCCAACTTGTAAACTTAATCTCTATTCGTAATACAATTTCATATTGCATCTATTACTCTCTTACTTGTGTTCTCGATTCGCTTGCAGGAGATAACCTTCTTGGCGAGGTCAACCGCGTTCGGCACGGTTGATAACCATCGGAGTAGTGGTGTAGTGATTACGAGGGTTTTGATTTGTTTTGGTCGGAGTCTTTAAATCATCAACATCGAGTTCTCCACAATCGACTTATCAGTACCTTTCAGAAGATCGGGCCATCGTCACATTAGGTGGTATCAGAGCAACGGTTGCTCGTGAGGTAATTTGTCTCTTTTAGATTAGTTTATGTGCATCGTATCATCCCAAAAACTCCAAAAAATTAGCCACAAAAAAATAATTGTTCATAGTGTTCTTCCGCTGTCCCAACACCCCTTGTGCCATTGCAATTTTTCTTTTCAGTGTTGCTCGTTGAATTTTTGGTTACATTGTCGTGTCAAGTTGCTAATTGCTAGTTTAGTCAGAGTCCAGTTTGACATTGTCTAGTTGCATCTCGTGTCCTTTTGCGTTGCTTACTCGTTGATATTTTACACCCTTGAAAACCCGCTAGTTGATCTTTCAATTAGCATCCAAAAAAAGAGTATATTCAATTTACTTTTTGAACTCTTAATCTTGTTGTCCACGAAAGATCTTTTTGCGCATCTTGGAAATATATCAGATCCAAATGCATCTGGGCTTCCTTTACCTTGTTTAAATTCGGTCGCTCAAAACCATCTTGGAAACTTTTAGACCATCCGAAGCCCCCCCCCCAGCTGCACGATCGGGCCAACCGATGCGGAACAGACCATCCAAAGCCGCACGAGACGTTCGGACCGTCTAACGCGCTTGCCCACAGCCGCGCCGTCTGATTCCGATCAGACCATCCGAAGCCACGCAAGACGTTCGGACCGTCCGACACGCTCGCCCACAGCCGCGCCGTCTGATTCCGATCAGACCATTTGAAGCCACGCAGGACGTTCGGACCGTCCAACGCGCTCACCCACAGCCGCACCGTCTAATTCCGATCAGACCGTCTGAAACCACACGAAACGTTTGGACCGTCCGATGGGCTCGTCCCCAGCCGCACCGCTTGATTCAGATCAAACCGTCTAAAGCGGATGGTGACGTTCGGGCCATCCGAAAGTTTGTCGGTTTAAACTTTCGCGCGTCTGTTGAAAGCTTCACTTAAATCTTTTTGACCCTTTGAAGCTAGTTTTTGATAATTGCATTTGGGCTGCTCCAAAATTATTTATTTCGACTGAATATTTATTTTAGAGACATACATCACCCATTCGGCTGACACAAAAAAAAGAAAGATTGTGACTCATATACCTCATTAGACTCAGAATAAGAATTTGAATCTTTTTAGTCACTAGCAGGATAAAAAAAAAAAAAAGGCCGAACTTGGGTGAGTATTTTATGATATAAAATTAGTTGGAGTATTTAATTTCTTTGAGCAATCTGAAGCCCTTAAATTCATATTTTTGCAATTGGCTAGCGTCTCTCTGTGTACTTGGTGCAAAACGAGCTAATATTTTTTTATTGTTTCCTTTAGCTTAGTCCTTTGTTTGCATTGAGTCACTGATACGAAGCCACCCGATCTTCTCGACGTAGGATTGGATACTCATGTGTAGACTCTCGAATCGTAGCGATCCTCCGTTGCCAATGCAAGAACAAACGCTCTTTAATTCGCAAGATCACACGCGCCGGACTTCACGACCACCAAGCGAAGCCCTATCGTGCTCCCAATTCCCAGCGGAAAGGTTGAACGATCTCAAATTGCAGGAACTCTCAAATCTTCCTATTCAATTTTGTTTGGCTACCAAAAGATCAAATGCATGCACAAAATTCTCCTCCAAAGAAAACTCACGTCACGTAAGGTTCCAAGTTATCTAGTCATGCATCCCCCTTGATGTTCCGTCCGTGCAGGCATTATATAGGGCGGCGGCTTGCATGCGTGTTGGGCCAAAGGCCATCTCCTAGAGTTTTGCTATGGGCTGACCGGATTAAACAAGACAGAAGTTTGGACTTCCAGTTTACATGACCGACGTCACATTCTTTGGCACGCAGGCCGTGAAATCTTCTGGGCTTAACGCAGTTGTTGGTCCGCATGGATCCTCCCCCTGGATATCGGGCTTGACTTGGACTGGTGTTTCGGAGGTCTCCCACTCCTCTCTCTCGGTTCCAAAATCTTCAAACCTAAGTACGCACAAAAAACTAGCATTAGGTAGTTTTTTGTTCTTATTAATAGAAAGAGATGCTTTAAGAAACAAATTCACCTGTTTATTTAAAAACTTGGCTCTCGCTCGAGTAATTGGACCTTTTGGTGCTTCATGAATACTCGGAGAATGTGACGACACAGGGATGTCCTCATCAGTCACATTTATCGTTGCGTGTGCGTACATACACTTTCTCGCATAGGGATTGATTGGCTAACTATGGTTAGGCTAGGATCAGCAACCTCTGACGAGTACTTTGAGCAATCTTTCAACTTGCATTTACTGAACTGATTATTGCTGATCCTTTTTGCTCATGATGCTCTTAGATGAACAACACACTACCATTAATGGGGACATCGATAGGAAGCTTCAAGCTATGACGGATACATTGCAGCGCTCCATCAATGAGAGTATTGCAACACTCACTACACGCCTTGAAAGAATGGTGAATCGACCACCAAACAACGGACGCGAGTATGAATATGATGCAGCCCAAGATCTTGAGATGGGAGATGATAATGAGAGGCGAAATTGTGATGCTCAAGATGCACGTCTACAACACCGCCTACAACGCAACTGTCACAGTATGGGAGGTAATGATTTTCAGCACCACAATGCTCATGCTAATAATAACCCATTTGCTAAAGTTAACTTTACCATACCATCTTTTGCAGGTGTTTATGATGCAGAAATTTATCTAGATTGGGAGATGACAGTTGAACAAAAATTTAATGCCCATCTAGTTCCTGAAGTGCATAGAGTCAGACAAGCTACTAGTGAATTTAAAGATTTTGCTATCCTTTGATGGAGTCAAGTAGTTAATTCCGGTTTAGCACTTGATACATGGGATAGATTGAAGATAGCTGTGCGTGCTAGATTTATTTCTCCTGCTTTTAAATATCATATGCGTAAGAAATTGCAGCGCTTAGATCAAGGTAATAAATCTGTCGAGAAATATTATCAAGAACTACAAATAGGCATGCTTCGTTGTAATGTTTTAGAGGATGAGGAGGATAAAGATGGATCGTTTTTATGGGGTCTTAAGGCGTGAAATCCAGGACATAGTTGATTACAAGGAGTATAATGATAAAAATAGGTTATTCTAGCTTGCTTGTTTAGCAGAAAAAGAATTGCAGGGAAGACAACAATGGAATAGGAGCAACTATGGAAGTACTTCTGCATCAAGGTCGACACCGGTGCAAACCAAGTCAGCCCCACCTCCTGCTTTCTGGTCTGTTGCCCCCTCCGTGAGTAGGGTGTGTTCAGCAGCACCGCCACCACCGTCACGCGCACCTGAGGCGAGCAAATCCACTAGTGTGCAGACACCAGCGCAGAGCTCTTCATCGGTTGCTTCCACGGGTCGTACGACGGGGATTATATGCCACCATTGTAAAGGGATGGGATACATCATGAAAAATTGCCCAAGTCAACGAGCGTACATTGCAACAGAAGATGGTGGATATGTAAGTGCTAGTGATGTTGAGGATGAATATGCTTTTGTAGCTAACCTTGCAGGTCACGATGATAATCCAGAGGAATATAGCGAAGGGGAGGAAATTTTAGGTACCGCTGCTACGGAGAATTATAGGACCATAATTGTGCAACGAGTGTTGAGCACTCAAAGGAAGCAAGCGAAGAAGCTACAACACCATAATTTATTTCAGATGTTCCTCATCGTCAAAGAATGCCATGTTCATGTCATAATTGATGGCGAGAGTTGTAATAACTTAGTGAGTTTAGATTTGGTCAACAAGCTTGGCTTGACCACACGTGCACATCCTCATCCATACCACATTCAGTGGTTCAACAACAGCGGTAAGGTAAAGATAACACAATCTACGATGGTACATTTTTCCATTGGTTCCTATCATGATGTTACTGATTTTGACGTAGTGCCTATGCAAGCTTGCTCACTTTTATTAGGACGTCCATGAGAATTTGATAAAAACGCAACTCATCATGGTAGAAGTAATAAGTACTCTCTTATGCACAAAGGAAAGAAAATAATTTTGCTACCTTTGAACCTGCTGAAATTGTGAAATGTGAAAAAGAGATAGCTGCAAATGAGAGGAAAGAACATGAACATGAATCTGAAAATCAGCAAGTAGTGAAGAACATTTTTCCACCTAAGAAAGAGAAGTTGGCACCTAGCTCTAGGATTGAGAGAATTAAATTAAAGGGTTGTGTCATGCTTGCAACCAAATTTGATCTTACAATTATCGACAATGATATGCCATGCTACGCTTTGATATGCAAAAATACTTTATTTTCACTTGATGATGTATCTAGCTCTTTGCCATCTGCTGTCATTAACCTTTTGCAGAAATATGAGGATATGTTTTCAGCTGAACTACCCCTGGACTACCACCTATTAGAGAGATTGAACACCAAATTGACTTAATTTCGGGAGCAACTTTGCCAAACTGTGCGGCGTATAGAACCAATCCAGAGGAGAATAAGGAAATTCAACGATAAGTCCAAGATCTTTTGGACCGAGGGTATATACGTGAAAGCCTGAGTCCTTGTGCTGTTCCTGTTCTTTTGGTTCCTAAGAAAGACAGTAGTTGGCGTATGTGTGTTGATTGTAGAGCCATTAATAATATCACAATACGGTAACGTCATCCTATTCTAGGTTGGACGACATGCTAGATGAGTTGAGTGGCTCTATTATTTTCACAAAGATTGACTTGCGTAGCGGGTACCACCAGATTAAAATGAAATTAGGAGATGAATGAAAAACGGCGTTTAAAACTAAATTCGAGCTATATGAATAGTTGGTGATGCCTTTTGGTTTAACTAATGTACCTAGCACTTTCATGCATTTCATGAACAAAGTTTTACGTGCTTTCATTGGAAAATTTATGTTGGTTTATTTTGATGATATTCTGATATATATCAAGTCATATGAAGAACACCCGAATCATTCACGTGTTGTTTTTAATGCTTTACGAGATGCACATTTGTTTGCTAACCTTGAGAAGTGCACCTTTTGCACCGATTGAGTATCGTTTCTTGGCTATATTGTTACTCCACAGGGCATTGAAGTTGATCAGGCCAAGATCGTCGCTATCCAGAGTTGGCCGCCTCCTAAAACGATCACACAAGTGCGGAGTTTTCTCGGGCTCGCTGGCTTCTACCGGCGTTTTGTTTAGGATTTCAGCACCATCGCTACACCGCTGAATGAGCATACAAAGAAGGGTGTTCCTTTTACTTAGGGCACCATGCAACAACATGCTTTCGACGTTCTCAAAGATAAGTTGACACACGCCCCTTTACTTCAATTCCCTGATTTTTGCAAGACTTTTGAATTAGAATATGATGCTAGTGGCATAGGTCTTGGTAGCGTGTTAATTCAAGAAGGAAAATATGTTGCTTACTTTAGTGAAAAATTAAGTGGGCCTAGTTTGAACTATTCTACCTATGATAAAGAATTATATGCTCTAGTTCGAACTTTGGAAACATGGCAATACTATTTATGGCCCAAAGAGTTCGTAATACATTCTAATCATAAATCTTTGAAGCATATTCGAAGTCAAACCAATCTGAACTGTAGACATGCTAAGTGGGTTGAGTTTATTGAGTCCTTCCCTTATGTCATTAAACATAAAAAGGGCAAAGAAAATGTAATAGCTGATACATTGTCTAGGAGATATACCATGCTTTCACAACTTGACTTCAAAATCTTTGGATTAGAGATAATAAAGGAGCAATATGTGCATGATGCTGATTTTAAAGATGTGTTACTCAATTGTAATGAGGGAAAGTGTTGGAATAAATTTGTGGTGCATGATGGTTTCTTGTACCGTACTAACAAGCTATGTATTCCAGCTAGCTCCATTCATCTTTTGTTGTTACAGGAAGCGCATGGAGAAGGATTAATGGGTCACTTCGGCATGAAGAAGACTAAGGACATTCTGACCCACCACTTTTATTGGCCAAAGAAGAGGCGCGATGTTGAACGCTTCATTGCCCGCTGCACCACGTGCCAAAAATCTAAGTCACGACTTAATCCTCATGGTTTATACATGTCTCTTCCTATACCAAGCACACCTTAGGAAGATATTTCTATGAACTTTATTTTAGGTCTACCTAGAACAAAGAAGGGGAGGGATAGTATTTTTGTTGTCGTGGATAGATTTTTTAAGATGGCTCATTTTATACCATGTTATAAAAGTGATGATGCTACAAATGTTACTGATTTGTTCTTTAAGGAAATTGTTCGCTTGCATGGTATTCCAAATATGATAGCTTTAGATCGTGATGCTAAATTTCTTAGTCATTTTTGGAAAACCTTGTGGGGTAAGTTGGGAACTAAGTTGTTATTTTCTACTACTTGTCATCCCTAAACCAATAGACAAACTGAGGTAGTCAATAGAACATTATCTACTATGCTTAGGGCTGTGCTTAAAAAGAACTTAAAAATATGAGAGGAATGTTTGCCTCATGTGGAATTTGCTTATAATCGTTCGCTGCATTCTACCACAAAGAAATGCCCTTTTGAGATTGTTTATGGTTTCATACCTCGTGCACCTATCGATTTGTTGCCTCTTCCTGCTTCGGAGAAGGTCAATCTTGATGCTCAACAATGTGTTGATTTGATACTTAAGATGCATGAGGCAACTAAAGAGAACACTGAACTTATGAATGCTAAATATAAAGTTGTCAGTAGTCAGGGATGCAAGCATGTTACTTTTGAGCCTGGTGATCTTATGTGGTTACACTTGCATAAAGAGCGATTCCCTGAATTGAGAAAGTCTAAACTCATGCCTCGTGCAGATTGTCCTTTTAAAAGTGATTGCACGTATTAATGATAATGCATATAAGTTAAACTTGCCTACAGATTTTGGGGTTAGCCCCACCTTTGACATTGCAGATCTACGACCATTCTTCGGCGCGGAACATGAGCTTGAGTCGAGGATGCCTCCAATTCAAGAAGGGGAGGATGATGAGGACATCACTTCTACAAACACTCCTCTTACTGCTTCCATGAATGATGGGTAAGGTCCGATTACTCGGGCACGTGCTCATCAACTCAGCTATCAGATAAACTCGTTTTTAGGAGTCAATAATATTTTCGCTGAGAATTCGATACTTCCTAAGACTTGTGATTTCCTTGTTATTAGGAATCATGGAAAGGAGGTGACAACTCACGGCAAGAGGAACACATTAAGGATTTCACCTAATTCGTCTATTTCCACCAATTTGGCTGCATTCATCAAGTCTACTTCATCGGACTAACAAATTTAGGTTTATTATCCATGGTGCTGCGACACCTTTTGAGCCGAGGGCCTTATATCACCACATAGAATTTTGGGCTGGTACTGTTCACGTGAACAGTACCACGGCCGTACTGTTCATGTGAACAGTAACCATAAATAGTACCACACCCTTTTCTTTAGGTAAGTGGGCCTCCTCCCTCCCCTATTTAAGGAAGTCACACCCCTTTAGTTTTTCAAGGGTTTTTCTTAAGAGATTATTCTACTTAGCAGTTTCACCGCACGTCCGGTTGAGGAACCTCAACTTGTGAACTTAATCTTTATTCGTAATACAATTTCATATTGCATCTTTTACTCTCTTGCTTGTGTTCTCGATTCGCTTGCAAGAGATAGCTTTCTTAGCGAGGTTAACCGCGTTCGGCACGGTTGATAACCATCGGAGCAGTGGTGTAGTGATTACGAGGGGTTCAATTTGTTTTGGTCAGAGCCTTTAGATCATCAACGTCGAGTTCTCCACAATCGACTTATCAGTATCTTTTGGAAGATAGGGCCATCGTCATATTAAGTAGTGGTGTATGCATCAAGGCAGCTTCGCCCTCACGAAGTGAATTATCCCACTCATGACTTGGAATTGGCTTCAGTGATTCATGCTTTGAAGATCTAGTGGCACTATTTGATCGGTAACCATTATGATATATACATCGATCATAAGTGTCTTACGTACTTCTTCACGCAATCGAACCTAAACTTGAGGCAAAGAAGATGGTTAGAGCTGATAAAGGATTACGACCTACGCGTTCACTACCACCCTAGAAAAGCAAACATGGTAGCTAATGCCTTAAGTCGTAAGGCTTACTGTAGTAATCTTATGGTTAGAGAATAGCAACTTGAACTGCATAAGGAACTAGTGGACCTCAACCTAGAAATAGTAGAGGAAGGCACCATAGCAACTATGGAGATCCAAACCAGCATAGAAGAACTGATAATAGCTGCCCAAAAGGATAATTCAACAGCCCTGAGGATGAAAAGCCAAATGGCCAAGGGAAAGGCTCTGAAGATGATGGAAGACCCACAAGGAGTTTTGAGATATGGGACACGCCTTTTCGTTCCCCACCAGGAGGACCTTAAGAATTTGATATTGAGAGAAGCACATAGCTCTACATACTCCCTTCAACCAGGGAGCACTAAAATGTATCAAGATCTGAAGCAGTGCTACTGGTGGCCACGGATAAAAAGGGATATTGCTGAATATGTTGCATGCTGCAACGTATGCCAAAGAGTGAAAGCTGAACACCAATGGCAAGCAACATTACTGTAGCCATTGCAAAAACCTCAATGGAAGTGGAAAGAAGTATGGATGGATTTTATCACAGGTCTACCCCAAACCAAGGCTGGATATGATTCTATATAGGTCATAGTGGACAGATTGACCAAGGTCGTCCACCTCATTCTTGTCAAGACAACTTACAAGGGAGACAAGTTGGCAGAATTGTACATGTCTTGCATCGTGTGCCTACACAGTGTGCCCAACAGAATAGTCTCAGACCAAGGTACTTAATTTACCTCTCATTTCTGGGCCAGCCTTCATGAAGCCCTTGGCACCTATCTGGACTTTAGTACTGCCTATCATCCTCAGACCGATGGACAAACAGAGAGGGTGAATCAAATCCTGGAAGATATGCTTGGGCCTATGCCCTAGACTTTACCATGGATTGGGACAAATGCTTGCCCTATGCTGAGTTTGCCTATAACAATAGTCATCAAGCTAGTCTGAAGATGTCCCCATTCGAAGCCCTGTATGGAACGAAGTGCCGGACCCCTCTACATTGGTTTGAAATAGGGGAAAGCTCCATCTTTGGACCAGAGACCCTGCAACAGGCTAAAGAGAAAGTCCGCCTGATTAGGGATCGACTGCAGGCTACTCAATCCAGACAAAAGAGCTATGCAGACAAAAGACAAAGACCATTGCAGTTCGAGATTGGGGACTACGTGTACTTGAAGGTGTCACCTTTGAGAGGAGTTAGAAGGTTCAAGGTATAAGGCAAGCTCGCTCCCCGATATGTTGGGCCATTCCCAATCAAGGCTAAGAAAGGAGAAGTAGCATACCAGTTGGAGCTGCCTATAAATCTAGCAAATATACATGATGTCTTCCATGCATCCCAGCTCAAGAAGTGTCTTCGGGTGCCACAAGACCAAACTCCTTTACAAGAGATCGAGATCAAGAATGACTTAACCTATCAGGAGCGCCCTATTAAGATCCTCGATATGGTGGAAAAGAAAACAAGAAATCAAACCATCCGGATGTGCAGAGTGCAATGGAACCACCATACAAAAAAATGAAGCTACTTGGGAGCACGAAGACCAATTGTGGAAAGATTACCCCTACCTATTTTCAAGTTAGACCAAATCTCAGGGTCGAGATTCCTTTAAGGGGGTAGACTTGTAACATCCCCAAATTTGGAACTATAAATATTGTCAAATTGGTGGCGTTTTGAATTTTTGGCATTTTCTGACATTTTAAGTCTCTGGAATTTTATTGGATTTTGGTTTGAGGTTCCATTAAATAAAAAGAGAATTTATATATATGTGCAATGTTAAAGGAAACACCAAAAAGAAAGAAGACATTTATAGAAGAGAATTTAAATTTAAATAGATGAATCTGAAAAGATGATCCAAATAATTGTCCAAAAATTCACCAAAGGAATTGGCATTATATGTAGAAATCAATTAAAATTCCAAGCCTCCCAAAAATCATTAAAGTTTAAAAAGGAGACCTCCCCAATTGTGGAAATTTAAAGTAAAAGCATCTATAATAGGGGAAAACATTACCTGAAATTTTGTGCATAAAAATATATACAAGTGCGCCTCAAAAATGGAATTGGAAAATCAAAAAGAAGATAAAAAAAGAAGGGAAGGAGCTCGACCAGCCCAACCGGCCCACGACGTCACCCCTTCTCCCTTTCTCCCCTCCCTCTGCGCTCGCCCGCTCGCTCCTCACGCATGCGCCCGCTCGCTCTCTCCTCCCTCTCCCTTGGAAATCCGTTGTCGTGGCCCCCACCACCGTGCCTCCTTTGAACCAGCGGTCGTCGGTGTGTACTCTCGCCCATACTGCTGCCCGGCCTACGGTCAAGGGCGGACATGAGAACTTAACTCTGATATAGTCTATTTTAAAAACAAATTTGTATGGTTGGGACTTAGAAAGGGAAATTGAAGGACGATGGACTGTCCTGGTTTGTGTAGTCCTGGGTGTCGTCATAGTGATAATGTAAGCGGCTATAACACGCTAATATATGGTGCAGGTGACATGTAAAGGTGGATGTAATCTGTACCAATACTATCATCATATATCTTTTACAAATACTATGATTTTTTAGTCCAAATGGCTAGGTCATAGGAAATTTTTATGTAAATAACTTACGTCTTTTAAAAGCAAATTTTTGGCAAACAAAATAACATGAGCCTATCTTTTGCCAAGCCATGCATGTTACTTATTTGCATTTTGTGTATTGGCTCGTGGAGCACGGTGGTTAGTGTGCTCGCCCTCGCATCATCATATCCAGAAGCAGGAGATCCAGACCATTATGCCTACGAAGACGCACCAAGTTAAGGAGCCGACGATAGCAACTAGGGCGGATTTCTTAAAAGCCTAGTCCTAAGCATGTAGACTTGCTGTAAGGGTGTGTGCCTATATTACCTAGGGTTAGGCAATATAGATGCACACATTTATCCCCAGTCGCTGCATGTGGCTTATGGTTCTGCTAATGTTTTTGTTTCCGCTGCTATACTTTTGATCTGTAATATTTGGCCTGGGAGGCCCATTATGTTAGTAGCCCGACATGGTGTATTTTGAACCATGATGTAAATATATTATGGCTTCATGAATATCATGCGATGTATGAGATGATAACAGTAATGTTCTGTGAGCACTATCTATTGATCTAGAGAATAGTGCGGTAAATCACAGAGGATTCTGGATTTCAAATCCAGGTCTGACACATACCGCCATGGCCACCCCTCCCCTGTTCTGCCGCCGCCCATGGTAGCCGTCGGCCACCGCCTCGGCCAAACTAGCCGATGAGGCTTCAGCTGTGGGAGTGTGGGGGATGTGAATAATCCACTTTTGAAATGCTCATATCCAGCCACCACCTCTATCGTTGGTGATGAGCCCTTTCATTGCCGGCCAAAGAGAGGCGGGAGCCTATGTCAATGAAGGTAACTGTCGAATGGTCCAAACCCTTTCGGTTGATCCAAGTGCTCCTTCGCTGATCAAACGATGCACATGCCCCCACCGTTCAGATGGTCCGAACCTTCTCGATCTATCCAAGCGGTCCATCACTAATCGGACGGATCAAATGCCTCAACTGTTCGGACGGTCCAAACCTTTTGCTCGATTGGATGGTCCATCGCTGATCGAGTGGCTCACGTGTCTCAGCCGTTCAGACAATCCAAACCTTTTGCTCGATTCGAGCAGTCCCTCGCTAATTGGATAGCTCTCACATCCCACCTGTTTTGGTGGTCCGAACTCTCTCAATTGTTCGGACCGGTCTGATCTTAACCATGCCCACATATCAGTGAGAGATCTCTCTTCAATCTCATTTTTGGATTTAATTCAAACAGATAAGTTTAAATAGGCATAACTTATTCATCTTAGCTCCAAATTTAGTGCAACAAATTTCTAAATTCAAGATCTATCCATTAGAGCCAAAACCATGACTTTTGGAACTCATTTAAATTAATTAAAAATATTTGAATTGGAGTGTCTGTTCTACTTAGGAATTTTCTGAAAAGATTATGGAGGATATTCGTGACACCATCGATATTAATTTAGAAATCCACATATCCACTGAGAGCCCTGTAAAAATATAATTTTCATACAAATGACATTGAAATGAAATGGTATATGTGCGTAAAGCTAGCCCCACCCCCACCCCACCCCCATAAATACGTCTTAATCAAAAATAAACTCTATCAAGTGATAACTAAGCGACCTATAATCAAAAAGGCATCTTTCAGTAGAATGATCACATTAAAAAGATATATAACTTTGTGCATCAATTAAAATATAATGACCCATGGGTCACAAAATTGTTAAAAATAATCTCACTAACTTACACCTTAATAAACCATGTGACAACAGAACCAATTAATTAGACCAAAATTAAAATAACTTGATAATACACTGATGGATGGTAATTTGAATTCTAGTCATACTCAGACCTTAACTAAGAGGAATATTTTACCCAAAACCACGTGTAAACCCTAGAAAGGCTCAGCAGTCACCAATCATTAGTAAAATAATAATTTAACAAAAAGTAATTATTAATTAGTAATTGGGTAAATGAGCAATCCTATTATTTAGTAATTTTTTAAATTAATCGTGTGTCCAAATCCTTTGCTTATTTGGCAACTACATCTCAAAATAATAATATATCATGAATCCCCTGGAGATAAGAGTTAAGAAGAGTGATATGAGTATACCGATGGTTTGTGAATCCATAAATACATAGGTCCACCCTAACTTAGAGAACCTCCTTAATAAATATAAAAATAATAGAAGAAATTATTAATAAAAAGGTCAAGGCAAGGTATTCTACAATCGGCTATGCCTATCCATCTTTAAACTCGAAGCGGAATATTCCTCTCATCATGTACCCTTCCTTGACATTTGTCTCGGCAGATTTTCCTTTGTCATTCCTCATATTCCTTGAACCTCATTGACTCTGAAAATAACCCATGCCTAATAAACTTTATCCCAGCTCACCCGTATATATTAATAAAACCAAATTGAATTCATTTGGATTTATTTGGGCCTTTGTGTTACTTGCATTTATTTGGATTTAGTTGTGTTACTTGCATTTATTTGGATTTAGTTGTTTAGCGCGTAATTAGAAATAGAGCCCTGAAGAAACAATAGATCAAGCGAGCCAAAAGTCCATATTAGGATGAAGACCAGGAGCTCAAGACCGTCAAATGAGAAAGCTTCGAGTGAGCTCAAGACCGTGGTAAACCATGCAAGGCGAGTCAGTACTTTGATCATGTTGAACCTACCTTTTCAGCAAGCTATTTCTATTTAAATTATCAAATTGCATGCTGATATTTTATATGCAAATCTATGACTGTTTTAAAGTACTAGCTATGTGTCCATTAATTAACTTGTTAGTATTACATTCCCTTGGGACATTCTGAACATGTGAGCCTTGTCGCCCTAAGGAAAATTACAATGGTAAGCTTTGAAAGTAAGTCTATAACTATACGTCCTGCTTAGGTACTCTGGGGCACCAAGATACCCCAAGCATTACTTTTAAACATAAGAAACTGGTTTTGGGCAGTCATGGATGGAAAATGGCTGGTATATTTTAATATGGTTATTTTATTCTTCCCAAAAACCCCAACTTGATTAAATATCTGGGCAGATGGTATGGAGAGACTGGTGCAGTGGTGCACGTGAGTGTGGTTAGTGTTGGAACCGTCTAGATAACCCTAAGAACTGAATTTTATCATGACCTCATGTGTGAAACAAGTACAACCACAAGTCTATAAATTATAACTTAGCTTAGTAGATTTACCATACCTTGAAAATCATCTCATCGGTGGGGGAGAGGGGTAGTGCAAGTGGATGACTTCGTGACGGCTTGAATGGGACACTCGTTGAGGGTGAAGTTTGCTACGACGAACTAGTCGGTGTGGGTAGTCCAGCGGGCTAGTCGTCGGGGGTAGACATCTCGCACAACTTATGGGACCCACCGCAAGTGGGAGAAGCCCATATGAGTGAGATAATAAAAGGGCGAGGTATTTTAAAAAGTTATTGTGATGTCTACTCAACTGTATGACTAAGGAATCATACAGAGCAACGAGCTGATTGTCTCTTGTGGGTAAAGTGTACAAACTTTGCAGAGTAAAAACTATTCGAATAGCCATGCCCACCGTCAAAGGTGGACATGGAAACTTAACCAGATATAGTTCTATTTCACAAACTTTGTGGGGGAGGGGAACTAGAAAATGGCGGGCTACCGAACGCCCTGAATTGATATTGTCCTACGTGTCGACCCAGTGGTAAGATAGGCAGTTACGACACCGAAAGATTAGCATGAGGTGCAAAAACCATGTAATGGTGGATGGAATCTGGATCGCTAGTATTATTGCATTCTTTCACACATTTACAAAGCCTGTTTTAGTTTAATCTGCTAGGTCTCAGGGAATTTCTATGTATCGTATCCTTAAAAGCAATTTATGGCAAATAAAATAACCCGAGCCTTCCTTTGGCAAGCCATATATGTTATTTATTTGCATACTATGTATTATCTCGTGGAGCACGATGGTTTGTGCTCACCCTCGCTCAATCAATCCAGAATCAAAATTCGAATCGCTACGCTTCAGCAATGCAACAAATCATGATGGTGAAAGAGATGAAAAGGCAAAGAACTAGGACGTGAACCCCAGTTGGCTGTCTGTGGGCATGTCTACAGGGTCCCACCTATGTGAAGTTTCTGTTTCTACTGCTGTATTTTATTAATTATGGCCCGATCAGCCCCTGAGGAAGTCTACTATTATATTTATGCTTCCGCATGATATGTACTTTGATGTTCAGTGATGTATCTATGAGCACTATCTACTGATCCAGAGAATAGTATGGTAGAATTACAGAGAATTCTGGATTGCAAAATCTGAGTCCGACACCTCATTAGGCATGGTGTCAACCAAAGACTCAGCGATATGGACATAACTAGGAAACATAACCCATCCAAATATGAAGAGTAATGTGACAATGGTCCGATCTTCCGAGAGGTACTGATAAGTCGATTGTGGAGAACTCGACGTTGATGATCCAAAGGCTCCAACCAAACAGATTGATCCCCTCGCAATCACTACACCACTGCTCCGATGGTTATCAACCGTGCTGAACGCGATTGACCTCGCCAAGAAAGCTATCTCCTACAAGCGAATCGAGAACACAAGCAAGAGAGTAAAAGATGCAATCTGAATTTGTATTGCGAATAAAGATTAAGTTCACAAGTTGGGGTTCCTCAACCGAACGTGCGGTGAGACTGCTAAGCAGAATAAACTCTTAAGAAAAACCCAAGGAAAACTAAAGGGGTGCGACCTCTTTAAATAGGAGTGGAGGAGGCCGCACTTATCTAACCAAAGGGGGTGCGGTACTATTCACGTGTACTGTTTACATGAATAGAACACCCATGATTAGTGCCGGCCCAAATAGTCTAAGTGTGATTACAAGGCCCAAGGCCCACCTTGACTCGGACTGAAAAAGTAACACCACTTGTTTTGCAGTTTTTGATCGGCTCGGATGGAATTTTGAGGTGAGACTAGATTCATCTGAAAGTAGACTCTAAGATCTTTCCAACGAGTACTCATGGGCCCCGAGATATCTTCTAGATCAAAAGTTATGGTCGTTTGAAGTAAACGCTGTCCAGCAGTCCGAATCTAAGTTGAACTCGCGAATATGAGTTGGATTGCGCTTGAAGGTTCCACTTCTACACTTGAGCTCGCGTGGTTCTTCTCCATAGTTCCTAAGGATAGGAAAATCACAAGTCTTAGGAAGTATCGAATGCTCAGCGGAAATATTGTTGACTCCCAAAAACGAGTTTACCTGATAGTTGAGTTGACGAGCATGTGCCCGAGTAATTGGACCTTGCCCATCATTTAGGGAAGCAGTAAGAGGAGTATTCATATCAGTAGAAGTGATGTTCTCATCATCCTCCCTTTCTTGAATTGAAGTCGTCCTCGACTCAAACTCATCTTACATGTCATCCAATCCTTGGTCCAAAAGATCTTGAACGTGTCGTTGAATTTCCCTAGTCTCCTCCAGATTGGTTCTATACGCCGCACGGTTTGACAAAGTCGCTCCTGGAATTAAGTTAATTTGGTGTTCAATCCCTCTAAAAGGTGGCAGTCCCGGGAGTAGTTCAGCTGGAAACACATCCTCATATTCCTACAAAAGGTTAGTGACAGCAGACGGCAAATAGCTAGACACATCATCAAGTGAAAATAAAGCGTCTTTACATATCAACACATAGCATGGCTTATCATTATCGACAATTTCAGTAAGATCGGATTTGGTGGCAAGTATGGCATACCCCTTTAATTTAATTCCCTCAGTCCTAGAACTAGGTGCCAACTTCTCTTTCTTAGGTGGGAAAATGTTCTTCACTACTTGCTGATTTTCAGATTCATGTTCATGTTCTTTCCCCTCATTTGCAGCTATCTCTTTGTCACATTGCACAATTTCAACAGGTGTTAAAGGTACTAAAATTATTTTCTTTCCTTTGTGGATTAGAGAGTACTTATTACTTCTACCATGATGAGCTACATCGGTATCAAATTCCCATGAACGACCTAATAAAAGTGAGCAAGCTTGCATAGGCAATACGTCGAAATCACCTACATCATGATAGGAACCAATGGAAATATGCATTCTCACAGATTGTGCTACCTTCACCTTACCGCTGTTGTTGAACCACTGAATGTAGTATGGATGAGGATGTGCATGTGTGGTCAAGCCAAGCTTCTTGACCAAATCTAAACTCACCAAGTTATTACAACTCCCACCATCAATTATGACACGAACACAGCATTCCTTGACGATGAGGAACATCTGAAACAAATTATGGCGCTGTAGCTTCTCCGCTTGCTCCCTTTGAGTGCTCAACACTCGTTGCACAAGTATGGTTCTATAATTATCTGTAGCAGCGGTACCTAAAATTTCCTCCTCTTCACTATGTTCTTCTGGATCATCATCATTACCTGCAAGGTTAGCTGCAAGAACATATTCATCCTCAACATCACTAGCACTTACATATCCACCATCTTCTGTCGCAATGTACGCTCGCTGACTTGGATGATTTTTCATGATGTGTCCTATCCCTTTACAACAGTGGCATATGATCCCTGTTGTACGACCCGTGGAAGCAACCGATGAAGAGCTCTGCACTGGCGTCCGCACAGTAGTGGATTTGCTCGCCTCAGGTGCGCGTGACAGTAGTGACGGTGCTGCTGAACGCGCCCTACTCATGGAGGGGGCAGCAGACTGAAAAGCAGGAGGTGGGGCTGACTTGGATTGCTCCGGTGTCGACCTCGATGCAGAATTACTTTCATAGTTGCTCCTATTCCATTGTTGTCTTCCCTGCACTTCTTTTTCTGCTAAACAAGCAAGCTGGAACAATCTATTGATATCATTATACTCCTTGTAATCAATTATGTCTTGAATTTCCACCTTAAGCCCCCATAAAAACGAGCCATATTATCCTCCTCATCCTCTACAACATTACAACGCAGCATGTCTATTTGTAGTTCTTGATAATACTCCTCAACAGATTTATTACCTTGGTCTAAGCGCTGCAATTTCTTACGCATATCACGTTTAAAAGCAGGAGGAATAAATCTAGCACGCATAGCTACCTTCATCTATCCCATGTATCAGGTGCTAAACCGGAATTAACTACTTGACTGCACTAAAGGATAGTAAAATCTTTAAATTCACTAGTAGCTTATCTGACTCTATGCACTTCAGGAACTAGATGGGCATTAAATTTTTGTTCAACTGTCATCTCCCAATCTAGATAAACTTCAGCATCATAAACACCCGCAAAAGATGATATGGTAAATTTAATTTTAGCAAATCGGTCATCATTAACACGAGCATTGTGGTGCTGAAAATCATTACCTCCCATACCATGATGATTGCGTTGTAGGCGGTGTCATAGACGTACATCTTGAGCATCACGATTTCTCCTCTCATTATCATCTCCCACCTCAAGGTCTTGGGGTGCATCATATTCATTATCGCGTCCGTTGTTCGGTGGCCGATTCACCATTCTTTCAAGGCGTGTAGTGAATGCTGCAATACTCTCATTGATGGATCGCTGCAATATATCCGTAGTAGCTTGAAGCTTCCTATCGATGTCCTCATTAATGGTAGTGCGTTGTTCACCCAAGAGCATCATGAGCTCTCCCTTGGCAACACACTCTTGTGCGTTAGACGACTCACCTGCTATGGTCAGTAGAAAATAGAAGACAACACAAAGAAATTATCCCTATCAACGACCAGGTGATGGAAAGGTGGAATCACACACTCTCAAGTGTCTTACCACACTCTTACAAGTGTTCTTACCAACACAAACAGTAGGTGGTACAACCGGTGGCTGGTTCGTGATACCGTGTTGAGCGTGGGTACGATTGCAAGAGGGAACCTGTTCTGATTAAAAGTAAGTGGAGCTTGGAAAGTACAATATGGTACCAAAAGGATCAGCAATAATCAATTCAGTAAATGCAAGTTGAAAGATTGTTCAAAATACTCGTCCAAGTTGCCGATCCTAGCCTAATCACAGCTAGTCAATCAAAGCCCTATGCAAGAAAGTGTATGTATGCACACGCAACGATCAATGTGACTTGATGTAAGTAATGGAGAACCTCACAACAAGTGCTAGGAGAGACGCTAACCAATCTACTCAAACTTCTTTGTAGGGTACAAGATTGTTTGCACGACGTAGAGCACAAATGACAACAAAATCGGTATCGGTGCAATGCAAACAACCCTCTAGATTGAGCAGAAACAACAGCTAGTCTTAAACAATGAAAAAGCAGAGTTTTATATGACTTATATATACTCGTTTGAAAGGTTTCGACAAGATCTACAACTTTGCAGTTGAAACGAAATACAAATTTCGAAGGGAAGATTGAATAAACCATCAAAAACAAAAGCCTTAATTTTGCGATGCGATTTCAAGGCAAAAAATGGCCGATTTTGGAGGTCTTGGAGGGCGACAAGTGCTTCGCTGTTGGATTTTCAGATGCGCGCCGTCGATAGCTTTCCAACAAGTACAAGAACGTCAAAATTCGAGACCGTATTAACTTATGCCTATTTTACTGAATGTGTGTCGGAAATGGACTCAATTTTGTTTAAACTGCTATAACTTTTAGTCCCATGACCGAACTTGCTCAAATTGTTTCTTGGAGCCTTTTGGATGTATGAAGGACAGCTCCACCAATTTTTACTATTTTTGGCGAAGGCTTGATGCACTTTCCAAATTTCGGAAAATGGCAGATAGGATGGCAGCGGAAAAGGGCACTTTCCAAAATTTCACTATCCCGTTGCTCTCTCTCTCCCCTTTTTTTCTCTTTTTTTTCAAACCAAAATCAATCTCTATCTCTTTTCTTTTATTTTATTTTCTTTTCTCTTTTTTTCTCTCTGGGTCTGAAACCCTAATTTTTCTTTTATCACAGAGGATGGCGACGGATGGGGTGTCGGCAGATGGGGTGGTGGCGGATGGAAAGGCCGCGGCAAGGAAGGAAGGTCGCGGCAAGGATGGAAGGAGGGGGTGGCAGCAGATGTGGCAATGAACAAGAACACACAACGATAAAGCTACGCGAAGGAACACGAGATGTAACTAAGCAAAGATGAACTGAACTCTGACTAAACTAGGAATTAGCAACTTGAACACGATAATGTAACCAACTTTTCAACAAGAAATACTGAAAAGAAAGATTGCAATGGCACAAGGGGTGTTGGGACAGCGGAAGAACAATACAAAAAAATTTTGGCTATTTTTCTGGAGTTTTAGGACGATGAACATAAACTAATCTAAAAGGGACGAATTACCTCATGGGCAATCGTTGCTCTGATACCACCTAATGTGATGATAGCCCGATCTTCCGAGAGGTACTGATAAGTCGATTGTGGAGAACTCGACGTTGATGATCTAAAGGCTCCGACCAAACAGATCGATCATCTCGCAATCACTACACCACTGCTCCGATGGTTATCAACCGTGCCGAACGCGGTTGACCTCGCCAAGAAGGCTATCTCCTGCAAGCGAATCGAGAACACAAGCAAGAGAGTAAAAGATGCAATCTGAATTTGTATTGCGAATAAAGATTAAGTTCACAAGTTGGGGTTTCTCAACCGGACGTGCAGTGAAATGGCTAAGCAGAATAAACTCTTAACAAAAAATACAAGTAAAAATAAAGGGGTGCGACCTCTTTAAATAGGAGTGGGGGAGGCCGCCCTTATCTAACAAAAGGGGATGCGGTACTATTCATATGTACTATTTACGTGAATAGAACACCCATGATTAGTGCCAGCCCAAATAGTCTGAGTGTGATTACAAGGTCCAAGGCCCACCTTGACTCGGACTGAAAAAGTGATGCCACTTGTTTTGCAGTTTTTGATCGGCTCGGATGGAATTTTGCGGTGAGACCAGATTCATCTGAAAGTAGACTCTAAGATCTTTCCAACGAGTACTCACGGGCCCCAAGAAACCTTCTAGATCAAAAGTTATGGTCGTTTGAAGTAGACGCTGTCCAGCAATCTGAATCTGAGTCGAACTCGCGAATATGAGTTGGATTGCGCTTGACGGTTCCACTTCTACACTTGAGCTCGCATGGTTCTTCTCCATAGTTCCTAAGGATAAGAAAATCACAAGTCTTAGGAAGTATCGAATGCTCAGCGGAAATATTATTGACTCCTAAAAACGAGTTTACCTGATAGTTGAGTTGATGAGCATGTGCCCGAGTAATTGGAACTTGCCCATCATTCATGGAAGCAGTAAGAGGAGTGTTCATATCAGTAGAAGTGATGTCCTCATCAAAGAGCGAGTAAGCAACTAGGTGAGATCTCACAACCTATGCAAGCGCATCTACTGGGCATTGCTTGGACCGTCACAGCTAGGAGTATGGCACTCCATGGATCTTATCTAGAATAGGATGATCAAACCAATGCAGCAGATGTGCCTTCCAATCGGGAGATCTAGGGGGTGGAACCACGGATGACCCTATGTGCAAACCGATGATGTACGGAATATCCTGTAGGGTGATGGCATCTCCCCCTGTCGAAAGTGAAATATGTCGATCTCTGATCTCTACTGATCAACGAGTGCCGATAGAAGTAGCAAGTCCAACGCAAACGACCGCCCAACACATATCATCCTCGCTATGGACAACAACCCAGCCCACCGCAAAACTGGAATGTACAGATCATTGAGAGGCCAGTTCTCACAAGCTCTCTGAAGACCAAAGAGGGGCGGTCCGTCACCGCTTGACCACACCTGACAACGACGCTACCCATCTCAAGATGGGTCCAGCAACGTGCCACACTTGTGGCTGCCACCAACAACCATTCCCTGCGGTATAGAAAATAATATGAAGGTGTCCGACGGTGCTAAATACAACTGAAGATAACAAAGAATAATGAGGCACATACTTAGGTACATATTTCCTAAATAACGGCGTGTATTCTTCAGGTATTTACAAAAAAAGGGAAATATGCCTAAATGCATGTATAGAGGTACACACGTATATGCATATATATGTACACACAGACACTACAACTAGTGTGTACCAAATCGTCATTTTCTACGACTTTCTGTGATTGCACGAGCGAAACAAGTATATATGTGCCAATTTATATAAAAATATTTCAGCTATTTCTTTAGCTCGTATTTTTCATCTATTTACAATAAATAATCATTCTCGCTACTAACACGTCCTAAATATGGGTAATTACATAAACATATCTGTTAACTAAGTATGGCTACCTAGCGTATTTCACATTACAAAACCACCGTTACGCTAATGAAATACTAACGACAAATTAAGCACGTTGCTCGCATGTGAATAAAGCATACCTTTTCATAAAGGTCATCACCTGGTCCACAATGCTTCTAACTGTGAAAGATCGTAAATCATTTACTATCTCAAAAATATATTATAAGCTCACCATTCAATCTCTATTTACTTCCCCTCCCTCGCTGCTCTCTCGCTCGGCAGAAAAGAATCGAGCACGGTTCAGATGAGAGAGCAGACCGAGCCCTCCCATTTATGTGTGTGGGAAGGCGTTCGCAACAACACTCCCACACGAGCACATGTGGGCACGAATAGTAGCAGAATCCCTGGGCGAAAAATGGGAATCATACGCCGAATTATGTCATCACTGTTACCCACGCAAAAAAAGAATCTCTCGAAGCAACTAGCCAGCCAAGCCCCCCCCCCTCAACCCCCTCCTGCGCGCGCCTACTAGAGGCCACCTACCTAGCCTGCGCTGCTGGCGACACTCTACCGAGCAAGGCAACCCGACAGGTAGCTGCCAAGCAGCTGCAGCTCAACAGCGCCCTAGGGCCTGCCTGCTACCATGCTGTGCCAAAAGTTGCCGAGCTAGCTCGCCCTATCGCATGCCCCTGTTCCTACCGAGCTCTGCAAACACGGCAGACAGCAGGTGTCGCATGTCGTGCTTAGAGACAAAGCTATTTTTGTAAATACGGATGTTATGAGACTTTTTTGCCATCAAATCATATCCAATAGCTTTAGTATACACATCTCGCAGAACATCTAATTTACACAAAATTCAACTTACTCTTGAAAAGACTATAGAACGTCTGATAATTATCAAAACCGTTTTTCTTAAAAGAAAATGCACAAAACCGCAAATCGGTAGATTATCATGACAACAAGGTGCATGCGGTGCATACTTACCCTTCGGTGTTCGGGTGTACTCGTGAAAATACTATGTAAAATACTAAATAGTTTTGAGAAGTTCCGAAAAATTTTGATAATATTCATGCAAAATCAACATATCATGCCACGTTGTTTCAAACCAAACATCAATATATACATGGAAAGAAAGAACAAAAGTTCTGTACGGGACATCCGGAGAGCGCCAACAACCAAGGTGCAAAGCAAGGAGAGTGAACCGATACACCAAACACAACGTTACCGCTTGTAACAGGACAAAAATTCGTGATTACAGATGTAACACACCAAGGGTTCAATTGAAGCGAAGGGTTCATGCTATAGCTTGACGCGGCCACACTCGCAAACGGGCTGCAACCACATCGCGTTGCGAGATAAACAGATGTGACCATGTGGGTTCCAATGCAAAGATTATCCAAGTGACACTTCAATATTCTGCCTTTTAAATCGTAATGATGCACAATCGATTTTCAGTCTTGTATGATAGCTGGCAGCCCAAATACGAAGTACTACGATAGCTGGCTTACAAACATACGCCGCAAAGTTAGCATCCAGAATGCATATCCATAAAAAAGTTAGCCAAGTTAGCCCTGCTGCACAAGGATCGATTAAGACCACCTCAACAAAAGAACATTGAACTGCAGACATCAGCATGCAACCGCGGCAATTCTGGGATCGTTGCTGGTGATGCCGAAGGGACACCACTCCCAGATGAAGTCTCAGCAAACTCCTCGAATTTCATGAACTGGCCCATCTGCGCTGCTGCGAGGTGAGCGTAACAGATAGGTGCCACTGGAGAAGGGAAAAAACAGCATTGATCAAACAATTGGTAATATTTACGAATACAAGGAAGCAAATTGTGATGAAAGATATCAACATACCGACAGATACTGCAGTGGTGCTCCTTTGATACCTGCACAAGCACAAAACTATTATTATCTTCCCAACCCTAGCATATTCGAGTAGAAATTTGGAAATATCCATGTACTTACACATATGAAAGCGAAAGAACTAGCTTCTGGAGGTCATCCGGTGAAAAGCCAATCTCATCAAGCAAGACATGGTAATGGGTGGGCCTTGAGGTACCCTAAAAGAGGGCGCACATTTTACAATATTTATATCTCGGATGCCAAATATACACAAGGCAAGAAATGCCTGGCACATATAATTAGGCAACTAATGGTAACATGCACAGCTGATCTAAATCAATTGAATTCCAGCAGATGCAATTTCCAAAATCTTGAGTCAAGAAGACTTACTATAGGTCCAGCATGAGCACACATGTAGAAATCATACTGTCTTGGATGAACAATACCAGAGTCTACAACAGTCCCTGTTCACAAAGCCAGAGCACAAGTTCCTTATGCTGTTTGAAGGGGAAGAATATGCTGTTTGGGAGGGAAGACCCTCAGCTGTATTAAACATGGCACAATTGTATACCAGGTGGAACGTTATCTTGTGCATCAGCTTGGAAGAGTTTCGTGTGGTGATTCTTCTGGGCAATGATCACTGTGAACTTTGGAAGGTCCCCCTGACCCATATTCTGGTAAGCCTGCATTGAAATTTCTGTTAAAAAGGATTTTTAGAAAACCAAGAATTGCCCAAGCTAAATAAATGCTAGAGCATGACCTTTATAATTTGATTAAGCTCAACATTAAGTACTTGGCTAAATTGAGACTCGCTCACACCATCCCTGCATATATAGATCATAGAAAAAATGATCATAGAATTCATGAGAATCACACAATTGGATTACTCTTTCGCGTAGAAAACTTGCAGCTGAAACACTGGAAACAACCAAGGGCAACATGCTTATTTATG
Organism: Melocanna baccifera; assembly: GCA_036346265.1. Classification (NCBI taxonomy): domain Eukaryota; kingdom Viridiplantae; phylum Streptophyta; class Magnoliopsida; order Poales; family Poaceae; genus Melocanna; species Melocanna baccifera. Next base: position 2,096,545 of record CM070701.1, on the reverse strand, counting down.
ACGTTAACACCACAGCAAGCAAACGGCGAATTAAGCTTGGAGTTTTACACGTCAAGGAAATAATTAATTTGATGGGCGGGAGTTGTTCTTTGTGCTGGGGCCCATGAGTAAACAAAATAAAAAGTGACATACAAATAGAAGCGTGTGATCTTGAATATGGCCTTAAGAGGTGTTGAAGCAGAGGGATTAGTCGTAAGAAAGCCTAGAGCAAGTTTTTTTTTCTTTTAACTGAAATGCAGTTTTTTTTCTTTTAACTGAAATGCTAATGTGCCCTTTAGATGAATGCTAATTTATTTCTTTTGTTAGGGAACATGTTGATGCCCTCCTTAGAAAGCACAATCTCTCTTTATTTGTCTTATGACTTGTACATAATTGTGAGTTCAAATCATCCTTGTGAGTATTCCAAGATGTTAGTAGCGCATCATATAAAAATTCTAGCTTATAGCTTTGCTGATGCTTCGTTGTTTATTATTATTATTATTTTAGAACAAAAGGGCCACAGCTATTCTGTTCAAATGAATTAGGAAATATAGCCATAGGAGTTCACTTCAATAGATTGCAGATGTCCATTTTAACACAGAAAGAAAATAAATAATGAAAACTTTGTTTGTTGTTCAGCTTCTACAGGACCTTTAATGAAACCATTTCATTTGCTTCTGTTTCATGGCTGCCAGGTTTACCAGTTGCATGAAGGCGTTTGACGTGTTTAAACAACTTAATTATTGATTCGACAATAAAAGGGGGACAGGGGAGAGAAAAAATGGTTTACTAGTTCCAAATATAGTATAGAATCTTGAAACCCCTTTTTTTTACCTAGCTACCTGGCATTTTGTATGTAGTCTAGGATTCGTAAAGCCTTGTAGAGCACACACCTCACCTTACCCCATAACCGTTTCTTTTTGTAAATTAACTAAAACAAACTATCAATAATCCACGGAAATAGTTCTTGGAGAGAACTAAACAAACCCTTAAGGCATCAACACAACTATCAAAATGTATGAACAAATTCCAGAGCAATTATGGACCAGATGTTATGCTAAAGTGAAAGTAACAAGTAAATAACAATAGAGACCTGAAAATGATTATTTGTGATGGCTTTCTTTGTTGACTGGTTTTGTAGAAGTCTAGTAGAAGTTCCCTGCAATGCAAAATTACAGTAAAAATGGGTACTGAATTTTTTTTTGGTCTAACAGGCTCAGACCACACCCCAAGGTGTAAATAACTTTAACATAAAGTGCAACTACAGTACAGCTGGAAGAATGTCAGGTGTAAACAGAAACAATACAGAGAAGATTAGTTCAGAGCACCTTATTATGCCGTCATCCTTTCCATCATCCAGTGGCTTAAAAAGAGAATCAATCATCTCTACCTTTGGAGACTGTGTCCGGACAGATGCTCTGTAACGTGATATCAGTGGCCAACATCTGGATCCAACAACCTGTAGCAAAGGTGGATTTCATTAACATTGATGGTGAATACAAATCCCACAATTGCCCACTAAGAAAGAATGTTTTATCATACACTCTAGCTCAATCAGATGTTCCAAAAAGCCTAGAAATTCATGGAATATGCCTTGAGGGATGGAAATACAGAACTTTGCTTGATGCAAGCAATGCAGAGAGAGAGAACAAGACAAACCGCAGCAATTGATGGTATATCTGCTCGTCCAGGAGAACCATGTGAAACATCCATTCCCAAAATTAATGTGGGTATCTGATTGACAATTGGAATCATCCGGCGATGCTCCAATGCCAGTTTAGAGTTCATTCCACCAAGCTAGTAAACAGGAAAAACACATTAGATAAGAAAGTAACTCGTATGTGAGTAAAAAGATGGAACTTGAAGGCACAATCAGATAAAGAGATTGTTATGAATATTATGTGTATTGATATAAGGCCCAAAAGACCATATATATAGGGGAGTACAAAGGATATATGCCATATAGAGATAAGGTATATGTGGAATAGAATACAAACTCTATCTCCTTAATACCCTCCTCAAATGTAAGGCGTATGCAATAGCTTTGCATTTGAAAGAAACTGTTACTGAAAATAAAAATCCGAAGTCTGAGTCTTGATGATGTCGTCGTAGCATGCAACTCTTGAAAAAATACTATCGAATCAAGTCAAAGAGGAATGATAGAAGCATGACAGTGCAGATTAAAGCTCAAGACGGCGGCGGCGTAGTGCACAAGGTGCAGAAGAAGCACGGCGGCCTTAAAAGCTCGGGGCGGTGGTTACAGTAACGGCGACATCATACGACTTCTATGATCTACACGCGGCTTAGAGAGAAGAGCGGCGGCTGCTGCCATGGAATAGGGGTAGAGGCATGGCAGTAGCAGATCGAAGCCCAAGACGGCGGTGGCGCAATGCATGAGGTGCAGAAGAAGCGTGGCGGCCTTAAAAGCTCGGGGCGGCGGCTAAAGTAACAGTGGCATCTTAACGACTTGTACAATCTGCACGCGGCTCAAAGAGAAGAGCGGTGGCTGCTGTCATGCAAAACAAAATTCCTATGCTTTTTGATTGACAATAAATTTTGTGGACTCGCATGGTTTTAACGATCTAAAAGATAGAAGCTACGGACTTAGGATGGATGCAACCGGACGGATGAAGTGGAGACAACAGCGGCCTAGGTAGCGGCGGTGACGAGATCAGTAGATCAGGAAGGAGATGACGCCGCACGCGGAGGGCAGCAAAGTGGAGGACGCCGCACACAGAGGACAGCGAAGTGGAGGACGCCGCACACAGAGGGCAGCGACCGGTGGGTAGGCCGAAAAGAAGACGCCGCACACAGAGGACAGCGGTTAGTGGGTAGGCCGACGCACATAGGGCGACACTACTCTCTGAATTGCTCTTCTTTTTCTTCAACGGCGGAGGAAGGGTCCTCGCGGAACCCAAAGACTCTAGAAGTGCAAGCACTAGCAAATCCACCAAATCCTCCTTCCTCTTCCCCTAAGCCTGATGATCAAAGAAACCAATGGAGAAGAGTGGCGACGAGTAGGGCGGGGGCCATGGAGCGCCGGCGATCAGCACCGGCGGCTTGCCGTCGGCCGGAATTGGCAAGAGGCGGGCCCAAGCAGAGGCGGTCGGGCGGAGCGGCCGACAAGCCGGTGGCGCGCACTGGGTCATTCCGATGAGGTCGCCCTTCCACCACCAGATCGGCCGGTTCTCCTCTTCCCTTCGGACACCACAGCCGTGGGTGGCAGCGATAGGAGGCGGCGGTGCGGGAGAGGGGCTCTTGGAGACCATCCCGGCAGCCCCATCTTCCTCGACTTGCGGAGGCAAGTGCTGATCCGCTCCCTGAACCGCTCACAGGCACCACCAGCGCCGGATGCAGATGCAGAGGCAGGCTCGCCGAGGGCGGCGCCCGAGCGAAAGGAGATGGAGCGGCGCACGAAGTCGAACAGCTCGTGGAATCTGCTTCCGCCGCCGGCATCGTCTCGCCGCATGGTGTGGCCGGGGGGTGCTCCGCTCCCTGAGCCGATGTCGTCGTGGAGCGCGTCGCGGGGCGAGGAAGCCCGCGCGTGTGAAGCCCAACGAGGAGGCGATTCTTCTGCGCCTCGCCGCGCCAGAGCGGCGTCTTGGTGTGACAGTCAGGCCTTGGGTTCGCCGGAGGCCGTGCAATCGTTCGGATCGAGCGACCCGCTCCCCTTCTCGACATCGACATCAATGAGATCATCCTTGTCGACAGCGACACCAGGATCCCCAAGGTGCAGCAGCTCCTCAGGGACTACTTCGATGGCAAGGAGCGCTCGGTATCGATTCGGATCTGAGTTGACGGAGGCGATCCTTGACGGAGAAGCCATTAGCATCTGGATCTAGACAGTGGGAAGCAAAAGGAATCTGGATTTGACGAAGAAGTGGCCGCCCCCGGGAGCGTAGATCATCCTCCCAGGGGCAGCGGCAGCGTAGATCATCCTCCCGGGGGCAGCGGCAGCGGAAGTAAATTTAGATTGAGATTAGGGTTTGCAACCTAAGCTCTGATACCATGTTATGAATATTGTATGTATTGATATGATGCCCAAAGAGCATATCTAGTGCAAAAGGGTATTTCAGTATAAAAGTGCAAAAACTTCTAAGAGCTATCGGATCTGGCATGTACGACTCAAATCAAGGAAGGTGGAACCCCCACCCCATAAAACTTAATTTATGCAGGGGGTTTTGTGAAAGATTGATTAAATGAATTAAATGAGGTGGGGGTTCCACCCTCTTTGATCCGATCCGTACAATGCAGATCCGATGGCTGTAGAGAAGTTTTTGTACTTTTGCACTAGATATGCTCCTATATATATATATATATATATATATATATATATATATATATATATATATATATATATATATATATATATATGAGAGTACAAAGGATATATGTCATATAGAGATAAAGTATATGTGGAATAGAATACAAACTCTATCTCTTAATACAACTCTATCTCCTTAACAGAGATGAAGTGTTTGTACCTTTGCATTGATTTTTAGAAGAACATTGGTGAAGTATTGATCATTCATCTTATTACTAGGAACAATGCATTGAGTGACAATACCCATCTCATGAAGATTTTTCTTCTTCCATGGGCCTTCAAGGTAGTTACAGAAGTTAGTTACATGAAGAATCCATGAGGGGGCAAAAACATTGATTGTGTAACATATTACCATAAATATCACAGTTTTTCCTCTCGGGTAAAACACAAAGCAGAAATTCAGGAGGACCAGGAAGGATTGCTTTGACTTTTTCAAACATCCTTTCAACTCTTACAACAGATGCACATCTCCTAGCTTGACTATCCTCATCCACCAAGGCAAAAGGGCGCTCAATAAACTATGCAAGACAGGGAGAGATTAATTACATGGACAAAGCACATCACTAAAAGATAAGCTACATAGGGTCAAGCTTTACAGAAAAAGAACGAAGCCACACAAGAACTCACAATGCCTTTGCTTCGTCCGCAATTTATCAGATCTCTTGATATCCGGCTCATGTCACAACGAGCAGAGAAATTAACAATTGACCAACGCTCAATCTTGACAGGCTCAAATAGCCTCTGCAACAGTGACCAAATGAAATTTAAGTTCAGCACAAAATGCTTTTGCTGAAAGCGTGTTCCGTTACAAGTAGTGAAGTAGCAACCTTGTTATTGTAGTTCCACCTGCCTCTGTTTGGAATGCAATCTTCACTATTTCCCACGACCAGCTGCATTCACATATCAGAACAATTAGAAAATACGAGCCATATATGAAAAAAAAGGCAAAATGCAAAATAGATTAGGTCTAACCGTTGGAGCAGACAGAACACGACCATCAACACGAGTGAGCTGTTTCTCAATTTTAATACCACAGGAAGATAAGATTGGATCATCATCGTATCTATTAATTTTTACGGCCTGTAAATTGTATCTGCCATTAACTAACAGGAAAAAACTGAAAGCAGTAATTATATCAACAGAATTCAGTAAACCCACATCAGTAACAACTCGCATGCGATCTTGAGGTTTCTGTCGTGATTTTTCAACCAATGCTGCTCTTTGTTGAGAAGACAGTGCCTTTGTATAACGTTGAAGTGATACCATGTGACACAGCTGCACACAAAAAAAAAATCTATATCACAACTTGAACATCAAGTGCAGTCAGAAACTAATATTACTGGGCCACAGTATGAAATGAATAAGGAAACAAGGCTGCAAACCTCAAATGGGAGATAATTTGGGCGTTTTGGTTTTCCCACATCAAGACATGGCAGATAAGGCATCGCTAAATCCACCTGCTTGGATTTAAAATATTCCTGAACAGTAATATCAACTGTCTGAACATCACTGCTTCCATTCCGAACTTTCATCGGAAATCTGTGCATCAGTAAAGGTTTCAACATAACCGATGAATACAATAAAGCTCAGCTTGAAGTAGCAACTATCAGATACAGTATTATCTCCAGTCACAAAAGTGATTTATACAGTCTCCAAGAATTGACTTTGACAATTAGTCTTTGCATTACAATATAAATGTAAAATCTATAGAATTATAACATTATGCAAGTATTTGTTGTGACAAGTCTATTTACATCATGTGTCCAATCTAGATATTTACAGACATCATTGCTGAGAGTTAGAAACAATTGGCTGTCTGCATCCTACAGCAACACGTTCTTATGAATGGAGGGAGTAACAGACAAGGTAGGTTGGACAAACAAGGATATAGAAACAGGAATAGGTATATTACAGTATGACACAAAAATGACCAGAGACATGGAACAGTGATATAGTGGAAAGGAAAACATTTCCAAGGAAAAAAACAAAATGCAGGAATAAAGCCATACATCTGTCTAGAGCATGGTTGATCACTAAGACCAGTGATCTTGAATTCCATGTTGTTGTGCTTAGCTTTAACTCTCAGGTTTTTCAACATTTTCTTGGCCTGCACCATTTACCACTAGAAGTTAGTGAAAAGTTTTAAAGTTGCCTCATGAGGAAACAAAAAGGCTAGAATTTCAGGTAGTGGTATATTATCATGTACCCTGGGCCAGTCAATATCTCTAATGTCTGTAACATTTTGATTTGTAAGGAGGAAATCAATAACTGGTCCGGGAGTCACAATCATAGTAGTTGAAACATCTGTATAACATAAATCTGATGTGAGGATTGGCACTTTGAATTAAAATCCAAAGGAAGACATTAGAATACATACCCATGTTTAAAGATAAACCACCAACGGTAGTACGGAAACTAGAGTGGAGTCCACGACATCCACTAACGCCACCAGTTAAATCAACTAAGTTTCTATGGTCATCACTGAAAAATGATTGTCTAACAAGTAGGCAACCTCTGGGTACAATAAACAATAATTACAATCAGAATGACACTTAAAAGGGCAAATGAAAGTAACAAAACTACAGTTCTTGGGAACGAAAAAACAAAATAATATACCGCTTAGCCTGCTGTTGCCTTAAAACAATGTCAAGGACTCTCAGAGCATCCTGAGCATGATCTGAATCGCTTCCTCGAAGAGCCAAAGCAACTGACTTGAGGGGAATCTTTGCTGCGTAGCTTATGCCCACTACAAACTTTTTTGCGAGATGTGACCGCTTTGCTCGTTTCTTGTCACCTTGACTAGGGCTTCCATGTCCTGGGCTCCCACCAACAGCCCTGAAGAACAGATTGAACTTAGATATTCATGTAAGTTTGCTATTGGGATTACTTTTGTCTATAGAGTACCAAAATCTGTCTCTAGCAGACTAGCATTAGAAGAAGTATAATCCCTATTGGTGCTAAAAACTTTGGATCTAACTGATACAAGTTGCACAGTATGATTCTAAAACAAAGATCACATATAAAGCCTCAATACAACAATCATTTGTCGCTTAACAACTTCACCGTAATATTTTTGGTTCAAATATAGTATGTTTTCCTCTTTTTTCATAACACCAGTATTTGACTGTACCAAAAGACATGACAAAAAAGCTAGTCATAAATGGATAAAAGCAATTGGCTTGGCTACATATGGTTTCACAAAAGTTCGAACTGAAATACCAGTAGACAATTTGCAAAACGTAAAAAGGGAGAAAGTCATGTGCTCCTTACTTTCAACATGGCAGTAACATGTAGCAATGTAGAGTATGCATCTAATAAATGAGGCTTCTAAAGGTATTCTTTCGTTATTAAGGTCAACCAAAAAGACAAAGTAGGGAGTCACACCACACCACCCCAAATTGGAGACATTTTAAAAAAAGGATCAGTCAAATCAGGAATGCCTGAATTTGGACCAAAACAGTTCAGGAAGTGGCAAAAGTGGGAAATTGGACAAACTAAGCAAAATAATCAGCCATCATTCAAATACTTTGCACTTTGTAAAATTCATCAATTCACATAGTTGTTACGATTTATATACCTTAGAGATGTTTCCTCCAAGATAACAGTGAACTCAAAGTTGTTCTGTGCAAGAGGCCCCACAGTAAATAGACATTTCTCACCATCATATGCAAAATCCTTCCCAGAAAGCTCAGAACCGTATGTTTGCAACAGTTTATCAATGACCTTTCGGCCAATACCCTTGCCGTCAACCACCCTATCATCCTCAGATTTGATGGAGACCTACAACGTAATCAAAAGTAATTTCAGAACAAGACACTGAGAATCAACCATCAAAGGAATACAGGCGCAGATTTGTCCATTACACTGTATTGGTAGAAAACCGCATCAACTCCATTAAGCTTCACAGCGAAGTGATTTGACAGCAACTTAATGTGCTTTCCTTCACGGCCAAAGCTAGGCCGTGCAATTGGTGTGCGTTTAACAGTGTCATCCTTATGCACTTGGACAGCTCCACCCGTTTTAGCAGCCATACTATCAGGAATCTGACTGAAGTCGGTTGCTGACGATAAGCATTACAGAAGTGGCACATACATACATAAACAAAATATTAATATTGAACGTGTAACTCATTACCACAAGCAGGACAATAAAGGAAACAAGAAGGTACCATCAAAAATTAGATAACACCAATGAACGCAAATAATGCATGTGAGAAAGTATGTCTTGTGCTCCATCCAAGAAAAAGAAAAGAAAAAGAGCAGAAAGCTCTACAAACTAAAAGCTAATTTTCCAACTAGCCTGTGAAACAAAAATACCCTATTCAAGATGTAATTGCTAACCATTTTGCTTTAACATAACATCCATAAGCATTAAACCAAACAACTTCGGAAAATCCACCAAAAATGACGGAGCAAAATACAACCCTCCACCAGGCCCGAAGAAAACAAGTTATGTCATACCAGCTTCTTTTCCAAACATGTTTGATCAGAATTCAGAGACCTAATATTCTAGCTACATTAACCAGTTAAGAGTCACTGCATGTATAGATGACCAAAGGAAATTTCTGCAAAGTAAAAAAAGTAAAGGCAGAAAGGTAACACTAAGCAACAAGACTTGTTTGAACAGAAAATGCACGGATAACATGACTGCCTTTTGCTTACTACCAAATTATTACCAAAAAGAAAGCACAAGCCATGTAGCAATCTGCACCTCGGGACAATTTGACATTTAGGCCCTGATCGTTTCGGCTTTTTTCGGCTTCAGCTTCTAGCTTCAGCTTTTTTTTCACTATTCACTACACTATCCATTAACTCAGCTACAGTGTTTTTTCAGCCAGCTACAGTGTTTTTTCAGCCAAAAGCCAAAAGTCATCGCTATTCCGATCACCCCCTTAGTTGAACACCCAGGAAAAAATTAAAACATGCAAACGTCTACAACAGCTTCCATTGAAGGGAAGCAAAACAATTCCGAAAGCACACAGTAGAAGCATTATCGGTTAGTCTTTTTTTTTACAGAACAAACGTGCATAAGACTTGCACGCCTTTGCATTAAGGAGAAAAACAAATATTACAACGCAGAAGCAACACTAGAATTCAAAGCCTAGGAGGACAGCAACCAAAAGAAAAAAAGGATTACAAGAGAGAGAACGAAAACAAAGAGACTGCAGGGTGTCCTGAGGCAACACAGTCCGCACGGCCCTGCTGAAAAAAAAACTAAGGTGTTATTCTCAAAGGGCATCCAGAAAAGATCAATGTTACAAAAATCTTACCCGTAAAAGATTGTCTCAAAAGTTCGAAACACTAATTAGGAACACTGATCGCACCAAAATCCCTGCGAAACCGAAAGGCAAGCCTACAGAATTACATACAAACAAGTAATGGTCAAAATATTGTTCTCAGCTGCAATACTGTAATCTGGAAATGACTAAATCCAAAACCCAAACCAGAAAATTAACTACGTAAGCATGCATCTACCGTAACGCAGCCAGAAAAAAAAAAGAAACTACTGACGAAACGAAGCCACCATGCCGAAGCACAAACAGGAATTAAGGAAACGAATAGGCACGGCGATTTCAGAACCCACAGGCGAAATCAGTCCACGGAAACAAGAAGCAACCCGCCAACAAAATCAAACCCAAACCGTTCAAACAACTGAAGCAGAGATGAACTAGTACGAATTCCAAGCCAAGACTCCAACCGAGGTAGAAGCAAATGTGGGAGCGGAGATTTATTTTATTATTTGCGAAATAAAACAACCGTGAGAAATACACCCTTCCACGCCCAAAAACCAACCGAATGAACCAGGCGATTTCAAAACCTACGTGCACCAGTTGAACACGAGATTGTCGCATCCAAACGAACAAGCGAGCCCAAAAAAACATACAGAATAGAGAAAGGGGCGAAGTGGTCGAATTGTGAACCGAAGCAAAGCGTTCGCAGCAGCAGATTGGAGCCACCCGCTCATGGAGAAGAAACCGCACAAATCGAAAGGCCTCTAACTCAACGCACACAGGAAGACGCATCGAAGCAGCGCACCACAAACCCAACCCAAATCACACAACCATCTGAAAGGCGAGGGATTGAACCCGCTGCGAGCAGGAGCAGCGTGCTGCGAGATCACACGACCATCTCGAACCATACAACTCGAAACCGCAAACCACGCACATTGCGCGGAACCCAAACCCCAAAAACCCACGCCCCCAAAACCCCCAACTACCAACTCGAACGAAACGCCATGGAACCCCGCGAGATGAGCAAGAGCGCCGCGCTCTGAGAACCAGCAACCATCTCGGATCAACCCCAAAAAAATCCGCACAACACGAGACCCCGAAGCACCCACATTACCCAGAATCCAAACCCCGAAAACCCCAACATGCGCGCCACAAAAACCCCAAAAAACACCCACCAAATCAAACCAAACGCCATGGAACCCAACGAGACGAGCAGATTCGAACTCACCCGAAGCCGGGAACCCCTCTCGCCACCGCCCCCTTCTCCCCTCCCCTCCCCCTCCCTCTCTCTCTCCCCCTCCCTTCTCCGTCCCGGCGCCTAGAGAGATGGAGGGAAAAGGAAAAAGAAGGCGAAGAAGCGGAGGCGGCGAAGCTAGGGGTGGGGCCGGGTATAAGCGGGTGTTTGCCTTGTGGGCAATGAGCCGCACGCGAATCTGATCCGTCGATCCCATGATGGACGGTCCGTCTTGCTCCATTGCAGATAGCGTCGTTTCGGGGATAATTCTGTGCACCGGCAATCCTACCCGGGGCAGGGGAGGCCAGTGCGCGGGGGTTCCGTGCGTGAGGAATGAGAGATGCACGCGTGTCGTGTATAGCCGAGATGGACACGTGGAGTGAAGGCATTGGTTGAAACGCTGCGGTGCGTGTTTGCGGGCGTGGTATTTGGATGCAGAAGTGGGCTTTTGGTTTGGCGGCCCTGCAGATTTTGAGCGGAATTGGGGAAGGCGCGGGGGAGCGAGAAATCTGGGCCGTCCGATCGCCCGCGTGACGTCACCAGGCCAGCCGTTTTGTATGTTGCCAACTGGCCTTGTCGTCTCGCCCGTTGGACAAGAAGCATTTAAACGGCCGTTAGAGATAAAAGGATTTGCTATCATGTCATGTCTATGTACTTCTTCAGAATCTTTGCATTTAAACGGCCTGGCTTGTGGCTAATTTGTCCATATGTTGGTCCCACATGTCAATGCCTCAAAAAAATATTGTAAGATTCTATTTTACTAGTCAAAATATAGCTTTAATTCTAATAACTTAATATTATGTGAGTTTGGCAAAAACAAATTATAACAAAATATGACAACCTTAGTATATAAACCAAAAAGTCCCTGTTACTACTACCCTTGCCAAGGCTAGCGAGAATGTCCACCGTTGGTATTGTAAAATACATAAATGCAAAGGTGACATGTTTTAATTATTATACAATACATTGTATACTAATATTTCTCAAAAGGTAGCTTTACAAATTAAATTCTTGGATGTGTTTTAAACTAGAATTCTAAAACACAGAAGAGATTATGTATTACACACTACTTTCTTATCAAAAAATGATAGTTATAAAAATATGAGATAAGCCCATTTTACAACCCCCCCTCCCGAACTTCCCAAAAAATTCATTTTAATACCCTCAACAATAAAACCAAATATTTAACACCCCAAACTTACAAACAAGATCAATTTACACCTCTAAGGTAGTTTTGCTGATGAAGGTCCAACGTAGGGTGGTTTTTGCTATGTTAGTAGTCATATCATCGATTTTTGCTGATGTAGATCCAAATGAGAGGGAATGATGAAGAAAATAAAAAGAGAATGTATATAGAGAGAAAAGGAGTGAGAAAGAGATCGATGATGTAGATGTCAATACCTTAAATTAGATCCTCATTACAAAAACTCAATGATGTAGTTGCTAATATAGCAAAAACCACCTTGAGTGGAATCTACGTCATTAAAAATGTCCTCTAAAATTGTCTTAGGGTGTAAACCGGTTTGATTTTATAAGTTTAGAAGGTTAAATACCCAATTCTATAGTCCATGATATTAGAAGGTTAAAAATGTCCATGAATTTTTTTGGGGAAGTTCAGAAAGCAAAATGGAATTCTTAAAAATATTAGTGAATCCAGTACAAGATAGTACACTCCCAATCCATCCTCATGAAGCTTAGCGAGAACATCCTCCTCCATGACAAAAATCTCGGCAGGGACCCACCCCCTTGAGGAAATTGCTATCCCAGTTTAAGGCTTATGGTTCTTTATCATTTAAGGGTTTTTCTAAACCAAAACTATGCATGATGCGCTACGAGCAAATTATGCAAGCACAATTTCAAAAATCTACCATATAAACAAGAAATCTCCGCTAGTAATAAATCATGGTATTACCACTAGACGTGTAGATTCGTAGTGAAAGTAGAGTTGATATAGCGTGTTGGTGCAGTAGTAGTCATACTAGCCGCACGTCTCCTCCTCCAGCTCCTGTTGATCGTCACAAGTTACGGATCGTCCTAGTGCTGAAGCTTTGCATCAACACCTCCAAGATATCCACACGTATGGGGCAAAAACACCATGCGTTGGAGTGCTAGTCGGCTGCGTAATATTAGATGAGGAAGGTGTGGCGACTAGAGTTTCGGGAATTCTGAATTTTCTCTTGAAAACCCTATGCCATTTCCCCTCTACATATAGGCATCTATGATGGGCATCGAACTTGAGCCCATTAAGAACTTGTGGTCCACATGATTTTGAATCACCATTCGAATTATATCCCAGCTATTTAAGTGTGTGACTCTATAGGTTCATATACATTTGGATATGCCCAAGTACTCCTACTCGTCTACTAATCGGTAACGGCCCCAGGAAGACATGCCGACTCCGAAGTATATGTAAAGATCATATCAGACAAACATCAACAAAATTTATATGCATTTTTCTTTACCTCACGATATTGGTCAAGCTCAAGGCAGGTACGTGCCATCCTTATTAGTTAGCTTGATCACTCTTTCCCAATCACGTGACTTGAATTCCCAAACTATGATTAACTATTTAACCGTGAGTAGCATGGTCATGTATTTCTGGAATCCAATCACTCGAGAGGCTTAGAGATATTTCTCATATTGCATAGACGAGCAAATCCTATCTTGATCGACCATGCCTCGATGCATGCAACATAACAAAACCTAAAATTCAAAAATAGGATTTTCACAATGCAACTAACTAGAACTGCCATGCTATGTATCTCTTTGTTGTAACTACTTCACCCGGGTGTAATTACAACCACCTCTAATATACCACCTAAACGAATTTGAAATACTCCTTTATCACTTTGAATATACTCATGTACTAATTATAAGATATTTCAATGTGAACTACATGAAAAAATTACAAAGAAATCCATAGTTTTTAGCGTATTTTGTAAATACCTTTATATACGCATATAAAAAAGAGTATGTCAAAAAAATATACATACCACCTCTAAAAAATTCTTCATACCACTTAGATGGTCTTAAATACTCGTATACTACACGTACATATAGTATACGAGTATTTAAGATCATCTAGGTGGTATGAACAATTTTTCAGAGGTAGTATGTATATTTTTTTGGACATACTCCTTTTTATGTGCGTATATGAAGGTATTTATAAAATACACTAAAAATTATAGACTCCTTTACAATTTTTTCATATGGTTCACATTAGAGTATTTTATATTTAGTACATAAGTATACCTAAAGTGATAAAAGAGTATTTCAAGTTTGTTTAAGTGGTATATTAGAGGTAAGTGTAATTACACCCGAGTGTAAAAAGTATTTTTCATATATATATATATATATATATATATATATATATATATATATATATATATATATATATATATATATATATATATATATGTCTGATGGGTACTAATTTTACGTATGAAACACTGTTGTTTTTCTTTTGTTTCGGCTCTTTTGATTTTACCTTTTTCTATCTTTTTTTGTATTTTTCATAAAGATATAATTGTATTTTCATTTTTCTTATTTTCTTTATTTTTCTATAATTGAATGACTCAGAAAAAGTTATCAACTGCTGCAGTGTGTAATTTTAGCAAAAAGACACAAACTGAAAGTCAGAAGCCGCCAGCCCAAGCCGGATCAAAAAGCCTAGTTCCAGATGGGGCTAAGATTGTAGCCACAAAAAAAAAATACAAGGTTAAGGACTGCTTACTGATTTTTGTGATGAGTCCCCGAATACCATGACTATTTGAAATCACAAATTTAGGCCCGTGGTTTTTACAACCTACAGTGACGCAATCACAAAAAATTATGGAATAGAAGCGGTCTGGACAGAACAAACTTGCTTCAACTTGTTCCTTGACGTTTCGTTTCATTTAACTGCAAAAGTGAAACGGGAAGCCAATTTCAGGTGATATTATATTTCCGTCGTTCCATCTTGAAAACTGAATCTTGAACGTCGTTAGCTGCTCCGTCTGTCCTCTCATGCTTGCCAAACAAGCCTTGGAAACAAATGTACATCCTTTGGGCGATTTGTAACGAACACGGGACATAGGTTGGTTTTTCGAACTGTGGTTTTGGCTTATAATTTTTGGATTTTAATTATTTATAAAAAGTAATATGTAGAGAAAAATAATTATATGCAATTTTGATCAGTATAGTTGAACTCGGTATAGTGTTTACTATAATCTAACTGTAGGCTCCATCTTAAAAAAACACATAGTTTAAAAACTAGTTACTGTAGTAGAAAGTAATAAACCAAAACAAAGTCAACAAGAACCTGGTCCTGTTCTTTTGCGGCTTCTAAAAGCCGCTTTTGGCTTTGCTATAGTAACTAACTTTTAAACGGAGTATTTTTTTAAGATGGGATCTACAAGTTAATTGTAGTACACGTTAAAAACTAATATCTGTACCATCAAAAATCGCAAGCGAGTATCTCTTTTTCCACAATCTCTGTCGCAAACAGCTAAAAAGTCATCAGCTACAGCCAAAAACCATCAACCGCAGCAAAAAAAACAGGCCTTCACCTCTGGTGTATGAACGGATACCACACCCTATATACGCATGCATCCATACGGATACCACACTGGCATACAAAATGTAAAGCGTGGTACTGGAACGTTAAAGAGTAGAAATGCTGTGTGTTTTGGAGTGTTGAAAGGACATGCAGGCCAGAGTACTACCGCTACTACTTTCACCAGAAGAGGTATTTTTCCTTGCCTTGGTGGCTTGTGGTAGTTCTTGCTGCAAGACAAACTTTTTGACCACATGTAGCAGACTTTTTCCTTTCCACAATGCAAAATGTATTGTTTTACTCTGCATTGTTTCTGTATAACCAAACCCCTCTTAAGCATGCTTCGACCAAGTCATGTATACTCCGTAAATCAAAGTTGGGGGACTTCCTCGTCGGGCGCTCGTGCCACGTATGCGTGCTCCATTGTTTGCTTGCCGTGTGCTTTTGCGCTGTTGTGGCACCCTGTCTTTGCTCTCCCCTATGCTGGTTAGCGAGGCGCGGATTTGCTGCCGTCTCGGTGGTGCGTGACGCTCTCGCCCCGTGTCGCGCCTGAGGAATAGCTCCGTTGAAAGCTTCTAGATAAAGCCTCGCTTGCTCGGTGCGCTTTGCTGCTCCCTTCTCGCACACGCGTTTCCTATGGTCCTGTCTCTGCTATCTGTGCCCCACCTTCTTTCTTTGTGTTGCCTGCTGCTGCTCTCTGGTATGTTTTGTTTTGCTGTTGTGCCTTCCTCGGTTGTTGTTGCTGCGTACGGAAGGGCGGACTTGTTTACAGGGGGTTTCGATTCCGCTTTATGCTTCCGTGTATACGTCCGTCTATTCTTGGTTCTTCTTTGTCTCGTGCGTTCTCTGCTGGTGGTTTTCTTGCATTACGGTTGATTTCTTCGCTCTTGTCTTCCTTCCGTCTTCGTTCGTGTTGAAGTTATACTGGTCTATGCTTGCTGTTTGTGCGATTTGCTCCGTTTTGCCATTCGCTTCTCCCCTCTGTGTTCTTCGTAGGTGGATATTATCCCCCAAACTTTTGTTCCTCCGTTGTTTTCTCCGCTGACGGTATTCGAGTGCTGATTTTCTTTTGCGAGTTGGTCCCGCTTTTAATCCGTTCATCTCTTACGTTTTCCCCTGCTTTTTTCCGCTCCTCTTATACGAAGCTCGCCCAGTCTATTGTGCCTTGTTGTTTTCTGTTTTCACGAGAGATATTTAACCTTTTGCGATACTCAGGTGTGCATATTTCTTGCTTTTCCTCTTTTTCTCGCTTCCTATTTTATTTCTATTTTCTTGCCGTTCTTGTATAGTTTTCCCAGCCGTTCTTCGATCCTGTTTTAGTTTGCTGATTTCTTCCCGTTATTGAGTTGCTTTCTGTTTACCGATTCCTTCCGTTTTGAGGTACCTTGATACTTTGTATTACGGAGCGGTCGTTGTTGGTTTGGATTTGTTCTTGCCAGTTCGTCTCTATGGAGTGCTCTTTTCAGTACCGTTATACGAAGTATTTTTCTAGTTTCGCTTCTTTTTTATTCTCTTACGGAAAGTTTCGTCGCGGAGGGTTTTGCTCTGTTCTTACGCTTGTTGTCTTTTCGTATATGCTCTTTTGTATAGTCCTTTTTTTTCGGTCTCGCTTTGTTCGTTCCTGTTACGGAAAGCTTCACCACGTAGGATACCGCTTCATCGTTTGTTTTGCGGTTATTGGTTTTTTGTATACAGTCCTTTGTGTGCCTCTTTGCCCCCCCTTTTTTTCATTGTTGCTGTTGCGGGAAGCTTCCTCCCGAAGCATACCATTGTTCTATTCGTTTTGCCTCCATTAGTGTCCCGTATACATTCTTTTTTTACCGCATGCAATTTGTTTACTCGTTTATGTTAATGGTGTGCCTTCTCGCATTGCGCGCGTGCTCTCTCGTCCTATTGGTCCATTCGGTTTCTGGTTTTTTCCTGGGTCTCTTTCGTTTTCCTTTTTTAGCTTCACGTTGTGCCTGGTTGCTCCTTTTAGAAAAATGCTTTAACCTCCCTGGGGCAAGCCCAAATAGACTCTTTTTCTCTCCATTTTTTACCATCTCTTCGTTACTTCGCATACCATGCCCTCTTACTACTTCACTAATACTTATGCCTCTTTTTTTTATACAGGGTTCCGTTCAGAAAGCTCCCTCCGTTGTACTTCGAAACAGTCTTGACCCTTGCCGTATTTTAATCTGGTCGTCTCTTGTTTGTTAGGTAATCCTTTCGATCCTGTCCATGTTTACTTACCTATTATTATAGTGTTTTCCTTATTGCTTTCTTCTTTTTCTCTTTTTTTTACAGGTTCGTGCACATCATGTTTATTATTTTGTTATGTACACGCTCTTACAGCATTTACACCTGATCCGTTTTGCTACTTTCCTTATCATTGTGCTTATTGTATTGCTTGCTGTATACATTTCTATGCGCTGTATATTTGGACGAGTTTCACTCTTTCCCTATTATTTTTTTATCATCCGATTTTCTGTTATTTTCAGTATTAAAGTTTTGGATGCTTTCTTTTTCTCTTGCCTGTTGCGGTTTACTTTTATGGATACGCCATCCTGTGCTAGAGCCCGCCGTGAAGACATTTTACATGGAAAACAACCAATTAGCTCCTCAGTTCCGTTACTACCTTCTCCAGAACGTTTACTTGCTGCTTCCTTACCGACGCTTACATCGTCGCTGCCACAACCATGTATGGTCATTATTAACATTACATGCTTTATACACATCAAGATCATTCTGTTTTCTACTCTTTTTATACACTCCCGATTTCTCACTGTTTTTTTTGTCTTTTTTTTATTCCACAGCGTGGAAGCGCCATCATGGTTATTTACGTTCTTCATAACCATTCCTTTTCTTTTCCTTATTAAATGTTGCTTGTATTCCTTTTTTTACCCCTCTTCTTTTCCTATTTGTTTACGTAATAGGTGACCATTTTTTACCCTTGGTTAGTTTTTCTGAAGCAGCTAGCAATAGGAAAAAAAGGAGGTTATCCAATTTTCTTCGCGGTGTTAATAAGCCAGGTGCTTTTTCTTATATAGCCTTTTTTAGATCTGTCTGACGAATTGCTCTTTTATTCTGCCTCCGATTGTCAACAATTTTTTTCTATTTTTTATTCCACAGCCCTTTTTTCCCCTACCCTTTTCCCAGCTCTTTATTTTCCCCTTATTTTCCCCTGTATAAATCTTACCTCTTTTTCGTTCAGAAATCCTATTGCATTTTGTACACATTTTCAGGTGGCGCATGGCCTTTAGTCTAGCTTCACTTAGAGAGCCAAATGTTCCTCTTTTTAAGGAACAAATTTCTTACCTAAAAGGTTTTCTCTCATGCTTGAACTTACACCATTTTCCATTGCTTCTTTTCTCCTCCGCTGATTGTCTGTGTATTTTACACCGTTCTTCTGTCTGCTTGCTTTTTTTCCTCCAATACACTTTTCCCTGCATTGTTTCAGCCATATATACCGATCGGTCATACTATGGTGGCCCAGATTATAAATGTAATAAATGTGGTGCAATTTTTTGGTACAAGAAAGGTTTCAACATAGGAGTTCGTCTAGCCAGCGTCGAATTGTTTGTAATAAATGTTGTCGTGGTGGAAAAGTTTCCCTCCCACCACATACAGAACTACCGCCCCCTCTTCGTGAACTCATTGGTTTTAGCAATGGGCCTCGCTCAAATGAATTTATGCGCCTGATACGCCATTATAATTCTCTGTTTGCATTCACTTCCTTGGGCGTAGATGTTGATAGAACTATTAATACTGGTGGAGGCCCTTATATTTTCCGTATAAATGGTGTTGTTCATCACCGCATTGGTTCGTTGATTCCTAGACAAGGGCAGAAACCACAGTATGCTCAGCTATATATTTACGACATGTTTAACGAAATTGGCAACAGATTGTCCATGTTCAATAAAGAAGACAGTTCAAATGATGAGCCAGATCCTGCTATTGTTGCTGCTTTGATTTCTATGTTTGATTGCTGCAACCCGTTAGTTAAGGAATTCCGAATGGCACGCGACCGGTTATTCTCTCAAGAAAATCCAGAGATTCATATTCGGCTTATTGGTTCATTTGATAGTCATGGTGATAGATATTCTCTGCCAACTGTTCCTGAGTTAGCTGCTTTGGTCGTAGGTGAACCCTCTTTAGAAAAAAACCAGATTTGATACAATTATTGAGACCCACTGCAACGAGCTAAAACAGATTTCGTCTCTAAATCCTGCTTTGATGTCTCTCCAATATCCAATATTATTTCCATATGGACAGAAAGGATTTCATCTTGGTATTAAGTACAAAGAGGTTGATGATAGTTTACCTTCTGTTAGAGATGAGGTATCTATGCTTGAGTACTATTGTTACGGATGCCATTATCGAAGGAATGAACCAAATCCTTATACATGCTATGGTCGCCTTTCTAATCAAATAGAGGTTGATTGCTACTCATGTCTTGAAGCAAACCGTCTGTCATTTCATTTCTTCAATCAAGATCTGCTGAGATCAGAAACATATCAAGGCATTTCAGATGCGCTTGGTCAAGGCACATCACAGGGCAAAAACATTGGTGTCAGAATCTTACTCCCTGCAAGTTTCACTGGTGGAGCTCGTTATAACACACTCAATTATCAAGACGCTATGGCCATTTGTCGTGAATACGGTGCTCCTGATTTATTTTGTACTTTTACATGCAATTCACGATGGCCAGAAATTGTGGACGCACTACGATACGAACCTGGTCAAAAATATATCGATCGTTCTGATATCATAACTCGGGTATTTCATATGAAGCTCACAGAGTTCATTTCTGATATTAAAACTGGTCACTCCTTTGGTCCTGTACAAGCAGGTCAGCGTACTATTTCCCTTATTAATGTGTTATTTTTTTGCTTTGATACCAGGTTGTTTCTTTTGCCTGCTCTAATTTATTTCATTTCTTTGTAACAGTTTTGTACACTATTGAATTTCAGAAGAGAGGCCTACCTCATGTTCATACTCTCATATGGCTTGCTCATCATAGCACAGACCTTACTCCTCAGCACATAGATAGTCTTATATGTGCTGAAATCCCTGATATAGCCACTGACCCACTTGGATATGCACTCGTTGATGAATTTATGATGGATGGTCCATGTGGAAATCTCAATAAAAGATGCCCATGTATGAAAGATGGTTTATGTTCAAAGCGATATCCCAAGCAATTCACACTAGAAACAACAATTGATAGGTCTGGTTTCCCAATATATCGTCTACAAGATGGTTGTCATTTTATTATCAAGCATGGAATCAAATTGGATAATAGATGGGTTGTTCCATACATTTCTGCTTTGCTTAAGAAATTCCAAGCTCACATCAATGTTGAATGGTGCAATAAGACAAATCTTGTTAAGTACTTATTTAAGTACCTTACTAAAGGTCAAGACAGAGCAAAAATGAATTTTTGTGATGGCAATCAACCATCGGATTTAGCAGGTTCGCAGCCTAAGCAAGGGGTAGATGAAATTGCTGACTATATTAAATGCAGGTACCGATTTATCATTAAATCGAATCTCTTTCTGTGCTGCAAACTTTTCTACAGTTTTTTTGATTTTCTGTATTAACGCTCTCTTATATGAAGCTCTATAGATTTATCTTTACAGACCTTGTTTTTGCCTCTATGATGATACCTTTTAGTATGAAACTTTAGGTATTTATCTTCGTGCGAAGCAATCTGGCGATTACTTGAATTTGAAATACATGGCCGAACACCTTCTGTTGAACGATTGGCTATGCATATGCCTGGTATGAACAAAGTTACGTATCATGAAGAGACAAGTCTGCAAGATATTATTTCTGACCCAAGAGCTTGCAAGACTACACTAACTGAGTGGTTTACTGCTAATCAACAGTTTGAAGATGCAAGGTCCTATAGTTATTATCAGTTCCCATCAAAATGACATGGGACATTACTAATAAAAAATGGAAAAAAAGAAAGCGCTCAGGAAAAAAAATTGGACGAATATACAGTGTGCACCCAACTACCGGTGAACTGTTCTATCTTAGAATGCTTTTGATGGTTGTCTGTGGTGCCCAGAGCTTTGAAGACATTAGGGTTTATAATGGTGTATGCTATCCTACCTTCCGAAGCTTGCAAAGCTCGTGGCTTAGTTGGTGATGATACCGAATGGTATCTACTCTTTGATGAAGCAATTATCTGGGCTACACCCCATCAACTGAGACACCTCTTTATGATCGTCCTCTCTTTTTGTAGTGTCATTAGTCCTCAGAGTCTATTTGACAGATATTGGTCCTTTTCTTGCCGATGATATAGCATACAAAATACGCCAAGGATTACAGAATCGATCATATCCCATACCGAACAGTTACTTGTAGTGCCAGTTAGTAAAGGATCTATTTGTAATGTTTTCAAGGAACGAACTCAACTTTGACACATATAATATAGTCAGTGAGCTATCGCATGGTGATCCTGCTTTTGGGATTCGTCTTGTCACCAAAGAATTAGCATATGATAGATCCACTTTGGCAACAGAGGCTGAAACATTTCGTGTTAAACTGAATATTGATCAAGCTGTTATATACAACAAAGTCCTATCATGTGTTGCTGATAATAAAGGTGGCTTTTATTTCGTATCAGGCCATGGTGGTACTGGGAAAACATTCCTTTGGAATGCTATTATAGCAACACTCAAAGCTAGAGGTCAATAGTCCTTGCTGTAGCTTCATCTGGAATAGCTTCGCTTTTACTTCCAAGTGGCCGCACAGCTCATTCTCGCTTTAGAATACCTCTTGATATCAATGAAAGAAGTTTATGTGGTATAGCACGTGGAACAATGCTTGCTGAACTTATTATTAAAACTTCTTTAATTCTTTGGGATGAAGCACCAATGACACATAGGCATTGCTTTGAAGCGCTTGATAGGACATTACGTGATGTTATGTCTTTTGAAGATCCTGCTTGCATGACTATACCTTTTGGTGGAAAGCTTCTTATTCTTGGTGGAGACTTTCGAAAAATTTTGCCTGTTATTTAAGGTGGTACAAAAATAGAAATTATTGAAGCTTCACTTATTATTTTTTCACTCTGGCAACATGTTCAAATACTAAACTTATCTACCAATATGCGCCTTCATAATCCAGCCCTCTCAGCTACAGAACGTGATGCTATTTCTGTGTTTGCTCAATGGGTACTTAATATTGGAAATGATCGGATCCCAATGATTAAAAAACAAGGAGAGCTACATGCGTCTTGGATAACTATTCCAGATGATCTTTTGTTATTGCCAGCTGATAACAACCTAGATACAATTGTCAATGCTACCTATGATTCATTGTGTATGAATTATCAAGATAGTGTGTACCTTGCAGAGCGTGCAATTATTTGCCCAACCAACACCGTTGCTGATGAATTAAATAAAGCAGTTTTTGATAGGATCCCTGGTCAGACCAGAGAGTATCTAAGCTTTGATTCTATTTGTCAGTCTGAGAACCACATTGGTGATGCTGATCTCTTGTATCCACCTGAGTTTTTGAATTCTATAACAATCAATGGTTTCCCACATCATATTATTTGTTTGAAAATAGGTGTTCCAATAATGCAGCTAAGAAATTTAAATCAGTCTATGGGGCTTTGCAATGGAACACGTCTTGTCATCACAAAGCTTGGTGATCACGTAATTGAAGGACGCATCATTACTGGAACTAATATTGGTCAGGCTATTTGTATTCCTAGAATTGTTCTAAATGCAACAAGTCCTCGATGGCCATTTACTCTCCAGCGTCGTCAGTTCCCAGTCAGGCTTTCATATGCAATGACTATAAACAAAAGTCAGGGGCAGACTCTAAACAAAGTCGGAGTTTATCTAAAGAATCCGGTTTTCTGTCATGGTCAGCTATATGTGGCAGTATCACGTGTTACATCACGCTCAGGCCTCAAGATACTTATTGAGAATGATAAGGGTGTTGCATGCACTGAAACCAAAAATATAGTATATAAAGAAGTGCTTACTTCTATTTAAGACTCTTTGCTACCAATATTTTACCTCCTTGTCCAGTCTTCCAGTTTACAAATTCCCTTCTATACATCTTACAATAGGCTAACTATAGCAAATTTAATAGACACACCTACAACAAAAAAATGCTCTTTTGTTATTCGTACACTAATGTACATATACATGCCTTTTCATAAATATAAACTTAGTGTTCCTTCTTTTGTGCTATATGCGCTATTCCTGCTCTTTCATCGTCCTCTTACACCAGTTCAGCATAGGTGGGTTTTAGTGCTAACAAATTTTTTCTTTTTTACAAAAAATACATTTTGTTCAAATTTATTTAGCTATGTATACCATATTTTTTTGCTTTACTTTGTTGCTTCCATATATACATTACTTACATTGTTTGCTTACTTTGTTACCTTTCCTTATTACATACAAAATTTTCCTTTCTTTATATATATACATACACCTATCCTTCCTTCTGTTTTAGCTACGCTTGTTGCCTCCTGTAGTGTGTTCCAAAAAAATTACGCGCAACTAGCTTTTGTTTTGATGTATTTTAGTTATCCTATAATAGATGCCACACTACAGATGTCCTTTACTGTGTACACATATAGCAGATATTATTTTGCCACTTTTCCTAGGTCTTTATATATGTTTTCCATGTAGTTACATATATTGATTTCTACATTCAATACTCTTTCCTCTAACAATTCCTCCTCTATTTTTACCTTACGTTTTACCATATATATTTTCGCTCCCATTTCATTAATAAAAAAACACATGGCCTTTCTTCACCTTGCCTATAGTTTTTGTCTTCCCCCCCCCAAAAAAACATGTGTCCTATACATATACCTTACTAGATATATTTATATAATCCCGTACTACATAATGCATCAGATAATACTCCACCTATTGTCATAAGATGTACAGATATTGCTTCCCTTTTTGTTTCCTTTAATACATTGCTTAAACTACCCTTTTTCCCCCTCTTTTTTCTCATACCTAATTGTTATTTCAGTAATATAATACACATTGTTATTAGTACGTTACATAGAGGTGCTTTCCCAATTTATACTGTATACTTATTAATATTATACAACTATTTCTTCCCTTTTTTGCCCTTTAGTACATTGCTTACACTACCCTATTTTTTCCGCTCTTTTTATTCTCGGATCTAATTATTATTTTAGTAGTATAACTTATGTTGTTACCAGTATGTTCTATAAAGGCGCTTTCCCAGTTTGCATTATATATATATTTTTAAGATATGTAGTATCTAATACTGTATGTTCTTCAGGTTTGGCAGCATGTATACATTACTAAATCAGATCAATCAGAGTTCGCATAAATGGAAAGTCCTTGTTCGATTAGCACGTCTTTGGGAATTTAAGAATCCACAAGATTCAACGGATGTATATCACTTAGATTTCATTATGCTTGATGAACAGGTTATACACTCTCAACTAATTCGCTTATTCAGTTCATACAGATTCTGCTTTTTTTCCCCATTACTTCTGGTTTTAATGCACAAATCATTGGTATCCCATTATTGCTTTACATTCTATCTTTCTACAGATCTGTTACAGCTACCGTCTACTGTTTAAAATTGACCTCGCATTTTTTTAGGGACATGCTATGGAAGGAGTAGTGCCTCAAAGATGGATCCATAAGTTTATATCTTTGTTAAACAAAGGATCAATTTATGAATTTGAATATTTCGAAATCCTTCAAGCAAAGCAATCATATAAAGAAGTTGACAATCCCATTTCAGTCCGCTTTTCAAAATACACCAAGGTCAATCAAATATTACCAGAACCAGATGGTTTTCCCCTTTATGCATATAGCGTAGTACCTTTTTCAGTTCTAAATAGTCGTATTGGGAAAAAGGCTCTACTATCAGGTACAAGTATGATTATACTTATAGAATTCGCATACCATCATTATATATTTACACCTCTTTCTTTTTTGTTAACACATTTACCTTTCTTACATAGCAGATTTTGTTGCTCTTATAACTGTTGTTTCACCAATCATGGAAGCAGTGACGAAATTAGGGCCAACAGTTAAACGCACTGTCAATATAACGGATGGAAGGTGTGTACATTTTTTATATCTTTTATTCCTACATCTTTATTCGTACTTTATTGCTTGTGCTTATGTTATTCTCATATTTGTTTTACTAACCTAATATAGTCTGCAACTTGTTTACAGTGAAACAGGGATTGTAACTTTGTGGGGCCATCATGCTCAGACATTTGATGCTGACCTTTTCTTCACCAATTCTCAGAATACGCCGATCATTGCTTTGTTTGTTGGTATGTCTGTTGGTACATACTCAGGTATATAATGCAGCCTCCTCTTTGTTTGCTAACAAAATCAAACCTGCTTACTTCTTTTTTTATACATTATTAACATATACTGCTGGTCTCATACATACAATCAGGTCAGCTCGCATTACAGAGCAGTTCGGCATTTAAATGGTATATCAATATACCAATTCCTGAAATACATGCTCTGCAAAACCTGTACTGCTCACCATTTCTCCCATCAAACAATTAAATAGCCATCTAGGAAAAAAATTGCCTTCTAATAACATTCTTTCTCTTTTTTTATTTATAATATGGTATACAGGATTACGAATCGATCGCACCAAATTGAATGGCAAGGAGATGCCCATAATCATGCCAACCCAGCCTTTACAATAGTGCGAGAATTAATAGAGCTTATACCTCACGAAGTTTTGGTACAGACAAAAAGCTATATCTTGATCATGTCTTTTACAGACTGCTTTTTTTATTTGCCCACAAATTCACATTTTTTCCCTTGTACTACATACAGGGACAACGATACAAACTTACAATCCTTATTGTAGACTTGGTGCCAGCACGATCCTGGTGGTACATATCATGTTCTGCATGTTGAAAAAAAACTTTTCCAGATGGGGATGGGTATAAGTGCCAAAGATGTAACAATACAGCAGCAGAACCAAGGTACATAGATAATAACACATTATTTACTTTAGTTCTTTGCTACTATGATCACTACCATAATAAAAAAAACCTATGTGATATGTTTTGCAAACCTTGCACAAGATACAAGATAAATGTTTATGGTACTGATCCTGATAACGATGATAAGAGCACACACCCCTATGTGGAGTTTATGTTTTTTGGTGATATAGGCCAACAGCTGATCGGAAAACCTCCAATGTGTTGGTTGCGGCTACTGAGGGTCAACCACACCAGATTCCACCTGAGATTCAAGCAATCGTCGGACAGAAGTACCAAGTTATTGTTCAAATGTCACAAGGGTTTTTACAAAGTGACTTGCCAACATTTCATGTACGATCAATAACAGCGCTACCAGATCAAGATATGCCGCTGTTAACAGACAGAACACTCACTACACTACAGTCATCCATAGAAATGCAAAGCAGTTCGCATTATGAGCAACAAGATTTTCCTCTTCCATCAACACCACCGCCTTCCGCTACTACAGCTACAGAAATAGTTACTCCTTTAACAGGAACAGCTCTTAGTACTCCACAGGTGAGAAAAACACAAACCATCAGTATTTGCTTTCCCAAAATTTTAAACGAGTTACATAGTTTATAAACATAATGTTAATCAGATAAGTTTGCTTCTCTTTGACTGTTTATGCATCCATTACAAGATCGTGCCAGCATCGCCCTGTGATAAGAAAATACAACCTGCAGCTCTGCCTAGCAAAATTGACTTACCAACTTCGTCTACAGAGGAAAACAAAAGGTACTGTTGTCCATTATAATACATTTTTATTAACGCCACCGTTACAAAAAATACAAACAAGCAGGTATTCCAAATATGCAGCACTTATCCTCATCATGATTTTGTAGAGAACTTCGCTCTGTAAAAAAGACCAGAGCTGCAAAAGAGCTATTTCCAAGTGGAAAGCAATGAGCCATCACTATGGGTGCGTACTCATCTATTCCTCAGTACAACTCCTTATTGCTAAACACAGATTAGTAAACTAATGCCCGTAACTACTTTCCGCCTATCTATTTCTTTCAGGAAGATTACATCTTTGTTCACAGCAGGTATTATATCTCGCTCTTATATCACACACTACAACGATCTACATATATTGCTGCAAAACGTATGCACGCTGCTGAGCTCTTGTCTTCCAACAGAACTCATTCAGGCTAGATGAACTCATTTTGTTGTGTAAGCTATTACGAACTGTACTAGGTCTGTCTACAAAACTGCTATAGCTAAATAACTTCGCAATGTAATTAGTATACTGTGCTGCTTGTTTCAGAACGCTCAAACAATCCTTCACTTTATCCCCCTTTCAAAATATATAGTGGTTTTTGTACAGCCTTGCTCACCGAATTGCTTTTCATAACTCGCTCCAGTAATATATTTTCTTTTGTACTCACTGGTGTTTGTGCAATTCATCCATCTAATGTTATCCGCGTAGCCAACTCAAGCCCCACAATTTATCTCGCATAGAATTCGCTCACTATATCCAACCATCTAACTACGGTCTAAACAACAAACCTAACAGCTTTCTCAGCAAATACAGCCAATCCTGTTCTTCTTAATTTTCGCACACAATCACTTAGTCTTACATTATCTGTAACGACCCGCACGATTACCAGAGGTAATTATGCTAGTCAACGGATTATTATTCGTTATAGCCGATAGAACATCGCGTTAACGAATAATAAGTCCATCAGAGTGTTGCAGCAGAACAATAATTAGAGACAAAACGATATTACAAAAATATCGCCACGCAGGGCTAAAATTCATTACAGAGCCACAAGGACTCGAATATTACAATAGTGAGGAAACCTAGGAGTAATTCCGATAGTCGCCTCCATCTCTTATTCTCCGTATTATGAGTCTGCAGTATTCCACCTGGTTAATACTTAAATCCATTTATGTAGTCTTACCAGATTCTACCAATCCTCCAGTTCATCATGCATCTAGGGAAAGGAAATAATAGCAAGGGTGAGTACAAAAGTACTCAGCAAGCGTTATCATTAGAAACATGCACCAAATGCTCTTCCACATTTCCAGGAATATACATTTATATTCCCAATCTCTTGTTCATTCTCAATCTTTTTCTCAATCTCAATCCTCTTATCCGAATTATAGAAAATAGGTTTTGTTGTTAAGTTTGGAAAGAAATCCATATTATTAATTTAGAAAGCTACTGAACATTCATATGAATGGCAAAAACCCCCATAAGTTTCCGTGATCTCCTTTCCCGGAGACAGGCATGAATTCATGATTTGTATAGCATTGCGCAAGCTTGTATCACTTTACCCATCATCATTCTGATCCTACTGGCCCATGGGTTTCCACATTTCCTAAGATGTGGCGCCCAGATCAGAATACAGAACTTTTGTATCTATCTCAGTATATTATATCTCCACCCAGTTATTCACAATCGGTGAGTGCATGCGAATTATTACTATCACGGACTCCCCAAAGTGACATAACCGTTGGTTGGGAAGGTTTCGCCTTCACCCAACACTCCATCGCGTAATATATCGCCTCGCAAGACTTCACGATACCGATCAGACTCGGGCGATGGCGGTATGGATCCCCCAGGTCCTGAGAACAGCCGACCACTGGGTTCACCTCCTAATTTATTACTTACCCACGTGGAGAATATAATAATCTTGACAGTACTACTAATTCTGTCCATCCATTCATGGACGAAATGTTGGCTGACACGAGGTAATACGGTCCGTTCATATAGATGAAGTTTGTAGTTACTTATATTATATCTTATGCAGAGGTCCCACAACCTGCCCTTCGGTCCCTACCAAGGCAACCTCTGCCCACTCTTTTATTAATCTATACGGCCGACTGCTCTGTCAGTCGTCGATTCTCCTTTCTTTTCCTTCTCAATTTCCTTTCGATTTAAATATTTGTCATTTGCATGCATGGTGATAATAATTTAATAAGAAAATATTTTATTTTACTGTAAATACTCTAATCATATGCTCAAAAGAGAAGCTTGCCTGGATTTTAACCACATATTTGGATTCAAGTAGGATCAGGTGGAATCCTTCCCATGACTCGGATATTTGCCTGCAATTAAATACATCGGCTACGATTTAATTTACGAAAATATAATAAGGTTCGAGATGTTGAGGTGTTTGTGCGCCTAGGGTGAGGCTTCGCTCAACTCAACTCTGATCGTATTAATCAAGATTAGTTTCTATACAATATTCGTTGTTTGACACTATCGTACTAGCGTCGGAGGATACAATCTATTTAGGATGTATGTCTACCATATTGCTGATTTTCTGCAATTTATCGATTAAACGTAACTAAGGAAATGCATGTACAACTATGGCGATGAATGTTAATCCTAGCCGATTTTACGTATGCAATGATGTCTATTCAGTTCTCCTAGATGCATATGCATTTACCTTCCTCTTGAACACCTTTTTAAGTCTCTGGTTTATTCTGACATATTCTTCTTTTTAGATACAGTTGCTTTTCTCGCAATTAGAATGCATATTACGAGTTAGATCACACATAGAAGGAATCATATTTTAATTAAATAAGTAACTAAATTATGCTATGCCGTCTCTAAGTGATCGTCGAATTGTATTTTAGCTGGTTGTGGATTCTTACAACCTAAATGCTATTTGAATAAATCGCATACAAGTTTAACCAACGCGTCGATTTTAATCATCGCGCTTTAATTTAGGTCGACACGTGCTATTCTAATCGTCGCTAATAGTTTTAAAATCTTTTAAGAGCTATTAATTCATTCTAGTAGTTAGTTCAGAAATACTTACTAGTGGTCTTCTTTCATTTATGAGCGGCTAATAAAAATTAACTGAACAATTAAATGCGTAATAGGGCAATCTAAAGGATGCATTGGTAATTTAATTCTTACGCATACTAGTTTTAATATATGGATATCACCAAATTTTATTTTAGCTCTCAAGAATGTTTATCAGAGAAGTGATGCCATACCCTACGACTAGTCAGGTTAATTCGGTGTTTAATTACAACATGAAGTGATTTAATTGGTAAA
This sequence comes from Melocanna baccifera, assembly GCA_036346265.1. Lineage (NCBI taxonomy): Eukaryota > Viridiplantae > Streptophyta > Magnoliopsida > Poales > Poaceae > Melocanna > Melocanna baccifera. Next base: position 2,066,224 of record CM070701.1, on the reverse strand, counting down.
CACTAATTTAATCAGTATGTGCTATACTTTAATCTACTGATGGTATTGAATTTATTCTAGTTCGGACAATTAGGTACTATTGGTCTTTTATCAATTAATTGGTCTTAATTAGAATACTTATGGTTTAAGTCCGCGTTAAACGGTTTAGACGATGGCATAATAATTGATTTCGTAGGCGTATCAGTTTTATCGGCGTGCACTATTTTAATTCATCGGCCAACTAATTAGTTATAATGGCCCTAATTAATTCTGAGTGGAATTCTACAAATTAATTACAATAAACAAGTTGACGAAGAATATAAAGAATTAATAACATGCGGCAATATCGTCGTACGGCTTCTAAGGTTAGGTTTGGTTAGCTAGCGGATGCCTGGAAACGCTGAATTTATGCAATCGGTGACTTCCTTGACAACAGGTTTCGTAATAACTTTTGACTGTGTATACTCAAAAATACTAAAATGACAGAAGTAATATCTAGGTTAATGTTTCGGATGGTTATACGGCCCCCTTAATATTTTACGTGGTTACAGTCTAAACGAAAATTTCTGAATAAATTTTCCTTCTCTTTAAGTCTTCCTTTTTATTTTCCTACTCTTCTTCTCTTTAATTTTTTCTTCCTTTTCCCTTTTCTTCAATTCGGCCGGTTTTCGGCCCACTTGCCCCGGCCCACCTCCTTCCTCCTCTTCCCCTAACCCGGCCTCCTTTCCTTTTCCCCTTGCGCCGCCGCCTCCTCTATCTCTCTCTCACGCCGCCGCCTCCTCTTATCTCCTTCTCACGCCACCGCTCTTCCTCCCCCCTCTCTCCCTCTCTCGTCTGCGCTGCCGCCTCTCCCCCCTCTTCTCACCCTCTCTCGTCGGCGCCGCCACCTTTCCCCTCACCCTTCTCTCTCTCCCGCCTACCCCCTTCATCTCCTCCTCCCTCTCCTTCCTATGCCGCCGCCGCCTTCTCCCCCCTCTCTCCGCACGCCTCTCCCTCCATCCCTCTTGCTCAAGCGCCGCCGTCCCCCTTCTCCTTGCCTGCTCCTCTCCCCTCTCTTCTCTCTCCTGCGCTGCCTCCCCTCCTTTCCTCTCTTGCGCCGCCTACGGCGCCGCCGACCCCACGGCCTGGCTCCGGCCATGGCGATTTCAGCTCTTCCAACCGGGTTCCCAGGATTCCCTGCGCCGTCACCTCTCCAGTCCGCGCGGCTTCACCATGGCTGAACCTCAGTGACCCTTCCCTTTTACTCCTCTCTAAACTCCTACCCTTCTTGGTTATTTCCCTTTTATCTTTGATTTGATTAACTTGCTATTTAAGTTGCTTATGATGTATGGGTGCGAGGGTGGTGTTACTGTGGCTTGCTGTGACGGGGCTCGAAATCGTTCCGTTCGCCGGGGAGTTCGGAATGGTTGTCGGGTGCGCATGGCTTGCCCGTCACCACGGCGACCTCGCCCCTCGGTAACTCCCTCCTCTCTACTGCTCTGTGATGCTATGTGATGCTACTACTCTTGTTGGGTTAATCGTGTTTGATGGTGATGCGTTTGTGATGGTTTGGGTGATGCCCTGGTTCTTGATGGAGGTGCCACCTAGCTGGTTTAATGCACATGGTGTGGTTCCTATGAATCAATGGCAGAGAAGGTGAATGATGGTGGTTTACCTTGGTAGTTTGTCGATGCTATTGAGGAAGGAAAAGAAGGTAAAGTGGGCTGTCACTTTCTCGGCTTGGGAGGTTTGTGGTCGACTGGTTGTGCTGACCATCACCTCCGGTGACCTCCAGTGGTGCTGCCCCCTCCTCCTGAGGCTGGCTTGCTCAGTCGCTTGTGCTTTCTTCTCCTTCCTGTCTTGTTGCCGAGCTCCTCCTCCTCCTCATGGCTGGCTTCTTGGTGATGGCTTTGGGTGAGGAAGGGAAATGGATCTTGGCTTTGTGGGGCTGTGGCCGTGTTGGCCGTGGTGGTCATCAAATGCAATTTGCCTCCTGTGCCTTGCTGGCTTCGGTCTTTACCCCCTCTGTGCTGGCTGTGTTTCTGGTGCCTTCCTCTTATGTGTGCTGTGCCGCGGCTGCCGCCTGGTGCTTTCTCATGTGTTGGGCTGGCTTGGGCTGAAATATTTTGGTGGGCTGGTGTGCACAGTATTTTTCAGAATAATATTTCAGGTTTGTTTTTATTGCCGAGTGATGATCTAATGGCTGTGAGAGGTGCCGACTGGCCCCGGACGGTCTGGGAACCTCAGTGAACAAACTGCCCTGCCTGAATTTAAATCCTAAGGCTCTGACGGCAATCTTTTTTTAATTATATTCTTTTGTTCGGTCTTTTTCGGTATTTTTAATTAATTCTTCTCACAATTAAAACTATAGCTAGCTTAGAAATCAAATAATTAGTAATTGTTGTATGAGATGATATGCATGTAATTATTTTTTTCTATAGCTCTTGGTTAAATGCAAATGTATAGAATGCATACAATGTAATCTTACTTTTATGTTCGATGTAATATTACAACGGACACAAATACAAGTTTCAGCGAGTTGTAATACTTGTATTTAATTTATGTAACTTCCAATTGTCATGTAATTGATGTAATTGCTTTCTTGAATGGGAGTTGTAATTAATTAACTGTTGTACCATACTGATAGATATATCTTTTAATTGAGTTGTATGGTTTTATTAGTCGTGCTGTTGAATGTTATCTCTCTCTCTGATCTATATCAATTATTTCTATTCTCATCGATGAGGTCATGAAAGTAACGTATTCGTCTGACGTTCGCCGATTGCAAATTAGATTATACCAAAAAGTTTAAATTCCCTCGTATTTTAGATCATTAGCTACATAATTAATCTCAATTAACCTCGTAATCCACTACTTAAGGTTGATTAAAAACGCGGAGCGTTTCATTATCTCGCTGACACATAACGTCAAGAAAAAACCAACCGAAACACAAAAAAGTTAGCATCTTACCAATAAAATATATGCGCTACAAGAAAATCATTCTTTAAATTAAAATACGATACGCCATAGCCAACAAAATTCCAATCATAAACTATTACGCATCTACAGTACAAAAAATTAACACGAATGCAAACGAGCGCACAGAACGATAAAACAACGCGCTTTCACCGCCTTATCATACCATTAATATTACGTAAACAATTATAGAATATCCCTTCCTCAACTATTACCCTACCATAAATTTTACACCTTGCTATTCATACGCAGATAAACATGTAAACACACGAATCTTCCACAGATTAAACAAACCATGTAACACTTTTACCGAAAAAATAGCCTCATTCACGCAGCGTTTCCTACTCCGTGCCATCTGACACCTATGGCCCATTTAGTTTCTCACAGTCGGGTCAAACTTTTCGTATTTCTTCGCCGCTCTCTACCCGAGATAGCCAGATAAAGCACCGGACTTTACCACGCCCCTCTGTATTTCGCTTCTCATTTTCTCTACGTCCGTCTCCTTTCACAGGTTCTTCTTCCATTCGTTCTTCCTTCTTTCGGCTAACACTTCGATTAATCAAGCGCGCTCACATCGTTACTCGTTGTTGTGCTTCTTCTAATAGCTACTATTTCTCACTCCCATAATCTTTGCTACTTACAATGTTGCTTATTGCTCTGGTTTTACCATCCCCCCTCCCCCTTCAGTTCTCACGCCTGGCTTCATTATAAATTCATCAAGATTTTAGCTTAATCAGTCACTTCTTTATTTACATACATTTTTTTGCCTGCTTCCACTATCACATTCTTCCCTCTTTTACATTTTGCTTTTGCATTCAACAAAACTTTTTTTTATCTATTTTCGTTTTTACATATAGTTCTTTTCTTTACCATAATTTGGTTTACAAATAGTTTACACTACTACATTTACTTTGTTAGCAACCATACATACTTGGAAAGAGTATGCAAATATATAAAATACGCAATTGTGAAGCACAAAATTTGTTGCGGTACGAGCTTACTCGAACGCATTCCTACATTAAAAATATCTTACTAAAATTACATTTACGTTTGTGTCGTCTACTAAATTGTTAGGTTCTAATATTCCTATCAGTGTTCCCAGCTGTTTCTATTCATGAATTACTTTTCCTAATCTCCAACAACTTCTTCTAATTCGTTTCTAATTATGTACCTGCCCACTGTAATCCATTATTTATACATTATTATTAATGTTTTTTATTTCTCGCTTCGCTCTATCTCTATACTCAAACTCACAAAAAAAAATCTATAATACCATGTGCATACTTATAATCTTTTAGAAATATCCTCATAGTAAGTGCTCTGTCATAAATTAAAGTTCTTACCAGTTTTGATACCATTTTTCCCCCTTAGTTTTTATCATCGTATTCAGTTGATCTATTCTCATACAGTACTTTCTCTTATCGCAGATTTTCGCTATTTAGCCAAATGGTTTACCTTGTGCATTCAAAGCCAGAAAATCTATCAGGCTACCCAACGCAATTATGGAAGATACAACAATACCTGGGAGCAACCAAACAACATAAATCTGTTTTCCACTCGATTACTCAGTGTATCAACAATGAAGACTATGAGTGGAAAACATAGGTAATCTTAGAACCGCTACCCATACGTCCTAATAAACGCCAGCAGTTCTACGGCACTAGAATCAAAGAAGAAGATGCTATACAGGATGTTGCAAGGCGAGCAATACATCACCTTCGACGCTATTATAATACAGAACTCAGCCAATCCCTATATGATCTGGTACCCCAAATAGCAAACAATGGGACATATTTCTCCACGCCAACACCAACAAACAACAATGATCCAAGACTCAAACTAGCGGCGCAACACATTGTCCATCAGGAAGTGCTATATTAAAACGTACAGTCAAATGCCAATTCCAATCTGAAATGCAAATCTTTTGACCGCTAATTTTGACATCTCATGAGCCTCATAATCAGCTTCCAACCTGCTGGAATTAGGTAGCGTTCGGAATAGCGATGGCTTTTAGCTTTTGCTGAAATTTTATTGTAGTTGGCTTATTTTTTACTGTAGCTAAGTTAACTTATTGGGCATAATTAAATCTAAAAAAATGTAAAAATAAAAGCAGCACACTAATTTAGAGCGGACGATGCAAAGGAATACGAAAAAAAATAAAACACAAAAATACTAAAAAACAAAAAAAAATTGAATAAAGATAAAGCTGCTACAGTACTCTTATCGCCCACAGCTCAACTGAGCGCACCCTAACTTAGGGTATATTCATATAGCTCTATGAATAGGGCGATAGGTCCAGTAGGCTCTTGGGAGAACTTGAAGGAGAGGAGTAGCACGCCATCCTGGTTAAGCGCCGAGGCAAGCTGTACTAGCACTAGCAATAGTGAGACAGGAGGGAGTAGCAGAAGGCAGCGAACTACGACGGCCATGAGCGTGGACATGGAGAAAGATTTGGTATATGCGTTAGCTATATTTTAGATACATACATATTCACATGAGATAGTCCAAAATACCCTAAAAAATCAGGTTAAAAACAAAAGTCTATAATACCCTCAAAAATCAATGGTAATATTTTATTTCTACTACCAGTATAATGTACTTAAAAAAATCCTATTCATATTGGCTGCACTAAATGCTTTTGACTGAAAATAAATAGTAGCAGCTGAAAGAAGTGCCTTTTAGAAGGAGAAGACGAGTGATGGGAAAGTAAGAGAGAGATGCATACGCGGGACGGGAGCGAGATGAGTGGAGTGTGTGATATGTCATGATTTCTGTCTTATCCCAAGTGAGACGAAAGTGAGAGGAGTGGGTAAGCCGCTTCAAGAAACCGCACATTCATATTGGTTTTTGACTTCTCTAAGTAGAAGCCAGAAGCAAAAGCTAATATGAACATACTCTTAACCTTTCCATGTTTATCAAAGAAGCCTCCGGACAGAGGATAGGTGGTTAGGTTAGCATTTGGGTCCCCAATAGTGGCGGACCTAGAAATGATGTAAGAAGCACTACTATAAAAAAGTTTATATTAGACGTCTCATCACAGACGGTTTATAAAAACCGCCTGTATTAAATGCAATCACAAACGGTTCTTGATAAGAACCGTCTGTGATATTCCCGCAATATCACAGACAGTTCTTATTAAAAACCATCTATGATATTGGCAATATCACACCGTCTGTGATATATTTTCCACCTCACACACTCCTAAAATTTCATAATTTCCCGCCTGAGTTCGAGTATGATTCTGTTTTGACATACTTTCAGTAAAACGGGCATAACTTTTGCATACGGTGTTCGTTTTCGATATTCTTGTACTCGTTAGAAAGCTAACGACGAGTCCGATCAAAAAAAATGACTGCTTGCGCCAGTCGCCCTCGAAAACCCTGAAAATTGAAGACCTCCAAAATCGGCCATTTGTAGCCTTAAATTCGAATTGCATGTTTTGAATTCTATTTTTGCCAAAATTTTTGATCTTCCCTTCGAAATTTGGAGTTCGTCTTAACTACAAAGTTGTAGATCTTATCGAAACATTTCAAATGAGTATATATAATCCATACAGAACTTTGCTATTTCATATTTTGAGACTAATTGTTTATATTGTATCGGTATATATATAGCCAATATCACAGACGGTTCTTGGTAAGAACCGTTTGTGATACATTGGTCTCTGACCGCTGGGTCCATCAATCCTCTCTAACCCAATTTCAGCCAATAGAAACCGACCAACCCACACCTCACAGATAATTCCACCTCTTCCTCTATAAATACTCACCTGAACCCATCTCCTACCCTTTATGCGCTCAAAATCTCTCTAGAATCCTTACTGTCTCCTCCTCAATCGACCTTTTTGTGGTTAGGGCTCTCTCCATTGTTTCTTCTAGTATTTGATTCTGTAACTTTGTGTTGCTACTTTGTGGTGTTTAGGGCTTCATTCCTCCATTGTTTATTCTACTTACAGTGAGACGGCCACCAAGAAGACCTACCCGAGCTGCATCAGGGATGAGAGGCATAGCTTGTGATATTGTAATGGTGGATTGTAATCTTGTGATATTGTAATGGTGGATTGTAATATTGTAATGGTGGATTGTAATATAAATAAAATATTCTCTGCTATGTTTGCTATCGTATTTGCTTGTTTTCAAACGGCATAGCCAATATTTCCTAGAGCTAATTCAAAAATAGAAAAAATTTTAGGTATAGAATAAACTATTACAGGCCGTTTTGTAGTATAAACCGTCTATGAAGAGCATCATAGACGGTTCTATATATAGATATAGAACCGTTTGTGATAGTGTTTTTCACAGACGGTTCTAGTTACAAACCGTTTGTATTGTATTTATCACAGACGGCTCACAAACCGTCTATGATAACCTTCGATTATCACTGACTTATAAATTCAGACGGTTCAAAAAACCATCTGTGATGATGTTTTTGAATTATCTGTGATAATAATTTTGTGATAACAAAATTTAGATACTATATAGACTTTTTCATTTGATAGTAGTTCACACTGCAAAGACAAGCATGGGGCGTCACGTGCCTTGTTTTGGCAGCATACATCTAGCTGCTGCTGTTGCAGTACGGTACAGTGCCCTCATTAACTTTGCAACATGTTCTCTATATACTAGCTTACACAATTCTTTAGTTGTCATGTTAAATGGACTTGCCATCCGTAACTTTCAGTACTAATTACTAAATGCTGTAAACAATGGTTTGTGTCATCTAAAAGAAACAAATGGGGGCCTTTTGCTGCATAAACACTACCTGAAACAAACATTGCCTCGTACTACTCAATCCTAACGTTTTAGTGATATTTTCCTTTTTCTAATCTTTTTAATTATTCACAATCGTAATTTTTCATTTTACTACTAAGTTTTCTAATGTTAGTGTACAAATAGCTACTTATATATTGTTGTAGGGGTGGCCTTCACCTAAACCCAACTAGCCTGCTAGGAAGTTATAAACCCAAGGTGAATATATACAATGACATAGTTACCCTTGGAAAGAATACTCGATGTAAGGGTACGATTGTAAAGACTCTCCCTACGAGGACATATATATATGTGATGCCAGCCTTGGGAAAGGCCAGACAGTATTGCTCACCTAACTCTCCACTACCATACATCATCTCTCTCTGTTTGATCTGTAGCCACAACATATATGTTTATAGGTTTTTAGGAGCATATTATCCATTACTAAGGTATAATCTTTATTGTATTTTATATTTTTATTATATTTCTCTTTTAATTATGTATGATTTTATATTTAAAAGATAATTTATTTATGATTACTAAGGTACAATCTTTATTGTATTTTATATTTTTATTATATTTCTCTTTTAATTATATATGATTTTATATTTAAAAGATAATTTATTTATGATTATTAAGGTACAATCTTTATTGTATTTTATATTTTTATTATATTTCTCTTTTAATTATGTACGATTTTATATTTAAAAGATAATTTATTTATGATTACTAAGGTAGCAGCAGAAAGCATATGATACTCCTTTCCAACGTTTGGACAGAATCCATCAATTTTTTTGCAGCTCTCCTCATCTGCGATCAACTTTCCATCTCAGCAAAGAAGCGTGTAGTGACAAAACGGTTCCAAGGCTTCTTTATTTTTTTGGTGAAGGGTGACCCAAAGCGGCAGCAGGAGCAGCAGAGCACACAGCTCCAAATTAACAGAATGAGCAAAACAATGTACAAACTACTAACTAGTGTCTCACCCTGTAATCTCCCAAACATGATTTGGTTAAGGTAGTGTGTTTTGGGAGATCATATGCGGCTCAAGGATACTGTTGATATAGACTGTTCTTTAGGAGCATTAGCTCCCCTTCTTCTGTTGGGTTACAAAACTGTGCAAAAAGGGTAATAAAACTTTGCTGGCTTACAAACTGCCACTGCAACCTTATAAATTGCTTTCACAAAAAAGGGGGAAAAATTCAAAGAATCAATTTGGAGCAGCACGTATGGTTTTCTCATAATCTTTACGCAGTGGACTGAAACAATGATAGAAAACAAAGAATATATGTCTCCATGTTCCAGTATCTCTTTACTTCTTCACGCGTTTACTACAAAGCGTTGAGACTTGAGAGGCCTGCCATTTCACTGTCCTTTGATCTTCAATCCATCAGTTCAAAGAAGCATCAACTAGAGCTGCTGGTTTTGATGTTTGAACAGACACCCATGGATACGTACAGCTCTACTCTGCATCTGCAGGTATCTTTTCTCCTGCGTAGCAAGGAAGCTTGCAGGAAAAAGCACTAGTGCCAGCTACAGTGTTCGGCTTCAGCTTCAGGAAAAAGCACCCATGGATCGTTTCGGCTTCAGCTTCTAGCTTCAACTTTTTTTTCACTATTCACTGCACTATCCATTAACTCAGCTACAGTGTTTTTTCAGTCAGTTACAGTGTTTTTTCAGCTAAAAGCTAAAAGCCATCGCTATTCCGATCACCCCTACTAGTTTTGCAGTTGTGAGATGCTTGCTACTTTTGAGAATATCTTGTCAAGCTGGCAGAGAGATCGGCAGAGAACTGCTGGCCCCTAACAGGCATTGAAAAAGTTGGAGACTGCATGCCTGGAAGTATGGTAGGTTGGTTCTGCAGGTTTACACGACAGAAGCAAAGAACAGGGATGAATACCAAGTAATCTGCTTATACAATTAAACCACAAGGGATGTGCTTGTGCTGCCTCGCATGCATTCGAAATGTAGTTTCAACTCTCAACCTGTCAACTCCTAAGAGGGTGATCAGAATAGCGATGGCTTTTGACTTTTGGCTGAAAAAACACTGTAGCTGAGTTAGTAGACAGTGTAGTGAATAATGAAAAAAAAACTGAAGCTAGAAGCTGAAACCGAAAAAAGCCGAAACGATCACCCCCTAAAAGATGGTCAATAACTCAACGTACTTCACAAAGACAATTTGCGATAAACAATTTTTTATAAGCCACAGCAGTAAATGTTTCAAGGGGCTCCTGATACATAAGTAATTAATTTTAGCTTCCAATGTTTGAATTAACTACATAGAGTGAACTTCAAGTATTTTTTCATTTTACATCTTATAAAAACTTGAAGTGGTTTACATTTCATAGTTCAGAAAAACTAGTGTAAGTACAAGCATACAACAGAGGACATATGGTAGCTCGGGAACATCAGAGGACACATTACATTCACAACACTAAACCACATCCACACGCACAAACTATGAACACACGAATTAGGAAAAGAGTATAGCCAAAACTATATTTTAGAGTTCGCCCCTTCAATATCAAATTCTACTCTGAGAATAGGTGTGCTTAGCCTAATTCAGGAGAGTACTTCCTTCCTTAAACAGCACAAAGATGCTGCTACCATCGCCTCTGGAGATTCTAAGCTCGTCATCAAGGTAGGTTGTGAGCAACCAGGACTGAGCGTTATCAGTCCTAATTGGTATCTTCAATGGAGGTTGACCAGAGATGGTCTTGGCAACCGAGGATGCTGCATTTTCAATTGAAGAAAATATGCCCTTCAATGGGCTCAGGTCGATGTTCTGTCCAAGGAACTCGAACTTCTCCGGTAGTACAATAGAATCAGTCAACTGTGGAGTTCCGATAATGCCTTCATCAAACTTGATCTGGAAGGGTTTAGAACTATGTTAGCTTTGCAAGGAACATATAGCAAAATTCACCTTATTTGTGCACATAAGTACTGCAGGTGGTTGTAGGAAGAGGTGCATGTGCAAACACTAAGATTAATTTACCAGATGATTATTTTAGGTGGATATATCAGATATGCATAGGTTTTATTTCGTGCTCCATTTAATCAGTTCTGAACTGAGTAACATTTACATCTTGAATCATCAAAATGTTTGGTTTTATTTGCATTAGATTTCATAATCTATCAAACTATCTAATTATGCAGCTCTGGGATGGTAAATTGGCAATAGCAATGATCTAACGAGTTATTAAGGGGCAAAATATTTCTCCACATAAACGTCCTCCACCTTGAGTTACTGTCTGGCATAAAGCAGTCAACAATTCAACACTTTACACAATGAAAGGATCCCTTCAGGTACTACATAATTGAGAAATATTCGAACATTTCCAGTTTGTGCTTGTTTACCTAATTTTATCATTGATACTTCAATATGTTCTGGTTAATTGCACACGAGAAGTATAATAATTGAATAACATATAAGTACAAATACTGCAGCACAAAAAAAAAATCCCTAAAAGAGCTGCTCATCTATGTAACTAAAAAGGTAACTCAGTGTCAAGATAATTTGTAACACATAGGAATGTGGAGATAGGCATGACGAAATGCTTTCAGCTAAAGATACAAAATGGCTACTTAATTGGGATAGAAGAATTGCACCTGTACACGTTTGGGGCTTCTAATTTCAAATTTGGCATTGGTGGACACTGAAGTTGTCGCCAAAGGTCCTGAAAACTTGATGCAGTTCTGCACTGTAAAGTTACCAGAATCAATAGTCTGTGATATTTCCTCCACCTTGACAAGCTGAGGTAGCCTTCCAGAACCCAACAATGGGAACAATTGCGAAAATGATGTGTACCTGTGGTCAGCCGGTCACCTAGTTAAATCAATCTCCTAAACAATAAAATGTTGTTGAAATTACATTTAAAAGGAGTTTCACTTCAGTGGACTTCCTCGGCATCTCAATTGGCTGGCTTCAGAAGTAATTTATTGATGATGTTGAAAGCATGTGGCTATGTGAGTTTCCAAAGAACTGAGGCAATCACAACTGCTGTATTCTCATATGAGTGATAGAAACAGCGACCCGAATATTTTGTTTTTATTAGTCTTGTGCATAAGAAAAGTCTTTTCACAGTCTGTTCCAGTGACTTCATACAACCTTGTTTAGCAATTCGGTTTGATAATCAATAAAAAAAGTTTATCCACGAGTTTACTGCAATTGCCAGAGTAGCACACTAGCAACAGACATGGTTGTCCTAGTAGGCTAATACCAAACAGATAAACCAGTAAAAAGCAGCCAAAAGTGCACATCAAGTTTGAACATCACTTAAACAAACAGAATCTGCAGACCTAAAGGACCACATGGCAAGTTCATTCTGTAAACACGGAATACAACAGATGTTTGTATTTCTTTTTGTCACAATACAGGAAACAAAAGACATCTACATCAGTTATTAGAACAAACCAACAGATCAAGTTAGGCGACTCCTGAAACTAGGGTGCTTCATCCTTAAAAGAATGAGTTCCTCAGGACTTTGTATAGGACTGCGATTGTCTCATACAATAAAAATCTATATGTGGAATGATATGTATTCATCGGCAACAATATAACTATCAAATTATGCAATACAGTACTCCCGGTTCCCATTATCACACTTGAATAACAACCCCCAACCGAGTATTAAAGTTCATAAATCAATCGGAAATGAAAGTGAATACCACGCAAAGCACACAGGTAAATTAATAAACAGGAAATGAAGCAAGAAATTGAGGAAGAAGGGAAAGGAAGGCGTACGCGAGGATCCATTTGCCGTTGAGGAGGGCGAGCGCCTCAGTGGGCGCCGGCGTGGGGTTGCGCGCCTCGAGCTGCGTGATGATCTCCACCACCTCCGCCCGCGTCTCGCTGGACGCGCGCAGGCCGCGCTCTGTGCCGTACAGCGCCTCCTTGAGCTTCGCCTTCAGCTCCGCCACCTCGCTCGCCACCGGCGCCTCCGCCACCGCCGCTGCGGCGCCGCCCTGATCCGCAGGCTCCTTCCCCCACTCGTCCTCGGCGTCCCCGGCCACAGCCCGCGCCGTCAGCCGCTGGGCGACCCGCAGCGACGGGAAGCTCGAGCGCCCCGCGAACGCGAGGGCCGCCGGAGCCATGAGGCGGCCGCGGCAGGCTGACGCTGCCGGCGACGGCGCGGAGAGGGAGAGGGTGTTGATGGACGCGGCTCCCGCCATGACGCAAGCTTCAATTCTTGGGTTCTTCAGCTCGTATCGCTGTCCCTGTATGTATCGTACTACTACTACTTTGTAGAGGAGAGAGAGAGAGAGGCGCCGCGCAGGAGACGTGTCGCGGTGCACGGGGTGGTGAGCTGCGGCCTGCGACTGCGCGCGCCGGTTGGCTCTAGGAGTCGTGCACGTCTGCACCGGACGAGCCCAATAAACGTGGTCCAGAAAAAAAAAACAGTTTAACCGAGTTTGACATGGAGGCTTCTCGAACCCTCTGGAGGATTACGCGAGCGTCGGCTTGGCTCGCTGAGAAGGGCGGCGGTTAGTTTTTTTTATTGAAGTATTTAGTTAAAAATTAAAAAATATGAAAAAAATCATTATATATCCATGAATAATATAAAGAAAAAATATAATGTTAAAATGCTAATGTATTCAAAATAGAAAACAAAACCTAAAAACCGTTTGAAACAAAGGCAAGCCCAAGACATGCATTGGGAGGGATACGGATTAGAAAACGGAGTTGACTGTCTCCTAGAATATGTAAGCGCAAATGCTGACAATCAAGGACTTGTTTTCCTCTCCCACGTCATAGCATTCTTGTTGTTGATACGTGATAATTCGTGAGTTATCGCTCCACGAGTAGCGGTGCCTCAATCTTAGATTTTTCTCATACTGTCCTTGATGTCTAGATACAAACAACACCGGTGTTTTGTGATGTAATAGAGGTGGAAATAAGGGAAAATCAGAGGAGAATATTATGGGTATGATTGGTAGAGTTTTAGATTCTTATTTTTTAGTTATAATTCATTTCTTTATGTTCATATGGCGAGATACTTCAAGGTGTTGAGATAATCTGTGTTCGACAACGATATGGTGGATAGGCGGATGGGGCCCATGGCGGTGACTGTGGTGGGAGGGCGCGGAGGGGGAGTGGGAGCTCGGGTGGGGAGGTAGAGGGGGAGCTTGGGTGGAGAGGAGCAGAGGGGGAGGAGCGCACGGGTGGGAAGGGGAAGAGGGCGCTGAGTGAATCATTGGGGGTAGTTGGATGATAAACTATAGGTAGTTTTCTTTAAACTTTAAAGGGTATTTTTGTTTCACGTATATCGATTTTTCACGAAAATCTACCTTAAGATTGCTTCTTTTCGCTAGTTTATTTTCAATTTTGCTTTTTGTGAGAAGTAGAATCGGATTATTTTACGAAATTGAATGTTTATCACAATTTCACAAGATCCAAATGAGATAAGCATGGGCAATATCATACAAGGCCTACGTGTGAGAAGAGGAGAGATCAAGGGAGCCACTTGGTTTATCTCCTGGGCTTCTTGTCTTCCTTCCACTGACAGCTGGGCTCCACCAATGACCACCTAATGCCTCGACACTGCATGTGGGCCACTCCTCCATTGCACTCTCTGCAGCACTGATTTCCGTTGGCCGTGGCGGCCCGTGGCGGGAGTCGTGCCCGTGACAGGATGATGGAAGGCAGGCAGGTCCGTCAAGGTTGGTTTGGATCTTGTCAGACGTCTAAAGTGATCGTCTGAGAACTCTTAAACTATACAGATGGTAATTTAGATATTACAACTTTTTTTTACTCAGAGGGCCTTTTTTACAAACAAATCATACGTTCGCGTAGCCATTTACCACAAAGCAGGCAATATCTGTAATAGCATATTACGACTTTTGCTTCTTTGAAATTGGCATATACCAAAATGAATCATACCTACAACAAATATACTCACCATAAATTAAAACTTACAAAAGCCTTAGTAGCCAAAATATATGGAAAATAGTAAGTCGGAAGTTGTTTACAAACAAAGGACCATGAAAACGGTTGGTTTCCTGCATTAGACACTTCAGGTCTTATTTGGAACGTAGGATTCTAACGAGAAATTCACAAAAAAAAAACCCTACATCCATTGACAGTAGATGATTTCTATACTCTAAAATTAATGTGAAATTCCTATGGCGCCTTGTGATATCTTTGCTATTAGCTTAAGTACTTTGGTGTCTAATAAGGACCCCTTTAGACTGTAAGTCGAGAGGGAGGGGAGAGAGAGAGATATTAAATAGGAACTCAATTGACTGATTTGTCGAGAAAGAAAGTAGATATAGAAGTGATGTGAGGTCATCTAAACTTGACAGATTAATTAGTAAGACTAACCATATCAAGCCATACTAATCGAGACCAACTACTAGTTGCTTAAGTTGTTCATAGTTATAACTAACAACTCTTAATGTAGCGTTCGGGATAACGATGACTTTTGACTTTTGTTAAAGTTTCACTATAACTGGCTTATTTTTTACTATATCTAAGTTAGCTTATTGGGCATAATTAAATTTAAAAAAATGTAAAAATAAAAGCGGCATGCTAATCTAGAATGGACAATGCAAAGGAATACGGAAAAAACAAAACAAAAACAAAAAAACGAATAAAGACAAAAAGTGAATAGTGCATCCAACGCTGAGAAGCCGAAAGCAATCGTTGTACAGCGGAAAGCAATCGCTGTACAGTGAAAGAAAAGCATTGATGAGCACTGCTATACAGTTTTTTGGTTGAGTTTGTTAAGCACGCAACCTATAGCTAGTTGACCTAATAGGCTAATACGCAACGTAAAACCTCTATCGTGCTAAGCGATAATCTCAACAGACAAATTAATAATAATTAACATTGCTAAAGTTTCTAGGAATCACGATACTGGCATAATTGGTTAGCATCCCTCGTGATACACTGACCACCAACATCGTAGTCAAACTAGCAATGTGTGCGCGGCGTCACGCCACGCAGGCTAGCTTGTGTAAATGATTGAATATTTGTAAATTGTAGGTTGTGACGGTGTAGAGAGAGCGTTATACGGAAATTGGTTTGTTTGTGGTACTAAAGAGAATAGTATGAACGGTAGGGAGAGGGTGGTAGTTGTTGTTGGGAAGGACAAAATCTGTAGGTAAAATTAGAAGGGCAACTTATTTTTTAAATCTGTGCGAAGATTGCTGTGCGAAGACTGGTATCATGCATTAAAGAAATCAGAAGGCTTGAGCAACAAGGTGTGCAGAAATAGATGCATATTAATTGGTACAAGGTGAGGTATAATAAAGTGGTATTTAGCAATGATGGTTCTACTGGTTGGTAGAATACTACGATTACATTTTGTGTAACAAAATACCTATGGTGGATAGGCATCAATTTTTGTAGTCTTAAACATATGAGCGGCATTGGTATGTTACATTACAGAAGTTGGAGTAGGTATCGTAAGAGCAGAGGTGGAAGAAAGATATGTCGTTCGTTGTGAGTAGGGCGGCGAATTCCACTGCAAGGAAATCATGAAAGAAATAGTATTAGTGGCTGTGTTAGTGGGCTGTTTTTTGTGTAATATTGTCTCTTTTGCAGTACTGTGGGTGTAGCTAAAAAGATAGTATTGCAAGAGAGAAAATTGACGGGGCGAAAGATAGTACGAAGGTAAAGTAGGCGATGAATTTAGTTTTGGAGCTAGTATCGTAAGAGCGAAATGGGCAAGTCACGAAAGCACAGCATGTAGAAATTGACAACTGTTAAAGTACCTGAATTAGCAAAAAAAAAGTGTTAGAAAATATAGGAATAGAAACTATGCCTAATGGATGGATAGATTAAATGAGTATTGAAGGTAATAAAATGTATTAAGTAAATAGTCTTAGTAACATTAAAAAAAGTGGAAAGCTATAAAGGTACTAACGAGGAATTAGCAAATTGTTCTAAAGAGAAACATAGCTAGATTGTAAAAGTTAATAGTAAGAAGGACATTACAGTAACGAAATATGAATAGTATAGTAAGTAAAGGAGCAAAAGAGAAAAGGGTGCGCATAATGAATAAATGAATTAAATAGGTATTTTAGGTAATAAGATATACGGAATATGAAAGTTTGATATGAAATGATTTTGGAGGCATAAATGATTGCACTAAGCAGTAGTATAATAAAGGAGGCAAGTACATTGTAGAGAGGAACTGGAATCGTACAAGAACGTAGTAAATAGATTTGCATGGCAGCACAACATAGTAAACAGGTGATAACAAAAGTGAACGTTTTTTTTTGTGAATGCCGTTGTCAGGAAGGTATAAAAAAGTGTACTGTTTCTTATCGTAATGTAGTTATGAGATGGTAACTAAGGAATATGGTGTCTGTATGAGTAGCATAGCTAGGAAGTGATAAAAAAAGGTAGTTGATGAAGCAAAAAGCTGGTGTAGCTATTGTAGAAATGATTATATGATCAAAGGGAAACTCTGTAAGAGTAAGGAGCTAGCTATTCATAAATTTTCAATAGCGTGGTAAGCTGTGAAAGCACCCAGGAGGGGCTTACTTTAGACAGGAATGTAATCAAATTTGGTAAGATCCACATCACCTTGGGATGTCACTAAACCACTCTACGGCTAGCCAAAAATTTCAAGATAATTTATTCCGGCTACAAATTTCTAGACATGAAGCATTAAGCGGAAGCATAATCAACTAAGGAAATAAAGATAACGATAACAAGTTCAATATTTGAAACAACCTCTAGCGGACTAATCAATAGATCACAAGTTAAATCAAGATTAACTAAAACAATCATCCACGGATAGCTAGGCATTTGGCTAGAATTTCATCGACTTTATTACATTATGAATTTATGAACCAAGTGTATTATTGTGGTGCCGCTAATGTAATATCCTGAACGTCGTTTCAGCGTAAGTTTTTAAATTAATCGCGGCGTCGCCCGGATTTTTGGTAAATCGCAGGAGGTGAAAATAAATTCTTCAAAATAGTCTAAAATAATAAAAAGAGAATTAAAATAATTAATTAAGTTATTTTGGGCTATCCGGAGGGGCGGGCCAGCCACTTTGGGCCAGCCAGCCCAAACGGGGGGCCCGTACCCCTCCCAAACCCTAGCACCCCCTTTATAAACCCCTTGGGGAGCCCTCCCTCCCCCTTTTCCCACCCTAAGCGCCACCCCCTGCCTCCTTGCGCCTCCCCTTTGCCCAAGTGCTGCTACAAGGAGAGGAAGGAGAAGAAGGAAGAAGGGAAGAGAAAGGAGAGGAAGAGAGGGAAGGAGAAGAAGGGAAGGAGAAGGAGAGGAAGAAGAGGGTGATCCTAATCTCCTAGGTAATTCTCCCTCACCTCAATCTCTCTGTTTTATGCTGAATTTAGGGTTCTTAGCCCTAGTTTTGAAGGGATTAGCATTTTAGAAAACTCTGATTAGAGAATCCCGGTTGGCTGTCTGTAGATTAAATCGCACGATGTTACTGTTCATGTGTTTTAGACCCCTAAGACGATTTTTCCCGAGGGTCTCCCCAAAAGGAAAAATGTAGAGAACAACGATACACATCTTCTGTATTTTTTCAGATTTTTGGGCCACGTAATTTAGGTGTACCAGGGTCTGGAATCTCGCTGTCCGTCAGGGGAGCAGTCAGGGACAGAGTGCTGTTCAGATGGGAATTAGGGGTAGTAGATGAATTTTGTATTTTTGGTCACCATTGAGAAAGTTTTAGAGAATTTGATAAGCTAGCTGCTATATAAAAATCAGAATTTTTATAGCCCTACTCTGTTGTTGGGAGGCGTTTGAATCTGACTGTCGGAACAGAGGATGATATCTGTTTAGGGCAATGAGATACACCATGCTAAGAACAAAATAAAAATATGTGATCTACATGAAAAGTGTGGGTAATTAAGTGAGGAATCTAGATATATATCTTTTGCTGTGATTAGTTTTATATTTTTAAAGATAGAAAAATGTTAAGCAGCGCCACTGCAGTGGGAAGATTGTAGAACCGTTACGCGGGGAAGGATGTTGTGGGGTTTAGGGTTTTGGCGATACTTCTCTTTGAGAGTCATGATTGTATTACTGTGTATTGTGCTGAGAGGTACCTTTTTGGACATGCGGATTTGCTTCTGATCGAGCGTGATCTCGTCGCTTCGCCGGTAGAGGCAAGTAAACGTAGCGGATGTGCTACTGTTTAACCGTTATTCTTATTACTTGCAATATGCATGATTTTTCGTATTGATAAAAGATATGCCATGATTACATGTTTTCTAAGGAAGAATGTGGTAGCAAGATATTAATCAATTGCCAAGTTTGGATGAGTTTTGGTAGTATTGTGGTAATTTGCTTAATGAGCTAATTGTGGTATATGAAAGTAAATGCGTGGTGATTATGATGATATTTTCTTATTGTTAAATTCATGAGAATCTTATATAATGCCCTTGAAGTTGGTATTATTGTGGCTTTAGTGGTAGTATTCTTAATGAATACCTTTGGTCGTATTGTGGTTTTTGTGGTAGGATACATTATAGATCGATTGATTATGATCTTGGTGAACCGAATGTGGAATATGTGGTTGACCTTCATGGTTAAATTCTTGTGATTTATGATTATCATATCATTCATAACATGTCATGACATTGCATTGTGGATGTCGCCGCTTATAGCCGCGACCGTACCGGTACAGCATCGTACATTGCCGTAGCACGATGCACACTTTTACCTTGTTGGGTAAAGGTGTAGTGGAGCATAGCATGCATATACATTGCATTGTGGAAAGATCATTTGCATACTTATGCAATATATTGTGGTGAAGGTATTTTACAAACAACTGCAACTTTATAGTTGTGATGCGGAATTGGCTCATGGGAGTCACTTGTGGTATGAGGAAAGTGGTTGTGGTCGTGGTTTTGGGATTCATCCCTTGTGGTATGGTTGGGGTTGTGATTGCGGTATGAGATTCTTTTCTCCTGTGGTAATTGTTAATAGCAGTTGTGGACGCGAGAAATAATAAAGTTAATGAGGTAAAACATGCTAATGTTTTATGGTCATTGGTAGTGGTAGTGGTGGATGATATGAAGTAGTTAATCCAGATTTATATGTTAATGTTTTATTACTGTTGGTAGTAAATATGATTGAGGCTATAAATGTGGTCATTGTGGGAAATGGATATTGATGCTTAATATCATTGTAGTTTAATTAGCTTGGTAATGAATGTGGATGCATAATGTGGATGTGGACAAATGGATACTTTAATGATGTTGTATATTTGTTTGTAGTCTGAATAGCCTGTTAAACAGTTTGCTTGCTGAGATTTTATCTCACCCTTGTTTTTTCCCCCTACAGGTGATTCATGAGCATTCATAGGATGGGTAGAGCGGCACCACAATAATGCACTTGGTTCATAAATTCATGATGTAATAAAGTCGATGGAATTTTAGCCAAATGCCTAGCTATCCGTGGATGATTGTTTTAGTTAATACTGACGAACTTGTGATCTATTGATTAGTCTGCTAGAGGTTGTTTCAAATATTGAACTTGTTATCATTATCTTTATTTCCTTAGTTGATTATGCTTCCGCTTAATGCTTCATGTCTAGAAATTTGTAGTCGAAATAAATTATCTTGAAATTTTTGGCTAGCTGTAGAGTGGTTTAGTGGCATCCTAGGGTGATGTGGATCCTGGGGTGTTACATATGGTGTCTGTATGAGTAGCATAGCTAGGAAGCGATAAAAAAGGTAGCTGATGAAGCAAAAAGCTGGTGTAGCTATTGTAGAAATGATTATATGATCAAAGGGAAACTCTGAAAGAGTATGGAGCTAGCTATTCATAAATTTTCAATAGCTTGGTAAGCTGTGAAAGCACTTAGGAGGGGCTTACTTTAGACAGGAATGTAATCAAATTTGGTAATGTAATAGTGGTGAGCAGTGTAGTAACGAATTATAAATAGCGTACTAAGTGATGGAAAAGGTATGCAATGTATTTAAGTGTATGCAAAATTGTATTAGGTAAAAAACTGGTTACAACGAAATTAAGGTGGTGATCTTTAAATGGTTTGTATACAGCAGTTAACACAATTAGTGCAGAATGGTGAACAGGGGAAAAATGATTTCATGTTACAAAGAGAGTAAATAATTTAGTGAGCGTATTCTAGTCGCTGGTCAGGAGCGGTAAAAAGATAGGAAGCAGAGAGTAAAAGTTCTACTGATTGTAAATAGTAAAATGTATGAATGAATTAATTATTGTAATGGGAACTAAATACGTAAAAGATATATTTTTTTGCAATTAAGACTAATTAGGGTGCTACCATTGGATGTTTGTTGTATTTAATTGGTGTCAGTTGGTGGTGCCGCTCTGGACGTAGATGGTTGGAATTTCTTCCGATATTCTCTGGTGGTTAGTCTCTTGTGTTGTTGTTGCTGTTGTAGAGGGTTGGTGGGAACACCGGGGGATTCTCCAGAATCTGATATTTCTCCCGCTTCTATCATGTAAAAGCGTTGAAGGTCTTGCATAAGTTGTTGCACTTTTTGCTGAGATTCGTGAAGTCGATAGTGTAGGTCTTCATTCTCATCTAATGTTCTTGAATATAATGCTTCTGGATTAATAATATGTTGTGCTGCTACTTTTATGCGTGAATTATTGTTCTGTGCTGTTTCTGGCGTGTAGAGGTACATCGTTTGGCTTGTTATTCGAGGAATTAGGTCGTATGGGGATTGGCTGAATTCCATATTGTAATAGCGGCGGAGATAGCGTACGCTCGTCTAGCAGCGTCTTGTACAACATCTTGTTCTTCAATTCTGTTGCCGTAAAATGTTTGCTCTTCATCGGGTCGTATGGGTAATGTTTTCAAAGTTACCCATGTTTTCCATTCGTATTTTTCACCATTGACAAAGTGAGTTATTGAATGGAAAGCAGGTCGGTGTTGCTTGGTGGCTCCTAAGTATTGTTGTATTTCCCATAATTGTGTGGGCCACCTGGTAGATCTTCTGGTTTGGAATGCACCAGGTAAACTATTTGGTCGACAATATAAATTTAGGATTAGCTGGAATTAAGTTTAAATAACTGATGGGAGTTAAAAGTAAGCTGAAAGTAAAGTAAGACTATTCTATTGTAAATCGAAAGCAAAATAGGCATGAAAGGAGAGGATGCACTATAATACGTAAATCATAATAGCAGAATAAAAACAATAAGACCATGGAAAAGTTGGCATTGGAAGGAACTTATTATGAGGTTGAATACAAAAAGGGACAAAAGTCGAAAAAACAAAAACATTAATAGATACGCACCTGTAATGGAATATAGCAGTATGTTAAATAGCTAGCAGGCAAAAAAATATGTTTGTTGGAAACAAAAGGAGTACTGTATTGATAGGAATAGTAGAGAACGGTAGTAGTAAAGTAAGGTAAGTACTCTAAGACTTGAAGGAAAATGGATGTGGTGCAATAATGTAGAATTCAGCGAGCTTTTGGAAACCGCACCTGTGTAACATAAGAAAAAGCAAGTATGATGGTCAAAACTAAGGATAAAAAGAATATTCGTCATGAAAATAGGAGAGAAACTCAGTTTGTAGATATCAAAAAAGATAGGATTAACTTGAGTTTGTTTTTGGAGCACATCAAGAGAATATATGAATATTGCAACGTAATTTATTCTGTGGTTTACAACCATAAGGTGTATGGCTGTATGCATATCTAAAAGCATGATGTCTTGTGAACAATTTGTAATATTTGAAATTGTACATAAATCGTAATACATGTTGTAAATTAGAAAGTTATGTGGAAGCATTTTTTGTATAGAACGGGAAAACTAAGGATGTCATGGTATGGACATAAACTAAAAAGTAATGTATGGCATAGCTATAAATGAGGAAGCAATACTTATCGAAGGCTAAAGAAAGTCTTTACGAAGAGGAGAAATAAAAGGCTGCTACAATAGATTGAACTGATGGCTGTAAACGTAGAAGGAAAACAATTGTGTTTCAGCAAGACATAGTTTAGTGAGCTTTCTGAAGACGCCCTTGTATGGTATGATAAGAAGAAGATACGAAGAAAAAAATAAAGGCAAGAAAGAATATATGGTACTAAGTTTAAGGGAAGAAGTTAGTCTGTAGGCAATAAGAATTTAAATCCAAGCGAATTGTGTTGTGTTTAATGCATAGTTATAGTCTAACAGTTTCCTAATGAAATATATTTTTTGTGCTACAGCTAGAGGTTGCATACCTATACACATTTGTAAAAGCATTATGTTTAGTAATCAGGGAAATGTAGTACCTAAAATTGTAGAGAAATTGAAATATTCTAAAAGAGAGGGCCATCTGGGAAAACAAAAGCGAAAGCAAAAAAAGACGAATAAAGGAGCGGAAGGGAAAAGGGTGGTTGGTATGGAAAAAATGATTTTTAATTAAATGCGTGTAAATGCAAAAGTATTCACTAAATTAGTGCTGCATTGATTTCGTGATGAAAGTAGGTGTGCAAAGCATAGAGGAGGAAAAACGGGAAAACTTTTTAGGTAGTCTCTGTGCTAATAATAATGAAATAACGATAAACAAACGGTTGTTTACTTGTTTCGTTCTTAGAGAGGCGCAAAAAGCAGAAAGAACAAATGGGAAAAGAATAAAGATTTTACATTCGTTGATGGAGCAAAAAAGAGGTTCGTATTGGAAAGCGAAGTGGTTAAGTCGAAATAGGAAAATCACGAAGAATGTAAAAGGAAATCGTAAAGAAGTTATACAGATGGGTGTTCAAAGAAGGGCTTTACATTTTAATTTTGTAGGGGTTTCACTGTATTAGTTCTAAGAAAAGAACATTCACTTTTTTGAGCAAAAAACAAGCTGAATACAGAAGACAGTACTGATGGACGAAGGTCAAGTATGTTTAAGGTAAAGCATAATGCTGAGCAGTGAATAAAGTGCTGTATCTAGGTTGTGCATGCTTCAGTGAGGCGACGATTGAAAGAACCAGGAGAAAACGAAAGAACAAAATGTGAAGGCAAACGAATGTAGCAAAACGCAAAATCAAAATTTAGAGTGGCCTGACAAAGTCTAGTGTTTGGTATCTACTGCACAGAACGGTGAGTTCGCGAGGGAGCATCCAGAAGTAAATTCATTAGAGAGGTAGGTAATGGGTTACAGGTGTCATACAATGATTAATGATGAGTGGCGTGTGGATAAATGAAGCGTTTTTTCTCTACAACTACTGCGAGACCGTACTTGTCTCAGGAATGGCTCAATGTGAAATTTATTTTTTGTATACGGGTTAAGAGGAAAGAAATGAAGCTGTGATATGGTAATAGCTAGAAGCAGATGTGATGAGCGAAGGGTACATAGAATTTATGTGATAAATGTGCACAGTACAGAGATTCTTTGGTTTCGATGTATGGAATTTGAAAATTAAAATCTGTAGAATGGCAAGAACACATTTGTTTTTAGATCGGTGTGAAATGCAGTGTGTATATAGAACTGATTGTAACACATTTCGAGTAAGGCTATAGAGGCTGTGTTTATGTACAGGGTATGCTTGGTGAAACAAATATAATTTTTTTGTGGTATAACTGTTGGTTTATGTTTTTTGTATATGTGGGTTAGCTTAGATTGCTTTAGGTATGGAAGAAAGCGAGGATAGATCGGGGTATATTTGGCACAGGGGGCACTATGATTATTTTATATAGTTTGGTGAAGTGTTTGCTTATAATAAGGAAATTTGCTGTGGAACAAATCACTGATTTTAATGTGTTTATGTTGGTAGTATAGCTTTGGTGAACGGTAAGAGGTGTCAGTTAATTTATAGTGGAACACAATGCTAAATAAACTGAGAAGAGCAAAGCAGTAAATAGATTTATGCAAAAGGTGATGTGTGTTTTAGAGTCTGAATGAAACGAAGAGGTTTCCGAATACGGTTAGGGTAGGTAGCACAACGTAAATTATAATAAAATGCTATCTAGGCACAGTGGCTTTGTTGCTAAAGGTGGCATAGTTGATGGCATTGTGTATGACAAAACAAGTGGGGCCAATAAAAGCAAACTCTGGTGGGGACGAAGATCGTATCAACGTCATTATATCTTATAGCAACACTTGTAATAAGTATTGTAGGTTGGTGGCGTGTTGCAGAGGCATATGTTTCGCTGGGAGCCAGTTGCGCAGTTTTCCTGGAAGGGGAAAAAGATGTGAAAATAGTTGTGAGTCTGTGGTACCTTATTAATTTGTTCGCAGTAGCAAGCAGCGTATTGAAAGATGCATTACTATGTAGCTTCTGTAGTGAGCTACTACTTTGTATAAGGGAATAATTGTCTTGTAGTTTTGCTTTTTTTCAGAGGGTGAAGTATTCTGTAAACAAGAAAAGTAAACAAGCGTAAAAAGTTCAGAATTAAAATGTATGTTTTCTGTTTTGGTTTCAGAGTAGTAGTGCTGACAATAAAAGAGGAGGGTAAAAAATAATTACCTTTTAGATGCTTCTGTTGATGAGGTATGTAGCGAAGCTGTGGGAGATACAAGAGTTTGCTGTGGTGTTTTATCATGGTGCAATGTTGGTGTGACCTTATAATAGATATGTAAATGGTTAAACATAAGGTAATGCACAGGGAAAACATTCTATATACGAAGTGTTTAGCCTATCTAGAATTCTGAGAAAGGAAATAACGATAGGATCTATTTTTTCACCTTTGGAATATTAAGAATCGTCGTAGCTGAGGGAGTAGCTATTTCTGCACATGTAGTAGAAGCAGCTGGTGGTGTTGATGGAATAGTAGTTGGCTGCTCTTCATGGTATGTAATTGTTTGCATCTCTTTGGGCATTGACGATGAAGCCTCTGGGTTGGTTGATAATAGCAATACATTGGGATTTGGTTGGGCTGCCATTGATCGCACATGAAATATTGGAACGTCGCTCTGTAACGATCCTTGTGACATCTGAACAATGACTTCATATTTTCGGCCAATGATTGCTCTTATCTCAGGTGGAATATATTGTACTTGGTTTTCAGCTGCTGCAACTAAAACCATGGGAGGTTTCCCAATGAGTTCTTGGGCCATATTACCAAAAAACATAAACTGTACACGAGTATCTGCGTGTTGTTGAGTGGTTTCAGGATCAATGCCATAGACATTTATTTTGTATTTGTTTCAAGAAACGAAAAACCTGTTATGTAATATATATTTTGTATTGGTTAGCGATCGATTTTATAAAAGGTTCAAACTGTATAGATGTACAAATAGATGCACACCTTGGTTCCGCTGTTGTACCGTTACATGTTTGGCATCTGTATCCGTCTCCATCTGGGAAAGTTTTTTTCCGACGTGAAGAGCACGCTATATACCACCATGACTGTGATGATACTAAGTCTGTAATAAGTATGGTAAGCCTATAGCGTTGACCCTATCCGCACCATAATTGAGAATAGTTAACAGATCGTGTATGTAAAACATAAACTGGAAACATATGTATGGGGTATTAGTTTTTTTGTGGTATGAGGTTTATCAATTCAGAAATTGTGGTGACAGCTAGATTGGTGGTGTGCTTGTCTTCTCGCCATTCAATCTGATAGGGTTGGTTGGTTCATCTGTAAAGTACATTACTAACAGGAGTAAAAGGAGTGTGAGAACTATATTCAAAGCTAATACTATGTACTTGACGATTGCTGAATTGGTGACAATGTGTAATTAGCTGGTTACTTTATAAAGCATGGTACCAACAGGAGCAAAAGGTGTGTAAAAACTATATTCAAAGATAATGCTGTGTGCTTGGTGATCATCGAATTGCTTAAAATGGGAATAATAAGCATACATATTCTGCAGAGCGTATATTTCTGGTATTGCTATGTTGATATACGATTTTGTCGCTGAGCTGCTCTGCAATGCAAGCTGACCTATATACATATATAAAAAAGCAGTTAGAGGTAATAATACAGAACAATAAAGTAATGATGTAAGGTGCATGTGCGTTTTGTTTACTGATAACTAAATGAGGGGACAAGTGTAATAAACCTGAGTATGTGCCAACCGTCATGCCAACAAATAAAGCAATGACTGGTTTATTCTGAGAAGTGGTGAGGAGAACTTCAGCGTCAAACGATTCTACATGCTGCCCCCATAATGTAATAATTCATGCCTGACTGAGAACAACCAGCAAAACACATTGATTTAGTGAAGGTAATGTAGAAATGCTATAGTCATAAACAACAAACTATAAGTGGCCACAGAGAAAGGAAAACTGTAGAGAATATATATACCTTCCATCTGTTATATTAACAGTGCGCTTAACTGTTGGTCCTAATTTTGTTGTTGTTTCAATAAGCGGTGAAACTGCGGTTATAAGAGCGACAACATCTGGTATCCATGGAAGGTAAACGAAGAGGTCAAAAAAAAAAGTAGCACAGAACCATTCGTATTTATGGTTCTGAAATATTAGAAAAAATGGTTA
Source organism: Melocanna baccifera (assembly GCA_036346265.1). NCBI lineage: Eukaryota > Viridiplantae > Streptophyta > Magnoliopsida > Poales > Poaceae > Melocanna > Melocanna baccifera. Next base: position 2,039,207 of record CM070701.1, on the reverse strand, counting down.
CTGTTAACAAAACGAATATAACAAATGTTGTACCAGATAATAAAGCTTTTTTGCCAATACGATCATGTAATATAGAAAAAAAAAACTGTATTGTATGCATAGAGCGGAAAACCATCTAGTTGTGGTAACACTTTGGTAACCTTTGTGTATTTTGTAAACCGAATTGAGCTGCCGACATCAACTGCTCTATATGTCTGTTTTGCCTCGAGCACTTCAAAGTATTCAAACTCATAGATAGATCCTTCCTTTAATAAAGACGTAAATTTGTGAAGCCATCTTTGTGGAACCATTCCTTCCATAACATGCCCCTAAAAAGGATTAAATTATATTTTAAGATGTAAAGAATTGGTGTACTATATATGTAGAAAAGCGGTGTCAAGAACAGAGATGTAGTAATAATATTGTGCATGTTGAGACCAAAAGAACTGTAAAAAGAAAGAGGATTAGTTAAACGGATTAAAGCATTGGTTGAGCTGAGTATTCAGAACTTGTTCATCAAGCATAACAAAGTCCAAGTGATATACATCTGTTTGATCTTGTGGATTGCTAAACTCCCAAACCCATGCAACACGAACAAGTATTTTCCATTTGTGTGAACTCTAGTTGATATTGTTTAACAGCGTATATGCCATTTGGAACTTGTATAGCACAAAGAGCTTTACAGTAAGCGCTATACAGGTAAGCGTGGTATAGCACAAACACAAAGAACATTTTCCTGTATAACATAGCGTTAACAGTGCAAAGTATATCGATGTAAAAATAGCAAAATACAAAAGAAGAAAATATGGAAACAAACCGGATAGCACAAGCGGTAAACACAAGTAAAAAGAGGAAAATAAGATACATAATATATATCGATGAGTAATCACACATGCGTTATACCATTTGGTATAAGCTAATCTAAATACATTTGATAAAGTTCATATCTACTGTATTACTTTTAGGATACAGTAGAGTAGGTAGAATACGTAAATTAAATGGGAAAAGAAGCACTTATTTTGTATGTATCAAATTAAAGCACAGTCATATATAAGAAGAGAAGAGGTGAAAAAAATCTGAACACAAGGAAAAAGACGAAAAACTATCTGAAGCATATAGGAAGCACACATAGGGGAGCAATGGAAAAAAGAAGAGCTGTATACTATGTAGGAGCAAATAGATGTGCATGTAGTGTACACCGTAGTAGAAGAAAATAGATTTGAGTTTACTAAATTCTATCTGTGTTGTACTATTTTGAGAGCATTCTAGAGGAGTGACCAAATGTGTACAACACGAATAAAGGAGAAGCAACTTAATAGCTATGGAATACTTCAGAGATATGTGCCAATTTGGAAACTATGATAGAAGAAGTATATTTACTAAAAGTCATCTTTATAGCTATTGTGTTTAACCAGTACAGATAAACATAGACAAAAATTATTAGGTGAGAAGGGTGGCTGAGAAAGATGAAGAATAATAGTAGGAAAGAACACTAAACAGAAGCAAGCACTTCTTTATACACAATATTTTTTGTCACAGCACAAGCAACACCCTTGTCATCTTCAATGAGTATTCTTAGGCTTGAACGTGATGTAACCCGTGATACTGCCACATATAATTGCCCATGAGAGAAGACCGGATTCCTCAGATAGAGTCCAACTTTGCTTAGAGTTTGGCCTTGACTTTTGTTGATAGTCATTGCATATAAAAGCTTAATTGGAAATTGCCGCCGCTGTAAAGTGAAAGGCCATTGGGAGCTTGTTGCATTTAACACAATTCTAGGAATATAAACACATGGACCGATATTGGTTCCAGTAATTATGCGACCCTCAAGTACTCGATCACCAAGCCTTGTTATAATAAGTCGTGTTCCATTGCAAAGACCTATAGACTGATTTATATTTCTTAGCAACATCACTGGAACACCTATCTTCAAGCATATGCTATGCTGTGGGAAACCATTTACTGTTATGGAATTCAAGAATTCAGGTGGATATAAGAGGTCAGCATCACCAATGTGGCTGTCAGACTGCGATATTGAATCAGAACTGAGGTACTGTTTAGCATCACCAGGGACCTTATCAAAGACAGTCTCATTTAATTCATCAGCAACAGAATTAGTTGGGCAGATAACTGCACGTTCTGCTAAGTATTGAGCATTCTGATAGTTTATCCAAAATGAATCATAAATAGCCTGTACAATTGCATCCAGATTGATATCAGCTGGTAACAATAAAAGATCATTTGGTATAGTTATCCAAGTTGCACATAGTTCTTCTGGTTTTTTTACCATTCGCACCTGGCCATCTCCAATGTCAAGTACCCATTGAGCAAACGTAGAGAGGGCTTCACGTTCTGCAATTGGGAGGTTCGGATTTTGAAGCCTCATATTAGTAGAAAGTCTTAGCACTTCAATGTGCTGCCAGAGTGATGATCTAATAAGCGAAGCTTCAATGATCTCTAATTTTGTCCCGCCTTCAATAACAGGTAAAATCTGCTGGAAGTCTCCTCCTAGGACAACAAGTTTTCCACCAAAAGGTATATTCATGCAACTAATATCTTCAATAGACATAATATCACGCAATGTTCTGTCTAACGCTTCAAAGCTATGCCTGTGTATCATAGGAGCTTCATCCCATAGAATCAAAGAGGTTTTAGTTTATAAGCTCAGCAAGCATTGTGCCACGTGCTATAGCACATATGCTTCTTTCATTGATATCAAGAGGTATCCTAAAACGGGAATGAGCTGTGCGACCACCTGGAATTAGAAGAGAAGCAATCCCAGATGAAGCTACAGTAAGAACTATCTGAGCTTCAGCTCTTAGCGTCACTATGATGGCATTCCAAAGAAATGTTTTCCCAGTACCACCATGTCCTGACACGAAATAAAAACCCCTTTTTTATGAGTAACACATGCTATGATTTTGTTGTAGATAACAGATTGCTCAACATTTATTTTAGCAGTTAATATTTCAGCCTGTGCTGCCAGAAAAATTTTGTCATGTGCAAGCTCTTCGGTGACAAGCCTATTATCAGAAACAGGGTCGGTAAATGCTGATTCACTGATTATGTTGTATGTAGCAAAGTTAAGTCCATTCCTTGAAAACATAGCAGATAGTTCATTCAATAACTGTGATTGTAAACAATGGTTTGGTATGGGTATACTCGATTCTGTAATCCTTGCCGTATTCTATATGCTATATCATCAGCAAGAAAAAACCAATATCTATCAAACAAACTCTGAGGATTAATTACATTGCAGAAAGAGAGCACCACCATAAAGAGCTGTCTAAGTTGGTGTGCAGAGCCCAAACAACTGTTTCATAAAAAAGCAGGAACCACTCTGTATCATCACCAACTAATCCACGAGCTTTGCAAGCTTCTTTAAAAGTAAGGTAACACACACCATTAAAGGTCTGAATGTCTTCATAGTTTTGAGCACCAGAGACAACCATTGAAAGCATCATGAGGTAGAACAATTCACCAGTGCTTGGGTGAACACTATATATACGCCCAATCTTTGATGATTTATGTTTCCTTCTTATCCACTTTCTGTTAACGGTATCCCATGTCCATTTGGTTGGAAACTGGTAATAAGTATAGGCTCTTGCATCTACGAATTGCTGATTAGCAGTAAACCATTCGGTTAGCGTAGTCTTGTAGAATCTTGGATAAGCAACAATCTCTTGCAAATTTGTTTCTTCATGATACATGACCCTGTTCATACCAGGCATATGCACTGCTAATCGCTCAACAGATGGCATCCGTCCATGTATTTCAAACTCAAATAACCGCCAGAGTGCTTCATGTTAGTGATATGCCCTAGAGGCAACATGGAGATGTTGTATATATCACATACTATGTTTATGATACATTACTTTGTTCCTTGGAATAGACATCATCATTATTGATCAATGAGTATGTGACTTATTCATGAGACTCTTAAATACTGAAATGTTGCTATTTCTAAATGATCCCTGATCGTATATCATATGAGGAACAAATATGATTCAAAGACAAAGATCAGCATATGTATTGATTGATGATCATGTCTCATGGATCATGGTATGGTGATACCAAATCAATAATATGGACATATGTTAGTGAACATATGTTGGATAGACCTGCCATGAGACACTGCAGAGATTCCATGTGTCATCAGTTGGTCTCAAGTAGTGTTTATGTAGAATCCTTAGACTTGAGATCATCATGGTTCCCAACATGAGTAGTAGCTTATTTTGGGACTACTAAACACTATTCCGTAACTGGGTAGTCATAAAAGTAGTCTTCGGGTTTGCCATGAAACATGTAGTGGGATGTGAATGATCAAGATAGAATTTGCCCCTCCTTATGGGAGAGATATCTCTGGGCCCCTCGATGTAATGGATTATGAAAGTGCATGGCCATGCCAAGGTGATTGAGGAGTCAATCATAAGTTTATAATTCATCACGGAATCGATAGAGTGATTGAGCTATTAAAAGGATGACACAGGTCTCGCCTTGAGCTCAATCTATATCGTGAGGCAAAGGGATTCGTACATGAGAGAACATTACAGGTTCAGCCGATATGATCTTTACATATACTTTGGGGTTAATATGTCTTACTAGAGGTCGCTATTAACGGGGTGACCGAAAGGCGTTTCCGGTCACGACTAAGTATACGTGAACCTCTGTGGTCGCACGCTTAACGGGTTGGAACACCGATTGAATATGATTCGGATATGGGCTCAATTCGGATAAAGATCCGAATAGACTCCTAATGGGCCTCGTCCGCAAGGCCCACGTGAGGAGGTCTATATATATGGAGGCGAGGGGTGAGGATTCGCCCCTGTTAACATCTAGCAAAACCCTAGCCGCCACCTCCCGAGCCAAACCCTAGCCGCTCACGAGTGCTAGTACACTCGCGATCGGCGCCCCGGCCCGAGCGTGTGGATACGGTGGAGGCGCTGCTCGCTGCGATGTTGATCGGCGTGCGTGGAGGAGACGATCTGTTCGGGACGATCGGCTACTTCCACTACTACCTCGACGCGCGTGATTGGATCGGTTTCCAATTCTTCTTCCGCTGCACTGCGCGTCTAAGTGGTAACAATCCATGATCCTTCCTTAGCATGATGTTCTTGGGTGCGCGGTAGAAAAGTTTTATTTTCTGCTTCCGTAGCCTACGCGTATTCCTTTACTTCACACAAAGACAAATACCTACAGTTTTATACATAAAGTACCAATATGAAGCAACGACAAAAACAGGCAAACAAAGATAAATACATATAATTTCATAAAGGAAAGTAATACTATAGGAAACGAAACAAAATAATTAATAGCTTGCTATAGGGAAGCCTCCTAGAGAACAACAACAGACTGATGAAGAAAGTAAATGGTCTTAAATAAGTTCATGTAAGAAACCAAAGCTCACTGTATAAGTAAAAAATTACCTCCACTTAATATAGTCAGCAACCTCATCTATTCCTTGTTTAATTTGCTTATTACATGAATCTGATGGCTGAGCAACATTAGAAAAGTTCACTCTTGCTCTATCTTGGCCTTTAGTGAGATATTTAAATAGATACTTCACAAGATTCGTTTTCTTGCACCATTCAACATTGATGTGAGTTTGGAATTTCTTAATCAAGCCAAATATTATATGGAACAACCCATCTATTGTCCAATCTAATTCCATTCTTGGTAACGAATTGATAATCACATCTGCGACAATACATTGGAAAGCCACACTTATCAATAACCGTTTCTGAGCTGTATTGTTTAGGATAGCGTTTTGAACACAACCCATTTTTCATACACAGACACTTTTTATTAAGATGTCCACATGGGCCATGCATCATAAATTTTTCAAGAAGAGAATAACCAAGAGGATCAATATTTGGATCATGAATCTCAGCATGTATGAGACTATCTATAAACTGAGTAGGTATATCGTGTTGTGGTTAGAAAGCCATATAAGAGTATGCACATGAGGCAACCCTCTCTTTTGGAATTCAATAGTGTACAACACTGATAAGAAGCATAAAGGAAACTTAGAGATAGAGGAAAAAGGGTAAATACTAAAGCATAAGCAGCATATTAATGGCGAAAACAGTAAATTTACCTGCACGGATGGCACCAAAAGTATAGCCAACTTTAATATCAGAAATATACTCAATGAGCTTCATATGGAATACTCGAGTTACAATATCATAACGATCTATGTATTTCTGACCAGGCTCATATTTTAGTGCGTCCATAATTTTTGGCCACCTTGAATTACACATAAAGGTAGAAAATAGATCAGGAGCACCATATTCATGGCAAATAGCCATAGCATCTTGATAATTTAGTGCATTATAGCGAGGGCTGCCTATAAAGCTTGCATGAAGCAAAATTTTAACACCAATATTTCTGCCTTGAGATGTGCCTTGACCAAGTGCATCTGAAATGCCTTGGTATGTTTCTGATCTTAGAACATCTTGGTTGAAATAGTGAAATGAAAGACGATTTGCTTCAAGACATGAATAATAGTCAACCTCTATCTGATTTGAAAGGCGACTGCAACATGTATAAGGATTTGGCTCATTTCTTCGATAGTGACATTCGTAAGAATAATACTCAAGCATAGACACCTCATCTCTAGCCAAACACACACCAGTGTCAGTTTCTTTGTATTTAATGCCAAGATGGAAGCCTTTCTCACCATACGAAAATAACAAGGGATATTGAAGAGACATCAGAGCGGGATTCAAGGGCGAAATCTATTTTAGCTCACCATGATGAGTTGCAACAACTATATCAAATCTGCTGTTCTCTAAAGATAATTCTCCCACAACCAAAGCAGCTAGCACAGGCACAACCGGTAAAGAATATCGATCACCATGACTGTCAGATGAACCAATAAGTCGAGAATAAACTTCTAGGCTTTCTTCAGAAAATAACAAGTTACGTGCCATTCTGAATTCTTTCACCAGGAAGCTGCAACAGTCAAGCATACTAATCAAAGCAGCAATAATATTAGGATCTGCTTCACCGTGAACATCACTATCTTTATTGAATACAGACAATCTATTGCCAACTTCGTTGAATGTATCATAAATATATAACTGAGCATACTGAGGTTTCTGCCCTGCTGCAGGAAGCAATGAACCAATACGATGATAAACGACACCATTTATACGGAAAACATATGGACCATCACCAGTATTAATGGTTCTATCAACATCTACGCCCAACGAAGTAAATACAAACAAGGAATTGTAATGGCGTATCAAACGCATAAATTCATTTGAGCGAGGGCCTTTACTAAAACCAATAAGATCTCAGAGTGGAGGAGGAAATTCTTCATGTGGTGGAAGAGAAACTTTTCCACCCCGGCAACATTTATTATAAACAATTCGTTGCTGCCTAGAGGAACCCCTATGCTGAGATCTTTCTTGGAACCAAAAAACAGCACCGTATTTATTACATTCATAATCTGGGCCACCATAGTATGATCGATCGCCATACGTGGCTGAAAGAGTACATGAAAAAAGGCGCTAAACAACAGAGAACAAGCAGCTATGCCAGTACCACACAACACATACATAGACAGCGGAGAACAGAAAAGCGAAAACAGCAAACAATGTAAAATTAATCTTATTGCCAAACCATTTAGGTAAGAAATATGTTCCTTAGAAAGAGGAGCGTTTGGCTCTCTAACTAAATTCGGTCTAAAAGGATATGCACCACCTGAAATATTTAGGGAGCACAACAAAAAGGATAGGATAAAGTACACTGAAATCTCTATGATTGGAAACAAATAAGAAGCAAAAAAAAAGGATAATTTCGAATGGGATAACAAAAGGAAGGAACCTGTTCTAGCAATTGCGCGAAGCAAATTGGCTAACCTCCTCTTTTTCCTATTAGTGGCTGCCTCAGAAGAACTAACCAATGGGCAAAAATGGGTTCCTATCACGTAAGCAAATTGGGGGGGGGGAGGAGGAAGTAAAAGAGAATTCAAAATGAAAGGTAACAAAGAATAAAAAAAGAAACAATCATAAGGAGCATAAATAACCATGCTGGCGCTTCCATGGAAGGGGAGCTCTAATGAGCGTGGGAGACATTGTAGAACAACAAAAGAAACCGATTCAAAAATTAGCGGGCAACTAAAAGCGTTTGGCCAAACTGAGAAAAGGAAGGAATTTAGTCTATAGAAAATATACAGTATCAATAACAGGCATACATGGTTGTACTGCTATCTGTGAAAGTGGCAGCGCAAAAACAGGAGCCGAAACATTTCTAGAGGATAGTAATGGCACCGCTGAATTGACTGGTTGTTTCCCACACCGAATTTTCTCACGATGAGCTCTAGCAGAATACGCAGAATCCATAAAATGAAATAGCAAAAGGCCACAGAACAGCCATCTAATCAGGAAGGTAACAGTGAAAGAGAAGGGGCGGAAAAGTTGCAGAAATCGTAAACAAAAGGTAAATAAGAAAATGTCCAAAAAGATGTGTACTGGTATAGGGAAGATAAAGCGTATCTGAATTGCATATAGAAGGATGTCCTATAAAACGCAGTAAGTAAAAGACCAGTAAGAACAAAAACTATTACGACTAACGCATAGACAATAAAACAAGCAAGCAGTGAGCACATGAAAACATATAGAAACAGTTCTAGAGCAGAGCTTACTATGTACACAAGAAGCAAAAAACACTAAAAAAATAGTAACAAGAACTAAATTAGAAACCTCTCTGTTAGAACAATGTCAACAGCGCACTAAGAAACTGCACAACATCGTTGAAGCTACTTAATCCGCCAATATCAAATGAGAGAGAAATCATTTATCCAAAAGGCTAATAGCGAAAGAAAAGACATGTAAAAGAGCTCTCTATAAAATGCAATAAATAAAGCACTGACAGGAGCAAGAACTATTACAGACAGCGCATAGCCGATTATGCAAACAAACATGTAGCACACTAAAACATGTAGAAACCGTATTAAAGAGGAATCCGCTATGTATGCAACCATTAAAGAACAGTAAATACAAGAAAGCAATAAAAGGGAAAAAAGCAGACGTCTCTCCGCAAAAACGCCATACACACCGCATTAAGAAGCTGCGCAATATCTCTGTAACTATTTAACTCATCAATATTAAGCGAAAGACAAAACACTCAACCAGAGGAATAAAAACGAAAGGAAGGATACAGTAATGCTACAAAAAATGTAAACAAAAGTTAAAAAAAAACCGAAATAGATATACACCGATATAGGGAAAATAAAGTGTGACTAGACTGCACATAAAAGGACGGCCTATAAAACGTGATAGGTAAAGCAATGTAGGGACCAGAAGTTATTAGGGAAATGTGTAAACAACCACACAGGTAAACACTTAACAGACGAGAACAAGGAAAAATGGTGTTAGAGAGGATCTTAGCACATAAAATAGTACTAAAAAACACTAAATACAAGAAAGCAACAATAGAAAATAAATCAGAATCCTTTATGTCAAAACACCATGCATAGCATCTATGAACCTATTTGTTTCGTCAAAATTTTTGTGCTGCAATCTGGAGCTATTAATAGCATAACTGGACCACAAGATAGGGCGTTCAATCAAAGCTGCGTAGGAGGGAACACAGATGGCTACTTCATCTAATTCCGAAGAGGAAATAGAAAGCTACCTGCCAAAACAACGCACACATTAGAAAGCAATACCCTGAGCCAAAGAACGAAAAGGAAAGCTACAAACACATACATAAACTGTAAGAACATCGAAAAAAAGGCGCAAGTCTACACCGAAAAGGGTAGGGGAAAACCGGGGAGGGGAAAAACCACAGAGAAGGATATGAACATAAGTGAAGGAAAAAAGCAACCTACACCCAAAAAAAAGACTGAGAGAACAGTAAAGAGACTACATAAACCATACGAAGAAGTCCCAGCACAAAAAGAACAGGATTACATCGAGAAGGGTAGAAAAACTGGGAAGAATTAAAAGAATAACAAACAATTTGAGCATAACCAGCAACATTCCAAGGATACATCTAAAAGAGCAAACAACCTGCGTAAAATCAGAAGCGAACAAAACAATCTAAGGATGGATAACATCCAGAACCGTCTAAAACACATCTGCACTACACGGGCCGCAAACAAACATCCCTAGGAACAGATTAGATATGCAGCAAAAAAAAAACAAAAAAGGAACAAGAAAAGGGCAAGCAGAAGTAACATCCAAAACCAAGAGGTCCATGCTCTGAACACGTACCAATCCACGGCCTAATCACACATTTCGCGAAAACAACGAGCAGAAAATCTGAAACATAAAAGGCACACTTTTAACGTGTGGAAATCCAAGGCATACCTTGCACAAAAACAAAGATGGCAAAACCAGCAGAACGAACAAACTTGAGACGATGCAAGAGGAAGCAACGAAAAATGAAGCCACAAGCAAACTGAAGACAGTGAGAGCGTGACAGAAGAACTGAAGACATGAACAAACCGAGGACAGCGGACGCAACATAAACACCGAAATGCAAAACATAGGAGTTGGCAAAGTCCGCACAAAAAGTGAGGTGCAACACAGGATGCTTCATCTCGAAGCTCCCAACAAGCTCCCATACCACGCAGGACGCATCGCCGAGCGCGAAACAAGGGGCACAGGCGCGCGCAGAACAGCATGCACAGACCGCGGCGTACTAACCAGCGAGGAAAAGTAGTTTCCCATGACACGCGCTGTCAATCGAGCACAACCGAGCGTACGAGACCACGGGCAGACCGCGGGATGATAGCCAGCGGCAAATGCACGAGAACACAAATAGGCCACGCCACGCTAACCAGGAAAGAAGAGCAGGCTCCCATGCCACGCGTCGCCGAACGAGCGGATTACGCCAACGTGGCACGCGCGAGAGGGCGTGAAGTCCCCCCGAATTGATATCCAGTAGATTCAAATAAAAGGAACAAGGGCTATAAATTGCAATTTAAATAGTGTTGATGTAATATCTAAAGCATACAGAGCTTCCATGGTTTCCAGAAATCAACTAAACTAAATGCATGATCTATTGCTTTGTCGTCGCTTCAACTGTGGGACCCACTAGTGCCTTTTCCTAACGTGATTCGCTTGCTGTTAACGTGATGGAACTTCTCCTCCTGTGCTCATATAAACCAGTGTTTGTGCTCTCTTATTGGATGTGTTGGAGCAGCGCTCCTTGACCGCTCTTCACGTGAGAGACAAGGCAACCTGCTCTCCTGCTGCCTTCATGTGTCACACAGTACGAGCGCCTCCCTTGCAGCATGTAGAGTTGGGAGTTGGGCCCAGCTATTCTGGGTCAGTTCGAGGTCCGGCTGACCCGGCACGGACACGCCACGTGGCAGGTCGTGCTGCACACCACGAACGGTGGGCCAGGCTGGGTCTAGAAAGCTTGCCCGTTGGGCGGCATGGCATGGCACGGCGAATCGTGCCGTGCTTGGACCGGCACGGCACGGGGAGCATGGACAAGGTGCTTGATCAAATGGAACTATCTTTATTTTTGCATGTAACTATTGTTGATTTTATTATTCTTTCACTCTGTTGATTTGAGGTTTAACATATACAATAACAGTTCCAAACTTCAGGATTTTTCTAACATCAAGGAAAGGCATACTTGCCTCTCTCCGGTAAACTTTTAGTATATATACAAATGTACAACATATAATACGGTCTTATTCTGTATATATCTACATTTGGCAAGCACATTGTATGCCACAAAACTAGTATATTGTACACATGTTGTTACTTTTCCCTCGAAATATTTATGTACCTATATTTTTACACAATTAATTCAATTTTAACTAGTTTTTAATGAGACAGATACGAGAGAAATGAAGATGGTGGCCGTCGCCACCATTATCGCCGCTGCCTTCGTCGTGTATAGTTACTTTGGGCTAGGCTTGGGCTGGCACGGCACGAACGCTAGCACGGTGGGTTTTGGGCTATGCCTGGGCCTGGCCGAAGGCAAGGTGGGCTGGCACGGCATGGCACGACGGAATGACTGGGCCGAGTTGGCATGGCACGATGCGGCACGAAGCATGATGGGCTTGGGCTGTGCCGGCACGGCACGGTCCAATGCCCACCTCAGCATGTGCAGAAGAGAAAATACATTGGACAAAGCAAAGTCGTTGAGAACACACACGAGAAATTTGCCCAGAGCACAATCTTTCCCTCTTTTCTTTATTTCTCTACTGCTTCTCCTCGTTGCTAACTTTTTTCTCACTTTGGTTACAAAACTATGAGGCCTTTTAAAGCCTGTACACAACCCAACTTAGTATTGGATACGAACTCACACGAATACGTATACGACAAACCTGCACACTAATATGACTTGCAAACGAAAACAAAAAACAAGATTAAACTATAACAATCACCCCCTTAATCTTATTTCTTTATCTTGATCACGCCGACCTTCTCTCTCATTTGAACTTTCAAGTCTTCTACTTCCCCCTTTTTACCTGCACTCCCATGTGATGTTCCTTCCTTAATTGACTCTGCCCTATAGCTTGTACTTCCTCCATCCTGAGTCTCGCACAATCCAATGCTCGCCGCACCTTACACCTGTACTGAACTCGTCCTCTCTTACCTACCCTCCTGAGCTTTGCCATTACTTGGGCCTTTCGCTTCTCTCTCTTGGATCAAGTCTGCTCGCTTTCCTGTGTACATCTCAACTGAGGCTACACCACCTCTAACTTCTGTGCTAGTACGTCCTGTCTCCACCGTTGATGATGTTCCCTCCACAAAATTACAGAAAAATGCATCAACCTGTACTTCAAGTCTTTCTCTTAGAACTTATGTACGTTTTCCACCTGGGAGCCTACCGCTTGCATGAAGTCCACTGTCTGTAGTTGTGTGCGCGCCTCCTTCAATTGCACACATGCTTGTGTTGCTCCCATATGCATGCTTGTGAAACCTACCTCTGAGACCTCCTGAGATGCGTCCTTCTGCGTGCCTGTATGTGTCAAGACCTTCCGAGTATATGCGCACCCTCTTGCGCGTTCGAGCTGCTCTCCATGTGCACCCCCTGAGAATGGGATCCACCATGCTAATCATCTGAGATGCTTTCCAAACAAGTTGGTTTTCAAGTTTTCAAATTTTGTACAACCTATTTAGGGATCTTTTTACCTTTATCAATAGATCATCGTTCTTGGTATAGACACGTAAAAACTTATCCTACAGCACCACCTGCACCATTCTTCTGTCAGCTGTCCGAGATTAAGTATGTTAGTACATAGATTTGGTATAAAATAAATTTTAGACAGCAGTTTCTTATCGCCGTTCTTGCATTACAATAGCATTGATCCTTTGCCTTTTATCTGCACTATGGAGCTGTCACCAAACTTGATTTTGTTCAAAATCTTCTCGTTGAACTCATGGAACATGGAGTGATCTCCTGTCATGTGATTACATGCTCTATTGTCCAAGTACCACCAATCAACATGATTGTCGATGTCTTCCTCCGTGCATATTTTAGGAACTACTTTCTTCTCATTCAACTTCATCATACCCGGCGCCTCTTCAACACATAAGGAAAGAAGCAGTTCCAGCTTGTCGTCCTCCTCGGCTCGGTAAGATTTACCTCATCACCATTCTTCTTTCTTCGGCAATCCAAAGTGTAGTACTGTACTTATCGCAGTTGAAGCACTTTATGTGGCTGTGGTACTCTGACGCGTAGTACACACATTCGCCACATTCAAAGCACTTGATATTTGACTTATCATGGAATCTGTCACCACCGCCTTGCTTAGCCTTGTCTCTGTGGCCACCTTTGCCGCCTCGACCACTCTTGTCACCTTGCCCGTGCCATCCCCCACAGCTGTTTGATGAGCCATGACCATCACTTAGATCTCCCTTTTACTAGTAATGCTTGCTGGTTATGAGATTGAAACCCCTGCTCAGTTCAGGATTGAAACCCCTTTAGTAGCTCCTCGTGCACCTTGAGAGAGCCGGTGATCTCCTCGATCTTCTTTTTCTCCAAGTCGGGGGAGTACATGAGTGTGGTGATGACAGATAAGTACTTCTCTGATAGCACACGAGGTAATTCTTTATTGCCACAAATTCCTCTATCTTGTCGCCAAAGAGATCATCTGATTGTATAATGAAGTCAACTTGCCGATGAACTCGTCTACTGACTGGGTCTCTCCTATTTGTAGATTCTCGAACTCACTGTGCAAATTCTAGAGCCGCATCTCCTTCACAAGATCAACTCCCTCATGCATCTTCTAAAGTGTCTCACACGCTTCTCATGTTGTCTCCTTCCTGATGAGTTGAAGTATCATCGATTCTGGTACCGTTTGGTAGATAATAGCTAAATTCGCTGATCCACCTTGTTGTCCACCTTCTTGTCCTTCCTTTTCAGATCGACTGCACCCCAGACTCCTTAGGTGCACATGTTCGCCTTTATCTTCATTGCCCACATCGGCTAATTATCGGTCATCAGGAAAGGATACTGGAGGGAGATTAGCCCCACCTTGGGCCTTCACCTTCTTGCCCATGTTCTTCAGCATCACCAAGATCAACAGGCTCTGATACCATTTGATGCAATTTTTTCCTTGATCTATTGCTCTGTCATCACTTTGACTATGGGACCCATTGGTGCCTTCCCCCTCGACGTGATTCGTTTGCTATTAATGCAATGGAACTTCTCCTCCTATGCTCATGTAAAGGAGAGCCTCTGCTCTCTTATTGTATGTGTTGGAGCAACACTCCCTGACCTCTTGTCACGTGAGAGACCAAGGCAACCTACCCTCCTGCTGCCTTCATGCGTTACACACAGTATGAGCACCTCCCTTGCTGCATGTGCTGAAGAGAAAATACACCGGATAAAGCAAAGTCGTCGAGAACACGCACGAGATTTTTCCCGAGCACAACTGCTTCCTCTTTTCTTTATTTCTTTGCTGCTTCTCCTTGCTGCTAACTTTTTTTCTTACTTTGGTTACAAGACTACGAGGCCTTTTAAAGCTACTACACAACCCGACTCAATATTGGATACGGACTCACATGAATATATATATGGCAAACCTACACATTGATATGACGCGCAAATGGAAACAGACTACTTCTCTCATATACACTTGGATATGGCTAAGCAACAAAAAAAGATTAAACTATAACTATTGTGGCTACAGGCCAAACAGAGAGATAGGAGTATGGTAGTGGAGAGTTAGGTGAACAAATGACCTCTTGGTCTCTGCCAAGGGCTGGTATGGTATATATATATCTGTGCCCTCGTAAAGGAGTGTGCTTACAATCGTAACTTTACACCGAAGCCTCCGACCGAGGGCAACTACGTCCTTAGACAGGCTACCTGGGTTTAGGTGGGGGCAACTACGTCCTCATGGTGAAGGGCTTCACAGGCCGAAGCCATGTTGCCGAGTCCTTTGGCCCCTCCGTCCCCGCGGCCTGTGACATTGTGTAGTTGTGGGCGTAGATGATTTGGCGTATGTAGGCTCTCCAGCCTGTGGAGATATGAACGGGGTGGTACGCGGAGGGATGGCATCCACCCCTCGGTATCGTCGCTGCAACAGCCCACCGGCTGTGTAGTGCTTTCGTTGGAGGACGCTGAGCGCGCCGTCGATGCCTTCCTAGGGTCGTACATGTGGAAAGAGCACACCCTGCGTGAAACCACAACCAGGACTGCGAGGCTAAGGCGGATAAACCGGGTGTGCGAAGTCCTAGGCCTCGTGGTGCCGGAGCGCCCAGTGCTGGTGTGGAGTTCACCCCGTCGCCGCGATGGTGCCAGCGGGGCGGGGGCATCTCCCTGGCGGCGGAGGTCCCGCTCCCGAGCTGTTATCTCTGACCCGTCCGCAGCTTAGCGGCAGAGGCCGCTGATCCGGACGACGTGTCAGGGGGTGGGTCCGAGCATGGCAGCGCGGAGGGTCACGCTGCGGCCAACGAGGACCTAGGTGGCGTGGCGGGCCTTGGCAGCGATGTCGTTGAAGACGACGCCTTGTCACCGATGCCGGTCGGCGAGGACCTGCCTCCCATGCCGTCGTCGCCCATGGTGGTTGCCATAAGCCTTCCGTCGGCGCCAGGCCTGGCGACAACTGGAGCAGCGGAGCACTCGTCATCGTCACTTGCTGCAATCGCGCGACATGCCGCCTACTCCGGAAGGTGCAGGTACTGGAGCGGTCGGGGGTGCATCATCTGGCTCTCCAGCGGCGAAGCGCCGCCAGGTGCAATCGCCTTCACGGGCGGGGCAATTCCATGTGGCGGGCGCGGTCGGCGGGGGCCTGGGATCCAACCACGAGGCCACTCCGACTGAGGAGGGGTTTACTGTTTCCCAGGTAGGGGCTGGGCCGACACCTCCCCACGCCGTAGTAGGGAGTGGCGGAGGTAGGCGTAATTCCTTTTCTCCCTGTAACTTCACGAAGCTCTCTCCGATTTGTTCGCTCATGCCGTCGTCGACGTCAGGAGAGGGGAAGTCACCCGGACGCGGGCAAGGATCAAGCAGCGGTGGTGTCTGCGAGGTCAGCGGTGATGTTGCACAGAACGCAGCGCGGACACTTGATGCTGCCGCAAGGCCCCCAAGGCTAACCGTATCTGACTTCGTGCCACAACCGGAGGCGCTCCATGCCCTCAATGGAGCCGCGGAATGTGGTGACGGCAGGCTGGATCGGCGAGCACTGTCGTCGTGCGGGGGGGACCTGCTTGCGCTCGCACTGGGTGCCGCGGGGATGAAGGTAAGTTCCTGGGCCCACCATTGACACCACCTACCGCGTTCATGCTAAATAGCCATGTCCTCCTGTTGTTAGGCGGTCGCCATCGGCCGGGCTCTGGATGAGACGCGCATCCGCGAACGGAGGGCGCTGGAGGAGCAGCTTCGTGTTGCCGACGAAGCTCATGCCACGAAGGATGACCGCATCTGTGTATTAGAGGCGGAAGTTCGCGCAGCGGCGGCGGCACAACGTGCTGCCGAAGAGGCACAACATGCCGCGGCAGAAGAGCGCGCTGGAGGAGGAGAAGGCCCAACTTACCATGGCCCTGGAGGAGAGGAGCCAGGCTCTGGGCGACGCATCCGCAGCAGCTTGGAGGGCCATAGGGTCTTTGGAGGGGGCCCTGCGGGACCTTTTCGTCATCGTGCCGGACCTTACCCACGACGCCGCGGATGTGAGGTAGTCGTTGGCGCGGATTGAGGAGAGCTCGAGCTTGGTGCTTTGCGGTGCGAAAGCCTTCGGCGATCACTGCGGCTACACCAGCGCGTGCCTCGTCTTTACCACGCTCCACGCCCGGGGGTGTGAGCACGTGGAGGAGTTGGCCGCTCCCAGCTTGAGTGCTCCGACCGGAGCTGGGGTATTGTCCGGTGCAGTCCGCACCACCATGCCCGCCGTGCAGAGCTTCTACGAGGGGATCTGGCGCCACTTTGGAGAGGAAGCAGCCAAAGTGTTGTTGTGGCGGACGCTACACCGGGAAGGCAACTTCCTCGAGTGGTTGGAGGAGGCTCGTCAGCGCACCGAGGATGGCGCCGACTCCTAGTGTCGTCCGGGAGCTGGTGGTTGTGATGTAACTTTTGCTTTTGCTGTTGTTTTCTTTTGCTTGCTAACGGAAAAGAGGACCGCTGTGTCGAGTACTGCACAACTGCATGTTGCTTGTACAGTTGACTGTTAATACGGCGGAGGTTGGCACCTCCCGACCACGTTCACTTGTTGTAGAGGCAACAGTGCCCTGTGGGCGAAGAGTGGTGGCGACGGGGCTGGCGCATATTCGAAGTATGCGCGCGAGCACTGCGTCCCCTACCCTTCGTAGCGGTGGTAGCGGAGCTGGCGCCTAGTTGGAGAAGATGCGATCGCGCTCCGTCCCCTACCCTTCAAAGCGGTGGCAGCGGAACTGGCGCCTAGTTGGAGTAGACGCGATCGCGCTCCGTCCTCTATCGGCTTGGCACCCAGTTGAGTAGACGGTCGCGCCCGCCCCTAGCGGCGGTGGCGCGAGCTGCGCCAGTGGAGTAGACGCGATCGCGCTCCGCCCCTACCCTTGAAGCGGTGGCAGCGGAGCCGCGCCTAGTTGGAGTAGACGCGATCGCGCTCGTCCCCTACCCTTCAAGCGGTGGCGCGAGTGGCGCCTAGTTGGAGTAGACGCGATCGCGCTCCGTCCCCTACCCTTCCAAGCGGTGGCAGCGGAGCTGGCACCTAGTTGGAGTAGACGCGATCGCGCTCCATCCCCTACCCTTCGAAGCGGTGGTAGCGGAGCTGGCGCCTAGTTGGAGTAGACGCAATCGCGCTCCGTCCCCTACCCTTCGAAGCGGTGGTCCGGGGCACGTGTGGGACTGTCAACCACGGCTTAGCTTGGCTCCGAAGGGTACGCCAACGCGCACGCGGGACATCGACGTCTTGTTTATACTCTGGAGCATGCGTAGGACTATCAACCACGGCTTAGTTAGGCTCCGGAGGGTACACTGACGCGCGCGGGACATCCGCGTCTTGTTTAGATTCAGTAGAGTGCGCAGGAAAAACATCCACATCTTGTTTATACTCCGGAGCATGCGTGGGACTATCAACCACGGCTTAGTTAGGCTTCGGAGGGTACGCCAACGTGCGCGCGGGACATCCGCGTCTTGTTTGGACTCAATAGAGTGCGCAGGGAAAATATCCACGTCTAGTTTATACTCCGGAGCATGCGTGGGACTATCAACCACGGCTTAGTTAAGCTCCGGAGGGTACACCAACACGCGCGGGACATCCGCATCTTGTTTAGACTCAGTAGAGTGCGCAGGGAAAATATCCACGTCTAGTTTATACTCCGGAGCGTACGTGGGACTATCAACCACGGCTTAGTTAGGCTCCGAAGGGTACACCAACGCGCGCGCGGGACATCCGCGTCTTGTTTAGACTCAGTAGAGTGCGCAGGGAAAACATCCGCGTCTTATTTATACTCCGTAGAGTGCGCGCGGAGTTAAGGCTCCGCGCATTTTTGGTGGGGGGTACTAATAGCTCCGCAAACGGTGAATTTTATTAAATTCTCGTTTGCTTGGGTGAGCGAGTACAAGAAGTCAGGGACTGACCATTGGACTTGCTGCCACGATGGCGACCCTTATTGGCCTAAACATAGTACTTCCGCAACCTGTCCGCATTCCATGTGTGGCGGAGCGTCTGCCCTTCCAGCGTGGCGAGGTGATAAGCTCCTCGCTGCAGTGTTGCTGCGACGATGTACGGGCCTTCCCACTTGGACTCCAGTTTGCCGACCATGTCTGCGCGAAGCGCCATCCTGAGGACAAGGTCCCCCGGCTGGAATTCTCGTGGATATACAGAACGGCCGTACCTACGCGCCATCTGGCGGGTGTATTTGGCGACGTGTTGGGTGGCCTTAACGCGCTCTCCGTCTAGGAGGTCCAGGGACAACTAGTACTCTTCATCTGGTGCCTAGGCGAGGACCCTTCGTGAGCCAGCCTTGATCTCTTCGGGCGTCATTGCCTCATCATCAAGAGGAGTTTGAACGGCGTGAATCCCATCAGGCGTGTCGCTGTTGTGCGAAGCGACCAAAGGACGTTGTGGAGCTCGCCGGGCCACTTGCCTTTTGGTAGCCCGACAAGGTGTTTTTTGACCCCAGCGAAGATGGCACCGTTCGCCCGCTCGACTGCTCCGTTGGACTGTGGGTGTCCGACCGAAGCGAACTGAAGTATGATGCCCATGTCATCGCAGAACTCCCTGAACGGAGCAGAGTCGAACTGCAGACTATTATCGGCGGTGATCTCCTTGGGCACTCCGAAGCGGCATATGATGTTCTGCCAAAGGAAGCGCTGCATGGCTATCGAGGTGATCTTGGCTAGCGCCACAGCCTCTGGCCACTTGGAAAAATATTCCAAAGCGACCACAATGAAGCGCAAATCTCCTAGGGCTCGGGGCAGAGGTCCGACCACGTCGATGCCCCACTGTGCCAACGGCCATACAAGGGGATGGGGTTGAGGCCGGTGGGGGGTCTATGAATTACTCGTCCCATCCATTGGCAGCCTTGACACCGGCGCACAAGGTCTAGGGCGTAGCAGCGGTGGTTGGCCAGTAGAAGCCCTGCCTAAATGCCTTGCCGACGAGCGACCTCGGCGCCAAATGCGAGCCGCAAAGGCCCGCGTGGATTTCAGCCAGGAGGTGTTATCCCTCTTCGTGTGAGAGGCACCATAGGAGCGGTGCGCAGACCCCTCTTTTGTAGAGCACCCCGTCAAGTATCTGGAAGGATCTGGTGCGGCACTGTAGGCGGCGGAGGTCATCAGGGTCCTCAGGCTCGGCGATGCCCTGTAGGAAGGCGTGAATTGGCTCTCGCCAGTGGCCCTGATGGATGATCTGGTGGACTAGGGCAGCGTCACGGTTGTCCTACGCGATGGCCGCCACGTGCAGGACCTCGTAGAATGCGCCTTCAGGAGCGGGCAGTTGTTGGCTGGCGGCCTTTGCAAGAATGTCCGCTTGCTTATTTTCTGCTCGGGGGATGGCCTTGACCGTGACGCCCAGAAAATGCCGCTCCTTGGCTCGCACAACTGCTAGGTACTTGGCCAGGTCGGGGTCCTTGGCCTGGTAAGACTTGTCGACTTACCCCGCCACTAGCCTTGAGTCCGTACGGACGAGGACTCGCCGCGCCCCCAGGGCTTTGAGCTTTGTTAGGCCGAAGAGTAGCGCCTCGTACTCCACGGTGTTGTTGGTGGCGGGAAACGCGAGACACGCCGAGTATAACAGGCGGTGTCACTCCGGCATAGTGACCACCGCCCCCACGCCTGCGTCGGAGACGCAGTATGCGCCGTTAGTGTCGAGCGTCCATACCGGGTCCTCTGGCAGCTTGGCGTGCTGGGCCACTGGGGTCCACTCCGCAAGGAAGTCCGCAAGGATTTGGGACTTGATTGCTGTGAGCGAAGCATATGTCAGTGAAAAAGGGGCGAGTTCGGCTGCCCACTTGCCGATACGTCCCGTGGCCTCTTTATTGTGCAACATCTCCGCCAGAGGGAATGAGGACGGCACAGTGATTGGATGGGCGAGGAAGTAATGTCGGAGCTTTCTCGAGGCCATGACTAGGGCATAAGCCAACTTCTCAAGCTCCGTGTACCGCGTCTTGGCGCCTTGGAGGGCTTCAGAGATGAAGTAGATTGGGCGTTGACGAATGCCCTCCTCGAGAACGAGGACGACGCTGATGGCTGTCGCGGAGGCAGCGAGGTAGAGTAAAAGGGGAGCCTCTGGTGCTGGGGCGACCAGCGTGGGCAGGCTTGCAAGGTGCTTCTTGAGGTCGTTGAAGGTGCTGGCGCAGTCGGCGTCCCAACGAAACCCATCGCAACCATGCAGGGTTTTGAAGAAGGGTAGGCCGCGCTCCGCTGCCCTGGACAAAAAGCGGCTCAGCACAGCCATGCGGCCAGCGAGTCTTTGGACTTCCCGTGTCGTTTTGGGCGGCTCCATTGCAAGGATTGCGTCGACTTTGTCGGGATTGGCTTGGATACCACGCCCCGACACAGGAAGCTAAAAGCTTGCTCGCCCGTACACCGAACACGCACTTGTCCGGGTTGAGCTTGATGCCAGCCTTCCGGAGATTGTCGAAGGTCTCTTGGAGATCATGGCCGTGAGTGGCCAATTGCTTGGTTTTGACGACCACATCGTCAACGTACGCCTCGACATTCCTCCCTAGCTGGGAGGTCAGCGCCAGCGCAATGAGGCGGGTGAAAGTTGCGCCGGCATTCTTCAAGCCGAAGGGCATTCTGACAAAGCAGTATGTTCCTATCGGAGTGATAAAGCTGGTTTTGTCTTCATCATCCTTGGCCATGTAGATTTGATGATAACCGGAGTAAACGTCCAAGAAGCTCATAAGTTCGCAGCCGGCCGTAGTGTCGACTAGTTGGTCGACACGCGGGAGGGGGTAGTCATCCTTCGGGCACGCCTTATTGAGGGCGGTGAAATCGATGCACATGTGCCAGGCACCGCTGGCTTTCTTCACTAGCACCGGATTGGTGAGCCAATCTGGGTGTCGAACTTCGTGGATGACGCCAGCCTGCAGGAGCTTCACCACTTCCATCTTGGCCGCCTGCTGCCGGTCCGCGGACATACGTCGAAGCCTTTGCCTGACCGGCTTGGCGTCCTGATGGACCGCTAGGTTGTGCTCAATGAGGGAGCGGTCCACACCCTTGATGTCCTCCGGGGACCATGCAAAGACGTCTGCGTTGTTTCGGAGAACTTGGAGGAGCTCTTGCTCCATCTCCGAGGGGAAGCCGTCGCCTATGGAGACGACTCGGCCGTTGGCCTGGAGGGGGACCCTCTTGACCTCGCCCTCCGGTCGAGGCTTAGGGGTCCATCCCAGGGCGGATGGTGTGTCCGCCTTAGGCTTGCCTGCGAGGGCGTGCACCCTACGGCGGGGACTTGTGAACTCCGTGCATCGGGTAAGGTCCTGGTCGCCGAAGATAGTGATAACGCCTCGCGGGCCTGGGAGCTTCAGGCACAGGAAGCCATGATGTGGGACCCTCCCGAAGGAGATGAGGGCAGGGCGGCCCAGAATGGCATTGTATGGGCTTGGGGTGTCCGCGACGTCGAAGACGACGCCCTCGGTCCTGATATTATTGCCCTGGTGGAAGGAGACTTGGAGGTATACTTGGCCTAACGTACTTAGGGCTTGGCCGCCAAGGCCACATAATGGGGTCCTCGATGGTTGCAATCGGCGGCGAGGATTCCCATGCGCCGAGGCCTCGCGAAAGCACATTCGCCGAACTACCTCCGTCGATGAGGACGCGCCAGACGTCGCATCCTGCAATGTCGACTCGGACGAGCAGGGGGTCGTGGTGGGGAAACTCCACGCCCCGGGCATCGGTGGGCGCGAAGGTGACTTCACCCTGAGCTACTCCCGGCTGGGGCTGCTGCGAGGTTCCTGACGACGAACCTCCGGCGATGACATTGATGACTGAACGCGGGGCGCTTGCGCGGTGCCGCTTGACGGTCCCCGCGCGACGGCCGTCAGGGTTTGCAGGCTCGAAGCCTCTTGCATGGTTCGCACGGTGTCGCGGAGATCTGCCAGCTCCCGCTGGAGTGCATGGAGGGCGGCCGGCAGGGATCTTTGTACTACGGGCGTAGTCAAAACGGGCGGCGCACCTGATCGCACTGGCTTGACAGCCGCGACCACCGCTTGCGCCGCTGAATTGTCCACCCCATCGGCGGTGGTCGCAGATCGCCCGGTCGGATCGTTTGACGCCTGCGCTCGCGGGTGTTCACGCTAGTTCCGCGCGCCACCGGTGCCGTGGTAGCTGGCGGGGTTAGAGTCGATGGCTGCCTCGGCGAAGGCAGGGTTGGAGTCGACGGCTGCGTCGGCGAAGGCGGCGCGAGTGTTATCGTTCACTCCTATAGCCGCCAATGCCGACACCGCAGTGCCGATGCTGACGCGAGGCGCTGCCTCCGCGACCCCTTTCCTCCTCTTCGCCGCCGACGATGTTGGTGCCATCCTTCTTGAGGTCTTCTTGCTTCCGTCGTCCCCACGGACGGCGCCAACTGTTGTGGCTACAGACCAAACAGAGAGAGAGGAGTATGGTAGTGGAGAGTTAGGTGAACAAATGACCTCTTGGTCTCTGCCAAGGGCTGGTATGGTATATATATATCTGTGCCCTCGTAAAGGAGCGTGCTTACAATCGTAACCTTACATCGAAGCCTCCGACCGAGGGCAACTACGTCCTTAGACAGGCTAGCTGGGTTTAGGTGGGGGCCACCCCTACAACAATAACAATTCATTTACACAAAATAAAAAAAGAAGAAGCCAAATATTGGTCCCAGTCAAGTCAATGATTGAATATAAATTGGAACTCAAACTGAATTCAAATAGAATGACAGTGAAGGAGCTCATTAAAATGGAAGAGACCAATGGAAATTTGGGCCATAATATCCCTAGCCCAAAAGGCTATAAATTTACGCCCATACACAAGCCCACATAATCTAGAATTCAGCACTTGACCGAATGGCCCAATAGGAGGGCTTCATACTTTATAGGTTAGGATGAGGTAGGGACATCCTGACATGGATATCCTATGTCGATCTATGGACCAGAATTATGTAATCAGGAAGGGATCTGGCACTCCACGGGTAGTGAGAACCCAAGCTATCCAAGGGGACAGAATTCTGTTGCTATATGCGCTACAATATCAATGGTGGACGTATTGCTGATTAATCTAGGAGAAAAAGCTTTGTACTCTTGGCCTAGTCGCACATTAAAAGAAATGTGTCATTTGGGCCTGACATTAATGGTTAAGTGTTTCTCTGGGTAAAGAGGTGTCGATATTTTAATATTGATCTTACGTATAATTTATTTGGATTCGTAGGAAACTCTTTCAAGGGATAGGCTACAAGCATGCCGAGAAAAGACATGGGAATTTTTATACAAGTTCAAACCTTCTATTGGGAGAATAGTAACCATATGCCCTATGTGACTATTGCTTAGAGAGAATGATTACAATAGGGAGTAATGTGAAAGCCTTGCACTATGTCTTGTCACTACTGGATCCTCCCCCATCTTCTCTGACATCAAGCCGTATATAGTTGGTGAAGCGACGGTAGTTGTTTCATGCCAGAAGATGCCCTGACGCTTCGGGAGATAACCGTCTGATAGAGGTTACTATCAGAGTGATGTGGCCGCTCGTTCGTCATGTGACGGATGTTGTCAGAGAGAGATAATGTACGGTTATTGGAATAAACGCACATTTTAAATGCCATGTCAGAGAGATCCATGATGTAGTAGATCATAATAGATAAGCTAGTTAGAGATATACTGGTTGCAAGGAGATCCACGACCAATGAATGGTCATTGGACAACTTACGACTACAGTATGCTCATAGGAGAACTTACAATCATGAGGTGTTTGTAGAAGGACTTGAGACCAGATAGTCATAGAAGAGCTTACAACTATGAGATGATCATAGAAGAATTTATGGCCACTATGTGGATTTTCTCCCTTACCGATATGGGGTATATTTAAAGAATATAATGATATAATAATTTAAGAATTATTCTATCTTCATCATCTAGCCCCCTAACTTCAAGTGAAAATAATTTACTTGAGCAAGAGAAGTCGTAGACGATGGATAGTCGAAGGCAAAGCCTCTTCGATTCTTTTCGACCGTACGTGGGCTTGGTCAAAATGGTAATTTCACTTGAGTTGTGAAGACAGACGGACTTCAAGGAGAATTCCGATCCACTCTCACAAACCTGTCCACTAAAGTGGTTCCCAAGATAACCTCTCGGCTCCCAAGATGGGTAACCGAGGCACGGTTATAAAAGCTTACCTGAGATAATTTTTTCTCTCTTTATTTTCCCCTCCTGCTCCGATCCACTTCATGCTTTCTACCGCCAACAAACTTGTCTTCTTCCTCCAAACTTTTTTCAAATCCAAACCACTCAATCGGAAAAATGATGAAGTCTTCATCCAATTGGTCAGTGTCGGAGATGGATAATGCCAAGTTGAAGGTGTTGGAGGAGGGCGAGAAAATTCCTCCGTAGAAGTTCATCAAATGGATTGAAGCCATCAGCCAACATTGGCAAATGGGGGAAACTGGATATCTCCCTGTATTCTAGGCCCACTATGAGTGCGGCCTTCGACTCCCAGCTCATCTCTTCCTCATAGTTGTGCTTGAGTACTTCGGGGTCAAATTGGTGAACTTGATTTTCAATTCGATCATGATGCTCAGTGTCTTTGTGTATCTTTGTGAGGCATATTTGGGAATTCCTCCAGATCTCGAGCTCTTCTGCTATTGCTACGAGATGAGCTAACAATCCAGAATCGCTGAAAGTTGTGGACTGAAGCTCCACGGTGGGAAGACGGAGCTGTACATTCAGATGTTCACCCGATCGTCATGGCTAAGTTGAAAGAAGAGGTGGTTCTACTGGGAGACCTCTAGTGAAGACTGCATTTTCTTCATGGGGAAGGCTGTAGAAAAGAACATGTCTTGGAACTCGGTTCGTAAGGACATCACTTGGATAGCCCCCTACATCTCAACCATCAAAGAGCTGAGGGACAAGGGGCTCACTGGCTGGCACGTGGTGAAGGACTACGTCACCCATTGCATCAGCCCCTAAAGAAATGAGCACACCCCATGTGGATGTACTCGGGAGCAAATGATGCTAAAAGGGACTATGAGAACGGTAAGTAGCACTCATACTCGTAATCGTAGATTTAAATTTCGAGCACCATATACCGAGAACTTTGCCTGTATGAATAGACCTTAACTTGGATGTAATCAACACTCGAGTCAAAGTCATTTGTGAGAAGGCTCCACCACTAGATGTGGTGACCCCTCGTATTCTAGTGTACATGTCCATCAAGGAAAAAGTAGAACACCTAAAGGTAATCAAAAGATTGATTTCTTTTTTAGGACTACGTAGTCGTAGAGTATAACTAAATATTGTTCTTTTCCCTTGCAGAGCATAGACGTGATCAACTGTCAGGATGGCCAATGGGTTGAACTAATGGTGATCAGAGAAGAAGCGAATGAAACAAAGGCTCCTCCGGCTAACAAAAGCTGTCGACAAGAAGAAGAAGAGAACGAGTATGGTTGTTCTCCTTCCCCGGCTGCTCTAACTGGCCCCGCCAATAATTCTTTGCAGATACACTCAATGCAAGTGAGATAGGGGCAGCCGTACTCGAGCAGCCGACTCCTAAGATCAAGGTATCTTCTACCTTGACACCAAAACTTACTCAGTTGGTGCTTCTCAAGGATTCACAAAGTAACTCAAGAAGGAAAACTAGAAGAGTTTTATGTCTTTTTGTGAAGGAGACTGTTGCAACAGTATAGCTTGTGATCGAGAAGGAGGCTGTCCTCCAAGTGGTAGGAGCTGATCTCGACCGTGAGGGATAAGAAGGACAAGGAACATAAGTTCTTGTTCAAGACCTTCAACCAGACATGGTCAAAGATGTTTTTATTCCTCCACATCTAGATGTGGTTGAAGAGAAGTAGTCGAAGAAACTCTCAGGAAAGGTTTCTTCGAAGTTCAAGATAAATGGTGCGACAACAAGGTATGAAAAATGAAAACATAGCTATGGTATTTTATCTCTAATCCTTCTTGAATACTAGCTTATTTTTGTAATCTTTAGCTTGGCATCTCCATCAACCAAGAATGTTTCTACGGAAGAGCCCCCCTGCGGCTTTGCCCGCAGTTGAAGAAAGGATGGAGATGTTGGTCAAAGAAACGACCATTGTAGCTACAGAGGCTGCTGCCGGAGTTGTAGCAACTACAACCACAAAGGTGGTCTAGAGACAGAAATTCAAGCGGCTGAAGGCAGGGTAGAAATATCTTATCGTGAGATTGGAGGTCCTTCTGACTACCGCATCGAGGTGGAAATCATTGAAGATGCCCCTCCTCAACCACAAGAAGGTACAGTCGGAGAAGAAGAAGAGCAACCTAACTTCTCTGCATTTTTAACCCCCATTTTTAGAGGGTCTGACTTTTGCTCGACCTCTGTATTAAGGCCTACATCCCAAGGACCTTACCAACAAGGGACTCATCTTCGATGACGAATGTCTAGAGAAGGTGTGGTGGAACAAAGTCAACGAGCTCGACCAGCTCAAGGACTATCGATGGGTTCTTTCCAGGTTTGCTCGTAGGAGCATGAATGTAAGTATCAAGTACTTAGGCATTTGTACTTGGTCTTTTTGGGATTTCTCACTATCTTCCTTTTCTCGGAGAGCACTAGAAGATATGGCTATTGTGGCTAAGTACCACAAACAGCTCACATTCCTACGACAAGAGAATACCAAACTCACTGAGGAGGCGAAGGCATGGTAAGCTACTGGCTCTCATAGTCGAACTCCATTTTGACCATTTGATCAACTTCTTATGTTTGCTTTTAACCTTTCTTGGTTTAGGAGCGACGAGAAGTTTTTGGCAGCTGTGCTCGAAAATGAGAAGATCGAAACACAGAAGCTCAAAAAAATAAGTTGTTGACATGAGGATAAGCTTTCTGAAGGCTGACTCCAAAAGCAACACATTAGAAGAAAAAAAATAGTAAGTTCTTAACTTAAGACTGCTTACTTAGATGTCTTTTTTGTATTCTCTTAATTCTCTTCTTTTAACAAAAAAGAGGTCAAAACAAATAAGCTATATACTGTAACATCCTGAAATTTAGAATGAGCAAAAATTTGAAGAATTTAAAACTTTTATTTGCATCTTATTGGCATTCAAATTCTTCCGCAATTTCGAATGAGTTTTCTCAACATTGTGTTATAAAAATTAACATTGGAGCATAACTCCCAAGTGAAAATAATAAAAATAAAATAAATATAGCAGATACAAAGTAATTTAAAATTACAATATATGAAAAATTAAAACTTGATGTCTTGAAATTTTATACATGAGATATATGAAAAAAATATATATCCCCACACATGCCTTAATAGTACAAATATTAAAGTATAGACCAACTTTAGAATTACCCTTAAAAATTTAGATGCCAAAATTAAACACTACTTTTCGGAGCTCGACAATTTCAAAATTTAAACCGTGCATCCGAAAAGTGAATCAAGGTTTTGAGCTCGAAAATTAGCTACAAAAGTAAATAAAATAAAATAAAATAAACTCCAATTTGTAATTCAATTCAGAATTTTGCTAATGTTCAAATTTGAAAATCCAGAATTTCTCAATTTTCCCATGGGGCAGACTTTGTTTCTTTCTCCCTCTTTCTTCTTTTCCTCATTTCCTCTTACTTCCCTGTGGGCTTGCGCCCCACCTCCTCCTTTCCCCTCATTGCCCAGTGGGCCAGCCCCCGTCCTTCTCTCTCCTTCCTCCTTTCTTCTCCCTTTTTCCCCACGCGCTACCTACCGCCCCCAATTTCACCGAGCGCCTCACCCCTGGTTTCTACCCCTTCTCTCCTGTGCGTGCATCGCTTCCCTCCCGAGCCGTCCGCGCTCCCATGCCCTGCTCTGCTACGGCCATCCCTGTGCATGTCACCCACAACAAGCCATGCAGCACCCACACCTCGCGCCCATGCTCGTCGCCTTCCCACGCCCTGCGCCAATTCCCGCCGCCCATGCCGGCCGTGTGCCGAGGCCATGCCGCACGCTGCTCCGAAGACGTTAGCGACCGCGATCCTCCGCGGCTATAAAGAGCTCCTGAAGCTCGCCACTGCCCAACGCCCTCTCTTTCTTTTCCCCTCCCGCTCTACCTCGCTGTGCTGAGAGACCATGTGGAGGTAACCCCAATTGTGTGATGAGTAATTGACAAGTGTTCGGAAAGTATGAGTTTGTTTCGGGTATTTTTGTGCTAATTACTGATGCAGATATTTAATTATAATATTTTGTGCGGTGCTATGTAATGTGTTTTCTTGTCGATGATGACTGCAGGACTTTGAGACGGAGTCGTGGCGAGACACTGGGTGACCGGACTAAGCACATGCGGTGCTGAGGTCAGAGCGGTCGGGACGTGTCGAAGACGGCGATGACTCGAAGTGGTTGCGAGGCGCGCAAGAAATGAGGAAGCTTACAGGAAGGTGCAGGAAGGGCATTTTGGTAAATGCGCAAGGCTGCAGGAGTAGATGTAAACATTCATATGTTATAATCTTTCATCTCTCTTCGTCTCAATATGAAAGTTCTTGTTTTATATCTCGTGCTATTTGCTTGCTTTTCTTTTGAATTAATGTTCTTGTTCTAATTGCTACTATATATATATTTGCTTTGAACGGGAATTCATCTCAAAGCGCTTTGGCTAGTTCATCCCGAAAGCAAAGTTTTTAGCTTCATCTCATTAGTTTTCTTGCTACTCTGTGATGGGAGGTGGCCTCAAGATCAATTGATCACTTCATCCCAAGAGTAGATATTCTAATTTTTTAGTTTGGGTGTTTTCTTTTTGGTTCAGCTGCAGCATGTGACCAATCTGTAGTATGCTCTAGTTCTTGCTGTTTTTCAGTGGTAGCAGTAGTTCGTTAGTCTTTTGATTATCTTCTCTGCTCAAACTACAAGTTTTCGGCCAGCAGTTTTTCAGGGGTGTGCTGTTTTCAATCTTTCAGATCAAATGTCCTGTAAGTGTATGCTACTAGCTGCTGCTTTTGATTCTCTCGGCAGTGTCCTTTAAAGCTTAATCTGCAGCCTAGTCTCATACATCGGTTCGGCCAGGTTCTGCTCAAAGTTTTGGACAAAGTGCTGTTTAAATCCTTTTGGACTTGAGCTTCCTTGCCGATTTATCTCTTTCAGCCGCAGTCTGTATTTTCAGCAGCAGAGAGCTTTCGGTTTGGTGTAGCTTTGCAGTTTTTATTGTTCGGCTGTAACAGATGCTCTGCTTTTTCGGTTGCTGCATGTGCTGCTGTCCTCTACTGCTTTCGGCCAGCATTTCTTCTAATCTGATTTTCGGTAGCAGCTAGCATCTTGCACTGGTTCTGGACAGCAGTTTTGTTGCAGCACTCGGATCTTTTTCTAGCAGTCTACAGATCATTTTTCTTGCTGTTTGCTGTTCATTGTGCTAGTGGTTTCAGTTTTTAGTCCGTGTGCATCCTTGCTGTTCTTTACTGCAGCCAGCAAGTCCTTTTGTTCAGTTTTGGACAGCAGTTTGGACTATTTTGTTAGCTGTCCCTTTTCAGCATTTTGGGTTCTTTTACCGCAGGTTTGCAGTCCCTGTCACCCTCTCCTTTTGCTGTGACTTTTTCAGGTTTTGCTTGTCCCTTTTTGGGTGTGCAGTTCCAGTTTCAAATCAGCAATATGGACACTCTTTTCTGCACATTTTTAGGTTCCATTACTTGCTATTTTTCAGTTTTCGTATGCGAATACTTGGGGCGAATGTTTCAGTAAAACTTTTACTTTCTTGCTTCATAGCTCTCATAGCTATCGGAGAAGAAAATTGAGTGAATACTCGGGGTAATTTTTAAGAGGCACCATTCACCCCCCTGTTGCCATATCCGATCCTTCATGTGCCCACCCCCATGCTGGCCTCCACCGCCCCCGGACGCTCCAGCGAAGCCCCCCCACTCCGACTGCGTCACAATGCGCCTCCCCCTCCTAGGAATACCCTCCATCGACCGATTTGATTTCCTCGAAGTAAAACCACCGCACGGCCATTTCTCCCCCATCTCTGGCAAAAGCCACCGCCGTCCTCGCCATTCCCTTCTTGGCGAGCCTCCATCCAATTTCTCGCCGTGGGAGCTTCACCCCGACCAAACCAACCTTCCCCAACCGCCGCCCGGACCTCTCGACGCCGAGCTCCTCCCTCCGCGCAAGCCTCCCCGCTGCCGCCCTGGGCTCCCGTCGCTGGCCTCCCCTAGTGCCTCTCCGGCTCGGCGAACCCCACGGTGAGCTTCCCTAACCCTTCCTCAAGCTTGTGCTTTCCTCACCTTACTCTTCCTCCCCATTGGCAGCCGCCGCCCCCATGGCCTCCTCGCTCCGGCTGCCACGAGCTACCGCCGCTGGCACCCGGTGCCGCTCCGGCCGGTGCGCTGCCACCTCTAGCTTCACAGCCTCTCTGGGAGTCCATTTTGCCCTGCGCCGCCGCCCCTGTTTTGGTTACACAGTGCTTCCCTATGACTCGGCCAAGCATTTCCCCCCTGTGTTCATTTCGGTTAACTGGGAAAACAACAGCTGTGAATGTACGGCAGGTGGGCCCCATTGATGTGGCAACTAGATATTGAACACCACTTATATTTCTCCCTAAATTGCCAAACTTTGAGATCTAAGAAATTAACCCAAGAAACAATAAGATAAAATGTAATTTGTAAATAATCTTGATTGTAATTATGAAGTTAAAAGTTGCATAAGGAATACATCACAAATCCTTTCATATTAGCAAAGATTGTAGATGATTAATATAAGTTTAAGTCATAACTATTATTTTTAGACATAAGACTTTATGAAAATTCTTTTTTGGGTATTGACAAATAGACTTGAGTATTAAGGCAATATAAATTAGAGGTCGTCCTGTATATAATTACATGAGATTCAAACATAGAAAGTATGCCTTGGTTATACATTGTGACTTTCTTGGTTATACATTGTGTAAACTTAGGTAACCAAAATTTAAATATTATGAAAGCCCTTTTAATATTAGCTAATAGTTAGCATAAACTCAAGTAGGAACATAATGACATATAATATAGTTATAGGTATATATATATGTGACAAGTAATAGGAATAAATCTGTGAAAATCAAATAAGGTTCTAATAAAATAATAATGTTGGAAGAGCCAATCTTGAATAGTTGCATAGGCTTGGTAGGTGATCCAAAATAGTAAGATGTGTTATTAATATATATATTTTGAAACATAAAAGGCTAAATAAAAACATTATAAAATATAGCTGCGGGTAAACACTCAAATGTCACAAAATTGTAACTAAGAGTACATGAATTATCGATGGCAAATAATTAATAGGGCACTACATTTAAGTGTAGGTCTAAAAGAAAATGGTGTTACGATGTAGTTTTGCGGATGAAAATGATAGTTGAATTATATAGATGGGCCCACAAGAGTAGGTTCTAACTAAAGTTAAAACCATGAAAGATAGCAAAAGCATATACCTGAAGCATCAATGACCCTCAATTCTCAGAGCATCATAAACTAAATATGATATCCATATGTAACATCATACGTCTATTTAAAAGGACCCATGGGTCGCTAATCGTTAATCTCACTAACTTACACCTTAGTGAACAAGTTAATATTAGGACCATATAAAATAATATGTCTCCAACTGCTAGAAGTATGAGCTATAAGACTAAATTGATAAATCATACATTGTGTATGTAACACATGGCTTAATTCATAAATGTTAACGCTTGACAAAATATTGTTCAGCTAAATTTATACATCTGTCTATAGATCTAACTTAACTAATGGAACTTCCTTCATAAATATAAAATTATAAAAGAAATTGTTAAATAAAATGAGTCAAACCATGGTATGCTACAGTCGGCTATGCATAGCCATCTTTGAACCCGGAGCGGAATATCCCTGCGAATACTCCTCCCGCCATCATACTTCCTTTTTCCTTTTTTGCCATTCACCGCTCCGCTCTAACCCCGTTGACTCCATCAATTCTTTGTGCTCAATCAATCCTAGCTAAAATCACCATTTAACTCATAATAAAGTTAAGTTGAGTTTATTTGGATTTATTTGGACCTTCTTGAGTTATTTGCATTCCATTGTTTAGCGCGTAATTAGAGATTGGAATCCTGGGAAATCAGTGGATCTAGCAAGACCAAAATCCAGATGAAGATGGGACCAGAAACTCAAGATCAACAAACGGGAAAGCCATGATTTAGCTCAATACCGTAGTAAATCGCACCAAGCGAGTCAATACTTTAATAATTTTGGATTCCCACTTTAGCAAATTATTTACATTTAAATTATCAAATGCACGCTGTTATTTTATGTTTGTTTTTAACACTTAGTTAGCAGCCCTTTTATCCAAGTGCCAATATTATACCCTCCTGGCACATTAAACAGTGAACCTTATTATATCCCTAGAAAAAGCTATGATGATAATGTTTCAAAAATAAATTACAATTATGCTTATGGCTTAGCCCTGCTAGTTCTCGGGGGTGCTTAAAATACCCTAACATCATATGCAAAAAGCAAAGAGTAATTTTGGGAAAAGTTGTAGTTGAAAATGGTTGTGTATTTTTTTTAAAAAAATGATCATTATTTTATGCCCTAAAAATCCCCTAAATTGCTTATACGTTTGAGCGGATGGATCGGGGGTATGGTGCATCGGTGTGCACGAGTGTGTGATTTTGTGGTAGAACCAGCCAATTAACCCAAGGACCTAATCGGGTCATGACCTCCCATTGTAAACAATACAGCCACAAGTCTACAAAGTGCAACTTGGCTAAGTAAACCTATTAGCCTCAGACTCATCTCACAGGTTGGGGGAAAGAAGTACTGGAAATGCTAGGGCCTATTGTGACTAAAGGGACACTGAGGGGAGGGTGATTTGTTTCTCTATCCTATTAGCATTGTGGGGAGTGGAGCCCGAATGCGCTAGTATAGCGATTAACATCCGTGCAATGTATGGGACCCACCGTAAGTAGGAACAGCCCATAGGGTGAGATGAGACCCCGAGGCCAAGTAGTTTTGAAAAGCTACTGTGATGGTCTACTCAATTGCATGACTAAGGAATGATGTGGGGCAACGAACGGATTGTCTCTTATGGTGAAAGTGTACACACTGTGCAAAGTCAAAACTATTCGAATAGTTGTGCCCACGGTCAAGGGTGGACATGAGAACTTAACTCTGATATAGTTCTATTTCCAAAATAATTTTGAGTGGGGACTTGGTATGGAAAAATGAAGGACGATGGATTGTCCTGGTTTATGTTGTCCTAGGTATCGTTCCAGTGGAAAGTTAAGTGGCTATAACGCCGAAAAGTGGATATATGGTGCAGGTGACATGTAACGGTGGATGTGATCTGTACCAATACTATCATCACCATTCCTTTTTCAACATTATGATTTTAGTCCAAATGGCTAAGTCTAGGAAATTTTTATATATCCAAAGTCTTATGAAAAGCAATTTCAGGCAAAATAAAATAACCCGAGCCTATCTTTTGACAAGTCGTGCATGTTATATAATTGCATTATGTGTATTGGCTCGCGGAGCACATGTAACACCCTAGGACCCACATTACCCTAGGATGCCATTTAACCACTCCACAATTAGCCATTTCACAGGATAAAATAAACTGACAACAACTCCTAAAACATGATAATCTAAGTGAAACATACTAAAACAAAAGGTAATAGAACACTATTAATTAAAGAACAACTGCTAATAATTTTAACCAATTAAAGCGAATCACAGTCTAACATTATTAATTATAATTTATCAACAATGACAGAAAAGATGAATAACTAGAAACTCCACTTAATTATTACAGTATGAAACATGATATGATGTATGACAGTGATGTGCCGCTCTACCCTTCCCATGCATGCTCGAGAATCACCTGAAAGGGGAGAAAGCAAGAGTGAGATAATTAAACTATAATGGTTTAAGCATCAACATTTATTTTTCACAATTTTCACTTTTATAACCTTAACCCAAATCACTACCAACAATGGTAAAATTTTAGCAAATAAATCTCGTTTGACTATTTCAAATCCTCAACTACTAATACTACCAATATCAGTTGAGCACTAATATAATTTTCTCCACTGACTATTAATTCCCACACCCACAACTGCTAACAACATTTACCAACAGAGAACACCTCATGCCACTACCACAACTCCTACCACAACACAAGGGGTGGGTGAGCCCCACTCCACGACCACATCTATATTCTTCATACCACAAGTGACTCTCATGAGTCAATCCCACATGAAAAGTTAAGAAGTTACATTTGTTTGCAAATAATTCAATTACAATACGTTGCAAAAGTATGCAAATGATCTATCTACAATTTAAATGCATATGAATGCATATGATCCACTACACCCTTACCCAACAAGATAAGAGTGTGCATCGTACTACGGCAATGTACGATGCTGTACCGGTACGGTCGTGGCTATGTGCGGCAACATCCACGATACAAATGACATGTCATGATATGAATGATTTGATAAACATGATTCATAAGAATTTAACTACAAGAAACAGCAACATATTCATCATAAATATTTCCTCACAATCCACTTATACCTTAAAAGAAATCTCACCACACAATTCACATTCGGTTCACCAAGATCAAAATCAATCTATTCAAAGGGAACACTACCACATGGACCACAAAATATTCATTAAGAATACCACTACTATAACCACAGTAGATTCACTAAGAGTATTACCACCTAGACCACAATATCCTCATAAAGAATATTACCCCACAACCATATTTGTCTCATTAAGAACTATACCACATCACCACAATTAATTCATCAAGGTATAACCATTTGAATGCTAAATTGGTACCACACAGACCACATTAAGAAAGCATGTGACAATGACATAACATCTCAAATTAAGAGAATTAACTAGTGTGAATGTAGAATGATTAACGAGTTAAACAGTAACACATCCACTATATTTACTTGCCTCTACCATTAAAGCGAAGCGATTATGTGTGATCAAGAGCAAAATCACCTATCCAAAAAATTACTTCTCAGCATAAGTCTACAGCAAGGCAATCGCGACTAAGAAAATAAATATGCCGCTAAATCCCCAAATTCGGCAATCCCCACTCCGCTCGACGATCCTATGTACTACCCACTGCAGCGGCGCTGCTTGATATTTTTGTATCTTTAAAACTATTAAGCCGATTATAGCAAATGAGATATTTCTGGAAATTACACTAAAATACCTTCAATTTTCAAGTAGACCACTTATTTTTATTTTGCTGCTAACATGGTGTAATTTAAAGCGCAAAATAGAGGACATATTCTGTTTCAGCAATCAGGCCAGTCAACTTATAACGGTCATTACTTTTTGTAAAAGCTCTAAAATTCATGATTTTTATACAATAGTTAGATTATAGAATTACCTACAACTTTCATAACTATGGAAAAAATCATAAAAATCATCTACTAATCTGAATCTACACCCGAACAGCAATCTATCTCGGAGTACACCTCTACCAAATAACAATATTCCCGACTCTGCTGTGCCCAAACCCCATGGGCTGAAATTCTAGAACAATTATAGAAAATAGATCTTGTTGTCCTCTACAACTTTTCTTTTGGCTAGACCTGTAGGAAAAATCGTTCCGATGCCCTAATCTACGCAAATAGACGCATTGCACAAATCTGACTACGCGCAGACAGCGAAAAAATCACTAATCGGTTAATCAATTTGCTAATCCCCTTCTAATCTCATATCAAGAACCCTAATTACTCTAAAAATAGAAGGATTTAATATGGAGAAAATTTCCTAAAAGATCCCTCAAGATCTCCCATCTTCTCTTCTCCTCTTCCTCTTCCTCCCTCCCTTCTCTTCTCCATCCTCTTCCTTGCTTTCTCCTTTGCATCCATGAATAGGGCAGCAGTGGGGAGTCATTGGGGAAGGGGGTGGAGGCACAAGGGGAAAGGGGGGTGATGGCCAAGAAAGGGAAAAAGGGGTGGTGGCCAAGGGAGGGGGTTTATAAGGGGACGCTAGGGTTTGGAGGGTGTTGCGGCCCCCTTTGGCTGACTGGCCCAAAGTGGCCGCCACCGTCCGGTCATCCTAAAATCCTCATTTTAATTATTTAATTCATTTTTTAGACTATCCCGTAAATTTATTTTCACCTCCAGCGATTTACTAAAAAACCAGGTGATTTCACGATTCCGCTAAATATTCATAGAGACGTTGTAACGACATTTAGGGCATTACAGCATAGTGGTTAGTGTGCTCATCCTCGCTTACTCACAAAATCCAGAATCAGAGGTCGAATCACTGTATTTCAGCAATGTGCCAAGTCATAATGGTGAAGAAGACAAAAAGGCCAAGAACTAGGTCGTGAGCCTCAGTTGGCTGCCTGTGGGCATGTTCTGTGGGTCCCACCTGTGTGCTTCATTTCTGCTACTGCTTTTATCATTTTTGGCCTGATCGGCCCATGTGTAAGTATTCTATTATAATTACACTTCCGCTTGATATGTACTTTGATATTTAATTATATATCTGTGAGCACTATCTACTGATCCAGGAAATAGTGCGGTGGAATCACAGAGAATTCTGGATTGTAAATTCGGGTCCGACATATACTGAGGTCGAAGAGAAAGTTAAAGTGATCGGAGAGCTTACTCGTATCAATAAGGAGAAGGATGAGGGAAATAAGCTGCAAGAAGAGCAGCATAAGGTCGAGGTCGATAAGCTTGACACTGAACTAGTAGGTAAGAATAATTTTTCCTTCTGACTAGTTCTTCTAACTAGTCTTTTGATAAGTAATATTCTAACCATCTTTACTCTATTCACAGAGGCCATGGTCGAAATAAAGAAATTCACTGAAGCCTCAACTTGTAGCCGGGAGTTAATGAAGTCATTGAAGATCATCTTTCAAGAAAACATCATCCTCCTCAACAATATGCTCGATAGGTTTGGTGTGAAGAAAATGAATCCTTCTTAGGACACCATAACCGCTTATTTGAGCTTGATCGAACTTCAAGTCAGAGTACTTGAAAGGCATTGGCTACTATGAAGACCGAACAATCTAACTCGATTCAGGACACAGTTAAAGGGGCTGTGAGCTATGTCTTGGCAAAACTCAAGGCAAGTGGCCAGAACCTGAACCTTCATCCGATCGGTCATAAGTTCAGCTGCTTTGAAGAGGAGGCAGCCCAATTGGTTGAAGAACTTGAGCCAATCGATCGTAAGGTCATAAAGGAAATGCAACTCAAGTCAGAGTAGTTTGTAATCAAAAGATTTATAAGAAACATACCCTTCTCTATGAAAGTTGGCTTCCTTTTCCTGCAATCTATATTGTTGAGTAGTTAGTACTCATGAGACAAAAAAGAAAAAAGGGAGTGAATTTATGACTAAGAATAATTTATTCTAACAACTCTATCCTAGCCTCTGACTATTTCCTTAATTAATTTGAATAAACAAAGCAAATAGTGCTGAGTAGAGTACACAGAAAGCAGAGCAGTTAATTCGACCATCATTGTCGAATTTGAGTGTCATATTCTAGCAGCAAAAGTGAGGAACAAGTTGAAGCTAGGAAGTTCTTTCTAGTGGGCAGGATTACATGCAGAGAGAAAAAGCTTCGACTAGGTGATGTTACCTCACTTGGACCAAGCTAATCAAATTAAAGACATAAACGATGATAAGATAAAACACTTAGAATTCCTTCTCTTGCATGTGCTCAACGTTTTCGTAGCCAACATAATCGTTTTGTGCTGATATCAAGATTTAGAAATGGTGCAACACTAGGAAACTCCTTCTAATGGGCAGGACCATATGCAGATAGGAGAGACTTTGACTAGTGGTGTCCCTTTCTTTGACTAGTTTAAAATAAATTGGATGTACTAGAAGTGATTGAATATATATAAAAGAAGCTCTACTAAACATACAATAATAAAGATTTGCATAAACTAAAAACTTTATTGAAATGAGCGGAAAAGTTACACATAAAATTTACATAGTTGATCGATGTTATAAGAGTTTGAGAGAATCTGGCCGTCCTCCATAGCAAGTCGTATGAGCCTGGACATGTGACTTTGATCACAGTGTAAGGACCTTCCCACTTGGGGGAAAGCTTGTTTCGATTAGATTGGAATTAAATTTTTCTCAATACCAAGTCACCTACAGCAAGGCAGTGAGGTTAGACCTTACGATTGTAGTACTTACGCATAGCTTGTTGGTAGACTACTGATCAAATTAATACTTAATTCCTCTTCTTTTCAAGTAGGTTGATGTCATTCACTCAAAGCTGCTCTTGGTTGGAGTCGTTGAAGCTCTCGACCCTTGTCGACCGTATCTTTAGTTCTAGAGTAAGCATGGCTTTAGCCTTAAAGACTAGGAAAAAAGGCGTCTCTCCTATTGCTCGACTCGGAGTCATGTGAATTTCTCATAATACTAAAGGTAATTCTTATACCCAAGTCCCCGAGCGCTTTACAAGCTGATCGAAGACTCGGATCTTAATTCCTTGCCTTATTTGGTCATTCGTGCGCTCGACTACTCCATTACTCTAAGGATGGGTGACCGAGGCATAGCAAAGTTTGGTACCTAATTCGTCGCAAAATTCTTAGAATTTTGCGCTCAAAAATTGCTTATTGTTCTCTGTAATTATCTAACTTGGGACTCCAAATTGAGTAATCCACTTCTCATCATGAACCTTTTTGTAGCTTTTGTTGTTATCCCAGTTACAGGTTCGACCTTGATCCATTTTGTGAATGTGTCAATAGCTACAAAAAGAACTCAAAACCCCTTGGTGCCATGGGGAACAGCCCTAGGATGTCAAGCCCCTAAGTCACAAATGGTCAAGATAGAGGAATTGTTTGGAGAATCTGAACTAGTTGGTGTATTTACCGACTATGAAACTGGCATTGTACACATTTCTTAACCAACTCTTTGGCGTCATTAAGGGCTATTGGCTAGTAGAAATATTATTGAAAGGCTTTTCTGACCAACGTTCTGTAGGAAGCATGTGCTCCACATATGCCCCCATGAATATCGGTAAGGAGTAATAGTCCTTTCTACGATATGCATCACATGAGTACCCCTTGAGTACTCCGTTTGTAGAGTACCCCATCGATCAAAGTATACTGTTGTAGGGGTGGCCCCCACCTAAACCCAGCTAGCCTGTTGAGAAGGTTGTAAGTCATGTAAATGACGTAGCCTGCTCTTGGTGAGGGACTCCGTATAAGGCTACGATGGTAAAGTCACTCCTTACGAGGGAATGCTTATGTATCATGACTGGTTCTTGAGAAAGACCCAAGAGGTCATTTGCTTACCTAACTCTCCACTACCATACCCCTCTCTCTCTCTCTCTCTGTTTAGTCTGTAGCCACAACATATACATTTTGACTTTACGGGCTAAATGATCTGCTTCAAGATCATCGTCGGGTACTGAACCCTTCTAAAGATACTTATAGATGGGAGTCATCCAAGTATCCTCGTACTCAAGAGAGGCTGTCTCATCAGGAGTTGCCTCTGGTGCTTTTGACCAGAGATGACTTGGAGTTGCTCCAAGAAGAACCCTTGTGGTACTTGCGATCGGGAATGAGCTATTCGAGCTAACTGGTCGGCGATAAAGTTATCCTTTTGAGGGATATACTATAACTTGAAACAGAAATAGTGCTTCACAAGATTCCTGACTTTCGACAAGTATTGAGACATGCTCGAGTTAGAGTATTGGCACTCTTTTCTAACCTGATTCACGACTAGTTGAGAGTCTCTTCTCACGAGTAGTCAACGAATCCCAAGCACTTTCGTGGCTCGTATGCCAGCCAACAAACCTTTGTATTCGACCATGCTATTAGTGGCTGGAAAGTGTAGTTGAATGACATACTTTAAGGTCTCTCTCGTGGGAGATTCCAGGACCACCCCAGCCCCCGAGCCACTTAGCGTAAGAGACCCATCAAAGTACATCGTCTACCAATCATGGGAGTTGTACTGGGGATCCTGAATAGGTTTAGGATTTATGCATTTAGCGATAAAGTCTACCAAGATCTGGGATTTCACGACCGTTCAGGACATGAAATAGAGGTTGAACTCTCCATGTTCTACTGACCATTTTGCCATGTGCCCCACTGTTTTCCTGTTCTAGAGGACCTCTCCTATGGGAAACTAAGACGACACAGTAATCTTGTGTGCTTAAAAATAATGCCTTAGCTTCCTCAAAGACATGAGGGCATATGAAAGTTTTTGGACTTGAGGGTAGTGCTTCTTTGGCTCATGTAAGACTTTGCTTACGTAGTATACTGGTCGTTGTATGTTTTCATACTCTGTGACCAGTACTACGCTTACTGCTTGTAGCGTGATGGATAGATATAGCAAGAGTGTCTCACCTGGTTTTGGAGAAACCAGAATAGAAGCACTCGTGAGATATCTCTTGACATCTTCAAAAGCATCATTGGACTCTTTTGACCACTCGAAACCCTTGTGTTTCCTTAGAAGCTTGAAGAAAGGAAGTTCTCTCTCCCAGACATGCGATGAAATGACTTAAAGTCATCATGCACCTGGTGAGTTTTTGAACTTTTTCTTCGTGGTCGGAGGGTGCATCTGCTCGATGGCCTTGATCTTTTCAATATTTGCCTCGATACCTCTTGCTGAAACAAGGAATTCGAGCAACTTTCTTGAAGAAAATCCAAACACATATTTCTCTGGATTGAGTTTCAAGTGATGCTTCCTGAGGTTGTTAAAAGTCAGGAGTAGGTTAGAAATGTGATTAAGTCGTTTGATACTTTTTACGACTAGATCATCAATGTAGGCTTCCAAATTTTTGCCCATTTGATAAATAAAAGTCAATTGCATCAAACGCTGAAAAGTTGGACCAATATTTTTCAAACTAAATGGCATTTTAACATAGCAAAATACTCCAACTGGTATCATAAATATGGTCTTCTCTTCATCTTTTGAAGACATACTGATCTGGTGATAACTAAAGTACGTGTCTAGAAAACTTAACATCTCACAACCAGCAGTAGAATCAACCAAATGATCAATACGAGGACACAAGAATTCATCTTTTGGAGAAGTCTTATTTAAATTAGTATAGTCTATACACATACACCACTTACTATTAGACTTCTTTACCATTACAGAGTTACCATTACAGACTTCTCTTAGAAAGCTTGGTTTTAGGAGCTTGTCTAATTATGATCTGATAGCTTCTTATCGATCTGGTGTAAATCTCTGTAATTTCTGTTTTACAAGTTTCTTATCGGGCTGTAGAGCTAGCCTATGCTCGATCACCTCCCTAGGGACGCCAGGCATGTTGGATGGCTGCCACACGAACACACCTATGTTTGCCTGGAGGAAAGTGACCCCGTTGCAAATAGTCTTTGAAGGCTTGGATGGGTCCAGGGGAACCTCCTTGACTTTCTCGTTTGGCATCAGCGTAGCTTTAGGCTTCGAGTGCTTACTCGTAGATTGCGTCTTAGTAGCTTCTCAAGTTGGTAACTAGCCGATCATCTCGAGGGACTTACG
Source organism: Melocanna baccifera (assembly GCA_036346265.1). Taxonomy (NCBI): domain Eukaryota; kingdom Viridiplantae; phylum Streptophyta; class Magnoliopsida; order Poales; family Poaceae; genus Melocanna; species Melocanna baccifera. The sequence continues at coordinate 1,996,784 of CM070701.1, read as the reverse complement.
GTCGCATGTATGAACTATTTTCTTATCACAGTGGACTGTGATCACTCTATTGGGACCTGGTATCTTGAGACATTTATATGCATAATGAGCAGTAATCAAAAAGCGAGCTAGTGTCGGTCATCCACCTTACGACTAGATAATCATAGCAAAACTTACGATTAAGTATATCTTTCTCTTTTTCCAGAGTATAGGTGTGAGTAACCATCAGGACGACCAAGGGGTCGAACTGATGGTTCTCAGAAAGGCAGCAGAGGAGAGACCGGCTCCTGCTGCAAAAAGGCATCAGCTGACTAGAGCCATCGACAAGAAAAATAGTTCGAGTGCTGCCACCTCTTCTGCTCCTACTGCCCAAATCGAACCAATGAAGCAATTCATTGTAGACCTTAGTACCACGTCAGAAATTAGCGAGGCAGCACTCAAGCGGTGGACCTACAAGCTCAAGGTATCCTTCTACTATACTACTGAATCCTATTCAGTGTGTGTATCTCGAGGTTTTGCTAAGAAGCTCAACAAAGAATACTGGAGGGATTTCATGTCTTTTGTGAAGGAAATTGCTGCAACGGTAGCACCCGCAGCTAAGGAGGGGTCTATCCCAGTGGTAGTCGAGGCTGCTCCCGACTACTAGAGGATTCAAGAGGAGCAAAGCGTCGAAAGCCTTGCTCAGGGCTCTTAGCTAGACATGGTCGAAAGTGTCCCCACCCGACCAGAAGTGGTCGAGAGTGACTCCACGCGACCGAAAATGGTCGAGGAGTAGAGGCTGAAGAAACTCATCTCTGGAAGGGTTTCTTCAATGTTCAAGATTAAAGTAAAGAGAACTACGTATGTATAAACATGCACGCTAAGTATAAACTCATCTCGAGGTTTTTCTTTTGTTTTGAAAGAAAGTTCTCTTACCTTCTTGATTGTGTGTAGGATTGAGGAGGCCGACTAGAGGGGGGTGAATAGACGGTCTTAAAAAATTCTCTTTCAATTATTATCAATATCTATTTGGCTAAAACCAAGTATATAATGCAAAAACTTAACTCAAATTGGTTTGGCACAAATATTACCTAAAACAAATAAGTTCACCTAAGTGTACCAATAATCTATATCTGTGTCAAGATTTGCTATACTAGAAAGACAAGCAATCAAATAGAATTATACGAATGTAAATTGAGCACAAGAAAATAAACCACAATTGACACACGATGTTTTACCGTGGTGTTCGGAGACTTACCGGTCTCTCCTAATCCACGTTGAGGTAAGCCCAAATGAATTAAACCGGCTTCACGAATTAAGCCTTTCACCTCAAATCCACTAGTGATAGCTCTTCCCGTTCCGGGTAGGTGAGCTCCAACATTCACAATACGCCAGACGTTCTCATAAGCTTCCTTGAGAAGATCACCAGACACGACGTCTCCAACGCCGTCGAGGAGTCGGCAAACTCCAAGAGCAATAAATCAAACCTCTTACTTGACTTTCACCATATGCAACGAATGCACAAGCTTAAATGGATACTAAATTCACCTCTAGATGCAACACATACAGCTAGAGACCTCTTTCCTTACTCACAAGGTGCAACACATGCATATTTGGGTGGAGAAGCTCACACTAGCTTAAGAGAGTAAAATGAGGTGCCAAAGATTGCTCTCCAACCGGCCATAGGTGGGTATTTATATCCCATACACAAAAACTAGCCGTTGGAGTCAAACCTTTGAAAAAAATTAGGGAAATCGGAACTACCGCCGTTAAAAATGCGGTACTACCGCTTTCCACTTTAACAACTAGAAAAATAGTCGTTATTCAGCATTTGCGGTACTATCGCAGTGCGGTACTGCCACAGTTAAAATCGTTGTACTACCATTTTCAGCATAGACGACCCTCGAAAAAACGGTCATAACTTTTAACTCCGATGTCGGAATTGAGTGATCTTAGACTCTATGGAAAGCATATTCAGAGTGCTACATAACTCATCTACTTGCTTGATTTTAAACACATTAGATCAATGTATAAATTATAAGAAGTCCAAGGAGTCATTTTCACAGTTTAAGTCCAAGAAAACAATTTTGAACCATACCAAGAGATAATGTATGACCTCCAACAATTTGCAAAACACATTTGCAAGCTTAGATTATATAACCAGGAAAAGGTACATGGACTTTAATCATTTGCAAAGTATAGTCACATGTTGCAAGAATTGGATGCATGAGGCTTAACTATTCACAAAACACATTCGCAAATAATAGCATCATGCCATGGAGAGCTAGAGTAAGTGAGATTAAGCTATCAACACATGATGAGACTCAAGTTACTAGATAAGACCCATCTTAATAGTGTGGCAAACTTATACTAGCAATTTGGTCTTTCAATCAAACACCAAAACCGGTTAAAGATTAGGAACACAACATTAGTCCTAGGTAGTCATACCTTTGCCCTGAGCATTTCCTTGAAGCTTGATGATGCTTATCTTCACTTCAAGTCTAAGACATTGTCTTCTCTTGAGTTGATGATCAACTCATGATCATCTCCTTTTTGAGATCTTGATATACATCAACACATGATGTATCCTCTTTTTTATGGCCTCTAACTTATGAAGTTATTTTTCATCCCGAATCTTTGCTTGATGATTTTCAACATATGAAGTCATCCAAAGTTTTCAAAATCTTGGAACATAATCTATTCATCCAACTCATGGAAAATGTTAGTCCCATAATGTGATTATCATTAATTACCAAAATATACCATTAACTCATAATGGTGTGCCTAGATTCTTCAATATTCCCTTTGGTAATTGATGATAACCACCATAATTACAAATAATTGAATATAAACTTTAAACTCAAAGTGCAGTACTACCGTCATTATAAGTCCGGTAGTTCCACTCTCTGGTAGTACCGCTCAGGAGTTGCGGTTATACCGCTCTGCAGTAGTCCTCCATTCAAACTCCGGTACTACCATTTTTAAAGAGACTAAGTGTTTCAAGGGGTGCTCTCCAGAAAAAACGTACCGCTGGATATGCCCGGTACTTCCGAATATCGGTAGTTTCGATTTTTGGTACGGTACTATCATATTGCGGTAGTTCCACCGTGTATTTGCTGGTACTACTGATTTCGGTAAGCTCAAGTCTCGACAGGGGTGCTCTCCATAAAAAAATGTACCGCTGAAATTATCCGGTACTACCGGGTTTCGGTAGTTCCGCGGTTAACACGTCAGTACTACCGTATTCCGATAGTTCTACCGTTTTAACGTCGATACTTTCGATTTTTCTGAAAGAGCATAGTTGGCTTTAGAATTTAAATTCTAATGCATGCATGTCCTTTGTCTCGAGCCATGTCGATCTTCTTGTGAATCTTAGCATGTATCTCCAAGTCGTCAAGCAACATCTGGGACTAAACTTTTCAAATACTTGATAATCATATTAGTCCTATACATAAATAATTGAGTATAAAGCAATATGAGTTAATGTGAGTATATATGAACTACACAAGTTTTATATACTCAAGGGATATGTTTCAAAGTAGAGATCGCAATATATGTGAAAAAAGAAACATGGATCAATATTAATGAAACCACAAAATATAGAGTAACTCACCCTAAATGTGTACATACAAGAATATATAATAAAAATATATGCACATATTCATTTTAGGCTTTTGGTGGAGTTTAATCTATATTTTGGATCCAAGGAATGCACTAAAATGTAAATGAATATAAGTGTCGAATGCATACCTCTTTAATTTTACCTTTTTATCTAAATGAGACTAAACCATATCATAATCAATCAAACACATTAGTCTAAATCATTTGTCATTTATCACATCCAAAAGAGACTAGACAATATCATTACTAATAAGTATATTAGTCTCACAATAGTATTTATCATTATCACTAAAACAAACATAATGGAGCTTGAACTTACATTGTGTAGTTTGGCGTCTCCATTAAAGGGAGATGTCGCTACGGGTGTAACTTTGCCCACAGTCGGCAAGGAGGTGGTGGTGGTTGAAGAACCGACCATCCAGCCGATGGAGGCAGAGACTTATGCCGAGGCGCCCACGACTACGAAAGTAGTCGGGGAAGCTGCAGTGCCTACGACCAGGGAAGAGGTCGTGGCGACTGCTGCGCCCACAACCGCTGAGGAGGTCATGGAGACTGTCGTGCCCACGACCACGGAAGAGGTCATGGGAATCGATGCACTCACCCAAGTCCACATAGGTGGTCATAGGAGCTGAGGAGAGAGGAACACTTCCTGAGGAGGTCGCCGAAGACATTCCTCAAGAAGGTAACATATGGGAAGACGGTAAACCTCCCATATTCTTCTCTTCTTGATTTAATTCTCCTTCATCAAGTCAGAACCAGGGGCAGCAGAAGCCGCAGACTTTCATCAAGGGGAGAGTGAACCATGTGATGACTGAAGAAGCTCAGCCGCACCGGACGTCGTGCTGGGTATGTTCCTTGTCAACTCAGTACCAACATTAGTTCTTTTGATTCTGGAGTATCGCATTCTTTTGTGTCAAAAGCTTTTGTGGATAAGCATGGGTTGGGCATGGTGATTCTTAACAATCCTATGATAGTTCACTCCTGGAGCAGAAATGAGAGCAGGGACCTTGTGCCCAAAAGTAGAATTACTCATAGATGGGACCCGATTCCTAGCCGACCTGTTGGTTTTGGAATCGCAAGGGTTAGATTGTCTCTCAGCTGAAGAAGTGCCTTCGGGTACCCACAGAGCAAGCTGCATTGAAAACCTTGGAACTTCAAGATGACCTTACCTATCAGGAGCAGCCAATCAAGATTCTCGAGACCGCAGAGCATCAAACCAGAAGAAAGACCATCAGATTCTGCAAGGTCTAGTGGAGCAACCACACCGAAGATGAAGCCACTTAGGAGCGTGAAGAAGATTTGAAGGCCAGCCATCCCTATCTCTTTTGCTAGCCGATGCAAATCTCGAGGGCGAGATTTCTTTTAAGCGGGGTAGGTTTGTAACATCCCAAAAATTTTATTCCTTTATTAAAGTATTTTCTGGAATTTATTGGATTTTCCTGGATTTTATTTCCAAGCCTTGAAGTGAGAAAATTAAAATTCCTAATTTATAAAGGCCAAAATGAATTTACTGCATTTCATGAAAGTCAAAATAAATGTATTTCATTTTCCTAAACTCAATTCAGTGATTATCATAATTTTTAGGATTTTATAAAAATTTAAAACTCTCCTTTTAAAATCAATTTGTGTTTTGCAAAATCTAATTATCAAAATGGGTTAAAAATATTTTATGAAGTCTAAAATAGTCCTAGAAGGTTCTCTGAATTTTTCGGGGAATTTCAAAGTTTATTTTGTATTTTTCTGAGTATTTTAAAGTCTTCAAACCATTTCTGAAATTCAAAAAGAAAATAAAACCCAAAACCCTCCCCGGGGCCGACACTTGTCGCCCATCGGGCCGAACCCCGCTCGCCGGAAATAATCTCAGCCATCCGATCTAACTTACCCCTTCACCCCACCTTCCCTCTCTCCGCACGCGACGCGTGTCGCACATCGGACCGTCCCATCCCCCGCCCAAATCGATCCCAGCTGCACCCATTCACTTACCGCTTCACCCGCTCCTCTTTTCCCTCCGATCGGCACGTGGTTCAATCCCGGCCATCGCCTGTTGCCGTACTAAATCGCAGCGGCCCCCTCCCACTTAATGCACCACTCGGCCCAGATCTAATCCCCGTTGCCGGATTGAATCCTGGCCCTTCCCTCTCACTTAATGGTTCGCTCGGATCTAACAGCCCGCATCCTCCCCCTTTGCCACTTGTCGCGCATCTGACCGTCACCCCGCCTCTTTCCTCCGTGTTCTCTCTCGCTAACCGATGGGCCCTCCCTGTCAGCTCCGTCTTCCCCGGCCCCTTTCCTTTCTTCCCCGCGAGATCGCCGCCCGCTCCGCCATTAAAGTCAAAACCGAAGCTTTGATTGCTTCGGTTTCCTTCCCGATTACTCCCCCGCGCCAACGGCAAATTAAACCTCCGCCTCCACCACGTCCATTTCGGGCATAATCTCCCCCAATTACACCCTGTGCGCCGTTGCATTGATCCTCCCCGCCCGTTGCTCTCCGGCGAGTTATGCGCGGCCGTTAGCACCCCCTTCCCCACCTATAAAAAGCACACCCCAAGGACCCTCAACCCACACCGCCTCCCCTCGCCTCTCAATTCGAGTCCCGGAGCCCGCAGCCCTCCGGTGCTCGTTTTCCCCTCCGCGGCTCCGACGACTCCGGCGAGCAATCGCCACCGCCTCCGGCCACCCCGAGCCTCGCCGACGCCGCTTCGATCTTGCTCGTGCCTCGGCGATCCCCGGTGACCATCTTCCCGTGCATGTGCACCACCGAAACCCCTCCGCCGCCGTGAACCCTTCTCCGACCGCCGCCCCTCTCCACTGCCCATCCGCTCCGGCCATCCTCGAGCTTCACGGAAGGTACCCGAGCACTCCTCACTCTCTTCATTTTGGTTCCCTCGGCGGGCGCCGCCACTCACCGTAGCTCCGGCAACCATCGGGCCCGAGCGCCGCCGCCGCCGACCAGGCCACGTCAGCCGATCGAGCCGAGTTGGCAGGTGTGTAGCAACCACTGCCACCTCTCCCCGTGCGCTGCCACGTCGGCAGAATACCGTGACGTGGTAGCCACGTTGTGACCACGTGGCGCCAGATGGTAGCCACGTGGAGGCCACGTCAGCCCTCCCCTGCCACGTCAGCCCTCCCCTGCCACGTCACCCTACCGATTTTAAATAAATCTGAAAATTCCTGCTGACGTCATGCTGACACAATAAAACCAATTTTCCAGTATAAAAATAATTCAGCTGAAATTAAATCCATGTGCTGACGTCATATATAAGATTTTTCTTTAGAAAAATAATTCAGGCTGACGTCATAAATACTTTTTGGTTTAAAAATAATTCCAGAAAATGAGCTTTTTCTTTTATTTGTATTTAAAACTTCCAAAGGCTATATCTTTTTCATTTTAACTCCAAATTGAGCCGTTCAAATTTCTAAATTTTTCTAAAATCACGATCTATCCATTTCAGGCATCATTTTGAAATTTTGAATTTATTTGAATTTGTTTTGAATTTCCTTTGAATTGGCTCTTTACGTTAGATTTTTGACAATTCCGGAGAATTCGAGTTCGACGATTCTTAGCAAGACTTCGATCAAGGCAAGTTATACCTTTGACCATGTTGAACCTAATATTTCTAATTTATTTATATCATTTTACTGTATATGCATGCGTACTTCTATTCAAAATTAATTTAAATTCAATTTAAACTGTAGTTATGCCATGATCCTTTGAATATAGCCAATTTTGAATCTCGAATTCATATACCTTGTCACCCTAGCTGAAAACTAGTTAGTACCATAGTATTGGCTAGAAAATTTTATAGAAATGCTTAGCCTGGCTTAGTATAATTTTAGGTGGGATCAAATCTTTCACATGAAATGACAATTTGAAAACCAAATCTTGACTTCGGTGAGTCAAGGATGGTTTATGAAAATTATTTAAAAAGGAAAATAGAAACTTATGATTTGGACTTAGGCTAATGGTTAGGTGGTGGAGTGCCGGCATACCTCGTGTTTGGTGACACTTGGTTGATTGTCGTGCATGTGGGTATGTGGTTGAGCCTAAGTAGGCTTAAAGACCATTTCTGTGATTCATTTTACGAAGTCACTTCGTACTACCACAAGTCCGGTATGGGACGGATCTGGCTAATTAAAATGTGAAGTTCCAAATATAGTTTCGTATAGGCTGAATGTAAGCGTGGCGTAGGCCGCGAGAAGTCTCACATGACACCAAAGGGGGCTCCAACTCGTGGATTCGAGTTGTGGTGAAACCTCAGTGGCGGCGTGGTTATTTTGGCTATGGATCATTGGAACAGCCTTGTCATGAACTCTCCGTCGCACACCTAAGGCAGTGTGTTTATCGCGTGGCTCAAGTGAGAGGGAATGTCTTGTGGGTAAAGTTGTACACCTCTGCAGAGTAACAAACTATCCGGATAGCCGTGTCCATGGTCATGGACATACTGAGTAGAGTTTTCACAGATTAGACTTGGTTTTTTTATAAAACTTGATTTTTTGGACAGACAACAGTGGTTTTGACAATGGTTCGAGTGGGATGCCCGTGGTTAGGTTAGTGTAGGTCGGAGTCTACACTAACGATAATACTTTGGTTAACATATTGTTTCATATGATATTCAGCTTTTGCACTTATGCTATTGTATTTAAATTCAGTACCACTTTTCGCACAAATGAACTTAATAAACCTTCCTTTGTTATCCATAAGCATACATGAACTCTGTTATATTCCCGGTGTAACTTGCGTAAGCACTTTATGTGCTTACCTTGGGAGTACCTTATGTGCCCACCTTGCTAAATCTGTTGCCAAACTTCGACGGCGACTACGACGGTGAGGATTACTTCAGCAAGTAGGATGCGTCTTACAGTCATTCGCCTGTGGAAGGCTGGATGGGCTGACCTACTACCTTTGCTGTTTTTCGCTGCTTTTATTTTTCTGTTGGTCTTGTGCCATGTTATTGTAAGACTTGGCCATAAGGCCGTATTTTCAGTTAATAATATTCTGTGGTGATTTTGCATGATATACATTACTGTTGACCCTGTGTCACTAGCTTTTCCTGGGATAGTGCGATTTACACAGAGGGACTTGGAGTTGTTGTTCCGGGTCCCGACAACTGACCACTGAAATTTTTGTCTCAGGAGTGACGCCTACAAGTCAAGGCCTTAGAGAAGCATTCGGGATGCTGTCAAGAACACATTAACTTACGCCTTGGAAAAACTCAAGGCGAATGACCCGAGTCAATCTCTCAAGGCAATTAAGAAGACTTCAAGTGCTCCGACATCAGGCGGCTCAATGGATGGAAGAAGTCGATCCTTATGGGCATAGAGTGTTGAAAGTAATGCAACTCAACTCACCCTAGAAAGTCGTAGCACTTGTAAAGAATATTGTAAAGTCTGACCTCTTTAATGAATGAAAAGGTCTTTTTGTTCGATGAACGAGAAGCTTTTTCCTACAATGCATGTTTCTTTTGTACTCGTTAGACAAAAGTTGCAAGAAAAAGTTAGAGCTAAGACATGAAGTTATACAAGCAACCTTATCCTAGCCCCTGACTATTCATGTAGTTTGTAAGAATAAACTAAGCGAATAGTAACATATCGTCCAACTACCCTTCTCGGAGTCAATTGCCATGTTCTGGAAGCAAAGACTGGGAACGAGTCGACGCTAGGGAGTTCCTTCTAGTGGGGAGGTCCACGTGCAGAGAGGAAAATCTCCGGCTAGGTAGTCGTTACCATACTTTGACCAGGCTAATCGAATTGAAGACGAGAATGGTAGCGAGATGATCATTCGAGTTACTTCGTTCATGTCTGACCAACTTGCCCGTAGATGACTCAATTGTTTCATGCTAGCAGCTAGAGATGAGGTGCAACAGATTACTTGGAAGCTCCTTCTAGTAGGCAGGACCACGTGCAGAGAGGAGAGACTTCAACTAGTATTTGTGCCCTTCTCTGACTAGGTAAAACTAATTGAAGTTACTAGGAACAGTCGAACAGACACAAAAAGTACTGTACTAGACAAAGACAAAGAGATCAAAAATAAAAACTTTATTGCCAAGAAATAAAAATCTTAGACATAGAATTTACGTAATTGGTCAATGTTCCAAGAATTTGAAAGAATCTGATCGTCCTCCATGGCAAGTCATGTAGAGCCTGAGCGCGTGACTTCGACTACTGTGTAAGGACCTTCCTACTTGGAGAAAAGTTTGTTCCGATTAGACTGGAATTAGATTTTCCTCAATACCAAGTCACCTACAGCAAGACTACGAGGTTGGATCTTACGGTTGTAGTACTTGTATATGGCTTGCTGATAGACTGTCGATCGGACTAAGACTTGATTCCTCCGTTCTTCGAGCAGATTGATGGCATTCGCTCGAAGCTGCTCTTGGTTCAAGTCGTTATATTTTTTGACTCATGCGAACCTTACTTTTAGTTCTGGAGGAAGCATGGCTTCGGCTCCAAAGACTAAGAAGAGAGCCATAATAGCCCATAGTACTGAAGAGAGCTCTTGTACCCAAGCCCCCCCCGAGCGTTTGACCAGTTGATCAAAGAATCGAGTTTTTTATCCCTTGCATTATTTGCCCATTTGCACGCTCGACCGCACCTTTGCTTTGAGGATGAGCCACTAAGGTGTAACAAAGCTTGGTACCGAGCTGCTCAAAAAACTCTTAGAATTTGGTAGTGAAAAATTACTTACCATTATGTGTAATTATCTGACTTGAGACTCCAAATTGAGTAATCATGCTTCTCATCATGAACTTCTTTGGGTCCTCTGTCGTTATGCGCACCACTGGTTCAGCTTCAATCCATTTTGTGAACGTATCAATAGCCATAAAAAGGAACTCGAAGCCTCTCGCGCACGAAAAGGGTCCAAGGATGTCTAATCGCTAGGTCGCAAATGACCATGAAAGAGGAATAGTTTGAAGTGTTTGAGCTGGTTGGTATATTTGCCGGCTATGAAACTGGCATTGTACACACATCTTAACCAACTCTTTGGTATTATTAAGTGTTGTTGGCCAATAGAAACCTTGTCGAAAGACCTTACCGACCAACGTTCTGTGGGATGCATGCGCTCCACATATGCCCCCATGTATTGAGAAGTCGCAAACTTTCTCCCTATGATATACATCGCATGAGGATGCCTTGAGTACTCCGTTTGTAGGGTACTCTTTCGAGCAAGGTATACATCTTGGCTTTTCAGGACAAACGATCTGCCTCGAGATTGTCTTTGGGTAAGGAACCCTTTTGAAGATACTCATAGGTGGTAGACATCCAGGTATCTTCGTTCTCAATAGACGCCACCTCGTCAAGAGTTGTCTCTGGCCTTTCTACTAGACATGGCTTTCAGAGTTACTCTAAGAAGACTCTTGATAGAACCGGCAACCGGGAAGAAGCTAGTCGAGCTAACTAATCTGCGATAAAGTTATCATTTTGAGAGATATACTGTAACTCAAAACCGAGAAAGCTCTTTTCCAGCTTACGAACTTCCGCCAAATATTGAGACATGGTCGAACTCAAGCATTGATATTCTTTTTTGACCTGATTCACAACTAGTTGAAAGTCCACTCTCATGAGTAGTCAGCGAATCCCGAGTGCTTTCGCGGCTCATATGCCAGCCAACAAACCATCATACTCAGCTACGTTGTTCATAGCTGGAAAGAGCTATTGAATGTTATACTTTAAGGTCTCTCCCGCAGGAGATTCTAAGATCACCCCAGCCCCTAGCCACTTAAGGTAAGTGACCCATCAAGGTACATCGTCCACGTGTCATGGGAATTGCACTGTTGGGGATCCTGAACGGGTTCAGGATTTGTCGGTTCGGCGATAAAGTCTGTCAAGATTTAGGATTTAATGGCCGTTTGAGACACGAAATGGAGGTCAAACTTTCCAAGCTCAACCGACCATTTTTTCATGCGAACCACTCTCAAAGAAAACTCAGATGGCACAAGAATCTTGTGCGCCTAAAAATAATGCCTGAACTTCCTCGAAGACATGAAGAGGGCATACAGTAGTTTTTGGACCTAAGGGTAGCGCTCCTTAGTGCCATGTAAGACTTCGCTTACGTAATATACAGGTCGCTGAACGTTGTCACGTTCCGCAACGAGTACAGTGCTTGCTGCCTGTGGTGTGGCGGGAAGATACATGAATAGCATCTCGCCTGGTTTCGAAGAAACTAGTATGGGAGCACTCGTGAGATATCTCTTGATGTCCTTGAAAGCATTATTGGCCTCCTTTGTCCACTCAAAACCTTCATGTTTTCTGAGAAGTTTGAAGAAAGAAAGTCCCTTCTTACCCAGGTGTGCGATGAAACAACTTAGAGCCACCATGCATCTAGTGAGTTTTTGGACTTTGTTTTTCATTGTCAGAGGACACATATGCTTGATGGCCTTAATCTTCTCTGGATTTGCTTCAATACCTCTCGCCGAAATGAGGAATCTGAGCAATTTTCTAGAGAAGACTCCGAACACACATTTCTCGAGATTAAGTTTCAAGTAATGCTTTTTGAGGTTATCGAAAGTCTCCTACAGGTCCGAAATATGATCGAGTTGTTTGACACTTTTACGACTATGTCATCAACATAGGGCTCTAAGTTGCGACCTATTTGATCAATAAAAGCCAATTTGCATCAAACGCTGAAAAGTCAATCTAGCATTTTCAGACCAAATGGTATTTTGACATAACAAAATATTCCAAATGGTGTGATAAACGCGATATTATCTTCATCTTCTAGACACATACTGATCTAGTGATAACCAGAGTATGCATTCAGAAAATTCAACATTTCAAAAATAGTGGTAGAATCTACCAGTTGATCGATACGAGGTAAAAGAAAATTATCTTTTGGACAAGCTTTATTTAGATCGGTATAGTCTATACACATAAGCCACTTACCGTTAGACTTTTTAACCATTACAGGATTAGTTAACCATTTAAAGTGATCAACTTCTCTTATAAAGCCTACTTTTAACAACTTGTCCAATTCAGACTTGATTGCTTCACATCGATCTAGTGCAAATCTCCGTAATTTTTGTCTTATGGGCTTTTTATCAGACCGTAAAGCTAGCCTATGCTCGATCACCTCCCTAGGGACTCTGGGCATATCGGATGACTGCCACGTGAATACATCTGCGTTTGCTCGAAGGAAGGTGATGAGGGCATTTTCCTATATAGAGTCGGAAGATATCCCAATATGAAGAGTCTTAGAAGGCTCTGCAGGATCCAAAGGAACCTCTTTAACTCCTTTGTTCGGCTTCGACGTAGCTTTCAACTTTGAGTGCTTGCTCGAAGGTTGTGTCACATTTGCTTCTCGAGCTAGTGGTTGGCTAGCCATCTTGAGGAACTTGTGGTCACAAGATAGCACCATGTTCTTGTCATCGTGCACTGTGATTACCCCGTTGGGACTTGGTAACTTAATACATTGATAGGTATAATGAACGACCATTAGAAAGCGTGCCAACATCGGTCGACCAAGAATGGCGTTATAAGCCATTTCAAAATCGACCACATCAAAGGGAATCTATCTGTCCTAAAGTTGTTCGGAGTACCGAACATTACAGGTAAAGAGATTTGGCCAATGGGTTTGGCTGTAGAACTTGGTATGATTCCATAAAAGGAATATTGTACCAGTTTGATCTTACTTCGAGGAACTTTCATCTCTTCTAAAGCAGTGACGAATAATATATTTAGAGAACTTCCACCATCAATCAACACCCGATTGACTCAATAGCTGTTGATGGTGGGTTTGACAACAATCGGGAACTGACCGGGTGACGTCTGACCACTTAGGAAAATTATGGGCATGTAAGGGATTAACGAAATTTACCTCACGCTCGACGGTCTTATAATGTCTCTTCGACTCGTATGCAGATGAACCTCCGTAAATGTGCTTGGTCGTATGCTTCGTGCTCGAAAGGCATGTCTTCATCCACATCTGAGTGCTTTTGACTGCTCGATTGTCCCTGCTTCCTTGTTTGTAGGAAATGTTCCATCGCTAGAATAATATTCCTTAAGATTTTTTCTGGAAGACTCGGCAATTGTGGAGGTCGTGGCCTTCCTTCTGATGCCTTTGCCTTTGTCAGGGTTGCAGGGCTTCTCGTCACCCATAATCAAGACTTCATTCGAAGAATCAACCTCGGACTTGTGACTCTTTGCCTTGTTCTTGGATTTCTTATTCTTTTGTCCACCTTCGCCTTCCTCCCTCTTGCCTCGATCGGCTCGATTGAGTGTTTTCGTCTATTCGACTGCCTCGGAGGCAGCCGCGTATCAGTCAGCCATTTCAAAGAATTCAGCCACGGTGGATGGAGGATGCAAGGCAATGTCCTTGGTGATTCCCTTGTTACGGACTCCCTGCTTGAATGCCAGAATGACGGAAGCATCAGAGACTTCGTAATCAAATTACGAACCGGCCAAATGCTCGACGAATTGACGGGCTCGCCATCGTTTCGCCGCATTCGATGCAAGTCGTCTTCTTTCCCATGGCGGTTGTACGTACCCTAGAAGCTAGCTATCAGCAAGTCGTAGAGGTGCCTCCAGGAATATATTGACTCGAAAGGTTGGTTGAGTAACCAGGACCGAGTAGACCCTTCGAGTACCGTCGGAAGGTAGTTGGCCATGACATGCTCATTGTCTCCTGCTGCTCGTACCGCAGTCGTATAGATTTGGAGGAATTTGATGGGATTCTGAGATCCGTCGAATCTCTCCATGTTGAATGGACGAGAACATGATAGCTTGCGAACTGCGCAGAGGTCGGGTGTGAATGCCCGACATCTGGTAACTACTTCTTGACATCTTCTTTGTGGGAAAGGATAGCTTGGGTCATTAGGTGACCGTAGTCGATGATGCTATATAGTAGATTGGCCCGACTGGTAATAGGCCTGATCCATATGAGGGTAATACTCCCGTATTCCATCTACTGATGCAAATTCCTTGGTTGGAGGGGTGACCGATCACGTTCTCGGTCGGTCCGCCGATCCAAAGTCATTCGAGTAATCCTCTTTTGGCTGGACTTATAACTAGAAGATCATCGTGGATCGTCTCCATGTCGAGTCCTATGCGGAGAATGGCATGAACGACTCGAAGCGATTGTGTTCGTCTAACTCCCCATATTGTGCTGACTAGGCTGCTCGAGTCTATTCATCATCTTGCGTAGTCTTCGTGTAATTTCTTTCAGTGAAGTGGTCATAGCCGGGCGCTCGAGTGAGATCCGGAGTCGGGTTTTCGAGAAGGTCGTTGATGTTTTGGAGTTCTCATGCCTCCTTAGACCGATATTGGACACGCCCAGGCAAAATCTTCTGAGCGGCCAGCCGCTTCCTCTGAGCAGTATCAGGATCTTCAATCTCCAAGGCAGGAAGCACCCACCTCTAAGGAGAGCGATGATTTCTAGGATTTTTCCCACGCTCGTCAGAGTATTGATCCCATTCATTGTCGGAGGTGTTTGCATCATCCCGAGAAGAGGGGGTAGAACGTGCCCAAGGGGAAGCCTTGTGATGGTCTCCAGCTGAAGCGTGATGAGGATCTGAGGAAAGGGCCAAAACCTCCTGTTCAGAACCTCTACTCTATATGGAGATCGACTCGTCCAAGGAGATGTAAAGCGACAACGCCTCACAACCCAGAGCAATCCCTGCAACATAGGGGAAATCTAGGTTATAACTGTCTCCGACGAGGGGAGCACTCTGCGATCGTGTGGATGAACCCTGAGGATGCAAATCTCCCGATGACTCCATCGGAGCATTACCACCAGCAGGCCACTCTGGAGCCCCTGAGTCTGGTCCTCCAGGATTGGGTGAAGCCGGACAGATTGTTGCCGCCAGTTCACTCGGACCCCTTGGGATAGAGTCACTGTCGCATTGCGCGTCCCGCTCGCCGTCAGACTATCTATTGTCACCTAGTGAGGATGAATTCTCCTGTAGACGTACTGCCGTGGAGGATTCGGGTTCCTCTATAGCCTTTCCCTTGGTAGGCTCTCTGGAATCCTCTGCCGGATCACTAGGAGCGTTCTCACCGTCGGGAGCAAGTAGGACCTGCTCATAATCGTAGCAGACCTCTATGTTGATGTCCGCGTAGTTCGCTAGGTCGAACTAATTCTCCTTGTTCTACTCTCCCGCTATGATGGCATCAAAGGGCTGAGAATTCGTCAACAATGATTTCACCGAAGCCTTGGAATAAACCTTCCCCACGGACGGCGTCAACTGTCGATGCTCTAGTATCGATCTTACGTAATATTTATTGGATTCGGGGGAAATCTCTCAAGGCGGTGAAAGTGGACACACAGAGAGAAGACACGCTGATTTATACAGGTTCGGGTCTTCTCCTAAGATAATAACAACGCTACGTCCTGTACTCTTACCGCTATGGAAATGGTTTAAATTGCAAAGAATTACATAATGGATTACATTCCATTGGGTCCTATCACTCGCACTTCCCTCTCTCTCTACACAAAATCTATCCCTTATATAGTGGCAAGTAAGTGTAGATTGCTCCTTGCCCAAGAGGCGTTTTGTTGCTTCGAGAGTTAACCGCTGAACAGCGGTTAATGTCAGAGAGACGTGGGAGTGGTTCGCCGTAGGACGGTTGTTGTCAGAGACATGGGTGAGATCGTGTGCGGTTATGGTATAAGCGCACGCCTAATTGTTTTGTTAGACTATCCTACTGTGGAAGTAAGTCAGTTGAATAGTTGTAATGAAACTTTAACCAAACAGTCGTAGAAAAGGTTTATGACTAAGTGGTCGTATGAACTTACGATTAGATAGTCGTAGTAGGACTTATGACTAAGTAGTAGGACTTACGATTAGATAGTCATAGTAGGTCCTATAACTAAGTAGTCGTAGCAGGTCCTACGATTAGGTAGTCGTGGGAGAACTCACGACTAGATAGTCATAGGAAGGTCTCAGACTCACCCACGACTAGAGAGTCGTAGAAAGGTCTCATGGACTTGTAGTGGATCATGTTATTATTTAATGAGATTTCTCCCTTATTACTAAAAAATACATTTGAAAAATATAATGATATAATAAATTAGAGGATTTTATCCTGATCAAATCTAATCTCTATCTGTGCCACATCTGAGTCGATAGATAAATACGTGTATTCTATTCGGATCCGTGCCGTGGCGGTCCATTCGAGCAGGACTGTTCTCCCCGTGCCGTTCTGCCCGCCTTGCTATCATCGACGCGTCACCTAAATCACAAATCCCACCTAAACGCATGTTTCCACCGGACAACTCCAAGCAGCAAGGACCAAGGAGAGAGAAGCTAGGCCAGCGATGGAGGTCAAGTGCCGGCGCCTGGAGGGGAAGGTGGCGGTCGTGACGGCGTCCACACAGGGCATCGGCCTCGCCATCGCCGAGCGCCTCGGACGGGAGGGCGCCGCGGTCGTCATCTCCTCACGCAAGCAGGTCGAGCCCTCTTGTCTGCCCCTTCTTGCTCTTCTTTGTTCTTGATCGCCTCAGCGCGTTCTCGTTTTCTGATCGGGTTTCTTATTGTTGCAGAAGAACGTGGACGAGGCGGTGGAGGGGCTCAGGGCTCAGGGGATCACCGTGGTCGGGGCCGTCTGCCACGTCTCTAACGCGGAGCAGCGCAAAAACCTCATCGACACGGCCGTCAAGGTGAGAATTGGGTTTTTTTTGTGGGGTGGGGTGATTCCGTGCGAGAGTGCTGTGATTCTTGTGTTCGGATGGGTTACATTGTCAGATTCGTTACTTAGGAGTTGCGACGTTGAATGAAATCGGCACTCTGTGGTGGAATTTGGGTCTGACTGAGGATTAGATTTGCTAGATGTGTGTTGTTCTTGAAATATTGACTAGATTCTACAACGCGTCCAGCGTCCGAGCTAGCTTTCTTGTTGACTGTTGGGGAGGATGTGAGACTGGAATTCTGAATACAGCCGTTTTTTTTAAACCAGAAATTTTATTCGCAGATCAGTACATGTGTATCCACACCTGTAGCGATCATTGCTTTAAATTTTGTACAGTTGCTGCTCAATTGAATTTAAACTGCGCTGTATCTCGGTTTCTTTTCTTGATGAAATTGGGGCCGGTGTTGTTGCCTCGTGTCGTTCTAAGAAAATGGTTCCTGCTCGCTTAATCCGTTTGTGTGTACTGTGTACAGTGGCATTGTCAGGATGATGACATAAGAGTTTTATGATCTGCAGTTCGTACCTAGTTGGAAACAACTGTTTATTTGGATGCATCTGAACTGTATTTTTCCTTATCACAAATTGCTTCTTTCATTCAGCAAGTTGCATACTGTTAGTTTCTTACTCATGTGTTAGGTAGTGTTCTACATTTGCGGACTTATCCTTGCAGTTGTGGCAATCAGGTAGTATTACAATGATTCTTGTATTAGTAAAAGAAGCCATTGTGTTATTGCAGAATTTTGGACATATTGATATAGTGGTGTCCAACGCTGCTGCAAATCCTTCTGTAGATGGCATACTCGAAACGAAAGAGTCTGTTCTTGACAAACTATGGGATATTAATGTCAAGGCTTCTATTCTTCTTCTTCAGGTGAATGAATTTTCCATCCTAAATCGTAATTTACAGGGTCTATAAATCAACTTTTACGCCATTCATCTGTTTTCATTTTCATTTTGTTAGGACACTGCACCACACTTACGGAAGGGATCATCTGTGATAATAATTTCTTCAATTGCTGGTTATAATCCAGAACCAGCATTAATGATGTATGGTGTTACAAAGACCGCCCTGTTTGGTCTCACAAAGGTACATGTTATTCCTTTTGTCATTGTTGTACTGGTGCCTGTGCATTGATTGATATTGTAATTGTCTTATCATTGCCCTTATGTACAGAAAACAGTGAAAAATGCTTTGCTGTGGTTATTAGTTATTTTTATAAACCTTTTTTTTTTATAAAAAACCTATTAATTCTAAGATGTTAACCAACGAACACTAGATTAAATGAGGAATATAGATAGTGAAGACATTTTCCCCTTGGAGATATGTTTGATTGCTGAGACATGCACCTTGTGTTTGCTGCCACTTGGATTTTGGAGAGCAAACCTGACACTGCCAACATAGGATATGCTTCCAAAAAGTTAAATGAAATGATCTAGTAGTGCCAAGCTCATAAAATTTACACCTTGAACTTTTCTCTGCCTGGGAATTAGAATGTTGTGCCTATATAAGAGCTTGAATGTTGGACTACCTCAAGAAAGTTTTTTGAATTTGATACTAGATTTCCTCCCAATCCTGAAGACATTATTGTTCTATTTGTTTACGAACTGAGCTAAAGATATGTCTTGTATGCTGTGAAGTATATCTCAGCTAACCAGATTCACTTCCTTCCAAGGCCTAAACAGATATATGTGACTAAGAACACACAAACCAATGCACAAGCTAGATAGAGGTTGTAAATTAGCATGATAACTGTTACACTCACACGACACAAGATATTGTATGGGAGCTATACTTCAGAATACCACATTGTGTCATGACCAGGAATTTACAGAACGTTATGAAATTTCATGACAGCCGATGTTGTATTACAAGCCAGGCTGTTTATTTCATCAATGGATCATTATCATGCTCTAACGTTTTGAAGATATTTTATTGTTATGACATATATTGTTTTACACCTGATGAACTATTTTGTCCACTGACTGCATTATGGATGCTCTCCACTGACAGTATTATGGATGCTCTCCTTTTCTAGGCTCTTGCTGCTGAGATGGGGCCAAATACTCGTGTTAACTGTATAGCCCCTGGTTTTGTTCCTACACGTTTTGCTGGTTTTCTCACAACTAATGATACCATTGTAAGTAATTTCTGAAATTTTCGTCATACTCCATTTGTTGTTTATTTTGACAACTAATTAATTGCACCAAAAAAACCTATCACACCTAAAAGTGCCAGTGAAACAAGAGGACAATCCTCAAATTTTCTAAGTTTCTGTTTGATAAATAAAACTTGATTGCTCACCATTTTTTTAATAGATTTTCTGCTTTGCAGTGCAAACTTTGCACTATAACCTGTTCGATCTTGTGCTTTATTGCACAGTTGGTATGCAGGAAACAAACAAGACCTCCATCATTACGGTAGAAATACACCGTGTTTCCCATGAATTGTTTTGTATTTCTAAATACATAACAGTTTGTTTGGATAGACGGGAAAATGGATGCAAAATCGTATTTAAAATGAGGAAGTTTTACAGCAAATATTCCCAAGATGGGATAATATTTCAACTAACATTACTGGAAATAACCCTGAAGACTTTATTTGCAATTTTCACCTGACATAGCATCACATCTTCATAATCAAGATAGCAGTCTAACCATTGGTACACTTAAGACCTATGATGCCCCGATACGCGATACGGGTACGGCGATATGGATACGGCGATACTATATTTTGTAAAAACAAGAATACGCCGATACGGCAAATGTGTGTGTGTGTGTGTGTGTGTATGAAAAATATTTTCTACATCCGGGTGTAATTATACCTACCTCTAATATACCACCTAAACGAACTTGAAATACTCCTTTATCACTTTAGATATACTTATATACTAAATATAAGATATTCCAATGTGAACCACATGAAAAAATTGCAAGAGTCCATAATTTTTAGCGTATTTTCTAAATACCTTCATATACACACATAAAAAGGAGTATGTCTAAAAAATATACATACCACTTCTAAAAAATTGTTCATATCACCTAGATGATCTTAAATACTCATATACTATACATACATACTCTCCGTTACGCAAGATACTCTCTACGTTGTGAGATACGATATAGGGTGTAATTACACCTAGGTGTAGAAAAGAGGCTTCCTATATACACACACACACACATTTGAAAATTAAAAAAATTGTAAACAGGTTTCCAATGGTATAACCATAAATGCTTGAGTAGCAATGAAAAAAAATAAAAATTAAAAAGTTTAAATGACATACCACTTGACAGTTGGCAGTTTGGCATATGCCTAATTGGTTGCAAGAACCAAGAAGATATTTGGTAATAACTCTTAATCCCGGTTGCAAGACTTCTTTTAATCCATGGTTTGACCTAGGCAAACAAAAGTATAACCTCATATTAGTGAATAAGTAAATAACAGATCATGGATTACTTCCACTTGCCATCCCTATCAGAAATATATTAAAAATTGTAAAATGATTCATCACAAAATGTAACAAATGTAACTCACTACAGTTACCAATTTCCCTATCAGTAACATTGTAAAACCTCTATATTCAATGTTTAATCAACTCTGTATATCTGCAGATATCAATTTCCCAATCAACTGTATATATTCACTAACCTATATATTGCTAACTCACCAGTCACCACAGCTCAGGAGAGGCGGGGCGGCTGCAGTGGCGGGAGAGGCGGGGCGGCTCTTGTGTTGCCTCCTTCTCCAGCACCTCTTGTGTTGCCTCCTTCTCCAGTGCCTGCCTCGCCTCTGCCTTGCACACTAGCCCACCTCCAATGCCGACCACCGCCAAATCTGGATCCACGAGCTCCAGATCTGGCGAAGCCTACCTCTGCAGTGGCGGGACTCCGGAGAGGCAGCTGCAGCAGCGGGAGAGGATGAGGAGAGGCGACACGGATGTGCTGGAGCCTAGGGGGAGCCAGAGAGGATAAGGTTTCGGCCTTTCGGGAGGGCGGAGGTAGAGGCGTATCGCGCCGTGTCGTTGGGCCGTTCCTCTCTGTTGGGCTACAATTTACTTGGGCCGGCCGTATCGCTCCGTATCGCGTCGTATCGTGCCGTATCGGTGTATTTTCTAATTTATTTTTTGGACAAAATTCACCGATACTTCACCGATACCGTATCGCCGCGTATCGGAACGTATCACCGTATCAGATACGTATCGCGTATGGGTATGGCTCACAAGTGACGTATCGGTGCTTTATAGCTTAAGACACAAAATGAATGAGGAACTTTCAAGAACAAAACTATTCGTACAGACAAAACTTATCATGCTATAGGTTTCACAAGACTCACAATATGGTGCAAGGAAGGGTGGAGAACAGTGGGCTTTCTACATCAATGTTGGTGATGAGAGCCCCTCTCGTACAATTGAAAAGGCTATCATGCAACACCAAAAAGGTTTGTAACACCAAAAAGGCACCAGCTCTGGCCTCTGGTTATAACATCCTGAGTTGCCCAAGAAATGTCGTAAGGTCAACAATCTCCACAAAAGAGGTGCTTCTCGGTGAAGTGGATGTTGCTTTCTTTTGAGATAAACTAGGAAAGGGTGACCGTAGTGATACTTTAGGAACTTTGGGTAAAGTTGACTATAGCCTTCTCTCTTTTTTTTTCGTGGAGGGGTTCACTTTCCTAGGTTTTGTAGTGGCTAGTGTAACATCTTGATTTTCAAAGTTCATTTGAAGCTTTTAAAATAAAATTCACCATTTGAATTTTTCTAGATTTAATACAAGCTTAAATTGAATTTTTAATAATTAAAAGTATTTAATATGACTAATATAAACATTAACATTTGCTGAAAATATTTTATTTGGGTTCCTAGTGTCTCAAGGAATTTTTTGGATTTATTTGCTATCTTCTAGAGCTCTTTTGATTTTATTTGAATTTCTGAAATAGGAAAATCTCAAAAATCCTAAAACAGTAACGGGCCGTACCCATTATTGTTCATTCGGCCCAATAGACTCCAGCCGTCCATTTCCCTTCAGGCTACATCGACCATTCGGTCGAGCCTTCCATCGGCCGTTGGATCCTCCAAGGGACACGTTTCAAGTATCCAAACCATCGGTTACTATTCAGCCGTGCGATCTGCGGTGAACGTCCTATCTCACCCTTTGCCACGCGTCGCCTATCCACCACCCGCCATCGTTCATTGTCGTTTGGGAAGGACTCGCTGCCGCCGAGTCTGTGCTCGAGCCGTCTCCTGGCCAGATATGCCTTGGCATCCGTGCTTAAATAGCGGCCGTCGCCCTTGTACGCACCCCGCCGTCGAGCTCGCCTACGCTCCTTTGACGTCCGCGTTGACCGCCGTCGCCCTCGTTCTCTCTGCCGCTGCAGCCGCTCGTTGCTCACTGAGCTCCACCGTCGCCATTGTCATTGCCGCCGAGTCCCGTCTTCGTCTTTGGTCGTCACCGTCGACTTTTCGCCGCCGCCCCTTGTTGTTCGCACCCTGCCGCTGAGCTCGCCTACGCTCCTTCGACATCCGCGCCGACCGCCATCGCCCTCATTCTCTTTGTCGCCGCAGCCGTCACCGCTTGCTGAGCTCCACCGCCGCCATTGTAGTCGCTGTCGAGCTCTGTCTTTGTCTTTGGTCGTTGCTGTCGATTTTTCGCCGCCATCGTCCACCGCCGCCGGTGAGTCTTCGGCCGAGCCTTCTCTACCGCAGGCCGCCACATCGCTTCGCCTTCAGCAGCCAATCGCCGAGCGCCACGCGTCGTCCCTTTCGGCCGGTCCAAACATCTTCAGCCAGTCTGATCGTCGTCACTCAGCCATCCGATCATCGTTCCGTTTGGACCGTCCGAACATCCTTACTTCCCAGATCGTCTGATTGTCATCACCCTAGCCGAGTTAGCCGCCATCTCAGCAGTCACGCAAGCCCTAATCCTACATGGTTGCCACGTGTCATACCACGTCAGCCAATCAAGCCATCCCGGTGCCACGTCAGCACGCCACATCAGCCCTAGCCACCACGTCAGCAAGCCTAGCCGCATGCACTGTTCCATGCACCTAGTCCACCGTAGGCTAACCTTTCCATGCACCAGGTCCACAACATAGTAGAATTTTCGATTTTCAAGTATTTTTCCTTTAGATTTAATTTTTTAAGAGCCCGTTCTCTTCCGTCCTAGCTCCGACCGACCGAAGGCTCGCAGAATGGATATGGAAGAGGTAAATAGGTATTCGACACTATCCGTGTCCGACTCCGAGGAAAAAATATAGAATAGGATACGGGATGTGTGATATCCGTCCGTATATATGCGTATGTCAAGTGATATGACGAAGTCTGTTGTGACTTCACTTAGGAACAAGATAACATATAGGTAGATTGTTACATCTAAACATGCAAAGAATACTGAGTGTTCTTATTTCGATATCTTGGTGATTAATCTCTTTGTGTTCATTTAGATCGCACCTTACTGTTCAGTGCCCTGTGTAAAGAAGCGGATAATTTCCGTCGGACCGACCGACCGAAAGCTCGCAGAGTGGATATGGAAGAGGTAAATAGGTATCCGACACTATCCGTGTCCGACTCCGATTCCGAGAAAAAAATACGGAATATGATACAAGATGAGCGATATCCATCCGTATCTGCTTCGATTGCACCCCTAGTGATGCAATACTAGTTATCACATAGGTTGTACGTTTATTATGCTTAGCCATACTTACAGTTGCGTTGGGATCATTATCATATATGATTAATTAATTAATTTAACTTAATAAGATATTGAACCGTGGTTGGTGCCATAATTATAAAATTTATATGCCATGATATTGGTATATCGTTGGTGTTGGTTATACAAAATTGGTTTTCACTTGGATGAGTGATCGTATAGTAAAAGGGGAAGTGTGGTTTCACTTCGAGAGATATGAATGTCTCGCCTGGGTAATGTTTAGGACTTAACTCTGTGCGCCATTGATCTGAGTCTTACCATGTAAATAACATGTCTAGCATGGGATAGATCAGGTTGATTAATTTATGATATTTTAATTTTAAATTCGCCATTGAGTTGAACATGGTTGCTGATTTCCATGAGGCACAAGAGGGGGGTAATTATCGACTAGGTGGTTAACCTATTCAATGACGAAACCTTAATGGACGAAATTGAATTGTAATTGAGCATTATAAAGGCCTTGTTGTGATTTTCTTTAGCATAAGGATGATCACATCGTGTAAGTACAGTTACGCAATCTCTACAGAATGTAAAACTATTCGAATAGCCGTGTCTTCAGTTATGGACAATGCTCGGTGATTTCACATAAGGGGTAATTATTTCATAAAACTTGGTGGAGATTAACGTTGGAAAGTGAATGGTTAATTCACTGGTAGTTAAGTTTATGAATGGGTAGTCCACGAGTGGTTTATTCAATTCTTTTGGTTATTTATTTATTATTATCTTCATTAAAAGTTCGCTTCTAATCTATTTATTGTATTTACTTTAAATTATTATTTTCTGCAAAATAACCTTTCAGCTATCTATTGCTAAGTCTTGCATATTATATTGCATATTTGTTACAAATGACTTGCTGAGTAACAATGTACTCACGGTTTTATGCCAACTGTTGCTCAGTTGAAGAGTAGGAACTATATTAGCTGTAGGTACCATATGGAGAATACTTTGACGATTTCGTGGATTAAAACTTAGCTTTCCAGTCTATTGCCTGTGGGCATGTCGAATGACTATCATGTTTATTTATGTTTTTCGCTGCTAGTTTGCTAAGCTCTTAAGGCTAATATTTGTAAGCTTAACTATAAGATCGTACTCTGATAATTAATAATATTTGAGTCTTTTTCTTTATTAATCGTATTTATAGTCGATATTTTATCTATGTTTACACTGTGTGCACTAGTGTGATCTTAGACTAGTGCGATATGCAGGTCTCGACAGCTAGCATGAGCTGCCTCTTGTCTATTGGTTTGTTTCAGTTTGAGCTATTAGTTTGGTTGGGAAATTATCTTGAACAGTTTGAGTTGGAATCAGGATCTTATATCTTGTAGTTGGTTTGTTTAGATTGGATTGAGATAATGTTTTGAGGCTAGGCCACTAGTCAAGTCAACCTGTACCTTATAATAGGCTACGCATTGTAACTTATGAGATCAAGCAAGAAGAAGAAATAATCAGTCTTTTCCTCATCAAAAGTCTCCTCTCACATCTATGGTCTATTTATCCCTATTCTAGTATGTCATCTCCTTGAAGCTGTGCCGTCCTGGCCCTCTTTTATAATCTATTTACTTTGTTATGAACTTAGACATTGACCGTTAGTTTAGATTGGTGAGGGTTAGCCATGTGCCTTCTATGCTTGACATGTGGAGTTATTAGAAATTTCTGATTTGACTTAAATACCATCTTAATTGGCATTGAATGGTCTACAAGTGCTAGGTTGTTTTTGGGATGGTATAGGTATGTTACTGTTTCACCTAAAAGGTCATTGTCAAGGTGATCTTAGTACTCCCACAATCATGATCAATTAGCTGTTAGCTGTGTTACTTATTTATAGATGATAAAGTGACAGCTAGATATGCCATGGCCTATATGCATCCTGTACTATATTGATCTCATTTCAATTTGATATCGATATCGCCAGGACAATTCTGGGGTGAACATTAGCTAATTCATTGTTTTTCCATCTTCGAATAGTCAACTGTTACATTCCTGTAGTCTTTTTTTACGAATTCCTGTAGTCTTATTAGTTTGGTAGGTCATCATTACATTATAATAGAGCAAGCCTAGGTTCTTTTTAGATTTTTAATTTCCCTTATGCTCACTGTTGGCCCAGTGCTTGTGTTATCTTCACATGGGCACTGCTCGTCTTATAGGTTTTAATGAATGTAACCTATTTCCGAACGATATTGTTGTGTAATAGTTTCAGCTGTACGGAGTAAATCCAATGTATTTTTCTTCCATGCATTTGTATGTATGTAACCAAATCATTCTGCAGAGAAATGAGCTTATTGAGAGGAGTACGCTTAAGAGATTGGGTACTGTGGAAGACATGGCTGCAGCCGCCGCATTCCTGGCATCTGACGATGCGTCATTCATTACAGCTGAAACTATTGTTGTTGCTGGAGGAACACAATCTAGATTGTAATTCTGGCTGAGGTCCGGTCGTCCGGATGCCCAATTTATTGCCATGATCAATAAATTTAGCAGCAGTCTATCTAGCACTACATGTCAGTGCGATTAGATATAAAGCAAATGTACTGTAATAAATTTGTTGTGAAGCTCTGGGTGATGCCAAGTTGGTTACCGCTGGCTAAAGTTGAATGCGGTAACCTAGCAAGGACGGACGGTAATCTACTGAGATTGTGAACAACACGTTTTATGTTTATTGTTGTATAACTTGCGTTTATAATTATTGGTCACGTATGTGGGGATTGCTGTGAACCGTCCCATGTCAGTGGTACAATATGGCAATGGATCAGCATTTTTAGTTCAGGTTTTCTAAGGTGTCATGGTCACTTAGGAAATATTGCAGGTCGAATTGCTCTATTAAGTTTGTGCTCTTCACATTTTAACCCTTCTAATTTATAGGCAAATTGATTCTTTCTTGGTTACATTATCCTGTTCATGTAGACTTAGGTTATGTTCAAATGTATCATGGTTTTTGGTTTTTGGCTGATTGTAAGAGAGATTAAGAGAGTAAGGAATCATCGTACTAAGAAGCCATTTCATTAAAAGCGGCTCCTACAATCTATTACAAATTGTTTATAGAAATCATATTAAGAAGTCACTATGTTCGGTTCAAAAGCTTCAAAAATCAAAAGATAGAAACAGTTTAGAACAGTGCCTTAGTTTTTCTGCTTTTGTGGGCGGGAAATGTTAGATTTCATTCAGAACGTTTTTTTGAGATCTATTCAGAAATGTGAAAAAATTTTAGATTTATTTTCCGAGAGCCCGTTCTCCTCCGTCTTAGCTTCGATTGATCCTGTTCTTTTTTCTAAATTCATCTAAAATCGAGCTCTAGCTTTTGGTTCTGGTTTCATGATTTTTGGAATTCATTTGCTTATCATTTTATGTGTTTCTTTGGTTTCGGTCGTTCTCTCGTTAGATTCAGATTTCGGAGGAGCAGGTTCTACGCCCGAAGACCAGGAGTACCTCGCTAAGCATAACCAAGGTAAGTCATGTCCTTTGATCATGTTGAACCCAGTTTGCAATCTATTATTTAATTATTTTGTTTTAAATTATATTGCATCGCTATTTATATTCAAACCTCGTATTGGTAGTTATCATCCCAATTTGAATCTATCCCTCCTTGATATTTTGAAATGTCATGATACCATTGTCACCATAGGTTGGGAAACATACTAGTGATGCTATAATACTTGTCACATGGGTTGGTACGGTTAGATTGCTTAGCTGCCTTATATTTACGAATGGTCTCATCATCACATGTTAATTTAACTTAATGATATATGGAACTGTGGTTGGTGCCACGTTTATTAAAATTTGTGTCATGTCATTGGTGTGTCGTTGGCTTGGTTATATAAACTTGGTTTTACACTCGGGCGAGTGATCGTGTAGTAAAGGGGGAAGTGCAGGTGCACTTCTAGGGATGTGGTAGCCTCGCCCGGGTAATGTTAAGGACTTAACTTTGTGCGCCATTGATCTGAGCTTAATCGTGCAAACCACATGTCTAGTATGGGATAGACCTGGCTGATTAATCTGTAATATTTCAATTCAATTCTGCCATTGTGATAGACATGGTTGCTGATTTCCATGTGGCGCAAGGGGGGGGGGGGTGTGATGCGAAACCCTAGCGGATAAGATTGGGTTAAGGTAGAGCATTGTAAAGGTCGTGTTGTGATTTCCTGAGATCGAGGCTAATCACATCGTGTGGGTACAGTTGTGCAACCTCTGCAGAGTGTAAAACTATTCGAATAACCGCGTCCTTGGTCATGGACAATGCTCAGTGATTTCACACGAGGTTTATTGTTTTCATTTATAACTTGGTGGTTTATGTTGGAGGTGGACAGGTAGTTCACTGTTGGTTTAGCTTGTGAATTGGTGTTCACAAGTGGTTTACGTTTATTCCTTTGATTATTTTATTATTATTGTTTTCACTTAAATCTCGCTCTCAATCTATTTATCATATTTACTGTGAAATGTCTTTTATGCAAATTAACCTTTCAGCCTTCTATTGGTAAGTCTTGCATATTATATTGCATTCATTTGTTACAAACGACTTGCTGAGTACCAATGTACTCACGGCTTTACGCCTATGTTGCTTAGTTGAGGCGAGGAGTATTATCGCAGGAGGTTCGGAAGGAGAGTACTACGACGACTTCATTTAATTAGAAGCCGTTCTCCACTCGACACTGTGGGCTTGTCGATTGGCCACTACGCTTTATTTTGGTTTTCCGCACGCTATTTTGTTAAGCCCTTAGGCTAGAGATATTGTAAGCTTGGCCATAAGGTCGTATCTTTGAGATTTTATCGATATTCGAGTTTTCCTTTATTATTATCGTGTATGATCGTGATTACATATATGTTTGAATGTGTGTACTAGCGTGATCTGGACTAGTGCAGTTACAGAGAGACCGAATTTGCATATTCGGGTCTCGACAACCCTGCTCCAACGAGCTTCTGGCATCTGGTTTCTTAATTGTCTGTTTTCAACTTTTTGGGTTTTTACTTTTGCTTTTTCCCTCTTATTTCTTTACATTATCTGTGATGATGTAACCTTTCTATTTTATTTTTTTAAATTTAATTACGTTAAAAGCTAACAAAGGCACAACCTAATTAGAAATTAGTGTGGCTAAACTGCACATGCAAAGATAACCGCGCCAAACATATTTGTCTCCATTTTATGTCCTAACAAGGGGCAATCTGGGCATTTCCATTGATTTCTCCTACCAATTATCCCTGCCTTTAAGTTTGGGCGGAAACGAAGATATAGTAGTCAAACACGTCACGAGCCGGGGCCCAGGAGGGCTCGATATCTCCCTTGAGCTTCTCCACCTGGTAAGCTTTCCTAGCTTGGTATGAGCGCGAGCCATCCTGGTTCGGCAGGTCTGCTGGTTGGCCGTGCGGTGTAACATTCTATTTTTAGAGTTATTTGAAGTTTTTACAATTTAAAATTCACTATTTAGATTTTGTAAAATTAATTTAAGTTTAAATTGAATTTTTAATAATTAAAAGGATTTAATATGACTAAATTAAACATTAATATTTACTGAAAGTATTTTATTTGGGTTCCTTGTGCTTCAAGGAATTTTCTGATAATTTTTTGGGTTTATTTGCTATTTTTTAGAGCTCAATTTATTTTCTTTCAATTTCTGAAATAGTAAAAAAGCCTCAAAATCCTAAAAGGGTAAATGGGTTGAAACCCATTTCTCTCTTTATCCTGCTTAACCTCAGCTGTTCGATTTTCCACTTTCCACGTGTTGACCAGTCGGCCCGAGCCTCACATAGGCCGCTGGATCTCGCCCTAAGATACGGAATAGTGCTCCGACAGGTGGGGCCAAGCTGTCAGTGTCTCGGTGGCGCGCGGGAGTGGGCTGACGTTAGTGGGATCTGACGGCTGGTAGTTGGACTCGTGGCACAATCTGGGCCGTCGATCCAAATCTGGATCGATGGTGGAGATGGGGGACGCGGGCCGTTGGATGGCCGACGTGTGGCAGCGCTACGCACGAAGCGTCACAGCACGCGACGTGAGGCGGCGCGGGCGCGGGTGTGGCTCCAGGCGTGCGAACCGAGGGGGCGACGTGTCGCGGTTGTGCGCGGGGTGCGGCGGCGGGGTCCGGGACGGCGACGAGTTCGCCGGAGAGGTGTGGAAGGGGCGCGGGGGCGACGGTGGGTTGGCACAGGAAGGCGGCGGTGCTCACCGGCGAGGAAGACGGTGGCGACGGGTTCGGGGCGTAGAGACGACGACGGGCAGCGACGGCAGCGCTCCGTGAGGGGCGACGGTGCTTGACGAGGAAGACGATAGTGACGGGTGGCAGCGGCAGTGAACGAGGTGAGGTGTGGTAGCGCTCAAGTGAGAGGCGGCGGGCGAGGGCAGCAGCATTATAAAGGCACACGAACTGAGGAGTCCGGTGAGGATATGACACAACGGCGGTGTCCGGATCGGAGATGGTGACCACACGTGTGACACGTGGCACCTCGGATGAGTGACGCGTGGCCAAGGGCGGGATCGGACGGGCACGGCGAGGAGCGGGATGCGCGGATGCTCGACGTGTGGCAGGGGCAGAATCGTGCGGCAGCAACGCGGTTGTGCCGGACGAACAGTAGCGGGCCAGGCCCAATACTGTTCATTGGATTTTCCTGAGTTTTCTTTTTCAGAAATTCAATTAAAACTAAAAGGGCTATAGAAAATAGCAAATAAATCTGAAAAAATCACCAAAAATTCTAGAAAATTCCTTGAGTCACAGAGAATCCAAATAAAATATTTTTAGCTTATGTTGATGTTTATTTTAATCATATTAAATCAGTTTTAATTTCTAAAAATTCATTTTAAGCTTGTTTAATTTCTAGAAAACTGTAAACATTTATTTTTAATTCAAGACTTTTGAAAATGCTGAAAAACAGGATGTTACAGATGGTTGTTGTCAGAGAAACATGGGTAAGATCATGTGCGGTTATGTAGTATAAACACACGCTTTAACTACCTTATCAAACTACCCATTGCAAGAGTAGGTTAATCATTAATTCAGACCATCGCAGGACTCACGACCAAGTAATCACAACAAGTCTTATGACTAAGTGGTCGTAACAATGGCTACGAGTAGGTAGTCATAGCAGAACTTACAACTAGGAGGTCGTAGCATAACTTACGACTAGATGGTCATAACATAACTTACGACCAAGTAGCAGAACTTACGACTAGGTAGCTGTAGAAGAGCCTACGGAGTAGTCACAGTGGACTTATGACTACTCTATGAAATTTTTTCCTTATAGTTAGAGGGTATATTCAAGGAATATGATGACATAATAACTAAGAGGATTATTGTATCCTCGTCATCTAGCCCTCCAACTTCAAGTGAAAATAACTTGTGCAAGCGGAGTTGTAGATGATCGAAAGCATTGTCTTTCCAATCCTTTACCAGGAGTATGCTTGGATAGAAAGGTAATTTTATTTGAGTTGAGAAAATGGACTTTAGAAAGATTCTTAATTATGTCTCATAACTCTGTCCACCCATTCATTTCTTGAGAAAACTGCTCAACTTCCGAGGCGGATAGCCAGGGCTTACGATAAAATGGCAACTTCTGGACGACCTTTTAGTTTTACCTTTCTCCATCATTCCCGTTCATCTTGCATTTTCTAACGAACAAGTCGTCTTCCTCCTTCAACTCTCCTCCATATTTAAATCACCTAGTCAGGAAAAATTGCAAAACACACATCCAATTGGGTGGTGTTGGAGATGGATAGCCTCAAACTAAAGGCTCTGGAATAGTCTGAGATAATCCCACCATGGAAGTTTGTGAGATGGATTGAGGCTGCTGTAACATCCCAAATTTGCGATTTGCAAAATAAATAAAAATCTTTTCTTATTTGATGTGAATTTCAAAATGTTGTTTATTTGAGTCTTGATTTGAAATTTCAGTGCAAAAGCCGAATAAGAAAAAGCAATTTGAAATCGAACCAAGTTCCCAAAATTTGAAATTCTAGGAACTCCCAATCTTCTTTTCGGTTAAACCTAAAATCGGAATCCTTGAAATTTAAAACTGGATAATCAAAACTTTGTAAATCCTAAATTCAAGTTAACTCTGGAATTTAAATTTTACATTTAATCTTGGCAATTGCAATATTCAGTATCTAATTATGCAAATCAAGGAAATTAGTTTGTAAAATCCTCAAAATTCGAAGACCTTCCTTGGGCCTCGCCTTTCTTCTTTCGCCCACTTGGCCCATCAAAACCCTCCTTTATCCCCACTACCCTCTCCTCATTTTTCCTTCCCACTCCATGTACAGCGCCGCCACCCTCCCTCTTTGCTCCTCTCGCCAACCAGCCCCTGGCCGCCTCCCTCTCGCGCCTTCTTCCCGCCCGTCCGCGCCGCCTCCTCCTCCCCACGGGTCCAGCCCGGCCTCTTCCTCCTCCCCTCCGCTCACCCCGGCCTGGCCCCTTTCCTCGCCTCGGCGTTCGCTCGGCGGCCCGGCTCTTGCCTCCTCGAGCCATCCCATCCTGCACCGCACCATACCCTAGCGACATGCCTGCCACCGGCCTCCCTTTCCTCTTCAATGCCGCGCAGACCTCCTCCCCCTCACCCTGCGCCGAGCTACCCGTATTCTACTCGCCTTCAATACCCCCCGTCGTATCATCGGGCTAGTGCCACTAGCCTAGCGCCACCCTCGCGTCGGCCTTGTCCTGCCCTCGCCGCCTACACTCAATGCTGGCACCCACCAATCTTCAATACTCCAACTACCCCACTCCATCTACAACATGCGCCCGAGCTGCCTTTGGCTCACTCCGCCACCCTCCTTTCCCTTACTCGCCAAGCAAAGCAATCCAGCCGCCTCGGCAGAGTGCCCTCGAGTCACCTGCGCCACAATGAGCCCCGACCACCCTCGACCTCTCCCTAAGAGTAAATGAAGTTTTGTTGGCAGGATTCGCCGTAGTGGTCGTCTTCTCCGGTTCCGATCGAGTATCACCTCTACCGCCGCCAATTCTTCCTCAGCCGATCCCGCTCCAATTCGTCGCGGTGGGAGTGGCTCCTCGACAACCCGGAGCTATTGCAACGGGCGGCCAAGCCTCCCGGCCACCCGAGCACGCCACCACCAGAAGCCCTCCTGCGCCGCCGGCAGGAGCTTGTCGCCAGCCCACCTCAGTGCTTCCCCGACCAGGCCGCCACCTAGGTGAACTCCTTGCACCTCCCTTGTGCTCATACTCGCCTCGTTTAACTCTCCCCTCTCCTTGACAGCCGGCGCCACCTCAAGCCCCGTTCTCGGTTGTTTCGCGCCGCCGCTAGTCATCCCGACGCCACCCCAAGCCACGGCGACTCCTCCCCCTGGTTTCCCCTACTCCGTGTGGCTCCGTTTGACTGGTCATCGCCCCCTCTCTGGCCGCCCTCATCAGCAGCGTCGGCAACACCACCCAGAAGTGTGCCACGCCCCTCCTTGCTCCTTTCGGCCGAGCCCCCCCTCCCAGAAGCCATTGTCTTGCCCTCCTCTGAATGACAGGTGGGCCCCGCCAGAATTTGTGTTCAATGTCACTTGTTTAATTGCCCAACATTGCTATCTTGTGACAATTTGTGTTACAATCTCAATGGTCAAGTCTGAAATTGGTATTAGAATTAAAATGCAAATTTGCTGGACTAAACAAAATTATATGCGAAAACCAAATAGAACTTTATGAGAGAATCTATTAAACCCTCATGTTTAATTCCCGAATAACTAGCATGATTTTGTTAGATATAAAAGTTAAAGCTTGAGAAGCATCAACAATTGAGAATGTTTCAAAATCAAATATTGTTTGCAAGCAATCACCAAATATTAATTTATCCTTGTATGAGCATCTATTTAGATCAAAGATCTCATGGCCAAATTAACCATTTGTCAGCATGTTCCTATTCATTGAATTTTGATAGTCCAATGAGAGCAATGAATATTGCAACTGAGCATGTTCCGAAGTTAATCCTACGAATATCGTTACTTGAAAACTTGTAATTTAGAGAGAAATGAAACTTGCTTGTCATCTGAAATTAAGTTTTGCCACCTCTAATCAACACTTATTTATCCTCATGCTAGTCCAAGAATTCAATCTTAATCCTACCTCAAAAGTAGAACAATCTGCCTACTATCCATTTTTGTCTTCCTCTTAGGGTTTAAAACCACCAGGGCAAGTAAATCCCATTAGCTTGCATTTTATTGCATAAAACATTAATACACATTTTTCTCATCTGTCAAAACCAGTGAAACTTCCTTTTGTGGGTAATTGTAAATCCAATCTTTAATATCATCTATACGATACAAAGATTCGAACATCTTTTGGCATAAGAAACTTTTAAACCTAGATAAAGAATTATTGCTCTTTACCTCAAATAAATTGTCTTATGATATCTATAAAGATGCATCCTAGGGCTAAGTCTTGGAATAAGTCATAAAATGATAATTCTTGAGCAAATAACACTTTTAACTGAAAATATTGCTAAAACATAACTTGGCATCCAAATCTAATCTAATCAACCTCTAGTAATTAATATGTGCATTATTATAACTCATTTCCCTTATTTCACCGCCCTCAATCCTCTTTATTAAGTTGTGAATTATTATTTTGCCCTTAGCCATAATTGGATAAATACTCCACTTCATCCTATATCTAAGACCCTAAAATACATGTATTCCAAGATTCAGCAATTCACCCTCCTGGTAATCTTCATAAAGATAAGTCCCCCTTAACTCATGGAACTTCCTTGATAAATATATAAAATATTATAAACGAAGATATGAAGAACAAATCGAGCCCTTTACCTTGAACCCAGCAGAAAGGTCCTGCGGGTAATCCTGTGATCAACATCTTCTTTCTTAAAATTTTCCCTCTCGGTAAAGCTATTTAATCAACTTCTTCCTATCAAATAAGATCCATTCCAATCGCTCCCTCTCTACTCTCAATTTATGAACAACATTAAACAAATTAAATTAAATTAAATTAAACTTTTGCCTGCTTGAATTTATTTCGCTTTCCATTTTGTTGCGCTGTAATTAGAAGTCGCGTCTCAAGATGACAAGACCAAGCGGATTCGGGCTGCAGTGAAAATTCAATATTTATTGTGACTGACTGGTTAAGCGGGCTTTGAATTAAATCAAGACCGCGGTAAATAATCAAGGCAAGTCATTATTTTGATCATATTGATCCCATGTTTTATAAAAGATATGTTCTTTTAAATTATCAAACTGCATGCTTACGTTGTTATGCAAATTATATCAAATGTAAGGTAGATATTACCCGCTTATGCTACCAATATTATTGATATGACATTCTTTACCATCTGATTCGACTAATCTTTGTCGCCTTAGATTATAATGCTATATCATTAGCTAAGTCATATTTATCACCTTATGAGTCAAAAGCTAGGGCATTTAATTGTCCGGCTCATCATTATTCTTCAAACATGTGAAATTGTTTTGGGTAGCCATGGGATGTAGATGACTGATAATTGTGTACAGCTTACCTTCTCAAGAACCTCAAAACTGCTTTACCTGTCTAGGCGGTTGGTAAGAGTGGTTGGGGTTGGATTGTGGTATGCACTGCCTAGACAAATTAAGGACTTAATCTTGTATGACCTCTCCATGTAAAACAGTACAAACCACAAGCTGGCAAAGTGTAGGCACGACTGAATAATTTACCAGACCCCCTAAGTTATCTCACAGGTCAGACAGAGGAGGAGAGTGGGGTGCAGGAGACCAAAGAAGGTTCTGCCTGAAGGGACACCGTGTAAAGGTGGTGTGCGCATAGGGTGGCGTTGTGGATGAAGCATTCCAGCTGCGCTAGTCGCTATGTGTGGCATCCCGCATAACCTATGGATTCAACTCCATGGGGTGAGAAGCTTAGGGGGAAGGCATTGTAAAGGTCATGTGATAATCTGGTTGATCTGCATGTCTAAGGAAACATGCGGAATATAACAATTGGGTTATCTCTTGTGGGTAAAGATGTACAACTCTGCAGAGTCTAAAACTATTCGAATAGCCGAGCTCACGGTCAAGAGCGGACATGGGAACATCCTCGAGTTAGTTCTATTTCAAAAAACATTTCTCGGGCGGGATGAAAACTAAGTAGGGAGATGTACTCTACTTTGTTGGATTTTTCCTGGAGAGATGTATTCCCGCGATAATTAGGGTGGACGTAGCCCAGTAACCAAATTTAGCATGGGTGGAGGTAACCATACACTGTAAAAGGTGGATGTAATCTGCGCTACTATATATATTGCACTCTCTCTTTATAACTGCATTTTTGGTTAAAATTGCTAAGTCATAGGAATTTTACCTATTATATTGGAAATGCTGTTTAGCAAATAAAATAACCTCAAGCCTCCTTTCACAGCCTTGCATGTAATAGTTATTAGTGTTGCATTCTGTGTGGTGGCTTGTTGAGTACATTTTTGTACTCAATGTTGCTTATTACCCTCCAGTCAGTCAGGAAACAAAAGAAGGACCAGCAATACTTTAGCAGGGTCGACAGAGCTGGTATTCAAGAAGGCTATGGACATAGGTCGTGAAACCCCAGTTGGCTGCCTGTGGGCAAGTCTTGTGGGTTCCACTTGTGTGAAGATTTCCGTTGCTGCATTCTCTGCTTTTCGGCCCAATCGGCCCATGTAAGTTATTACTGTATAATTTATGCTTCCGCTTAATATGTTTTTGATATATAGTGATATAACTGTGAGCACTGGCTACTGATCCAGGGAATAGTGCAGAAATCACAGAGGAATTCGGATTTCTAAATCCGGTTCTGACAGCTGCTGGACAGTATTGGCCATCGGGGGAGATTGGACAAATCCCGGTGTTCCAGGCCTTTTGCGAGTGTGGCCTTCGTCTCCCTGCTCATCCCTTCCTCACAGTAGTACTCGTGTTCTTCGGGATTGAGTTGGTGAACTTGGTTCCTAACTCAATCACCATGTTGAGCGTGTTTGTCTACCTATGTGAGGCATATTTGGGAATTCCTACAGACTTGGAGCTCTTCCGTTATTACACAAATTGAGTCATCAAACCAACATCGTTGGAAGCTGCGAATTGAAGCTCCATATTGGTAAGTTGGAGGCATACATCCCAATGTTCATGAGGTTGTCTTGGCCATTGTGGAAGAAGAGGTGGTTCTACTGGGAGACCACCAGCGAGGACAACCTTTCCTTTGCGGGAAAGGCTGC
This sequence comes from Melocanna baccifera, assembly GCA_036346265.1. Classification (NCBI taxonomy): domain Eukaryota; kingdom Viridiplantae; phylum Streptophyta; class Magnoliopsida; order Poales; family Poaceae; genus Melocanna; species Melocanna baccifera. Next base: position 1,959,761 of record CM070701.1, on the reverse strand, counting down.
CGAGAAGAACATATCTTGGAATTCAGTTCCAAAGGACACTTCCAGGATAGCTCCTTATATCTCAACTATCAAGGAGCTAAGAGATAAAGGGCTTATGAGATGGCATCTAGTGAAGGACTACACTACCCGCCGCATCAGTCCTATGAAGAGGCGAGCACATCCCATGTGGATGTATTCTGGTGCAGTTGATGCTACCAGAGACTATGAAAATGGTACATATAATAGTACACATAGAATTAACTTCTGAGTACTATATAATAATATTTTGGTTTTAATGAAATAGATCTTGACCTAGAAGAGATTGTCTCCCGAGTCAAGGATATTTGCGAGAAGACTCCATCAATGGATGTGGAGGCTCCTCATATCTTGGTGGATGTGTCCACTGAGGAAAGGGAAGAACGTCTAAAGGTAATGAAAATACTGATGTTACCCTTTAGTGATATATATTCGAGAAAAACTTACGACCTAATGGTCATAGAAGAGATTACGACTAGGTAGTCGAGAGAAAACCGCGACTAGGTAGTGGTATGAAAGGTTATGACTAAATGTTATTCTTCCTCTCTCTCTGCTTTTTTAGAGTGTGGCGTGAATGATCGCCAAGACGACCAAGAGGTCAAATTGATGGTTATTGGAGAAGTGGTCGGTGAGCGGACACTCTAGCGGCTAAGAGGCATCAGTTGACTAGAGCCGCTGACAAGGAAAAAACTAGCTCGAGTGCTGCTATTTTCTCTGCCTCCACTGCTCAGGCTGACCCTATGCAGCAGTTCAGTGCAGACATAAGTGTTGTATCTGAGATTGGGGGTAGCTGTACTTGAGAAACTGACACCTAAGATCATGGTACCCTTCTATTATAGTACTGAAACCCATTTGGTGTGCACTTCTCAAGGTTTTATTAAGAAACTCAATAAAGAATGCTAGCAGGATTTCATGTTTTTTGTGAAGGAAATTGCCGCAACTGCAACCCCCATGATCAAGGAAGGGTTGGCTCTTCAGGTAGTCAAAACTGATTTCGATTGTCAGAAGAGTCAAGGGGAGCAACGTGTTGAAAGCCTTGCTCAAGGTTGTCGGCCAGACATGGTCGAGAATATCTCCGTTCAACCAGAAATGGTCAAAGAGAAGAAACTCATCTCCAGAAAAGTTTCTTCTAAATTCAAAACCAAAGGAACGAAAACAACGTACCTATAAGCAAGCACGTAGCTCTTTCCTTCCATATTATATTGAAAAAGTTTCTTAACTTTGTAATGTGCAGCTCGACGTCTCCATCAAAGAAAGATGATAGAGCGGGAGAGTCTTTTACAACTTTACCCACAGTCAGCAAAGAGATGGTAACAGTGGTCGAACAAGCGACCACCAAAATGACGGAGGCTGAGATCTACGCTGTGGCGCCCACGACCACGGAGGTGGTAATGGAAATAAAATATGGAGAACTTTTCTAGCAGTGCGCTGAGGAGCTCGCCGGAGGCATCCTTCCTCAAACTCAGGTGTAACACCCCAGGACCCACATTATCCTGGAATGCCACTAAACCACTCTACAGCTGGCCACAAATTTCAAGATAATTTATTTCAGCAACAATTTATAGACATGAAGCATTAAGCGAAAACATAAACAACTAAGAGAACATAGATAACGATAACAAGTTTAATAATTGAAACAACCTCTAACAGATTAATCAAAGAATAGTTCACAAGTTCATCATTATTAAATAAAATAATCATCCACGGATAGCTAGGCATTTGGCTAGAATTCCATCGACTTTATTACAGCCCAAACCCCGCGGCCAAAAATTCTGAAAAAATACAGAAGATATGTCTCGTCGTCCTCTACAATTTTTCTTTTGGGCAGACCCGCAGGAAAAATTGTTTTGAGGGTCTAAACTACGTAAACAACTGTGGCTGCGAATTGATCTACAAAGTGCATAAACAGAACTCTCTAATTGGAGAATCTAATTGCTAATTTCCACCAATCCTTGGGCTAAGAACCCTAATACAGCAAAAATAAGAGGGATTTGGGATGAGGAAGAGTTACCTAGGGGATTCCCTTGGAATCACCCCTCTTCTTCCTCTTCTTCCCTTCCTTCCTTTCTTCTCCTTCCTTCTCGATTTCTCCTAGCACCAAGGGGCAGCAATGGAGGAGAGGGGGAGTGGCACACAAGGGGGAGGAAAGGGGGGTGGCGGCTGTGGGAAATGGGGAGGGAGGGGTGTGGCCAAGATGGGGCTAGGGTTAAGTGGAGGGGGTGGGTTCGGCCACCCCTTGGGCCAAAGGCCCAAGGTGGCAGGCCCACCCTCCGGCCAGCCCGCTAAAAAGTTTTTTTAATATCTTTTTCATACATTATTCACTTTATGCTATTCCATGAAATTTTATTTCTTCCCCTTCCGCGATTTACCGAAAATCCGACGACCCCGCGATTACTTTAAAAAGACAACGCCGAAACGACGTTTAGGGTATTACATCGGGAAGGTAACATTTGGAAAGAGAATGAACTTTCCAACTTCTTCTCTTCTATCTTTAATCCTCTTTTTGTAGCGAGGCACTCATTCGATCGACCTCAAGCCCCACACCCAAGCAACCTGCCCAACAAAGGGCAGATTTTTGACGACAATCGTCTTGAGAATGTGTGGTGGAGGAGGGTCGATGAACTTGACCAGCTACAAGAATTCACGAGCGTTCTTAGAAATTTTGCTCATAGGGAGATGAATGTAAATAACTAGAACTTAGACATTCACATATAACCTTTACTGGTGTCTTATTGCCTTCTCGAATATAGAGAGCATTGGAGAACATGGTGACTCTGGCCGAGTACCACAAACAGCTCACTCTCCTTTGAGAAGAGAATGCTAAGCTATCTAAAGATGCAAGAGCACGATAAGTTTTCCTACAATCAAACTTTGTTTTGACTGCTCGACCAACTTTCTCATATTGTCTACTGACCTTTCTTGGCCCAGGAGTGACACAAAGGCCCTAGCAGGTGTGCTCGAGGAGGAAAAACTTGAGATGCAAGGACTTAAGAAAGAGGTTGCTGACCTAAGGATAGGCCTATTACAGGTTGATTCTAATGGCAAGGCCATAGAAGAAAAAATAAATAGTAAGTTCTGAACTTATGATTGTTTACTCTTTCAACTTTCTCCTTACTTTCCCTGATTTCTTTATTGAAATAAATAATCTCCGCACCGAGGTTGAAGAAATGGCCAAGGTGATCGGAGCTATTTCTAGAATAACTAAGGAGAAGAAAATGAAGATGAAGAATGACCTTGAAAGCCTTGATGCACGAATTTTAGGTAGGAGTTACTTCACCTAGACTAGGTGGTCGTAGCAAAGCTTGTGACTAGGTGGTCATAATGTATCTTATGACTAGGTAGTTGTAGCTGAATTTCTGACTGGGAGGTCATAGTATAACTTGCGAGTAGGTAGTCATAGCAGAACTTACGACTAGAATGCCAATACTAGGGTCATGGTATGTGTTACAACTTGACGATCGTTATTCTGTTTGTAGGCGCCATCGCCGAAAGAAAATGACTCCTCGACATCTCCACTTGTAGTGAAGAAGAGATGAAGTCGGTGAAGACAGTTCTTCACAACAACGTTAAACTTTTCAACAATTTTCTCGACAAATTTGGTTCTGAGAAAACAAATCTTCCCAAAGATTCCATAAACTCTTGTGCGAGTGCAATTGGGCTACAAGTGAAGACACTGGAGAAACACTTAGCTGCACTGAAGGGCAAACAAGTCGAGTCGATTTGGGAAGCGGTCAAAGGTGCCATAATCTATGCTTGGCAAAACTCAAAGCACGTGACCCAAAGCACGTAAGAGCAGCTCAATTGATCGAAGAAGCCGAACCTTATGCTCGAAAGGTTTCAGAAGAAATGCAATTCAGCTCGCCCTCTGAGTAGTCGTGCAATTATAATAAGTTTTGTAAGGACTTACCTTGGATGAATAAAATATCTCTTCCTTTTCCTTCGATGAATGAGGAGTCTTTTCCTGCAATGTATCTTTCTTTTGTACTCATAAAACAAAAGTCGGGAAAAAACATAAGAGCTAAGAAATGAAGTTATGTTAATAACTCTATCCTAGCCCCCGACTATTTACTTACTTTATATGGATAAACTGAGTGAATAGTAATGAGGAGAGCATATCTTGTAACTACCATTGTCAAAATTGATTGTCATGTTCTGGTAGCAAAAAGTTTGGAACAAGTTGATGCTAGGGAGTTCCTTCTAGTGGGCAGAACTACATGTGGAAAGGAAAGTCTCCGACTAGGTAGTTGTTACCATACTTCAACCAGGTTAATCAAATTGAAGACATAAATAGTAGTGAGATGATCATTTGAGTTACTTCTTTTATATTCGCCCAACGCGTTCGTAGATGACCCAATTGTTTTGTTCTGGCAGCAAGAGTTTAGGGATAGCGTATCACTAGGAAGCTCCTTCTAGTGGGTGAGACCACATGCAGAGAGGAGAGACTTCAACTAGTGTCATCTCCTTCCCCGATCAGTTAAAACTAACTAAATATACTAGGAACAGTTGAGCAGACATAAAAGAACTCTCACTAGAAAAATATAAAAAGATTGAGAACACCAAAACTTTATTGCCAAAGAAACGAGAATCTCAGATGTAAAATTTACACAGTTGGTCAATATTCCGAGAATTCAAAAGAACCTGACCATCTTTCATGGCAAGTCATATAGAGCCTGGTCGCGTGACTTTGACTACAGTGTAAGGATCTTCCCGCTTGGGGGAAAGCTTGTTCCGATTAGACTGGCAATGGATTTTCCTCAATACTAAGTCACCTACAGCAAGGTTGCGAGGTTGGACCTTAGGATTATAGTACTTATGCATGGCCTGCTGATAGACTGCCGATTAGATCAAGACTTGGTTCCTTCTTTCTTCGAGCATGTTGATGTCATTCGCTTGAAGTTGCTCTTGGTTGGAGTTGCTAAAATTTGCAACCCTTGCTGACCGTATTTTTAGTTCTGGAGAAAGTATGGCTTCTGCTTCAAAGACTAAGAAATAAGTTTCTTTGGTTACTCGACTAGGAGTCATGCGAATTGCCCATAATATTGAAGGAAGTTCCTGTACCCAAGCCCCCGAGCATTTTACTAGCCGATCAAAGACTCGAGTCTTTATCCCTTGCATTATCTGCCCATTCGCACGCTCCACCACACCATTGCTTTGAGGGTGTGCCACTGAGGCATAGCAAAGCTTGGTATCGAGCTGATCGAAAAATTCTTAGAATTTTGTATTAGAGAACTGCTTACCATTGTCTGTAATTATTTGACTTGGGACTCCAAACCCAGTAATTACACTTCTTATCATGAACTTTTTGCGCCTTCTATTGTTATTCGAGTCACTTGTTCAACCTTTATCCATTTTGTAAACGTATCAATAGCCACAAAAAGGAACTCGAAGCCCCCCGGAGCTCACGGAAATTGTCTGAGGATGTCTAAACCATAGGTTGCAAATGGCCATGAAAGAGGAATCGTTTGTAGTACCTGAGGTGGCTGGTGTATTTGCCGGCTATGAAACTAGCACTGTACACATTTCTTAACCAACTCTTTGGTATCATTGAGAGTTGGCTAGTAGAATCCTTGTTGAAAGGCTTTACCGACCAACGTTCTGTAGGATGCATGTGCCCCACAGATGCCTCCATGTATATTGTTGAGGAGTTGCAACCTGTCTCTCTGCAATATACATCGCTTGAGAATGCCCTGAGTACTCCACTTGTAGAGTACCCCTTCGACCAAGGTATACATCTTGGCTTTGCGAGACAAACAATTTGCTTCCAGATCGTCTTTGGGTACAAAACCCTTTTGAAGATGTTAGTGATATACCTTAGAGGCAATTATGGAGATGATTGTATTACTTCTATATTTATGATCTTTTGAATAATATATTATTTTATTACTTGAATAAATGTCTTTAATATTGATCAACAAATATGTGACTTGTTCATGAAACTCTTTATTTATGTTTTTGATATTATTCTAAATTATCCTTGATCTTATATCATTATGTGGGACAATTATGATTTACAGATCAACACATGTATTGATTGATGATCATGTTTCACAGATCATGGATATGAGATATCAATTCAATAATGTGGACACATGTTAGAGAACATGGTGTTGGATTGACCTACCATAAGACACTACAGGAATTGTTATATTCTAAGTGTCATCAGTTGGTCTCATATATAGTGTATGTGGGATCCTTAGACCTGAGATCATCATTGTTTTCTATATGTATAATATTTTACTCAGGAGTTACAAAACACTACTCCGTGACTGGGTGGTCATAAAGATAGCTTTCGGGTTTACTATGAAACATGCGGAGGGATATGATCGATCAAGATGGAATTTGCTCCTCCTATATAACAGAAGAGATATCTCTGGGCCCCTCGATGTGATTGGATTAAGGAAGTGTATGGCCATGCCGAATGTGGTTGAAGAGTCAATCACAACTGAGTAATCCATCATAGGTTCGAGTGAAGGATCGAGCTATCATAGGATGGCACGCTTCTCGCCTTGAGTTCGATCTGATATCGTGAGGCAAAGGGATCCGTACATAAGCATTATATAGGTTCGTCCGATATGATCTTTATGTATATTTGGGTGTCGTTATGTCCTGCTAGGGACCGCTACCGACCTATGGACCGGAAAGGAGTTTTCGGCCCATGGCCAAATGTATATGAACCTACAGGGTCACACACTTAATGGGTTGGAACGATAAGGGTCCGGATGATAGCTTTTGAGTGGGCTTCGATATCCACTCGTATCGTATGTGGATCCAATTGGAGGCTATATAATGAGAGGTGTGGGGGCTGAGGGAAACATCCCAAGAAACCCTAGCCACCACCTCTTATAACCCCTACCGTGCACGTTGGTGCTAGCACACCGATACACGGTGTTCCCTCCCTGGACATGTGGACCGTGGTAGAGGCGTTGCTACGACTGTGGCGCTGATCGGGACGATCACAAGGAGGAGACGGTTGGCCGGTGGACGATCGACTACTTTCGCCTACACCGACGCGCTCTTCATTGAATTGGCTGCTTCAACTCTTCTTCCGCTGCACTGCGCGTCTAGTGGTAACGATCTATGATCTCATACTCACATGGCTTCCTGGTTTACGCGGTAGAAATTTTGATTTGCGCTAGTATAGCCTACCCGTATGCTAATAGAAGATGCTCATAGATGGTTGAAATCCAGGTATCTTTGTACTCAATAGATGCCATCTCATTAGGAGTTATCTTAGTCCTTCGACCAAAGACGGCTTTCAGAGTTGCTTTAGGAAGACTCTTGATGGCACTGGCGATCGGGAAGAAGCTAGTCGAGCTAACTAGTCTACGAGAAAATTATCCTTTTGAGGGATATACTGTAACTCGAGACAAAAAATACTTTTCTAGCTTGCGAAGTTTCGTCAAATATTAAGACATGGTTGAACTCGAGCATTGATACTCTTTGCCAACCTGATTCATGACTAGTTGACAGTCTCCTCTCATGAGTAATTGATGAATCCCGAGTGCTTTAGTGGCTCGTATGCCAGCCAACAAACCTTCATACTTAGCTATGTTATTTGTAGCTAGAAAGAGTAATTGAATGGCATACTTTAAGGTCTCTCTCGCAGGAGTCATACTGCCAGTTAACATGAATGACCTATCGAAGTACATCGTCCACATGTCGTGGGAATCATACTCTTGGGGATCCTGAATAGGTTCAAGATTTGTCCATTCGGTGATAAAGTCTGCCAAGATATGGGATTTAATAGCCTTTCAAGACACAAAACAGACGTTGAACTCCTCAAGTTCCACCGACCATTTTGCCATGCGTCCCGCTGTTTCCCTACCTTGGAGAACCACTACTAAGGGAAACTCAGATGGCACAAAAATTTTATACACCTAAAAATAATGCCTTAGTTTCTTCGAAAACATGAGGAGGGCATATAATAGCTTTTGGACCTACGGGTAGCGCTCCTTAGGCCCATGTAAGACTTCACTTACATAATATATATGTTGCTGAATGTTGTCACATTCTGCAACGAGTACAACACTTACTGCCTATGGCATGGTGGAAAGATATACGAGTAGTGTTTTGCCTGGTTTCTGAGAAGCCAGTATAGGAGCACTCGTAAGATATCTCTTAATATCCTCGAAGACATCATTAGCCTCTTTCGACCTGTCGGGACCGGATTTCTGAATTCGAACCTTTTGTGTATTACTAGACTAGTCCCAAATCAAAGCTAGTGCACATAGTTAAACAATGATGATTACATAACCAACAACGCTTTATTACAGTAATAGAGAGTACAAGCCTTACAACCACTTTATTACAACTAAGGTTACAAGACCTCTCAGACAAAAACATAACAAAACCAGAAATAAACTTTGATGATGACCCATCAATATGCCACATGCAATTGACTGGGGAAGCACAACCTAATACTCCAGAAAGCTTTCATCGAATTCACACACGAAGTAGTCGTAATCCCCTTCTTGGGCTTCATAATCCTCTGAGAGTTATTTTTGAGTGTAGCATGTGAGTACATAAAATACTCCACAAGTCTTGAAAAAAATACAGTAGATGCAAAACTTAACAAAGAAAGGTTAATATGTTTCTTTTGCACAAAGTGATATTTGATTTCAAATACCAATATATTTTCAAAATCATCAATTTATCAAAGTAATTGCAATAACTGAATTTAGATAAATTTTCTAGTGAAGGTTCCAACCGGCAACACTAGTAGACAGGCTCAGCCACCAATGTTGAACAATTTAGTTTCCATCCACCCTCACTAGCTCCATCCGCTAGGACATACTTCCGAGAGTTCTATCCAAATAAATAAATAAATATAAATAAAATCACAAAAATACAAAATATATACTGTAAGGAAGATTTTGAATTTATATGAATTTAGGAAAAATAATCAACGGATTCGGAGTACGTATGAGGGAGAACGAGCGATTGGAAAATTGGCGGATGCGAAAATACTGGAAAAGGAAAATTCAGGAATATTCAGAATATTCCTTCATGAACTGTAAAAATAGAGTAGCTCATTCGTTGTTTTGGCCATGGCGCCAGTGAAGAAAGACATGGGAGGTGAAGCTAACTAGTAAAATGGGTTGCTAGGGACTCGAGGAACACGTAGAAAGTAACGGCATGTCAAACGGAGCATGGTGACGATTTGGGCAGTGACAACGATATGAGTAGGAGAGAGGAATAATTTTTTGGTATGGAACATAGAGAAGTAAGGTGAGCACGTCCTAGAACACAGCATGGTGAAGCTAGGAAAATTATTGGGTAAGCCGAAAACTTATAGGAGAGAACGCAATCGACGTTTAAACAATGACGGTAGAGAAAAATGAAAAACTGAATATCTTGGTGCTTGATGAAGCGAATCCAAAACCATATAGAAATTTAACCACGTAGGATGGTTTGGCATATTTTGACATGAAAGGATTGTTGAAAGCATCACCGGATAGATGAGAACTCAAAGTGCTATTGGCAGCCATGGCTTGGCGTCGGAGGCAAAAATTTGTGGAAGGTTTTTGGAGGAACGGAGGGAAGCACGGCATAGAATGCGATGAGGCATGTCTTACAGAGGTGGTGGCATAGGCTAAAATTCATCGGAGACGATGAATCGACGTCGGGAAGTTGAAAACGACTATTTCCACGACGAACTTAATTTCTGACAATTGGCTCCACGAAAAATTCAATAAAAATAATGGATGAATTTCTTAGAGGCTAGCACATGATATGATGTGAACAAAAATTATGAAACTTATGAAAAAAACACAGTACGTAGAGAAACGGTTTTACTGGCATGGCTTGACAAAGTCAACAAGGACTCAGGAATCTTCAGGTGATGGGCGATAGAAGCACAACATAGAACACATCCAAATGAACTCAGCGGTGCAGATGGCTCGGCCAACGGATTAGCGGAACGCGGTAGAGAAGACTTTAGGCAACCGGCGGGCTGACGTCGGCGTTTCAGGCAAACGGAGAAGAGAAAGCAGGCGAGGTTGGTGGCAAAATGAAGAGGAGAATGTGGGGAACATGATACTCACCTTGGTGGTGGTTGGACATGCATGGTTGGCCAGTGGTGAGGAGATAAATGACACACGATTTGGCCCACGGTAGCGACGATGCTCCGGTGAAACTTCAGTGAAGACAAGAAGCACCGCATAGAATGCACGAGGAACGACGTTTGAACGGCGAAACAAAAATGTTGATTGCGGCCAAGAAAAAGGGAGTGGGGACTTGAGATTTTTGAGGATGGATGAGCAAGAGAAGGGGCACACGGTGCTCCCTTTTATAGGGGCTGAGGAGGATGGGAGAGGGATATCAACCAACGGTGTCAATTCATAGCAACCTTTCGTTTTCATGAAAATGCTCATGAAGGAGGGGGGAAACGACCGGGAAAGGAAGAGTTGTGATGAGAGGAGTTGAATGCACTTGATTGCACGAAAAACCATTGAAGAAATCATGCGTTTCAAGAGCTCCAAGGAGCCGCCCATGGCGGCTACGCACGCATGGGAGTTCTCTGGAGGAAGAAGATGGAGAGGAGAGAGAAAGAAAGAAAAGAGAGGAAAGAAAAAGAAAAGGAAAAAATAGGCTAATAAAAAAATTAGATTGGGCCCAAGAAAATAAAACGGATATTTTTCTGGAGATTTTGGATTTTTTTTTTGGGGATTTGAATTTGAATCTTCAAAATTTGAATTGAAAATTTGAAATTTTAGGATGGATTTGGAATTTGAGATTTTCTTTTAGTATTACCAATAATCCAAATAAAATCCAATGAAAACCCCCAAAATTTTAATTAATTAATTTAGAATTAATTTTTTTAAAGATAGCAAATTTTGGGATGTTATACGACCACTCGAAACCTTCATGTTTCCTGAGAAGCTTAAAGGAAGGAAGTCCCTTCTTACCTAGGCATGCAATAAAATGGCTTTGAGCTGGCATACAACTAGTGAGGTTTTGAACTTCTTTCTTTGTTGTCGGAGGGTGCATATGTTCGATGGCCTTGATTTTTTTTCAAGATTTGCTTCAATACCTCTCGCCAAAATGAGGAATCCAAGCAATTTTTCTGAAGAAACTCCGAACACATATTTCTCCAGATTAAGTTTCAAACCATGTTTCCTAAGGTTATCGAAAGACTCCAGCAGGTCTGTAATGTAATTAAGTCGTTTGGCACTTTTGATAACTATATCATCAACATAGGCATCTAGATTGCAACCCATTTGATCTATAAAAGTCAATTGCATCAAACGCTGAAAAGTTGGACTAGCATTTTTTAGACCGAATGGTATTTTGACATAACAAAATATTCCAAATGGTGTGATAAATGCGGTCTTCTCTTCATCTTCTGGTAAATTACTAATCTGGTGATAACTAGAATATGCATTTAGAAAACTTAACATTTTAGAGCTAGTAGTAGAATCAAGTAGCTGATAATGTGAGGAAGAGGAAAATTATCCTTTGGACAAGCTTTATTTGAAATAGTATAGTCTATACACATACGCCACTTACCATTGATTTTTTAACCATTACAGGGTTAGCCAACCACTCAGAGTGATCATCTTCTCTTATAAAGCCTGCTTTTAATAGCTTGTCCAATTATGATTTAATATATTCTCACCGATTTGGAGCAAATCTCCATAATTTCTATCTTACAGGCTTCTTATCAAGCCGTAGAGCTAGTCTATGCTCAATCACCTCCCTGGGGACTCCGGGCATATCGGATGGTTGCCATGCGAACACATCTGTGTTTGCTCGAAGGAAGGTGATGAGGGAATCTTCCTATGTAGGGTTGGAAGTGACTCTGAAACGAAGAGTCTTGGAAGGTTCTACTAGATCCAGAGGAACCTCCTTAGCTCCCTCGTTCGGCTTCAACGCGGCTTTCGACTTTGAGTACTTGCTCGTAGGTTGCGTCACAATAGCTTCTTGAGTCGGTGGTTGGTCTACCATTTCGAGGGACTTGCGATCATATGTTAGTGCCACTTTTTTGTCATAGTGAACTGTGATTACTCCTTTGGGACCTAGCAACTTGAGACATTGATACACATAATGAAGAGCTATAAAAAAAATGTGCCAAAGTTGGCTGACCGAGTATAGCGTTATAGGCCATATCAAAATCAATCACATCAAAGGAAACTTTCTCTGTCTTGAAGTTATTCGGTGTACCGAATGTTATAGGTAGAGAGACTTGGCTAATAGGTTTAGTCGAAGATCCCGACATGATTCCATGAAAGGAATACTACACCGGCTTTATTCTACTTCGAGAATCCTGCATCTCGTCTAGTGCGCTAATGAATAAGATATTTAAAGAACTGCCACCATCAATCAATACGCGATTTACTCGGCAATTGTTGATGGTGGGTTCGACCACAATCGAAAACTGACCGCGTCTAGTTAAAGAGATCGGACAGTCACCCATCTCAAAAGAGATGGTAACTTCTGACCATTTAGAAAAGTTATTGACAAGGGAGGGGTCAACAGAGTCTACCACTCGTTTAGCAGCCTTGTACTGCCGCTTTAACTTGTACGTAGGCGAACCCCCATAAATGTGCTCAATTGTACGCTTTGGGCTCTGGAAGGGCATATCTTCGTCCTCATTCGAGTGCTTTCGACCACTCGACTGTCCTACTTTCTCGAGTGTGGGAAGTGGTCCCTTAGCAGAATAGTAATCCTTGAGTTTTCTTTGGAAAACTTGGCAATTGCGGAGGTTGTGGCCCTCCTTCTTATGAAGTGGGCACCACCTTAGCTTGCTGTCCTTCCGAGCAAATGTCTTGCCTTTGCCTCAATTGGGGTTATGAGGCTTCTCATCACCTACAACTAAGATTTTGTTCAAAGGATCAACCCGGGGGTTCTGACTTTTAGCCTTGTTCTTGGACCTTTTGGATTTCTCCTTCTTCTTACTACCTTCGCTTTCCTTTTTATTACCCCGACTGGCTTGATCTAGAGCTTTAGTCCATTCGACTTCCTCAGAGGTAGTCGCGTAGCGATCAACCATCTCAACGAGCTCGGCAACAGTAGTCTAGGACGCAAGGCGATGTCTTTAATGATTCTTTTATTTTGAACTCCCTACTTGAATGCTCTAATGATGGAGGCGTCAGAGACTTCTGAAATTGAGTTACAAACCAGGCTAAAGCATCGGACAAACTGTCGCAAGGTCTCACTGTGGTCCTGCTGCATTCAATGCAAATCATCCTCTTTCCCAGGGCGGTTATGTGTCCCTTGGAAATTGGCTAGTAGCAGATCGCAAAGATGCCGCCAGGAATTGGTCAACTCAAATGGTTGGTTAAGTAACCAAGACCGTGTAGACCACTCGAGCACTGTTAGAAGATAATTTGCCATAATGTGCTCATCGCCCCCTGCTGCCCGCACCACAGTCGTGTAAATTTGAAGGAACTGAATGGGATTCTGAGTCCAATTGAACCTCTCTATGTTCACAAGACGGAAACGTGGCGGCCAGCGTACTGCTCGGTGTTCGGGTATAAATGCTCGACATTCAATAACCACTTCTTGATGTCTCCTTTGCAGGAAAGAGTAATTTGGGTCATTAAGGGACTGTAGTCGATGATGCCCGATGGTAGACCAGCTTGACTGATAGTAGGCCTGATCCATACGAGGGTAATACTCCCTGTAGTCCATCTATGGCAACAAATTCCTTGGCTAAAGAGGTGACTAACCACCTATTTGGTCGGCCCGTTGATCCGGAGTCGCTGGAGCTACTCTTCTTCAGCTGGATTTATGACCAGGCGAACATTGTAGATCATCATCATATCGAAACCTGCGTGGAGAGTTCTGTGAGAGACTCGAAGCGGCCGTGTTCGTTTGACTCCCAGAAATGTGTCGGCGAGTTTGCTCGAACCTATCCATTATCTTGCGTAGTCTTCGTGCAATCCCTTTGAGTGGTCATAACCAGACTCCCGAGCAAGTTCCGGAGTTGGATTCTTGAGAAGATCATTGATGTGTTGAAGCTCTTGTGCCTCTTCAGACTGATACTGGACACGCCCAGGCAAAGTCTTTTAAGTAGCTAGCCGTCTCTTTTGAGCGGTATCAGGATCTTGAATTTCTGAGGCAGGTTGCGTCCGCCTCAAAGAAGAGCGATTATTTATAGGATTTCTCCCACACTCATCAAAGAATTGATCCTATTCATCGTCGAAGGTCTCCACACCATCCTCAAAATGGGAGAGAGAGTGTGCTCGAGGGGAAGTCTCGTGAGGGCCTTCATCAGGAATGTGATGAGGATCTGAAGGAAGGGCCATAACCTCCTGTCTAGAACTTCGACTTCCAATGGAGGCCGACTCATTTGAGGAAACCTTGAGCGATAGCACCTCGCGACCAGGAGTAATCCTTGCCAAATAGGGGAACTCTGAGTTATAACCATCTCCGATGGGAGGAGCACTTTACGACCAGATGGATGAACCCTCAGGGTGCAAATCCCCTAATGACTCTAGTGGAGTTTTACCATCAGCAGGCAATACCAGAGCCCCCGACTTTGGTTCTCCAAGATCGGCTGAAACTGGGTAGGTCGTCGCTGTTGGTACACCTGGACTCCTCGGGGGCGAAGTCATGGTCGCGTTGCGAGCCCTGCTCGCCGTCAGTTGACTCTTGCCACTTGGGGAAGATGAACTATCCCGTAGTCGTACTGCTGTTGAGGATTTTGATCCCTCCATAGCCTTTCCCATGGTAGGATCACTGGAATCCTCCGACGGACCTTTAGGAACAACCTCACCATCGGAAGCAAGTAGGACCTACTCGTAGTCGTAGTAGGCCTCCATGTTGATATATGCGTAGTTCGTGAAGTTGAACCAATTCTCCTCATTTCACTCTCCCGCCATGATGGCATTAGAGGGCCAAGAATTCGTCGACAAGGAGTTCACTGGAGCCTTAGAAGAAACAGTCCCCATGGATGGCGCCAACTGTCAATGTTCTAATATCAATCTTACGTATAATTTCTTAGATTCGGGGAAAGAGCTTAAGGCCTTTGTATCATCATGCAGAATGAACACATGAGAATTTTATCCAGGCTTGGGCCTTCTTCTGAGAGAATAATAATCCTATGTCCTGTGTTATTGTTGCTGTGGAAAGGCTTATACGCATGGATAGTACGAGGAATTACACTATTTACATATTTGACTACTCCCTACTGGGACCTATCTCTCGCTCCGACCTCCCCTTTCTTCTCAAAACCTGTCCCTTATATTGCTGACGAATCGGTGGCGGTTGCTTCTTGCCAGGAGGTGTCTTGACACTTCAGGAGTTAACTACAGAACGATGGTTATTGTCAAAGAGAAGGGGGTAGTAGCTCACCGTAGGACAGTTGATGTCAAAGAAACGTTGGTAAGATCGTGTGCAGTTATGTAGTATAAACACACACTTTAACTACCTTGTCAAACTACCCCACTGCAGGAGTAGGTTAGTCGTTAATTCAGACTGTCGCAGAAGGACTCACGGCCAAGTAATCGCAGCAAGTCTTATGAATAAGTGGTCATAACAAAGGCTACAAGTAGGTAGTCATAATAAAACTTACGATTAGGAGGTCGTAGCATAACTTACGACTAGGTGGTCATAGCATAACTTACGACCAAGTGATCGTAGCAAAACTTACGACTAGGTTGTCGTAGAAAAGTCTACAGAGTAGTCGCGGTGGACTTATGACTACTCTATGAAATTTCTCCCTTATCGTTAAGGGGTATATTCGAGGAATATGACATAATAACTAAGAGGATTATTGTATCCTCGTCAACTATAATATTGGGATCCATTATCACCTGAAAAAGGCCAATGTGGCAGATGCCTTAAGCAGAAAGACCTATTGCAGTATAGTGATGATCATGGAGAGTTAACCTGCTTTATATGAGGAATTTCAGAAGCTTAATCCTAGAATTGGTTGAGGAAGGATTTCTAGCCACAATGGAATTACAGCTGACTTTGGATGGTCGGATTCATCAAGCTCAAGAAGAGGATGAAAATATTCAGTGGATTAAGAATAATATGAATAAGGCTAAAAAGCGTCAAGTTTTACCGAGGATGATAAAGGTGTGTTGTGGTTTAAGGAGTGCTTTTGTATGTCAAATAAAAATAAGTTAAAGAAGTTGTTACTCAAGGAAGCTCATGAGTCATTATATTCGATCCATCCGGTATTACCAAGATGTACCAGAATATCAAGGGTAAATACTGGTGGCCAAGTATGAAGCGTGAGGTAGCAGAGTATGTTGCACTCTGTGCTATGTGTCAAAGAGTGAAAGCCGAATATTAGAGACCAGCAGGTTTGCTACAGCAGCTAAAAATTTTCAAGTGGAAGTGGTAAAAAGTTGGCATGGACTTTATTACAGGAAAATCTAAAACCAAGGATGGTTTCGATTCAATTGACAAAGGTTGCTCATTTTATACCAGTCAAGACAACCTATGCAGGTAACAAATTGGCAAAGCTATTATACATGTCAAGAATTATGAGTCTCCATCGAGTGCTTAAGAAAATAATATCAGATCGTGGATCACAGTTTATCTCATGATTTTGGGGAAGTTTCCATGATGCTTTGGGTACTCATTTGAATTTTAGCACAACATACCATCCCTAAACCGATGGTCAGACTGGGCATGTGAATTAGATTCTTGATGATATGCTAAGAGGATGTAACAACCCAAGTTTTTTTTAAAAAATAAAATAAATAAAATAAAAATATATAAAGTAAAACAATAATTAATTTGGTTTAAAATAAAAATCAAAGTTATTTGGTCGCTTGAATTTTTAAAATTTTAGTAGACCTGATTTTCTACTTTAAAGAAAAGAGCCTTTCTACTAAACAAAAAATAATTTATAAAGAAAAATATCTAAATTTTAGTTGAAAATATTTTTTATGGGTTAAAAATAAGTTTAGAAACTTCTATGAATTTTTCTAAGATTTGTAATCTTTATTTGTTATTTATTGTATTATTTTAAAGCTAGAAAAGGAAAAATATTTTTAAAAATTAAAATAAACATCAAAAAATTCCAAAATTATTTTTTTAATCTTTTCATGTTCCAAGGATTCTTCTGAAATTTTTGTGATTTTTTTTCTGGAATTTCCTTTTCCTTTCTTTTTTTGTCTTCTCTCTTTTCTCTCTCCTCCCTTTCTTGTTCTTCTTCCTTTCTTTTTTCTTCTCGTGCGTGCACTCTCGACAGAGAGCCAGCGCCATGGCCGTTTCTCCCGAGCTCCATTCAAACCTCCATATCTCTTGATTTCCTCCACGGTTTTTAACAAAATAAATTGCATTCAACTCCTCTCATCAAGCTCTTTCATTCCTCCACCGTTTCTCCTCTCATTAATGGCCATTTTTGTGGGATTTAAACCATGCCATTCAAAGATATGATCCTTTGATCTCCCTCCTTGGACCTCCTCAACCCCTATAAAAGGGAGCCCCGTGAGCCTCTCCTCATCCTCACTCAACCCCGAAAATCTCAAGTCCCCACTCCCTCTTTATTGGCCGCAATCGAAGTTCTTATTTCGTTGTACAAGCGTCGTTCTTCAGTCTTTTGCGCCTCGTCCAGTGGAGCGCCGGCGCGTTTGACCACACCGTTGGCTTCCTCGTCGCGTTCACGCGGTGCTCACCTCGCCGCTGGAACTTCCCGAGAATCGCCGCACCGTACAAATCGGGTCCACGTTCCTCACGTCGCCACCGGCCGACCGTGCATGCCCGACCAAAACCAAGGTGAGCATCACGATCCCCACGCTCTACTCTTCGATTCGTAGCAACTCTCGCATGTTAATTCCCCTCCGTTTGCCCGGAACGCCGATATCAGCCTATAGGCTAAATAAAGTCTTGTCCACCGTATTTTGCTAGTCCGTTGGCCGAGCCATCTGCGCCGTTGAGTTTGTCTCGACGTGTTCTACGCCATGCTCCCCTCTATTTGTCCAAAAACCTTTCCTAAATTTTTGCGCCTAACACCTCGCCATGGCCGTAAATGGCACTTCGTGTCCCCACCTGTCCGGGAATACTTTCAACAACCCGTTCACGTCAGAACGTGCCAAACCATCCCAGGAGGCTACGTTTTAGACGGTTTTGGTTTTGCCGCACCGAGCGCAAAGATATTAAGTTTTTCGTTTTTCGGTACCGATGTCGTTCAAACGACGATTGCGTCGCCTCCGGTGAGTTTTCGGCTTAGCCGATAATTTTTCTAGCTTCACTTCACTGCGTTCTAGGCCATGCTCACCTTTATTCTCCATATACCCTGCCCAAAAATTATTTTATTTCTCCAACCCTATGCCATTAGGCGCCGTACACGTTGTCGACGTGCCCGTTTGACGTGCCGTCATTTCCTACATGTGCCTCGGGTCCCTAGCAACCCATTTTGCTAGTTGGCTTCACCTCTGTGTCTTTTTCCACCATCGCCATGGCCAAAAATAGTGAAAGGGGTGTGCTGTCCATTACTGTTCACGGAGGAATATTCCGAATCCTGATTTTTCCTTTTTCAGCATTTTCTGATCCGACAATCTTCCAATTGCTTGTTCTCCTCCGTCCGATCTCCGAATCAGGTGATTCAAGTTTCTAAATTCATCTAAATTCTTAATATATCTTTCAGTATATATTTTATAATTTTTGAGATTTTCTCAACCGCCCTTGGTTGAGTCTCCTCACCGCTGGAACACCGTCGGCACCGCCGCCCGAGTTACGCTACTGCTTCACCTCGCCGCCGACCTCCTTCCAACCACTTCTGGTATTGCACGAGAGCACCAATGCACTCCTCACAATCCCCTCTCTCTTTTCTTCACCTCACCACCCCTCCGCCAAGCAATCCCCCCGCCGGAGTGTCTCTTCCGCCGACGCCGACGCCACCACCGCCAAATCTTCGACGGGACCGCGCGCACCTCCTTCACCCTTTTTCCCAAGCCAAAGCATGACCGGAGTACCCCGCCACCGGTAACCTTCCTCAGGCCCGTGCGAACCTTCGACGCCCCTTCTCCGAGCAAGCCGCCGTCGGAGAGTCTCCATCGTCGATAATCATGTCCCGCCTCTGCTACACCCTCGCTGCTAGCCAACTCTGTGCAGCCCGAACCTTGTGCCAAGGTAAAATAGGACCCATACTCTTCTCCCTCTTTTGTACATCTCCCCGGTCTTCACCGCCGTTGGATCACTCGGATCTCATCACATGAAGCCGTCCGACTTCTCCCAGCCATCCGATTCTTAGACTCCGACGATCGGCGGCTCATAAGACTCTGACGTCCAGAGGTTCTTTAGACTCTGACCGTTCAGAGGTTCCTTAGACACCGACGGTTCAGAGACTTTCTAAGACTCTGCTATCCGGAAGCTCTTTAGACTCCGCTATCTGGAGGATCTTTAGACTCCGTTGTTCAGAGGTTTCTTAGACTCCGACTGCTCGGAGCCTTCAACTCTAACTTCGACCTTCAAACCCCAGAGACTTCGACCTTCGGAGACTCCAATTTTGACTTTAACCTTCAGAGACTTCGACTCCAGCCTTCGACCTTCGACCCCAACCTTCGACCTTCGATCTCGGAGCCTTCGACTTTGACCTCCGTCTTCAATCCGACCATGGCTGTTAGACCGTTTTAACCTCTGCACCCTCTGACCTCTCTGAACCCTCCAATCTCTCCGACCGCTCGACTCCGACTACCCTTTGTTCTCACTGCTACAGTGTTCTTCGACCACTGTACAGTTTCGATTGTGTCTTTGTCTGAATCTTCAACTTCGCCTTCACCTGTATTTGGAGTCTCCATTTTCGACTTTGACCCTCACAACTTCAACCGTTTATTCGACAATGGTTTTGACCACACACAAATATTGTACCTTCCGACCACTTTGCCTTCACAAATAAAAGAATTCCAATAATTTCTTTTATTCATTTCTTTGGAATTCAAACTTCCAGAAGTCGTCCTCCTTCGCCCTAACTCCGATTGGACCCATTCAAATTTCTACAGTCATATTCTATCTCCCAGTATATATTTTATAATTTCTGGAGTGTATTTGGATTTTATTGAGTTTAGTTTGTTCTAGTTTTTCGCATGTAGCCTACAACTAATCCGAAGAGTATAACTTCGATAGACCTTAGCAAACTTCGAAGCAAGGCAAGTTACACTTTTGATCATGTTAATCCTAGTAATTTAAATTATTTATGTTGATTTTAAATTATTATGCATGCGTACTTTTATTCAAATCTAGTTTAAATTTGATTTAAATTCTAGTTATACCCAAATCCTTTGTGTATGGCCAAATTTGATATTGAACTCCCTTATGCCTTGTCACCATAGATGAAAACCTAGTTAGTACAATAGTATTGACTAGAAATTTTATAGAATTGCTTAGCCATTCTTAGAATGATTTAAGTAGGAATACTTGTTTCACTTGAAAACAATGATTTTCTAAAATGTATTCTTGACTTCGGTGAGTCAAGAAGGTGTATGAAATATTTCAAAATAAAATATACAACTTGGTTTGGACCTAGGCTAATGGTTAGGTGGTGGGTGTTGGCATGCATTGTTGTCCGGTGACACAATGTTGATTGTCAAGCACAAGGGGTATGTAGTTGGAGCCTAAGTCAAGTTAAGGATCGGTCTGTGAGCTACTGTTGTAAAGCCATATCGTACTACCACAAGACTGGTATGGGACAGTCCTGTTTGACTAATTTGTGAGGTCCCAACTTTGGTCTCGCTATAGGTTGAATGTGAGCGTGGTGTAGGCCATGAGAAGTCTCACACGGCACAAGAGGGGGCTCCAACTTGTGGATTCAAGTTGTGGTGAAATCTTAGTGGCAGCGTGACCAGGTTGAAGGCTTAGCATTGTAAAGGCCTTGTTATGATTTTCTCAGTCGCACGCCTACGGAAGCGTGTAATGACCGACAATATGAGATAATCATATCTTGTGGGTAAAGCTGTACAACCTCTGCAGAGTGTATAATCTATCCTGGATAGCTGTGCCCACGGTTATAGGCAAGCTGAGTAAAGTTTTTTGTGGATTAGACTTTGGTTTTTAAAATGATTTCTGAAGAGGCCTATAGATGGATGGAATCCATGGGAGATGAAAAAGCATTTGGACGGATGGAATCCGTATGAGATCTTTTGGAAAAGATGGACCAGGTGGGATACCTGTGAATAGGTTAGTGTTTGGTCGGAGCCTGCACTAGCGATATTATTTGGTTAAATTACTCTTTCTATCTATTGTATCAAATTCAGCTTTCGAGTCTATTTACTATATTTACTTGAATTCTGCTTTTACGCACAAATAACCTATTATGCCTTCCATTGGCAACCCTTATACATGCATTAACTCTGTTAAACCTCCTGGTGTAACTTGTGGAGTACTTTACATACTCATGTTGCTTCATTCACAACTTTCAGAGACAGACTTCACCAGCTTCGGTGAGGATAACGATGAGTAGGCCACGTCTTACAGTTATTCGCCTGTGGGCAAGCAGGATGGGCTGTTGCTTTATTGGTTTTCTTCTGCTGCTTATATTTAATTTTGGTTTATGAACCATTGATGTAAACTTTGCCATCAGGCCCATATTTAGTTAATTTATAAATGTCATTGTGCATGATATGAATCTTTGTTATTCACTGTGTGTACTAGCTTGATCCTGGACTAGTGCGATTTACACAGAGGATCCAGGAGTCGTTGCTCTGGGGTCCAACAGAGGATGTGTGTTAGATCATAGAGCCAAGTGGGACAGTTATTTGCCTTTTGCAGAATTCTTTTATAACAATAGTTACCAGACCAGTATACAAATGTCACCATTTGAAGCTTTGTATGGTAGAAAATACAAAACCCCTATCAACTGGAAAGGTTAAGAACTGCTCAGGCTAGACCAAAAATTTATGCAGATACTCATCGACGAGAGTTGAGTTTTGAGCCAGATGACCATGCGTATATCAGAATTGCGTCGCTCAAAGGGGTATAGAGGTTTCAGATGAAAGAAAAGGTTGCACCAAGGTATGTTAGGCCATTTAAGGTTCTAAAGTGTAGAGGAGAAGTTGTTTACCAATTAGTGTGACCTGCGTCGTACAGTGGGATGCATGATATCTTTCATGTGTCTCAATTGAAAAAGTGTCTACGAGTGCCAAAGGAGGTAGTGCTAGTAGAAGCCGTTGATCTTTAGGAAAAGCTATCTTGCAAGTAGCACCCTGCCAAACTCTTGGAAGTATTAGAACATGTGACCAGGAGCAAGGTCATTTGTTTTTGTAAGGTTCAATGGAGCAACTATTCCGAGGAGGAAGCCACTTGGGAGTATGAAGAGGATCTCAGAGCGGTGTTTCAAAACCTATTCTTGTAGTAAGCCCGAATCTCAAGGTCGAGGTTCTGTTTAAGGAGGAGGTTTGTAGCATCCTATTTTTCAGAGTTAGTTGAAGTTTTTAAAATTTAAAATTTACCATTTAGATTTTTTTTGGATTTAATTCAAGATTAAATTGAATTTTTAATAATTAAAAGGATTCAATATGACTAAATTAAATATTAACATTTGCTGAAAGTATTTTATTTGGGTTCCTTGCGCTTCAAGGAATTTCCTGAGAATTTTTCTGGTTTATTTTCTATTTTCATGAGCTCAATTTATTTTCTTCCAATTTCTGAAATTGGAAAAAGCCTCACAATCCTAAAAGGGTAAATGAGCCAAAAACCCATTTCTCTCTCTAGCCCGCTTAGCCTCAACCGTCGCCCACTTGCCAAATGTTTGCCATCCGGCCTGAGCATCACATCGACCGCTGGATCTTGCCCAAAGACAAGTGTCAAGCATCCAAGGCCATCGATCACTATTCATTCGTGTCGTCTGCCTCAGCCACCCGATCTCTTGTCATACCCGGTGCGGGAGCGTCGAGCGGTCCCGACGGCGACACGGGGCCCGTCGCTAACGCCAGAGTCCATGACGCCAATGCGGCAGGCAGCCCAAGAGCACAAGCCGTAGTCACGGCTATCCTGGCAGCGCGACCAGGTGCGCCGATCGCCTCGTCTACGCCGGCAGTGGAGAATGCCCTACTAGTGGCCCTCGGCACGCTCCAGCGGGAGTTAGCGGATTTCCGTGGGGCCGTGCGGAAAATGCAACAGGCTCGGAGTCAGCAGACCCCGCCGGTGGTCGCGTCGGAGCTCACGCCAGAACGGGCGGATAGCCGCGATGCCCTCACATCCAGCCGCGCCTCGCTGCGACGCGTGGACCCGGAGTCCCCACTATCTGCGGGCCTGCAGCAGGCGGCATGGCCGGAGGACTTCAAATTTCCTAGCGCCATCATGTCGTACAAGGGCGACATGGACCTCCGGGAGTTCGTGCGCGTATACGAGACCGCCATCAAAGCGGCAGGCGGAGACGACACCACGAAGGCGAAGGAGCTCCCCCTTGCGTTGTAGGGAGTGGTGCTCTCTTGGTTCTTCACCATAGAGCCGAACTCCATCTACGCATGGGAGCAGGTCGAGCGTGTCGATGCGGATCAACTCTTCGCGATCAAGTAAAAACCATCGGAAAAGCTTCGGGAGTATTTCAAACGCTTTGCGAAGGTCCGCTGCCAGGTCAAAGATGTAAACGAGACAACCATCATCAACGCAGCAATACAGGGTCTCCGCCCAGGGCCGCTAGCCGAATACAACGCGCGGAAGCCAATCAAGACAGTGGCGAAGCTCTTCAACAAGATGGAGGAGTACGCTAGAGTGGAAAAAGACGCGCGGTGACGTCAAGGCAATGACACCGACGCCAATCCGACGGAGGCCATAGTGAAGAGTGAAGACCCGCTGAAGGAAGGCTCCTCCAAGGGCAAGCGCAGGCAGGAGCCATCTAAGGACGCCTCCCAGCACAAGGACTTGTCGGGCGATAGGCCCAAACACGGCCAGCAGAAGTCTTGGAGAGCCCGTTATGTCTTTGATATTGAGGACGGATCCGAAGACAGCGCCCCCGCTGGCCACGGTGCCAGGGCTCGCCGGGGTCGGGGGCGAGGATGAGGCCAGGGCCGCGATGATAGGGCCCACGTGGAATATGGCGACCAACACCACATCTAGTGGTGCGAAGTACACGGTAGAGGTAACCATGACACGCGCGCATGCACCACCATTGCGGTATTTCGGCAAAGCGTTGCCAGGGACAGAGACCTCGAGGTGTAGCCGCCCATCATGGCACACATCCAGCAGCACCTGGACGACCCCCTAAGAGTTCAGGATCAGGGTATGCAGCCTCAGGAGAGCCTCTGGCGGATTCAAGGCCATATGCAGCAGCCTTAGGAGAGCCCCCTGCGGATCCACGCCTCGGAGGAAGCCTAGTGCAGGGTCATAAACGTCATCTCCGGGGGCTCCTCTCTACAGTTCACTTTGGAGCGGCAGCAAAAGGCCTACGTGTGGAGGCTACACCACGTGGCGGCATACCTGGCACAGGCACCGCCGAATTGGGTGCAACACGAGATCACCTTCACGCCCGCCAACGCCGAGGGCGTGGAGTTCCCCCACCAAGATTGACTGGTCATCCAAACTGCCATCGCAGGATGCGACGTCAGGCGTGTCCTGGTCGATGGAGGAAGTTCCTTGAACATCTTGTTCGCAAGGGCCTTCGACCAGATGGGGATCCCTTAAAGTCACCTAGGCCCCTCAAAAATTCCACTGCAGGGCTTCGGAGGTCAGCCGCTGATGGTGCTAGGCCAGATATACCTGCAGGTCTCCTTAGGCCGCGGTGACAACGTGAGGAGTAAGGATGCCACCTTCGACGTCGTTGATATCCAGTACCCCTACAACGCCATCTTGGGGTGACCAACCCTCAATTCATTTGGGGCAGTCCCACACCATGGCTTCCTATGCGTGAAGCTCCCAGGCCTGCAGGGTGTCATCACCGTCCACGGCGACCAGGACATGGCCCAGCACATAGAGCTCGGCACCCGAGACCAGCACCTGGAAATCCAGAGAGGCTACTAGGCCAGGCGCGCCAATAGAAGGGCTCCGGCAACAGATGCAGCAGAGGCTCCCTACCTCGCTGCCACGGCAACGATAGTCGAGTGGTTAGTCCCCGACCTTTTGTACTCGCTCACCCGCGCAAACGGGAATTTAATAAAGTTCACCGTTTGCGAAACTACTCGTGTTTCCTACAAAAAAGTGCGGAGGCTTGCCTCGCACGCACTCCGGAGTATAAATAAGACGCGAATGTTGTCCCTGTGCACTCTACTAAGTATAGATGAGACGTGGTCGATGTTCCCACGCACTCTACGGAGTATAAATAAGATGTGGCGTTGAGGTCCGCCTCCGCACGTACTCTACGGAGTATAAATAAGATGTAGTATCGAGATCCGCTTCCGCACGCACTTTACGGAGTATAAATAAGATGTAGCATCGAGGTCCACCTCCGCACGCACTCTACAGAGTATAAATAAGACGCAGCGGGGGGACACCTTTGCACGCACTCTATGGAGTATAAATAAGATGTAGCGTCGAGATCTGCCTCGGCACGCACTCTACGGAGTATAAATAAGACGTAGCTTCGAGGTCTGCCTCCGCACGCACTCTATAGAGTATAAATAAGACACAGATGTTGTCCCTGCGTACTCTACTGAGTATAAACAAGACGCGGATGTCCCGCGCACGCATCAGTTTTGTCGCTACGCGTACTCTTCGAAGTATAAATAAGACATGGTCGACATTCCCACGCACTCTACGAAGTTTAAATAAGATGTGGATGTTGTCCCTACGCACTCTACTGAGTATAAACAAGATGCGGATGTCCCGTGCATGCGTCAGTGTTGTCGCTACACGTACTCTCCGAAGTATAAATGAGACGTGGTTGATATTCTCACGCACTCTCCAGAGTATAAATAAAGTGCAACACGAAGAGAGCAAAATAGTCGGGCAGCACGGGAACCAGAGGCTCCCTGCACTTTCCGTAAATCGCGTGCCGCACTACAGTGACAGTATCTTCTGGTTACAAGGGCGAGGCATGAGCAGCTTAACCCCGGCGCCATAGTTCGGCAGCAGCGTCATGCCAGACGAGCTGGACTATGACACCATGGAGAAGGGGCGACGCACGAGCTCAATGGCCTACGCTTCTGAAGAAGAGATGAAAAGACGAGAACGCTCATTGAAGGCGCCACCAGGAGCGTGTGTAACATCCCAAAAATTTGCTTTCTTCAAAACTAATTCCAAAATAATTATTTAAAAATATCTGGAGTTTATTTGGATTTTCTGGAGCCTAGTTGGATTTTTGTTTCTAGTTTTTATTTAAAATTTAAAGCAAGAAAATGTATTTTAAATATTTTATTAAAGCTAAAAAGAGTTTATTTTATTTTTCCTAGCCTTCCCTAATTTATTAATTAATTTTTGAGAGTTTTCTAGAATTAAAAATCAATTTTGAAAGTCAAAAAGTATTTTATAAACATATTAAATGCAAATCTGAAATTAAAAATATTTTTCCTAAGTCTAAAATGCTTCCAGGAATATTTTATGATTTTTCTGGAATTTTTAGACTATATTAGCTATTTTCTAAGTATTTATAAAGTTTCTAGTATTTTCTGAAATTTTATTCCGAAAATAAAAATCATTTTAATCCTAGCCTGCCACGTGTCGTTCTCGGATTAAATCCATCTCTCTCCACGAGTTAATCCTAGCCATACAAAGTCACTTACCCTTCATATTCATCCAAAGGCCATCATCTACTCACTTGCCACGTGTCGCGAATATGACGGCCCGTACTCTTCATTTCCTCCTCTCTCTATTACACATGGACCCCACATGTCATATGTTTCTTCAACTTCTCCTTCTTCCTCCTCCCACTCTCTCTCTCCTCCACCATTAGAGCGAAACAAAGCTTTAATTACCACCCGTTTTCTCCTCTTAACTCCCGATTATAGCGTGGAAACGGACGCCCTAATCACCTCATCAATCTCCCGCCGTTCCTCAACCTTTAACCTTCTCAAACTGAAATCTCTTCCTCCCTTATCTTTCTATAAATTGGCCTTCCTCATCATTCTCTTCCTTTTCCTCCTCATTTTCGGTGGCTTCGCCTCCTACCTCTCCCGCCACCCCGGCTACCCGCCGCCCTACGCCGCCCCGCCGCCGGTCGCCGGTGAGCCGGCCCCCCGTGCGTGCCCCTATGTCTCCCTCCATAATTCCTTCTTCAACTATATTCAATCTTGTTTATTTAATTGTTGTTGCTCCTTTGCCAAGAAAGACTATATGCCCATTTGGCTAGGGGAGACATGTTAGTGCATGCATGCATGAGGTTGTGTGTTCAAATCCTGGGCATGCAATTTTCGGTTGGACTATTAGCCAATTTTTGTTCACCTTTAGTCAATGACAAGCGGGACCCACTTGTCATAAATTATTAAAATAAAAATCTGTACCCAATGACAACCGGGCCCCACGTGTCATACACTCCACAATATCCCAAAAATCAGCCAAAATAAGATTCCAGAGAATATTCTCTCGTTTTGCATTTTCTGGAATTTCCAAACCGATCAAACTTCCAATCGCTCGTTCTCCGTCGTCCGAACTCCGAATCCAGTGATTCAAATTTCTAAATTTGTCTAAAATCATAATCTAAGTTGCAGTATATATTTTATATTTTTGTGATTTTATTTGCATTTATTTATTTGTTTGTTTTGTCGTTTCGCGCGTAGAACCCGACGTCGCCGAAGATTTTTCCGATCCGCAAGAAGAAGTTCCATACAGCGCGCAAGAAGGCAAGTCTCCTTGACCATTTTGATCCTATGTTTTGTAAATAGTTTTTGCAAATTAATTTAAATTATTTGCATGGCTATGTTTAGTAAATTGATAATTTTAATTTTAAAAGTTAGATAATCACCCAGTTTGTTATATCCTCCTTTGGAAATTACGTATCTTGTACCCTTGTCAACTTAGGATAAACTTTAGCTCAATAATGAGTAGTGTTACTTTTGTTTAATTTAAAATATTAGTAAATGCTTAGTCTAGCTGATAAATGTAAAATGCTCATATGAGAAAAATGGTGAATGATTGATTTGTGATTCAATGTTTTGTTTGAATAGTGGTAATAGATGTTACCACTGTAAATTTCAAAATAAAAATGAAGTTCAAAGTAAAAGTTTGACGAGGGTGGATGGATAGTTTGGTCAAAGTCGGGTTAGCACGGATAATGAGTTTGTGAATGATCCACCCTAGTCTTCTAAGGACCGATTCTTGTGTTTGTCCGATTGAGTAAAACAGTACAACCACAAGTTAAAATGGGTACAACCTAGCTAATTAACCTATAATAGTTAGATTTTGTGTCACTATCGGAAAATGGGTATCGAGTTTCTTGATTACTCAAAGTGAGGGGCGAGTTCTTGCACTCACATGGCGCAAGAGGGCTTCGAATGTGGTGGATTTAACCCTTGGTGAAACCTCAGTGGGTGATATAAATCTATACTAGAGTAGGTGAGAAGCTTTGTGATATTTTATCAGGTCTCATGCCAAAGGAAGCATGTTGGATTAAGATAATATATCTCTTGTGGGTAAGTTGTACACACTCTGCAGAGTAATAAAACTATTCGAATAGCCGTGCCCACGGTCAAGGGCGGACAAGGAATGCATTCACATAATAGAGATTTGACTTTGAATTTAAAAAGAAAAGGTTTTGGAAAAACTAGAGAGTGGATAGAACTCTCATGATTTTGGTCCAGTGGATGTAACTTGATTCGGTGGTTTTAACCTCTATTTTGAATCTTGGCGGATATAGCCTATTTATCAGTGATGGTGGTTGTAACCTTCACTAAAGTACTTATTAAACTTCAGATTATAAAAATTAAATGTTTAATAAAATGCTTTTAGAAGGAGTATATAAATTTAAAATAAAATCTTGATTTGTGCAAAAGAGCCGTATAGCTTTCCTTTGTTCAACCTTGCATCTAATGCATCTTTCCCAAGACTTCATGGAGTACTTTATGTACTCACATACTACACTTCAAATAATTCTCGGAAGAGGTTGAAGCTCGGGAAGGGACTACGACTCTTTGTTCGCTTGCGGCTGTGATGGATTCTTTCGGAGGACTAGGACTCGTTGCTCAAGTCAATTGCCTGTGGCGATTGATGGGCCGTTTATCTGAATATTTCGCTTCATTTGTTTTATTTTGTGTAAGAGGTTTAGTGAACCGCAGATTTGTAAGGCCTTGGGCGGGACTTATGTATTTCGTTATTATTGTAATAAAGCGTTGTTGGCAATGTATCATTTTGTCGATTATCGTGTGTACTAGCTTTGATCCGGGACTAATCTTTGCAATACACAGTGGGGTCCGGAGTTTCTACTCCGGGGTCCCACGGCGCGCTTTGCCCCGGACGGGAAGTCGAAATCGCATACGAGCCGCAAGACCCCTTGCTGAAGTACAAGTGAATTGCCCACCATCCCTCACTAGCTGGGGCACCTAGGAGAGCTGGCGAAGGGAAATCACACCGCGGCATCACGTCCACCTCGTGTTGATGGGGTGTTCGACCCCGTAGTCATCCCAGCGGCATTAGCCGCACCAGGGAGCCCTCGTCGCTATCGGTGCCGGTAAAGCAGAGGGGGGACTGCGAGTTCATGAGGGGAAGTTGCAGGGGCACAAATGTTTGGGAAGGTGAGTGGTGCTTCACTTGGCCACTCGCCCTTTTAAAGAGCCCCAGAAGTGAGACCCCGTCAATTGCGCCTCAGGCGTCCCATTGGCCGGCCATTCTAGGTGCATATGATGCAACAGTACAGTCTTGCCTCTAGTACATGGATCCGCCAATTACGCCTCACGTGTTCCCCTATCCTAGGGGCCCGTGATAAAGCAGCAAGTGCAAATCTCTGTGAATCCCGCTTCTGATGTCCCGTTAATATTCAGAATTGAGGGTAGGCAGTCATGCCCATGAAGTCCCACATAGACCGTGAAGGCCAGAGGCTGCAAAGCTAGGTTCGCGTAACCTGTCAAGCCTACTCCGACTAGGCGCCAGGCGGAGCGCTCGCGCAGCTACCTCGATTAGGCACTAGCTCTGCTGATGTGCGCTCGTGCGTATACCTTGACTAGGAACCAGCTCCGCTGATGAGCGCTCGCGCGTCTACCTCGACTAGACACCAGCTCCACTGCCACCACTTCGAAGGATATCGGACGGAGCGTGCGCGCGTCTACCTCGACTATGCGCCAGCTCCGCCGACGAGCGCTCACGCGTCTACCTAGACTAGGCGCCAGCTCCGCTGCCACCACTTCGAAGAGTAGGGGATAGAGCTCCCGCGCATCTACCTCGACTAGGCGCCAGCTCCGTTGCCACCACTTCGAAGGGTAGCGGACGGAGCGCCCACGCGTCTACCTCGACTAGGCGTCGGCCCCGCTGCCACCACTTCGAAGCGTAGGGGACAGAGCACCCGTGCGTCTACCTCGATTAGGTGCCAGCTCCGCTGATGACCGCTCGCGCATCTACCTCGACTAGGCGCTAGCTCCGCTGCCACCACTTCGAAGAGTAGGGGACAGAGCGCCCGCGTATCTACCTCGACTGGGCGTTAGCTCTGCTGCCACCACTTCGAAGGATAGCAGACGGAGCGCCCGTACGTTTACCTCAAGTAGGTGCCACTCCACTACCACCACTTCGAAGGATAGCAAATAGAGCGCCCGCGCGTCTACCTCGACTAGACGCCAGCTCCGCTGCCACCACTCCGAAGGGTAGGGGACGGAGCGCTCGTGCGTCTACCTAGACTAGGCGCTAGCTCCGCTGCCACCACACCGAACAGTAGAGGACGGAGCGCCCGCGTGTCTACCTCGACTAGGTGCCAGCTCCGTTGCCACCACTTCGAAGGGTAGGGGATGAAGCGCTCGCGCGTCTACTTCGACTAGGCGCCAGCTCCGCTGACGATTGCTCGCACGTCTACCTCGATTAGACGCCAGCTCCGCTGCCACCACTCCAAAGGGTAGGGGATGGAGCGCTCGCGCGTTTACGTCGACTAGGTGCCAGCTCAGTTGCCGCCACTTCGAAGGGTAGGGGACGGAGCGCTCGAGCGCTCGCGTGTCTACTTCGACTACCGTGAGAATAGAGGGGCCAAACCCCACGAGGAAAACAAGTCTGCCCATAGAAGTGACGGGGACAAGCATTTCGGCTGGTCTATTGCGTTCGTATATGCATGCTTACAAAGGTGTCTGCCGACCAGCATCCCCTACATCCATTACACAAGCGCCTTCGTCCGCCCGCGAACGCTATTCATCTGGTTCCACCTGGATGCCCTCCCGCGCAGGAGCCTCGCTTGCCAAGGTTCGCCTTACCCAGAAGTCCAGTGAGTCCTCAGCATGCCACCAGCGTCACAGACGGCGCCAGGTTATGCCGTCGGAGATTAACAACCGGTCCACATCGGCCAGCTGCTTGGAACATAAGCGCATGCTTGTCAGAACATGGGGAACTATTCCCACTTTATTCATGGAGCAGGACACGCAGGTTACAACACACACCGACACACAAGAACTCCGGTGTCACACCTGCCTCGAGTCGTCCGCGCCACCTTCGTCGCGTCGGGGAACTTCATCCATCCATTGGCTAAGGTTCCCCTCGCCGTACATGGTCCGTCGTAGCTCTATCTTCGCCGTGTGCTCCCCGATGTACTCCCAAATCCGCTCATGAAAAAATTGCACAGCGGGGCACACGACGCGCACGACACCGGACATCACTCTGGCCTCGGCCGGCATCTCCAGTTGTGGGTCAGCTAGTTCGTCGACATACCGGCAGCCTTGGTGCCGGAGAAGCGCGCATGCCAGGCACGAGGTCACGTAGAAGCAATGGTTGCCAAAGGATGTCACGGCATTGCGAGCAAGGCTGGAAGCATCCCCAATTCGCCGAAGCGTCCGCGACAGCTCTTCGGGCCTGAATGAGCAAGGCGGCACTTTGGTGACAAGTCTTCGAGGGTGCCTTCCAGGGCCAGCATAGCATCCCACGCCGCCACCGAGGCGTCGCCTAGAGCCTGGTCTCGCTCCCTGAGAGACGTGGCAAGTTGGCTCTTCCCCTCTTCCAGCACAGCAACTTGCCGGAGTAGACCGTCCCGCTCCTCCACTACTGCCTGCCGCGCCGCCGCCACAAGCTCCTCGGCGTATAAGATGGCCCTGGCGCGCTCCACCTCCAGGCGTCGAATGCGGTCATCTTTAGAGGAATGCGCCTCCTCGGCTGTGCGAAGAGCCCCTTCGGTGGCGCGCAGTCGGTCCTCTAACGCCTCCCACTCAAGGGCGTGGGCCGCCTTCAATGCCCGGCCAAGGGCGAGGGTCTACATGATGAAGTGGTTAGTAGACCCCTAAAAGACCGCGCGCTGCCATGAGTCAGATACGTACCCTCATTTCCGAGACCTCCAACAAACTCCCAAGAAGTTTCGACCCATAGGTCTGTAGTGCCTGGCGGTCTAGGTTTGCGGCCGCACTATCCGCGGTCCCCTGCCACGCTGCCAGCACCTCCGGTCGAGGGACAAAATCTACCAACCCTGGGCGCGCAGCATCCACAGCGATAGTTTCAGCGCCGTCGGACGTCCCTCCCGAAAGAACATCCCCGCACCCCGAAGATTGCCCACGCTCGGGGAGGCATGTTGCTGCGAAGGGATGTAGTGATGAAAGCTCTACCAATGCAAGGGATCATACCAAACCATGTGGGTTTACCTTTGGTAGCAGCCAGTAGACTCCGCCGGGGTACCCCTTCAGCCTCATAAGAAGCCGTAGGGATACCTGTGTCCCCCGACGAGACCGGCCCTCTTAGCTGGGGGGCCTCTGCGTCGGAGCCTAGTTCCAGTAGGCCCCCGCCCCCGACAGCCGCAGATCCGGAGGGGGCTGCAGGGACGACGGAGCAGGGGTACTCGGTGTCGAAATCGGAGTCCCATACGGCCCCGACCTTGCTCGCCACAGCAAACCCCCTCTCTGAGCGAAGGGGTGATAGTGTGCGTGGCTGTTTCGCTTTCGGGGCACAAGGCGGCGACCCCACCTCGGTAGCTGCTATAGGTGGGGTTCCGCCCAAGTAACAGCCACAGGCAGGGTCTCCACTCCAACATCTACCACGGGCGATGACTCCGCCTCAACGCTAGCTGGCGGCGAAGAAGCTTCCCCCTCCCGGTCGCTGTCGAGACCCGAATATGCAAATCCGGACTCCCTGTGTATTCTGCACTAGTCCCAGGATCATGCTAGTGCACACAGTTAAACATAGATGTCATCACAACCATATACACGATAAAATAAAGGAGAGCTCAAATATCAATAAATCTCAAAAGGTACGACCTTATGGTCAAGCTTACAATAAACTGGCCCGAAGGCTTAACAAAAGTAGCAGCGGGAATCTAAAATAAAGCGTAGTGGCCAATCGACAAGCCCACAGGCTATCGAGTGGAGAACGAAGCCTAATCTGTGAAGTCGTCGAAGTACTCTCCTTCTGGAACCTCCTGCTGGTGATACTCCTCTTCCTCAACTGAGCAACATTGGGCATAAAGCCGTGAGTACATTGGTACTCAGCAAGTCGTTTGTAACAAATGAATGCAATATAGTATGCAAGGCTTACCAAAGGATGGCTAAAAGGTTAATTTGCATAAAAGACAGTTGAAATACAAATAATAGATTGAAGGTGAACTTTAAGTAAAATAATAATTAAGTAAATAATCAAAGGAATTGACATACCACTTGCGGACCTCCCATCCACAAGCTAACCAACCGCTTATGGACCTCCCATCCATAAGCTAAACCAATCGCTTATGGACCTCCCATCCATAAGCTAAACCAACAGTGAACACCTGTCCACTTCCATTCACAAGTTTTCAGAAACAACTACCCCTCGTGTGAAATCACCGAGCATTGTCCATGACCGAGGACGCGGCTATTCGGATAGTTTTACACTCTGCAGAGGTTGCACAACTGTACCCACACGATGTGATAATCCTCATGTTAAAGAAAATCACAACAAGGCCTTTACAAAGTTCAGTTACAACTTAATCCGCCAGCTAGGGTTTCGCATCACACCCCCCCTTGCGCCACATGGAAATCAGCAACCATGTTCATCTCAATGGTAAGTTTAAAGTTGAAACATCCCAAATTAGTCAGCCAGGTCCGTCCCATACCAGACAGGTGGTTTGCATAGTAAAGCTCAGATCAATGGCGCACAAAGTTAAGTCCTTAATATTACTCGGGCGAGACTACCACATCCCCCAAAGTGCACCTGCACTTCCCCCTTTACTGCACGATCACTCGCCCGAGTGCAAAACCAAGTTTGTATAACCACCACCGATGACGCACCAACGTCATGGCACAAATTTTAGTACACGTGGCACCAACCACAGTTCCATATCTCATTAAGTCAAATTTATAATTCACATGTGATGATAAACCTGATCGTACAAATAAGTGAGGCTAAGCATCTAATCGTACCAACCCTTGTGACAAATATCATAACATCACTAGTATGTTTCCCAACCTATGGTGACAAGGGTATCATGACATTCAAAATTATCAAGGAGGGATGAATTCAATCGGGCAATAACTACCGAGTACAAGGGTTGAATAAAAATAGCGATGCAATGTAATTTATATTGGAATACGCGTAGGCTACGGAAGCAGAAAACAAAACTTTTCTACCGCGCACCCAAGAACATCATGCTAAGGAAGGATCATGGATCGTTACCACTTAGCCGCAGCGTGAAGAAGAATTGAAACCGATCCAATCTCGCGCGTCGAGGTAGTAGTGGAAGTAGCCGATCGTCCGAACAGATCGTCTCCTCCACGCACGCCGATCAAGACTGCAACGAGCAGCGCCTCACCGGTATCCACACGTCCCGGGGTGGGCGCCGATCGCGAGTGTACTAGCACTCGTGAGCAGCTAGGGTTTGGCTCGGGAGGTGGCGGCTAGGGTTTTGCTAGATGTTAAGCGGGACGAATCCCCTCGCCTCGCCTCCATATATAGACCTCCTCACGTGGGCCTCGTGGACCGAGGCCCATAGGAGTCTATTCGGATCTCTATCCGAATTGAGCCCATATCCGAATCATATTCGAATTAGTGTTCCAACCCGTTAAGCGTGCGACCACAGCAGGTTCACGTATACTTGGTCGTGACCGAAACGCCTTTCCAGTTACCATGTTAATAGCGGCCTCTAGTAAGACATATTAACCCCAAAGTATATGTAAAGATCATATCGGTGAACACTGTAATGTTCTCTCATGTACGAATCCCTTTGCCTCACGATATAGATTGAGCTCAAGGCGAGACTGTGTCATCCTCTTAATAGCTCAATCACTCTCTCGATTCCGTGATGGATTATAAACTCGTGATTGACTCCTCAATCACCTTGGCATGGCCATGCACTTTCATAATCCATTACATCGAGGGCCCGAGATATCTCTCCCATAAGGAGGGCAAATTCTATCTTGATCATTCACATCCCACTACATGTTTCATGGCAAACCCGAAGACTACTTTTATGACTACCCGATTCACGGAGTAGTGTTTAGTAGTCCCAAAATAAGCTACTACTCATGTTGGGAACCATGATGATCTCAAGTCTAAGGACTCTACATAAACACTACTTGAGACCAGCGATGACACATGGAATCTCTGCGGTGTCTCATGGCAGTCTATCAACATATGTTCACTAACACATGTCCATATTATTGATTTGGTATCACCATACCATGATCCATGAGACATGATCATCAATCAATACATATGCTGATCTTTGTCTTTGAATCATATTTGTTCCTCATATGATATACGATCGAGGATCATTTAGAAATAGCAACATCTTAGTATTTAAGAGTCTCATGAATAAGTCACATACTCATTGATCAATAATGATGATGTCTATTCCAAGGAACAAAGTAATGTATCATAAACATAGTATGTGATATATACAACATCTCCATGTTGCCTCTAGGGCATATCACTAATCTCCCACTTGCACTAGAGTCAACCATGTAGGTATCTAATACCCATTGCCTAGTGTGAGCCTCATGCTTTGGGTGGGAAGCGGCTTTGTCAACGGATCTGCAATGTTCAAATCCGTTTGTACTTTGCATATCTTCACATCGCCTCTCTCCACTATCTCGCGGATGAGATGAAATCGCCGTAAAATGTGCTTGGACTTACAGTGCGATCTAGGCTCTTTGGCTTTGCAATGGCCCCACTATTGTCACTGATGAGGTCCATTGGGTGGAGGCACTAGCCATCACACCAAGCTCGAAATAAATTTCTTGATCCAAACGGCCTCTTTGGCGGCTTGAGAAGCTGCTATGTACTCGACCACGTTGTAGAATCGGCAACCGTCTGCTGCTTGGAACTCTTCCACTTACCGCACGCCATTCAAGAGAACACAAATCCAGTTGCGATCTAAAATCATCTTTGTCGGTTTGGAAGCTAGCATCGGTGTAACCATTTACAACGAGCTCTTCCTCACCTCCATAGACAAGGAACACATCTTTAGTTCTTCTCAAGTACTTCAAGATGTTCTTTACGGCAATCGGTGACTTTCACTGGATCGTTGGTATCTACTCGTAGCACTTAAAGCATCTGAAACATGCGGGCGTGTACAAAGCATGGCATACATAATGGACCCAATAGCGAAGCATATGGAATCGCATTCATTTTATCCGCTCATCGGTGTACTAGGACACTGATTCTTGCTAAGATTTATACCATGTGACATAGGTAGAAAACCTTTCTTGGAATCATGCATATTGAACCTTTTCAACACCTTGTCAATGTACGTATCTTGGCTTAATCCAATTAGCCTTTTGATCTATCTCTATAGATCTTGATGCCCAGAATATATCTGCCTCTCCTAAGTCTTTCATAGAGAAACTATTTTTAATGAAGACTTACAGATTCGAGCAAAGGAATGTCATTTCCGATCGGTAATATGTCATCCACATATAAGACCGAGAAATACGAGTGCGCTCCCACTAGCCTTTTGTAAACACAAGGCTCTTCTTCGTTCTTGATGAAACCAAACCCTTTGATTACTTCATCAAAGCGAATGTTCCAACTCGAGATACTGCTTTAATCCATAAATGGATCTTTGGAGCTTGCATATCTTTCCAAGCGATTGCGGATCGACAAAACACGTGGGCTGTGTCATGTACACATCCTCACTCAGATTTCCATTAAGGAAAGCTGTTTTGACATCCATTTGCCATATTTCATAGTCGAAATATGCAGCAATCGCTAGAATGATCGAATAGACTTTAGCATTGCGGCAGGCGAAAAAGTTTCATCATAATCAATACCTTGAATTTGTTTGAAACCTTTGGCCTGTCGCGCTTTATAGATGTGAACATTTCCATCTATGTCTATCTTTTCTTGAAAACCCATTTGCATTCAATGGTTTTAACACCATCAGTGGATCAACCAAGTTCCAAACTTGATTCTGTGCATGGATTCAATTTGGATCTCATGGCTTCAAGCCATTTCTCAGTCTGGTCCCACCATTGCTTCTTCATAGGTCTTAGGCTCATCGTTGTCTAACAACAATATGTCCCGTTGTTGAGTAGTCAAGAACATGTACCTCTCGGTGCACGCGTGACCTTCGACCTCGTGGTCTTTGGTGTGTCCACAACAGGTTCTTCAACAGTTTGTTCATCTGTTGTGGTTACGTAGGAGCTGAAACGTTATCGGTGTTTCTTGAATTTCTTCAAGTTGCCTTTGTGCTCCCACTATCCCTTCTTGAGAGAAACTCTTTCTCTAAGAAGACACCATGCTTGAGGCGACAAACACTTTGCCTTCTCCTCGATTATAAAAGTAATATCCTTTTGTTTCCTTAGGATACCCGATAAAGAAGCATTTATCAGATTTAGGAGTGAGCTTATCAGATTGTAAACGTTTTACATAAGCCTCACATCCCCAAATCTTAAGAAAAGACAAGCTAGGGCGTTGTCTGTCCACATCTCATATGGTGTCTTTTCTCTGATTTTGATGGAACCTGTTTAGTGTGAGCAATGGTGTGTTTCAGAGCGTACCCCAAAAGACAACGGAAGATCACTTTGGCTCATCATGGGCGCACCATATCTAATAAGGTGCGATTTCTCCGTTCGAGATACCCCATTCCATTGAGGTGTTCTGGCGAGTCAATTGTGGAACAATTCCACAATCCTTTAGATGATTGCCAAACTCATGGCTCAAATACTCGCCTCCACGATCGGATCGTAGAAACTTGATTGTCTTGCCTAAATGATTTTGCACTTCATTTTGGAATTCTTTGAACTTTTCAAAGGATTCGGACTTATGCTTCATCGGTAGATATACCCATATCTACTAAAGTCATCGATAAAAGTTATGAAATCGAAAACCACCTCTGTTATTAAGCTCATTGGTCCACATACATCGGTATGTACAAGTGCCAATAAGTCATTTGCCCGTTCACCTTGACCGGTGAAAGGTGCCTTTGTCATCTTGCCAAGTAAACAAGATTCGCATGTCTCTAATGATTCAAAATCAAATGAGTGCGAGAATACCATCTCTATGGAGCTTCGCATGCGTTTCTCATTTATGTGACCTAAGCGATAGTGCCAAATAAGCGTGGGATTCAAATCATTGGACGTTGCCTCTTTGCATTAATGTTATAGACCGGTGACCCTTCAAGAGTAGAGCGTATAACCCATTCACCAATGGAGTATGACAATAGAACATATCTTTGAAATAAAGAGAACAACCATTGTCCATAGATTTAAAGTCATAACCTTACGCTTGCAAACATGAAGCGAAATAATGTTCTTTGAAAGAGATGGAACACAATAACAATTATTCAATTCCAAAACTAATCACGAAGGTAAAGACAATGGCATGGTGCCAGCAGCTACCGCAGCAACTTTTGCTCCATTGCCACGCGAAGATCCACTTCGCTCCTCCTCAAACTTCTACTTCTTATTAGCCCCTGCAGCGATTTGCAAATGTGAGCAACGATCCGGTATCAAATACCCAAGAATCAGTTGATGAAGTAGCAAGATTGATCTCTATAACATTTATACAGGTGGAAGTCGTACTTCCCTTCTTCTTCTCAAGATCCTCCAAGTACTTTGGGCGGTTCCTTTTCCAATGTCACGATTGCTTACAGTAGTAACAATCGCATCGAGATGAGCATCGCCCTTCTTGTCTTTCTTGGCCTTAGAAGCGCTCGCGATCGCATCGGAGCTTTCTTTCTTTTGACGCGATTCTCTTGACATAGGGCTTGCCCTTGCCTTTCTGCATCATCATCACATGATTCTGCTTTTCTTAATGCTTTCCTCGCAGATTTTAGCATCCCATGCAACTCGGCGAGGTCTTGTCGAGTTGTTCATGTGAAAGTTCATTATGAATGGCTCAAAGCTCGGGAAGCGGCGGAGAATCACATCGATAGCCAACTCTTGGCTAAGGGAAAACCAAGCTTTTCGGACTCTCAATGTAGCCAATCATCTTAATCACATGAGGGTGTGGGATTCCCATTCGCAAGCACTGCATAAATAAGGACTTTGAAGTATTGAACCTCTCGGCCTTGCTTGGTTCTCAAACATACCACGTAACCCCACAATGATATTGTAGGCATCTGTGTTCTCATATTGCTTCGAGCTCGAGAGGACATTGTGGCAAGCATGAGACACTCACATCAAGGCAATCATTCGTTTGCTTCTCATAAGCTCTCCGTGCAGCCACAGTAGCATTATCGAGCAAGTCTTGAGGTAAGGAGACTCAAGGACATACTCCTTGCGCTCTTGCTTGAGAACAATTCTCAAGTTGCGATACCAATCCAAAAGTTTGTTCCATTGAGTTTTCTTTCTCAAGAACAGATCGCAAATTAAAAGTACTAGATGCGGCGTTAGCTGACATGATCTACAACACAAGAATATGCAAAGTTTAGCACTATGTTTATGTTCATCTTTTATTAAACTATTTAGCAAAAGACTCCCACTATGAGTTTTGCAACAAAAACTCCTCTAAGTTACATAGTGGGTAAAGATCCTCATTTCACTAATTCCTAGTGAGCTTTGGCATCACGGCTAGAAAACTAGTGACATGGGTAAGCAACACTTTGCTAATCACATCCCTATGTGACTCTACTTTGGGTGACATTAGTATGCCTCGGCCCCAATCTATGCCCCAAGGTCCAAAACTATTTTGATAACCTTGTTAAGTAAACCAAATGCTTCGCATGTAGATGTCCGACATCTACCCCAAATGATGATGATAACCGATGGCACTCTACTTTGGTAGACCTACCATGCGGTGATCATTATCTTTGGTGCAACATATGGAAGGGCATTAACACCTAATTTTAAGAGGATTCTATCCTACCAAAGCAACATATCACATATATCATTGCATAAGAATAAGATAGATAACATCATAGATAAACACATTTAAGCGTGAAGTAGTATGGCCCAAAAATGGTGATATCCATCTCCAAGTAGGTGTAGACGATCTCCATCCTCCACATCACTCCTTTAGGCCACCATGCTTAAAAGCTTGTAACCTCAAAACTAGGCTACTACCTATAATAGCTAGAAATCGAAGATTACAAAGATAGATTCAAGCATTAAGGTCGACACGCAGTCGTTAAATACAATATATACAGCTAACAATAGCTGAAATAATCATGACATGCAGGCCATGAGCAGATGTTACATGCATCACATACATCTCATACATTCAAATAAGCTATAGGGCCATACTATTCACATCATTCTCTGCAAAAACAAGTTAGGCGTAGAATCGCATTCTACCTAACGATGTGAACAGGCAGCTATACAAGGGGATACACGGCGGTCCGCTGGCGGTCGTGATGAAATCTGAAAACCTCACGAATTACATAGATCGCATCTATGAAATCGCTATGAAAATCTTATCGAGCGATCAAATCAACCCAAATCCGAGCCATTCAAAATGTCTCAATTTTCATTAGATCAATCATATTGATCATCGCGATCGATATACTTGAGAGACCACAACACAAGACCTCGATCTGTTGACTCGATCTGCGATTGTCGCGTGATTAGCCGATGGTGATTCCGGCCGGTAGGGGCAAGTCGCGCGTACATCAAAGAAGAACACGAACTAATCTTTTTGGCCTTGTGATGCTATCAACTCATACCAATTTCAACCCCTTATGACCGATTGATCTCATCAACCGTGCTACCTTATTTAGGCGTAATAGATCCAATCTACTACTATCGCATATCAACATATATGCGTTGATCCGGTGTAAACTAAGCAAGATGGCTCGATACCACTATTGGAATACGCGTAGGCTACGAGGCGCGAAAACAAAACTTTTCTACGCGCACCCAAGAACATCATGCTAAGGAAGGATCATGGATCGTTACCACTTAGGCGCCTTGTGCGTGAAGAAGAATTGAAACCGATCAATCTCGCGCGTCGAGGTAGTAGTGGAAGTAGCCGATCGTCGAACAGATCGTCTCCTCCACGCACGCCGATCAAGCCTTTGCAGCGAGCGGCGCCTCCACCGGTATCCACGTCCGGGTGGGCGCCGATCGCGAGTGTACTAGCACTCGTGGCGGCTAGGGTTTGGCTCGGGAGGTGGCGGCTGAGGGTTTTGCTAGATGTTAGCGGGGCCAATCCCCTCGCCCCTCGCCTCCATATATATAGACCTCCTCACGTGGGCCTCGTGGACCGAGGCCCATAGGAGTCTATTCGGATCTCTATCCGAATTGAGCCCATATCCGAATCATATTGAATTAGTGTTCCAATCGTTAGCGTGCGACCACAGCAGGTTCACGTATACTTGGTCGTGACCGGAACGCCTTTCAGTTACCATGTTAATAGCGGCCTCTAGTAAGACATATTAACCCCAAAGTATATGTAAAGATCATATCGGTTGAACTTTGTTGTAACATCCTGTTTTTTGAGATTTTTAAAACTGGATTTCAAAAATGAATTTTCTGGAATTTTCTGAAATTAATTGAAGCTTCAAATGAATTTTAAAGTTTTAAATGATTTAATGTGATTAAAATAAACATTAACATAAGTGGAAAATATTTTATTTGAGTTCCTTGTGTCACAAGGAATTTTACAGTATTTTGGTGAATTTTGGGAGTTATTTGCTATTTTCTAGAGCTTTTAGAAGTTTATTTGAATTTACGGAAAAGAAAAGAAAAGAATGAATCCCGCCGCCCGATCTCCCTCTCTCCACGCGTCACCCATCCATGCCGCCGCCATGCCGTACCCTTTCATGCGCGCCGCTCTCCGCCGCCGATCCACTTGCGCCACGCGTCGCGCATCATGGCCGCAGCGGCTTCCAGCTGCGCCCGCCCTCGCCTCGCCTCGGCGCCGTCGCGCGCCGCGCATCCAGCCGTCGCCCCGCGCCGCGCGAACCTAACCTAACCTAACCAATCCCGGCCGTCCGATCTCGCGCGTGGCCCAATCCTAACCGTCTAACCGTCGCGTCCCGCGCGTCGCCGTCGCCGATCTGAGCTCCTCGGTTCGCGTGATAAAACTCGGCGCTCACCTCGGTTCGCGTGCCTCGTCGCCGCCGCCGAACCCTCGCCTCCGCTCCCGGCTCGCGCGCCCGTTCGGGCGCTCGCCGCCGTGCTGCCGTCGCCGTCGCCCCTCCGTGCGCCGTCCGTCGCCGTCGCGAGGACCTCGCCGGTGAGCCTCGCCGCCTCCCTCCTCGCCGTCGCCCGCGTCGCCTTCCCCGTCGCCGCTCTCGTCGCCGGACGCGCCCGCTTCGCCCGCCTCGGTCCCGTGCCGTAAACCGCACACCCCGCGCGCCGCGCGCGCGCGCGGCGCCTCGCACCGCCGCGCCGCGCGTCGCGCATCGTCACCGCCGCCCGCGCCGCTCCATCGCGCCGTCCGCGCGGCGCGCTTCGCAGCGTCCCGAGCCGCCAGCGTCGGCAATCCGCGCACCTCGCCGCGCCGGCCGCCCGTCCGGCCGCGAGATCGGTCTGGATCCACGGCGCGATCGCGCCGCGTGGCCAACCCTCGGCCGTCGGATCCCCGCCCGTCGCGCGCGCGCGTGCGCGTCGGCCGGGCCGCGTCAGCCCTAGCCGATGTGGCATCCTCGTGGCATGCCACGTCGGCGTAGCCCGCCCGGTGCCGCGTGGCGCCACGTCGGTGCCACGTCGGCCGCCGTCACCGTGCCACGTGGCGGCATATCTGCTACCGCGTCGGTACGCCCCGCGCGTCGACCCTCTCTCCCCGTGCCTTTATTCCGTGCGCGGGTTCACCGTGGACCCGGTATTCGGTGGGCGGGTTCACAACACGATGCCTTTTCGATTTTCCCGAATTAATTTTGAATTAATTTTCCGGGGCCGTTCTCCTCCGTCCTAGCTCCGATTGACCCGTTCTTTTTCTAAATTCATCTAAAATCGAGCTCTAGCTGTTGGTTCTAGTTTTGTGAATTTTGAGTTCTTTTGCTTGTCATTTTATGTGTTTCTTTGTTTCGGTCGCTTTCTCTCGTTAGGTCGGATTAGG
The DNA here is from genome assembly GCA_036346265.1 of Melocanna baccifera. NCBI lineage: Eukaryota > Viridiplantae > Streptophyta > Magnoliopsida > Poales > Poaceae > Melocanna > Melocanna baccifera. The sequence goes on along the minus strand of CM070701.1, from coordinate 1,916,462 downwards.
AGGAGCGAGTTTGCGCGAGAAGACCGAGGAGTACCCGTGAGCATAACGAAGGCAAGTCGTGTCCCTTGATCATGTTGAACCCAATTTTGCAAACTATTATTTAATTATTTTGCTTTAAATTACATTGCATTGCTATTTTTATTCAAACCTTTGCACGAGTAGCTATTGTCCCAATTGCAATTATACCTCCTTGACACTTTGAAATACCATGATGCCTTTGTCACCATAGGTTGGGAAATTTATTAGTGATGCTAGTTAATTTATCACATGGGTTGATGCGATTAGATTGCTTAGCGGTTTATATTTCGATTGGTCTCATCACACATGTTAAATTATTAATTTGACTTAATGACATATGGGCGTGGTTGGTGCCACGTGTATTAAAATTTGTGCCACGTCATTGGTGTAGCGTTGGCTTGGTTATACAAATTGGTTTTGCACTCGAGAGTGATCGTGCGATAAAGGGGAAATCGGTTGTACTTTGGGGATGTGGTAGTCTCGCCGGGTAATGCTAAGGACTTAACTTTGTGCGCCATTGATCGAGCTTAATCGTGCAAACCACATGTCTATTATGGGATGGACTGGCTGATTAATTTGTAATATTTCAATTCAATTACGCCATTGTGATGAACATGGTTCTTTGATTTCCATGTGGCGCAAGAGGGTGTGATCACGAAACCTAGCGGGCGAGGATTGGGTTGAGGTAGAGCATTGTAAAGGCCTTGTTGTGATTTCCTTAGGCCTAGGCTAATCACATCGTGTGGGTGCAGATTGTGCAACCTCTGCGAGTGTAAAACTATTCGAATAGCGCGTCCTCGGTCATGGGCGGTGCTCGGGATTTCACCACGAGGTTAGTGTTTCATTTATAACTTGGTGGTTTATGTTGGGAGTGGACGGGTAGTTCCTTTGTTGGTTTAAACTTGTGAATTGGTGTTCACAAGTGGTTCATGTTTATTCCTTTGATTATCTATTATTCTTGTTTTGATTAACTTTAGCTTTCAAGTTATTTAATATATTTCATCAATAAATGCCTTTATGCAAATTAACCTTTCAGCCTTCCTTTGGTAAGCCTTGCATATTATATTGCATTTATTGTTACAAGCGACTTCTTGAGTACCAATGTACTCACGGCTTTACGCCTATGTTGCTCGATTGAGGAGAGAGTACTATCGGCGGGAGGTGCGGAAGGAGTACTACGGCGACTTCACGGATTAGGCCGTTCTCCACTCGATAGCTTTGTGGCTTGTCGATTGGTCGCTACGCTTTATTTTGGATTTCGCTTGCTATTTTGTTAAGCCCTTAGGCTAGAGATATTGTAAGCTTGGCCATAAGGTCGTACCTTTGATATTTTATCGATATTCTAGTTTTCCCTTATTATTGTCGTGTGTATGACTATGATGACATCTATGTTTATTTGTGTGCACTAGCGTGATCTGGACTAGTGCGGTTTACAGAGAGGCCGAATTTGCATATTCGGGTCTCGGCGAGAGATAATATCGAGCCATATCATTGTAGAGACGAAGCCCTAGTTAAATTGGTCGTAGCCCAAAAATTTATTTTCTAAATCAAACCAACTAAACTTGATATTTAGTAATATCTCTATCTTCTTACCTCATTCTTAAGGATTCTTGTCTCTACCCCAACTCTTGCAAAATTTGTTTTCCTAAAGTTATAAAGCTGATCTTTCCTTTATAAATGCATTAGATGTCCCAAACTTCCTCTGACCCGACGGGAGGATGGAGGTCACTTCTCTGCGTTTTGTTGCGGTGCCTCGGTTTAAGAGATTGCCCGTCTACCTCACCAAGGATGAGAAGCAAAAGGTCAGCGCATCGGGAGCATCTCGGGCTATACTTCACCACCCGAGTCGGCAGCGGTGCTACATCACGATTTCAAGAACACGGTGCGGTGGGAGATGTCGGCCGAGGAGTTGCGCACAAAGCCATCCGTCGACTTTGCAAGCTATACAAGATCAACATGGCGGACTCGTCCGGAAGTTCAAGGAAGCGATGCGGAGCCACCGAGACTACGAGCGATGCAGGAGGAGCCCGACGCGATCGCGATATCTCTACCGTCGCCTACACGCGAGCCCGGAGGAGAGGCGTCGTATCACCGGAGATCGTCGCGCCTACCTCGGCGGTTCACCCAGCCCGATCGAGAGCGATCGCGCCGATCCGCCTTCGTGGGTTGTCTCTGGCGATTCGAGGGCGATAGTAGTGTACCCTATTTGTCGGGACCAGTGGGAGCCTTGAGTAGATAGTGCGAGTAGACACGTTGGATTTTATTTGCGGTTGTGTGCGATGTGAGCTGCAAATATTGCCTTAAAAGCATTATATTGCGATCATGTCAAATCTTTTATTGGAGTTTATTTTTGTTCGGTTTCTTAGTTAGCCTTTTGGCTAAGTGTTTGTTTAGTTAGGTCTCCATTAAGCAAAACCCCTTAGGCGCATTTACCTCTTATCTATGCTTTTCCTCTCGTCTTTCACCTTTGGTGATCGGCGATTGTTTTCTTTTGAGCAAGATGGTTGATACGAGGAACTCCTCGGCCGCAATCAGGGGAACAGGACCAGAAACGATCTTTGCGCGGCGGTGCCACTGTCTTGGACCACTGCCCTCGATCGGTTCTTGATGGCGAACTCGAGATGATGCAGACTATGATGCGAGGTATGCGAACTATGATCGGCGGCAGCACGAGAGCGATACCACGCGGCACCTCGTCGGCGAACCGGCTATCACGAGTTTATGAGACGAGACCGCTGTTTTCTCGGTTCGTGAGCCTTTGGAGGCGGCGATTGGGTCCGTTCGATTGAGAAGAAGCGAACTTGGCTCGGTCTGCCCGGCGGGAGAAGGTTTTGTATGCGGCACACGGCGAGGACGGCCGAGTGGTGGGAGAACTCTTGTGCCGCCCATGAGAACCGGCACAACATCACACGGAAGGAATTCGCAAAGGCTTTCCACACGCTCATGTCATGGAGGAGTGGTTGAGATGAAGAAGGATGAGTTTGGGAGTTCAGTGAGAGGAACACTGTCGGTGAGTGAATATCTCAATAAATTCACTCGGTTGGCTCGCTCGCGCGGAGGATGTGGCGGCGGATGCAGCTTCGCGAGAAGAGGTTCAAGAAAGGCTTGAACCCAGCTTTGAAGGTGCAAGTCGTGAAGGCAACGACTATGCGATTTCAGCGATTGGTGGATAAGGCCATTCTCATCGAGGAGAGTCGCGCGAGCTCGAGAGTCTCGCAAGAGGAGGTTGATCGGCGAGGATCACGGTCACACCGATCTCGAGGCCTCGTTTTGGTTCCTACCGGCTGCCTGGCGCCCGCAGCGGCGGCGGCGATCTTGAGATTTGGACCCGGCTCGGACACGCGCGATTTGATCAGTCGGCGTCTAGTAGTTCCGATGGGCAGGCGGCGAAAAGTAATAATTCGCGGCATCCATCACTTGCTTCAAGTGTCATGAGGTGGGACACTATGCTAGCAAGTGCCCTCGAGCGAGCCCGGCGCCGATTCGCTTTGACAGGAGCCACACGGTCGTACCCCTACCGGGAAGCGGGGCGAGCACCCGGCCTCGGGGCAGGCAGCGGGGCGCCGGTGGTGAGAGTCGAGTGAACCACGTCACGCGAGAGGATGCCGAGCAGCACGGGCGTTGTGATCGATGCGTTTCGTACATTGATTCTGCCACCGTTTTATTTGATTACGGAGCTTCGCATTCGTTTGTTTCGGAGTTTTGCTTTAAAGCAACAATTGGCTGTTGCTCTTGGATCTGTTCTTTTAATCCAATCCCGGATCGAGTTGAGATCCAACCTAGGTTGTCGAGGAGTTAGGATAACCATTCGGGAGTTGAGTTGGGCCGACGATTTTGTTGGATATCGATCCTAGATGTAATCTTGGGAATGGATTAACCGAAGCGGCGAGCGTGTTAGATTGTGGGAAGCGAGCGGTGACCTTAACCAATTGAGGCGGAGTTAAGGTGCGATTCGCGGCCGATGAGTGCCGGCGAGCGGTCATGATTTGCGAGTAAGGTAATCCGGTTGGAGGATGTACGGTTGTCGAGAGTACCCGGCGTGTTTCGGATGATCTTCGGGTATGCCACGAGAGAGGAGGTTGAGTTTCGATTGAGCTTGTGCGGTACGCTCCGATTTCCAAAAGACCCTACGGATGCGGCCAATGATTTAGCGAGTTGAAGAAGCAAATTCGGGAGCTTTTGGATAAGGGTTACATCGGACCGAGTTCGTCCCGTGGGAGCGCCGATGTTGTTCGTCAAGAAGAAGGATGGTAGTCGGCGCATGTGTGTGGACTCTGAGCACTTAATGAGGTCACCATCAAAAATAAGTACCCTCTGCCCAGGATTGATGACTGTTTGACCAGCAAGGGGAGGGAGTGTTCTCCAAGATTGATTTGAGATCGGGATATCATCGGATGAGGATACGTAAGGAGGACATACCCAAGGCGGCCTTCTCGACTCGTTATGGTCTATCGAGTTCACGGTGATGTCATTTGGTTTGACTAATGCTCCAGCATATTTCATGTATTTGATGAATAAAGTGTTTATGGAATATTTGGACAAGTTTGTCGTTGTTTTCATTGGCGACATTTTGATATATTCAAGAATGAGGAGGAACATCGGGAGCACTTGAGGTTAGCATTGCGAAATTGAGAGATAATCAGTTGTATGCAAAGTTCAGCAAATGTGAGTTTTGGATGAAGAAAGTCGCCTTTCTAGGGCATGTGTTGACAGCAGAAGGAGTCGCGATTGACCCGGGAAAGTAAGTGATGTTTTGGATTGGCGATCACCCACTTGATTACCAGTCGGGAGTTTTAGGTATGGCGAGGATACTACCGTCGCTTTATTGAGGATTTTCGGTGTGGCGGACCCCTCACGCGATTGCTCAAAAGGAAAAGAAATTCACTTGGGCGCGAGTGCGAGAAGAGTTTTGAAACTTAAGGAGAGTTTGACCACAGCCCGGTGCTTGTGTTTGATATTAACAAGGATTTTGAGATATTTTGCGATGCTTCGCGCAAAGGTTTAGGTTGTGTCTTGATGCAAGACAAGAGAGTGGTAGCCTATGCCTCACGCCGATTGAGACCGCATGAGAGAACTACCCTACCCATGATTTAGAGTTGGCGGCCGTAGTGCATGCTTTAAAGATTTGGCGTCATTATCGATGGGTAGCAGATGTGAGGTTTACGGATCATAAAGTGAAATACATCTTTACCAGTCGAGCTTAACCTCGAGCGAGAGGAGGTGGTTAGAGCTGATAAAGGATTATAATGTGGGCATACATTATCATCACGGGAAAGCTAATGTTGTTGCGAGATGCCTTGAGCGAAAGGTATCTGCAATTCGGTGATGGTTCGAGAAAGTCGGCCGCTTTGCATGAGGAATTTGAAGCTTAACCTTGAGTTGGTTGAGCAGGATTTTTGGCGGCTATGGAGATGCAGCCTACTTTGGATGGTCGATTCGCGAGCTCGGTCGGATGATGAGGCATTCAGTGGATCGAGAAAGAATTTAAGTGAAGGTAAAGTCGGGATTTTGGTGGATGATCGGGAACCTTGTGGTTCAAGCGGCGTTTGTGTGTGCCCAACAAGCAAGAACTAAAGGATGTGTTATTAAAAGAGGCTCATGAGTCACTATATTCGATTCATCGAGCGTACCAAGATGTACCAGGACATTAAGGATAAGTATTGGTGGCCAAGCATGAAGCGTGAGATTCTTGAGTATGTAGCCCTTTGTGATGTTTGTCGAGAGTAAAGGCGAGCACGAGAGACTGCGAGGTTTGCTCTGACCATTGAAAGTCCACGAGTGGAAGTGGGAAGAAATTGGTATGGACTTTATAGTCGGGTTGCCTAAAACCAAAGAGGTCATGATTCAATTTGGGTCATTGTGGACCGTTTGACCAAGGTTGCTCATTTCATTCGATTAAGGCGACTTACGGTGGTGACAAATTGGCGAGCTATATATGTCGAGATTGTCGGTTGCATGGTGTGCCCAAGAAGATTGTGTCGGATCGTGGATCGCGATTCACCTCTCGGTTTTGGGGTAGTTTCCATAAGGCTATGGGAACTCACGAATTCGATCTGACATATCACCCCAGACGGATGGTCGGAGCAGGCGAGTTAATCAGTTACGGAGGACATGTTGAGAGCTTGTGTGCTTGATCATGGGTCTAAGTGGGACGATTGTTTACCTTTTGCGAGTTCTCATACAACAACGATTATCAAGCCGGTTTGCGGATGTCACCGTTTGAGGCATTGTATGGCAGAAATGCGAGACCCCTCTCAATTGGAAAGAGGCGGGGAAGGTCGAGTTTTGGCGAGGATTGTTTGAAAGAAGGCGAGATAAGGTCCGCTTGATTGAGAAAGGTTGAAAGCTGCCGGGCAGACGCAGAAAAGCTATGCAGATACAGAGGCCTTGAGAGGCGAGTTTTGAGCGAGATGATTTTGTGTATCTTAGGATCACACCATTCAAAGGTGTGAAGAGGTTTCACTAAAGGAAGCTTGCAGAGATATGTTGGTCCGTTCGAGATTAAAGCAGAGGAGAGGTTGCTTATCGATTGGAGCTACTGCGTCCTTGATGGGGTACATGGCGTCTTTCATGTGTCCCGGTGAAGAAGTGCTGCGCGTACGGAGGAGGTTGTGCGATTGAGGCCGTTGACTGCGGGAGGATCTGTCGTACAAAGAGCACCAGTCAAAATCTTGGAAGTGTCGAGGCGAGTCACCGGAATAAAGCGGTCCGTTTTGCAAAGTTCGGTGGAGCAACCATTCCGAGGAGGAAGCCACACGGGAGCGCGAGGAGGATCTCGAGCGGAGTTTCGAACCTATTCTCTTAGTTGGCCGGATCTAGGGTCGAGATCTCGTTTAAGGGTAAGGTTTGTAACATCCTGTTTTTGAGATTTTTAAAGCTGGATTTCAAAAATGAATTTTCTGGAATTTTCTGAAATTAATTGAAGCTTCAAATGAATTTTTAAAGTTTTAAATGATTTAATGTGATTAAAATAAACATTAACATAAGTGGAAAATATTTTATTTGAGTTCCTTGTGTCACAAGGAATTTTAGTATTTTGGTGAATTTTTGGGATTTATTTGCTATTTTCTAGAGCTTTTAGAAGTTTATTTGAATTTACGGAAAAAGAAAAGAAAAGAATTAATCCCTTGCCGATCTTCCTTGTGTCCGAATTTTCTAGTATTTTGGTGAATTTTGGGAGTTATTTGCTATTTTCTAGAGCTTTTGAAGTTTATTTGAATTTCGGAAAAGAAAGAAAAAATTAATCCCGCGCCCGATCTCCTCTCTCTCCTCCGCGTCACCCATCGCGCGCCGTGCCCTTTCGCGCGCCCGCTCCGCGCCCAATCCGCCGCGCCGCGCGTCGCATCATCGGCGGCGGCGGCCCAGCGCGCCCGCCCTCGCCTCGCCTCGGCCGCCGATCGCGCGCCGCGCGATCGGCCGTCGCCCCGCGCCGCGCGAACCTAACCTAACCTAACCAATCCCAGCCGTCCGATCTCGCGCGTGGCCCAATCCTAACCGTCTAACCCGTCGCGTCGCGCCGTCGCGTAACGTCGAGCTCCTCGGTTCGCGTGATAAAGCTCGGCGCTCGCCTCGGTTCGCGTGCCTCGTCGCCGCCCGCGAACCCTCGCCTCCGCTCCCAGCTCTCGCGCGCCGTTCGGGCGCTCGCCGCCGCCTGCCGTCGCCCGTCGCCCCTCCGTCGCGCCGTCCGTCGCCGTCGCCGAGACCTCGCCGGTGAGCCTCGCCGCCTCTCTCCTCGCCGTCGCCGCGTCGCCTTCCCGTCGCCGCTCGCGTCGCGGCGCGCCCGCTTCGCCCGCCTCGGTCCCGTGCCGCCAAACCGCACACCCCAGCGCCGCGCGCGCGCGCGCGCCTCGCACCGCCCGCCGCCACGCGTCGCGCATCGTCACCGCCGCCCGCGCCGCTTCATCCGCGCCCGTCGCGGCGCGGCGCCGCGTCAGCGTCCGAGCCGCCGCGCGTCGGCAATCGCGCACCTCACCGGCCGCGCGCCGTCCGACCCGCGGATCGGTTCGGATCCACGGCGCGATCGCGCGCCGTGGCCAACCCTCGCCGTCGGATCCCGCCGTCGCGCGCGCCGCGTGCAGCGTCGGCCGGGCCACGTCAGCCCTAGGCGGCGTGGCATCGTGGCATGCCACGTCGGCCGTAACCCGCCCCGGTGCCGCGTGGCGCCACGTCGGCTGCCACGTCGGCGCCACGTCACCGCCGCGTGGCGGCATATCTTCTTGCCACGTCGGCACGCCCCGCCGCGTCGGCCCTCTCTCCCCGTGCACCGCATTCCGTGCGCGGGTTCACCGTGGACCGGTATTCGGTGGACCGGGTTCACAACACGATGCCTTTTCATTTTCCCGAATTAATTTTGAATTAATTTTCGGGAGCCGTTCTCCTCCGTCCTAGCTCCGATTGACCCGTTCTTTTTCTAAATTCATCTAAAATCGAGCTCTAGCTGTTGGTTCTGGTTTTGTGAATTTTGAGTTCTTTTGCTTGTCATTTTATGTGTTTCTTTGTTTCGGTCGCTTTCTCTCGTTAGATTCGGATTAGGAGGAGCAGGTTTCGCGCGGAAGACCGGAGTACCCGTGAGCATAACGAAGGCAAGTCGTGTCCCTTGATCATGTTGAACCCAATTTTGCAAACTATTATTTAATTATTTTGCTTTAAATTACATTGCATTGCTATTTTTATTCAAACCTTTGCACGGTAGCTATTGTCCCAATTGCTATTATACCTCCTTGACACTTTGAAATACCATGATGCCTTTGTCACCATAGGTTGGGAAATTTTATTAGTGATGCTAGTTTAATTTATCACATGGGTTGAGTGCGATTAGATTGCTTAGCGGTTTATATTTACGATTGGTCTCATCACACATGTTAAATTATTAATTTGACTTAATGACATATGGAGCGTGGTTGGTGCCACGTGTATTAAAATTTGTGCCACGTCATTGGTGTGGCGTTGGCTTGGTTATACAAATTGGTTTTGCACTCAGGCGAGTGATCGTGCGATAAGGGAAATGCGATTGTACTTTGGGGATGTGGTAGTCTCGCGGGTAATGCTAAGGACTTAACTTTGTGCGCCATTGATCCGAGCTTAATCGTGCAAACCACATGTCTATTATGGGATGGACTGGTGATTAATTTGTAATATTTCAATTCAATTACGCCATTGTGATGAACATGGTTCTTGATTTCCATGTGGCGCAAGAGGGTGTGATCGAAACCCTAGCGGGCGAGGATTGGGTTGAGGTAGAGCATTGTAAAGGCCTTGTTGTGATTTCCTTAGGCCTAGGCTAATCACATCGTGTGGATGCAGTTGTGCAACCTCTGCAGTGTAAAACTATTCGAATAGCGCGTCCTCGGTCATGGGCGGTGCTCGGGATTTCACCACGAGGGTTAGTGTTTCATTTATAACTTGGTGGTTTATGTTGGGAGTGGGCGGGTAGTTCTTTGTTGGTTAAACTTGTGAATTGGTGTTCACAAGTGGTTCATATTTATTCCTTTGATTATCTATTATTCTGTTTTGATTAACTTTCGCTTTCAAGTTATTTAATATATTTCATCAATAAATGCCTTTATGCAAATTAACCTTTCAGCCTTCCTTTGGTAAGCCTTGCATATTATATTGCATTTATTGTTACAAGCGACTTCTTGAGTACCAATGTACTCACGGCTTTACGCCTATGTTGCTCGATTGAGAGAGGAGTACTATCGGCGGAGGTGCGGAAGGGAGTACTACGGCGACTTCACGGATTAGGCCGTTCTCCACTCGATGCTTTGTGGCTTGTCGATTGGTCGCTACGCTTTATTTTGGATTTCATTGCTATTTTGTTAAGCCCTTAGGCTAGAGATATTGTAAGCTTGGCCATAAGGTCGTACCTTGATATTTTATCGATATTCTAGTTTTCCCTTATTATTATCGTGTGTATGACTATGATGACATCTATGTTTGGTGTGTGCACTAGCGTGATCTGGACTAGTGCGGTTTACGAGAGAGCAATTTGCATATTCGGTCTCGACACTGTAATGTTCTCTCATGTACGAATCCCTTTGCCTCACGATATAGATTGAGCTCAAGGCGAGACATGTCATCCTCTTAATAGCTCAATCACTCTCTCGATTCCGTGATGGATTATAAACTCGTGATTGACTCCTCAATCACCTTGGCATGGCCATGCACTTTCATAATCCATTACATCGAGGCCCAGAGATATCTCTCCCATAAGGAGGGGCAAATTCTATCTTGATCATTCACATCCCACTACATGTTTCATGGCAAACCCGAAGACTACTTTTATGACTACCCGATTCACGGAGTAGTGTTTAGTAGTCCCAAAATAAGCTACTACTCATGTTGGGAACCATGATGATCTCAAGTCTAAGGACTCTACATAAACACTACTTGAGACCAGCGATGACACATGGAATCTCTGCGGTGTCTCATGGCAGGTCTATCAACATATGTTCACTAACACATGTCCATATTATTGATTTGGTATCACCATACCATGATCCATGAGACATGATCATCAATCAATACATATGCTGATCTTTGTCTTTGAATCATATTTGTTCCTCATATGATATACGATCAGGGATCATTTAGAAATAGCAACATCTTAGTATTTAAGAGTCTCATGAATAAGTCACATACTCATTGATCAATAATGATGATGTCTATTCCAAGGAACAAAGTAATGTATCATAAACATAGTATGTGATATATACAACATCTCCATGTTGCCTCTAGGGCATATCACTAACAATTTAAAACAAAGTAATTAAATAATAGATTGCAAATTGGGTTCAACATGATCAAAGGACACGATTTGCCTTGGTTCATCTTTCAATGAGTACTCACAGTCTTGAGCGAATCTAGCGAGAGAAAGCATTGAAACCAAAGAAACAGATAAAATGATAAGCAAATGAACTCCAAAATTAATGAAACCAGAACCAAAAGCTAGCGCTCGATTTTAGATGAATTTAGAAAAAAGAACGGGGTCAATCGGAGCTAGGACGGAGGAGAATGGGCTCTCGGAAAATTAAACCTAAATTTAATCGGTAAAATCGGAAAATGTAACGGGCGTGGCGGGGCTAGGGCTGACGTGGCAGCAGCTGGTGCTGCCACGTGGCACGGGCGACGTGGTAGGCGGCGTGGCTTCCGGGGCGGAGTGCAGGCTGATGTGGCACGACCGTGGCATGCCGTGAACGAGGCGGCGATGTCGGCTTCCGAAGCGCGGCGGCGGCGGCTTAATCCGGCGGCTCGGGTTGCCACGGCAGCAGATCGGTGTGTCGGTTTAGATCGAAGCGGCAGTTGCGTCGAGGCGGTGGTGTCGTCCGATGGGTGACGCGTGGCGGCACGGTGCACCTGGCGTCACGGGCCTTGTAGCGCGGGCGCGGGCGCGGAAGCGGCGGGCGCGTCGGCTCAGCGCGCGCTACCGAAGCGGTGCTCGCGGCGCAGTAATGGCGAGTTCGGTGGCGCGCGCGCGCGGAGAAGAGAGCCGTGAGTGCGGGTCGTGCGTCGGCAGCGGAGGAAGGTAACAGGGCGACTCACCGGAAAGGCGGCGCGTTCAAGTCGGCGGCCGGCGGATGCGGTGCCACCGACGGGCGCGAGCGCAGCTCCGGCGAGGCGCCCGGCGGGAGGAGGACACGGCGGCGGCGGGCGAGGCAGCTGCGCGCAGCGCTGGGGTCGTCGGCAGGCGGAGGCGACACGGGAGAGGTGGGCGGCGGGTTCACGGCGGCGCTTGGGTAAAGCTCACGAACCGAGGAGGCGCGCTTTATAGCACGCACGCCGAGGATGTCGAATAGAACGGCGCAGGGGGCTGAACCGGATCGGAGCGATGGCGGGAGGCCGACGCATGGCACCACGGCGCTGCGTCGGCGGAGCCCGGCGGGCGCTAAGGGTTAGGGTTCGGGCGGCCGACGCGGCACGGCGCAGGCGGATCGGGCGAGCTGCGGTGGAGTCGAGTGAGGTGCGCGCGGGACGGCGTGGCGAGCGCGCGCGGATGGAGACGCGTGGCAAGGTGAGCGGCTGAGCGAAGAGCGAAGCCTTGATGCTAGGGATTGGAAGTCATCGCCTTGTGGCGCGAAGTCTTGTGCGCGACGTGTGGCTTGGCGGGCGATCGGGCGGTGGGGCGAGTGCGGGATGCGGGTGGCCGAGGAAGCGATGAAGTGCGCGAAGCGGCCCGGATGGGCGACACGCGAGGAGAAGAGGATCGGCGACGAGCGGGCGAGGCGGGGCGGCTGGCCGGCGCCGGATCGGGCCGACGGGGCGTGACGTGTAGGGAGAGGATCCAACGGTTGGAGGTTTTCCGATTTCTTTTATTCGTGAAAATCCAAATAACATGCTAGGAGCTCTAGAAAATAGCAAATAAATCCCAAAAATTCATCAAAAATACCAGAAAATTCCTTGAGACCTGAAGAATTCAAATAAAATATTTTTAACTTATGTTGATGTTTATTTTACTCAGATTAAATTATTTTAAAATTTTGAAATTCATTTAAAGCTTAATTTAATTCTAGAAAATTTCAGAAAATTTCTTGTGACGCAAGGAACTCAATTAAAATTTTTTTTAGCTAATGTTGAGGTTTAATTTAATCATATTAAATTATTTAAAATTTTGAAAATTTAATTTAAGCTTGATTTTAAATTCAGGAAAATCCCATAAATTTATTTTTAAAATCAAGGTTTTAAAATCCCCAAAAATCGGGGATATTCTGATCCTTTGTTGCACTCCTCATCCCCGCCACTGTCCACGGCCTCTCTGCACTTAACATCGCGTGCGCCTGCAGATCGGCATGCTGGCGGAGTCGGACTCATCATCTCTCGCTTTATCGGCAGCGGCAAGAACAGCATGGCGATCACCGGTGCACGGTCGGCTCGGGGCCGAGTAGTGCGCTCACGGCACTCTAGTGTCAAGGCCTCCACACGGTTTATCGCCTAGGCTTGCCTCATGATCGCGACTACGCTGGCTGGGTGTGTTCCTGGCCGTATCGGTGAGGCGAGATTTAAAACTCAAAGGCTTTGATGGATGATAGGGGAACATTACGGCTCCACCAAAACTTACGTGGATTGGAGGGTCTTGGCGGCGAGACACGAATGGGGCGAGCGTTGTCGTGCCGAAAGCCCAGCGTGACACTCCAATCAGTAGCAAGCAGCGCTACACCATACATGATGAACTTCTCGGCGAGGTCACGCATGTTGAAGCGGGCGGTGATCTCGATAAGCTTCCGTGCCCTTCGCCTGTCCTCAGCATCTATCGGCGGGCTGGGCGTGGTGTTGAACGCCATCAGCCACCCGGAGCACTCGAGACCGCTACCGCTCGCCACACGGTGGTAAAACCACCATCTCATCCACTCCGACTCCCACTCCGCCTGAGCCGAATCCGCAGGGAAGATCTTCCCGCACTGGGACCGAATGGCGAAGTTGACGCTGCCGAAGTTGGCGAACGTCCCATCTCCCCACTCTGTTGGCTGACACAGTGCGTCGTGGAGAAATGCGAACAGCGACACGATGGGCCAGCAGGCTTCCGTACGCAGCGCCCAGCTGTACACGGTAAGACGAGCTATCGCGTTCGGACTCATCTGTGCCAGCTCAAGCCCAAAGGTCTGCAAGACATCCCCGACAATCATGGCGGTAGGGATACGTAGCCTGGCTTCGAAATAGGCGATGAAGACGATCGCCTCTGACTCCTCGGGGAGCGGTTCGGTCTCGTCGCTCGTAGGCAGTGGCACGTCCCGGCGGTCTGATAGCTTCCCTTTGTGAAGTAGACCGCGGATCGTCTCCTCTATCACGAGGGTTGAGCCTAAGATACGGGAGCATGGACCTTCTATCTTCTCCATAGCTGGCCACCATTTGTCCACCAGCGTGGAATCGCGCCCCTCAAGTGTGTATTCACCTCGGCGACACCGGCGATCACCGGGAGAAAGCATTCTTTGCTGACTGCTTGAGCATGTTCTTCGCCGTGCGCCATTGTTCTTCGTGAGCTTGACGACGACGGGGGCACCAAGCTGGCAAAGGAGACAGGAGAGCAGGGCATAGGAAAAATAGACCAGAAGGTGAGGAGAGTGTAGGCGTGGTGCCACAGGGGATATTTAAAGCCCCCGTATCTCCCACACCACTGGCAAAGGTAACCGGTGGGAGACGAGCCGCTCGACCCCCCCACAATGGAGGCCAAAGCGGCACAACCGCCCATGCGTGTCGTGCCTGTCACAAGGTGACCGTGCAAACGGCATGTTAAAGCACGACGTGCCAATCGTGTTCCGCCACGTGTCCACTACCTCGAGGGTAAATGTAGTTCGCGCGGTGTGCCGTTTCTGTCGGGACCCGGAACAACGACTCCAAGTCCCTCTGTGTAAATCGCACTATCCCAGGAAAAGCTAGTGCACATGAGGGTCCAACGATAATGTATATCATGCAAAAATTACCACAGAATATTAATAAGCGAAAAATACGACCTTATGGCCAAGTCTTACAATATAGAGCGCAAGGCCAACAAAAGAAATTAAAGCGCCGGAAAAAGCGGTTAAAGGTAGCGTAACGGCCCATCCGGCCTCCCACGGGCGAATGGCGTAAGACGCGTCCTATTATTGAAGTAGTCCTCACCGTCGTAGTCACCGTCAAGGTCTGGCAACAGTTTTAGTAAGGTGAGCACAAAAAGAACTCCCAAGGTAAACACACTAAGTGCTTACGCAAGTTACACCGAGAATATAACAGAGTTCATGCATGCATAGGATTAACAAAGGGAGGCTTATTAAGTTTATTTGTGCGAAAAGCAGTACTGAATTTAAATACACTAGCATAAGTATGAAAAGCTGAATTTTCAATACATCAATACTAACATCATTTTTGTGAAGTAGTAACGTTAGTGTAGGCTCCGACCTACACTAACCTAACCACGGGAATCCACCCGGACTATTACCAAAAACCACTGAGTTTGCCGAAAACCAAGTTTTATAGAATTCAAGTCTAATCTGTGAAGACTCTACTCAGCATGTCCATGACCGTGGACACGGCTATCCAGGATAGGTTTTAACTCTGCAGAGGTGTACAACTTTACCCACAAGACATTCCCTCTCACTTGAGCCACGCGATAAACACACTTCCTTTGGTGTGTGGCGGGGAGTTCATGACAAGGTTGTTCCGATGATCCATAGCCAAAATAATTACGCTGCCACTAAGGTTTCACCACAACTCGAATCCACGAGTTGGAGCCCCCTCTGGTGCCATGTGAGACTTCCCACAGCCTACGCCGCGCTCACATCTAGCCTATAGCGAAACTATGTTTGAAACTTCACAAATTACTTAGCCAGGTCCGTCCTATACCAGACTTGTGGTAGTACGAAGTGACTTCATAAAATAAATCACAGAAACGGTTCTTAAGTTGACTAAGGCTCAACCACATACCCACATGCATGACAATCAACCAGGTGTCACCAAACACGAGGCATGCCGGCACCCACCACCTAACCATTAGCCTAAGTCCAAATCACAAGTTTCTATTTTCATTTTTAAGTAATTTTCATAAACCACCCTTGACTCACCGAAGTCAAGGCTTCATTTTCAGATCATCATTCCATGTGAAAGATTTAATCCCACCTAAAAGTATACTAAGCCAGGCTAAGCATTTCTATAAAATTTTCTAGTCAATACTATGAGACTAACTAGTTTTCAGCTAGGGTGACAAGGTATACGAATTCGAGATTCAAATTTGGCCATATTCAAGGAATTATTGGTATAACTAACATTTACACTGAATTTAAATTAAATTTGAATAGAGGTACGCATGCATATACAGTAAAAAAATATAAATAAATTTGAAATATTAGGTTCAACATGGTCAAAGGTGTAACTTTCCTTGATCGAAGTCTTGCTGAGAATCGTCGAACTCGAACTCTCCGGAATCGTTAAAATCTAACGTAAAGAGCCAATTAAAAAGAAATTAAAAAATTCAAATAAATTCAAAATTCCAAAATGATGCCAGAAATGGATAGATCATGATTTTAGAAAATTTTAGAAATTTGAATGGGTCAATTTAGAGTTAAAATGAAGAAGTTATAGCCTTCGAAAGTTTAAATACATTTAAAAAGAAAAATACTCAATTCTGAATTAATTTTAACCGAAAAAACATTTATGACGTCAGCATGAATTATTTTTCTAAAGGAAATAATAGATTATGACGTCAGCAAGGTATATAGGTTTTCGGTCGAATTATTTTTATATGGGAAAATCAGTTTTATTGCGTCAGCATGACGTCAGCAGGAATTTTCGGATTTATTTAAAATCGGTAGGGCTGACGTGGCGAGAGAGGCGGCGTGGCCTCCCGTGGCTCCCGCCCGGCACCACGTGGCGCCTCGTGGGCTGCCGCGTCACGGTGATATGTTGCGTGTGGTAACGTCTGCGCGGGGTGGCGAGAGCGCCGGTGGCGGTGTGGCGCCCAACTGGCGGCCATGTCTGCTGCCACCTCAACCCGACGGCTGACGGGGCAAGGCGACCGGCAGTGGCGCTCGGGGCCCGATGGTCGTCGGAGCTCCAGCGGGCGGCGGCGCCGGCCGATGCGTGGGAAATGATGGGGAGGGTGAGGGGAGTGTCCTGGTACCTCGCACGAAGTCCGAGGGTGTGGAGAGAGGAAGATCGCGGAGAGGCGGCGATCGGAGAGGAGCTGCAGGCTGCGGAGGGGATCCGGTGGCGCACGTGCTCGGGAAGATGGTCGCCGGGGATCGCCTAGGCACCAGCAACATCGGGGAGGCGTCGGTGAAGCTCGGGAAGGCTTGAGGCGACGGCGATTGCTCGCCGGAGTCGTCGGAGCCGCGAGAGAAAAATCGGGCTCGGGGAGGTTCCGCGCTCGGGTGCTCACGTTGAGAGGTGAGGAGGGCGGTGTGGGTAGAGGACTCGGGGTATCCTTTTATAGGTGGGAGGAGTATGATCGCGCACAACTCGCCGGTTTTGGAGCAGACGGGAGCTTAATCGGCGGTGAAGGAGGGTGTAATTAGGGAGAATTATGCACTGCAGCGGACCTTGATGGAGGTAATTACAATTTGCGATCGGCATGGGCATCAATTGGGAAGAAGCCAAGCTTCAAAAGCTTCCGGTTTTATTATCAATAAGCGGCGTGGCAAGAGGATCGCGCGGAGAAGAAAGGAAAGAGGCGGGAAAGCGGGTGACAAGGAGGTCCCACGGTCGAGAAGAAAAAAGAAATGGCGAGGGCGGTCAGATTCGCGACGGGTAGCAAGAAGGAAGATCGGGGCGTAGGAGTCGATTGAAGGGTAAGTGAGCGCGAGCAGTCACGATTCGATCCGACTAACAACAGGAGAAATCGAGCGATTGAGCGTTTAAGTGTCGAGATCGGTCGAGATTGAAATCGGCTTGAGGCGGTGTGGATCACGCCACGTGCCGGGCGAAGGGAAGAGGGGAGCGGTGAAGCGGTAAGTGGCCGCGAACGGCTCGGGCGGTGAGGTGAGTGGTCGGATACGCGACACGCGTTGGGCAGGGAAGAGGGGAGGGCGGGATGAAGCGGTAAGGTGAATCGGACGGTTGGGAAAGGATCCGGCGGTGCGGGTTCGACCCGATGGGTGACAAGTGTCGGCCCCGGGAGGGTTTTGGGGTTTTTATTTTTTTTGATTTTCCAGAAAAGATATTAAGCTTTAGAAAACTTAGAAAATACCAAATAAATTTTGAAAAATCCAGAAAAATTCAGAGAACCTTCTGGGACTATTTGGGACTTAATAAAAATATTTTCAACTCATTTTGATGAATGATTTTCTCACAAACACAAAATGACTTTAAAGGGAGGGTTTTAAATCTTTATAATTTCCTGAAAATTAAAGTAATTACAGATTTGACTTTAGGAAAAAGAATTACATTTATTGACTTCCATGAAATGAAATAAATTCTTTTTGGCTTTTATAAAATAGAAATTTTGGCTTTTCTCAAATCAAGCTTGGAATAAAATCCAGGAAATCCAATAAATTTTAGAAAATACTTAAATAAAGGAATTAAATTTTTGGGATGTTACAGTCTCCCACCGCCGTGCTGCAGGATGACCCTCGGGGCCATCGCTGCAATAACGGCGATCCACGCATCGGTCAATCTTTACAGCAACTTCTGCGGGGTCTCCGCACGCGAGATAACCAGGCTCGCCCTCATAAAGGACTTGCGCTGCACTCCACCTGCGGCGTTGCAGACCCGAAGACGCCCTCCACTTCGATGGTCCAGGGCAACCTCGGCACCTTGCTTCGGCCTATATTTCATCAGTCCAACCGAACCTTCGACTCGCCCTTGGGCACAAGGACAGTTTCGCATCTCGACCCTAATGTCTAATGTCTTTTTCGTGGCTGACAGTTCGCAGATAGCGCTCGCGGAACAGTTCAGCTGGTCGAAGTCCAACCGATGGTGGGAATCCACGCATGATCGATCGAAATACAACGGTGGGAAGTCGCATCGCGTCAAATTGTGCACGCGCGGCGCTTGCGAGCTGCATCGGACAACGCCGCGGACGAGCCGGTAACTTCCCGCCACGCGTCCCGCCTCTCTCGGGAAGGGGCGTGCGATCGTGGTCGTGCAACCCACGACGTGCCAATCGTGTCGTACCATGTGTACCACCCTGTCGGGATAGCGCATACGACTGCAACATCCTCCTTGGCGTTTCAGGGGTCGGCACGATTCGCACTGCCATTTAAGACGCCACCTCCGGACCACGGAGTGCCTTCGGCTCAGTAAGGCGAATCCACCGGTAACCATGAAGCTGCGAGGGATGGCTTCAAGCTCGGAGGCCACCTTGGTCCACTTCACCCGTGGGTGGGATGCGCGGCCGGGGATCACCGTTGAAGTTTTGATCATGCCCTCAAAAATAGGCCTCCTTCAGCTTATCAACGCCTACTGATCGCCCTAATTGGTGATACTCTTGCTGCACATACACAAACTGCACGACTAAGCCATACCCGGCCACGCGCCCACGCATCACGCAGGAGCACTGCACGACTAAGCCACCACAGGATTGGAGAAGGATGGTACCACATCACTGCCGACATATATATAGCCATTTCCCCCCATGGGGAAGCATAACCAGCGGGAGTTGAAGCGGCATGGGCGCCTACGGCCGTAGCGGCCCGCCTTAGGCTTTTTAAAGGATCGGCCCGCGCAGCTATCGGTGCATGACAACTCTGGACCGGCCAAAGCCCCCCTACTCAACCCCCTAGCGGAGTCACAGGGACGACTCCCGCACTCTGCATCC
This sequence comes from Melocanna baccifera, assembly GCA_036346265.1. Classification (NCBI taxonomy): domain Eukaryota; kingdom Viridiplantae; phylum Streptophyta; class Magnoliopsida; order Poales; family Poaceae; genus Melocanna; species Melocanna baccifera. The sequence goes on along the minus strand of CM070701.1, from coordinate 1,897,225 downwards.
TAGGCGCGAAGCGGGGATGACTTCGGTAGCTTACCTGACTCCACGTCTTCGGCATAAAGCGGGGTCGCACTAGCAAATGCACTCATCGAAATACGTCATAGGCCGTCGGGACAGAGGGGGCCAAAGGCCTCGACAACATAGCTTCGGCCTGTGAAACCCTTCATCATGAGAGGCTCCTGTTGTAGGGGTGGCCCCCACCTAAGCCCAACCGGCCTATTAAGAGGTTGTAAAGCCCAAAGTGACATGTATAATGACATGATTGCCCTTGGGAAAGATATTTGGATTTAAGGGTACGATTGTAAAAACACTCCCCATGAGGGCATATAAACGTGATACAGTCGTGGGGAGACTCCCAGAGAGGACATTACTCACCTAACTCTCCACTACCACACACTCTCTCTATTTGGTCTGTAACCACAACAGGCACCATTATTCTAGAAAAGAAGGAGTTCAGAGCTCTACAACAAGGAAGCCGCACAGTAAATGAATATCTGCAAAAGTTCAACCAACTGGTGCGCTATGCACCAGAAGATGTGGCTACCGATGAAGCAAAACAAGAAAGATTCTTGGTGGGTTTGAATGACAACATTTAGTACAGTTGATATCCAGTGTCTATGCTGATTTCCATTAGTTGGTGAGTAAAGCCAATCGTCAAGAGGGCAAGTTTGTAGAGATGGAGAACCGGAAGAGAAGAATGGCTAATCAAAAGGTTAATCCTTGAAATGTAGTACTGTCGCCATGTAGTGCATGTGGTGTACACAGGGGAACAAGACTTGTGAAGGAGCATTGGTTCTTGCATGTGGAAGTCGTGACTTCACCGATCGTGCATGCATGCTTGCTATCGTCTCTTGCATGGCCCATAACGTACTTTGCCCACAAACGGACCTCGAACTTGTAACATCATATTTTTATAGTTTATTTGAAGCTTTTAAAATTAAAATTCATAATTTCATTTTTTCTAGAATTAATCCAAGCTTAAAATGTATTTTTTTATTAATTAAAAGGATTTAATATGATTAAATTAAAACATTGACATTTGGTTAAAGTATTTTACTTGGGTTCATTGTGGTTCAAGGAATTTTTTCGATTTATTTGATGTTTTCTAGTGCTCATTTTATTTTCTTCCGATTTCTGAAATTGCAATAATCCTTATAAAATACCAAAAGGGTAAACGGGCCAAAACCCATTTCTCTCTCTAGCCCATTAAGCCTTAACTGTCCGATTCCCCCTACTTGCCACGTGTCAGCCATTCGAGCCAAGCTTTGCATCGGTCACTAGATCCCGCCCTAGGACAGATGTTAGGCATCTAAGGGCTACCGCACTACTCATTTGTGCCATCTGTCATTGACCGTATGATCTGTTAGTGATATGCCCTAGAGGCAACATGGAGATGTTGTATATATCACATACTATGTTTATGATACATTACTTTGTTCCTTGGAATAGACATCATCATTATTGATCAATGAGTATGTGACGTATTCATGAGACTCTTAAATACTAAGATGTTGCTATTTCTAAATGATCCCTGATCGTATATCATATGAGGAACAAATATGATTCAAAGACAAAGATCAGCATATGTATTGATTGATGATCATGTCTCATGGATCATGGTATGGTGATACCAAATCAATAATATGGACATGTGTTAGTGAACATATGTTGGATAGACTGCCATGAGACAACTGCGGAGATTCCATGTGTCATCGGTTGGTCTCAAGTAGTGTTTATGTAAAGTCCTTAGACTTGAGATCATCATGGTTCCCAACATGAGTAGTAGCTTATTTTGGGACTACTAAACACTACTCCGTAACTGGGTAGTCATAAAAGTAGTCTTCGGGTTTGCCATGAAACATGTAGTGGGATGTGAATGATCAAGATAGAATTTGCCCCTCCTTATGGGAGAGATATCTCTGGGCCCCTTGATGTAATGGATTATGAAAGTGCATGGCCATGCCAAGGTGATTGAGGAGTCAATCACAAGTTTATAATCCATCACGGAATCGAGAGAGTGATTGAGCTATTAAGAGGATGACACGGTCTCGCTTGAGTTCAATCTATATCGTGAGGCAAAGGGATTCGTACATGAGAGAACATTCTGAGTTCAGTGATATGATCTTTACATATACTTTGGGGTTAATATGTCTTACTAGAGGCGCTATTAACATGGTAACCGGAAAGGCGTTTCGGTCACGACCAAGTATACATGAACCTCTGGTCGCACGCTTAACGGTTTGGAACACTAATTCGAATATGATTCGGATATGGGCTCAATTCGGATAGAGATCCGAATAGACTCCTATTGGGCCTCGGTCCACGAGGCCCACGTGAGAAGGTCTATATATATGGAGCGCGAGGCGGAGGATTCGTCCCTGTGAACATCTAGCAAAACCCTAGCCGCCACCTCGAGCCAAACCTAGCTGCTCACGAGTGCTAGTACACTCGCGATCGGCGTTCGCCCGGGCGTGTGGATACGGTGGAGGCGCCGCTTGTTGCGATCTTGATCGGCGTGCGTGGAGGAGCGATCTGTTGGGACGATCGGCTACTTCCACTACTACCTCGACGCGCGTGATTGGATCGGTTTCCAATTCTTCTTCACTTGCACATTTGCGCGTCTAAGTGGTAACGATCCATGATCCTTCCTTAGCATGATGTTCTTGGGTGCGCGGTAGAAAAGTTTTGTTTTACGCTTCCGCGAGCCTACAGTATTCCTTTAGTGGTATCGAGCCATCTTGCTTAGTTGCAATCGGATCGGCGCATATGTTGATATGCGATAGTAGTAGATTGGATCTATTCGATCTAAATCGGTAGCACGGGTTGATGAGATCAATCGGTCATAAGGGGTTGAAATATGTATGAGTTGATAGCATCATAAGGCCAAAAGATTAGTTCGTGCTCCTTCTTTGATGTACGCGCGACTTGCCCCTACTACGGTGGAATCACCATCGGGGCTAGCTGCGCGACAATCGATAGATCGAGCCAACAGATCGAGGTCTTGTGTTGTGGTCTCCTCAAGTATACCGATCGCGATGATCAATATGATTGATCTAATGAAAATTGAGACATTTTGAATGGCTCGGATTTGGGTTGATTTGATCGGCTCGATAAGATTTTCATAGCGATTTCATAGATGCGATCTATGTATACATGAGGTTTTCGTATGGCGCTGAGCGCCGCCGTGTGTATCCCCCTTGTATAGCGTCTTGGCTTCACATCGTTAGGTAGAATGCGATTCTACGTCTGACTTGTTTTTGCAGAAAATGATGTGAATAGTATGGCCCTATAGCTTATTTGAATGTATGAGATGTATGTGATGCATGTAACATTCATTCATGGCCTGCGTGTCATGATTATTTCAGCTATTGTTAGCTATATATATTGTATTTAACGACCTGCGTGTCGACCTTAATGCTTGAATCTATCTTTGTAATCTTCAATTTCTAGCTATTATAGGTAGTAGCCTAGTTTTGAGGTTACAAGCTTTTAAGCATGGTGGCCTAAAGGAGTGATGTGGAGGATGGAGATCGTCTACACCTACTTGGAGATGGATATCACCATTTTTGGGCCATACTACTTCACAGTTAAATGTGTTTATCTATGATGTTATCTATCTTATTCTTATGCAATGATATATGTGATATGTTGCTTTGGTAGGATAGAATCCCTCTTAAAATTAGGTGTTAATGCCCTTCCATATGTTGCACCAAAGATAATGATCACGCATGGTAGGTCTACCAAAGTAGAGTGCCATCGGTTATCATCATCATTTGGGGTAGATGTCGGACATCTACATGCGGAAACATTTGGTTTACTTAACAAGGTTATCAAAATAGTTTTGGACCTTGGGGCATAGATTGGGGCCGAGACATACTAATGTCACCCAAAGTAGAGTCACATAGGGATGTGATTAGCAAAGTGTTGCTTACCCATGTCACTAGTTTTCTAGCCGTGATGCCAAAGCTCACTAGGAATTAGTGAAATGAGGATCTTTACCTACTATGTAACTTAGAGGAGTTTTGTTGCAAAACTCATAGTGGGAGTCTTTTGCTAAATAGTTTAATAAAGATGAACATAAACATAGTGCTAAACTTTGCATATTATTGTGTTGTAGATCATGTCACTAACGCCGCATCCGATACTTTTAATTTGCGATCTGTTCTTGAGAAAGAAAAACTCAATGGAACAAACTTTTGGATTGGTATATAACTTGAGAATTGTTCTCAAGCAAGAGCGCAAGGAGTATGTCCTTGAGTCTCCTTACCCGAAGACTTGCTCGATAATGCTCACTGTGGCTGCGGAGAGCTTATGAGAAGCAAACATTGCCTTGATGTGAGTGTCTCATGCTTGCCACAATGTCCTCTGAGCTTGAAGCAATATGAGAACACAGATGCCTACAATATCATTGTGGGGTTACGTGGTATGTTTGAGAACCAAGCAAGGGTGAGAGGTTCAATACTTCAAAGTCCTTATTTGCGTGCGAGCTTGCGAAGGGAATCCGTCGACCCTCATGTGATTAAGATGATTGGCTACATTGAGAGTGCAGAAAAGCTTGGTTTTCCCTTAGCCAGAGTTGGCTCACGATGTGATTCTCCGATCGCTTCCCAGAGCTTTGAGCCATTCATAATGAACTTTCACATGAACAACTGGACAAGACCTGGTGAGTTGCATGGGATGCTAAAATCTGCCGAGAAAGTATTAAGAAAAGCAGCAATCATGTGATGATGATGCAGAAAGGCAAGGGCAAGCCCTATGTCAAGAGAAGCGCAGTCAAAAGAAAGAAAGCTCGATGCGATCGCGAGCGGTTCTAAGGCCAAGAAAGACAAGAAGAGCGATGCTCATCGATGCGATTGTTACTCACGTAAGCAATCGGGACATTGGAAAAAATGCCCAAAGTACTTGGAGGATCTTGAGAAGAAGAAGGAAATCGACTTCCACCGGTATAAATGTTATAGAGATCAATCTTGCTACTTCATCAACTGATTCTTGGGTATTTGATACGGATCGGTTGCTCACATTTGCAAATCGTTGCGAGGGCTAATAAGAAGTAGAAGTTTGAGGAGGAGCGAAGTGGATCTTGGCGTTGGCAATGGAGCAAAAGTTGCTGCGGTAGCTGTTGGCACCATGCCATTGTCTTTACCTTCGAGGATTAGTTTTGGAATTGAATAATTGTTATTGTGTTCCATCTCTTTCAAAGAACATTATTTACGCTTCATGTTTGCAAGCGAGAAGGTTATGACTTTAAATCTATGGACAATGGTTGTTCTCTTTATTTCAAAGATATGTTCTATTGTCATACTCCATTGGTGAATGGGTTATACGTTCTTACTCTTGAAGGGTCACGGTCTATACATTAATGCAAAGAGGCAACATCCGAATGATTTGAATCCACGTTTATTTGGCTTTGTCGCTTAGGTCACATAAATGAGAAACGCATGCGAAGCTCCATAGAGATGGTATTCTGCACTCATTTGATTTTGAATCATTAGAGACATGCGAATCTTGTTTACTTGGCAAGATGACAAAGGCACCTTTCACGGTCAAGGTGAATGGGCAAATGACTTATTGGCACTCATACATACCGATGTATGTGGACCAATGAGCTTAACGACAGAGGTGGTTTTCGGTACTTCATAACTTTTATCGATGACTTTAGTAGATATGGGTATATCTACGATGAAACATAAGTCGAATCCTTTGAAAAGTTCAAAGAATTCCAAAATGAAGTGCAAAATCATTTAGGCAAGACAATCAAGTTTCTACGATCGATCGTGGAGGCGAGTATTTGAGCCATGAGTTTGGCAATCATCTAAAGGATTGTGGAATTGTTCCACAATTGACTCCGCCAGGAACACCTCAATGGAATGGGGTATCTGAACGGAGAAATCGCACCTTATTAGATATGGTGCGCTCCATGATGAGCCAAAGTGATCTTCCGTTGTCTTTTTGAAGTGCGCTCTTGAAACGGCCGCGTTCACACTAAGCAGGGTTCCATCAAAATCGTGAGAAAAGACACCATATGAGATGTGGGCGGGACAACGTCCTAGCTTGTCTTTTCTTAAGATTTGGGGATGTGAGGCTTATGTAAAACGTTTACAATCTGATAAGCTCACTCCTAAATCTGATAAATGCTTCTTTATCGGGTATCCTAAGGAAACAAAAGGATATTATTTTTATAATCAAGGAGAAGGCAAAGTGTTTGTCGCTTGACATGGTGTCTTCTTAGAGAAAGAGTTTCTCTCAAGAAGGGATAGTGGGAGCACGGTGCAACTTGAAGAAATTCAAGAAACACCTAATAACGTTTCAGCTCCTCTGAGAACCACAACAGGATGAACAAACTGTTGAAGAACTGTTGTGGACACACCGGCACTGCACGTAGGTCAAAAGGTCACATCGTGCACGAGAGGTACATGTTCTTGACTACTCAACAAAGGGACATTTTGTTGTTAGACAACGATGAGCCTAAGACCTATGAAGAAGCGATGGTGGGACGGACTACGAGAAATGGCTTGATGCCATGAGATCGAAATTGAATCCATGCACGGTAATCAAGTTTGGAACTTGGTTGATCCACTGATGGTGTTAAAACCATTGAGTGCAAATGGGTTTTCAAGAAAAAGATAGACATTGATGGAAATGTTCACATCTATAAAGCGCGATTGGTGGCCAAAGGTTTCAAACAAATTCAAGGTGTTGATTATGATGAAACTTTTTCGCCCGTCGCAATGCTAAAGTCTATTCGGATCATTCTAGCGATTGCTGCATATTTCGACTATGAAATATGGCAAATGGATGTCAAAACAGCTTTCCTTAATGGAAATCGAGTGAGGATGTGTACATGACACAGCCCACGGGTTTTGTCGATCCGCAATCAGTTGGAAAGATATGCAAGCTCCAAAGATCCACTTATGGATTAAAGCAGGCATCTCGGAGTTGGAATATTCGTTTTGATGAAGTAATCAAAGGGTTTGGTTTCATCAAGAACGAAGAAGAGCCTTGTGTTTACAAAAGGGCTAGTAGGAGCGCACTCGTATTTACGGTCTTATATGTGGATGACATATTACCGATCGGAAATGATATTCCTTTGCTCGAATCTGTTAAGTCTTCATTAAAAATAGTTTCTCTATGAAAGACTTAGGAGAGGCAGCATATATTCTGGGCATCAAGATCTATAGAGATAGATCAAAAAGGCTAATTGGATTAAGCCAAGATACGTACATTGACAAGGTGTTGAAAAGGTTCAACATGCATGATTCCAAGAAAGGTTTTCTACCTATGTCACATGGTATAAATCTTAGCAAGAATCAGTGTCCTAGTACACACGATGAGCGGGATAAAATGAATGCGATTCCATATGCATCGGCTATTGGGTCCATTATGTATGCCATGCTTTGTACCGTCGGATGTTTCGTATGCTTTAAGTGCTACGAGTAGATACCAGTCAGATCCAGGTGAAAGTCACTGGATTGCCGTAAAGAACATCTTGAAGTACTTGAGAAGAACTAAAGATGTGTTCCTTGTCTATGGAGGTGAGGAAGAGCTCGTTGTAAATGGTTACATCGATGCTAGCTTCCAAGCGACAAAGATGATTTTAGATCGCAACTGGATTTGTGTTACTGCTGAATGGCGGTGCGGTAGTGGAAGAGTTCCAAGCGTGAGACGGTTGCTTGATTCTACAACGAAGCCGAGTACATAGCAGCTTCGAAGGCGCCAAAGAGGCTGTTTGGATCAAGAAATTTATTTCGAGCTTGGTGTGATGGCTAGTGCCTCGGCCCAATGGACTCTCTTTGTGACAATAGTGGGGCCATTGCACAAGCCAAGGAGCCTAGATCGCACTGAAGTCCAAGCACATTTTACGGCGATTTCATCTCATCCGCGAGATAGTGGAGAGAGCGATGTGAAGATATGCAAAGTACAAGCGGATTTGAACATTGCAGATCCGTTGACAAAGCCACTTCCCAGCTAAAGCATGAGGCTCACACTAGGCAATGGGTATTAGATACCTACATGGTTGACTCTAGTGCAAGTGGGAGATCATAGTGATATGCCCTAGAGGCAACATGGAGATGTTGTATATATCACATACTATGTTTATGATACATTACTTTGTTCCTTGGAATAGACATCATCATTATTGATCAATGAGTATGTGACTTATTCATGAGACTCTTAAACACTAAGATGTTGCTATTTCTAAATGATCACGATCGTATATCATATGAGGAACAAATATGATTCAAAGACAAAGATCAGCATATGTATTGATTGATGATCATGTCTCATGGATCATGGTATGGTGATACCAAATCAATAATATGGACATGTGTTAGTGAACATATGTTGGATAGACCTGCCATGAGACAACTGCAGAGATTCCATGTGTCATCGTTGGTCTCAAGTAGTGTTTATGTAGAGTCCTTAGACTTGAGATCATCATGGATCCCAACATGAGTAGTAGCTTATTTTGGGACTACTAAACACTACTCAAATGGCGAGTAGTCATAAAAGTAGTCTTGGGTTTGCCATGAAACATGTAGTGGGATGTGAATGATCAAGATAGAATTTGCCCCTCCTTGTGGGAGAGATATCTGGGCCCCTCGATGTAATGGATTATGAAAGTGCATGGCCATGCCAAGGTGATTGAGAGTCAATCACGAGTTTATAATCCATCATGGAATCGAGAGAGTGATTGAGCTATTAAGAGGATGACACAGTCTCGCCTTGAGCTCAATCTATATCGTGAGGCAAAGGGATTCGTACATGAGAGAACATTACAGAGTTCAAGTGATATGATCTTTACATATACTTTGGGGTTAATATGTCTTACTAGAGGCGCTATTAACATGGTAAGCGGAAAGGCGTTTCGGGTCACGACCAAGTATATCGTGAACCTCTGGTCGCACGCTTAACGGGTTGGAACACTAATTTGAATATGATTCGGATATGGGCTCAATTCGGATAGAGATCCGAATAGACTACTATTGGGCCTCGGTCCACGAGGCCCACGTGAGGAGGTCTATATATATGGAGGCGAGGCGGAGGATTCGTCCCTGTGAACATCTAGCAAAACCCTAGCCGCCACCTCCCGAGCCAAACCCTAGCTGCTCACGAGTGCTAGTACACTCGCGATCGGTGTTCCGGCCGGACGTGTGGATACGGTGGAGGCGCTGCTCGTTGCGATCTTGATCGGCGTGCGTGGAGAGCGATCTGTTTGGGACGATCGGCTACTTCCACTACTACCACGACGCGTGATTGGATCGGTTTCAATTCTTCTTCGCTGCGCTGCGGCGTCTAAGTGGTAACGATCCATGATCCTTCCTTAGCATGATGTTCTTGGGTGCGCAGTAGAAAAGTTTTGTTTTCTGCTTCCGCAGCCTACGCGTATTCCTTTATGATCTTTCACAAGCCACGTGTCAACAATTGATCTCCCAGGCACTGTTCATCATCGTCTCCAACGCGAACTCCGCCACTGTCCGCATCCAACAGGGCCTCAATGTCCGTGCTGTGCACCCTGCAGTCATCTTGGCATCCACGCCTATATAAGAGCGCCACCCCTCTTGTTTTTGCACCCACAGTTGAGCTCGTTGTGCGCCCTCGAAGTCTATACAGCATGTCACCTTGCTCCACCGTCGTAGCTGAGCCGCTATCGTCCACCACTCCGGTAGCCATCACCTTTGTCCTCGCCGTCTTCCCTACCATGTGCCATCGATCGCCGTCTCCCGGATCGTCTCTGCCACCATTTGCCCACTCCACCATTGAGTTCCCAGCGATGAGCCTGCACTGCCTCACTTCGTACCAACTAAGTGCCGTCCTGGTTCGAGCGCCCGCCGACGCTAGCCGTGATGTCAGACCGCACTCGCGCCCCGTGACTCTTTGCTTTCTCCATGAACCTTGTCTACCATGAGCCAAGTCACCGATAGCTGGGTCCCACTTATCAGCCGCACAGTGCCATAGACCCATGAGCCAGCCGAGCCGAGTCAGATGCCACATCACCATCCATGTAAGCCCAAGTTCAATGTGTGAGCCATGTGTTGTGCCACATGTACGCCATGTCATCCTATGGAGCTAACTCAAGTGCCACATCAGCATACCACATCATCTACCATGTGTCATGCCATGTCATCCTGCCATGTCAGCCCTAAGAGCTAGCTATCAACCACGTGTCTGTGCCATGTTAGACTTAGAAGCCTAGTCAGCTGCCACGTAAGCTGATGATATCATAAATCCTATTTTCTTTAGAAAAATAATTCAGCCAAAAATAAATTCGATGCTGACATCATAATTAGGATTTTCCTTTAGAAAAATAAATCTAATAAATCCTATTTTCCTTTTTCTCTAGATTTAAATCTTTCGAGAGCTTATTCTTCTCTATCCTAGTTTCAATTGAGTTGATTCTTTTTTTTTCTAAAATCATCTAAAATTGAGCTCTACCTTTTCGTTCTGGTTTTGAAGTTTTTAGAGTTCATTTAAATTTTATTTGTTTTTTATTTGTATCTCATTTTATTTTCTCTTTCGTTAAATAACGTCTTCGAAGGAGTTGAAGTAAGATATAAAGATTAAGAGTCTTTCAATGAGTTAGGCCAAGGCATCTGCAGGAAAAATCATCTTGGTCGTCTAAACCATCGAACTACGTGCATAACACCGATTAAGCATAGAATGACGGTTCCCCTAGATGATCCACCCCTAATGACAAGCCACATGCTTAAGATCATCCTAAAATAGAGAGGAAAGGTGGGGATTCCAAACCTACATCGTCCATGCAAGAAATCCTTTCCTCCTTCCTTCCTTCTTCCTCTCCTTCCTTTTTTTCTTTCTAGCAGGGGGGTAGCAGGGCATAGGGGGGAAGAGTGGTAGCCATAGGGGAGAGAGGGGTGTAGGGGGATGGAGTGGCAGCCATAAGGGGAACCCTAGGGTTGGGGAAAAAAAGGGGGGAATGACTAGGCCTTTGGTTGGGCTAGCCTGGGCCCAAGGTAGGAGGTGGAAGGTCTGACCTCCCTGTCTAGACAGCCCACCAACTGGCCTCTTTCTCTTTTTTTTTCTTTTTAGACAAATCCGTAGCCTACACCCGCCTTCTGTGATTCAACGAAAGAAAGAGGAATATCTGTTAATTCATTAAATACTTTTGGAAACGCCGAATCGACGTCTAGGGCATTACATTCTCCCCTCTTAAAAATGATTCATCCCCAAATCTAGCACCTCAGAACCATGGAATAGGAGTACGACATAGGAGAGAGCAACAAAGATAAACAACAACTACGAGTACTTACCAGCCTCGAAGAGCTCGGGTACTTCTTCGGCATCTAATCCTCAAGCTCTGATATCGCCTCTCGCTCGGACTAATTCATCTAGAGGATCTTCATGTACCTGATTGTCCTCTTCCTCATGACTCGCTCCAACGAGTCCAAGATACGCGATGGTCGATACTTCATAGTAAGATCCTGCTCCACAGTGATCAGCTCCAGGTTAATATTGTGCTTGGGGTCCTGCAGATACTTTCTCAGCATAGACACATGAAAAATATTGTGCACTCCACTCATCGAGCCTAACAACTCCAGGCGATAGGCCAGACTACCCATATGTGCAACTACTAGAAATGGGCCAATGTACATAGGCTAAGCTTCCTAGTGGTACCGAACTGAACGATGCCCTTGGTTGGTGACATCCTGAGGAGCATAAGGTCACCAATAGCAAACTCCAACTCACGACGCTGAACATCCACAAAACTCTTTTGTTGGCTCTGAATGGCCAATAGGTTCTTTTGAATCTCTCGCACCTTCTCTACAGTCTGCAAATGGGTTTTCAAGAAAAAGATAGACATAGATGGAAATGTTCACATCTATAAAGTGCGATTGGTGGCCAAAGATTTCAAACAAATTCAAGGTGCTGATTATGATGATGAAACTTTTTCGCCCGTCGCAATACTAAAGTCTATTCGGATCATTCTAGCGATTGCTGCATATTTCGACTATGAAATATGGCAAATGGATATCAAAACAGCTTTTCTTAATGGAAATCTAAGTGAGGATGTGTACATGACACAGCCCACAAGTTTTGTCGATGCACAATCAATTGGAAAGATATGCAAGCTCCAAAGATCCATTTATGGATTAAAGCAGGCATCTCGGAGTTGGAACATTCGTTTTGATGAAGTAATCAAAAGATTTGGTTTCATCAAGAACGAAGAAGAGCCTTGTGTTTACAAAAAGTCTAGTGGGAGCGCACTTGTATTTCTAATCTTATATGTGGATGACATATTACTGATCGAAAATAACATTCCTATGCTCGAATCTGTTAAGTCTTCATTAAAAAATAGTTTCTCTATGAAAGACTTAGGAGAGGCGGCATATATTCTGGGCATCAAGATCTATAGAGGTAGATCAAAAAAGCTAATTGGATTAAGCCAAGATACGTACATTGACAATGTGTTGAAAAGGTTCAACATGCAGGATTCCAAGAAAGGCTTTCTACCTATGTCACATGGTATAAACCTTAGCAAGAATCAGTGTCCTAGTACACCTGATGAGTGGGATAAAATGAATGCAATTCCATATGCTTCGGCTATTGGGTCCATTATGTATGCCATGCTATGTACACGTCCAGATGTCTCGTGTGCTTTAAGTGCTACGAGTAGATACCAGTCAGATCCAGGTGAAAGTCACTGGATTGCCGTAAAGAACATCTTGAAGTACTTGAGAAGAACTAAAGATGTGTTCCTCGTCTATGGGGGTGAGGAAGAGCTCGTTGTAAATGGTTACACTGATACTAGCTTCCAAACTGACAAAGATGATTTTAGATCGCAATCTGGATTTTGTGTTCTGCCTGAATGGCGGTGCGGTGAGCTGGAAGAGTTCCAAGTAGGAGACGGTTGCTGATTCTACAACAGAAGTCGAGTACATAGCAGCAACTCAAGGCGCTAAACAATTTTTGGATCAAGAAATTTGTTTTTGAGCTTGGTGTGATGGCTAGTGCCTCCAGCCCAATGGACCTCTACTGTGACAATAGTGGGGCCATTGCACAAGCCAAGGAGCCTAGATCGCACCAGAAGTCCAAGCACATTTTACGGCGATTTCATCTCATCCGCGAGATAGTGGAGAGAGGCGATGTGAAGATATGCAAAGTACAAACGGATTTGAACATTGCAGATCCGTTGACAAAGCAATATGCCCTAGAGCAATGGGTATTAAATACCTACATGGTTGACTCTAGTGCAAGTGGGAGACTGTTAATGATATGCCCTAGAGGCAACATGGAGATGTTGTATATATCACATACTATGTTTATGATACATTACTTTGTTCCTTGAAATAGACATTATCATTATTGATCAATGAGTATGTGACTTATTCATGAGACTCTTAATGCTAAAATGTTGCTATTTCTAAATGATCCCTGATTATATATCATATGAGGAACAAATATGATTCAAAGACAAAGATCAACATATGTATTGATTGATGATTATGTCTCATGGATCATGGTATGGTGATACCAAATCAACAATATGGACATGTGTTAGTGAACATATGTTGGATAGACCCGCCATGAGACACTGCAGAGATTCCATGTGTCATCAGTTGGTCTCAAGTAGTGTTTATGTAGAATCCTTAGACTTGAGATCATCATGGTTTCCAACATGCGTAGTAGCTTTTTTGGGACTACTAAACACTACTCCGTAACTGGGTAGTCATAAAAGTAGTCTTCGGATTTGTCATGAAACATGTAGTGGGATGTGAATGATCAAGATAGAATTTGCCCCTCCTTATGGGAGAGATATCTCTGGGCCCCTTGATGTAATGGATTATGAAAGTGCATGCCATACCAAGGTGATTGAGGAGTCAATCACAAGTTTATAATCCATCACGGAATCGAGAGAGTGATTGAGCTATTAAGAGGATGACACAGGTCTCGCCTTGAGCTCAATCTATATCATGAGGCAAAGGGATTCGTACCTGAGAACATTACAGGTTCAGCTGATATGATCTTTACGTATACTTTGGGGTTAATATGTCTTACTTGAGACCGCTATTAACAGGGTGACCGGAAAGACGTTTCCGGGTCACGACCAAGTATACGTGAACCTACAGGGTTGCACGCTTAACGGGTTGGAACACTAATTCGAATATGATTCGGATGTGGGCTCAATTCGGATAGAGATCCGAATAGACTCCTATTGGGCCTCGGTCCGCAATGCCCAAGTGAGGAGGTCTATATATATGGAGGCAAGGGGCTGAGGGGAGACGTTCATGTTAACCTCTAGCATAACCCTAGCCACCACCTCCCGAGCCAAACCCTAGCCGCTCACGAGTGCTAGTACACTCGCGATCGGCGTTCTAGCCCCGGACGTGTAGATACCGGTGGAGGCACTGCTCGTTGCGGTGTTGATCGGCGTCAACAACCTACTGATTGGATCCGCTCGTCGTGTGGTTGATCGCGTGGAGGAGACGATCTGTTCGGGACGATCGGCTAATTCCACTACTACCTCGACGCGTGTGGTTGGATCGGTTTCCAACTCTTCTTCCGCTGCGCTGCGCGTCTAGTGATAACGATCCATGATCATTCCTTAGCATGATGTCCTGGTGTGCGCGGTAGAAAAGTTTTTGTTTTCTGCTTTCGTAGCCTATGCGCAATCCTTTACATCTCAGCTACCCTTCCAGGATAGAACACAAGCATGGAGCATATCCTCCAAAGTCTAAATGATCCGCCCTGATTGACCATCCGTCTAAGGGTGAAAAGCTGTGCTAAGAGAAGCTGTTGTGCCCAATGTAGCTTGAATACTTTGCCAAAACATGGAGACAAACTTGGCGTCCTGGTCAGAAACAATGGACTTGAGCACACTATGCAATCTCACCACCTCTCAGATATACAGTAGGGCCAGATCCTGAGCTGTGTTGCTCATCTTCATAGGAATGAAATGTGTGGATTTGGTAAGCCTGTCCACAAAAACCTAAACAACATCTTGACCATAAGGTGAACACGGCAAGCAACCATGAAGTCCGTAGTGATATGCTCTCACTTCCACTTAGGAATCTCCAAAGGATGCAACAAACCAGTAGGCTGCTTATGCTTCGCCTTCATTTGCTGACATACGCCACAAGATATGACATATTTAGCAATGTTCACCCTCATCTGTTTCCATCAGAAACCTACTTAAGGTCACGATACATCTTGGTCTCACTCGGATGTACAGAATACGGAGTCCGGTGAGCCTTACGAAGGATATTTGTCTTCACCTCTGATTTCTGTGGTACACAGAGTCGGCCTCTAAAACCAACCACACCACTCTCATCCATGCTAAACTTTTGGGAATGACCCTCTGAGATCCTCTTTCGTACCTCCAAAAGAAGCCAATCGTGCTGCTGAGCCTCACGAACACGCTCAGGTATGGCAGACTGGATGATCATCTGTGTCTCTGCCTGAGCAACCCCAGCAAAATAGAAGGAGATACTCATCCGCTCAAACTCTGAGATCAAAGACATCACCGTCCAAGGAACTCCTGTCCTGCTCAAAGCATCAACCACCATGTTAGCCTTTCAAGGATGATACTGGATCGTCAGACCGTAATCTTTGATCAACTTCAACCACTTCCGCTGCCTCAAATTCAGCTCCCACTAAGTGAAGATGTACTTAACTCTCTTATGATTGGTGAAGATATCACATGGTTCCCCATACATATAATGCCTCTATGATTTCAGAGCAAAGACAACTACTGCCAACTCGAGATCATGAGTGGGATAGTTTTGCTTGTGAGTCTTCAATTGTTTGGAAGCATAAGCAAATAACTTGGCCCTCCTGCATCAGCACACAACCAAGACCAATCCGAGAAGCATTCATGTATACCGCGAAACACTTGCCACTCTTGGGTAGAGATGAGATAGGAGCATTAACTAGTTTCACTGCTACAGACATGCCTATCACAAACGGTTCAAAACCGTCATCACAGACGATTTTTGAACCGTCTGTTTTTATGTGTCAGTGATAATAGGTGGTTATCACAGACGGCTCTCAAGCCGTCTGTGCTAACTTACATTACAGACGGTTTTTGTAAACAACCGTCTGTGGTAGTCTACTTTCACAAACGGTTAAAAACAACGAACCGTCTGTGATAGCAGTTGCAACAGCAGTTTTATTTGCCATCTTTTGGCTAGCCTCAGGATATGCTAGCCATGCTCTCTGAAAGCAAGCAACAAGATTACAACATATATAGAATCACATACATTGCAGATTACCCAGATATGACAAATGAATCACATACATTGCAACTCAAAGTTACACAGATAAGTTAATTGCAACTCAAAGTGAATTACGAATGTAACAAACGGCCAACAGATCACATACAAATATAGAATGAAAATCGTTAAACTGTTCTGACAAATGAATTATTTGATTAAGCACACAACTGAGTGATTTGTACAATTGCATCCAATGTTTCAACATCTAATTATCACCATTGCTGGGGTAGAACTCTCTAGCCTTGTTTATACACTGTCCTACTAAGAACCCGGAGAGTGTTGCACGAATTTCGACGAGTTGGTCAAGATCATATGTACTTACGTCGAAGTCCACCCGCTGTCGCTAGGAGCAATAAGTCATTAATTAGCATGTGTGTGTATATATATACATATATAATCAAAAATAATAATTATTGCAAGGGCATGACAAACCTCTGGATCATTGATCTTACTATCCATGATTTCCTTCATATGGCGGTAAACGTAGAATCCACATACGTTGCCCTGTAGTTGCTGGTGGCACTTCAAAAATAGCCTTACGTACATAGATATTGTCAATTCTAGAGGCATTATAACAAAGTGTGATGTAGAATTGTTGTGTTGTAGCGGGTACTAGAAATCGCGTGTTGTGTTGCAGCGTGTCACTAGATTTGTTGTGTCTTCCTCCGTGGGCAACATAAGCAGCAAACGACCTATGTGATTCAAAAAAGTTAGCCTCGACTGATGCAAACGAAGGAAATATTACAATAGAGTTATGTATGGAGGAAATGAGTTTACTTGTTAAGTACTTCTTGCACACGACTGAAGTCGTGGTTGCTCCTAAGTAGGGAATCAAGGTATATTACCTTGCTCCACTTTGGTATAATCACAATCAAAATCCATTGTTGCCTAGTCATGTACACACCATAGTGATTAATCCTAAGTTCATGCTGCATGTAAAGTATAAATAAAACATGTGTGACAACTAGTGAAGCACTTACCCTTGGTTGAAAGGAAACATGACGTACTCCTTGTCGATGTGAGCAAGCAATCCCCTCGTTATGTAATCTTGCACGAAGGATTCATTATCTTTGATAACTGGATCGGAGACCAAGTGAGGGTCGAGGAAACCCATCGGTTGTCGCGATTGCCGGACTTGTTAGATCATGGATCTATACATAAGGAAAGAGTAATGACATTTATTGGTATAACGTGAATGTAGAACTTCATTGTACAGTACACTTACAGTGTCCAGCAGCGTAGAAGCAAGACGTCGAGTTCATCGAGATTGAATAGTAAAAATAAGTCTTTGAATGTCACGACGATGTAGCCTATGTCATGGAGAAATGCTGCTCCGTATATTTCAGAGTGAATGCACTCTGCCGGATTGGCTTCATGTTGGACTTCTGCATGTACCAGGCATGCAATGTATTGCAAATCATGACAAGCCCGGGTAATTGTGACTTAGGGACCAACGACACTCCTAGAGTGAACTTCCATGTCACAGGAGCCTTATTTTTCTTCCCTTGAGTCTTAGAGCCTCGCTTACGAGACGGTCTCGGTGGCGTCTCGGCGAGAGCCGATGCAACAGGCTTCTGAACCTGAGCTGGAGGTGGAGCCACCGGAGCCGATGTGACAGGTCCAGGGTGATGTCCCTCTTGGGACACTGGATGTGGAGATCATGGCACGGACAAGTCGAGGGCAATATCCCTCTTGGGCCACTGAACGAATGTGTGGACAGCATCCCCTAATGTCTTAATCTCTTCGTTTGGGGGCTTCTCAAGAGGGACGGTCTTAAAAATATCATTAATCATGTCCACTTGGACCTTTATGAAACCGGTTTCTACTTGTACACCGTGCACCAGCGTACTTGACAGCAATGGATACGCCATCCCCCGCCCAGCGTCAACGGGAATAGAGCCAACAAGCCTGACTCTGAGGATGCAAGGCATGGGCCCCTACATGACGACACAAGATGAGTTAAGGCGTCCACTAGAGAGATCTATGTAGCATTCTAAAGAGGTGCATTACCTGAATGTCATTAATAGGTAAGTGGGCGTCGCTATGTTCAGTAATTGGTGTGGACGCGCAGCTACTGCGACGTTGAGGGGGACTGGGTACCACAGTAGTAGGGGTGGGTTGCAATTGGTTGCGGACTTGTCTCAGTTCTTCCCTCAATGAATCTATCTCTCCTCGAAGTGAGGCAGTCTGCTCTTGAAGTGAGGCAAATAGTTGAAGTTGAGCATGAAGCTCCTGTTTTATTTGGTCGTCACGGTACGCCTTGGATATCTTCCTACTCCTATATGTCTCGGAGTAATGTGGAAATCCGTGCTTCCAAGATATGTAAACCCTCAAGCCTCGTGTGCGACCTGGGTGCTCCTTGTTTCCCAAGACCTGTGATAGTAAATCTCTCTCCCTGTATTCTTGAAAGGATCCACGAGAAGATTCGGTAGTCAATGATTGCTGCAAGAGGCAATTAATCATGTTATTTTTGAACCAATGAAGTTCAAGAGGTGTTAACAACTATATAGTTTAACATATCTTACTAGGCATTGGGACACTTCCTCATCTTCGGGGTTTTTGAAAGAGACACCCGAAGATGTGGTTAATGACCTTGCTCTTAACCAGTTTCGAGCGCGCTCGTTTGCGATCCCGGCAAATGGTAGGGAGGCCTCCGATCGGAGTGCGACCTCGTCCTGCATCCTCCTCTGCGGGATTTTACCCACGTACCCAGCGGTGCTGAGTCTGTGAGGGTGAGTGTTTTATGATTGGATAGCCTTGTGCGCCGCACTTTGTTGTTCAAATTTGGTCGTTGTCTTCATCTGCACATAGGCCTCCCATGTTTCCGGCGACCCGAAAGGATACTTCGTGAAGGGCGTGAGATCCTTGGCCACATACCGCTTCACAAGAGTGCTCTTAAAATTGTTCCATGCTTTTCCCATTGCGAGGAGCGCGTGCCATCGCACGAGTCCCTATACTTCTGCTGGGATCTCGAACGAATTTGTAACTTCCTCCCATAGCTAATTTTTGTGATCCATTGACAACTCTCTCCAGCTTGCTATGTTGATGGGGACCCGTTCCCTTCCAATTATCCCGCAGGTACTCTGAAATAATGCCACTGCTTTCTTAGGTTGCAGAGGGACCCCATCCGGAGAGACCACCATGATGGTCATTCGGCCATCTGGCCTTTTCGATACTCCTCGACCACGCTTAGTTTTCCCAATCTTGGGAGCGTGAGACCCAGATGACGACGACGAAGGCTGTGAGGACGTCATATCTCTTCTAAGAAAAAAATTAATTGCAGTGAGCTATGGGCCTTCGAAATAGACGTTGTAGCTAACAAGAGCAACATATACTAAAATTTTTTGGACGACTGCGTGGACGCAGTGAGGTGTGGGCCTAAACAAAGTTCTATGAAGCAAATGATACAAACTAGTGTATCAAGCTCATTGAACCCGATACACTAGAGTGTGTCACTAGCTTCATGCCCTTTGAAGGTCTATGTGGCATGTACTAAAAATTTTTGGACGCCTGTGTGGACGCAGTGAGGTGTGGGCCTAAGCAAAGTTCTATGAAGCAAATGACACAAACTAGTGTATCCAGTTCATTGAAACGGATACACTCGGGTGTGTCAATAGCTTCATACCCTTTGAAGGTCTATGTGGCATATATTTTTGGATGACTATGTGGACGCAGTGAGGTGTGGCATTTCTCTAGCTATGCTGCTAATAATTCATATATAGCAATATAATTCTAGTATGATTATGTGAGCACAAAGATGACATCAATCGAAATGCAAATGTTATAACATGTATGTAATCATATGAATTGAACATACCATTTGAAATATAACACATATCCAAATACAAATGACAAATGAATTTAATATATTCATCAATCCAGCATGTGTAAATTCGGCCAGCATGTATATATATCAATATTACAATGTAGCATATATATACACACACACATATCAATATATATATATATATATATCAATATGACAATGTAGGATATATATCAATATATGAAACATGAAACATGAATAACGTATCTTCATTATTCTATATGAAACATGAAATAACTACATGAAACAAATATAAAACCTAGCTAGAGTCAGGGGGGCGCCGGGCTTGGGGGAGGGAGCGGCGTCGGGGAAGGAGGGCACTGTAACACCCCAGGACCCACATTACCCTGGAATGCCACTAAACCACTCTACATCTAGCAAAAATTTCAAGATAATTTATTCCGGCAATAGTTTCTATACATGAAGCAATAAGCGAAAGCATAAACAACTAAGAGAACAAAGATATCGGTATCAAGTTCAATAATTGAAGCAACCTCTAGCAGATTAATCAACGAATTGTTCACAAGTTCATCATTCTTAAATAAAATAATCATCCACAAATTTGCTAAGCATTTGGCTAGAATTCCATCGACTTTATTACAGCATGAATTGATGAACCAAGTGCATTACTGTGGTGCCGCTCTACCCATCCATGAATGCTCAAGAATCACCCGTAGGGGAAAACAAGGTGAGATAAAAATCTCAGCAAGCAAACTATTTAATGAGCTATTCAAACTACAAACAAATATACAACATCATTAAAGTATCCACATATCCACATCCACAATGTGCATCCACATTCATTATCAAGCTAATTAAACTACAATGATATTAACCATCAATATCCATTTTCCATAATGACCACAATTATAGCCTCAACCATATCTACTACCAACAATGATAAAACATTAGCAAATAAATCTTGATTAACTATTTCATGTCATCCACCACTACCACTACCAATGATAATAAAGTATTAACATGTTTTACCTCACTAACTTTATTATTTCACGCATCCACAACTGCTATCAACAATTACCACAAGAGAAAAGAATCTCATGCCACAAACACAACCCCTACCATACCACAAGAGATGAACCCCTTTCCACGACCATAGCCACATTCCTCATACCACAAGTGGCCCTCATGAGCCAATTCCACCATACAACTATGAAGTTGTAGTTGTTTGTAAAATAACTTATCTGCAATACATTGCATAAGTATGCAAATGATCTTTCCACAAATGCAATGCATATGCATGCTATGCTCCACTGCATCTTTACCCAACAAGGTAAACGTGTGCATCGTGCTACGGCAATGCACGATGTTGTACCGGTACGGTCGCGGCTATAAGCGGCGACATCCATAATGCAATGTCATGACATATTATGAATGATATGACAATAATAAACCACAAGAATTTAACCACGAAGGTCAACCACATAACCAACATTCGGTTCACCAAGATCAAAATCAATCGATCTATAGTGAATCCTACCACATAGACCACAATATATTTATCAAGATTGCTACCACCACAACCACAAGTATTCACTAAGAATACTACCACCAAGACCACAAAAAATACCAACTTCAAGGGCATCAATATGATACTCATAAATTTAACAACGAGGAAATATCTTCATATCCACCATGCATTTACTTTCATATACCACAATTAGCTCATTACGCAAATTACCACAATACTACCAAAACTCATCCAAACATGGCAATTGATTAATATCTTGCTACCACATTGTTACTCAGAAAACATGTAATCATGGCATATAATTTATCATTACAAAAAATCATACATATTGCAAGTAGTAGGAATAACGGGTTAAACGGTAGCATATCCGCTACATTTACTTGCCTCTACTAGCGAAGCAACGAAATCACGCGCGTTCATAAGCAAAACCGCCTGTCCAAAAAGTTACCACTCAGCACACATTACAATAATAAAAACGCGACTCTCGAAGAAAAGATATCGCTAAACCCCACAACATCCTTCCTCGCGTAACGGTTCTACAATCTTTCCACTGCAGCGGCGCTGCTTAACATTTTCCTATATTTAAAAATATAAAACTAATCATGGCAAAAGATATATATCTGGATTCCTCACTTAAATACCTACATTTTTCATGTAGAGCACATATTTTTATCTTGTCATTAACAAGGTGATATCTATTGCACAAAACAGAGGACGTCCTCTGTTCTGAAAGTCTAGACAGCCGAGTTGTAACGCGTCCCCAGAACAGATCAAGGCTCTAAAAATTGTGGTTCTTTCACAGAAGCTAGATTACTGAATTCCCTACCTTTTTCTCAATTATGACCAAAAATTTAAAAATCATCTTCTACCCCTAATTCCCATCTGAACAGCGGTCTGTCCCTGTCTGCACCCCTGACAGATAGCGAGATTCCAGACTCTGGTACGCTTAAATTACGTGGCCACAAAAATCTAGAAAAAATACAGTAGATGCGTATCGTCATCCTCTACATTTTTCCTTTTGGGGAGACCCTCGGGAAAAATCATCTTAGGGGTCTAAACTGCACGAACAGTAACACCACGCGATTGGATCTACAGACAGTCAACCGGGATTCTCTAATCGAGAGTTTCTAAAATGCTAATCCCCACAAAACTTGGACCAAGAACCCTAAATTCAGTAGAAAACAGAGCGATTGGGGTGAGGGAGAGTTATCTAGGGGAATTCCTCAAGATCACTCTTCTTCTTCTTTTATCCTCTTTTCTTCCCTCCTTCTCCCTTCTCTTCCTCCCTTTCTTCCCTTCTTCATTTTCTTCCTTTCTTTTCAGCCATGGCAGTCTTGGGGAGAGGGCAGGGACGACGTCCAAGAAGGGGTGGGGGCGGCCAAGGGGGTGGGAGGGGCTTGGCTAGGGTTTGGGGAAAGAAAAAGGGGTAGCTTGGGCCCCCTTTGGGCTGGTTGGCACAAATTGTCTAGGCCCCCCTCTAGGAATCCCAAATTCTATATTTTTTTAATGAATTAAATTCATTCTTTTATTTTGGGCAATTTTCCCAATTAATTTCTGCCTCCTGCGATTCACCGAAAAAACGGAAAACTCCCTATTTTTTTAAAAATCCTACGTCGACTCGACGATCAGGATATTACAGGTACCGGGCTCGGGGGAGGGAGCGGCGTTGGGGGAGGAGGGCACCGGAGTCGGGGGAGGGAGCGACGTCGGGAGGGAGCGACGGCGGGAGGGAGCTGCGTCGGGAGGGAAGGGCGGCGCGAGAGAGCAATAATATACCAGGGGCGCTGGAGATCTAGAGTGCGTGAGTGCGGAATCTGTGCCCTAGCTGCGGGTATTTATAAGGAAAACTATCACAGACGGTTCCGTAAAGGAACCGTGCGTGATAATTTATCACGCATTTGATTCTATAACTAAACTGTGCAGTGATATTACATTATCATAGATGGTTATAAGTTAAGAACCGTCTGTGATAGTAATACTATCATGAGCGGTTCTTAACTAAGAACTGTCCGTGATAGTATTACTATCACCGACGGTTCTTAACTTATAACCATCTGTGATAATATAATATTATAGACGGTGATAAGTTTAGAACCGTCTGTGATAACTATTACAGACGGTTCTAAGTTTATAACAGTCTGTAATAAGCCTTTGCCCGCTGGCTGTTGTAACTACACTACCAGCATTCAATAAGACCGCACAGAGTGTAATGAATATAACTACACCTACCAGCATTCAATTCACCTATATATATAAATGCAAATTCACAAATACATCACAGTTCCTGAGTCATTTTACAATTACAATAAAACATATATAGTTACATTTATTACACATAGCTATTTCATTTTAAATAAAGTCCTTCACGATGATCGACACACATATAGCTTGTTTCATCGTCTTGTTCTTCCTCGAGCCTGATGCCATCTCCGAATGGAGGCAAATCATCAAATTGATTGTACTCTTCCTCATCCACAACATTCTCAACTCCGACAATCCTTCTTTTTCCCTGAAGAACTACATGACGCTTCTTATTTGTCGGGTCGGTTACATAAAATACTTGAACAACTTGCTTCGCGAGTACGAATGGTTCGTCTTTGTATCCTACACATTCGATGTCCACAGTAGTGACACCGTACTTGTCGACTTGTACACCCCGTGGGAGATAGACCCAACGGCACCGAAATAGAGGAATCTTGAAAATTACGTAGTCAAGCTCCGAAATCTCCTCTATAAGCCCGTAGTACGAGCTTGGGCCAGCGGTACTGATGTGCGCATCATAGGCATCTATGCGGACACCTAAGTTCTGCACTGTGCTCCTTTTATCCTGATCTGTTGTATAAAATGTGTAGCCATTAATGTCGTATCTTTACCATGTCACAATTGTAAATTTTGGCCTTTTTACCAACCATTGCAGTGTTTCACTTGACGACCTCCTAGTCAATTACGCCTTCAACCATTCATTGAACTGACAGTTGTGTTGTCTCGTGATCCAAACTTCTGACTGGCCTGCATTCTCTTGACGTAGCATGTCCTTGTGCTCTTCAATATGTGGGGTCACTTCAGTCATGTGTTGTAAAACCGTGAAATGGGCTTGAGCATACGTATTTTGATCCGGAGTTATTGCTTTCCTTCCGATAGTCCCGATACCCTCTAGCCTTCCATCGTGATGAGATATAGGTACACCTATCGGATCGACCTGAGCCATGTAGCCGATGCAGAATTCAATGACCTCTTCTGTTGTATAACCTTCGATGATGCTACCCTCCGGTCGAGATCGATTGCATACATAGGACTTGAGAATTCCCATGTACCTCTCGAAAGGGTACATATGACGTAGAAACACGGGGCCGCATATTTTTATCTCTTTCACAAGGTGGATAATGAGATGGACTATGATATCAAAAAATGATGGAGGGAAATACATCTCTAGATGACATAGAGTTGTCACCTCCTCGGTTTGCAGAGCATCTAGTCCATCGTGATCAATGACCTTCTGAGCAATTGCGTTAAATAAATAACATAACCTTATGATTGTCACTCGAACCTTGTTCGGCAAAATACTTCTAATTGCAACAGGTCGCATTTGTGTCATTAGCACATGACAGTCGTGGGACTTTATGCCAATTAATTTCAAATGTTCCATGGAAACAAATTTCTTCGTGCTGGTAGAGTGACCGGATGGAACTTTCACACCATGTAAGGACTGGCACAGTTCAGTTCTCTCGGACTTAAACAGAGTGCAGCAAGCTAGGGAAGGTATGTCCGGCCTTTATCGGTCTCTATCGGTGCTAACTCGGTCCTGATGTTCATAGCAACCAAGTCACGCCTTACGTTAACACCATCCTTAGTTTTATCAGGAATGTTTAGTAAGAGACCAATCAAACTATCACATACATTCTTCTCTACGTGCATGACATCGATGCAATTGCGAACTTCTAAGTGCTCCCAATAAGGCAAGTTCCAAAATATTAACCTTTTTTTCCACATGTTCTTCCTCAATTACGCCCCTTTCCAAGCACAATGTTTATATCCTTGACCATATCATACACCTCTTTCCAGCTAAAAGGTCTTGATACTGAGTCATCTTCTTTTTTTTCCATCAAATTGTTTCTTCATCTTGCGGTATGGGTGATACCTTGGAAGGAACCTACGGTGACGCATATACACAGTTTTACGCGAGTTGTTCAACCACACACTCTCCGTATAATCTAAGCAGTGCAGACACGCTTTGGCTCCTTTTGTACTCAACCCTGACAGGTTACCAAGGGCCGAAAAATCATTAATGGTACAGAACAACATAGTGTGTAGAGTAAAGTTCTCTCGTTTGTCCGCATCCCATACATGTACCCCTTCGTTCCACAGTATTGCAAGATCTTTTACCAATGGTGCTAGAAACACATCAATATCGTTGCCAGGTTGCTTCGGCCCTTGGATAAGTGGTGACATCAAAATATACTTCCGCTTCATACACAGCTAAGAAGGAAGGTTGTACATGCGTAGAGTCACGGGTCAGGTGCTATGTCGGCTGCTCATGTTACCAAAAGGATTCATTCCATCTGTACTCAACCCAAACCTTATATTTCTCGGTTCCACACCAAAATCTACAAACATCCTATCGATGTTCCTCCATTGGGCAGAATCAGCAACATGTCTTATCATTCCGTCTTTCTTACGCTGCTCTAAGTGCCAACGCATCAATCTTGCATCCTTGCGATTTGCAAATAAACGCTTCAAACGGGGGATTACAGGAAGATACCACAACACCTTAGCAGGAGGTCCTTGCTTCACCTCGATGCCCTTTCCATCATCAGAGTCATTTTTACGCTTGTATCGGGATACTTTGCACACCGGACAAAACATTTAAGCTAGCATACTGTTTACGGTACAAGATACAATCATTAAGACATGCATGTATTCTTTCTACTTCCATTCCTAATGGACAAAGAATCTTCTTGGCTTGGTAGGTGGTTCTCGACAACACATTTCCCTTTGGAAGCATGTCCGCTAGGAGACCTAACAATGCCGTGAAACTCTTGTCGAACCAACCATTACTTGCCTTCAATTTCAGTAGTTCTAGAACTGATGACAACCTCATGTATTGCGGCTTGCATCCCGAGAACAAAGGTTTCTCCGACTCCTCCATCAAGCCCTCGAATTTACCAAACACTCTCTCACTGTAGTTCCCTTCTGCATCACGTAACATCTGATCCAGATTGTCATCCTGCGATCCATCCGCGGCCTCATGATCAAAAGCACAGTCCACAACTGGCATATCGTTGTCCCCCTCGACTATGTCATAACTACCAGCTTCTTGTGTACACTTCTCTTCACCGTGACTGGTCCAACATTTGTACCCTTTTCTGAAACCCCTTCGAATCAAGTGAGCTTCGATCTGCGCTGAGTTGCTAAACATCTTGAGATTATCACAATCAATACATGGACAGTACATATATTTTATCCCCTTCTTTAACATATCCAGCTCAGCTGTTCTTCTAAAAACAGACACGCCAATAATGTACTCTTCATTCACACGGTTCTCAATGTACATCCAGCTTCGATCCATCTACGCTAGCTACACAAGTAACAAATGGTTGCAAAAAATGATTATTACCGCTACTACATAGCATATAAGTTATCATCTCTGGCCTTCCATTACAAAAACATGTATATAAGCATAATTAAAAGTAATTGAGTACTAACCTCTGATTAGATCACTAAGAAGACGGCGATATATTTTCACCCCCGAACTCCCTAAAGCCGGCGATCTTGCTCCACCGATGCAGCGCAATGAAGACAGATCTGTGTCGACAACGTCCAAGCATTAATAGTGTAATTTATCACAGACGGTTATTAACACGAACCGTCTGTGACAATTAATATCAAAGACGGTTTGTTATATGAACCGTCTGTGATAATAGAGACATCACAGACGGTTCGTATTAATAATCGCATGCGCGAAGGTTCATAGACGATTATTAACACGAATAAATGCGTGATATCTCTATTATCACAAAGCTGTTCGTATAACAAATTGTTCAGTGAACTTTCGCGACGGTTATTAACACGAACCGCCTCGTGATGTCTCGATTATCGCTGAGCGAGTCGTGTTAATAACCGTCAGTGATGATATCACACCGGGTGGTAGTATGAACCGCTCGTGATAGTTAAACGCGAGCGATTACGTATAAACCGTCTGTGATTTACCCATCCAGTATAGCCTATTTTATAGTAGTGTTTGTTCTTCAGAGCCTGAAAGCCAGCCTCACATTCATTCGTCCAAACAAAAGGAACCCCTTTTTGTGTGAGCCTAGACAAAGTGCCGATAATAGCTAGCAAGCCCAAGGAAACTCTGGATCTCTGACACACTAGTTGGCCTCTGCCACTTCACCACCACAGCCATATTCTTTGGATCCACTATGATACCATGATTACTGATAGTATAACCAAGAAAGCCCATCTCAGACAACCAGAATGCATATTTCTTTAGCTTGGCATAGAACTTATTCTTTTGAAGGACATCCAGAACTAGGCTGAGATGTAACTTATGTTCCTCCTCTGTTTTGGAATACACCAAGATATCATTAATGAAAACCACCATGAAAACATCCAAGTAATCATGGAGCATCCTATTCATAGCTTCCATAAAGATGGCAGGGGCATTTGTTAATCCAAAAGACATAACGACAAACTCAAAATGCCCATACCTTGTGCTGAAAGCCATCTTCTCTATATCCTTGTCTCTGATTCACAGTTGATGGTAACTAGACTACAAATCAATCTTCAAGAATACCTTGGCACCTCTCAGCTAATCGAAGAGATCATCAATATGAAGCAAAGGATACTTGTTCTTGATCGTCATTTGATTAAGTGCTCGATAATCCATACAAAGTCTCTTGTGCCATCCTTCTTTTCCACGAACAAAACTGGAGCAGCCCAAGGCGAGGTGCTTTGTCTGATAAACCCCTTAGCCAGGAGTTCGTCCAACTGCTTCTTCAACTCCACCTGCTCCACAGGGGCCATCCGATATGGGGACTTATAGATAGGCCGCATACCGAGAACAAATTCAATGCAAAAGATCAGCTCCCGCTCTGATGGCAATCCTAGGATCTCATCGGAGAAAACATCAGGCTACCTACAAACATCAGGCTTATCATCCGATGGCCCCGATCTTTTCCTTACGCCACATGGCAAACATCTGACCATCCGCCTCTCCCCTTCTCCCTCCTCTCTCTTGCCGACAGGTGGGGCCCACACCACTATCTTCCTCCTTCCTTTCTTCTTCACCACGCCGCTGCTATTGCTGCCCCCACCCGAGCTCTTAAATGTTGCTGTTATCACAGGCATTTGCTGCCATTAATGGCCGCATCACTCCCCTCTTCAGTTCTCACTCATCCTGGCCATTTTCCCCTTCTATAAACCCCCTAAATACCTTAATTGCGCCATGTTCGGTCGCTTTACTCCGACGAGTAATTGTCGGCCACTCCCCTTTCCTGAGCCTATAAAAGGCATCCATTGGAACCGCTTCTCCTCACCGTAATCTTCCTCCACCCTCAATCATCCTCTCGAACAACCAAGCCTATAAAAGGGTTCCTTAGTTACAGGACCACCCCGAAAGAAGTGTAGGGTGCAGATGAGTAGTAGTAGCTGCAGCCCATAGAAGCCATAAGTTTAAATCTATGTTACAGAACAAAACTTGTGAGCTATTATTCCTTTGTCAACATCCTCAAAGTTATAATTATAATATTCAATAAAGTGTTTTATTGGTTTTTGTTTGAGTTTTATTGCTTTTACATGCTTATTTGTGAAAACGTTACAAAGACCTTCTCCTAGTTCTCTTTTCCTTTCCTCTTAATCTGAATGTACCTGGCCGATGGTGAACATGAGGAGAAACATCAATGACAATGCCAACACCAGAACTCAAGGAAGCTAGTCCGCTTCCATCCCTCTGCCTCCGCCAGCAGCCAGACCAAATTGGGATCAATTAATGGCAAACCAGAATCAACTGATCCAACTGTTAGCTCAAACCATCAACAATCGAGCTTAGTATGCTCCTTCACCGCCGCCAGCTCAAGCTCCTGAGACAGGATTGTCAGAATTTTTAAGGATAAGGCCTCCAACCTTGTCAAGCAGCGTCAACCTTGTCAAGCAGCGTCGAGCCAATGGATGCTGATGATTGGCTCCATGCAATCCGAAAGAAGTTGGATATTCTACAATGCACCGATCGCGAAAGGGTCCTGTTCGCTTCACACTAGTTGAATAGACCTACATCCGAGTGGTGGGATACTTTAACTACTTCTCATGCCAATCCTTAGGCTATTTCATGGAATGAGTTTGTGCAGAGTTTTCGCAAGGCTCACATTCCATCAGGCACTATAACTTTGAAGAAAAAGGAGTTTAGAGCTCTACACCAAGGTAGCTGCATAGTGAATGAATATCTTCAAAAATTCAACCAACTGGCATGCTATGCACCAGAAGATGTGGTTACCGATGAAGCAAAGTAGGAAAGATTCTTGGAGGGTTTGAATTACAACATCTATGTGCAGTTGTTACCTAGCAACTATGTTGATTTCCACCAGTTGGGGAGTAAAGCCACTCGCTAGGAGGGCAAGTTTGTAAAAATGGAAAACCGAAAGAGAAGGATGGCTATTCAAAAGGTTAATCCCAGAACCTAAGGCTCGCAGTACTCCATCTCATATGGGCAAGTTTATGCTATAGTCTAACAACTTCAATCTGCAGTCAAGCAACTTCAGGCTAGCAGTTAGCCACCCACCTTTCCAGGCTAATCACCCTAATACTCAGACAACTCGTATTCCTCCTTTTGGTGGTCAAGTTCAGAAGAGTACCATTACACCTGATGGAGTGACCTTTTTCTATTGCAAAGAAATAGGGTATTTTGCTAAGTCTTGCCCCAAGAAGCTCTAAGCAACAACTAATGCTAGTGCATCAAGAAGCCAGAATCAGGGACAATAGCCTCAGAAGTCACAGAACTTTATTAGAGGACGTGTGAACCATGTCACCTTTGAAGATGCTTAGGTTGCATTGAACATCGTACTGTGTATGTTCTTTGTAAACTCAGTACCAGCCTCAGTTCTTTTTTATTCTAGAGCTTCCCATTCATTTGTTTCCAAAGCTTTTGTGGTTAAGAATGGGTTAGGTATGGTTCCCCTTAGCAACCCCATGATAGTTCACTCCACTGGAGCAGAAATAAAAGTAGGGACTTTGTGCCCAAGAATAAAGTTGCTCATAGATGGGACTCATTCCTAGCAGACCTTATAGTGTTGGAATCCCAAGGTTTGGATGTAATTCTTGGAATGAATTGGTTAGCCAAGAATAATGGTCAGATTAATTGTGCTATCCGATCCATCACCCTCACTAATGACCATGGAGTAGAAGTGATTTTCTTCCCGAAATCCCCGTAGAAGGAGAGTGTATCCTTAACTATCTTCAAGTACTAGAAGAAGTACCAGTTTTGTAGGAATACCCAGAAGTATTTCTAGAGGACTTACGAGGAAAGCCACTAGATCGGGAAATTGAGTTTGTGATTGACCTAGTCCCCGGCACCGCTCCAATCTCTAAGAGATCGTATCGTATGCCAACCAATGAGTTAACAGAGTTGAAGAGGTAGATTCAGGAATTGGAGGACAAAGGATATGTCTGTCCAAGTTCATCACCCTAGGGAGCACCTATCCTCTTTGTCAAGAAAAAGTATGGTAGTATGAGAATATGTGTGGATTACAAAGTACTCAATGATGTTACCATCAAGAATAAGTACCCTCTACCCAGGATCGATGATCTGTTTGATCAGTTGAAGGGATCTAGTATTTTCTCCAAGATAGATCTGAGATCAGGATATCATCAGCTAAAGATCCGTGCTGAAGACATCCCCAAGATTGTATTCTCTACTCGTTATGCATAGTATGAGTTCACTGTCATGTCCTTTGGACTGACAAATGCACCTGCCTATTTTGTGAGTATGATGAATAGTGTATTCATGGAGTACCTAGATAAGTTTGTAGTAATATTCATAGATGATATTCTCATCTACTCCAAGTATGAAGAAGAGTATGAGAATCATCTTCGGATAACCCTAAAAAGACTTAGAAAGCATCAGCTTTATGCCAAATTCAGTGTGAATTTTGGCTAAAGAAAGTTGCTTTTCTTGAGCATATTGTGACAGCCGAAGGAATCGTTGTACATCCTTCCAAAATAGAAGTGGTAATGAAATGGAAGCAACCCAAGTCAGTAACCAAAGTCAGAAGTTTTCTTGGACTTGCGGGCTACTATCACCGCCTCATAGTAGGATTCTTGGAGTTAGCTAAGTCCATGACTCAACTCCTAAAGAAAGAAAAGAAGTTTGATTGGATAAAAGCCTGCGAGCAGAGTTTTTAGACTCTTAAGAAGGGGCTAGTCTCAGCACCAGTGCTTGTTTTGCCAAATATGCATAAGAATTTTGAGGTTTTCTGTGATGCCTCCCGTCAAGGTCTAGGCTGTGTGTTAATGCAAGAAGGTAGGGTGGCAGCCTATGTATCACGCCAGTTAAGACCACATGAGTGCAATTACCCCACCTATGATTTAGAACTAGCAGCTGTAGCGTATGCTTTGAAGATCTGGCATCACTATCTCTTTGGTAACCGTTGTGAAGTTTACACAGACCACAAAAGTCTAAAATACATCTTCACCCAAGTAGAACATAACTTAAGGCAGCGAAGATGGTTAGAGTTGATCAAGGATTATGGTATTGAGAATCATTATCATCCGGGCAAAGCAAATGTTGTGGCCGATACATTAAGAAAGAAGTCTTATGCAAACATTATTTTATCAAAAGAAGACCAGAGCCAACTTTAGAAGGGAGTCTCCCATCTGAGTATAAATTCTATGAACCAGGGTGTTCTCTCAGCATTAGAGATGCAACCTGCTCTACCTGACCAGATCCAGGAAGCTTAGAAAATTGATGAGGATATTCAGGAAATAAAGAAGAATATGAGAAGAGGCAAAGCCCCAGCATTCAGTGCAGATGTGTATAGAACCGTTTGGTTTGAGAACCGCATCTATGTACCAAATAATCAGGAAATTAAGAATATTATTCTTTGAGAAGCCCATGAGACTCCATACTCAATTCATCCAAGTCGTACCAAGATGTACCAGGACCTTAGGGAAAGATACTAGTGGTTAGTATGAAAAAGAAAATTGTAGAGTTTGTTGAACCTTGTGCCACCTACCATAAAGTTAAGGTAGGCTATTAGAAACCTGCCAGACTCCTGCAACCCTTGCCAATACCAGATTGGAAGTGGTAAGAGATTGGTATGGATTTCATAACCAGACTCCCTCGAAATCAATCTAGGTGGTTATTGACTGACTGACTAAAGTAGATCATTTCATATTTGTCAAGACTACTTACTTTGAAAGTAAGTTAGTAGAACTATATATATCTAGAATTGTGTGTTTGCATAGATGTCGGGACCCGGAACAACAACTCCAAGTCCCTCTGTGTAAATCGCACTATCCCAGGAAAAGCTAGTGCACACAGTGTCAACAGTAATGTATATCATGCAAAAATCACCACCGAATATTATTAAACGACAAAATACGGCCTTAAGGCCAAGTCTTACAAAACAGTGCACAAGGCCAACAAAAGAAAAGAAACAGCGGAAAGCAATAAAGGTAGCAGAACAGCCCATCCAGCCTCCCACAGGCGAATGACTATAAGACGCGTCCTACTCGCTGAAGTAGTCCTCACCGTAGTAGTCGCCCTCGAAGTCTGGCAACAGATTAAGCAAGGTGAGTACGAGAGTACTCCCGAGGTAAGCAAGCAAATGCTTACGCAAGTTACACCAGGAATTGTAACAGAATTGATGCATGCATAATGGATTTCAAAGGAAGGCTTAATAGGGTAATGTGCGGAAAAGCAATACTTGAATTGGAAACATAATAACGTAAATATGAAAAGCTAAATTTTAATACAGTATAAGAAACATTGTTTTTAACAATTAATATCGTTAGTGTAGGCTCCGACCCACACTAACCTATCCACGGGAATCCACCCGGACCAGAACCAAGACCGTCATTTGTTTGCTCAAAAACCAAGTTTATAAAATCCAAGTCTAATCTGTGACGACTTTACTCGGCATGTCCATGACCGTAGACACGGCTATCTAGATAGGTTTTAACTCTGCAGAGATGTACAACTTTACCCACAAGACATTCACTCTTACTTGAGCCACGCGATAAACACACTGCCTTAGGTGTGCGGCGGAGAGTTCATGACAAGGCTGTTCCAATGATCCATAGCCAAAATAGTCACGCCGCCACTAAGGTTTCACCACAACTCGAATCCACGAGTTGGAGCCCCCTCTGGTGCCATGTGAGAGTTCCCACAGCCTACGCCACACTCACATTCAGCCTATAGCGAGACTATGCTTGGAACTTCACAAATTACTTAGCTAGGTCCGTCCCATACCGGACTTGTGGTAGTACGAAGTGACTTCGTAAAATGAATCACAGAAACGGTCCTTATGTTGATTTAGGCCCATCCACATTCCCCCGTGCACGACAATCAACCAGGTGTCACCAAACACGAGGCATGCCGGCACCCACCACCTAACCATTAGCCTAAGTCCAAATCATAAGTTTCTATTTTCATTTTTAAACAATTTTCATAAACCATCGTTGACTCACCGAAGTCAAGAACCCAATTTTACATCGTCATTTCCTGTGAAAGACATTACTCCCACCTAAAGTTATACTAAGCCAGGCTAAGCATTCTATAAAATTTCTAGTTAATACTATGGTACCAACTAGTTTTCAGCTAAGGTGACAAGGTATATGAATTTGAGGTTCAAATAGGCTATAATAAAAGGATTATGGGAATATCTATCATTTAAACTGAATTTAAATTAAATTTGAATAGAAGTACGCATGCATATACAGTAAAACAACATATCTAAATTTGAAATATTAGGTTCAACATGGTCAAAGGTGGAACTTGCTTTGATCGAAGCCCTGTGGGGAATCGTCGAACTCAAAATCTATGGGGGAGCGGGGTGGCGCTGACGTGGCGCCACATGGCTGCCACCTGGCACCACGTGGTCGCTACGCGGCTGCCACATCACGGCAACGTGCCGACGTGGTGGCACGCGCGCGAGGTGGTGATGGGGCGCTCGGGTGGCGCTGGCGTGGCGCCCAGCTGGCGGCCACGC
Organism: Melocanna baccifera; assembly: GCA_036346265.1. NCBI lineage: Eukaryota > Viridiplantae > Streptophyta > Magnoliopsida > Poales > Poaceae > Melocanna > Melocanna baccifera. Next base: position 1,862,482 of record CM070701.1, on the reverse strand, counting down.
TTGCTGCCACCTCAGCCCGGCGCCGGCGGCGGCGCGGCGGGCGGTGGCGCCACGGGACGAGGGTCGCCGGCGCTCCGACGGGCGGCGGCGCTGGCCGGGGGCACCAAAACGAAGAGGTGGACGCGGGGAGTGCATCGGTACCTTGTGCGGAGGCCGAGGGTGACCGGAGAGGAGAATCGGCGGAGAGGGGCGGTGGTCTGAGAGGGCTTCACGGCGGCGGAGGAGCTCCGGTGGCGTAGTAGCTCGGGGGAGTGGTCGCCGAGGATCGCCTGGGCACCAGCAAGGTCGAGGAGGCATCGGCGAGGGGCGAGGTGGCTCGAGCCGACCGGAATCGCTCGCCGGAGTTGCTGGAGGCCGGCGGGGAAAAACGAGCGCACGGAGGGCTCCGACACTCGGTCGATTTGTTTGAGAGGTGGGGGAGGGGCGGTGTGTAGAGGAGGAGCTCGGGGAGTCCCTTTTATAGGCCGAGGAGGGGTGTATCGGCCGTGCATGAACACTGCCGTGATTGCAACGGTCGGGAGCTTCAATGCGCGGCAATCGGGGGCTTAATTGGGAAGGTAGCGCCGTAAACGGATCGCGACGGAGAATTTCAATTTGCAAGCGGCTCGAGGAATCAATTGGAAAGGAAACCGAAGCGAATTAAAAGCTTTGGTTTTGGTATTCATGGCGCCCGGGCGGGGATCGCGCGAGGAAGAAGGAAACCGTGCGGGAAGGCGGATCGACGAGGGGTCCCACGGTCGAGAGAAGGAAAGCGGAAAGAGGCGGGGCGATGGTGGATCGCGGACGCGTGGCATGGGGAGGAGATCGGGACCGTCGGGTGCTGTGTGAAGGGGTAAGTGAACGGGGACGGTTGAGATGCAAACCGGCAACGAAGATCAAATCGGGGCCGATCGGGTGCTTAAGTGGGAGGGGGCAGCTACGATTAGGTACGGCAATAGGGAACGGCTCGGATGAGGCCACGTGCCGATCGGAGGGGAGAACGAAGCGGGCGAAGCGGTAAGTTGGTGCGGGCGGTGGGGATTGAACCGGGCGCGGGAGCGGACGGTGAGATACGCGACACGTGTCGCGTGCGGAGAGAGGGAAGGTGGGACGAAGGGGTAAGTGTGATCTGACGGCTGGGAAAGAAACCGGCGGCGCGGGTTCGGTCCGATGGGCGACAGGTGTTGGCTCGGGGGAGGGTTCGGGATTTTGATTTCCTTTTTGATTTTCCAGAAACGAGAATAAGCTTTAGAAGACTCAGAAAAATACCAAATAAAATTTGAATATTCCAGAAAATTTCAGAGAATCTTCTGGGACTATTTGGGATTTAATAAAAATATTTTCCACCCATTTTGACAAGTATAATTTGCAAAAGCACAATTTGACTTAAAAGGGAAGTTTTTAATTCTTTATAAAATTCTGAATTTCATTATAAATGCAGGTTTGACTTTAGGAAGATAAAATACATTTGTTTGATTTACAAGAAATGCAATGAACTTATTTTGATCTTTTTATAATAGAAGTTTTTAATTTTCTTAAATCAGGACTTTGAAATAAACTCCAGGAAAATCCAATAAATTCCAGAATTGATTTTTTAAATAAAGGGATAAAATTTTTGGGATGTTACAAACCTACCCCCCTTAAGGAAATCTCGCCCTCGAGATTTGCACCGGCTAGCAAAAGAGATGGGGATGGCTAGCCTTTAAATCTTCTTCTCGCTCCCAGGTGGCTTCGTCTTCGGTGTGGTTGCTCCACTGAACCTTGCAGAATTTTATGGTCTTCCTTCTAGTCTGACGCTCTGCTATCTCGAGAATCTTGATTGGTTGCTCCTGGTAGGTGAGGTCATCCTGAAGGTCCAGAGTTTCTAATGCTGCTTGCTCTGTGGGTACTCGGAGGCACTTCTTTAATTGGGACACATGGAAGACATTGTGCACTCCTGACATGCTTGGCGGTAAGTCCAACTGATATGCGACTTCACCTCTTCGGTTTAGAATCTTGAAGGGTCCCACATAACTCGGTGCTAGCTTTCCTCTGACTTGGAACCTTTTTACACATCTGAGTGGGGATACTCTAAGATAGACGTAGTCCCCGACCTCGAAGGTCAAGTCTCGACGACGGTTGTCCGCATAGCTCTTCGCGTCGAGATTGGGCTATCTTGATCCGCCTCTGATCTTCTTAACTTTATCTTGGCGTCTTGGAGCGAGTTCGGCCCACTCTTGAGGTTCTCCTTGCTGATCCCAAAGCAGGGTGTCACTGCACTTCGACCATACAAGGCTTCAAAGGTGCCATCGCATGATCGGCTTGGTAGCTATTATTGTACGAGAACTCGCATAGGGCAATGAAGCGGTCCCACTGTTTCCAAAGTCAGTACAAGCTCTTAGCATATCCTCGAGCACTTGATTAACTCTCTGTTTGACCATCCGTCAGGGGTGGTAAGCGGTCTTGGCCGAGCTTACTCCTAACTCTTCATGTATTTTCCGCGAATCGAGAAGTGAACTGACTTCCTCGATCTGACACTATTTTCTTGGGAACGCCGTACAGGCACACAATCCGGGACATGTACAGCTCAGCTAACTTACTCCCGGAGTAAGTGGTCTTGACGGGTATAAAGTGGGCCACTTTAGTTAATCGGTCTATGATCACCCAGATTGAATCATAACCCGATTGTGTCCTTGGGAGTCCGGTTATGAAATCCATACCAATTTCTTCCCACTTCCATTTTGGTATTGAAAGGGGTTGCAAGAGTCCAGCTGGTCTCTGATGTTCGGCTTTGACTCGTTGACAGGTATCGCATGCTTCAATAAACTCTGCTATTTCTCTCTTCATACTAACCCACCAATATTTTTCTCTTAGGTCCTGGTACATCTTGGTACGACCTAGGTGGATTGAGTATGGGGTGTCATGGGCTTCTTTCAGAATCATGGTTTTGATTTCCTGATTATTTGGCACACAGATGTGGTTCTCAAACCAGACGGTACCATGCTCATCTTCACTGAATCCTGGGGCCTTGCCCCTTCTCATATTCTTTTTGATTTCCTGGATATCCTCGTTGTTGTGGCTACAGACCAAACAGAGAAAGAGGTAGTGGGGAGCTAGGTATCGAATGACCTCTCCGGCTCTCGAGGCTTCACCATGCTCATACATATATCCCCTGAGGAGTGCTTTTACAAGTCCCCCTTACACTCGAGTTCCTTTCCGAGACTATCATGCCATCGTACACGGGCTCATAACTCGCTAACAGGCTAGCTGGGTTTAGGTGGGGGCCACCCCTACGACAGGAGCCTCTCATGGTAAAGGGCTTCACAGGCCGAAGCCATGCCGTCGAGTCCTTTGGCCCTCTCCGTCCCTGCGGCCTGTGACGTTGTATGACCGTGAACGAGGCGGAGCCGAAGCCGAGGGCCCGTAGCGGGGTTATTGTGGCGGGCGTAGTTGTACGTACGCTGCGAAGACGGGAGCTAGGATGGTTAAGCTTGCGCCTGTTAGTGCGGACTGCCAGCGACTGACCCGCTGCGCCGGCGCTCTCCGCAATCTGCGCCTACTAAAAGGCATGGGACATATGTAAAGTATGATAAGTGGTTGCAGTAAAAGTGGGAAGGTATGTCGTGCGGCAAGGGCACAAAGGGCTTATCTATGGCGTTGTCGGAGTTGCCCCCCGATGCGAAGACCTCGCAGGCTCGGAGTGGTGTGACTCCGTGTGGTGTCGGTGTGGAATAGCCGCGACAGGTCAGCGTAGGCGAAGTCGCCCGATGTAGCGGAAGCGTCGCGCGGACAGCTCGGCTGAACCACGTATCACTCCGCTGAGATGCCGGCGATGCCGGGGGCGTAACTCGGATCCCTTGATCGGGCCATGCGCGGACGCGTTGCGGCGCTGAGCGGTCGCGCCGCACGTCTTCTGCGGGTGTGGCGCTCCGACTGCGGCGGCGCGTCGCCTCATCTTTTGAGCTTGCGGCGAAAGCGATCGCGCCTATTGGCCTTCCGTCGGTTGCGCTTCGATGGAAGCGACGCGTGACGCATATGTATATATATCCGTGGTGTAGCACTATGCTCGCCAAACCTGCGCCCCGCGCTTTCACGCTCTAAGATGGTCTTGTTCTCGTGAATAGGCCTTCGTCGCTCCCGGCGCCTATTTATGAGAACAAGATCGCCTCCGGCGTGGCGAGATGCCCACGGATATTTAGTTGGTAACACCGCACCCGAGTGGCCTCTATTGCGAAGTCGCGAGCGAGCGGTCGGTGTGCTTGGCGAGGCGGGCGGATCAACGCGCCATGGCGAAGTCGGTGTCGAAGGAGGAGTGAGGTTGTCTGCCGGGCTCCGGGCGCGCGCGCGGCGGGCACCATTGTGTGTCGTCGCGGCGTCAAGGCCGTTGGGTGGCGCCACGACCGCCTAGCGGCGTGGGTGGGAGTGATCACGGCGGTTCTGGCTGCAGGAAGGTGGGCGGTTCGCCTCCGGCATTTACGTTGGGCGGTATCGTGGGAGGTGAAGGGGTTTTAAATACCCCTAAGTTAGACCACCTCCTTTGCATTGCCCAAGCCCTTGTTGCCCGCTCCACTGTCTTCTCTTGCAGCGCCCTTCTTGTGGGGCGGCAGTGCAGGTAGGAGGATGATGGCGGAAGATGAGGTGCACGCCCAGCCACCTGACGCCGGCGTCGTCTTCAGGCGGGAGTTGCCACTCGAGGTGGCGTACACACTCGTGGGGCGGGATTCGACAGATGTAGGCGATCGGCGGGCGGCGGCGGGGAGGATGGGTGATCCGCGCTCGCGCGTCTTTGGGCCGACACTGGTGACGGAGAGGCGATTTGCGGGCTTTGCGCGAGGGGAAGCTGTTGGACCGTGGGGAATGCGGCTGCCCGCAGCGCGAGACCGAACAGCGTCCCAACACGGCGGAGAAGCGATCATGTTCGTCGCCTTCTTTGATGCCGGGTTGCAGTGCAGCGCCCGAACTTGTTGGGGCGTCTTGCGGGCGCCGGGCTTGAGTTAGGCGCAGATAACGCCGACCGTGATAGCCCGCCTTGCGGTGTCTGATTGGGCCCTGCGTTCGGGCGTCTTTGGCGACCGCCTCGCTGTTCGCATTCCTCCACGGCGCCGGTGTGAACCGAGTGGGTGGTGTGATAGGTATTTGTGCAACCGGTGTGTCGACCTCATCTGCATGGCGAAGTGTGAGAAAAATTTTCTGCTTGAGTTGGGCGAACCAAGCGGGAGCCCGGTTGCACAAGGTGGTGGTTCTACCATCGCGTGGCGAGTGGTAGCGGCCTTGAGTGTTCGGGCGGCAGTTGTGATCAACCCCGCGCCCGACACCCCGCTAGGTTCTGAAGACGAGCGGATAGCACGAAGGCTTGTGGGGATCACCACCCGCTTCAATGTGCGCGACCTCATGGAGGAGCCTGTCATGTATGGCGCGGCACCCCTTGCTGACGGGTGGCGCCTTGCTCCTTGGAAGCTTCGACGTGACAACGACGCCGGTGTGTGCAGCGCCGAGACCCACCGACCGTAAGTGTCGGGGCTCGTCTTTTGATGCGGGGTGCTGAGCATGTTGTTAACTTCCCCCTTGGCCACTCGTAGGGGTGTCTCTTGAGGACGCGGAGCGCACGGTGGGCGTGGTTCTCGGGCCTTATACGGCCAGGGAACACGCACTGCGCGTGGCTACGACCGCGGAGGTGGCTTGGGCGGTTGAACCGTGTATCACGAAGCTCACAGGTGTGAAGGTGCCCGAGCACGCATGCAGAGTCCGAGCTTGCCCCCTTGCGGCCCGGGGAGGAGAGGCCCGCCGCTGAGCCCCAACTTGGTGGAGCAGCCGTCGAGGCGTGCGAGGACCACGCTGCGGGCGCCGCCGCCTGAGGCAATTGTCGCCGCCGAAGGATGCGGGGCGGGCGTGCTCCGCGTGGTGAGGCCTCCTGCGAGCCCTTCGATGCAGAGCAGCCTGCCATTCCGCCGCAGTGAAGAGGCCCGCATACAATCGCTGTCGAGGCGAGGCTTATTGACAGGCAAAGTCGAGCCCTATGGGACCCGATGACGGCGCGAGAATATGCAGAGATCCCAGCGCGCGTGGTCGGATGCACGATCGCCGAGGGCGAAAGCTTGGTGGGCGAGCTCGGCCACGAGGTCTTGTGCCCGATGAAGAGGTGGAGGATGCGGGATCCGGTGAACTTAGGCGAAGCTAAAGGTAAGCGTACATTGACGGTGCCACGCATACATTGAGAGGGCTGACGCCATGACCCCTTGCAGCAACGCTTTGTCTCGCATGTAAGCGCCCCACAGCGCCGGCAGCGTCTACTTGGAAGGACGTCCGATGAGGGGACAGCCGTCCTTTGACGGCGCCCGCCGCGAGTTTGCGGATTTTGTCCCCGGACCCGGTGTCTTGGCGGCTTTGGCGGCTAATGATAGTGCGCCGTCGGCTTGGACCAACGGCTATTGCGTGCGGCGGGCGGGGCTACTAGGCAGTATTGGAGGTTTTACGAAATGAGGGTAAGCCCGCGTCCTATGGTGGCGCCGAAGCTCTTGGATCTTGTACTAATTATTGTGTTGCGCGGACCTTCGCCCCATAGCCGAACTGCGCAAGCGGCGCATATCCAGGAACGAGGCCTTAGAAAGGCGGGTACGCCGCGGAGAAGGCTTTGCTTGCGTCGGAGGAGGCACATGCGGCTAAGGACGCCCGCTGTGGGGCTTGAGGCGTACGCACTGCGGGGCTATTGGTTATCACGGTGAGCTTGCGGCCCGAGCTCAGCAGAGGCGTCGGAGGAGCGGGATGGCCTGCTCAGGCAAGTTGCCGTCTTTGGAAGAAGAGAAGGGCCGTCTTTGTGCATCTGCGAGAATGAGACCGAGCAGCAGGGAGGCCTCGGCGGCGGCATGGAAGCCATCTTTGGCCGTGGAAGGCCCGTTGAGAATCTCGCGGCTGAAGTGCCGCCCCGCTCCTTCGGGCCGGAGGAGCTTCCGCGGACCCTTCATCGGATCGGGGAAGCAGCCGACCTTGCCCAGGCCGCTGCCACGTCGTTTGGCAACCATTGCTCGACGCGTGACCGCCTGCACGGCGTCGCTCTTCTCCATCATCGAGGCTACGGTCACGTCGCGAACTTCGGCGACCAGCGGTGGAGATACTGCTGGGGCGGAGTGATGTTCGGTCTTTGTGCGAGCCGTGCGCCCGGCCGCGTTCGAGTTTTCCACGAAGCGGATCACGGGAGTACATCGGAAGGGCTGGCAAAGGTAGAGCTGCGGCGGAATATGTACGGCGGGGGAAGCCTTGGTGAGTGGCTGGATGGAGTCGCTTGGCGTGATGACGACGGCGCCGGCGGCTCGAGGCAGGTGTGACCTCGGGGTTCTTGTACTTCATCGCGTGTTATGACTTATGTACCCTCATGTTATAAGGAATAAAGTCCAAAAGTACCTCGTTTTCCGACGCGGCGCCATTTCATTCACGCGGGTGGCGATGAGGCGATTCGTTGGTTTACGATATTGTGGCTCGTCGGCGCATTTACTGGTGGCGGGCCGAGGAGGCGCGGAGCTTCTGGGCGAACCGGCGCTCAACGGGTGAGGGTTCGGCGCGGAGGATCGGCCGGACGGAGCCGAATGAGTAGCTCTAGCTTTGCGGTCATGACTTTGTATATATCGATGTGGTATATAACCATGATCGTTTGTTCCTGCTATGTCGATGTGCTCCTATCCTCCGGAGTGGTGGGAGCGGAGTGGGCGCCTAGTCGATGTAGATGCGCGCGCGCTCCGTCCCCTACCCTCCGAAGTGGTGACAGCGGAGTGTTAGTGATATGCCCTAGAGGCAACATGTAGATGTTGTATATATCACATACTATGTTTATGATACATTATTTTGTTCCTTGGAATAGACATCATCATTATTGATCAATGAGTATGTGACTTATTCATGAGACTCTTAAATACTAAGATGTTGCTATTTCTAAATGATCCCTGATCGTATATCATATGAGGAACAAATATGATTCAAAAACAAAGATCAGCATATGTATTGATTGATGATCATGTCTCATGGATCATGGTATGGTGATACCAAATCAATAATATGGACATGTGTTAGTGAACATATGTTGGATAGACCGCCATGAGACACTGTGAGAGATTCCATGTGTCATCGGTTGGTCTCAAGTAGTGTTTATGTAGAGTCCTTAGACTTGAGATCATCATGGTTCCCAACATGAGTAGTAGCTTATTTTGGGACTACTAAACACTACTCCGTGAATCGGGTAGTCATAAAAGTAGTCTTGGGTTTGCCATGAAACATGTAGTGGGATGTGAATGATCAAGATAGAATTTGCCCCTCCTTATGGGAGAGATATCTCTGGGCCCCTCGATGTAATGGATTATGAAAGTGCATGGCCATGCCAAGGTGATTGAGGAGTCAATCACGAGTTTATAATCCATCACGGAATCGAGAGAATGATTGAGCTATTAAGAGGATGACACAGGTCTCGCCTTGAGCTCAATCTATATCGTGAGGCAAAGGGATTCGTACATGAGAGAACATTACTGAGTTCACGATATGATCTTTACATATACTTTGGGGTTAATATGTCTTACTAGAGCCGCTATTAACATGGTAGCTGGAAAGGCGTTTCGGGTCACGACCAAGTATACGTGAACCTCTGGTCGCACGCTTAACGGGTTGGAACACTAATTCGAATATGATTCGGATATGGGCTCAATTCGGATAGAGATCCGAATAGACTCCTATTGGGCCTCGGTCCATGAGGCCCACGTGAGGAGGTCTATATATATGGGCGAGGGTGGAGGATTCGTCGATTAACATCTAGCAAAACCCTAGCCGCCACCTCCCGAGCCAAACCCTAGCTGCTCACGAGTGCTAGTACACTCGCGATCGGCGTTCCAGCCCGGGCGTGTGGATACCGGTGGGCGCTGCTCGTTGCGATGTTGATCGGCGTGCGTGGAGAGACGATCTGTTCGGGACGATCGGCTACTTCCACTACTACCTCGACGCAGCGAGATTGGATCGGTTTCAATTCTTCTTCCGCACGCGTCTAAGTGGTAACGATCCATGATCCTTCCTTAGCATGATGTTCTTGGGGTGCGCGGTAGAAAAGTTTTGTTTTACGCTTCCGTAGCCTACGGCGTATTCAATACGGAGCTGGTGCCTGGTCGATGTAGATGCGTGCGCTCCGTCCCCTACCCTCCCAAGTGGTGGCGCCGAGCTGGCGCCTGGTCGATGTAGATGCGTGCGGCGCTCCGTCCCCTACCCTCCGAAGTGGTGGTAAGCGGGCTGGCGCCTGTCGATGTAGATGCGGCGCGCTCCGTCCCCCTCCGAAGTGGTGGTACGCGGGCTGGCGCCTGGTCGATGTAGATGCATGCGCGACTTTGTCTTCTTTGGGTGGGGTGAGGGTAACGTGAGGATGAAGGGATGTCGAGATGTAGCTCGCGTGGCCTGGCTCGGAAGCGCAAGTGGGGGCTTCACGGGTGACACTCTTTGGCTTATTTGTGTTTGCAAGCGCCCGATTGGGCGGGTGAGGCGGGATCGCGGTGGGCCGCATGTGGTGTGGCAGGCTGCGGGAGAGGTGTCCTTGGGCGTCGCCGGCGGCTTTAGACAGCATGGAGTAGGGTTGGGTACGCGCGTGCGTGGTCGATAGGAGCCCTGCCAGTGGGGTGGGGCACAATTGTCGCGCCACATGCCCCTGAGGTGGTGGCGGGACTCTTGAAGCGTAAGACCGGGTCTTGCCTCGGGGCTCTTTAAAAGGGGGGCGGGGGGCGAAATGGCACTCGCTTTCCCGGATCCGCACCACCACACTGCTGCTGCTCGCCTTTGAGCGGATAGCGTGGGGGCTCCAAGACGCGGCGGATGCCGCCCGAACAACCGCGGTCGAGCATCTGTCTGACGGTGGGGATGCGAGGCGCGGTGTGCCCGTCCACGCCGCTCGTCCCGAGCACGCGGTTGGCGCGGGTAATGGGCAATTCACTTGTACTTCATCCGGGTTGCTTTGCGCCGATAATGGATATTATAGCGCGTTGGGGCGGTATTGGAATACGCGAGGCTACTCGGCGCGAAAACAAAACTTTTCTACGCGCACCCAAGAACATCATGCTAAGGAAGGATCATGGATCGTTACCACTTAGGCGCGTGCGCAGCTGAGAGAAGAATTGGAAACCGATCAATCTCGCTGCGTCGAGTAGTAGTGGAAGTAGCCGATCGTCCCGAACGGATCGTCTCCTCCACGCACGCCGATCAAGATCTTGCGAGCAGCGCCTCCACCGGTATCCACCGTCCCGGGTGGAACGCCGATCGCGAGTGTACTAGCACTCGTGGCGAGCTAGGGTTTGGCTCGGGAGGTGGCGGCTGGGTTTTGCTAGATGTTAGCGGGACGAATCCCTCCGCCTCGCCTCCATATATATAGACCTCCTCACGTGGGCCTCGTGGACCGAGGCCCAATAGAGTCTATTCGGATCTCTATCGAATTGAGCCCATATCCGAATCATATTCGAATTAGTGTTCCAACCCGTTAAGCGTGCGACCACAGAGGTTCACGTATACTTGGTCGTGACCGGAAACGCCTTTCGGTTACCATGTTAATAGCGGCCTCTAGTAAGACATATTAACCCCAAAGTATATGTAAAGATCATATCATTTGAACTCGTAATGTTCTCTCATGTACGAATCCCTTTGCCTCACGATATAGATTGAGCTCAAGGCGAGACTGTGTCATCCTCTTAATAGCTCAATCACTCTCTCGATTCCGTGATGGATTATAAACTCGTGATTGACTCCTCAATCACCTTGGCATGGCCATGCACTTTCATAATCCATTACATCGAGGCCCGGAGATATCTCTCCCATAAGGAGGGGCAAATTCTATCTTGATCATTCACATCCCACTACATGTTTCATGGCAAACCGAAGACTACTTTTATGACTACCCGATTCACGGAGTAGTGTTTAGTAGTCCCAAAATAAGCTACTACTCATGTTGGGAACCATGATGATCTCAAGTCTAAGGACTCTACATAAACACTACTTGAGACCAGCGATGACACATGGAATCTCTGCGATGTCTCATGGCGAGTCTATCAACATATGTTCACTAACACATGTCCATATTATTGATTTGGTATCACCATACCATGATCCATGAGACATGATCATCAATCAATACATATCTGATCTTTGTCTTTGAATCATATTTGTTCCTCATATGATATACGATCGGGGATCATTTAGAAATAGCAACATCTTAGTATTTAAGAGTCTCATGAATAAGTCACATACTCATTGATCAATAATGATGATGTCTATTCCAAGGAACAAAGTAATGTATCATAAACATAGTATGTGATATATACAACATCTCCATGTTGCCTCTAGGGCATATCACTATGATCTCCCACTTGCACTAGAGTCAACCATGTAGGTATCTAATACCCATTGCCCTAGTGTGAGCCTCATGCTTTGGTGGGAGCGGCTTTGTCAGCGGATCTGCAATGTTCAAATCCGTTTGTACTTTGCATATCTTCACATCGCCTCTCTCCACTATCTCATGGATGAGATGAAATCGCGCGTAAAATGTGCTTGGACTTAGTGCGATCTAGGCTCTTTGGCTTTGCAATGGCCCCACTATTGTCCTGATGAGGTCCATTGGGCTGGAGGCACTAGCCATCACACCAAGCTCGAAATAAATTTCTTGATCCAACGGCCTCTTTGGCGGCTTGAAGGCTGCTATGTACTCGGCTTCGTTGTAGAATCAGCAACCGTCTTTGCTTGGAACTCTTCCGACTTACCGCTTTGCCATTCAGTGAACACAAATCCAGTTGCGATCTAAAATCATCTTTGTCGGTTTGGAAGCTAGCATCGGTGTAACCATTTACAACGAGCTCTTCCTCACCTCCATAGACAAGGAACACATCTTTAGTTCTTCTCAAGTACTTCAAGATGTTCTTTACGGCAATCCCGGTGACTTTCACTGGATCGTGAGTATCTACTCGTAGCACTTAAAGCATCTGAAACATCGGGCGTGTACAAAGCATGGCATACATAATGGACCCAATAGCGAAGCATATGGAATCGCATTCATTTTATCCGCTCATCGGTGTACTAGGACACGATTCTTGCTAAGATTTATACCATGTGACATAGGTAGAAAACCTTTCTTGGAATCATGCATATTGAACCTTTTCAACACCTTGTCAATGTACGTATCTTGGCTTAATCCAATTAGCCTTTTGATCTATCTCTATAGATCTTGATGCCAGAATATATCTTTGCCTCTCCTAAGTCTTTCATAGAGAAACTATTTTTAATGAAGACTTATGATTCGAGCAAAGGAATGTCATTTCCGATCGGTAATATGTCATCCACATATAAGACCAGAAATACGAGTGCGCTCCCACTAGCCTTTTGTAAACACAAGGCTCTTCTTCGTTCTTGATGAAACCAAACCCTTTGATTACTTCATCAAAGCGAATGTTCCAACTCGAGATGCTGCTTTAATCCATAAATGGATCTTTGGAGCTTGCATATCTTTCCAAGCGATTGCGGATCGACAAAACACATGTGGGCTGTGTCATGTACACATCCTCACTCGATTTCCATTAAGGAAAGCTGTTTTGACATCCATTTGCCATATTTCATAGTCGAAATATGCAGCAATCGCTAGAATGATCGAATAGACTTTAGCATTGCGAGGCGAAAAAGTTTCATCATAATCAATACCTTGAATTTGTTTGAAACCTTTGGCCTGTCGCGCTTTATAGATGTGAACATTTCCATCTATGTCTATCTTTTCTTGAAAACCCATTTGCATTCAATGGTTTTAACACCATCAGGTGGATCAACCAAGTTCCAAACTTGATTCTGTGCATGGATTCAATTTGGATCTCATGGCTTCAAGCCATTTCTCAGTCTAGTCCACCATTGCTTCTTCATAGGTCTTAGGCTCATCGTTGTCTAACAACAATATGTCCCGTTGTTGAGTAGTCAAGAACATGTACCTCTCGGTGCAGCGTGACCTTCGACCTCGTGGTGCTGGTGTGTCCACACAGAGTTCTTCAACAGTTTGTTCATCTGTTGTGGTTACTGTAGGAGCTGAAACGTTATCAGTGTTTCTTGAATTTCTTCAAGTTGCTGCTGTGCTCCACTATCCCTTCTTGAGAGAAACTCTTTCTCTAAGAAGACACCATCTTGAGCGACAAACACTTTGCCTTCTCCTCGATTATAAAAGTAATATCCTTTTGTTTCCTTAGGATGCAGATAAAGAAGCATTTATCAGTTTAGGAGTGAGCTTATCAGTTGTAAGCGTTTTACATAAGCCTCACATCCCCAAATCTTAAGAAAAGACAAGCTAGGACGTTGTCTGTCCACATCTCATATGGTGTCTTTTCTCACTGATTTTGATGGAACCTGTTTAGTGTGAGCAGGTACATGTTTCAGAGCGTACCCCAAAGACAACGGAAGATCACTTTGGCTCATCATGGGCGCACCATATCTAATAAGGTGCGATTTCTCGTTCAGATACCCCATTCCATTGAGGTGTTCTGGCGAGTCAATTGTGGAACAATTCCACAATCCTTTAGATGATTGCCAAACTCATGGCTCAAATACTCGCCTCCACGATCGGATCGTAGAAACTTGATTGTCTTGCCTAAATGATTTTGCACTTCATTTTGGAATTCTTTGAACTTTTCAAAGGATTGGACTTATGCTTCATCGGTAGATATACCCATATCTACTAAAGTCATCGATAAAAGTTATGAAATCGAAAACCACCTCAGTTTATTAAGCTCATTGGTCCACATACATCGGTATGTACAAGTGCCAATAAGTCATTTGCCCGTTCACCTTGACCGGTGAAAGGTGCCTTTGTCATCTTGCCAAGTAAACAAGATTCGCATGTCTCTAATGATTCAAAATCAAATGAGTGCGAGAATACCATCTCTATGGAGCTTACGCATGTGTTTCTCATTTATGTGACCTAGCGGCGATGCCAAATAAGCGTGGGATTCAAATCATTGGACGTTGCCTCTTTGCATTAATGTTATAGACCGGTGACCCTTCAAGAGTAAGAGCGTATAACCCATTCACCAATGGAGTATGACAATAGAACATATCTTTGAAATAAAGAGAACAACCATTGTCCATAGATTTAAAGTCATAACATACGCTTGCAAACATGAAGCGAAATAATGTTCTTTGAAAGAGATGGAACACAATAACAATTATTCAATTCCAAAACTAATCACGAAGGTAAAGACAATGGCATGGTGCCAAGCGACTACGCGAGCAACTTTTGCTCCATTGCCAACGCGAAGATCCACCGCTCCTCCTCAAACTTCTACTTCTTATTAGCCCACGCAGCGATTTGCAAATGTGAGCAACGATCCGGTATCAAATACCCAAGAATTAGTTGATGAAGTAGCAAGATTGATCTCTATAACATTTATACAGGTGGAAGTCGTACTTCCCTTCTTCTTCTCAAGATCCTCCAAGTACTTTGGGCGGTTCCTTTTCCAATGTCACGATTGCTTACAGAGAGTAACAATGCATCGGAGATGAGCATCGCCCTTCTTGTCTTTCTTGGCCTTAGAAGCGCTCGCGATCGCATCGAGGCTTTCTTTCTTTTGACCGCGATTCTCTTGACATAGGGCTTGCCCTTGCCTTTGCATCATCATCACATGATTCTGCTTTTCTTAATGCTTTCCTCGCAGATTTTAGCATCCCATGCAACTCGGCCAGGTCTTGTCGAGTTGTTCATGTGAAAGTTCATTATGAATGGCTCAAAGCTCGGGAAGCGATGGAGAATCACATGATAGCCAACTCTTGGCTAAGGAAAACCAAGCTTTTCTAGACTCTCAATGTAGCCAATCATCTTAATCACATGAGGGTCGTGGGATTCCATACGCAAGCACTTGCACGCAAATAAGGACTTTGAAGTATTGAACCTCTCACCTTGCTTGGTTCTCAAACATACCACGTAACCCCACAATGATATTGTAGGCATCTGTGTTCTCATATTGCTTCAAGCTCGAGAGGACATTGTGGCAAGCATGAGGCAGACTCACATCAAGGCAATGTTTGCTTCTCATAAGCTCTCCGTGCAGCCGATAGCATTATCGAGGCAAGTCTTGGGTAAGGAGACTCAAGGACATACTCCTTGCGCTCTTGCTTGAGAACAATTCTCAAGTTGCGATACCAATCCAAAAAGTTTGTTCCATTGAGTTTTCTTTCTCAAGAACAGATCGCAAATTAAAAATCTTGGATGCGGTGTTAGGTGACATGATCTACAACACAAGAATATGCAAAGTTTAGCACTATGTTTATGTTCATCTTTTATTAAACTATTTAGCAAAAGACTCACTATGAGTTTTGCAACAAAAACTCCCTCTAAGTTACATAGTGGGTAAAGATCCTCATTTCACTAATTCCTAGTGAGCTTTGGCATCACGGCTAGAAAACTAGTGACATGGGTAAGCAACACTTTGCTAATCACATCCCTATGTGACTCTACTTTGGGTGACATTAGTATGCCTCGGCCCCAATCTATGCCCCAAGGTCCAAAACTATTTTGATAACCTTGTTAAGTAAACCAAATGCTTCCGCATGTAGATGTCCGACATCTACCCCAAATGATGATGATAACCGATGGCACTCTACTTTGGTAGACCTACCATGCGGTGATCATTATCTTTTGGTGCAACATATGGAAGGGCATTAACACCTAATTTTAAGAGGGATTCTATCCTACCAAAGCAACATATCACATATATCATTGCATAAGAATAAGATAGATAACATCATAGATAAACACATTTAACTGTGAAGTAGTATGGCCCAAAAATGGTGATATCCATCTCCAAGTAGGTGTAGACGATCTCCATCCTCCACATCACTCCTTTAGGCCACCATGCTTAAAAGCTTGTAACCTCAAAACTAGGCTACTACCTATAATAGCTAGAAATTGAAGATTACAAAGATAGATTCAAGCATTAAGGTCGACACGCAGGTCGTTAAATACAATATATATAGCTAACAATAGCTGAAATAATCATGACACGCAGGCCATGAATGAATGTTACATGCATCACATACATCTCATACATTCAAATAAGCTATAGGGCCATACTATTCACATCATTCTCTGCAAAAACAAGTTAGACGTAGAATCGCATTCTACCTAACGATGTGAACCCAAGGCGCTATACAAGGGGATACACGGCGGTTTGTGGCGGCACTGAAACCTGCTGAATACATAGATCGCATCTATGAAATCGCTATGAAAATCTTATCGAGCGATCAAATCAACCCAAATCCGAGCCATTCAAAATGTCTCAATTTTCATTAGATCAATCATATTGATCATCGCGATCGGTATACTTGAGGAGACCACAACACAAGACCTCGTCTGTTGGCTCGATCTCTCGATTGTCTTGCGTGATTAGCCCCGATGGTGATTCCGGCCGGTAGGGGCAAGTCGCGCGTACATCAAAGAAGAAGCACGAACTAATCTTTTTGGCCTTATGATGCTATCAACTCATACCAATTTCAACCCCTTATGACCGATTGATCTCATCAACCCGTGCTACCTTATTTAGGCTGTAATAGATCCAATCTACTACTATCGCATATCAACATATATGCGCTGATCCGGTGCAAACTAAGCAAGATGGCTCGATACCACTATTGGAATACTCGTAGGCTACGGAGCGTAAAACAAAACTTTTCTACGCGCACCCAGAACATCATGCTAAGGAAGGATCATGGATCGTTACCACTTAGACGCCATTGCGCGTGAAGAAGAATTGAAACCGATCCAATCTCGCGTCGAGGTAGTAGTGGAAGTAGCCGATCGTCCGAACAGATCGTCTCCTCCGCACGCCCGATCAGCCACCAGCGAGCAGCGCCTCCACCGGTATCCACACGTCCCGGGGAACGCCGATCGCGAGTGTACTAGCACTCGTGGCGGCTAGGGTTTGGCTCGGGAGGTGGCGGCTAGGGTTTTGCTAGATGTTAAGCGGGACGAATCCTCCGCCCTCGCCTCCATATATATAGACTCCTCACGTGGGCCTCGTGGACCGAGGCCCAATAGGAGTCTATTCGGATCTCTATCCGAATTGAGCCCATATCGAATCATATTCGAATTAGTGTTCCAACCCGTTAAGCGTGCGACCACAGCAGGTTCACGTATACTTGGTCGTGACCGGAAACGCCTTTCCGTTACCATGTTAATAGCGGCCTCTAGTAAGACATATTAACCCCAAAGTATATGTAAAGATCATATCGTTTGAACTGTAATGTTCTCTCATGTACGAATCCCTTTGCCTCACGATATAGATTGAGCTCAAGGCGAGACACGTGTCATCCTCTTAATAGCTCAATCACTCTCGATTCCGTGATGGATTATAAACTCGTGATTGACTCCTCAATCACCTTGGCATGGCCATGCACTTTCATAATCCATTACATCGAGGCCCGAGATATCTCTCCCATAAGGAGGGCAAATTCTATCTTGATCATTCACATCCCACTACATGTTTCATGGCAAACCCGAAGACTACTTTTATGACTACCCGATTCACGGAGTAGTGTTTAGTAGTCCCAAAATAAGCTACTACTCATGTTGGGAACCATGATGATCTCAAGTCTAAGGACTCTACATAAACACTACTTGAGACCAGCGATGACACATGGAATCTCTGCGGTGTCTCATGGCAGGTCTATCCAACATATGTTCACTAACACATGTCCATATTATTGATTTGGTATCACCATACCATGATCCATGAGACATGATCATCAATCAATACATATCTGATCTTTGTCTTTGAATCATATTTGTTCCTCATATGATATACGATCGGGGATCATTTAGAAATAGCAACATCTTAGTATTTAAGAGTCTCATGAATAAGTCACATACTCATTGATCAATAATGATGATGTCTATTCCAAGGAACAAAGTAATGTATCATAAACATAGTATGTGATATATACAACATCTCCATGTTGCCTCTAGGGCATATCACTAACA